>CM041527.1:22944873-24296083 GCA_023091065.1 Dianthus caryophyllus
GATTAAAATGCTAGAGAATCAAGTGGCGCAGCTCGCCTCTTCGCAAGCATCGCGTCAGCCGGGTACCCTACCACCCCAAGGTAATCCACCTAACCCTCCTCACGATACGGCATGTGCTATTACGCTGCGTAGTGGTACAGTTTATGATGGTCCGAAGCATCCGGAGGAAGAGGAGAAGAATGGGGTAGAAAACACGGTCAATCCGTGTGATCAGAGGCCAGCACAGCGACAGCAGCTCGTGGATGATGCTGTTAAGGATAAGATACCTGAGATTCGAATCCAGCTTCCCTTTCCGGGTCGTGTACGACAGCCTAACACGGACCCCCAGTTCAGTAAGTTCTTTGAGATCCTCAAAACACTGCAGGTAAATGTTCTCTTTATTGATTTGGTTAAACAGATTCCTGCGTATGCTAAGTTTCTTAAGGAAGTCCTTGCTAGGAAGCACACGATTAATGAGACTGAGTTTGTGTC
The DNA here is from genome assembly GCA_023091065.1 of Dianthus caryophyllus. Lineage (NCBI taxonomy): Eukaryota > Viridiplantae > Streptophyta > Magnoliopsida > Caryophyllales > Caryophyllaceae > Dianthus > Dianthus caryophyllus. The sequence goes on from CM041527.1 coordinate 22,945,345, forward strand.
TTTTGTGGGGGAGGGTAGTGCCTTTTTACAGGGTAGTTCACCCCCAAAGCTGTGTGACCCCGGGACCTTCTCTATCCCTTGTTCTATAGGGAAATATGTTGTGCAGAACGCCTTATGTGACTTAGGGGCTAGTGTCAGTGTCATTCCCTACTCCATCTGTTAGAAATTGAAAATGACTAAGTTAGGAGTTACCTCCATGACTCTGCAGATGGCCGACCGTACTATACAGAGACCCTTAGGTATCCTAGAGGACGTCCCGGTTAAGGTAGGGAAGTTTTATATCCCTGTAGACTTCGTTGTCTTAGACATTCCTGAGGACGCACACATTCCTATTATTTTGGGTCGACCTTTTCTGCACACTGCTGGTGCAGTTATAGTGTGGAACCCGGGATCGAGACGAGGGACCCAACTCGGCGTCTTGCGTGAGGGCGCATTTAAGTTAAAAAGACTAATTTAAAAGAAACCTTTAAAACTGTTTTGGAGTCGCCACCTAATTATCGCGGAAATTAGGAACCTGCTATCATGTCTTATGTTAAAAACATGTCCTAGATTTTGGAGCATGCCGACACCCCTTGATCTAAGGCTGTGAAACCAGAATGGATTCGGGGTGAGGGTACTTTAGAAAAAGGGTAATTCAAATATTGATTTATGAAAACCTTTTAGAAAAGCCTATGTAAAAATAGCCTCTACTGACCTAGAACAATCCATGGAAGATGATATTTGAGCTAATGTTATCGCTACGTACAAGTACAAAAAAGATTGATTAAAACCCTCAGTTTACCATGTTTAACTTGTTAACGAAAACGGTTCAGTTAAAGGTCGAATTCATTGTTTAAGTTGATTTTAATGCAAAATAAGAAGGCGCAAGATGCGTGCAAATAAAATAAAGTTCAATTGTCCATTGGTTTATTTTATAAGGGTCAGTTGCTTATGCGACTTTGGCGTGTCATCGGATATGGAGTGTACCCGAAGTAATAAGAACACTTGGAAGGCAAGCGCGCTCGGTGCCAAAGCCGGGGGGGGGGGGGGGGGGGGGGGGGGGGCGCTAAAGTGTAGTCCCCTTTGTTAGTCCATAGAAAATAAGAAAAAGCTTTGATCCAAGTGGATCGGTACCTACCTTGTCCTGGCGCTTCAGATCTGGGCGGAGCTTCGCTTCTTGAACTTAAAAAGAGGATGAATTCAACACGAGATGGTGTGTTGAACTCAAGGATTTGAGTGCTTGAGGCTTTGAGAGAGTTTTGGAGTGTATATGCTGTGAGAAATTGTGTGTCAAAGATGTGTTATGAGGTCGGGTATAGGGGTGTATATATACTAAAAAACCTCGGAGAAATTAGGAAATTCGGGGATAAAACCAGGCCAGGAAACCGCATAGCACTATGCGGTTTGCATGGGAAACCGCATAGGCTTATGCGGTTTGACCCATAAACCGCATAAGCTTATGCGGTTTGAGGGTGTGGCTTTTATTTTAGTTTCCTAGTTTCGGTTTGATTATATCTTGGAAAGATACGGTATAATCTTAACCTTGCACGTCAAGAAAACACCTGGGATATTTATGAGATATTTATGATGTTCAGGGCTTTGGAGTGCGGGCCAAAGTCTGGGTTTGGGCTCGGTTTTGGGCCCGAGACCCGGAAAAATGAAAAAGGTGTATTTGCATAGATTTTGTGAAATAAGGTAACCCGTGAGGCTATATTTTGTGTAAGAGGAGGCTAAAGGGAAGATCTAGCCACCGGACCTAAATTTAGGAATGCTGAATTAGACCTTGTTAATGTAAAAGGGCTAATTGTAGTGCAAATGCGAAGCTCCTGCCAAATGAAGCAGGACGCGGACCAAGCTAGACTCTAAAAGGACAAAATGAACATTTATTTAAAGCGATGTGAAGCGACCTAAATCATTTTAACATTTCGAAACGACTCAAAATGAATTCGACATAGTTAGAACCGTTTAAGTCAACGTTAAAACATGCGTAATAAAGTCCGTGTTACATCACAGGGTTTTGTTTGGGAGGGTACGGATATGGGTATCCACAGAGCCCCCAGTTTGACTGAGCTCGGACTAGAGCGTTAGTCAAACTCCACGACCATATCCGGACCATTACGGTCTCGATATAGTCAGCCGAACGAAGCATGTGTCCATGGGTGAGACGAGGACTTCGAACCGGGCTAAACGGGGAGGGGCGTACATGTTTAAGGACATGACGGTCCGTGCTTGCTGTAAGGGCCTGCCGGCCTGCTGGATGCCTTCGTTATGCTTGCTGCGTTGTCGTGTAATGTCGTTGTATATGCTTGGCGCCGTTGTATGTGCTTAGTGTCATCGTATGCTTAGTGCTGCTGCTTGTAGCGTAACGTTCTCGTGAAAGAGTGCGGGTGCAAGGGTGTAAGGTGCGATTGGGTAGGAGTGCATGTGTACTTGGAAACGTCTAGTCTCGCATAGGAGCGCATGTGCAAGGGGTGCAGAGCTTGTGTGTGGTTGCATTTTGGTAAGGTACTTGCGCTTGAACTCGCCGAGGAGCGTCTATGTAGAGTGAGATGCTTGAAGTTTGGTATAGTGTCCATGCTTGAGCTCGCCGAGGAGTGTCCATGAGGTTGTAATTGCATATGATTGCCTTCCGTTGAGGGGAAAATGACGTAAACGCTCGTGAAGAGCGTTCGTGCTTCTGCTTCTGTACGGTACATTAAATGCTAAATATACGCGTATGTCAGACTGTAGGTGACGCCTTAACCCAAGCATGGGACGTACTTGGAGTTGCATTTGGGCCAAGATGAATTAGGAATTCAAAAGTAGGTCCAAAACGGGAAAAATCAGAGAAAAACCAAAGGCAGAAACCGCATAAGCTTATGCGGTTTGCAGGATGAACCGCATAAGCCTATGCGGTTTGTCCTGCTGGCTGTAGGGGCTGTATAAAGCACGAACAAAACCGTGAGTTGCTTCACTACATTGTATTTCGGTTTCTCACCCTAAAAACTACCAAAATTCGATTTCTCAACCGTTTTTGCTCGTTTTTCTTGCGTTGCCTTGCTATGGAACCAGGTAATGCTCCATTTTAACTTGCTTTTACGTTATTTGTCGTTGTAATTAGCTAGTTTTAGCTAGAAATGTTGAAAAGACGGGTTCTGAATGAAAACCCGAGTTTTGCTCGAAATTTGCCGTTCGAATGCTTGAAGTTGACGTCATTGTGTTGCATTATGCCATGCTAGCATGTATGTGTGAATTGATTGTGATTTGGACCGTCTTAAGCCCAAAAACGTTGTGAATTAGGGTTCGGGCCCGAAAACGAGCCCGGATTTTCCGACCCGGAATTTTAATTAAACTTCGGTGTAGGATGCCCATAATGTGTATAGCGTGCCTATAGCTTCAATTTTGCGAAAATGTCGAGTTAAGGCTTTCAATTCGACGATTCTTCGTGATTGAACATGAGCGTTCTTTGTAAATTGGGGCTTTTTTATCGGGGTGACCAAAATGTAATTTCTTGTAATGGATTGTTGTTGGGGACTATTATGGCGTATAGAAACCATAAAGTTGGGATTTTGAAATGTAGAGAACGGTTTTCGGCTTAATTATGAATTAGCCTAAAAATGCTCCGTCATGCATATTATGTGTATGTGTACATGTATTATATGTGTATTATGTATATGATGTGTATGTGTGTCATGTTTGTATGTGTGTGTTTATAGTTGTATGTATTGGTCGTGCTTGTTGCAGGAGAAGGTTCTGGTCGTGTGACGAGATCAAAATCGTCTCGTAAGAGTACGGGCACGAGGACTGAGGGAGCCCCCAGTTCGAGTAGTCGTATGAGGCGTTCGTATAGTGAGAGAGAAGCCGACCCTCGTGACCTACCCACGAGGCGGGGTATGTCACGGGGTAGAGGTCGTGGGAGGCATGACCCTAGGCCTGACCCTGAGGATGAGCTTGTTCTTGAGCTGGTAGACGAGCTAGAGGCTGAGATGGATGTTGAGGAGGAGGAGCCTGAGGAGGCTGAGGCTGTGCCCAGGGCGAGCAGCTCTAGGCCACGAAAGTCACGTGTGGATAGGTCGTTCGCCAAGGGTTGGGACGGCCATAACCTTTTGCTGGCTCCGGAGAGACATGTTTCGTATCGGGCGACTATGGGCTGGCAGAAAGGTCCGATGAGGACTTTCTCGGGCGTTCCGTCCGTGATGTGTGCTTTCGAGGAGAAGCTTTCGCAGGGTGCGAAGGCTCGGGTGCTTAGTTGTGCTTTCGGTCCCGTGGTGGAGCATTGGAGGGCCATTGTGAGGAGGCAGTCGACGGCGAACCTGATGTTGATCAGGGCCTTCCTTGATCGGTACTGGGACACCACTACGACATTTCACATGCCCGGCTTCGAGGCCGGCATTACTTTGTCTGGGTACGCGGTCATGACGGGGCTGCCGTTTGGTGACCGAGACATGAGTTTTGGGTTTGCGCCGTCCATCGTGGATGACGTGGTGACTACCGCGATTGGCGGTGGTCTTGAGGTTGAGTATACGGGTAGGCCGCCTTATGTTATTAAGACGAGCTATATCCTAGAGTATTTTGAGGGGAAGACGGAGCGAGGCCCCTCAGATTGGAGTGACGAGCAGAATGCTCGTATGTGGCTGTGGTGGTTCATTAGCGCCGTGTACTTCGGCGATAAGGGTGAGCGGGCGGCGACGTCGGTCCTTATGCATCTCATAGATTGGGGTGCAATGGGACGCTTCACTGGGTGTCACCGTCCTTGGGCTTGTGCATTCGTTTTTGCATGGACGCGGTGAGACCGCGGGTCATGCAACGAGGATCGAGACTGTCCTTAGTCTCGCCTGGGTTTGTGATCGAGGTATGTATTGCTTTTGCTCTGTTCATGTTGTTTATTGTCTTTGTCTTGCTTGATTACGTTGTCTTGTTAACTTGTTCTTGTGCGTGCAGTCGTGGACCTTCAGTCATTTCCCCTTTCTGCTGCATGCGCATGCCGTGACGATCCGGAGAGAGTATCCCACGGCGTGCATTTAGGGCACAGAATCGCGGCGACCTTTGAATGGTCGTACGATGAGGTTCGGGTGCGTCTGAACCTCATGGAGTTTGATCAGGTTTATGTTTGAACCATTTTAAGTAGATTGTACTTAAAATGATTGTATTTATGAATGTTTGTTCTTGTTGCAGTTCGTGCCGTTCCTGTGGGGCCAGTACACGGGTATTCCTGAGGGCATCGGGGCGGGGTTTGCGTTGCGTGACACCCAGCGCCTGTACTTGGCGACGCCGTACGGGCCAGTTTGGTATCTCGGAGAGCGTCTGGTATACCAGGCAGGGTGGCCAGCTCCAGTAGTGCCTAAGGACCCGCCGAGAGTCCTTTTTGAGCGAGGGGTTTCTGCACAGCAGCGTGTGACGCTGTATGGAAAGGGAGAGTCGGGGAGTCTTCTTTGTCCTTGGGAAGACTACGACCAGTTCGCTCAGTCTCGGCTTGCTTGTGGGCCGATTGAGGTATGTTTGTTTCGTTTTGAGGGTGCGTAGGGTAATTTTTGCGAAAAATTTCCCTGACGTGTGCGTTTTGTATTAGTTTTGTAGCTGTTTGATCCTGAGATGGCGGAGCAGCCTGGTGACTTTCCTACTACCGTTGAGTGGGATGACTCGGGTGTCCGTCGTACTTTTACGTTGCCGACGTACTTGCCGGTGACTACTGACGCGGGTATGGACAGCTGGAGCGGCAAGGTGAAGAAGGTATGGATTCTTCTTTTTTTGTGCATGTGTGAGCCCCCAGTTTGATCGAGGTATAGAGTATAGCGATGATCAAACTAGTGAGAGTCGTGCTTTTTGTGGTTACCCCCTCGAGTTTGTCCTAATTTGAAATTTTGAAAAGTGGGGTTGACTGTGGTTGATTTTGAAATTTCCCCCTGAGTTTGACTTATTTTGAGTGAAATTAAGGCAAAATGGAGAAGAATGTAAAGTGTATGTGCCATTATGTGTTGCAGGTGGCCAAGGAGGTGCACAAGAAGCTGTGGAGGACAGCTAACCGGTGGAGGATGGCGTGGGCTGAGCAGGCAGCTCAATTGTGTCAAAGTCGTGCTGAGACGGCTCAGATTCGACGTGAATTTGACGAGTATCGTCGTCGTCATCCGTAGTGTATTTGTGTTTGTGTAATAAGGATTGTATGAACCCTTGATTGCATGTCTTTGTAGCTTGAACTTGATCTTCGTTTCATAAACCTGTAGTGCTAGTGAGCTTGTTTGAAAAACGAAATGATTCCCGAGTGGGATGCTCGTGATCGAAGTAGTTTGTGAAGAATGTTTTTGCGAAAAGTTCATTTTAAATGCGAAATGAGCTTGAATGAATGTCGAAAATGTTATGCTTTGACTTGTGGTAGGAATCGTATTTGCTAAAGCGAAATGTAATGTTGTTGCATGGGGAACAACAAAAGAATGTCGTAGCATAGTGTAGGTTGTCGTGTTTAGGAAAGACGAAATTAGGAAAACTGTGAGAAAAGCCAGCCCCTGGAACCACATAGCCTTATGCGGTTTAGGCTTGGACCGAGGGTGACCGTTAGAGATCGCCTAGGGCCAAGGATCGAGGAGCCCCCAGTCGAGCAGGACGAGGATCCAATCGAGCCCCCAGGATTTGAGAGGACTGTGACGGTCCTGAGTCGTATGCCGCAAATTAACAATTTATAACACTTAATTCCTAGAACTAAACAAATAGTAAAGCGGAAGTAAGGGGTCGAAACACAGGGAATAAGGCTAATCGAATTCAAACTAAGCGCAGATGAAAAGCAAATATAAAGTAACGAAGTAACTAAAGGGGGGGGGGGGGGGGGGGGGGGGGGGTTTGTTGCTTTACTAAACTAATCAAACTTGAATACTAGAGCAAATAAAGAGAATGGAAAGGATGAAATATAAGATATTAAAAGGTCTCAACTCAAGTTAATATCCGCGGTTTAAAGCTAATCGATCACAGTTATCCGGTTCTAACTTATATTCTTGACTACCTTATCGTGAATCATGCGATTCTAATCCTCCTTATGTTTAGCTCATTAAAACGTATCCCGTTCTTAACTAACCCTAACCAAAAGACAACCTTAACGTATCCCGTTCAAGATTTAATCAGTTAGCAGCTTTAATGACAAGAGAATCGATAAGGAACAAATAGCACATACAATCCAGTTGTACTTTAGATGTTATGAAAATCGCTCCTACGAATAAAAATCAACGTATCCCGTTCAATTATCAAACCTAGTTGTTACTAATGTAATGTTAATCAACAATCCAGTTCAATTAACAAAACTAACAATTACGCAATTAATTCGACGACTAGTTGTACACCTAGCAATCACAAATCAATCTCGCAAATAATAATTAAAACCAAGCAATAATCAATAATCAAGAATAAAGATAAGAACTTTCAAACTCACAATTAAAATCAAACCGTTTCAATCGCTTGAATTGAGAATAGAGAATTAGTTACTCATGACCGACGGTTACAAAATCTCCAAAAGTTTCAATCTTGAATCTCCAAAAACTTGAATGAAAACTAAAACTAGATCTAGATGATAATGATAGATGATAATGAATAATAAATAAGTCTAGGTTAAGTCTAATATATAATAGCCTAAATTAAGTAAAGTATATTTTAAGGTAAAATAGAAAACAATCTGGATTTTCCAAAAATCATAACACACGCGACCAACTGGCTCGCGCGTAGCTCGCGTGTAGCTCGAATGTAACTCAGTGTTAGCTCAATTTTGGTCGCGCCTTGCTCGCGTGCTGCTCGCGTGTAGCTCGCGTGTAGCTCGTCAGAAAGTCTGGTTTCCATTGCACCTTACGCGCGACCAACATACAACCCCAGAGCTTGCGTGTAGCTTGCGCCTATACTTCAAAACTTCGCCTTCTCATAGCTTTCGTTCCACGAGCTAACTCGACACATATACTACCATTTGGATCACAAAATACCTGTAAAAACAACTCAAATAACACATACTAAACTCATCTCATCAAACTCCCCCACGCTTGAACTTTTCATCGTCCTCGATGGAAATGAAGGACGCATTACCCCCGAACCAATACTAGCTCATAAGAACGCGGTGGATGCGAATCAAAACACAACTCCTACACTCCCGAACTCCCTCAATTATATGTTATGAGTATAAGTCTCACAATGAACACAACTCACTCTCAAAATGAACTCTCGAAATTTAGGAAATACATACCCATCGACTCAACGACAAAACGTGAAAATGATGACAAAAGCCCTGCTACGCCCCTTATTTCTCCATCCTAGCCCGTTCGCTTGTGCTACTAATGTTCTCCTGTGACAAAAAGCACATGTCACACCCGCATACAACCCACACAAGCGAGCACCTAGCCTCCTCTACTTCGTACGACAAATCAAAACCCAATCGCAAGAGAAGGTGCCTACGACTCCGTGCACCGCGATTACTCCACACCGTAGCCACTAACCTACCCTTCCGACCTTCTTTGTCACCCTTCTTATGTCGCCACGCCGGTAAATTAGGAAGTAGTAAAACATTTTTTTCTAAATCTCTCATTTTGCCTAAAGTGCCCGCCCTTGCGGGTTTCACTCTAGCTTTTCACCTCACTTCTACGCTCGTGGCTCGCAACTCGTTTTTCATTTTACTCGGAGCGCCCACCCTTGTGGGTTTCACTCTGCCCTCGGCCACATATCCCAATTTTTGCCTAGGCGCCCTTTCGGGTTTTCACCTAGCCGGGATTCACTTTATTCGTATTTTTTTCTTTTCAATTTTCTTTTTTTTTTTTTTTTTTTTTTTTTTTTTTGCATAAAATAAAACTAAGTACAACTAGTGACGGAATGAACTATATATACAAATCATACTCACTAGTGACGGAATGAACTATATATACAAATCATATGATACTAATTCCCTCCCCCACGCTTAAATTGAGCATTGTCCCTAATGCGAAACGGAATACAAAATAAAAGGAAGAGAGAATTATACCAATATCTAGGTGGTGTGGATCCCGAAACACGTCCCAAAACAGGAGCGTGGATCCTTGCGAGCACGCGAATGTTCTCTAGCAGCACGTTCCACACGACGGGTCTCGATGCCTGCAAATATCTCGTCCGGTGGGGGAATGTACTCTTTAGGATGCAACCAAGCCTGCATTTCATTGTTGGCCAACTGCAACGCCATTAAGCCTAGAAACTGATCACTATTATGACCGAACCCGTCGCGAATTTCATCCATGTTATCGCGCATCTCCGCACGTAGCTGCGCAAACTGCTCCTCTACTTTTGCTGAGAGCTCCTCAATCGTCATTCATTATCTCGTCATGGGCAGTCGCGTTAACAGCCACTAACGTGGTTTTGTCAGCTACCCCCTTCTGTTTGTTCTCAACCCCAAGCAAGTCGTCCGCATCCTTATGAATGAATAAATCAGCATTAGTGGGACCTTCGGGAATCACAACTCCCTCCGGGCGCGGGAGGCGTAGGTAAGGTACCTTAGAATCTGTGCCTAAGAGTAGGGCATAGCTGCCCACAGAAATACGGATCGGCGCGAGAATCTTCATGTGTTGCAGGGCCGCAATAGTCATCTTAGGCTCCCCTGCAACCTTGGCCTCGCCACTCAAGTCAAGACCCAAGTGAAGAGCCAGCAATGTAACCATACCGCCAATCGAAATTTTTCCCGCCTTAGCATCGGCACAGTTGCAACAACTGTTCACAAAGTCGTCTACCCAAGGAGGTATACCGCTGCCCCCGGGACTCATTGCCCATAAACGACTCAAATCAGTCCGGCTCAAGTTAGTTGGTTCTCCTAACCCTGAAAAGGTCATGGCAAGTACACGGTGGATTACGCGAAATCCCGGATGAGGGATACGCGAAGTCTTTTCAGTCGCCGGTCTAATCGTCAAATGTGTCAGGTCAGTCCAGAATTGTGCCATAACAGAGTCGTCAGGCTCCTCCCAGTCATTCTCCTCGCTTCCTACTACCACTCTGAATGCTGCTGCTATCTCCTCCCTTGTCATAGAGTACGGATTATTGAGGAGCTGAAAGTGGGCAACCAAGGGTCCCTCCTCCTCATTCACCTCCAGTGTAGCCAAAAATTCTAGAGTGAGACGCTTATACGTGTCTGCGCACTTGTCTAAGAACCCGAGAAGCCCTACTTTCTTCAAGAAAGTCTCGACAATACTCAGCAAACCCAAACGGGCTAATGTTTCTCGATCAAAGAACCGCGTAACAAGGATGTCACGCTTAGGCAAAATCAGATTCTGCCACCGAAGCTCCTCCCCCTCAGTCAGTTCACAACCTAGATAATCAACATCGGTTCTAGGTCGTTTTTTAGAAGCAGCTCCTTTACCACCTCGACTAGGGGCCTTACCTTTAGGTTTCGGGGCTACAGGGACTGCCGTGTTCTTAGCTTTATCTCTCGCCATTCTCACAGATTAGGTAACCCACAACAATTAACAAACACAGCAGCTCGATAGCAACAACACGGCAACTACAGCAACTCAACTCACACAACGGTACCACGACAGAATACACCACAACGGCACACACAAACTCGAGTAGAACCCCACGAGGACAACCAATAGCAGCTCAAGTCGACCTCAAACGCAGTAGGTGTGAAAATAGACTGAAATTCAAAGTGAAGCCAATCGAAACTTACCGAAGCGGGTAAAGGCAACGTAAAGCGACAAATACCCTAAATCAGCACCGAACACGAGCCCAATTCGTCCCCTAGACCGTGGCTTGCTGAAAAAAAATCCCCCAAATTGTAGAGTAGTGAAACCCTAATTCAAAGTTCAGCTCAAATAGCAAAGAAACACATTGATGAGCACTGAGGTACTCAAAGAGAATCGAAGAAGGAGCGTCAATGGACCCTCTAATTACTCCGTCACTCGTCAATAGCGGCAAAGCCGGCAGCTTTGAGAGGTTGTAGGCCCGAGCATCGAAAATCAGGGGAGGGAACGAAGTGTAAGGCGTGGTGCTCGATGGTGTGTCGAAAATTAGGGCTGTTCTACGGTTTAAGAAGAGGTTTTGTGAGTGGTGGTGGTATCTATGGAGGTTTGAGGTTGTAATTAGGGTTGGGGAAGAAAGAAGGAAAGTCGATGGAGGAGTTTTATTAAAAGGGAAAGCTGCTCTCTTTCTTTTTTATTTCGTGTTTTTTTTTTTTTTTTTTTTTTTTTTTATTGGTTGAATGTAGCTTGTGTGTTGGTCGCGTGTACCTCGCGTGTAAGATGTCAGAAACTTCTGTTTCCATACACTCGACCAACATTCGACCCCCCCGCGAGTAGAATTACTCACGCCCTCGTGAGAAACACAACCTCCGCAGCCTATGGAGTTCCTGAAACATGTAACAAACCGTCACGAGCACCCATTTAAGAAACTAAAATTAAAATGCAAAAATAAAAATAAAATTAAAAAGCAATAAATCAAGGGTTGCCTCCCCGATAGCGCTTTTGTTTAACGTCGTTCGCTCGACGAAAGGATACGAGCTTAGTCCTCGTATATTGGGTCGTAGAGTTCCATGAGCTCCACGGCTTCAGTATTCACACCGTCATAGTAGGGCTTCAGTCTGTGCCCGTTCACCTTAAAAATCTTACTAGTACCCGGTTCCTTTATCTCAACCGCGCCATGAGTGTATACATTGACGACAACAAAAGGACCGACCCACTTTGATTTCAACTTACCCGGGAAGAGACGTAGGCGAGATTGATATAAGAGGACCTTTTGACCAACTTTAAAGGCCTTCCGTAGAATCATTTTATCGTGCCATGCCTTTGTCCTTTCCTTGTAAGTAGCCGCATTCTCATACGACTCAAGCCTCAATTCCTCCAATTCTTGCAACTGAAGCTTCCGATGCACTCCCGCTTCATTCAAGTTCATATTGAAGCTCTTTATCGCCCAATATGCCTTATGCTCTAGCTCAACCGGAAGATGACATGACTTCCCAAATACTAAGCGATAAGGAGACATACTGTTTTGGTAAAAACTTTACAAGTATGAAAATGGTGAAAAGTGGATCAACTAGTACTATTTGCGGAACAGAACAGAACTGAGCTAAATGGGACAGAACTAAGGACACAGGGATTTGATGACGCAGAAGCCCCGAGAAGAAGATGGGGAAAACTGCGGGCTACCAAGCCAGGAGTACTTTTATTAATATCAGAGTTGGGGTTACAGAGTACAACTGTGAGAATGATCACTTCTGTAGCAGATATACAGAACTGACTATGTTTTTTCGTAGTATAATTTTCGAGTGCTTAAGTATGCTAATGAGAGTAAAAAGTTGAATGAAAATGTACAAATGAGCCTCTATATATAGGCAAAGCTAGCTGAGAAGTAGTTCCTATTTTCTAGGGCACTTCCCCATGATCTTCGGCGGTTAGATAACTTCCCATGTCTTCCATTTCTGCTCAGCTGAATGACTTCCATTATCCCATGATCTTTGTAACCGTCATAGTTGACCTCTGCTGACCATAACTGCCATGCCTCTTCTGACCTGTTCTGGGTTATAACTGCTATTGCTCTTCTTTCCTGCTCTATACCGTATTTATAGTGTCTATCCAGAACTGCCAATTCTGGGCTGTGTAAAATCTGGTCATAACACATACCTATAGGAGTTTTGTAGGCCGTGCGATACGCCCACAATGCGTCATCAAGTCGTTCACTCCAATCCTTGCGATCCGGATTGACTGTCTTTTCCAAAATTGACTTCACTTCCCTATTAGAAAGCTCGGCTTGACCGTTGGTTTGAGGGTGATTTGCGGTCGAAACTTTATGAGTCACGTGATACTTCTTAAGTAAAGCACCAATCGTCTTATTCACGAAATGAGTTCCTCGATCGCTTATCATCACCTTCGGCATTCCAAATCGTGCAAAAATGTTTGCTTTGATAAACTTAGCAACCACCTTAGCGTCGTCGGTCTTAGTGGGGATTGCCTCGACCCACTTAGACACATAGTCAACGGCAAGCAGAATGTACTCATACCCATAAGAACTAGGGAAAGGACCCAAGAAGTCAATTCCCCCAAACATCGAATATCTCACAGTTAAGCATGTACGTTTGTGGCATCTCGTGGCGGCGAGAAATATTACCGACTCGTTGGCAATTATCACAAACTTGACAAAAACCATGAGCATCTCGAAACAAAGTGGGCCAATAAAACCCACAGTCAAGTACCTTCCTTGCCGTTCGTTTGGCACCAAAGTGTCCTCCGCATGCATGAGAATGACAGAAAGTAAGGATCGAAGTCATCTCATTTTCGGGCACACACCTTCGAATGATTTGATCAGAGCAATGCTTCCACAAGTAAGGCTCATCCCATACATAATACTTAGCATCACTCTTGAGTTTATCTTTCTGTGACTTCGAAAAATCAGAGGGAAATCTTGATGAGCAAAGAAAATTTACCAAGTTCGCATACCATGGCTCTACGGCTTTAATAGCCCATAACGTCTCATCAGGAAATTCGCCTCGAACCGAAACGTGTGCATGAGGAGTGGCATCAACATCCACTAGCCGACTCAAGTGATCGGCAACCACGTTCTCCGCACCCTTCTTGTCTTTCACTTCAATGTCAAATTCACTCAAGAGCAAGATCCAACGAATCAACCTCGGCTTCGCTTCCTTTTTCGACATCAAGTATCGCAACGCCGCATGATCAAAAAAGACTACAACCTTCGTACCTAGCAAGTATGATCGGAATTTTTCTAGCGCAAAGACAACAGCTAGAAGCTCTTTCTCGGTAGTGGTGTAGTTCCGTTGGGCCTTATTTAACGTCATTGAGGCATAGTGAATGACATGAGAGACTCGCCCTACTCGTTGACCCAACACAGCTCCCAATGCATAGTCACTGGCATCACACATAATCTCAAATGGAAGAGACCAATCCGGAGCTTGAATGATCGGGGCCGACGTAAGCCGATTCTTCAATTCATCAAAGGCTACCTTGCAAGCCTTGTCAAGATGAAAGTCCGTATCCTTCTGTAGCAGCTTGCACAAGGGTGAAGCGATCTTTGAGAAGTCTTTAATGAACCTGCGGTAAAAACCTGCATGACCAAGAAAAGATCGAACTTCACGGACGTTAGTGGGATAGGGCAAAGATGAAATAGTATCAATCTTTGCCTTATCCACTTCAATACCTCTAGATGACACCACATGTCCTAAAACAATACCCTGTTCAACCATAAAATGACATTTTTCACTATTTAAAACAAGGTTAGTGTCAATGCAACGTTTAAGGACGAGAGATAAGTGGTGCAAACATCTATCAAAAGAATCACCATGCACCGTAAAATCATCCATGAACACTTCAATGAAGCGCTCAACATACTCAGAAAAGATGCTCATCATGCATCTTTGAAAGGTGGCCGGTGCGTTACAAAGTCCGAAAGGCATGCGTCGGTACGCAAAAGTGCCAAAAGGACAAGTAAATGTGGTCTTCTCTTGGTCTTCAGGGGCTATGGCTACTTGAAAGTAGCCCGAATAGCCATCTAAGAAACAGTAGTAAGCTTTACCTGCAAGTCTTTCAAGCATTTGATCGATAAAAGGGAGGGGAAAATGATCTTTCCGAGTCACCGTATTTAAACGGCGATAATCGATACAAACTCGCCATCCATTCTGTACTCTAGTAGGCACAAGCTCACCTTTGTTATTCTCAACCACCGTCACTCCGGACTTCTTAGGAACCACTTGGGTAGGGCTTACCCATTGACTATCCGAGATAGGATAGATCATACCGACTTGAAGTAACTTAAGAACCTCCTTCTTCACCACCTCCATCATAGGTGGATTCAGTCGACGTTGTGGTTGTCTCACCGGCTTAGCATTCTCCTCAAGAAGGATCCGGTGCATACATGTGCTTGGACTTATGCCCTTGATGTCGGCTATAGTCCATCCAATAGCTAGCTTGTTCTCCACAAGAACGTCTTTCAATCGCTTCTCTTGTTCCTCGGTGAGCTTACTGGAGATAATGACGGGAAGAGTGTCTCCCTCACCAAGGAACATGTACTTCAAGTGCTCAGGTAGAGCCTTGAGCTCAACTACAGGTGCCTGCACAACAGATGGTAATAATGTCTCTGTAGGAAGGGTTAGTGGCAATGGTGGAGAAACATATAAAGGTCTCCCATAATTGTTCAGCTCAGCCACAACTTCCTGCAAGTTAGTAGAAACAGCATATTCTACCTCCTTCCCATCAAGACTATTGTCCAAAGCGACCTGCAACTCATCACACCCGCTAAGATTGAAACAATCTTGCGTAAGAGGGTCAGTGATATCAATAAAATTCACAGCATGATGATCAACAGGATACTTCATAGCATCATAAATGCTAAAGCTAACCACATGACCATTGGACTCCATAGTCAAAGAACCTGTAGACACATCAATTTTTGTACTTGCAGTTTTCAAAAACGGTCTACCTAGAAGGATCGGGGCCGCATGAGAGTCATGCTCCATATCAAGCACATAAAAGTCAGCAGGAAATATCAAACCATCAACCAAAACTAGGACATCCTCAACAACTCCTTTAGGATACACATTAGACCTATCCGCAAGTTGAATAATAACACTAGTAGCATGCAGAGGTCCTAGTTTCATAGATTGATATAAAGAGTAAGGAAGCACATTTATCGACGCACCTAAATCTAACATAGCTCTATCAAATTTAGTGTCACCGATAGTACAAGGAATAGTAAACATGCCCGGATCATTACATTTGGGAGGAAGTTTTCTTTGAAAAACGGCGGACACGTGCTCACTTACCTTCACTTTCTTAGCCGCTTTTAGCTTGTTATTCCTCTTAATGGTACAGAGTTCTTTCAAAAACTTAGCATACATAGGAATACTCTTAAGAAGATTGAGAAGGGGAATGTTTACCTCACACTTTTGAAATACCTCGTAGATATCCTTGTCGTGCTCGAAGTGATGCTTCCTCCTTAGTGCATCAAGAAAAGGTACCTCCATCTCGATGGGCAATGAAGGTGAAGGAACCGTCTCCTTCTCCTTGCTCAATGTAGCTTGATCACCTTCCACGATCACTACCTCTTCTTCCTCCTCATTGATCTTGGCTTCCTTGGGCTTCTTCTTGACCTTCTCTACCTCTTCCAATTGCCTTCCATTTCTCAAAGACACGGCACTTACATTCTTCGGGTTTGTTACCGTTTGACTAGGCAACACAGTCGAATCTCTAGCTTCCAACCGGCTAATAGCAGTAGCCATTTGACTCATTTGAGTCTCAAGACTCCGGATGCTATTCTTGGTCTCCTGTTGGTTTTGCGTAACGCTCATAGTTAAGGCACGGATCATGTCCTCGGTAGACATAGATGAACTCGGATTAGGTTGCGGTGGAGCTTGTGAGTGTGGAGGCGGGTGTTGAGGACGAGGCATAAATTGTCCTCGTGGTGGACCGGCTTGGTTCCCTTTAGCATATGATGAGTTCCCTTGATTGTGAGAGGGGTTCCCTTGAGTATTTCCCCATCTAAAGGCTGGATTAGCCCTCCATCCCTCATTGAAAGTATTGGAATAAGGGTCCCACTTTCTTTGTCCTTGCTCCATATAACCCGCAGCATTCACCTCCTCATAAGGTGATTCTTCCCTCATTTGTGGGCAATTCTCACTAAAGTGCGACTCGGAAGAGCAAATGCCGCAAGCCATCACCGATTTCTTACCTACGACCAAGTCCTTGACTAAAGAGGCCAATCTATCAACCTTCTCCTCAAGCAAAGCATTACTTGAGCCAACTGCATTGACCCCTCGTCGTGGAGTCTTCCTGTCAAAGTCTCTTGAACTCTCCGCAAGCTCCGTGATCAACGCTATCGCATCATTCGGGTTTTTATTAGCAATACCTCCTCCACTAGCCGCGTGGAGCATTCGAGCGTCATCCTTGCTTAACCTGCCCGTGAAATACATCACGAGATCATAATCCTTGTACCCGTGATAAGGACAAGTGCCACAGAGCTTCTTGAAACGTTCCCAATACTCATACATACTTTCACCGTCTCTTTGTTCGGCGTTACTTATCTCCTTCTTCAATTGTGAGGAACGAGAGGCGGGAAAGTACTTCTCTAGAAACGCCCTCTTCATCTTTATCCACGTGTCAATGCTGCCCGTGCGTAAATAATAGAGCCAATCCCTCTCAGCGTCCTTCAGTGAGAACGGGAAGGCCCTGAGCTTCAGTTGCTCATCAGTAATTCCAGCTGGTTTCATGCTGGAGCAGACAATGTGAAAATCCGACAGATGCTTGTTCGGATCCTCGCCGTTTAACCCATGGAATGCGGGTAACAGATGAATGAGCCCGGATTTCAACTCGAAGTTAACATCAGCCGCGAGAGGTGGGATGGTGATACACAATGGTTGACTAGTGAGATCCGGATCTGTGAGTTGTTTAATCGATCTTTCAGCCATCACGTCACTATCGTCTGAAATATATGAAATATCCGAATTATCCGAAACGTCCGAAGCGTATTGGGGTTCGTCTACTTCAGAATCCTGCACGACAATGACTTGACCGCTTGCGTTCCTCCTAAACCTGAAAAGTGATCTTTCTATCTCTGAGACAAATGGCTCGAGTTCCAGGTTAGATGAACGAGTATTATGCATACACCTACACTAAAACAATGAAAACAATTAATGCCTAAAGTCCCCGGCAACGGCGCCAAAATTTGACGGTCCTGAGTCGTATGCCGCAAATTAACAATTTATAACACTTAATTCCTAAAACTAAACAAATAGAAAAGCGGAAGTAAGGGGTCGAACCACAGGGAATAAGGCTAATCGAATTCAAACTAAGCGCAGATGAAAAGCAAATATAAAGTAACGAAGTAACTAAAGGGGGGGGGGGGGGGGGGGGTTTGTTGTTTTACGAAACTAATCAAACTTGAATACTAGAGCAAATAAAGAGAATGGAAAGGATGAAATATAAGATATTAAAAGGTCTCAACTCAAGTTAATATCCGCGGTTTAAAGCTAATCGATCACAGTTATCCGGTTCTAACTTATATTCTTGACTACCTTATCGTGAATCATGCGATTCTAATCCTCCTTATGTTTAGCTAATTAAAACGTATCCCGTTCTTAACTAACCCTAACCAAAAGACAACCTTAACGTATCCCGTTCAAGATTTAATCAGTTAGCAGCTTTAATGACAAGAGAATCGATAAGGAACAAATAGCACATACAATCCAGTTGTACTTTAGATGTTATGAAAATCGCTCCTAGGAATAAAAATCAACGTATCCCGTTCAATTATCAAACCTAGTTGTTACTAATGTAAAGTTAATCAACAATCCAGTTCAATTAACAAAACTAACAATTACGCAATTAATTCGACGACTAGTTGTACACCTAGCAATCACAAATCAATCTCGCAAATAATAATTAAAACCAAGCAATAATCAATAATCAAGAATAAAGATAAGAACTTTCAAACTCACAATTAAAATCAAACCGTTTCAATCGCTTGAATTGAGAATAGAGAATTAGTTACTCATGACCGACGGTTACAAAATCTCCAAAAGTTTCAATCTTGAATCTCCAAAAACTTGAATGAAAACTAAAACTAGATCTAGATGATAATGATAGATGATAATGAATAATAAATAAGTCTAGGTTTAAGTCTAATATATAATAGCCTAAATTAAGTAAAGTATATTTTAAGGTAAAATAGAAAACAATCCGGATTTTCCAAAAATCATAACACACGCGACCAACTGGCTCGCGCGTAGCTCACGTGTAGCTCGAATGTAACTCAGTGTTAGCTCAATTTTGGTCGCGCCTTGCTCGCGTGCTGCTCGCGTGTAGCTCGCGTGTAGCTCGTCAGAAAGTCTGGTTTCCATTGCACCTTACGCGCGACCAACATACAACCCCAGAGCTTGCGTGTAGCTTGCGCCTATACTTCAAAACTTCGCCTTCTCATAGCTTTCGTTCCACGAGCTAACTCGACACATATACTACCATTTGGATCACAAAATACCTGTAAAAACAACTCAAATAACACATACTAAACTCATCTCATCAGACTGCTCCCGTGATCAGCTCGAAAATTGTGGCGGATCGGCCTCTTGAAGATGAAGAGGCTAACCCGAAGCGACAGAAGACGGCTTAGCAGTTTGCTTTTGTTGTTTTGTCATTCCTAAATTGTGGAAAATTCTAAATTAAAGTAATAAAATAAAATTAATTTGCTTTTGTCTTGTCTCGTTGCTTTTTTTTTTGTCTTGTTTTGAAATGTTCTCGACCTTTTTAAGTTTCGAACACTTGTATGTTGTCTTAAATCCTCGACCTTTTTAAGCTTTGGATTGCTTTGTTTGATTTGTTTTGTCTTAAATCCTCGACCTTTTTAAGCTTCGGACTTAGAATTTTGTGTGTTGACTGTGCTCTCGACCTTTTTAAGCTTTGAGCGTGTCTTTTGTGAGTGCAACGTCCTCGACCTTTTTAAGCTTTAGGCGTGCGTGCGAAGAAGTTCGGTTGTGCTTTTGACAAGCTGCCTACATATCTGTGTTTTATTACAGAATCAAACCGGCGTAGTTCGTGTGATTCGGTTGACCTCTTTGCAAGGCTGCCTACGTATCCACAGTGCGTGGAATCAAACCGAGCGTAGTTCACCCATGCGTGAGTTTATGTGTTTTGTGAAATACGTTGCAAATTTGTTTAAGCTTAAGGATAGTATTTCTTGAGTTGATGAAGATTTGTTGGCAATCAGAAGTCTTGACCGTCCAGGTCAGTTAATTTCACGGCTCCTCCAGGAAGGATTTCCTTGACCAAGTACGGTCCGGCCCAGTTGGGTTTGAATTTTCCTCTTGGGTCGACTGGTAATGGTGCTCGGACGGATTTGAGTACTAGGTCACCCACCTTGATGTTTCGTGGTTTGACCCTTTTGTTGTAGGCGCGTTGTAGGCGAGATTGGTACATTCGGACAGTACTTAGTGAATGTAATCGTCTTTCGTCTAAAAGGATGAGTTGCTCATATCGTTCGCGTGCCCAATCGGCTTCATGAATGTCTGCTTCCATGAGAATTCGAAGGGATTGCATCTCGATTTCTACAGGTTGGACGGCTTCCATCCGATAGGTTAGGAAATAGGGTGTCATACCCGTGGGTGTGCGGATTGTGGTGCGATATCCCCATAATGCGAATGGGATTTTGTTGGGCCAGTCGTGGCAGGTGTCGATCATCTTTTTGAGGATTGATACGACGGTTTTGTTTGCTGCGTCGATCGCGCCGTTGGTTTGTGGTCGACAGGGCGATGATTTATGCCGTTGTATCTTGTATTTGAGAAGAAGGGGTTCGACTTCTCCTTGGAAGTGTGTGCCTTGATCGCTTATGAATTTGTGGGGTATGCCGTAGCGAAAAAATGATGTTGTTTTGTATGAATTTTGCAACTTCTTTTGTGCCCAGCTTGCGATATGATGCGGCCTCGACCCATTTGGTGAAATAGTCGATGGCCACGAGGATGAAGCAGTGTCTTCCTGCTCCCACGGGTTGGACTTTGCCGATGACGTCGATTCCCCAGGTTGAAAATGGCCACGACGAGGTTAAACTGTATAGTGGTGAAGGAGGTATGTGTTGTATGTTTACAAAGAACGCAGTCGGCTTCCATGGTGGTCCAAAATCATCCTAGCCTTATGATTTGTTTGCACATGGCTCGCGCGTTCATGTGTGGTCCGCACTCGCCATTGTGTACTTGGGACATGATTTCTTGTCCTTTTTTGTGGTCGACGCACAAGAGTTGTGTATCTTGGGGCGTCTTTTTGAGTAGTTTGCCCATTTCCATCACGAATTGTGACGATAATAGGCGTAGGGCTCGTTTGGCCAGTTTGTCAATGTTTGGTGGGTATTCGCCGTTTGTTTTCTAATTGATGATTGCTTGGTACCAAGGATCTGTTTGTTCTTCCTCGGTTTCGATGTCACAGATGTAGGCGGGTTCACTTCGTCGTTCCACGACAATGGGTAGTGTTTCCATTCCCGGGGGTATGTTGATTAGTGACGCGAGTTTCGATAATGCGTCAGCGAATTGGTTTTCTTCGTGTGGGAGGTGTATGAACTCTTCGTGATAGAATTCGTTGATGAGTTCTTGTATCTTGTTCTGGTATAGTGCTAGGTTTTCATTGAGTATCTTCCATGTCCCGGATACTTAGTTGATTATGAGGGAGGAATCCCCATAGACTCGTACGTTGCGGGTGTTGAATACAAGCGCTGCTTGGAGACCGTGCAAGCACGCTTCGTATTCAGCGGCGTTGTTAGTTACATCGAAATCTAGCTTGATGGATAACGGTGTGTGTTCGCCATTTGGGGATATGAGAAGTATTCCCACTCCACATCCTCGATAGTTGGATGAACCATCGAAGTATAATTCCCATTTTTCTTGGTCGATGTTGTAAATCCCATCGTCGGGAAGGGATGTCGTGTCTATGATTGGTTCCTCAACGATTGCATTTTCGGCTAGGAAATCAGAAACTGCTCGTCCCTTGATTGCTTTGAGGGGCACGTACTTAAGGTCGAATTCGGCTAGGAGTAAAGTCCATCTGGCCATTCGTCCGTTAAGCACAGGTTTCTCGAAAAGGTACTTTACGGGGTCCATTCTGGAGTAGACCTTCGTTTAGTGCGCTAGCATATAGTGACGGAGTTTTTTGGATGACCATACTAAAGCTAGGCAACTCTTCTCGACGGGTGAATATCGAGTTTCGTAATCGAGAAACTTCTTGCTTATGTAATAGATTGCATGTTCTTCACCATTTATTTCTTGAGCGAGCATGGCGCCCATGGCGGTAGGGGTTGTTGTAAGGTATAAGGATAGTGGCAAATCCTCTTGGGGTGGTCGTAGAACTGGCGGGTTGGTTAGCAATTCTTTGACCTTGTCAAATGCTTTTTGACATTCTTCGTCCCATTCAATGTGGTCGGTTTTCTTGAGCTTCTTGAAAACTGGTTCACAGATCATGGTGAGCTTGCTAATGAAGCGTGAGATGTATTGGACTTGGCCCAAGAACTTCGAATTTCGTCGAGGTTCTTCGGGGGTTGCATCTCTAGAATTGCTTTGACTTTCGAGGGGTCGACCTCGATGCCTCTTTGGCTTACTACGTGTCCTAGTAGTTTACTAGATTTGATTCCAAAAGTGCATTTTTGGGGATTGAGACGCATTTTGTATTGTCGTAGGCGAGTGAAGAACTTGCGGAGGTTAGTGATATGACCACTTCTCTCCTTTGACTTCACGATCATGTCGTCGACTTAGACTTCGACTTCTTTGTGCATCATGTCATGTAAAAGGGTTGTGGCGGTGCGTTGGTACGTAGCACCGGCATTGATTAGGCCGAAAGGCATGACCGCGTAGCAGTATGTACCCCACGGTGTAATGAAGGCCGTCTTTGCCATGTCTTCGCAAGACATTTTGATTTGATTATAGCCTGCGTAGCCGTCCATGAAGGATAGGAGGGCGTGGTCGGCGGTGTTGTCGACTAGGACGTCCACATGGGGTAATGGGAAGTCATCTTTGGGACTGGCTTTGTTCAAGTCGCGAAAGTCAACGCATACTCGAATCTTGTCATTCTTCTTCAAGACTGGGACCATGTTTGAGACCCATTCGAGATATTCGATGACCTGGATGAAACCGGCTTGTAGTTGTTTCTCGATTTCTTCCTTTACCATAAGGGACCATTCGGGACGTAGTCTCCTTAGCTTTTGTTTGATTGGTTTGTAACCGGATTTAATGGGGATGCGGTGTTCGGCAATGTTTCGTTCGATTCCGGGCATGTCCTTGTATGACCATGAAAATACGTCCTTGAATTCGGTTAGGAGTTGTGTGAATTGGGCTTGCTCATCTTCGTCAAGTGAGGCACCTAGTTGTAATTCCCTTGGCTCTTCGGGGGTTCACACGTCTATGGTTATGGTTTCCTCGATTTAGGGTCTTGTGTTTTTGGAGAGACAATGTTTGCAATGTATTTGTTTAATGATTCATTAGTTTGTTCATTTTCTTCGCATGAGTTAGTGTCTTTTGCGTTTTGTGATTTGTTTGTTGTTTGTTGATTGTTGATTGTTAATTGTTTGTTCTTTGTTGTTTGTTTTAGCTTGAGACAAGACGTAAGCAAACTTATTCATTTCATTGCTTTGAAAAGACTTATTCGACAATTCAGAAAATTGCTTGGAGCTAGCCTCCGTAAAAAGGAAATCTAAGCTAAAACTAGAGTCTATAATATATGGGTCGACATATGACCCGACGCTAAGAGCATTAGAAGTTAGTAGAATCTCTTCTTCCTCTTCGCTGTCTTCATTGGAGCTGGAGCTGCTCGAGCTTGTCTTGCTTTCATCTTTGTCCTTGAGGTTGGTGACATGGTCGAAAAGCGGTCCTTTACCGGTGATAATCTGAAAGTGGTGGCCCTGTGCGTCGGTCCATTTCAGCGTTTTATACCATCCATTAAGGGTTTTGTCGGTGGCATCGGCTATGAGTAAGTTGGGATCGAAGCGACAGTCTCTCATGATTGTGGAGACAATCTCTTCATTTTTGGTGCTCGGTGAGGCCTTGAGTGTATTGGGCTCGGCCTCACTAGAGAAACAAGCTTTGGGTGAGTGGATAATGTCTCGAAGGGAGGTATTCCCGTCGACTGTTCCTCCAGAGGTAAAGTATGCACCTAGGTCGAGGATATAAGGTCGCAGGGTGACTTTGTGGGTTGACTTTCGTCTTTGAACCTCTTTGACCATTCGTTCTCGGTCGTCATCTTTGGGTTCATAGCCTAGGCCCATGGTGAGTCAAAGGCTATTGTTATCTTTTGTCTTGAAGGGTTTATAACTCTTGATTGGTGTACGCGTAATGGCGCCGATCTCGAGATCGAAACCACACAGTTCTTGTGTAGGTTCGACGGCGATTTCTGCAGCATTGGGCTCCTTTCTTGTGTCGAAAAGAGCTCGGAAGTTTGACGCGTTTAGGGTTATGATCTCTTCGTTAAGAGGGATCTTAACTTTTGGTGAAGAGTAGAGGTTACGGCCTTAGTGGCGTGAATCCAAGGCTGTCATATCGATGACTTGAAATTCAACCTTCCTTTCTATCGGACCGGTGCATATGTGAAGGGAAATGATTCCTTTCACATGACGTCTGGTCCCATCAAAAGCTTTGACCCCATCCGTACTTGGAGTGAAGTCTTCGTCGGACAGGCGTAAGCGATGCGCGGTTGCTAATGGTAGGACATTAACTGCGGACCCATTGTCAACGAAAGACACGGGTAGGGCTTTCTTCATGCACTCCACACTAATATAGAGAGCAAGGTTGTGATTAGGTCCGAACGCGGGTAAATCATCGTTTGAGAAGGTGATAGCCTCTGGCAACCAATCTCTCGTAACATGGCTAACCATTTGATCCGGAGAGATTTCCGAATCTGCGGATGCTATTTGTAAGGCGTGAATGAACGCCTTCCTATGTTCGGCTGAATCTCGTAGAAGAGCCTAGATTGAAACATCGGCTTTTGTGCGGGTGAGTTGCTTTTGAAGCACTTCACTCGTCTTTGGTGGTGGAATCATTGTAGATGCGGAGGGTGTGCTTGCAGAAGGAACATGTTCTTGGACTACGACCTTGCCTTTCTCGGCCGCGGTCGCCTTTTGAGCGTACTCGTCGGTGTAGATATTCTGATAAGGACGACCAGAACGTGTGAGGTGCAAGACCTCGTCTTGATCCTTTTTCTCGGGCTGTTTGCCCTTCTTCTTCTTCCCCTTCTTGTTCTTTTTGTTCTTAGTGGTTGAGAGTTGAGCTACCATTTTGTTAGCGGGTGGCCACTCTTTATCTTCGTCGTCGCTAAACCAGACCCCATTGATTTGATCATTAGAGGGTGCGATGAGATAAGAGCAGTCTAATGCAGGGACCGATCCTTTGAAGATGGCGTGGTCGTTTTGGGCTCCAGTGGCGGCTTCAATGAGTTCTTCAAAATTGTCGACATCACCGTAGTCGAACTTCCTTCGCCATTCGGGTCGTAGACTGGTGAGAAAAGTGTACATGAGTTCGTTTTCATGTGGAGGATTTGGAGTTTGTGCAGACAATTTCCTCCATCGAGCAAGAAAGTTGGTGAAATCTTCCTTGTCTCCTTGACGCTGGTTTGCGAGAGTGTAGAGGGAAGCATGCTCGTCGGCCTTGTTCTTGGTATGCCGTTGCTAGCGTTCAACTTCGGCTTGATGCAAGGCCTTCAAGTTGCTAATTTCTTTGGTGAGTTGGTTAATACGGTCACGGAGAGTTCTCAATCTGTTGAGATTAGCCATCTTCGAGGTGCATTTGCGTTTGAAATGAGGGGTGATGATGCGATTCATGGTACGACGAGTATCTAGTTGAGACCTGCATTTCACTTCGATATTAGTGACACGACTCGACCCACTAGACTCACAAACATTCTAAACATTCATTTTTAGCTCATTTCATTGTTTAGAAAGACCCTTTTATGCTTTGAAAAGAGGAGATTTTCAAAAAGATTTTAGCTAAAGGAAGCTTTTGAGGCGAGGATGCGTGCGCGCATCTCGTCTCGATGTTAAAGGTTTTGCTTTGCACCCGTCGAGCTGATATCGGTAAGTTGCCGAGGTGAGCTCGAGTTTGGATGTGTAAAAGAGAAAAGATTCGACTCGAGAGTGGTTAACAAGTCAAGTCGAGGATGTTAAAAGTGGAGTCTAGGCCGTGTGACCTAGAGGATTGAAATCCACGAGCTTGGGTTTGAATCCTTGCTCGGGTTTTTGCTTGTTAGTGAAAAAGGAGAATTTTGAGAAAGCTTGTTTCAAAAATTCGCGATAGTTTTGTTTGAAATAGTGTTAGTTTGTTAGATGTTAGGCTCATTTATCGTTGAAACGTTTAAGCGAGTTTTCGAAGATATGAATGCAAATGCTCATTTTGAAAAAGACCATGGAGTGCATAGCCTCGAACTTGTACGTATGACTCGACTCATAGGGTAGGGTCAAGTCGGGTACACCTCCAACTACCTTGAATACGCTTTGGCAGATACTTAACCCCTTTATTTCCTTACGCCGGAGCGATAGGTTTTCTAAAGGGAGCACTGGGGCGGTCAACATAGTCGTTTACGGTAAGCCGTGGGGGGGCGAGAGGAAAGCTAGTTCGGCATGTGCTTTATCGAGTGGACAAGCCTGCATGTGGGAACCACCTCTCGAGGGTGCAAAGGGTGCCTAGATTCCAAAAGGAATGGACTCTAAACGAATGTGCATAGCTCAAATATGTATACATGGATTGTTCAAGGCTTTCAAGTTTCACCTCTTTATTTTTAAAAGAAAAAGCTAGTTTTAGTTTTAGAAATAAAATCTCCCCAGTGGAGTCGCCAAACTGTGGAACCCGGGATCGAGACAAGGGACCCAACTCGGCGTCTTGCGTGAGGGCGCATTTAAGTTAAAAAGACTAATTTAAAAGAAACCTTTAAAACTGTTTTGGAGTCGCCACCTAATTATCGCGGAAATTAGGAACCCGCTATCATGTCTTAAGTTAAAAACATGTCCTAGATTTTGGAGCACGCCGACACCCCTAGATCTAAGGCTGTGAAACCAGAATGGATTCGGGGTGAGGGTACTTTAGAAAAAGGATAATTCAATTAATGATTTATGAAAACCTTTTAGAAAAGCCTATGTAAAAATAGCCTCTACTGACCTAGAACAATCCATGGAAGATGATATTTGAGCTAATGTTATCGCTACGTACAAGTGCGAAAAAGTTTGTAAAAGAATGCAGATGCAAATGCAAAAAGATTGATTAAAACCCTCAGTTCAGCATGTTTAACTTGTTAACGAAAACGGTTCAGTTAAAGGTCGTATTCATTGTTTAAGTTGATTTTAACGCAAAATAAGAAGGTGCAAGATGCATGCAAATAAAATAAAGTTCAATTGTCCATTGGTTTATTTTATAAGGGTCGGTTTGCTTATGCGACTTTGGCGTGTCATCGGATATGGAGTGTACACGAAGTAAAAAGAACACTTGGAAGGCAAGCGCGCTCGGTGCCAAAGCCGGGGGGCGCTAAAGTGTAGTCCCCTTTGTTAGTCCATAGAAAATAAGAAAAAGCTTTGATCTAAGTGGATCGGTACCTACCTTGTCCTGGCGCTTCAGATCTGGGCAGAGCTTCGCTTCTTGAACTTAAAAGGAGGATGAATTCAACATGAGATGGTGTGTTGAACTCAAGGATTTGAGTGCTTGAGGCTTTGAAAGAGTTGTGGAGTGTATATGCTGTGAGAAATTGTGTGTCAAAGATGTGTTATGAGGTCGGGTATAGGGGTGTATATATACTAAAAACCTCGGAGAAATTAGGAAATCCGGGGATAAAACCAGGCCAGGAAACCGCATAGCACTATGCGGTTTGCATGGGAAACCGCATAGGCTTATGCGGTTTGACCCATAAACCGCATAAGCTTATGCGGTTTGAGGGTGTGGCTTTTATTCTAGTTTCCTAGTTTCGGTTTGATTATATCTTGGAAAGATATGGTATAATCTTAACCTTGCACGTCAAGAAAACACCAGGGATATTTCTGAGATATTTATGATGTCCAGGGCTTTGGAGTGCGGGCCAAAGGCTGGGTTTGGGCTCGGTTTTGGGCCCGAGACCCGGAAAAATGAAAAAGGTGTATTTGGATAGATTTTGTGAAATAAGGTAACCCGTGAGGCTATATTTTGTGTAAGAGGAGGCTAAAGGGAAGATCTAGCCACCGGGCCTAAATTTAGGAATGCTGAATTAGACCTTGTTAATGTAAAAGGGCTAATTGTAGTGCAAATGCGAAGCACATGCCAAATGAAGCAGGACGCGGACCAAGCTAGACTCTAAAAGGACAAAATGAACATTTATTTAAAGCGATGTGAAGCGACCTAAATCATTTTAACATTTCAAAACGACTCAAAATGAATTCGACATAGTTAGAACCGTTTAAGTCAACGTTAAAGCATGCGTAATAAAGTCCGTGTTACATCACAGGGTTTTGTTTGGGAGGGTACGGATATGGGTATCCACATATAGATGTTGGGAATAAGACCTTGACATTTTCTGTTGGGGGGAAAAGCTTACCTACGTTAAGTCGAGCCCCCCTCGCTCCCCTATGCAACTTGAGTCTGTTGTTGCGATTGACCTTGCCCCTCCGTCTCACTCTCCTGGAGACACTTTGGAGGTTGTTTCTTCTGCTTTTTCTTGTGCAGGTCTTACGCAGGATGGCTGCGATCCTGGTTTAGGGGAACGGAAGCTTACAAAGGCGGATGTCTATGCTCCTAGCGATGGAGGTGGAGACCCACAATCTGCAGTGCCCGGTGCTCGAGGTTGTTTTGGAGAGCCGTTTCGAGATGGAGTTCCGTGCGTGATGGATTTTGATGCTCTTCCGCGAGCCGGTCGAGTTTTGTGGCGAACAGCTGCTATTTCGCCAAGTGAAGGAGTCGCTAGTGGCCAATGTAACACCCTGACCCCAACTGAAGGCCGGAAGGTCATCCACGGTAGCTCGCCAGGCTGCGTACATCGCCCACAGACTAACACGGGCCCTTTCCAGCGCACTTTGTCCTCACTCGTGCGCATCCTGAGAACTTCCTAGGAGGTCACCCATCCTAAGACTACTCTCCAGCAAGCACGCTTAACTGAAGAGTTTTTAAGATGAGCCACCAGAAAAGAAGATGCATCTTGTTGATATGAGTAGTACTTACAATCCTTTTAAGCACTATGTCACTTGAGCTCATCACATGGACCACTTCAAGGGGGAACCCGGCCCGAATAACCTCGGACAACACCGGGTGTTACACACCCCCACTTGAAGAACGCAACGTCCTCGTTGCGCCTGGTAGCTACTTACAATATAGCATTCCAGAATCCTCCCCAGCTAGGTGCGTACCTGGCCAACAAGACACAGGATTCAACCACACGGTCGCCGGGTTGCTCTGATACCATTTGTAACACCCCGGCCCCAACTGAAGGCCGGAAGGTCATCCACGGTAGCTCGCCAGGCTGCGTACATCGCCCAAAGACCAACACGGGCCCTTTCCAGCGCACTTTGTCCTCACTCGTGCGCATCCTGAGAACTTCCCAGGAGATCACCCATCCTAAGACTACTCTCCAGCAAGCACGCTTAACTGAAGAGTTCTTAATATGAGCCACCAGAAAAGAAGATTCATCTTGTTGATATGAGTAGTACTTACAATCCTTTTAAGCACTATGTCACTTGAGCTCATCACATGGACCACTTCAAGGGGGAACCCGGCCCGAATAACCTCGGACAACACCGGGTGTTACACACCCCCACTTCTAGGCCTCAAGGCCTACCTTTTTATCGTTGTTTAGTTGGTTAGTGAGTAATTATCCGGATTCCACGGTGTTTCCGCCACCGTGGCTCGCTTTTATTTTCTTTTATTTCATAAATCCTTTTTATTTCTTTATTTTATTTTGTTGAAAAATCCGGGTTGTTACAGCCAAAGTCCTTGGCCTAATTGGACATGATTTTGAGTTTTGAAGACGGTCGTGCGGGACCATATAAACCTGCGCTTTCCGGGAGGCAACCCGATGACGTTGTATTTTTATTGTACTTTGCTTTGATTTGGTTTGTTTTTGACTTTGACATTATTAGTTTGCTTTTGAGCGCGTGAGGAACGAGGGATTTATTATTGATGTAGCACGCAGGTACTTCAGGACTCTTCGTGTAACACCCCGTGTTAATTTAAATCCATAATTAGTCATCGAATACTAATTTCAAGTCTTAAATCTAATCTTAACCTTTTAGCCTTCCAAAATCTCTATTTTTGCCAAACATTCGTTTTGTAAAATTTATCGACTTCTTTAAAACTTTTGAAAATTTTTGAATAATGAAATAATTTTTAGTCTTAGAATTCAAAAGTAGAAATATTTCGAAAAATCGTCAAACGCGCACACATTAACTTTTATCGCTTTTGACGCCCGACTTTTCAAAACTGACCAATTTCATGAACAACATTTTAAAACACAAAATAGACAATTTCTAACACAAATACTCCCTCTGTTTCAGTCATTTGTTTACAGTTTGACTTTTTTCCCCTCACAAAAAAGTCAAACTGTAAACAATTCACTGAAACGGAGGTAGTAGTAATGTATGATTTTAGCATGCTAGTTGATTATTTTGGTTCCCTAATATTCAATTAAATTAAACATTATTTTCTAATTAAATCAAAACTTATACTACACATAACTTAACCTAATTCTTTACAACTTGTTTCATTATTTCACAAGTGCAAAAACAACCCATTTTTGCTCTCTAAATAGCCGGCCCCCTTAACCCTTTTTCTTCCTTTGTTTTTCTTCCATTTTATTACATAAACCTCTTAAATAAAAACACTAATATTACTCTAATAGTTCACTAGTATTCTAAGCTTATCTTTGGGTATTTGGAGCTCACTTTACCACGGGTTTTTGAAGGTGAAGACGAGTATTTGGGTGAAGCTTTGGACTTAGATAATAATCGATCCGGATAACCAATAAGCTTGCCGATTAAGGTGACTAGTTATATCTCATTTTAACCTCTTTGTAAATTAATTTGATTTTTATTATAAGTTTTATGAGTATGATTTTTATGTTAAATATGTTAAACATCATGAATATGTGTTTGTATGAATATGTGGAGTATAAGTAATGATAATAAATAAATAATGTTTAAAATAGATTATTGTAGTAATATGTTCATATGTTTAGTTTAATTAGTTTTGAGCATTTTTAATTATTGTTCCTATGATTTTTATGTTTAATTATGTTTTAGTTATGTAGTAATCATTTATGAAAATTATGTTAAATATTAAAAATGAGTTTAAAGTGAATAAAAATCGAAAACGAAAACGAAATTATGTGTGTGTGTTAAGTGGCTCACGGCCTTACCCTTATTTTTAGTTAAATTTTCACTTTTAATTTTTGTAAATAATATGTTGTATTAAAATGGATGTTATCATGTGAAAAAAAAATTAGGAAAATAAATTATAAGTTGTTAAAAGTGCAAAATGTGTTCTTGAGCTAATTTTGGTGTTCTTGAAATCTTCAAATTGATGTTCATGTGTGTTCTTCATTTTTACTCACTTTGATTTTGTTTTAGTTTATGTATGTTAATAATTTGTGTTTAAGTTTAGTTATTGTTTTATATTATGTTAATACTATTACATAAATCAACTTAAACTTTTAGAAAAACATTTAGAAAATTTCACTTTATATTTTAGCTTAAATTTTAGGCTAATGAAATTTTTAGTAAGATTTCATTTTAGTTTAAATCGTTTTAATATAATTAGAATAATTAAATTATAAAGACTTTAAGCTAAACACCGATAAAATCGAAAAAACAAATTTTAGAACACTACTACATTAGCCACGGCATTTGGGGGGTTTTTAGGGTTAAAATTTGTTTTTATCACTTTTTAGTTTAATTGTTAAAATAATTTAATTAGTAGTTAATAAATTGAATAAAGAAATTAAAAGAAATAAATCGATTTTGATACATATATAAATCACACGACATATCTATTTTAAATGGACTAAATTTGATCAAAATGAAAATATCACTAAGTCACTAAAGTTTAATAGTTATTAGAATTGAAAATTTGTATAAATCGATTTAGTTATAAATGAAATATAATAAACCGTTAAAAATGAGTAACCGTTATAAAAATGAATTAAATCGTGTGCTACTGCCTTTGCAAATATTGGACTGTTGGATTTGGACATACGGACTATTTAAATGAACTATGACAACATCGCTAACAAAATAGAAACCGTTAAAAAATTTAGTTAAGTATATGATTAAACTTAACCGAGTTTTACTTTTAAAATAATATTTCAAATCACTAAATACAAAACGAACTTAACGACTTCGAAACTAGAAAAATAACACTTAGTGAATAAAGAGGTATAACTTTACACCTAAAATATCTTAAGTATAAAAATACGTACAAGTATAGGAATACGTATAAGTATAAAAATACGAAGAAATACGAAGTATAAGAATACGTATAAGTATAAAAATACGTATAAAATACGAAGTATAAAAATACGAATACGTATAGAAATACGTACAGAAATACTTACAAAATACGGAGTATAAAAATACGAATACGTATAAAAATACGTATAAAATACGATGAATAGTTATTGATGAATAGTAACCTAAGTGAATAGTGATTTATGAATAGTGAAAAATTTACGAAACTTGTAAAACAAGTTACGTCTCAAAATTCAAAGATATTTCAAATTTCAAAATTTGAAATATTGAAAATAATTGAAAATTTTACTAAGTATAGAAAAATTTAAAATGAATACGTAAATGACTTAAAGTGTTTTGAAAAACACTTAAATAAAATTGGACATACTAATAAACGTATTAGTATAGAAACTTAAAAACGTTAATAACTAACAACACTTCAAATGATAAACGAACGTGTTATGTGATCATATGAAACCGAAAATAAAATAATTAAACGTTTGACGATGAGACTAGGAGAGTCTAGTAACATGTGATATGTAATATCAAATAAATAATAAATCATGAGTAAGTTAAATAACGGGTCAAACGCTTGAGCCTCCGATATGAAAACGTCAATCGTAAGTGAAGTGGGGTTAAGATAGTCTTGTGCGGATACCACTATCTCGGTCTCTGGCTTGGGACATATCGAATAGTGTGGTTTAAGCCGGCAGCTTTATTGCTTAGCATGCTGCCCATGCCGTTACGCCTAAAGTCGTATAGCCAAAGCCGTACAAGATAATGAATATGCCAACTCTTTTGGGTCAGGCATTAGGAAATAGTCGTTATATTCAGAGTTAAGGTGCTCTATGAATATCATAGCTCATTCTTAAAGTGAATAATATATAGTGTATGCATACTAGACTAGGGTTTTATTCCCCTATTTCGCTAATGTTACCAGGGCACCCGCGACCTTGTGGATTGAGGTCGTTTATGCGGTTCTGTCATGTTTCGTTCTAAGTGGGTGCGACACTTGCTATCTCGGTCTCTGGCTTGGGTCATATCGAATAGTGTGGTTTAAGCCGGCAGCTTTATTGCTTAGCATGCTGCCCATGCCGTTACGCCTTAAGTCGTATAGCCAAAGCCGTACAAGATAATGAATATGCCAACTCTTTTGGGTCAGGCATTAGGAAATAGTCGTTTTATTCAGAGTTAAGGTGCTCTATGAATAGCATAGCTGTGGATACCCATATCCGTACCCTCCCAAACAAAACCCTGTGATGTATCACGGACTTTTATTACGCATGCTTTAACGTTGACTTAAACGGTTCTAACTAATGTCGAATTCATTTTGAGTCGCTTGAAATATTAAAATGATTTAGGTCGCTTCACATCACACTTAAATAAACGTTCATTTTGTCCATTTGGAGTCTAGCTAGGTCCTTGTCCTGCTTCATTTGGCATGAGCTTCGTAGTTGCACTACAATTAGCCCTTTTACATTAACAAGGTCAAATTCAGCATTCCTAAATTCCTAAATTTAGGCCCGGTGGCTAGATCTTCCCTTTGGCCTCCTCTTACACAAAATACGGCTTCACGTCTTACCTTATTTCACAAAAACTATGCAAATGCACCCTTTTCATTTTTCCGGGTCTCGGGCCCGAAACCGAGCCCAAACCCAGCCTTTGGCCCGCACTCCAAAGCCCTGAACATCACAAAATATCTCAGAAATATCCCAGCTCTTTTCTTGACGAGCAAGTTTAAGATTATCTCGTAATCTTAAAAGGATATAATTCAACCGAAACTAGGAAACTAGGCTAAAACCACACCCTCAAACCGCATAAGCTTATGCGGTTTGGAGAGGCAACCGCATAAGCCTATGCGTTTTGCCCTGGCAACCGCATAAGGCTATGCGCTTCCTAGGCCTGTTTTTATCCCCGGATTTCCTATTTCTCCGAGGTTTTTAGTATATATACCCCCATATACCTCGACCTCAAAGATACAATTCAGAATCAATTTCTCTTCAGAAAACACAATTCACACAAATTTCACATCTTGCACCACAAAACACCCACAAAGCCTCAAGCACTCAAATCCTTGAGTTCAACACACCATCCCGTGTTGAATTCATCCTCCTTTTAAGTTCAAGAAGCGAAGCTCTGCCCAGATCTGAAGCGTCATGACAAGGTAGGTACCGATCCACTTGGATCAAAGCTTTTTCTTATTTTCTATGGACTAACAAAGGGGTCTACACTTTAGCGCCCCCCCCCCCCCGGCTTTGGCACCCAGCGCGCTTGCACTCCAAGTGTTCTATTTAGTTCGGGTACACTCCATATCCGATGACACGCCAAAGTCGCATAAGCAACCGACCTTATAAAATAAACCAATGGACAATTGAACTTTATTTTATTTGCATGCATCTTGCACCTTCTTATTTTGCATTTAAATCAACTTAAACAATGAATTCGACCTTTAACTGAACCGTATTCGTTAACAAGTTAAACATGCTAAACTGAGGGTTTTAATCAATCTTTTTGCATCTGCATCTGCATTCTTTTACAAACTTATCGCACTTGTACGTAGCGATAACATTAGCTCAAATATCATCTTACAAGGATTGTTCTAGGTCAGTAGAGGCTATTTTTACATAGGCTTTTCTAAAAGGTTTTCATAAATCATTATTTGAATTAACTCTTTTTCTAAAGTACCCTCACCCCGAATCCAATCTGGTTTCACAAGCCTTAGATCTAGGGGTGTCGGCGTGCTCCAAAATCTAGGACATGTTTTTAACTTAGAACATGGTAGCAGGTTCCTAATTTCCGCGATAATTAGGTGGCAACTCCATAACAGTTCTTAAAGGTTTTTCCAACTTAATCTTTTTTAACTTTAAAATCCGCCCTTTAAGCAAGACGCCGAGTTGGGTCCCTCGACGCGGTTCCCGGGTTCCACAGTTTGGCGACTCCGCTGGGGAATCTTATTTTTAAAACTTAAAACTAGTTTTTTCTTTTTAAAAATAAAGAGGTGAAACTTGAAAACCTTGAACAATCCAAGTATACATATTTGAGCTATGCACATTCGTTTAGAGTCCATTCCTTTTGGAATCTAGGCACCCTTTGCACCCTCGAGAGGTGGTTCCCACATGTAGGCTTGTCCACTCGATAAAGCACATGCCGGACTAGCTTTCCTCTCGCCCCTCCACGGCTTGCCGTAAACGGCTATCTCGACCGCCCAAGTGCTCCCTTCAGAAAACCTATCGCCCCGGCGTAAGGAAATGAAGGGGTAAAGTATCTGCCAAAGCGTACTCGAGGTAGTTGGAGGTGTACCCGACTGACTCATTTTCACCCTTTTTGAGTCATACGTACATGTTCGAGGCTATGCACTCCATGGTCTTTTTCAAAACGAGCATTTGCATTCATATCTTCGAAAACTCGCTTAAACTTTTCAAAGATAAACGAACCTAACATCTAACAAACTAACACTTTTCATACAAAACTATCGAGAATTTTTGAAACAAGTTTTCTCAAAATTCTCCTTTTTCACTAACAAGCAAAAACCCGAGCAAGAATTAGAACCCGAGCTCGTGGGTCATGTGGCCTAGACTCCACTTTTAACATCCTCGACTCGACTTGCTCGAGCCGAATCCTCCTTCTTTTACACATCCGAACTCGAGCTCACCTCGGCAAATCACCGATATCAGTTCGACGGATGCAAAACAAAATCTTTTAACATCGAGGCGAGATGTGCACACACATCCTCGTCTCAAAAGCTTCCTTTAGCTAAAACCTTTTCGAAAATTTCCTCTTTTCAAAACATAAAAGGTCTTTCTAAACAAAGAAATGAGCTAAAATGAATGCTTAAAAATGAATGTGAGTCTAGTGGGTCGAGTCGTGTCACTAATATGCAAAGTGAAATGCAGGCCTCAATTTGGATACTAAATCGTACTAAGAACCGCCTAGTAATCCCATACAAGAAACGAACCTACACCCGCAAAATGGCCGGCAACAACGAAGAAGTCAACGCACTCCGTGATCAAGTTGCAAAGCTGACCGCTGACCTTGAGGGCCTTTTGACCCACCATACCGTCGAGGTGGAACGAATGGAACTCAAGATCAAGGAGGAAGCCGACAGGCATGCTAAGAAACTCCAAGCTATGGAGGAGAGACTCTACGTCTCGAGCACTTACTCTATCCACAAAGAGAATGAGAACGTGCCTACCAGCATTAAGGATGAGCTCCCAAACAAGCTCGCCCTTAGTGATCTTCCTATCTTCCAAGGACATGAGAGCCCGATCATTCACATCCGAGCTTTCAAGTCCCAAATGGCCATCAAGGGGGTCGATTCCAAGCATTGGCTCACTCTCTTCCCGCACTCTCTAGCAGTAGTGCCGAAGACATGGTTCTACTCACTAGACCCACAACGGGTCCCCACCTTTGAAGAACTCACAGTCGAGTTCGACCGACAGTATCGAGACAATGAAGACACTCAAGTCTCAATTCGCACCCTAGAAGTCCTATCTCAAAAGGACAATGAAGGCTTCACCGACTATCTTACTCGTTGGAAGAGGCTGAGCGCTCAAATCCCCAACCGTCCCCGCGAGGACGAGCTCGTACCGAAGTTCATAAATAACCTGCGACCCGTGTATCAATTCTACATGAGGTACAAAGAACATTCGTAACTTCAAAGAGCTAACTAAGGTCGGCACTCAAATCGAAGATGACCTTAGGACTGGCACCATGGCTAAATACACCGGCCATGCTTATCAGGGGAGCTCCTCTAAATCCTCCCGCGCGGTCAAGAACGACGAAAACCGCACCGTCGGCAACCTCGATGATGACACCCTCGACGCTTTTGCAACTACCTTCTCACCGCCTCCTAAGGCCAAGAGAAACTTCGACCCTCTCTTTATGTCTTACTCCAAGGCATTTCAAAGGTTGGTCGAGAAAAACTACCTGCAACCAATCGGGCCTACTAGCGAGCCGCCCGAAGACAAGAAGCCTAAATCTTGGAACCCCAATGCCTTCTGTGCATACCACCGAGGCAAGGGGCATGACACCGAGAACTGCTTTAGGCTCAAGAACGCTATCCAAGATCTGATTGATCAGGGTAAGCTTAGCAAACCATCTCAACCCACCAAGCCTTCAAACAACGAAAACCCGCTTGGAAACCATGCAATCTTCGTGGGGTCAATCCCTATACTAGACTGCTCTTACCTCATCACACCCTCAGACGACCAAATCAACGCCGTTTGGTCTAGTGACGACGAAGACGACGAATACTGGCTACCCACCGACGAAGTGATAGGCCACATCAATCAACTTGCAAAAGACATCAATCACCTAAAGGCTCTACATCGCACCGCAGTCGAGCGTTTGGAACATCGCGTCCAAAAAGAACTTAGCAACCCAGTTTCGCTCGACACCCTCGAAGCTTTTCGTCAGAAGGACAACGAAGGCTTCGTCAAACATCTTACACAGTGGAGGAAATTACTTTCCCGAATGCCGGATCACCCACACGAAGACGAACTCATATCCACTTTCCTCTTCAGCTTACGACCCGCCTGGCGATACTACTTTCACTTCTGTCACGCTCAGAACTTCGAACATCTCATCGAAATTGGCACTCGCATCGACAAGGATCTCACATCTAGCTATGAGGATCCTGCCTACCGAGATACTCTTCAAAAACGCACTCTTAAAAGACGAACAATACACAACTCGCATGGCTCTGCAAGGAACTTTGACAAACTCTATATGCCCTACGCTGTGGCATTACAAAAACTAGTCGAAAAAGACTACCTCACACCCATCGAACCTATTAACAAGCCACCCATGAAGAAGAAATCGAAATCATGGGACACCAACGCCTTCTGTGCATACCACCGGGGAATGGGGCATAGCACCGAGAGTTGTCTCAAACTTAAACATGCCATCCAAGATCTTATCGATCAAGGAAGAATCAAGAAACCCCGAAGGAAAACCACACCTTCCTCCAGCAACGACGCAATCTACATCACAACCCAAGCAGCTCAAGCAACTCAAGCAGCTCAAGCAGCTCCAGCGGCACAGAAGACTATGAAGAAGAAGAAGAAATTCTTTTAGCTTCTAATGCTCTTAGTGTCGGGTCATCTGTCGACCCATCTATCCTAGACTCTAGCTTTAGTTTAGATTTTCTTTTTACGGAGGCTAGCTCCAAGCAATTTTCTGATTTGTCGAATAATTCTCTTCAAAATAATGAAATGAATAAATTTGCTTACGTCTTGTCTCAAGCTAAAACAAACAACAAAATACAAACAAACAAAAAACAACAAGCAACAAAAAAAACACAAAATACAAAAGACACTAACTCATGCAAAAATGAACAAACAAATGAATCATTAAACAAATACATTGCAAACATTGTGCACCCAAAAACACAAGACCCTATCATCGAGGAAACCATAACCATAAACGTGGGAACCCCCGAAGAACCAAGGGAACTACAACTAGGAGCCTCACTAGACGAAAACGAGCGCATCCAATTCATACAACTCCTGAGCGAATTCAAGGACGTATTCGCTTGGTCATACAAAGACATGCCCGGAATCGAACGAAGCATCGCCGAGCACCGCATCCCCATTAAACCCGGTTACAAACCCATCAAATAAAAGCTGAGAAGACTACGTCCCGAATGGCCCCTCATGGTCAAGGAAGAAATCGAAAAACAACTACAAGCCGGTTTCATCCAAGTCATCGAATATCCTGAATGGGTCTCAAACATGGTCCCAGTCTTGAAAAAGAATGGCAAGATTCGAGCATGCGTTGACTTTCGCGACTTGAACAAAGCTAGTCCCAAAGATGACTTTCCATTACCCCATGTGGACGTCCTAGTCGACAACACCACCGATCACGCCCTCCTATCCTTCATGGACGGCTACGCAGGCTACAACCAAATCAAAATGTCACTCGAAGACATGGCAAAGACGGCCTTCATTACACCGTGGGGGACATACTGCTACACAGTCATGCCCTTCGGCCTAATCAATGCCGGCGCAACATACCAACGCACCGCTACAACCCTTTTACACGACATGATGCACAAAGAAGTCGAAGTTTACGTCGACGATATGATCGTGAAGTCAAAAGAGAGGAGTGGTCACATCACTAACCTCCGCAAGTTCTTCACTCGTCTACGACAATACAAAATGCGCCTCAATCCCCAAAAATGTACTTTTGGAGTCAAATCCGGTAAACTACTAGGACATGTAGTGAGCCAAAGAGGCATCGAGGTCGACCCCTCGAAAGTCAAAGCAATTCTAGAAATGCAACCCCCGAAGAACCTCGACGAAATTCGAAGTTTCTTGGGCCAAATCCAATACATCTCGCGCTTCATTAGCAAACTCACCATGATATGTGAGCCAGTTTTCAAGAAACTCAAGAAAACCGACCACGTTGAGTGGGACGAACAATGTCAAAAAGCATTTGACAAGGTCAAGGAATTGCTAACCAACCCACCAGTTCTACGACCGCCCCAGAAGGATTTACCACTATCCTTATACCTTACAACAACCCCTACCGCCATAGGCGCCATGCTCGCCCAAGAAATAAACGACGAAGAACACGCAATCTACTACATTAGCAAAAAATTTCTCGATTACGAAACTCGATATTCACCCGTCGAGAAGAGCTGTCTAGCATTGGTATGGTCATCCAAAAAACTCCGTCACTACATGCTAGCACACCAAACGAAGGTCTACTCAAAAATGGACCCCGTAAAGTACCTTTTCGAGAAACCTGTGCTTAACGGACGAATGGCCAGATGGACACTGCTCCTAGCCGAATTCGACCTTAAGTACGTACCCCTCAAAGCAATCAAGGGACGAGCAGTCTCCGATTTCCTAGCTGAAAACGCAATCAACGAAGAACCAATTATCGACACAACATCCCTTCCAGACGATGGGATTTACAACATCAACCAAGAACAATGGGAGTTATATTTCGACGGCTCCTCCAACTATCGAGGATGTGGAGTAGGAATACTTCTCATATCCCCGAATGGCGAACACACCCCCTTATCCATCAAACTGGATTTTGACGTTACAAACAACGCCGCAGAATACGAAGCGTGCTTGCACGGTCTCCAAGCAGCGCTTGTACTCAACGCCCGCAACATAAGAGTCTATGGGGACTCCTCCCTCATAATCAACCAAGTATCCGGAGCATGGAAGATACTTAATGAAAACCTGGCACTATACCAAAACAAAATACAAGAGCTCATAAACGAATTCTATCACGTGGAATTCATACACCGCCCACGCGAAGAAAACCAATTCGCCGACGCGTTATCCAAACTCGCGTCACTAATCAACATACCCCCGGGGATGGAAACACTACCCATTGTCGTGGAACGACGGAATGAACCCGCCTACATCTGTGACATTGAAACCGAGGAAGAACAAACCGACCCTTGGTACCAAGCAATCATCAACTACAAAACAAACGGTGAATACCCACCAAACATTGACAAACGAGCCAAGCGGGCCCTACGCCTATTATCATCACAATTCGTGATGGAAATGGGCAAACTACTCAAAAAGACGCCTCAAGGTACACTACTCTTGTGCGTCGATCACAAAAAGGGACACGAAATCATGTCCCAAGTACACGATGGCGAGTGCGGACCGCACATGAACGCACGAGCCATGTGCAAACAAATCATAAGGCTAGGATGGTATTGGACAACCATGGAAGCCGACTGCGCAAAGTATGTCAAACATTGTCATAATTGTCAAATTTTTGCAAACGTACAACACATCCCTCCTTCACCACTATACAGTTTGACCTCGCCATGGCCTTTCTCAACCTGGGGAATTGACGTCATAAGCTAAGTTCAACCCGTAGGAGTAGGAGGACACTGCTTCATCCTCGTGGCCATCGACTATTTCACCAAATGGGTCGAAGCCGCGTCATACCGCACGCTAGGCACAAAAGAGGTTGCAAAATTCATACAAAACAACATCATTTGTCGCTACGGCATACCCCACGAGTTCATAAGCGACCAAGGCACACATTTCCAAGGAGAAGTCGAACCACTTCTCCTCAAATACAAGATACAACGACACAAATCATCACCCTACCGACCACAAACTAACTAGCGGCCGAGGCAAAGAACAAAACCGTCGTATCAATCCTCAAAAAGATGATCGACACCTGCCACGACTGGCCCAACAAAATCCCATTTGCATTATGGGGATACCGCACAACCATCCGCACACCCACAGGCATGACACCCTATTTCC
The DNA here is from genome assembly GCA_023091065.1 of Dianthus caryophyllus. Lineage (NCBI taxonomy): Eukaryota > Viridiplantae > Streptophyta > Magnoliopsida > Caryophyllales > Caryophyllaceae > Dianthus > Dianthus caryophyllus. The sequence continues at coordinate 22,986,435 of CM041527.1, forward strand.
TAACCTACGGGATGGAAGCCGTTCAACCTGTAGAAATCGAGATGCAATCCCTTCGGATCCTCATGGAAGCGGACATTCCTGAAGCCGAATGGGCACGCGAACGATACGAACAACTCATCCTTTTAGACGAAAGACGGTTACATTCACTAAGTACAGTCCGAATGTACCAATCTCGCTTACAACGCGCCTACAACAAACGGGTCAAGCCACGAAACATCAAAGTGGGTGACCTAGTACTCAAATCAGTCCGAGCACCATTACCAGTCGACCCAAGAGAAAAATTCAAACCCAATAGGGCCGGACCGTACTTGGTCAAGGAAATCCTTCCCGGAGGAGCCGTGAAACTAACTGACCTTGACGGCCAGGACTTCCGATTACCAAAAAATCATGATCAACTCAAGAAATACTACCCCTAAACACAAACAACTTTGCAATGCATTTCAAAAAACAAAACTCACTCACGCATGAGTGAACTACGCTCGGTTTGATTCCACGCACTGTGGATACGTAGGCAGCTTTGCAAAGAGCTCAACTGAATCACACGAACTACGCCGGTTTGATTCCGTGAAACGCGGATACGTAGGCAGCTTGTCAAAAGCACAACCGAACTTCATAGCACGCACGCCCAAAGCTTAAAAAGGTCAAGGGCGATGCACTCACAAAAAGACACGCTCAAAGCTTAAAAAAGTCGAGAGCACAGTCAACACAAAACAAAACAAAGAATCCAAGTCCGAAGCTTAAAAAGGTCGAGGACTTAAGGACAAGACAAATTCAACAAACAAATCCAAAGCTTAAAAAGGTCGAGGATTTTAAGACAAAATACGAATGTTCGAAGCTTAAAAAGGTCGAGAACATTTCAAAACAAACAAAAGAAAGCAACGAGACAAGGCAAAAGCAAATTAATTCTATTTTATTACTTTATTTAGAATTTTTCGCAATTTAGAAATGAGCTAGGAACAAGCCTCCTTAGCCCTTTATTCAGATCTAAAACATGTATTTAAATAAAGGAAATGTTCTAAACAACACAAAGCAAACTACTCAAGTCATCTTCTGACGCTTCGGATTAGCCTCTTCATCTTCAAGGGGCCGATTCGCCACAATTTTCGAACTAAGAACAGGAATAGATCTCTCAAAACCTGGGGGCTCGATCGGATCCTCGTCCTGCTCGACTGGGGGCTCCTCGATCCTTGGCCCTAGGCGATCTTTAACAGTCACCTTCGGTCCAAGCCTTTCCCGCGCCGGTCTCGAAGTAGAAGCATCTGCACTAACAGCACAAAGATCACCATAGTCTCTCCTTTCGCGCCAAGGAGGGCCTTGGCACATTCTTTTCCCTCCTCCTTTGATTCTCACGTTCCTGAGGATCATTGGAACGGTACCATCGTGTATAGAAGTCCGTCACACGACTAGACTCTATATGCTCCGGAACAGCCCAAGTAACGCGGTCCGACCATCCTCGGATCCAAGCATCAATCATTTTGTTGTTTAGCACAACAACCCCTCCAACCTGAGTATCCTGCTCGGGTATGGTCTGAGCAAGCCCGATTTGCCTCTGCGGTTCAAGGGGCGGGTTTTTCTTGCAACTTTCCTAATTTCGTATTTCCTAAACACTACAATTTACACTACCCTACGACATTCTCTTGTTGTTCCCCATGCAGCAACATTACACTTCACTTTAGCAAATACGATTCATACCACGGGTCAACACATCACATTTTCGACATTCATGCAAGCTCATTTCGCATTTAAAATGAACTTTTCGCAAACGCATTTTCACAATCTACAATCAACATCAATGCATCCCACTCGGGAATCATTTCACTTTTCAAACAAGCTTAATAACCAAACAGGTTCACAACTACAATCAAGTTCAACGTTCAAGATACAACGACATGTAAACAAAGGTTCCTACAATCTTTATTATACAAGTTCACTCAGGATGATGACGATGATACTCGTCAAACTCCCGTCGAATCTGCGCCGTCTCGGCCCGGCTCTGACACAACTGAGCAGCCTGCTCAGCCCAAGCCATCCTCCACCTGTTGGCTATCCGCCATAGCTTCTTATGAGCCTCCTTAGCCACCTGTGATACACAACACAAAAAACATTTCACATTTTTCTCCATTTTGCCTTAATTTCACACAAATTAAGTCAAACTTAGGGGGAAATTTCAAAACAAAAGCAATCAACCCTACTTTGCCATAATTTCACTCAAATTAAGTCAAACTCGAGGGGGTAACACAAAAACACGCATCTCACTAGTTTGATCATCGCCATGTTTCATACCTCGATCAAACTGGGGGCTCAATCACATATACAAAAGACAAAGATACATACCTTCTTCACCCTGCCCGTCCAGCTGTCCATGCCCGCGTCAGTGCTCACCGGCAAGTACGTCGGCAAAGTGAAGGTACGACGCACACCCGACTCGTCGTACTCCACGGTGGTAGAAAAGTCACCAGGCTGCTCCGCCATCTCGGGATCAAATTCCTACAAAACAAGTTCAAAACGCACACGTCAGGGAAATTTTTCGCAAAAATTACCTTACGCACCCTCAAACGAAGCAAGCATACCTCAATCGGCCCACAAGCAAGCCGAGACTGAGCAAACTGGCCATAGTCTTCCCCAGGACAGAGAAGACTAACCGACTCTCCTTCCCCGTACAACGCCACCCGATCCTGAGCGGAAACCCCTCGCTCAAACAGGACCCTCGGCGGGTCCCTAGGCACCACCGGAGCTGGCCACCCTGCCTGAAAGACCAAACGCTCCCCAAGATACCAAACCGGCCCGTACGGCGTCGCCAAGTACAGACGCTGGGTCTCTCGCACTGCAAACCGCGCCCCGATGCCTTCCGGAATGCCCGCATACTGGCCCCACGGGAACGGCACGAACTACAAACACAAAACAAAAACAAACACTCATAAATACAATCATTTTAAGTACACTCTATTTAAAATGGTTCAAGCACAAACCTGATCAAACTGCATCCGGTTCAGACGATCCCGAACCTCGTCATACGACCAGTTAAACGCAGCACGGTTACACGTACCCCAAGTACGCACCGCCGGATATACCCGCGGAATCGTCACAGCATGCGGAGGCAGCAGAAAAGGAAAATGGCTAAGAATCCACGACTGCACACACAAAAAACAAAAACATGTTACAAAAACACGTTACAAAGACAACAAAGACAAAGACGACAAAGACAAAGACAAAAAAAGCAACAGTGCACCTAAAACAAAAACAAAATCAACACGTACCTCCATCAAGAATCCAGGCGAGACTAAGGACAGTCTCGACCCTCGATCCATGACCCGCGGTCTCACGGCATCCATACAGAAACGAATGCACAAACCTGCAGACGGCGTCGCCTACCAACGTCCCAATTGCACTCCAATCCAGGAGATGCATAAGGACCGACGTCGACGCCCGCTCACCCTTATCGCCGAAGTACACGGCGCTCACAAACCACCACAGCCACATACTAGCATTCTGCTCGTCACTCCACTCCGAGGGGCCATACTCAGTCTTCCCCTCAAAGTACTCCAAGATGTAGCTCGTCTTGAAAGTGTAACGTGGAGCACCCTCACAAATCACCTCCAAACCACCGCCAATCGCAGCAGTCACAACCTCGTCCACAACGGACGGCGCAAACTCGAAGCTCATGTCACGGTCTCCAAACGGCACCGGTTATGACCGCATACTCAGACAAGGTAATGCCTCAAAGCCGGCATATGGAACGTCGTCGTGGTGTCCCAGTACCTGTCTAGGAAGGCCCTGATCAACATCAGATTCGCCGTCTGCTTCTTCTTTGCAATCTCCCTCCAATGGCCGACCAACGGGCCGAAAGCACTACGCAGCACCCAAGCTTGCGCCCTCGGCGAAAGCTTCTCCTCAAAAGGACACATCACGGACGAGACGCCCGAGAAGGTCCTCATCGAGCCTTTCTGCCAACCCATCGTCGCTCGATAGGAAACGTGTCTCTCCGGAGCAAGTAGAAGGTTATGGCCATCCCAGCCCTTGGCGAACGCCCTGTTCGCACGTGATTTTCGCGGCCTAGAGCTACTCGCTCTAGGCGCAGCCTCCTCAGCCTCCTCCTCGACATCCATCTCAGCCTCCAGCTCATCCACAAACTCTTGAGCATGCTCCTCCTCAGGATCAGGCACAGGGACATTCCTCCCACGACCTCTACCTCGTGATTGACCACGTCTCGTGCGCAGGTCACGAGGGTCAGCATCCCTCTCACTACGCGTACGCCTCAAACCACTCGAGCTAGAGGCTCCCTCAGTCCTCGAGCTAGTACTCCTACGAGATTTCGATCTCGTAACACGACTAGAATCCTCTCCTGCAACCAAACACAACCAATACATACAGCTATAATACATGCAAGCACACAACTTGGCATACACATACACAAACACACACAAATAATACACACATAATACATATACGTCCCTTAACACGTTGCACTATACGCCCTACAGAGCATTTTTAGGCCTAATCCACAATTAAGCCGAAAACCGTTCTCTACACCTCAAAATTACAACTTTATGGTTTCTACGCGCCATAATAGTCCCCAACAACAAACCATTACAAGCAATTGCATTTTGGTCACCCCGATCAAAAACCCCCAATTCGCCTTAATTACTCCGTATAACTACGACTTAAGACGGCGATTTGAAAGCCTTAACTCGACATTTTCGCAAAACTAACGCTATAGGCATGCTATACACACTATGGGTATCCTACACCGAAGTTTAATTGAAATTTCGGGTCGAAAAATCTGGGTTCGTTTTCGGGCCCGAAACCTAATTTGGACGTTTTTCACACAAAGACGGTCCAAATCACAATCAATTCACACACACACGTTCACATGGCATAATGCAACACAATGACGTCAATTTCAAGCATCCAAACGGCAAATTTCAAGCAAAACTCGGGTTTTCATGCAAAACCCGTCTTTTCAACATTTCAAGGCAAAACCAGCTAATTACAACGACAAATAACGTAAAAGCAAGTTAAAATGGAGCATTACCTGGTTCCATAGCAAGGCAACGCAACGAAAATGAGCAAAAACGGATGAGAAATCGAAAAATGGTGTTTTTGGAGCAAGAAAACCGTAAATGAGTTATGAGCCTCACTCACGACGTCCTCGAGCTTTATATAGCCCTACAGCCCGCAGGGGAAACCGCGTAAGCTTATGCGGTTTGCCCCATGAACCGCATAAGGCTATGCGGTTTCTGCCCTTGGTTTTCTCGGTTTTTTCTCGTTTTACGCCTACTTTTGAGTTCCTAATTCATCTTGGCTCAAATGCAACTCCAAGTACGTCCCATGCTTGGGTTAAGGCGTCACCTACAGTCCGCCATACGCGTATATTAAGCATTTAATGTACGGTACAGAAGCAGAAGCACGAACGCTCTTCACGAGCATTACATCATTTTCTCCTCAACGGAAGGCAATCATATGCAATTACGACTACATAGACACTCCTCGGCGAGCCCAAGCACAAGCACTCTGCAATATACACCTGACTCCAAGCATTTCACTCTACATAGACGCTCCTCGGCGAGTTCAAGCATTACACGGACGCTCTTTCACGAGACCTACACCTACACCTACATAAGCACCCTTACTCAATTATACACCTCACGCATACCCAAGCATCTTGCAAGCACCTGCACCCCTGCACTTTAGCCCCTTATACACATGCAATACGAAGACATTACAAGCAGCAATGGCATCCGACGACACCAAGCATATACAAAGGCATCAACAACGACAGTACAACAAGCATGACGAAGACATTCAGCAGGCCGGCAGGCCCTTATAGCATGCATGGACCGCCAAGTCCTTAAAATGCGCACGCCCCTCCCCGTTTAGCCCGGTTCGAAGTCCTCGTCTCACCCATAGACACATGCTTCGTTCCACTGACTGTATCGAGACTGTAATGGTCCGGATATGGTCGTGGAGTTTGACTAGCGCTCTAGTCCGAGCTCAGTCAAACTGGGGGCTTTGTGGATACCCATATCCGTACCCTCCCAAACAAAACCCTGTGATGTATCACGGACTTTTATTACGCATGCTTTAACGTTGACTTAAACGGTTCTAACTAATGTCGAATTCATTTTGAGTCGTTTGAAATGTTAAAATGATTTAGGTCGCTTCACATCACACTTAAATAAACGTTCATTTTGTCCATTTGGAGTCTAGCTAGGTCCTTGTCCTGCTTCATTTGGCATGAGCTTCGCAGTTGCACTACAATTAGCCCTTTTACATTAACAAGGTCTAATTCAGCATTCCTAAATTCCTAAATTTAGGCCCGGTGGCTAGATCTTCCCTTTGGCCTCCTCTTACACAAAATACGGCTTCATGTCTTACCTTATTTCACAAAAACTATGCAAATGCACCCTTTTCATTTTTCCGGGTCTCGGGCCCGAAACCGAGCCCAAACCCAGCCTTTGGCCCGCACTCCAAAGCCCTGAACATCACAAAATATCTCAGAAATATCCCAGCTCTTTTCTTGACGAGCAAGTTTAAGATTATCTCGTAATCTTAAAAGGATATAATTCAACCGAAACTAGGAAACTAGGCTAAAACCACACCCTCAAACCGCATAAGCTTATGCGGTTTGGAGAGGCAACCGCATAAGCCTATGCGGTTTGCCCTGGCAACCGCATAAGCCTATGCGGTTTGCCCTGGCAACCGCATAAGGCTATGCGGTTCCTAGGCCTGTTTTTATCCCCGGATTTCCTATTTCTCCGAGGTTTTTAGTATATATACCCCCATATCCGATGACACGCCAAAGTCGCATAAGCAACCGACCTTATAAAATAAACCAATGGACAATTGAACTTTATTTTATTTGCATGCATCTTGCACCTTCTTATTTTGCATTTAAATCAACTTAAACAATGAATTCGACCTTTAACTGAACCGTATTCGTTAACAAGTTAAACATGCTAAACTGAGGGTTTTAATCAATCTTTTTGCTTCTGCATCTGCATTCTTTTACAAACTTATCGCACTTGTACGTAGCGATAACATTAGCTCAAATATCATCTTACAAGGATTGTTCTAGGTCAGTAGAGGCTATTTTTACATAGGCTTTTCTAAAAGGTTTTCATAAATCATTATTTGAATTAACTCTTTTTCTAAAGTACCCTCACCCCGAATCCAATCTGGTTTCACAAGCCTTAGATCTAGGGGTGTCGGCGTGCTCCAAAATCTAGGACATGTTTTTAACTTAGAACATGGTAGCAGGTTCCTAATTTCCGCGATAATTAGGTGGCGACTCCATAACAGTTCTTAAAGGTTTTTCCAACTTAATCTTTATTAACTTTAAAATCCGCCCTTTAAGCAAGACGCCGAGTTGGGTCCCTCGACGCGGTTCCCGGGTTCCACAATAGCCCATTCTTAAAGTGAATAATAGTGTATGCATACTAGACTAGGGTTTTATTCCCCTATTTCGCTAATGTTACCAGGGCACCCGCGACCTTGTGGATTGAGGTCGTTTATGCGGTTCTGTCGTGTTTCGTTCTTAGTGGGCACGACACTTACATTCGTTCTTACCCTGCGTAAAGATTACTTGACGAGATTGTATCTAACGTTCGAATCATTTCGAACACTAGAAGATGAGATGCAAGTACTATAGTATTCGGCGTGGTTTACGAGTCGAGTAAGCCGCTGCACTATGGTAGTGAGATGCAAGCGACTAGAGTACAATGGCCTACTCAGTGGTCAGGCTCGTAAGCAGTATGTGTTCTCTGTTGTATGATTAATTGAGAATGAGTGCGTACCATCTTTAAAAACTAAAGACCACAGATCTCTGAAGTGAATCGAGTCTGCATGATGTGAATGATGCAATACGTATGTTTGTTTGCGATCTGATATCGCTTCGTAATCTTTTTGAATTGTTCTGACACTATTACCTGTTATTTGCTTTTATAATTGATATCATGCCTATATGATTTATCGTTTTAAATCGCATGCTTATTATGACTTATATGTCTTTATATGCTATATGTAATAAGCATGTTTATCGTTTTATCATACTGTTATAGTTATAAAGCGATAGTAATAAACCAAAGTAATTGAAATCGAGGGTAAGTATGAGCATAGCTAGTCACTGTCCGCTCAGCGGGCACCCCCCCCCCCCCCCCCAATCAGTTTATTGTGCAGGATAACCGTGGACCGGGAGCTGGATTTTGGACGGGGCCACGAGACGCTTTTATGCTTTACTCTTAGTTGCTTTTCGAGAGATATGTAATATATATAACGTTACTCCTTTAAATTACCGTATTAAGAGTTGTTTTATTCAACTCTTGAACGATGTTGTAACATTTGGGTTTTATTGTATAATTAATGACGCTGGTTTAAGACTTAATTAATTTCCGCCTTAGTAATTAAAGTCGACTAAAAACCAGGTTGTTACATTTGGTATCAAAGCTGACTCGTGACTGTAACATGAATTGCCTAATGCGATTTATGCTTACCTAACGAGAGACACCTGGGCGGTACAAACATATTAATATGTTAACCCGCAAGACTACTAGGATCAAATAATAAATTAGATTTTTATTTTTAGATCACTTAAATAATAACTTTAAATCACTTTAAAGTGTGAGGATGGGTAGAAACCTTAAGGACGGACCATAGGCTTAGGACTTTTAAATAACAAACTACTTCCCTCAAAATAAAATACACTAACTATCGTATGCTTGCTACTTGTTGAAGTGACTGACTAAAACTAACAACTATCCTCGGATATAAAATCTAAATAATAAATTCAACTCCCGAGGATTGAAGCATCGAAGGAAGTACCAGATCACACGGAGTGAAGACATCTAATAAATTCATTATCAATTCCATAAAAATACACTCTCTACCTTCTACTTTTTCTATCTTCCTCAGAAAATGTACTAGATGCATTTCAATGGAGTGAAGTATCTAACTTCTGTGCTTACTTGCATGACTGCTGTTATCACTTTTACTTCAAATAAATTCTATCAATGTCAAGCATGCTATCTAACACCTTGCAATGCTAATAAATTTCTTCGCTTCCTTATTCTTTCATAATGGCTGCTCCCCCAATGACTAACGCGGAAAGACAAGTTCTGGCCGAAGAATCCATAATACGTCTGGCAGAGATAGCCACAGACAACGCGAACCGCCAACATCAGCCGAGCGCGTTCGACCGATTCTCACGTCATCGCCTACCAGTATACTTAGGGTCAAACAACCCTACCGAACTCACAAACTGGTTGGAGGAGATGAAGAAGCTGATGGACCTGAGCAGGACACCTCCAGAAGAGAGGGTCAACATCGCCGCCTTCTATCTGAAATGCGAGGCAAATGGTTGGTGGAACGTAATCAGGACCAATGAGCCTGCCTTACACTACGTTCACCTGGGACGAGTTCACCACAAAAATCAAGGAGCGATACTTCGAGTCTGAGCTCCGGTGTCAGAAGGAGGAGGAATTCATAAGTCTAAAGATGGATGACATGACTCTCTAGGAGTAGACTTCGTCCTTAGTATTTTTGAGAACAGGCCTCTGCGAAGGGCCTTGGCCGACTCCCCCTGCTGTTCGGCCTTGCTTTTTCTAGCGTGCTACTCCAAAGTACTTCATAGCTGGACTGATTTGGATGCATATTCGTGGACTTTTAGCCGAACTCCATGCTTCGCTTCGGTTTGGGGGAGCTCCAACTTAATAATGTGAGCTTTCTTTACTCCTTTTCCCTCATTTCCTCACTTTATTTTCCTACCCCCGTATATTATTTGTCCTTCTCTGCTATTTGTGGTTGTGTTGTTTTCTACATTGAGGACAATGTGCAGTTCTGGTTTGGGGGAGGAAAGCACTTTCGCGCTTTTCATTTGCTTTTTCCTTTTCTTTGTGTGCATTTTTTTAAAAAAAAAAATCCAAAAAAATTAAAAATTTGAAAATTCCAAAAATATTTTGGTTTGAATTGTCAAGTTTGGAGAATTGATTATTGTGCTAATTTTGATCTTTGGTATCTCCGAGTTGAAAATCCATCGTCGTAGCTTGCACTATATGTTTGTTTCAAACACTAGCCCACTTGTATTTGCTTAATTCTTATCGCTTTTCGTTCGTTTGCTTTCGATATTGGCATTCAAGTAAGGCAATGGTTTGTGGAATGTATGGAATGTTTGGTTTGTGGAATGTTATGGATGGATATTAATAATGTTGGAGCAATGCTTCGATGCTTTCGGAGGGGACTCATTGATTTGAGTAACCACAATGGCCATGAATTTGGTTGTGACCGAGAGTATGAGCGATGATGTAACCCTTAAGGAAATATGTGTACCCGAGCTCGATCTTTAACGAGTAAATGTCAAGCTAAACGGTATAACATACGAGGGATGCTCCGCATTTAAGAAAAAAAAAAAAGAAAGAAAAGAAAAGATAAAAAAATGGAATGATGTGGAAAGAAAGGTGGAATGGAAAGTGGTATGTTTGGTGGGCCTTGCTTGAATTCAATTATCGTAAGTTTAATTTTTGCGAAAGCGTGAGAAGCTAGTAATATGATGTTGGTGTGAATGGTTGAGACTTGTGCTCTATTTTCGATGAAATAGACTATGGTTGTAAGTTTATGTGTATAGGTCGTCAACTTTGAGATGCTAACGTGATGAATTCGGACCACTTTGATTTTCTCCGACGCTTTTTGCTTGAGGACAAGCAAAGGTTTGGTTTGGGGGAGTTCGATGTATGCCATTTATATTGATTGTATGCCCCCGGTTTTGTCACATATAGTTCGCGTTTAGTTGAGTATGAGTGTATTTTATGAGCTATTTGTTGTGAATGTTGGTACTGCTGCTCTTTATTTATATTTTGCAGGTTTTGGCGGTCCTGAGCCGAAACCTGAGTTGAGTGGAGCATTTTGAGTATCGTGACGTCAAGACTAAGCTCGAGAGCTGATACGAAAGCAATACTACAATTCGGGACGTCAAACCTATAGGTTCAGAGTGAACCTATCAGTTCAGGATGAGTGAATTTGAGGCAGAAGTTGCTGGAAATTGTCGAGAGCAAGCAAACCTATCGGTTCACCCATGAACCGATCGGTTCAACCCCCCAAACCGATCGGTTTGGCCCTGAACCGATAGGTTCTGCTTCCTGCGTTACGTTTTTTCACGGGCCTATATTGTAGGTTTATATCGGTATATAGACCTTTAAAATCACAGGATTATAATGAAAAACTTTATAAGATTTAAAGTCATAAAATAGAAATTGCATAACAAAGAAAAGAGATTTAGAATTAACCTTTAATCCTAGTAAATCGGCCTAAGAACAATACCAAAGCTATGGTATCTCCTAATAATCTCACCCAAGATGTGTTTAGGATATGCCCTTGAATTGCTAGAAAAATTAGAGAGAAAACTGTTTTTCTTTTCAAGGTTTTGTGTTGTAGAAGAAGTGAATGAATAAGGGATCAATTAGAGAGGAATTAGAAGAGAATTAGGAAACATAATATACTCCCTCTAATCCCTAATGGCCGGCCTACTCTAGGTCTTTTGGGGAGATATAATCTCCTCAAAAACTTTACTTGTTGATCAAGATATAAAGTGTATCGGGTCAGAATGAATCTGGACACTTTTCTCTTGGTCATTTTAGCTTATAATATAATGCAATATATTACTAGTGTCATCTGTATGGACCGACTATAATATACTATAAATATCCTTATATTCATAATTTGCTAATTAATTATAACGGTTTATATTTAATTAGCTTGCATTATACACAATAATTAAATATAACATTTTATATTCAATTCACAAATTACATTTAATTCGTCTCAGCTAATATTATCTAATCTGTATTAAATAGCCGTACCACCATTACACTGACAAACATTTTAGTCAGTAACATCATCACACTTGACTAACATTTTAGTCACATTTGACTAACCTTTTAGTCAACAACACTGACTAACCGTTTAGTCATTAAGTAAGGCATCGATAAGATCATTTTCTCAAATAATCACATCTCTCAAACACATCCTTTAGGTGTGACTCTTAGGGACCAGTTGATCACCGCCATCTGTATGACAATAACGTTAAACTTATCTAGCAAGCCAACCGTTATCGATAAACGTTAATCAACTGATTAAATACGAAATGTACCCTGTGTACCTTTAGAGATTTATTTATGTTATTGCACTAACTGTGGAGGACACTAACTCCAACAATCTCCCACTTGTCCGTACAAGTGTAGGTGCGATAACCGATTCTCATATCCATAATAAATTTCTCCCACTCAATGTAAACCAATTTGCAAAGTCCGTTCTTTCAAAGGTCGTAGTTCACAAGTGATCAGAATCAAGAGTGGTTTCCCCGACTAGAGAGTAACTTAACTGATGAACGAATCAATATTCGAGCATGGCCATGCATTTTCAGTTACAGCTCCTCGAGTGGCCCTGAGAAAAGTATTATAACTCGATAGAAGTTGGATATTTTCCGCAACTCGAATCCCGCAGATGTAAGCGCAGCATGAAATGACCCAGTGAAAATCTACTTGGCCTCCTGTTACGGTCGACCGTGAGAAAGAAACCAAAGTCACCCAAAATCTGCCTTAATCTCAAGAGACAGTCGATAGTCAAAAGAATCGACTCTAGGAACACTATGGATGTCCTATCCACGACCCGGCACCTAATGTACTGAAACATTTAGGACTCCATGTAGTCGTCACAAAAATTGTCCTGCGCGATTTCAGTAAACCCGCATCTGTGATCGATCAGTCAACAGTTTGACTTATGGCTCGTTGAACCCACCATCAATCGACGTCACAAAATGATTGCCAGAGTTATCAGCTCATGTAGGCGATCACGGACCAAAACACAATATAAAGCAATTTAGTTCACTTTGAGGCGTTCAACGTTGTCTGTACAACCCTCATGAAAAACAATATATAAAACAAAACGATGATTTTGTTAGAAGTTTTAGGAAAAACAAGTGTCAAATCCATACAAACAACTAATACAACTCAGGAACACGCTTAAGTCCCATGGATTTAACGTGCCCTTCATGCTTATCATGTCTCAACGGCTTAGTGAGAGGATCTGCTATGTTATCATCCGTAGCAATCTTGTCAATCACTATCTCCTTCTGCTCCACGTAATCTCGGATCATGTGAGCTTTCCTTTGCACGTGCCGAGACTAGTTGCTGGACTTCGGCTCCTTTGCCTGGAAGATGGCACCACTATTGTCGCAATAGATGGTGATCGGGTCATTCGAACTTGGAACTACAGTTAGTCCTTATAAGAACTGACGCATCCATATAACTTCCTTCGCAGCCTCTAAAGCAGCATAGTACTCGGACTCAGTCGTGGAATCTGCTATAACAGTTTGTTTGGAGCTTTTCCAGTTGACCGCAGCGCCATTTAGAGTAAAAACGAATCCAGATTGAGACTTCGAGTCATCTCGATCCGTTTGGAAACTAGCATCTGCGTAACCGATTGCGCATAGCTCAGTGTCTCCTCCATAAGTCAATACCCAATCTTTAGTCCTCCGTAGGTACTTAATAATGTTCTTTACAGCTATCCAGTGTGCTTCACCTGGATTGCCTTGGTATCGGCTCGTCATACTCAATGCATATGCCACGTCCGGACGTGTGCATATCATGGCATACATGATCGATCCTATAGCTGATGCATATGGAATCCGACTCATGCGCTCGACCTCTTTCGATGTCTTTGGTGCTTGAGCTTTACTCTAGTGTACCCCAGAGATCATTGGAAGGTTCCCCTTCTTGGAGTTGGTCATGCTGAACCTCTCAAGAATCTTATCTATATAAGACTCCTGACTGAGGGATAACATCCGTCGTGATCTATCTCTATAGATACGGAGCCCCAAAATACGTTGTGCCTCACCCAGATCTTTCATCTGGAAATGGTTCTTTAACCATACTTTTACCGAAGTTAAGAGAGGTATGTCATTCCCAATCAAGAGTATGTCATCGACGTTCAGTATTAGGAAGACAATCTTGCTCCCACTCGACTTGATATATAGACATGGTTCCTCGAACGATCGAGCGAATCCATTCTCCTTTATCACTTGGTCGAAGCGATGATTCCAACTCCGTGAAGCTTGCTTAAGTCCATAGATGGAACGCTTAAGCTTGCAAACCTTCTTAGGATTTTCAGGATCAGTGTAACCTTCGGGTTGTACCATGTACAACTCCTCCTCCAAATAACCGTTTAAGAAGGCGGTTTTCACATCCATTTGCCAAATTTCATAGTCATGAAATGCGGCAATCGCTAAGAGAATCCGAATGGAACGAAGCATGACTACGGGTGCAAAGATCTCATCATAGTGCAACCCTTGCACTTGAGTGAAACCCTTTGCCACTAGTCGTGCCTTGTATATGTCTGGTTGTCCTTCTACAGATCGCTTTATCTTGTAAAGCCATTTGCACTGAAGAGGCCTAGCCTTATCAGGTAAGTCAACCAGATCCCATACATCGTTCTCGTACATAGAGTCCATCTCGGATTGCATGGCTTCTTGCCATAGCTTTGAGTCAGAACACGTCATGGCACCTTTATAGGTTACGAGTTCGTTACTCTCAAGGAGTAAAACGTCGTCTCGCCCATTCTCCTCAACCATACCGAAGTATCTATCTGGAGGAATGGAGAGTCTACCCGACCTTCTGGGTTCCAAGGGAATATTAACCGCAACAGACGAAGGAGGAACAGTTTCCACCATTGGTTGCTCGGTTGTTGGTTCAGGAATCTCCGACAGATCGAAGGTTCTATTACTTCTCTTGTCTTCGAGAAACTCTTTCTCTAAGAACTTCGCACTAGCCGCAACAAAAACTCGGTGTTCGGTAGGCGAATAGAAGTAATGACCAAACATTCCTTTTGGATAACCAATAAAGTATGTCTTGACCGATCGCGGGCCGAGCTTATCCTCGTGTCTCCACTTGACATAAGCCTCGCACCCCCAAACCCGAATAAAGGACAAGTTAGAGACAGTTCCCTTCCATAACTCGTATGGAGTCTTGTCAACAGCTTTAGTCGGACTTCGGTTAAGTATAAGAGCAGCTGACAAAAGAGCATAACCCCATAATGAGTGAGGTACAACCGTGTGACTCATCATGGATCGAACCATATCAAGTAATGTTCGATTCCTGCGTTCGGACACACCATTCAGTTGTGGTGTTCCAGGTGGAGTTAACTGTAGTACTATCCCGCGGTCTTTCAGGTGTTGATCAAACTCAGTTGAAAGATATTCGCCACCACGATCTGAACGTAGTGCTTTTATCTTTCTATCCAGTTGGTTCTCAACCTTATTCTGTAATTCCTTGAACTTGTCGAAGGACTCACTTTTATGCTTCATTAAGTAGACATAACAATATCTACTCAAATCGTCCGTGAAAGTGATAAAATACCTATAGCCATCTCTAGCGTTGATTGACATAGGTCCGCACACATCAGTATGTATGAGTCCTAATAGGTCAGCAGCGCGCATTCCAACACCTTTGAAGGAAATTCGAGACATTTTGCCTATAAGACATGATTCACACGTGCCAAAAGTTTCATAGTCAAATGGGGCGACTGTCCCATTATCAATGAGCTTTTTCACGCGTTTCTTATTTATGTGTCCCATACGGCAATGCCATAGATAGGTTTGATCTTTGTCACCAACCTTTGCTTTCTTGTTACTCACATGCATGATTTCTGTGGTTTGATCTAAAACATAAATTCCGTTCATGGAAACAGCTTTACCATAAATCATTTCATTCAAAGAGAAAATACAGCTATTATTCTTTATTGAAAATGAAAATCCTTCTTTATCAAGAACGGATACAGAAATAATGTTTTTCGATAAACTAGGTACATAGTAACAGTTATTCAGAAATAACTCAAATCCACTCGGGAGTTGGATTACATATGTTCTCTACCAAACGGCAGAACTCTTGCTCCATTCCCCACTCGCAGTCTACATCACCTCTTGCCGAGTTTTGATGCTTCTTAGGCCCGCAAATGATTGCACAGATGAGAACCACAACCAAGATCAAGTACCCAAGTTCAAACTTGCATGGTTAATCTCAATCATATGAATAAAAGAAGACATACCAACAGAACGACGCGGCTGCTTTAATGTCCTCAAAGCATACACGGACGATTCGCCTCAATGCCCAAACTTGTGGCAATGGTGGCACTCCATGGTCCGCTTCGCTTTGCCTTGCCTTGTGAGCTACCGCTAGACTCACCAAATTTCCACTCTTAGCAACCACTGGCTTCTTGAATTTTGGCTTACCTACAGCTAGGTTAGCCGGAGCCTTACCCTTACCCTTCTTGTTGCTAATCATGAGAACATCTTGTTTCATGCTCCCACTCAACTTCGCATCACTCTCGCCTGCATGCGAGGTGAATGTAGTTCATGCACTTTCTCGCATGTCGTTCATGTAATAGTTTGCCCTAAAGAGGGCATACCCATCATGAAGAGAGTGGAGCACTCGATCAATGATGATCTTCTCATCGATCTTTCAACCAAGCTCCTCCAATTTCTCAACATTCTCGATCATGGCGAGAAGGTGTGGACCAACCGGTTGGCCCTTCTGGAGTCTAGCTTCAAAGAAACGAGTGGTATACTCGTAACTCTTGATTCTCGGTGCTTTCGAGAATTCTTTGGTTAGGGTGGTGAAAATCTTGTTTGCACCTTGGGTAATGAATCGTCTTTGCAAATTGGATTCCATTGCATAGATGAGTACGTTCTGTATCGCACCCGCCTCCATCATGAAATCATTGTAAAGATAGAGTTCATTTGCTCCTGCATCGGGAGCTGGTTTAGTCGGCAGTGGCTCAGTCAAGTACTTGAGCTTGTCGTCAGCTATGGCAGCATTCCGTAATGCGGCCTCCCAATCAGAGAAGTTGGACCCATCACTCTTAAGTCGAGTAGACTGATTCATGCTGTCCATAAACATCCTTAGCCATGATTCGCGAGCTAGTGTGGCACTTGGCATTGGTTCGTCAGTACGTACAGCCATTTGTTATAGTAGTTATATCTGTATATAACGTATTCGAAACTGTGAAAAGAAAGAAGAAGAAGAAGAGAGAAGATAAGAAATCATTGTTTTTAAAAGTTTTAAGTCTTAAAGCAATAACGTTTTAATGCAATGACTCGTGCACTCATATAATCGACCTCCCTCGAGAATTATATAAGCGATCCCAAGACTCAATTTCTTTAAATTGATAATCCAACCTCTTGGCTAATTCTACTGTTAGAATTCTTGGTCGATAGATTTCAGTAAATCCTATCTATTAGTTCATTATAACTACGAGATATTACTTGAACTATAATGTTGAGGTAAAATAGGTCTACACATACTACTTACCGAACGTAGAAGGGGTCATGTGGAGAGTAAGGTCCTACATGCCTACCGACGAAGAAGGGGCTCATAGCATGCTTTTCCTATAAAGACTAATCTCAATTTTAGAATAGAGGAAAGCCCCATCATCTCATTTTAATTCATTTTAAGTGAACAAATATCTAGCATTTTCGAGAATGATTAAATTGAGGTGATAGCCCTAAAACGAGTGACATCCGTATGTCCATAATATAAAATGCAACTATATGATCCATATTCATGCATATTAGGTGGTTTGGTTTAGTTTAGGCGGAATATGATGCTTCTATCTAACGTGAATGCAATGAAAAACGGTAAAGAAAACGCAAAAAGAAAAACACCTAGTGTGGCCTATCCCTATGAAAATAAAGACAAATACAAATTGGAATCCTCCATGGACCCTAAGCTTGTCTTCATTCTTCATCTTGGGCTTCAAGTGGGAGTCCATCTTGAATCTTCATCTTGAATCTTCTCAAAAATTACATTTTGAATTACAAAATAAACCTATTTACATTCTAATTCAAAATATGCCATAAATTAAAAATATTACAAGATGGGAGATTCGAGATCTCAAAATACAACCATAATTATGTTTCCTTCATTACGAAAACATAATTTTCTAAGGCCACACTAGTAAATTACAACCGTTTGTACAAAATTAATGCGTAAAATTAAACCATCCATTCAAACATTCATTCACAAAAATAAAGCATCAACTAAAACAACATATATAAAATCAATGCATATAATTGATTAAATCCAAACCACCCTTTTTAAATGATTAAAATTATGCAACAATTCCTTAATTGTTCATAATATCTTTTAATCAAAATATAATCCAAAATTTATATTATCAGTATAACATAAATTAGGTCACAAAATATTTTAAACCTTTTTAAAATATTTGGTATCAAATTTTATGAACTTTTTCATAATACTTAATATTCATGATCTTTATCACAAATATTACCAAAACATACAATTTCCAAAATTTTGAAAAATTTCGGCCAAAATTAAAGAAATTGCCGAATTAAAATTGTTTTTTTTTTATTAAATTCAATACGGCCAAAAAAAAATATTAATAAATTTAAATTTTTAATTCGGCCAAAACCAAAAAAAAATAAAATTAAATTGTAAAACCAATAAGATGAATTAAACCTTTTTAATTCGATTATGTTAATGCTTAGATCGATACTAATTCAATTTTAATCCGTATTAAACATTCATTAATAAGACATTCAAAATAACCTTTTAATTTAAACATCTTAAATATATAGATCTAAGATTAACAAGATTTATGTTCATTAACATACAAAAATTTGGTCCTTTTATGTTTTAATTCAATCGGTATTAAATCAAAACCTATACAAAATCATATATTATAGTTTTAACATCTTAAAACATTGATAAATATGAATCAAATAGACCAAATCAAGCCAAAAAATTGACAAAACATCTCGGCATGAACAACAATAACACACGGCCAAGATCAAAATCAATTTAAAATTATACAAAATCGATTTTTATGAAAACCTTATAAAAATTTCATGTGCCCTAAGGCTCTGATACCACTTGTAGGTTTATATCGGTATATAGACCTTTAAAATCACAGGATTATAATGAAAAACTTTATAAGATTTAAAGTCATAAAATAGAAATTGCATAACAAAGAAAAGAGATTTAGAATTAACCTTTAATCCTTGTAAATCGGCCTAAGAACAATACCAAAGCTATGGTATCTCCTAATAATCTCACCCAAGATGTGTTTAGGATATGCCCTTGAATTGCTAGAAAAATTAGAGAGAAAACTGTTTTTCTTTTCAAGGTTTTGTGCTGTAGAAGAAGTGAATGAATAAGGGATGAATTAGAGAGGAATTAGAAGAGAATTAGGAAACATAATATACTCCCTCTAATCCCTAATGGCCGGCCTACTCTAGGTCTTTTGGGGAGATATAATCTCCTCAAAAACTTTACTTGTTGATCAAGATATAAAGTGTATCGGGTCAGAATGAATCTGGACACTTTTCTCTTGGTCATTTTAGCTTATAATATAATGCAATATATTACTAGCGTCATCTGTATGGACCGACTATAATATACTATAAATATCCTTATATTCATAATTTGCTAATTAATTATAACGGTTTATATTTAATTAGCTTGCATTATAAACAATAATTAAATATAACATTTTATATTCAATTCACGAATTACATTTAATTCGTCTCAGCTAATATTATCTAATCTGTATTAAATAGCTGTACCACCATTACACTGACTAACATTTTAGTCAGTAACATCATCACACTTGACTAACATTTTAGTCACATTTGACTAACCTTTTAGTCAACAACACTGACTAACCGTTTAGTCATTAAGTAAGGCATCGATATGATCATTTTCTCAAATAATCACATCTCTCAAACACATCCTTTAGGTGTGACTCTTAGGGAACAGTTGATCACCGCCATCTGTATGACAATAACGTCAAACTTATCTAGCAAGCCAACCGTTATCGATAAATGTTAATCAACTGATTAAATACGAAATGTACCCTGTGTACCTTTAGAGATTTATTTATGTTATTGCACTAACTGTGGAGGACACTAACTCCAACATATATATATAATTCGAAGTTAGGGTTTTATTTTATCTTTCATTATACTTTGTCACCTTTAGATTAGAATTAGTTCTCTCCCTTTTAAACTCTCAAAAACACTTAGGTTTAGCTTTAATTACTTTGCAAGATCCGATCTTTACTTTGATTCAAGACTAATTTCAGGTTTAATTCTATTGCTATTTTCTTCATCATGTCTCATTACTACTATTGCTTTGTTTCAATTTCGATTATGCATAGCTAACCTTCAATTAGGGTTTACGGTGATTGTGAGATTGGTTCAGGAACATGTTTTAATTGCTTATATTGATTGAATTTGTGCAAGTCGATTTCTTCCTACGCGTTTTATTATCAATTGAATTTAGGGACGCCTTTATTGAATTGAGTTTAGGTTGTTTCAGTTTAAGATCGAAAGTCGAATTGAAACTAGACTCACGCGTTTTGCTTAAGGTTAGTATTAAGGTTAGTACGTAGCGAGAGCCCGCTAAATTTGCTTAAGGTTAAAATTGACTCGAGAGAGCGTTTTTCCAAACCTAGTCACTCGCATAGCTTCAATTGATTGATAATTCCTTTTGAGTTGAGTTCCTGAACTAGTGTCACATTGATCCTGATGCCCTAATCTCCCTCTCATATACCTTCTATCCCTTTTTACTTATCGTTCTTAGTTTAGTTCTTTAAAACACCAACTTTTGTTACTTTGAGATTGACCTAGATTAGCTAAGCATCCTCTTGACTAGCCTTCTCTCTGTGGATTCGACCCTACTGCCACTAGCTACCTAGTTAGTTGACTTTAGGTTTATTTTGATAGGTGACTACGACTTTAGCCTCATCAAGTCCAGTGTAACTCTTAATAACGTTTTTTGAAACTGTAATGCTTTGTAAATGTAACTGTAATTTTAACACATACAGTTACATTTACAAAGTATTAAAGTTACAATTACATGTAGTTACAATTACATATAGTTACATTTACAAAACATTACAGTTTCACAAAATGCTACTAAGAGTTACATGGACTCACGAAAAGACTTTTTGTAACGCTACAGTCAAGTTCAACTAAGCATTACAGTTTCACAAAGCATATTACGTACCAATATTGGTACGCTCACTACGCTGGCGAAACAGTAATGCTTTGTAAATGTAATATTGTAAATGATGAATAAACCTATTTTGTGAAACTGTAATGCTTTGTAAATGTAATATTGTAAATGTAATATTACGTACCAATATTTGAATAATATAATTGAATTTATTTCAGTATATTTGTTTGTTTTTTGTCGATCCATTTTATTTGCATATATTTAACTTAGAACACCATTGTTATTTAAAAGACTTTTGTTATCCACGATAACCAGATGTTATTTTTGTTTAACTTCAATTTGTATTTTGATGTCTACGCTTTTTTTTTTTTTTGGTAACTGTACGTTCAATTTTAATACCGTTTCAATTTTAACGATTAAGAGTTACACATTTTTGGTTAAACAGTTTCAGTGCAATTGAAATACAGTTGTAACTTAATTAATTAACAAATTCGAAATTGGTTTAGATTTTCAGGTTTTTTTTATTTATTTTCTGTATTCCAATTATTAGTAGCACTCATAATGTTTACTTTTTTTTTATTTTTTTCCCCAGATTAGAGGTTGTAGAAAGTGAAGACTACCCAAATTCTACTTATCTTGTCAAATGTTGTTCATGAAGGCTTGTCAATTTATGTCGGGACTACTTAATAACGCACATAAGGAAGATGTTTGTTTACCGATTTCGGGGGAGTTCTTATTATTCATTTAGTCATTTTTGTCATAACAATTTACCGTCAGTGTCAAGCTGATCATTCGTTGTATTAAAGAAACTAAATGTAACTTCTGATTTTAACCCATGTGATACATATTGCAATTGGTCATTATCATTTCAATTTAAAATACAATTCATTAAATATGAAATTACAACAACATTAACGTGACTACAATTATAAAACTTATGTCTTAGTATTAGTAAATTCATTGCATAACTTAGCCATTGATTGTGCAATTTATGCGTTTGTGAAATTATTATTTACAATTGCACTTATATGTTTCAAGTAGATAAATGATTTCATATATATGGGATTGTAGTTACACTATGTACTTAATAAGTTCCAGGACGAACAAAGTACAGTTACTTTTTAAAGTGAAACTGCAATTTATTATAAATGAAACTGCAACTTATTAAAAATGAAATTATTAAAAATTCGTACAATTTTCGTAGCCACAATTCATTAAAAATGAAACTGCAATTTATTAAAAATGAAATTATTCTCCAAAATCTTCCCTTATCTCAATTTACATCGCCCTCTTTTAACTCCAAATTATGAAACACCAAAAAGGAAAAAAAAAAAAAAAAAAACATGAAGCACATTTACATCAATCTGCACATCCTATAAAATTACAGTATTGTAACTATTGTGTTACAATTTTTGTAACTGTAACTTATAAAATCTGTAACTACACTTGAATGACGTTTCGTCTTCTTATTTTGTTTCTCTCCATTATCATCTGCCTTAACATCTCTCCTTTTTTTTTTTTTTGTATTTTGTTGCATTTTGCATTTCCTCCATTAGTATTAACAAATTAAAATGTAAAAAAAAAAACAAAAAAAAAAAAAAAAAAAAAAAAGTATGAATGTAATGGAGATTGTAAATGTTGAAGATGAATAATTGAAAAAATAAAAACAAATACAAGAAAATCGACTGATAAAAGAGAGAGTTGGAAACCAAACTAATTTTCTAAAAGAAAAGCAAGATTCACAAATACAAAATTTTTATAACGAATCGACATTCAACATTGAAAAATATTTTATAAGAATAAAAAAATAATAATTAGAAATTACAATTACAATACCCCCATTATAAAATTAATCAAACACAAGGAACAACTCACCATTTTCGGATTATTCAAATTGCAATTAATCATTGGTATCATGAAATTTTATTTCAATGATAACAAAAATTATATAAAGTGAATCGAAATTGTATATTAATGGATGTAAAAATATATAAAGAGAATGAAAATAAGTTGAAGATGAATAATGTAAAGGAAAAAATCAAATAATAAAAATTAATGCAAAACTAAATTGGCAATAGAATCATTTAGGTGGTTTGTTGGAGAGTAATTAGCATAGGTAATCTAAACCACCAAGTGTTGAATACCGTAATACATGTCTCCCATTATTTAATTTTTTTTTTTTTCTTTTTTTTTTTTTGCTCATTAATGCATGATTAATCTAAGCCATCCATTCATACATAATCCAAGGGTCCTTATAAGGACTTAGGACCTGTTCTTTTGGACTTTTTAAGTGAATCGAATCAATCGAATCAATCGAATGGCCCAGGAATCGAAATAAATGAATGAATCGAAGGCCGAATCGAATCGAATCGAATGAATCGAATCCAGGCCAATCGAGATGAAGTTCAAATTACTCTATATCATTGAATCTTTCGAATCCCAGGCCCAGAAGTGGTGGCCCGAATCGAATCGGCCAGATGGAATGAATCGAATCAGGCCCAGGCCCAAGTGGAATGAATCGAATCGAAATGAATCGAAAATAAAATTTGGAAAGAAACAGTCCTTAAAGACTTAAAAAAGATGATGGACTTAATATAACTCTTCTCTCTCTCTCTCTCTCTCTCTCTCTCTCTCTCTCTCTCTCTCTCTCTCTATATATATATATATATATATATATATATATATATATATATATAGAGTAAAGTTATATCAAGACAGCAAATATTGCGAGACACAAACGAGACACAGCATTTTAGCCTTTTTTGTGAAACTTTAACATAGTTTTATGAAACTTCAAAAATTGTGAAACTTTAACAAAATTGTGAAACTTTAAGACATTAAAGTTTCACAATTTTTGAAGTTTCATGAAACTATGTTAAAGTTTCACCAAAAAGGCTAAAATGTTGTGTCTCGTTTGTGTCTCGCAATATTTAGGTGTCTCGTTTGAACTTGTTTCTATATATATATATATATATATATATATATAGAGTAAAGTTATATCAACGCAGCAAATATTGCGAGACACTTTTGAGACACAAGATGAAACTGTATGACACAAAACTATAACAAAAAAACATAGAACTTTAACATAGAAATTTGGAACTTCAAGAATCGTGAAACTATAACAAAAGTGCCGGCCGGTCCAGACCGGCTGCCTGTCGACCGGCCGACACTTTGTGTTATAGTTTCACGATTTTTGAAGTTTCAAATTTCTCTGTTAAAGTTCTTTATTTTTCTGTTATAATTCTGCATCATACAGTTTCATCCTGTGTCTCAAAAGTGTCTCGCAATATTTAGGTGTCTCGTTTGAACTTGTTTATATATATATATATATATATATATAGAGTCAAGTTCAATTAAGTTGACAAATATTGGTACGCTGGCTACGGTGGTGAAACTGTTATTAATGTTTTGTGAAACTATTGTTCTTTGTAAATGAAACTGTAAATTTAATACCAGACTAATAAAGAGAGAAATACAGTTTCATTTACAAAGAACAACAGTTTCACAAAATATTAATAACAGTTTCACCAACGTAGCCAGCGTACCAATATTTGTCAACTTAATTGATCTTGTTTCTATATATATATATATATATATATATATATATATATATATATATATATATATGTGTGTGTATAGAGTAAAGTTATATAGAGTCCACATATAGAATAGAGTCCTAGAGTCCTAATCTAAGCCATTAGATTGTGAAGATCAACGGCTGAGATTAAATCTCAAAAGGTCGCCATATTCTAAAGTGAGGCGGCCAATTTGATGCTTGAGTCCAAAATCAACAATTTCATTTTTTTGTTGGAATTTCATTTTTGTCGTTGGAATTTCATTTTTTTCGATAGCCGAATTTTGGACTTTAGGACTCTAATTTTTTTGTGGACTCTAAAGAACCTATTTCTATATGTATATATATATATATATGAATATATATATATATATATATGTATATATACATATATATAAGTATATATATATATATATATATATGTATATATATAAATATATAAATATATAAATATATAGATATATATATATATATGTATATATATATAGAAATAGGATCACGTACATCCTTAGTAAAAAAATACATCCTACATCCTGCTACAGCCCGAAAAAGTATCACTTAATATAACTAAAAGTATCACTCCTAAGAGCTAAAAGTTTCACAAAAAAAACACAAAAAGTATCATTTAATATAACTAAAAGTATCACTCCCGAGAGCTAAAAGTATCACAAAAAAAACACCCTTTTTATATTGGTAGAAGTGCAGACTGAATGACTGGTCGACCCACTTACACTTTTTTTTTTTTTGCTCGAATTAATCTCAGCCCTCCATTGCATTGATCTAACGGCTTAGATTAGGATGTAGGATGTAAAAAGATGTTAGGATGTACCGGATCCTAACTCTATATATATATATATATATAGAGTCAAGATCCAGTGAGAACCATTAACTCGGTGAGAACTGTGAGAACCATTATTAACCATTAGATCAAACAATGATCCCACGGTAGTAATTAAATCCCTCACTTTCAATCTTCCCATCTTCTTCATAATAGACTAATAGTACGTTCTAATTCTCTAACTACAAGCACTAATTCAGACAAACTACCACCAAATTCCGACAACCACCGCACAAATCCCAGAAAACCACCGATAAAATCACTGCCAATCGCCGCCAAAATCATCGCCAAACCTCCGCCAGATCACCAACAAATAACCGCCAAAATCTCCGACAACAACCGCCAAAAACCTCGACTACCACCACAAAAATTCCGACAACCACTGCCAAAACCACCAGAAAACCATAGTCAAATCACCTACAACCACCAAATCCACCATGATTTTATTTAAATTCAATACAAGAAGGTAAATTTGATTTTTATATCATCTTAATTTACGGAGTATAAATTAAGGTTTATACAGTGAAATATTGGGTCTTTCATAGAATTACACAAGTGTTTTTGATTCAAAATTAATTCATAACTAGACACACTTTAACAAGCCAAAAATATTATATTTTCATGCAAATATTTTTGTTTATAGATATCAGTGTTAATCAAACAAATGAAGCATCAACAACATTTGATTCGTCAACATCATCAATAATCACAACAAATGAAGCAACAGTTGGACTCATTTTATTGAATCTGTTAAGTCTTTTATTGAATATGTTAAGTATTTAATTGAATCGTGATTAACATATATAGGGGTACTTGATAATAAATTGATTGTATAGTGATAGCTTTTGATTGTGCCTGATAAAATTGTTGTTGTATTTTGGTAGCATTTGATTGAATTTGAATTAGTCAAAATATTGACATTAGTATTTCTAGATAGGATTAGGGATATTAGTATATCCAGATATGATTTCATCGTTTCTAGATAGTATATTATTGTATCTGGATAATTTATTAGTGTATCTTGATATCATTTTATTGTTTCTGGATAATATATTAGTGTATCTTGATATCATTTCATTGTATTTGGACAATACATCATTGACTTATTGTTTCATTTTATTGTATCATTTTATTGTATCTGAATAATACATCATTGTATCATTTCATTATATCTAGACAATACATTATTGTATCTGGATAATATATTATTATACCAAATAACTTATCGTTGTTTCTGAATGAAATAATAGTGTAATTAGTAGAAATGATGTCTATATCATATGTGGTTTTTTAAAAATGAACCAAAATTACAAAAAATGTGTTTTCACCATTATTGATGACTCATTATTACAGAAAGAAGAGCACATTACTACGTGTGCTATTAAAAAAATGTCTTCTTGAATCAAATGACAAATCCATTATTAAAACAAAATCAAAAACAATATGCACAAGACAGCGTCCCACAACTACAGCGCATGATAAACATGTCGGGTGACATCTAAGGAAATACCTACAAAGTATAAAAAAGAGTGATATTAGAATATCTTTCAATGAAAGTGAACAAAACACCAAAAGTACATAAACAATTAACTTTATCAAGCATAACAATGAAAATATGAAAATATTAGCTTCCTCTTATTTTTCATTCCATAATACCAATTTCATTGCAACTTCATTACGATATATGTTCAGGTCCTACAAAGAAGCAATGAGGGCGTTGAGTAAGGTATTCACGACGACAATATTAGGTGTACACACTGTCAAACATTGACGTACTATATTACTGTACCTTTCTACCATATTATTGTAACTAAGTGTCATATTATGAGGAATAGTATAAGGTTCGAATAACTCTAAATTCAGTCAAAATCCCTCATACATTTTAACCAAACCATGTTAATACGGAGTACCATATTACTGTACCTAAGTACCATATTAATGTACCTTTGTACCACATTATTGTACCTAAGAAGCAAGGTTGTAGTTGAACAAAATATACCAGGACAAATTCGCAAACGACAAAACTCACGACAACTATGATACAAATGTCAGCTACAACACAATAATCGAGAAAGAGATCTACCCATTGTACCTAATTGTCAAATTATGAGAAATGGTAGAAGGGAAAATCCCCTAATTCAACGAAAATCTCTTGTAGATTTTACCCAGCAAACAATTTTCAATTCAATTCAATTCAATTCAATTCAATTCAATTCAATGGGTAAACAAAAGAGTGAAAGTGAAAGAAAAAATCTCATGCTTCCTCAGCCTGTACAATCTAGATAATATTAGTGTATCTAATTAAATAAAATATTCTTGTACCTATTAGTGTGTCAGGAACCAAAATTTTGAGTTCATGTCTTAACCTAATTCAAACGAATTTGACTTATTTAGAACGAATTCAACTAAATTTTCACCTAATTAAAACAGATTTGAGTAAACTAGAAAGATTTTGACATAATTTGAAGGGATTTGACCTAATTAGGACGAAATTGACATAACTTTCACATAACTGGAACAAATTCTCACTTTCAAAGTAAGGAAAATGCAAACAAATTAAAAACACGGTGGAATTACATCCAATAACATCGAGAATCAAAAATTGAGTTCATGTCTTAACCTAATATAATCAATTTGACTAATTTAGAACAAAATCGACATAATTTTCACCAAACTAAAACAAATTACTGATTATTAAAGCAAGAATAATGCAAAATTAATGAGGAAAAAAATTTAAATTACCTTCAAAGTGAAATGAAACGAGCGATTGAAGCAAAGAAATTGAGCGTTAATGGCGGAGAATGAAGAGAAAAAATCATGAGTAACACAGTGAACAGCCATAATTGGGTTAAGTTGAGGGTGAATTGTAAAGTTGGTAAATAAAAAGCACGAGCTAAGAGGGAGGGTTTTGTTTTAATCTCCGCCGTTTGATTGCCTTTAGATCTGACCCTTTAGATCTGACGCTTGATATTGGTTCTCACAGTTCTCACCGAGTATGTGGTTCTCACATGATCCTATATATATATATATGTATATATATATATATAGATAAGTTATTTTGAGTCAGCTAAATATTTTGAGTCGCAAAGTCAAGATTTTCAGATTCTCCAAAATAGTGGATTTTAACCGGAAAAAAATGGATTTTAACCAAAAAAAAATGGATTTTAACAAAACACTGAGATTAGGTCTTCAAAAATTTTTGTCCGGCCGGTCAACCGGCCGTGAAATTTTGGAATTCACTATGCTTTGTTAAAATGAAAATTTTTTTGGTTAAAATCAATTTTTTGTTGGTTAAAATCAACTTTTTTGGTTAAAATCAATTCTGACTTGCTGACTTTCCCTAGACCATTGACTTGATAGAACTTATCTCTATATATATATATATATATATATATATATATATATATATATATATATATATATATAGAGTAAAGTTATATAGAGTCCACATATAGAATAGAGTCCTAGAGTCCTAATCTAAGCCATTAGATTGTGAAGATCAACGGCTGAGATTAAATCTCAAAAGGTCGCCATATTCTAAGGCGGGCGACCGAATTTCGGTCGCCCGAGTCCAAAATCAACAATTTCATTTTTTTTGTTGGAATTTCATTTTTTGTCGTTGGAATTTCATTTTTTTCGATAGCCGAATTTTGGACTCTAGGACTCTAATTTTTTTGTGGACTCTAAAGAACCTAATTATATATATATATATATATATATATATATATATATATATATATATATATATATATATATATATATATATATATATATATATATATATATATATATATATATATATAAATATATTAGAAATGTCTTGTCAAACTGATTTAAAATTAAATTAAATTACACACGAACTAAAAATAAAATATATTAAAATGTTTGCAAATTGTAAAATTACATAATAAGCAAACGTTAAATATTCAAATCTAAGCTAATCACTATCATCTGTACAATTAGCTTCACTATCATCGTCAACAGGAAACAGTTCCCCAACTTCTTCTTCATCCTCATCCGTGTCATCCTCAAACTCGTCATATTGCTCATCTTCTGTCGAGTCTTCCTCAATGGGCTCATATTCGTCTGCAATAAATTCAGTCATGTCGTTCTCGTTCTCAGTCATGTCAGTCTCGTTCTCATCATCCTGATTATGACCGATAGGAATACTACTACCTTCATCTTCATCATCGACATTAGGGGCTGATAACTCTGGTGGATCTGTAACATCGGCCTTCTGATAAGCATTGTCCTCCGCGGAGGCATCAACGATCAACTTCGCTTTCGTTTTGAAGACAACTCTCCACTGCTCTTTGTCTCTCTTAAGACTTGGATATGGTGCATAACACACTTGCTCAACTTGATATGATAACACAAAAGGATCGTACGTTGGGTATTTTCTACCACGATGAACTTCAACTATTTTGTACTCCTTGTGTATATTCATACCACGTTCTGAGTTGTCAAGCCAATCACATTTGAACAAAACAGTCTTGTAGAGCTGCTTTGATCCAACATATTTCAACTCAATCACCTCCTCAAGACTTCCATAATAGTCAGCACCATCAACAGAGGTTACACATACTCCATTGTTTATTGTACTTTTCTCTATGTCGGTGCGACCATTGAACGTTCTGAAGTTGTACCCATTGATTGAGTATCGTTTCCAAGTTTGGACTTCCCTTGACGGTCCAATTGCTAACACCTTTTGTAGATCGTCTTTAAAAAACGGCTCCTAATGAAGAAATGATTACGCTTTTTTTGTAACACAATTTTATACACTTTATAAGTAAAATATTAATAATTATTATGTCACTGTATATACTACTTACTTGCTGCTTGAACCACATAGGATATTCGTTACTGAACTTACTCCAAACATCAGCAAACGGAGTTCCAGGGTGTTGCAGAAGGATAAAACTCTCAAACATCCTACATAATAACATACTTTATAATACTTGTATGTTAATTATAAAAAATAAAATTATAAAGATTTATTCACGTTATACACTTACAATTCATAAGGCTTAAGGATCTCACAATTAGACAACACGTATTTGTGTGCACAATTGTGTTCTTTTTCATCCAGAAATCGAGTGCGACACTTTCTAGTCGTTCTTCCACCATGGTCAGTAAACAGTTCTGGTAGTTGTTCGTCAACATCGGAACGTTGACTGGATCCAATGTCAAGATCTCGCACCTTGGTGTCCACATGCTCTTTATAATAAACGGAACAGAAATTTGAAATTTCTTTCAACAAAAATGCATTGCCTATGGATCCTTCAACATGTGCCTTATTCCCAATTTTTCGTTTCAAGTGATAAGAAACCTTTCAAATGGATACATCCATCGATATTGGACTGGACCGCCCACTTTAAGCTCGTAAGGCAAATGAACTGGGATATGTTCCATCGAGTTGAAAAACGAAGGTGGGAAGATTTTTTCTAACTTGCATAATATTTCCGGTATATTATCCTCAAGACGATGTACATCGGAAATTGAAACTGTAGTGGCACACAAGTCGCGGAAAAATTGACTTATCTCCGTCAAGGCTTTCCATTCGTTCTTTGGAATTAATTTTTTAAGAGCAACCGGCAACAACCGCTCCATAAACACGTGACAGTCATGACTTTTCATGTAACACCCCGACTTTTCCTAATATTAATTATTCGTCTCAATCATATTCGTGATTCATTTCTCTTGATTTTCTCATTTTTAGCTCAAGAAAATCAGTTCACTTGTCGCGTTGATTAAGCTACCCTGTAGTCAGAACTTAAAAACGGAGTAATTAGCTTAAAAACGGTGTAATTTCCTCATACGAACTCCGATTCAGGTGATTCAAAAGGCTAAACTGCGTATTTTTTCGACGGCGTCGCAACTGCCAAACTTTCAGGAGTCAGAACGGGCCGCTCCACCCTGGGAGCGAGCCGCACCCTCTACTCGG
Organism: Dianthus caryophyllus; assembly: GCA_023091065.1. Lineage (NCBI taxonomy): Eukaryota > Viridiplantae > Streptophyta > Magnoliopsida > Caryophyllales > Caryophyllaceae > Dianthus > Dianthus caryophyllus. Next base: position 23,017,811 of record CM041527.1, read on the forward strand.
GTTTGGGTTTTAGGGCTTTCTCGGGTTTACTTCTTGCTCAAGACATTATATTTCATCCCCTCTTAACCCTAGCTCCCAAAAGATCAGCTTTGCATCTCCCACATCTCATCCCTCATCTCACATCATAATTCTCCCTCAAACTCTCTCAAGATCTCATCAAAACTCCATTGTTATTCATCCTTTTCCTCATCTTTTGAGCCCTAATCTTTCCTTAGTCGATTCCCGTGGTATAGCATCCCTTTTAGCTCTTTTATTTTTCTGATCTTGTATTATTTTATGTGTATTGAATGATTTATGTGTGCCCTAATCAATAGGAGGGAATTGGAGAGAAAATCCAAGTTCGGATTTCTCTGACCCAGGTTCACTAAACGGAAGATCGCCGGAGATCCGACCGTCCGATTTTGCCGAAATTTTGACAGCATGTTCCTGACTCTTGGGGCTACCTTTTCACCGTTCAGTTTTTCATTTGGAGCTCTGGAGCGTCTGTTATCGAGTCTGGACAGAAGTGGTGAAAACTGTGCTTTTTTTGGGCTTGTTTGGAAAAGGTAACTAGGTGTAGCCTTAGTGATATTTTGACTTGTGTGAGACCATATAATTGATTGAGGATGTCTTGATTGTTGATATGAATGAAAAGGGTGTTACCTTTGGGATGTTTGAGATGTAAAGTTGCGATCTTTGGTCTTGTTTGAGTTGGTCTCACACTCTTATGTCTAATAATGCGATTTGGGATGTTTGTTTACTTTGAATTTGGGTTATATTGTTATTAAGTTGATGAAAGATGATAACTTTGGGAATTATAATGGTTTATTATGGCTACTCTTGAGTTCTTATGGTTATTACTCCGTATTTAACATGTTGATTATGGTTAGTGTTCAGATTGCTTACAAAAGGGGTCAATTATGTTGTAGTTGTGTATATGATGGACATTGTGATGGTTTTGAGTAAAGGATGATTGGTTTATTGTTGATTGTGAGTTGATTCAGGTTATTGAATTTACTTGTTTGATTGCTTGAGTTGAGTGTGCGTCACGGCATCGCTCGCACGCACGCCGTGAGGAGCTACGACGTCTTTTGTGGACGGATACCGCCCATGATCCCCTCGGCTATTCTTGTTGCTTAGTTAGAGCGACTATGGGTTCTCAGCCATGTTGGTTAGAGACTATGGTTTGATATATGTCGTCACCGTTCTTGTTGCTCGGTGGAATTTGGCCAAATTTAGACTAATGAGTTTGAGGAACTTCTTGTTCTTTGTTCGCCATAGGGTTTGGATGATTCTTGTTGCTTCATCCGGGGTGATTCTTGTTGCTTCACCCAGTGCTCCGTGCTTACCTTGCAGGTTGTTGATTGTTGTCTGTCATCTTATTGTTGAGCTTGTATGTCAGTGGACTAGTTATTGTCGAGTTGTATTGGTTATACATGTTTACAGGTTGTTGGGTGACAGTTGGTTGAGTTTGGTAGCTAATGAGTTGGCTTGAGGTTGCATTATGGTTACTATACCTTTGGGTTGTTTGTTGTATTGTTGTATTGTTGTCTATTTTGGTTACGTTGAAATATGACTGGGGAGCACCTAGTTACTCCCCACTGATTGTGGCTGTTACATTCTTTGTGGCAGGTTAGCGCGGGATCGGGTTTGTCAAGTGAGGATGCCGTGAGGATGACCTATAGCTAGCCTTGAAGTGATTTTTGACTAGACTTGTTAGGATGTTTAGTTTTATTATTATTATTTTACTTTCATTTTTGGAGCTGGATTTGTAAGGGGTATTTACTCCCCACTTCTAGGCCTCAAGGCCTATCTTTTTATCGTTGTTTAGTTGGTTAGTGAGTAATGATCCGGATTCCACGGTGTTTCCGCCACCGTGGCTCGCTGTTATTTTCTTTTATTTTATAAATCCTTTTTATTTCTTTATTTTATTTTGTTGGAAAATCCGGGTTGTTACAGTTGGTATCAGAGCGAATACGCTCCCAACTCTCTTAGTCGAGTGAGTAGGATTTGACTTAGAACACCGAGTGAGAGTGTTGGGGTAGACACATTAGGGGGTCTACGTTATTTGTGCATATCTCCACCATTAGACCACACGTTTTCTTTGGATGCAGGTACAATTATAATGGTGACATGGGAGACCGTGTACTGACTCGATATGTCTTTAAATATTCCTTGTTCATCTCCAAAATAACTGGTTAAGGTTTTTCATTCGATTTAATCATTCTCTTTGAACCTATTCCTTTACTGCAACAAGTTCTATTCTAATAATTACATTCTTAGCTATTATCCGACATCTTTGATTTCCTCAAAACTCATCTTTTAAGATTAAATACCCTATACTTCTATTTTCTTATTGAATGTTAATACTCCTATTTTTCCTATCAAATGTATTTTTGCATTTCCCTTTATTATTAATGACGCTTGCTTTTAACAATATTTGTTTGACAGCTCAATTCCTTTGAGAATTTTAATTTATCTATCTCTTGATGATTTATTGTCTTAATTTCTTTTTTTGATTTATTGGTTTATACGAATTTAATCATTTGAGTATCCTAATTTAAAATTTCTCTTTCATCTGACCTTTTGAAATATCTAGAAATTTAACTCTTAAAGTCTTTGATTCGTACCGATTGATCAGCTAGAGCAAGAAACTTGAAGCCGAATTGCGAATGTATGGTCCTACCATCAGAGCACGCAGCGGAAGCTCTTAATCTAAGTCACCTACCGTATTCGTAGGGACCTCTTTCAGCTTCCTAGCTACACTTGTCCCTAGTATATCCTTCTAAAGCTTGATCTTATTATACAGTTGTTTTAAAACTATCAGCTCGTGATTACAGTTTGAGTTTCTTTTTCCCCAATAAAATTTCTTATTATGTTCATCCTCATCTTTTTCAATAGATCGTGCTGAGATAATTTCTAAACTCTTTTATTTCAAGAATGTTTTCAGTCAGTTCGATTAACAAAACCTATTTATGTATATTTGTGCTATAATGGTTTGTTTATCCTTCTTGTACTTTCTTATTTTGTAACTATGTTGAGGAAAATTTTAATCAGTATTGTTTTACTTTTCCATTCATTTTTTAGACGCGTCAATACATTTTGGTGGCTTTTTACTCAATCAAATTTGAAATGACTGACACTTATCTATTGCATCCACTTTTGATCAAAACCTCTTTGTAATCCTAAACCTTCTTTTATTAAGTTTTCTAATTTGAGCATTTGGTTCATTTAAATATTACTTTATTCTACTTGGTATTTTAGTAGCTTCATTTTTCTAAAATCGCTGTCATTTTGAAACTCAACTTTAAGACTTCTCCTTTCAATCGTATCTTCTAATCATATTCTATATCTGTTAAACTTTTCGGGAATTACCTTTTCGTCTCTCCTTCGTAACAAAACCAATTTGAGTTCTTGTTGGAAACGAGTCTTATGCCTTCATTTGTGAACTCTTAAAGAATATTTCTATTTTCCTTCATCGTTTCATATTAAAAATTCCTTTGGTCAAATTGGGGGTTGTTGAGCAGTTTCTTGCAAAAGATTTATTTTGTCATATTTCTACTTAATTCGTTTCATTCCTTCTTTTCTTTCCTGTTCATCAGAACTCATCACTTTTATATCATGACCCTATCGATCACCTTTTAATCTTGTCATTCGGGTCTTATGTTATTCTATTCCTTAGGTTTCCCTCTAGTGGCTACTTCAGTTCTATTGCCTTTGAGCCGACTTTTAAGACGTCGATCTTCTATTATTTTCCATTCCTTTCTGTAGCTATTCACGTTCTCGATTTTGTAAAAGCTCTTGATGTATAAACATCAATCTTATCCTTGATAAATCTCTATAATCGTACTCCTTGGCATCTAGCCGTAAGGTGCTTCACCCTTATCTAGCTCGAGATCTGATCCTTAGGCTGTCGCTGTTATTTGAGTCATAGATGATAGAGTTTGGTTAATAAGTAGTTGATAGTATGAGTGGTTTACTAACTAATGCACATGGTTGGTCGTTGTAACTTTTGAGGATTCTTAGTCTTTGAGATTGATGATTTAAATTATGGTGAGTGAACGTTATGGAGATTATAGTATCTGCATAGGGAGTATTTTTAGGACTTAGTTGTGTTGCTAGATGAGTTGTGACAATCTTGAGTTAGTGAGAATTGGGAAGTGATATTGTGGTGAGCAATAATCAGCTTTGAGGAAAACTTAAAGGTTATAGTGAGCACGATAAAACTTTGGGGTTTGTACTTTAAAGGATGATGTAGGAATGACCAGTGTGCATCTTTGTGGTTTTGTGTATGTGTTAAGTACAAGGAAACTCATTGATGGGAGGAGAGAATTCGAGGTCAGTAAGGAAGTGACATTCGAGAAAGGTGTGGATAGACTTGGGTATGGTAATAATGGGTGGAGAGAGTAGTAAGCTTTTAACGATACACTTTGATTGCTACGTGTTAGTATACGTGTGACTTGAGAATGAGATGATATGGTATGACATAATTATGGATATTTCGTTGTGGAGAGTGTGGATAGATATGAGAAGCGATATAGACTTGAGCTTGCATCACGTTATGATTAAGGATATGAGGCTTGACATTAGCATTGATTTGGGGATTAGCTTACGCGTTAGTTTGTCTTGGTAACATAGGTAATGGTGCCTTTTGGGTTAAAACCCGTCTGAGGTTTTGGTTAGACTTGGTGAGGAAGATGCTTGGTTGAACAATATGGTTTTGTGAGGCTAGTGTGCATAATTTGGGGATTGTCGAGAATAAGATGCACCAATAATATTAAAGGGTTATATGAATGAGTTGAGCATCATTCTGTGATGTGTGATGTCGGGTTATCTTAAGCGTCGTTAGGCGTGTCTATGCCCGTGTTATCGAGGTGAGTAGAGTTAGTGACTCTTGTCTTGAGGACTAGAAGTAGGTAGTTTTCTTAATCCTTTGGGGTATTCTTTCGTTCTCAAGTTTCGAGGACGAAATTTCTTTTTAGGTGGTGAGATTGTAACACCCCGACTTTTCCTAATATTAATTATTCGTCTCAATCATATTCGTGATTCATTTCTCTTGATTTTCTCATTTTTAGCTCAAGAAAATCAGTTCACTTGTCGCGTTGATTAAGCTACCTCAGAGTCGAACTTAAAAACTGAGTAATTAGCTTAAAAACGGTGTAATTTCCTCATACGAACTCCGATTCAGGTGATTCAAAAGGCTAAATCATTATTTTTTCGACAAATACGCAACTGCCAAACTTTCAGGAGTCAGAACGGGCCGCTCCACCCTGGGAGCGAGCCGCACCCTCTACTCGGGTTTGGGTTTTAGGGCTTTCTCGGGTTTGCTTCTTGCTCAAGACATTATATTTCATCCCCTCTTAACCCTAGCTCCCAAAAGATCAGCTTTGCATCTCCCACATCTCATCCCTCATCTCACATCATAATTCTCCCTCAAACTCTCTCAAGATCTCATCAAAACTCCATTGTTATTCATCCTTTTCCTCATCTTTTGAGCCCTAATCTTTCCTTAGTCGATTCCCGTGGTATAGCATCCCTTTTAGCTCTTTTATTTTTCTGATCTTGTATTATTTTATGTGTATTGAATGATTTATGTGTGCCCTAATCAATAGGAGGGAATTGGAGAGAAAATCCAAGTTCGGATTTCTCTGACCCAGGTTCACTAAACGGAAGATCGCCGGAGATCCGACCGTCCGATTTTGCCGAAATTTTGACAGCATGTTCCTGACTCTTGGGGCTACCTTTTCACCGTTCTGTTTTTCATTTGGAGCTCTGGAGCGTCTGTTATCGAGTCTGGACAGAAGTGGTGAAAACTGTGCTTTTTTTGGGCTTGTTTGGAAAAGGTAACTAGGTGTAGCCTTAGTGATATTTTGACTTGTGTGAGACCATATAATTGATTGAGGATGTCTTGATTGTTGATATGAATGAAAAGGGTGTTACCTTTGGGATGTTTGAGATGTAAAGTTGCGATCTTTGGTCTTGTTTGAGTTGGTCTCACACTCTTATGTCTAATAATGCGATTTGGGATGTTTGTTTACTTTGAATTTGGGTTATATTGTTATTAAGTTGATGAAAGATGATAACTTTGGGAATTATAATGGTTTATTATGGCTACTCTTGAGTTCTTATGGTTATTACTCCGTATTTAACATGTTGATTATGGTTAGTGTTCAGATTGCTTACAAAAGGGGTCAATTATGTTGTAGTTGTGTATATGATGGACATTGTGATGGTTTTGAGTAAAGGATGATTGGTTTATTGTTGATTGTGAGTTGATTCAGGTTATTGAATTTACTTGTTTGATTGCTTGAGTTGAGTGTGCGTACGGGTACTGTTCTGGCACGTACGTGAGGAGCTACGACGTCTTTTGTGGACGGATACCGCCCATGATCCCCTCGGCTATTCTTGTTGCTTAGTTAGAGCGACTATGGGTTCTCAGCCATGTTGGTTAGAGACTATGGTTTGATATATGTCGTCACCGTTCTTGTTGCTCGGTGGAATTTGGCCAAATTTAGACTAATGAGTTTGAGGAACTTCTTGTTGCTGTTCCGCCATAGGGTTTGGATGATTCTTGTTGCTTCATCCGGGGTGATTCTTGTTGCTTCACCCGGTTCGCGCTTACCTTGCGTGTTGTTGATTGTTGTCTGTCATCTTGTTGTTGTGATTTGAGCTTGTATGTCGATGGACTAGTTATTGTCGAGTTGTATTGGTTATACATGTTTACGGTTGTTGGGTGTGATTGGTTGAGTTTGGTAGCTAATGAGTTGGCTTGAGGTTGCATTATGGTTACTATACCTTTGGGTTGTTTGTTGTATTGTTGTATTGTTGTCTATTTTGGTTACGTTGAAATATGACTGGGGAGCACCTAGTTACTCCCCACTGATTGTGGCTGTTACATTCTTTGTGGCAGGTTAGCGCGGGATCGGGTTTGTCAAGTGAGGATGCCGTGAGGATGACCTATAGCTAGCCTTGAAGTGATTTTTGACTAGACTTGTTAGGATGTTTAGTTTTATTATTATTATTTTACTTTCATTTTTGGAGCTGGATTTGTAAGGGGTATTTACTCCCCACTTCTAGGCCTCAAGGCCTATCATTTTATCGTTGTTTAGTTGGTTAGTGAGTAATGATCCGGATTCCACGGTGTTTCCGCCACCGTGGCTCGCTGTTATTTTCTTTTATTTTATAAATCCTTTTTATTTCTTTATTTTATTTTGTTGGAAAATCCGGGTTGTTACATTTCATGCCACGGAGGGTGAAGTTTTTATTGTCAACACATCTACTTAGATTCGATGCATACCCGTCTGGAAACTTTAGCTTCATAAGCTACTCGCAAAGAACCTTTCTCCGCTGCTTATCTAGGACAAACTTAGGATCGGAGCGCTTTCGACAATGAGTCGTCAAATCTGCCTTTGCTTTAGGACCATAACACGTCTTGCTCTTGTCGTCCATAATTGTGTTAATTGTCTGCTCAAAGAAGTTCTTCTCAATGTGCATGACATCTAAGTTATGACGAATTAACAACGTTTTCCAATAAGAAAGATCCCACAATATACTCCGTTTACACCATCCTAACTTTCTAGCTTTCAAAGCCTTCAATTCAGCTTCACTAGCATCAATAACAGTAGGTATAGGTTCCACAATTTTCCAGACTTCGTCCCAGACAACAATTGTGGTCGGGCATCAAGTTCCACGGGTTTTTTCTTCAAAAAACTTTTATCCTTACAATACGGATGGTCGGCTTTCAAAAACATTCTATGACAATCGAACCAACTCCACTTCCCACTATGCTTAAGCCAGAAACACTTATTTTTATCACCACAATAAGGAAACGCCTTTCCTCCCTGAGTTGACCAACCAGAGAGCATGCCATAGGCGGGAAAGTCGTTAATCGTCCATAATAGTGCAGCTCTAAGTTAAAAATTTTGTTTCCTCGAAACATCGTAGGTGAATACTCCAGTTTCCCACAACTCTTTTAATTCCTTCACCAATGGCTGGAGGTATACATGTAAATTTTTGTTTGGATTTTTTGGACCGGGAACAATTAAAGAAAGAAAAATGAATTGTCTTTTTAGACAAAGTGAAGGAGGAAGATTGTATGGTGTTAACATTACAGGACAAGTCGAATACGGTTTACCGAACTGAGAGAAGGGTGCAAATCCATCCGTACAAAGCCCTAATCGAACATTTCTAGTCTCAATTGCAATATGTTGCATCAAAATGTTTCCAAGCCTCACCGTCAGCCGGATGAGCCATAGTACCACCTACTCGAGAATTCTCTGCATGCCATCTCATTTGTTCGGCTATATGTTTAGTAGCATATAACCTTTGAAGACGAGGGCCAAGTGGAAAGTAGAGGAGTGATTGTTTTTGTAATACCCAATAATTTGGTAGTTTGTGACTAGTAAAAAAAAAAAAAAAAAAATTAATTTGTGGATACCCATATCCGTACCCTCCCAAACAAAACCCTGTGATGTATCACGGACTTTTATTACGCATGTTTTAACGTTGACTTAAACGGTTCTAACTAATGTCGAATTCATTTTGAGTCGTTTTAAATGTTAAAATGTTTAGGTCGCTTCACATCACACTTAAATAAACATTCATTTTGTCCATTTGGAGTCTAGCTAGGTCCTTGTCCTGCTTCATTTGGCATGAGCTTCGCATTTGCACTACAATTGGCCCTTTTACATTAACAAGGTTCGATTCAAAGATTCCTAAATTCCTAAATTTAGGCCGGCCTAAAACAGCTATTAAGCCCCTCTTACACAAAATACGGCTTCACGTCTTACCTTATTTCACAAAAACTATGCAAATACACCCTTTTCATTTTTCCGGGTCTCGGGCCCGAAACCGAGCCCAAACCCAGCCTTTGGCCCGCACTCCAAAGCCCTAAGCATCACAAAATATCTCACAAATATCCCAGCACTTTTCTTGAGCTACACGTTCGAGATTATCACGAAATCTTTCCAAGATATAATTCAACCGAAACTAGGAAACTACACAAAAAACCCAACCTTCGAACCGCATAAGCTTATGCGGTTTGGTGGGACAACCGCATAAGCCTATGCGGTTTGTCCAGGCAACCGCATAAGGCTATGCGGTTCCCAGGCCTGTTTTTATCCCCGATTTCCTAATTTCTCCGAGGTTTTTAGTATATATACAGCCCTATACCCTGACCTCGAGAACACAATTCACAACCAGAATACATCTTTTACACACACAATTCACATCTTCTCACACTTGCAGATCACAATTTCTCCTCACAATTCACAAAAGCCTCACGCACTCAAATCCTTGAGTTCAACACACCATCTCGTGTTGAATTCATCCTCCTTTTAAGTTCAAGAAGCGAAGCTCTGCCCAGATCTGAAGCGTCAGGACAAGGTAGGTACCGATCCACTTGGATCAAAGCTTTTTCTTATTTTCTATGGACTAACAAAGGGGTCTACACTTTAGCGCCCCCCCCGGCTTTGGCACCCAGCGCGCTTGCAATCCAAGTGTTCTATTTACTTCGGGTACACTCCATATCCGATGACACGCCAAAGTCGCATAAGCAACCGACCTTATAAAATAAACCAAATGGACAATTGAACTTTATTTTATTTGCATGCATCTTGCACCTTCTTATTTTGCATTAAATCAACTTAAACAATGAATTCGACCTTTAACTGAACCGTATTCGTTAACAAGTTAAACATGCTAAACTGAGGGTTTTAATCAATCTTTTTGCATCTGCATCTGCATTCTTTTACATCTTATCGCACTTGTACGTAGCGATAACATTAGCTCAAATATCATCTTACATGGATTGTTCTAGGTCAGTAGAGGCTATTTTTACATAGGTTTTTCTAAAAAGTTTTTCATAAATCATTATTTGAATTAACTCTTTTTCTAAAGTACCCTCACCCCGAATCCAATCTGGTTTCACAAGCCTTAGATCTAGGGGTGTCGGCGTGCTCCAAAATCTAGGACATGTTTTTAACTTAGAACAAGGTAGCAGGTTCCTATTTTCCGCGATAAATAGGTGGCGACTCCATAACAGTTCTTAAAGGTTTTTCCAACTTAATCTTTTTTAACTTTAAAATCCGCCCTTAAGCAAGACGCCGAGTTGGGTCCGATCCCGGGTTCCACAGTTTGGCGACTCCGCTGGGGAGATCTTATTTTTAAAACTTAAAACTAGCTTTTTCTTTTTAAAAAATAAAGAGGTGAAACTTGAAAGCCTTGAACAATCCTTGTAAACATATTTGAGCTATGCACATTCGTTTAGAGTCCATTCCTTTTGGAATCTAGGCACCCTTTGCACCCTCGAGAGGTGGTTCCCACATGCAGGCTTGTCCACTCGATAAAGCACATACCGGACTAGCTTTCCTCTCGCCCCTCCACGGCTTGCCGTAAACGGCTATCTCGACCGCCCAAAGGTTCTCTTCGTAAAACCTATCCCCCCGGCGTAAGGAAATGAAGGGGTTAAGTATCTGCCAAAGCGTACTCGAGATAGTTGGAGGTGTACCCGACTGACTCATTTTTCACCCCTTTTTGAGTCATACGTACAAGTTCGAGGCTATGCACCCCATGGTCTTTTTCAAAACGAGCATTTGCATTCATATCTTCGAAAACTCGCTTAAACCTTTCAAAGATAAACGAACCTAACATCTAACAAACTAACACTTTTCAAACAAAACTCTCGCGAATTTTTGAAATAAACCTTTTCAAAATTTCCTTTTCACTAACAAGCAAAAACCCGAGCAAGGACTAAAACCCGAGCTCGTGGCTTTCAATCCTCTAGGTCACACGGCCTAGACTCCGTTTTAACATCCTCGACTCGACTCGCTCGAGCCGAATCCTTCTTCTTTTACACATCCGACTCGAGCTCACCTCGGCAAATCACCGATATCAGTTCGACGGATGCAAAGCAAAATCTTAACATCGAGACGAGATGTGCGCACGCATCCTCGCCTCAAAAGCTTCCCTTAGCAAAACCTTTTCGAAAACCTCCTTTTTCAAGCTTAAAATGTCTTTCTAAACAAAGAAATGAGCTAAAATGAATGCCTAAAATGAATGTGAGTCTAGTGGGTCGAGTCGTGTCGCTAATATACAAAGTGAAATGCAGGCCTCAGCTGGATACTCGTCCTACTAAGAATCGCCTAGTAATCCCATACAAGAAACGAACCTACACCCGCAAAATGGCCTAAGAATGACGGTTACCGTGACTCCGTGACTAAGTCACAAAGTCGATCACGACCTTGAGAGGCTTCTGGCCACCCACACCACTGAGGTGGAACGTATGGAAACCAAGATCAAGGAAGAGGCCGATAGGCACGCCAAGAAACTCCAAGCCATGGAGGAAAGGCTCTACGTCTCGAGCACCTACTCCATCCACAAGGAAAATGAAAACGTGCCTACTAGCATCAAGGACGAACTCCCTAACAAGCTCGCCCTTAGTGACCTTCCTGTCTTCCAAGGACATGAGAGCCCGATCATCCACATCCGAGCTTTCAAGTCCCAAATGGCCATCAAAGGAGTCGACGCTAAGCATTGGCTAACTCTCTTCCCGCACTCTCTAGCAGCAGTGCCCAAGACATGGTTCTACTCACTCGACCCGCAACGGGTCCCCACCTTCGAAGAACTCACAGTCGAGTTCGATCGACAGTATCGAGACAATGAAGACACTCAAGTCTCAATTCGCACCTTAGAAGTCCTATCCCAAAAGGACAATGACACTACCCGAAAATTAAGCAAAAAAAACGCAAGAAACCCGTTTCAAATAAAAAATCCAACCGTTGTTTCTATGGCCGTTATTTATAATCAAAAACAACGCAAAAAAAATATACGAAACCGATGTTTATATCAAAAATAACATTTTATAAAAATTTGGCGGATTTTATTAAAAAAAACGGTTTTTTAAAAAACCGTTTTTTTTAATAATTAAAAAAAAGGTTTTTTTAAAAAACCGTTGTTTTTAATTATTAAAAACAACGGTTTTTTTAAAAAAACCGTTGTTTTTAATAATTAAAAACAACGGTTGTTTTAAAAAAAACCGTTTTTTTTAATAACACTATTAAACAAAACGGTTTTTTTAAAAAACCGTTGTAAAAAATTCAATTTTTTTTAAAAAAAAAAATTAAAATTACGAAATTGCTATAATTACAAATAAATTATCAAAAATTTCATAAATTATCAAAATACAATTTATATAAATTATCTAAATACAATTTATATAAATTATCAAAAATTTCTAGATACAATTTATACAATTTATATAAATTATCCCCGCATATCTCGTTCCTCGTCGATTTCTTGGGCCGTATATGATGTTCCAGGTGGACTTTTACCGATATACTACAAAAACAAAAAATATATAACTATCTTAGTGCATAATAATAAAATAGATACTTGAAAGCTTAATCTAACCATCGTAGTTCAAGCCGTCTGTAACACCCCCTTTGAGTTGTGCGGACCCCACCTAAATGAGGACGTTACGCGGCTCGACTGAACGAGCCCGCTGCGCAACCTGTGGTTCAACAAGACACATATATAAATATATATAGCAATACGCTCATAAGTAAGTAATCATTCACTCAAATACGGAGTAATCAACGCTCATAAGTAAGTAATCATTCACTCATCAAATGTATAATATGCACTCATAAATAATGCGATCAATCGCTCGAATTCAAATAAGCCAACTCGACCATGCTAAAATAGGCGGCCAGCGAGCAAAAGCACCAAACAACGGAAACGTGACACGTCAGGTACAAAATTATACTCCGTACCTTATCTGTCTTGATGACACTTATGATTCCGCCATGTTATCCACACCATATTGAGTAATTGATAAGGAAGGGGAATCTATACTTGCCTTTTCTTCAGGAGTGTTCTTAAGAAAACAAAGGAAGGCCTCCGAAAAGTGGCTTCCACAAGGCCCTTTCCGCAAGTCAGCAATACAAGGACATTCTAACGCTTGAATCAATAGACTGAAAAACACGAATAAATCACAAAGTGAATAATGAATATTTGAGGTGATACGTATACTATTTCAACGAGGTAATCCGTATAATGAAAAAGGAAACGCTGAAGTTAAATGACCTGATTGTCGTCATCACCATATGCGCCTCTGAAGAAACAAACATAGACAAATAAGCAACAGTAGATAGACAGTCAAGCAAAGCGGTATGTATATGATTGTTAAACGCAGATATGAATGTGAATTGTTAAAGGTAATGAATTGTTAAAGGTAATGAATTGTTAAAGTACAAAAAAAGCGATATCAAAACACGCGTAAAATCAAGCAAGAGAAATACCTAGAAAATCAAATTTTTACTTGAGTAACTGATAAACAAGACGTAGAAGTTCAAAGAAAGAACCTTGCAAACTTGAACTGTGGAAGTAGAAAATCACAAACTGCAAAAAAATTTAATCATATTTCAATAACAATTAACAAAGTCACCAGTCACAATTAACGATAAGACGACCCCGATAGCAAATTTATACCAATCGATAACTTAAGCACTCAGCTCCAACGTAACTCACTCAAAACTCTCCGTTATTCCTCACTTAAACTCAAAACATCACACCTAATTGAACGACCGCAGTAATCCACGCATAGCAGCATCAAACGACATGAACACCGGGTACCACCCTACCCCTCCAACTCAGCTCAACCGTACACATGACACAAGCGGCCAGCAATACACAGCCGAATGCACACATACTAGAATCAATCAAGCGTCATCCGACAACTACTACAATAGACCGAGGCGTAAAAGCAGTACACCAAGACACGACAGCAGCAGACGAGACACCACTGCAGCAGACGAGGCACAACGGAAACGGCAGAACGCACATACACACACTTACGGTTATAATAAACACACATAATCACGTCAATACCCACATCAACACGTCACAAATACCGGACTATGTAAGGCTAAGCCTTACCTCGAAGCGCAACGCGCCAAAAACCCAACTTTGAGAGAAAAAACGTCACCAACCTCGTTTGTAAGCTCACTCTCTACAATTAGCGTAAAATACATCAACAACCATACTAAACAAAGCCAAACTCTTCTTAAAATCATGAAAAACGACCCCAAAATAGAAAGCCCCAAATTCTAGGGTTAGGGTTTTTACGAAAATCGAATTAAAATGATTAGATACAAAGTATACCTTCAATTAATAATAGGATTACTTTAAAACTCGACAGCCCCGATGAATTGTGACTTAAACTCGAGCAATTGTATATTGAGACGAGGAGAACGAGTGGGAAAAACCGAAACAATCAGCAGAGAAGAAACACCACGACGGCAACGAGACGACGACGATGATGATGATGATGATGAGTGATGATGATGATGAGTGATGATGATGAATGATTGAAGAAGGGGAGAACAAAGAAGGCAGAAGAAGAGGAGCAGGTCGAAGCAGAAGGAGGGCTTCAGTCTCGCCCTTTTTTTTGTTTTTAGTATTTTGATTTGATTTCATCGACTAAACATAAGGGGTGATGCTGGTGGGTTGTTTTAGTTTTTGGGTCTATTTTATTTACTCTTACTCTTATTATCATTTAAAAACTCCACTTAAAAAAATAATATAAACTCGTATAAGCTCAACTTAAAAAAAAATAAAAAATAAAAAATAAAACCCGATTTAAAGTATGAGTTTCGCTTATAACAAGGTACGAAAATACGGAGTATTACAGGCACGGTGGTGATGGAGTAATACGGAGTAATTAGTTGTAAATACGGAGCTAATTGCAATTTTTTTGAACCTTTGAAAATACGGAGTAATTAGTTGTAGTATGTTTGTTTTAATGAGATTATTCTTTTTAATTTCAATTGAGTATAATGGATTACAAAATCGAGTCACAAACGACACACTATGTTAAAGCTAAATCGAGAGTTATAACGTTAATAGTGGCGGTTTCAACTATAACCGCCACAAATGTCCCCTTAATTTTCTCAAAAAGTGAAAACAGCCACATCTCACGAAATAATGGTGTCACAAATTTGTGGCGGTTTTAAATAAAACCGGACAAAAACCGCCACTAATGCCTTTTGAATTATCGTTTGTGGCGGTTTTGAAAAAAACCGCCACAATAGCTGCGACACATTAGGTGTGTTTTCTACTAGTGATATTAGCTAGGAAATAGTTTATTTAAATAATATAAAGAGAGATGGTATATACTAATATGATTTTTAAGTTTATATATATAAATAAAATCATTTCATTTATATATTCATAATATCATAAAAATTACCGGCTAAGGAAAAACGGGGTAGTACATATGAAGTTTTTTAAAATTTACAAAATCACTTATATATTCATAATATCATAAAAATTATAAACCATTTCATTTCATAATTTAAATTTTGTTACCAAATTCTACAAATTATTAGGATACATATATTATGAGTATAATTATTTAAAACGGTTTAGTATTAAAAAATTTCGTTTTTTTTTGCTTTTTAATTAAAAAAAACCGTTTTTACTATAAAAACCGTTTTTTATTTTAAATCAAAAACAACGGTTATTTGAATATAACCGTTTTTTTTGCTTTTTAATTAAAAAAAACGGTTTTTACTATAAAAACCGTTTTTTATTTTAACGCAAAAACAACGGTTATTTGAAAATAACCATTTTCTTTAATATTTTGTTAAAAATAACGGTTTTCCACTACAAAACCGTTATTTAAAGTCTAACTCAAAAACAACACATTTTTAATAAAAACCGTTTTTTATAACCCACCCGTTGTTTTTAATGATTTTTTCGTTGTTTTTAGTGATGAGTTTGATTTGGCGCCTATACTTTTTACAACGGAAATTTTAATTGCGTTGTTTATAATATTATAAACAACGGAAAGGCTAATATGTGTTGTTTTTGCTCCGTTGTTTTTGCTCAGATTTGTAGTAGTGTGAAGGCTTTACCGACTATCTTACTCGTTGGAAGAAGCTGAGCGCACAAATCCCCAACCGTCCCCGCGAGGACGAGCTCGTACCGAAGTTCATAAATAACCTACGACCCGTGTATCAATTTTACATGAGGTACAACAACATTCAGAACTTCAAAGAACTAACTAAGGTCGGCACTCAAATCGAAGATGACCTTAGGACTGGCACCATGGCTAAATACACCGGCCATGCATATCAAGGGAGCTCCTCTAAGTCCTCCCGCGCGGTCAAGAACGACGAAAATCGTACCGTCGGTAACCTTGATGATGACACCCTTGACACTTTCGCAACTACCTTCTCGCCGCCTCCTAAGGCCAAGAGAAACTTCGACCCTCTCTTTATGTCCTACTCCAAGGCATTTCAAAGGTTGGTCGAGAAAAACTACCTACAACCGATCGGGCCTACTAGCGAGCCGCCCGAAGACAAGAAGCCTAAATCTTGGAACCCCAATGCCTTCTGTGCATACCACCGAGGCAAGGGGCATGACACCGAGAACTGCTTTAGGCTCAAGAACGCCATCCAAGATCTAATCGATCAAGGAAAGCTCAGCAAACCATCTCAACCCACCAAGCCTTCAAACAACGAAAACCCGCTTGGAAACCATGCAATCTTCGTGGGGTCAATCCCTATACTAGATCTGCCCTACCTGATCACACCCTCGACGACCAAGTTAACGCAGCTTCATCGGTCCGATGACGAAGACGAATCATCGCTACCTCGACGAAGTGATAAGTCACATCAATCAACTCGCAAAAGACATCGATCACCTAAAAGATCTGCATCGCATCGCAGTCGAACGTTTGGAACATCGCGTCCAAAAAAAACTTAGCAACCCAGTCTCGCTCGACACCCTCGAAGCTTTTCGTCAGAAAGACAACAAAGGCTTCGTCAAACATCTTATACAGTGGAGGAAATTACTTTCCGAGCAATTGAATCACCCACACGAAGATGAACTCATATCCACTTTCCTCTTGACCACGACCGCCTGGCGATACTACTTTCACTTCTGCCACGCTCAGAACTTCGAACATCTCATCGAAATTGGCACTCGCATCGAAAAGGATCTCACATCTAGCTATGAGGATCCCACCTACCGAAGTACCCTTCGAGGACACACTCTTAAAGGGCGAAGAATACACAACTCGCATGGCTCCGCAAGGAACTTTGACAAACTCTATATGCCCTACGCTGTGGCATTACAAAAACTAATCGAAAAGGACAACCTCACACCCATCGGACCTATTAACGAGCCACCCATGAATAAGATATCAAAATCATGGGATCCCAACGCCTTCTGTGCATACCACCGGGGCATGGGACATAGCACTGAGAGTTGTCTCAAACTCAAACATGCCATTCGAGATCTTATCGATCAAGAAAGGATCAAGAAACCTCGGAGGAAAACCACACCTTCCTCCAGCAACGACGCAATTTACATCACAACTCAAGCAACTCAAGCAACCCAAGCAACTCAAGCAGCTCAAGCAGCTCAAGCAGCTCCAGCGGCACAGAAGACGATGAAGAAGAAGAAGAAGAAGTTCTTTTAGATTCTAATGCTCTTAGTGTCGGGTCATCTGTCGACCCATCTATCCTAGACTCTAGCTTTAGTTTAGATTTTCTATTTACGGAGGCTAGCTCCAAGCAATTTTCTGATTTGTCGAATAATTCTCTTCAAAATAATGAAATGAATAAATTTGCTTACGCCTTGTCTCGAGCTAAAACAAATAACAAAATACAAACAAACAAAAATCAACAAGCAACAAACAACACACAAAATACAAAAGACACTAACTCATGCGAAAGTGAATCATTAAACAAATACATTGCAAACCTTGTGCACCCAAAAACACAAGACCCAATCATCGAGGAAACCATAACCATAAACGTGGGAACCCCCGAAGAACCAAGGGAACTACAATTAGGAGCCTCACTAGACGAACACGAGCGCACCCAATTTACACAACTCCTGAGCGAATTCAAGGACGTATTCGCTTGGTCATACAAAGACATGCCCGACATCGAACGAAGCATCGCCGAGCACCGTATCCCCATCAAACCCGGTTACAAACCCATCAAGCAAAAGCTAAGAAGACTACGTCCCGAATGGTCCCTTATGGTCAAGGAAGAAATCGAAAAACAACTACAAGCCGGTTTCATCCAAGTCATCGAGTATCCTGAATGGGTCTCAAACATGGTCCCAGTCCTGAAAAAGAATGGCAAAATTCGAGTATGCGTTGACTTTCGCGACTTGAACAAAGCTAGTCCTAAAGATGACTTTCCATTACCCCATGTGGACGTCCTAGTCGACAAAACCGCCGACCACGCCCTCCTATCCTTCATGGACGGCTACGCAGGCTATAACCAAATCAAAATGTCACTCGAAGACATGGCAAAAACGGCCTTCATCACACCGTAGAGGCACATATCGCTACACGGTCATGCCTTTCGCCTAATCAATCTTTGGCGCTACATACCAACGCACCGCTACAACCCTTTTACACGACATGATGCACAAAGAAGTCGAAGTTTACGTCGACGATATGATCGTAAAGTCAAAGGAGAGAAGTGGTCACATCACTAACCTCCGCAAGTTCTTCATTCGCCACGACAATACAAAATGCGCCAACCCCCAAAATGTACTTTTGGAGTTAAATCCGGTAAACTACTAGGACACGTAGTGAGCCAAAGAGGCATCGAGGTCGACCCCTCGAAAGTCAAAGCAATCCTTGAAATGCGACCCCCGGAGAACCTCGACGAAATTCGAAGTTTCTTGGGCCAAATCCAATACATCTCGCGCTTCATTAGCAAACTCACCATGATATGTGAACCAGTTTTCAAGAAATTCAAGAAAACCGACCACGTTGAATGGGACGAAGAATGTCGAAAAACATTTGACAAGGTCAAAGAATTACTAACTAACCCACCTGTTCTGCGACCGCCCCAAGCGGATCTACCGCTATCCCTATACCTTACGACAACATCTACCGCCATGGGCGCCATGCTCGCTCAAGAAATAAACGGTGAACAACACGCAATCTATTACATAAGCAAGAAATTTCTCGATTACGAAACTCGATATTCACCCGTCGAGAAGAGTTGTCTAGCCTTAGTGTGGTCATCCAAGAAACTCAGACATTATATGCTAGCACACCAAACGAAGGTCTATTCCAAAATGGACCCCGTAAAGTACCTCTTCGAGAAACCTGTGCTTAACGGACGAATGGCCAGATGGACATTGCTCCTAGCCGAATTCGATCTTAAGTACGTACCCCTCAAAGCAATCAAGGGACGAGCAGTCTCCGATTTCCTAGCCGAAAATGCAATCAACGAAGAACCAATCATCGACACAACATCCCTTCCAGACGATGGGATCTACAACATCAACCAAGAACAATGGGAGTTATACTTCGATGGCTCCTCCAACTATCGAGGATGTGGAGTAGGAATACTTCTCATATCCCCGAATGGCGAACACACACCTTTATCAATCAAACTGGACTTTGACGTTACAAACAACGCCGCGGAATACGAAGCATGCTTGCCCGGTCTCCAAGCAGCGCTTGTACTCAACGCCCGCAATATAAGAGTCTATGGGGACTCCTCCCTCATAATCAACCAAGTATCCGGAGCATGGAAGATACTTAATGAAAACCTGGCACTATACCAAAGCAAAATACAAGAGCTCATAAACGAATTCTATCACGTGAGAATTCATACACCTCCCACGCCGAAGAAAACCACCCGCCAACGCGTTATCCAAACTCGCGTCACTAATCAACATACCCCAGGGGATGGAAAGCGCTCCCCATTGTCGTGGAGCAGCGGACGCAACCCGCCTACATCTGTGACATTGAAACCGAAGAAGAGCAAACCGACCCTTGGTACCAAGCAATCATCAACTACAAAACAAACGGTGAATACCCACCAAACATTGACAAACGAGCCAAACGCGCCCTACGCCTGTTATCATCACAATTAAGTGATGGAAATGGGCAAACTACTCAAAAGACACCCCAAGGCACACTACTCTTATGTGTCGATCACAAAAAGGGACACGATATCATGTCCCAAGTACACGATGGCGAGTGCAGACCACACATGAACGCACGAGCCATGTGCAAACAAATCATAAGGCTAGGATGGTCTTTGGACAACCATGGAAGCCGACTGCGCAAAATATGTCAAACATTGCCATAATTGTCAAATCTTTGCAAACGTACAACACATACCTCCTTCACCACTATACAGTTTAACCTCGCCATGGCCTTTCTCCACATGGCGAATTGACGTCATTGGCAAAGTACAACCCGTGGGAGCAGGAGGACACTGCTTCATCCCCGTGGCCATCGACTATTTCACCAAATAGGTCGAAGCCGCATCATACCGTACGCTAGGCACGAAAGAAGTTGCGAAATTCATACAAAACAACATCATTTGTCGCTACGGCATACCCCACGAATTCATCAGCGACCAAGGCACACACTTCCAAGGAGAGGTCGAACCACTCCTCCTCAAATACAAGATACAACGACACAAATCATCACCCTACCGACCACAAACTAACGGCGCGGTCGAGGCAGCAAACAAAACCGTGGTATCAATCCTCAAAAAGATGATCGACACCTGCCACGACTGGCCCAACAAAATCCCATTTGCATTATGGGGATACCGCACAACCATCCGCACACCCACAGGCATGACACCCTATTTCCTAACCTACGGGATGGAAGCCGTTCAACCTGTAGAAATCGAGATGCAATCCCTTCAATTCTCATGGAAGCGATATTCCCGAGGCCGAATGGGCACGCGAACGATACGAACAACTCATCCTCTTAGACGAAAGACGGTTACATTCACTAAGTACAACCGAATGTATCAATCCCGCCTACAACGCGCCTACAACAAACGGGTCAAGCCACGAACCACCAAAGTGGGTGACCTAGTACTCAAATCAGTCCGAGCACCATTACCCGTCGACCCAAGAGAAAAATTCAAACCCAATTGGGCCGGACCGCATTTGGTCAAGGAAATCCTTCCGAGGAGCCGTGAAACTAATCGACCTTGACGGTCGGGACTTCCGACACCAACAAATCTTGATCAACTCAAGAAATACTACCCTAAAACACAAACGCTTCTGCAAAATTTCAAAAACAAAACTCACTCTCGCATGGGTGAACTACGCTCGGTTTGATTCCACGCACTGTGGATACGTAGGCAGCTTTGCAAAGAGCTCAACCGAATCACACGAACTACGCCGGTTTGATTCTGTATTCAAAAAGCAGATACGTAGGCAGCTTGTCAAAAGTACAACCGAACTTTTCTAGCACGCATGCCCAAAGCTTAAAAAGGTCAAGGGCGTTGCACTCACAAAAAGACACGCTCAAAGCTTAAAAAGGTCAAGAGCACAGTCAACACAAAAACAAAACACAAATCCAAGTCCAAAGCTTAAAAAGGTCGAGGACTTAAAAACGGAACAAGTCAAACAGGCGAATCCAAAGCTTAAAAAAGTCGAGGATTTAATGCGAATGTTCGAAGCTTAAAAAGGTCGAGAACATTTAAAAACAAACAAGAGAAAACAACGAGACAAGACAAAAGCAAATTAATTCTATTTTATTACTTTATTTAGAATTTTTCGCAATTTAGAAATGAGCTAGGAACAAGCCTCCTTAGCCCTTTATTCAAATCTAAAACATGCATTTAAATAAAGGAATTTTTCTAAACTAAACAAAACAAACTACTCAAGTCATTTTCTGACGCTTTGGGTTGACCTCTTCATCTTCAAGAGGCCGATCCGCCACAACTTTCGACCTAAGGACGGGAGTAGATCTCTCAAAACCTGGGGGCTCGATCGGATCCTCATCCTGCTCAACTGGGGGCTCCTCGATCCTTGGCCCTAGACGATCTTTAACGGTCACCTTCGGTCCAAGCCTTTCCCGCGCCGGTCTCGAAGTAGAAACACCTGCACTAACAGTACAAAGATCACCATAGTCCCTCCTTTCGCGCACCGCCTCATACGCCAAGGAGGGCCTTGGCCCATTCTTTTCCCTCCTCCTTTGATTCTCACGTTCCTTAGGATCATTGGAACGGTACCACCGTGTATAGAAGTCCGTAACACGGCTAGACTCTATATGCTCCGGAACAGCCCAAGTAACACGGTCCGACCATCCTCGGATCCAAGCATCAATCGTTTGGTTGTTTAGGACAACAACCCCTCCAACCTGAGTATCCTGCTCGGGTATGGTTTGAGCAAGCCCGATTTGCCTCTTCAAGCGAAGAGGATGAATCCACACTCCTCGTTCAAACCCGCACAACATCAACCCACGAGACGCATTCGCAACAGACGGCGCCGTAATCGCCGTAATACCCCACCAAGACACGTACCAACGAATGGTGCTCTCCTTCACAAACCACCGGTAGTAGTTTAGCGAACGCTCCCGAGGATCAGCCCACTCCATCTTCCGCGACGTCGTCCCCGCCGCCTTGAAGACACTTCCAAGGGGAAGAGCTTTATACACACTTAGCCTCTCCATGAGCCAAACGTTGAGAATCCTAGCGCAACCCCTGTACGAGCTCAGACGATTAGCATAACGGTCGTCTAAGCCCAGTATGGTCTCCGCCAGGATCAACGCAGAAGGATCATGTCCCCTCTCCATCTCTTCGACAACACGAGCATACCTCGCGTTCCCGAACACTCCATCTGGCATGGACCCCGCAAAAGCATAACGATGAACCAAACAAAAAGCAAGGGCCCTCCGCCTAGAACGGTCCGAAATACTAGTATCAGCCTTATTCATATATCGTTGACACAAGAGAAGCATGTTTACCTTGCCTCCCTCAAACAAACCTGCAGCATGAGCGTTTGTCATCCCAAGGAAGTTTCGCAACATCCCGTTGTAACAAAGCTCACTCCTTACGACCACAGGAGTAGTCCGTTTCGACCATCCGGCAATGGCCGAGAACTCCTCCATCAAAGGGCACACCTCTCCCCCGGGAAACCTAAAAACATGCAAGCTAGGATCCCAATAATCTAAGCACGAATCAAGGAAGTCAAGATCGACTTTCATTTGGCGAAAGCCAATAAAAACACCCGCGCCATCATCATACACCGCCTTCTTCATTGCCGAACTTAAGGAGGAAGTCCACTTCTTCAAAAGAGCGTCAAAATGCTCCTCCATTTTCTTGGATACAAAACTTTTATAAATATACCTAATATGTTTATGAGAGCAAAAGCTTGTATTAAGAGAGAAGAAGAGAAGTAATTGTGAATGAGGATTATAGCACGCACCCCCCCTCCTTATATACGAAACACCTTACGGAATATGGAAACTCAGCATTAAAGTTGCCGTCAAACCGCATAGCCCTATGCGGTTTGCCCACAAAACCGCATAAG
This sequence comes from Dianthus caryophyllus, assembly GCA_023091065.1. Classification (NCBI taxonomy): domain Eukaryota; kingdom Viridiplantae; phylum Streptophyta; class Magnoliopsida; order Caryophyllales; family Caryophyllaceae; genus Dianthus; species Dianthus caryophyllus. The sequence continues at coordinate 23,041,118 of CM041527.1, forward strand.
CTTATGCGGTTTGAAGCTTGAACCGCATAAGGCTATGCGGTTCAAGGGACGGGTTCTCTCACAACTTTCCTAATTTCGTTTTTCCTAAAACACTACGACCTACATTGGGCTACGACATTCTTTTGTTGTTCCCATGCACCGGCATTACGTTTCACTTTGGCAACAACGGTTCTTACCACGAGTCAAAACACAAACATTTTCGACATTCATGCAAGCTCATTTCGCATTCAAAATGAACTTTTCGCAAAACACTTTTTTACAATCTAAAATAAACATCAATGCATCCCACTCGGGAATCATATCACTTTTTCAAAACAAGCCTACCAAACAGGTTTATCAAGCTACAACGTTCAAGCTACAACAACCAAGTTCACAGATCAAGCTACAACGGCATGTACATAAAGGTTCATACAATCTTTATTACACAAATTCACTCGGGGTGACGGCGCCGATACTCGTCAAACTCACGCCGAATCTGAGCCGTCTCAGCCCGGCTCTGACACAACTGAGCAGCCTGCTCAGCCCAAGCCATCCTCCACCTGTTGGCTATCCGCCATAGCTTCTTATGAGCCTCCTTAGCCACCTGTGATACACAACACAAAAACACTTCACATTTCTCTCCATTTTGCCTTAATTTCACTCAAATCAAGTCAAACTTAGGGGGGAAATTTCAAATTAACAACGCTCATCCCCACTTTGCCTTAATTTCATTCAAATTAAGCCAAACTCGAGGGGTCACACAAAAACATGCATCTCACTAGTTTGATCATCACCATGTTTCATACCTCGATCAAACCGGGGCTCACTCACATATACAAGACAAGTACATACCTTCTTCACCCTGCCATTCACCGTCCATGCCCGTCGGTGGTCACCGGCAGAAGTACGATGGCAAAGTGAAAGTCTGACGATACCCGACTCGTCAGACTCAACGGTGGTAGGGAAGTCACCAGGTCGCTCCGCCATCTCCTGATCAAATTCCTACAAAACAATTTCAGAACGCATACATCGCCGTGAAATTTTTCGCAAAATTACCTTACGCACCTCAAAAGAAGCAAGCATACCTCAATCGCCCACAAGCAAGCCGAGACTCATGAATCGCCATAGTCTTCCTCGGATGCAGAAGACTCACCGACTCTCCTTCCCCGTACAACGCCACCCGATCCTGAGCGGAAACCCCTCGCTCAAACAGGACCCTCGGCGGATCCTTAGGCACCATCTGGGCCGCCACCCTACCGAAAGACCAAACGCTCTCCAAGGTACCAAACCGCCCATACGGCGTCGCCAGTACAAGCGCTGGTCTCTCGTGACCGCAAACCTAGCTCCAATGCCCTCAGGAATATCCCTGTACTGGCCCCACGGGAACGGCACGAACTACAAACAAAGACAAGACAAACACTCATAAATACCAATACAATCATTTTAAGTACACTTTATTTAAAATGGTTCAAGCACAAACCTCATCAAACCGCATCCGCTCGGGCGATCCCGAACCTCGTCATACGACCGCTAAACGCAAAGACGATTACATCGCACCCAAGCACGCATCACGGTACTCCTCACGATCCTCACAGCATGTGGGGGAAGCAGAAAAGGGAAGTGGCTAAGAATCCACGACTGCGCACACAAGAAACAAAAACACGTCATAAAGACAACGACAACAAAAATGAACAACAAGACAAAAACAAAACCAACACTTACCTCCATCAAGAAGCCAGGCGCGACCAAGGACAGTCTCGACCCTCGATCCATAACCCGCGGCCTCACGGCATCCATGCAGAAACGAATGCACAAACCCAGAGACGGCGTCACCCAGTCAAACGTCCCAATTGCATTCCAGTCCAGGAGATGCATAAGGACCGACGTCGATGCCCGTTCACCCTTATCGCCGAAGTACACGGCGCTCACAAACCACCACAACCACATACGAGCATTACGCTTGCCGCTCACTCCGAGGGGCCATACTCGGTCTTCCTCAAAATACTCCAAGATATAGCTCGTCTTGAAGGTATAAGAGGCGCGACCACAAATCACCTCCAAACCACCGCCAACCGCGGCGGTCACAACCTCGTCCACAACGGACGGCGCAAACTCAAAATCCATGTCGCGGTCCCCAAACGGCAGCCCCGTTATGACCGCGTACTCAGATAAGGTAATGCCGGCCTCAAAGCCGGGCATATAGAACGTCGTCGTGGTGTCCCAATACCTATCCAAGAAGGCCCTGATCAACATCAGGTTCGCCGTCTGCTTCTTCCTCGCAATCTCCCTCCAATGGCCAACCAACGGGCCAAAAGCACTACGCAACACCCAAGCTTGCGCCCTCGGCGGAAGCCTCTCCTCAAAAGCACACATTGCGGACGAGACGCCCGAGAAAGTCCTCATCGAGCCCTTATCCCAACCCATCGTCGCTCGATAGGAAACATGTCTCTCCGGAGCAAGCAGAAGGTTGTGGCCATCCCAACCCTTCGCGAAAGCCCTGTTCGCGCGTGATTTTCGCGGCCTAGAGCTACTCGCCCTAGGCGCGACCTCCTCGACCTCCTCGACCTGCTCCTCAGCAACATCCATCTCAGCCTCCAGCTCATCCACAAACTCCTGAGCAAACGCATCCGCCTCCTCCTCCTCAGGATCGCGCACAGGAACATTTCTCCCACGGCCCCTACCTCGTGACTGACCACGTCTCGTGCGCAAGTCACGAGGGTCAGCATCCCTCTCACTACGAGTACGCCTTAAGCCACTCGAGCTAGAGGCTCCCTCGGTCCTTGAGCTAGCACTCCTGCGGGATTTCGACCTCGTAACACGACTAGAATCTTCCCCTGCAACCAAACACAACCAATACATACAGCTATAATACATGCAAGAATACAACTTGGCATACACATACGCAAATACACACAAATAATATACACGTAATACATATACATTCCTTTTAACACATTGCACTATACACTTCACAGGGCATTTTTACGCCTAATTCATAATTAAGCCGAAAACCGTTCTCTACGCTTCAAAATCACAACTTTATGGTTTCTACGCGCCATAATAGTCCCCAACAACAACCCATTACAAGCAATTGCATTTTGGTCATCCCGATCAAAAACCCCTAATTCGCCTTAATTACTCCGTATAACTACGACTTAAGACGGCGATTTGAAAGCCTTAACTCGACTTTTTCGCAAAACTAACGTTATAGGCATGCTATACTCACTATGGGCATCCTACACCGAAGTTTAATTGAAATTCCGGGTCGGAAAATCCGGGTTCGTTTTCGGGCCCGAAACCTAATTTGGACGTTTTTCACACAAAGACGGTCTAAATCACAATCAATTCACACATACACGTTCACATGGCATGATACAACACAATGACGTCAATTTCAAGCATTCAAACGGCAAATTTCAAGCAAAACTCGGGTTTTCATTCAAAACCCGTCTTTTCAACATTTCAAGGCAAAACTAGCTAATTACAACAACAAATAACGTAAAAGCAAGTTAAAATGAAGCATTACCTCGTTCCATAGCAAGGCAACGCAACGGAAATGAGCAAAAACGGTTGAGAAATCGAAAAATGACGTTTTTTGAGTTGAAAAAACCGTAAATGATGAATGAGCTTCACTCACGGTTTACTCGAGCCTTATATAGCCCCTACAGCCAACAGAGGAAACCGCATAGGCTTATGCGGTTTGTCCCCTGAACCGCATAAGCTTATGCGGTTCCTACCCTTGGCTTTTCTCGGTTTTTTTCTCGTTTTACGCCTACTTTTCGATCCCTAACTCATCCTAGCTCCTATACAACTCCAAGTACGTCCCGTGCTTGGGTTAAGGCATCACCTACAGTCCGCCATACGCGTATACTAAGCATTTAGTGTACGGCATGCGAGCGATACGAACGCTCTTCACGAGCACTACATCATTTTCTCCACCACTGAGGCGATCATATGCAACCACAACTACATAGACACTCCTCGGCGAGCCTAAGCACATGCACTCTGCAATATACACCTAACTCCAAGCATTTCACTCTACATAGACGCTCCTCGGCGAGTTCAAGCACAAGCATTACACAGACGCTCTTTCACGAGACCTACACTAACACTTACACGAACTGCCTACAAGCATATGCACCCTGCACTCTAGCCCTTTTACATCCAACACATGCAATACGAAGACATTACAAGCACAAGCACCAAAGATCAACATTTGACATTACAAGCACACGCAAAGGCACCAACAAACGACAACAAGCACGACGAAGACGCTCGTGAGGCGAGTTCTTATAGCATGCACGGACCGCCAAGTCCTTAAAATGCGCACGCCCTCCCCGCTTAGCTTGGGTTCAAGTCCTCGTCTCACCCATGGACACATGCTTCGTTCGTGACTATATCGAGGCGTAATGGTGGGATATGGTCGTAGGAGTTTGACTAGCGCTCTAGTCCGAGCTCAGTCAAACTGGGGGCTCTGTGGATACCCATATCCGTACCCTCCCAAACAAAACCCTGTGATGTATCACGGACTTTTATTACGCATGTTTTAACGTTGACTTAAACGGTTCTAACTAATGTCGAATTCATTTTGAGTCGTTTTAAATGTTAAAATGTTTAGGTCGCTTCACATCACACTTAAATAAACGTTCATTTTGTCCATTTGGAGTCTAGCTAGGTCCTTGTCCTGCTTCATTTGGCATGAGCTTCGCATTTGCACTACAATTGGCCCTTTTACATTAACAAGGTCTGATTCAGCATTCCTAAATTCCTAAATTTAGGCCCGGCAGCTAAAACCGCTATTTAGCCCCCTCTTACACAAAATACGGCTTCACGTCTTACCTTATTTCACAAAAACTATGCAAATACACCCTTTTCATTTTTCCGGGTCTCGGGCCCGAAACCGAGCCCAAACCCAGCCTTTGGCCCGCACTCCAAAGCCCTAAGCATCACAAAATATCTCACAAATATCCCAGCACTTTTCTTGAGCTACACGTTCGAGATTATCACGAAATCTTTCCAAGATATAATTCAACCGAAACTAGGAAACTACACAAAAAACCCATCCTTCGAACCGCATAAGCTTATGCGGTTTGGTGGGACAACCGCATAAGCCTATGCGGTTTGTCCAGGCAACCGCATAAGGCTATGCGGTTCCCAGGCCTGTTTTTATCCCCGATTTCCTAATTTCTCCGAGGTTTTTAGTATATATACAGCCCTATACCCTGACCTCGAGAACACAATTCACAACCAGAATACATCTTTTACACACACAATTCACATCTTCTCACACTTGCAGATCACAATTTCTCCTCACAATTCACAAAAGCCTCACGCACTCAAATCCTTGAGTTCAACACACCATCTCGTGTTGAATTCATCCTCCTTTTAAGTTCAAGAAGCGAAGCTCTGCCCAGATCTGAAGCGTCAGGACAAGGTAGTGCAGATCCACTTGGATCAAAGCTTTTCTTATTTTCTATGGACTAACAAAGGGGTCTACACTTTAGCGCCCCAGGCTTTGGCACCCAAATACTTGCAATCCAAGTGTTCTATTTACTTCGGGTACACTCCATATCCGATGACACGCCAAAGTCGCATAAGCAACCGACCTTATAAAATAAACCAAATGGACAATTGAACTTTATTTTATTTGCATGCATCTTGCACCTTCTTATTTTGCATTAAATCAACTTAAACAATGAATTCGACCTTTAACTGAACCGTATTCGTTAACAAGTTAAACATGCTAAACTGAGGGTTTTAATCAATCTTTTTGCATCTGCATCTGCATTCTTTTACATCTTATCGCACTTGTACGTAGCGATAACATTAGCTCAAATATCATCTTACATGGATTGTTCTAGGTCAGTAGAGGCTATTTTTACATAGGCTTTTCTAAAAAGTTTTTCATAAATCATTATTTGAATTAACTCTTTTTCTAAAGTACCCTCACCCCGAATCCAATCTGGTTTCACAAGCCTTAGATCTAGGGGTGTCGGCGTGCTCCAAAATCTAGGACATGTTTTTAACTTAGAACATGGTAGCAGGTTCCTATTTTCCGCGATAAATAGGTGGCGACTCCATAACAGTTTTTAAAGGTTTTTCCAACTTAATCTTTTTTAACTTTAAAATCCGCCCTTAAGCAAGACGCCGAGTTGGGTCCGATCCCGGGTTCCACATAATTAAGGAAATATAATTAATCTAGTCAAGCAAATCTTTTAATTTATTTAACTAAGTCAATCTTTGACGATAATAATAATAATATTTAACTCCTAATTAGCCTTGCTTCTTTATGATAAATACAAATACTAGTATTAAAATGAATTCTCAAATGCTTAAAAGTGGAGTGATTTAAGTATGATAAATAATTCAAACAAAGTAGTAGATTGTTTTCCATCAAACTCTATAGTTTTACAATTCCAAACCTAATTATCTTAGTACTTCGTATTTTCTAAACAGCCAACTATCCAAAACAAATCCTACTAATACTAGGCTACGGAATCTTTGTTATCAAAACCCCTATAAAGCCTATTGGTTTCGTTTGTTACACCATCTTAACTACTGGATACACTCAAAGAAAACATCTCTGATCCCATCTTTTCTAAACTATAAGGTGTCGTCTAGAGCGTACTCCGTCACTTACCCTTAGAACAATATAATTACAAGGTAACCATTGAAACTATTGTTTTAACATAATTCTTTCTTAGCTTTGTTTTCTGTAAATATAGTCACGATCTTCTTGTTGTTTCTTGTCGTTAAGTTTAGTGTGGGCCCGTAAATGAGTGAGGTGAATAGGGGTCTTAAGAGAGGTTTGCGTCTTTTTGGGGGTAGTGGTCAACCTTTGGTTGACAAGAATCGTGTTTCATGTAGGTTTTGGTCACCTCACGTAAGAAGTTATGTGTTACGGAGTAAATAGTTGTAATATTTGCCACTGTCCGTGTTAGAGCTTTGACGGTGGTTGTCGTTGGCTGTGTTCGTAGTTTATTTGTTACTGCATGGGTATGTTTAGGAGAGAACTTAGGTAGTAAAGTTACACTACCACAATAATTAATAATAAATAATATTAGTTAGGTAAGTCATAATAAATTAGTAAGACCTTCTAGCTTATTTAGTTGATTGGTACACATTACGAATTGGGCAAGTTTTAAGAATAATCTTAATTATTAGTTCGTAATACCATTTTTGCTTAGGTACTGTTTTGGCCAGTTTGTCTATTGATTAGTACATATATAAAGTAATCAACCTAGTCGAATGGTATGGAATTGATATTAATTATTAACTTATACTCCATATATTTATTATAGATTTCGAGTTCGTCGAGGAACCATTTTGAATTCTTTGATTTTGTGACTTCGTGGGCGGTGTTTCAAGGTAAGTACGATTGCTTATCTCTTTGTCAAGTATTTTATTTTAAAATTTATATTGTAATGATTTAAAGATGGTTTCTCCAATCATTTTATCTTTTCCATACGATTTTATTCAAATTTACCATATTTATCGTTTTTAAGTTTTAAAGGCTTATATTATTTTAAATTGGCTTACAAATATTTTTGGATTATGTCTTTCACAAATCTTTTCATATTTTATATAATTTTGTTCAAGAGTGTGTTTATGACTGCTTCTGAATTGTTTTTCAAGAATTATTTTGAGAATTTCCTAATTATTCTAATTCATCATCTTATTATTGTCTCGATTTTCATATGAATTGCATTCTCAAGTGCCTTAAATTATTTTGGTTATCCCGATGATATCCCGTCCCTTCTATGGGCATTATTCTGAGAGTTGTTATCGATAGTGATGATTCATTAAAGTTCAAATGTAGGGTCAGTTGATCGAGCCCTCACCTCTAGATCCTCCCCTTTGTAGTACTCATTGGGGGATACGCGTATTCGGGACTATTGGGTCTCTTATCTTATTGCCCACTATCAAAGGCCAACCTTTTGGTTGGTCGGTGAGGAAAAAAAAAGAGTTATTGGCCATCGGAAGAGTCTCATTCTTATGGCCAATAACTCTTTGATTGTTTTTCAGTGATTTACCATTATTAATGTTTTTGAAAACTGCAAGTAAATGGATTTTGTTTTTATGTATTTTTATAATTTACTTTGTTAAGTTTTTTTTTTTACTAGTCACAAACTACCAAATTATTGGGTATTACAGTTTTGCCACACGTTTCCCCCGTTCATCTGAGTTTGGTTTATATCTTTGAAGACCACATTTTTGGCATGCATTTAAATTCTCGTCTTCTTCCCAAAACAACATACACCCTTCATCACATGCATCTATCTTCTCGTGGGGTAATTGAAGACCTTTTAGCAATTTTTTAGCAACATAAAAATCTTTGGTCATTTTGTTATTTTTTGGGAAAGCTTCTCCAAGCAGACTACTAATCGAGTCGACAACCCTATGAGACAGATTGTGGTCACACTTCAACGTAATTATTCTAGAAGCAGCTTCCAACACGGACATGGGACTTCCTTCATACAGAGGTTCATCGGCCTTATTTAACATGTCAAAGAAAGCTTTTACTTGAGGGTGTGGTGCTTGGTTTACTTCATTACCATTCAACGCTTCTTCTCTAATGGTATCCACCTCATCTCGTAAAGCGTCATTTATCATTTCTCGATAAGGATTATCCACCACCGTACGCATAGGTCTATCATGTACGGGCAAATCCTCTCCGTGACAAAACCAACTAAAATAATTACTCATAAATCCTTTTTTAATCAAGTGGCTTTTGACATCGAACTCATTGAAAAGTCTAGAGTTGCCACAATTAACGCATGGACACTTAATCTTTTCGCCATTACGGTTGAAATCTGGCAAAAGTTTAGCATGTTCGATGAATGTGACAACACCATTAGCAAATCCCACTTTCACTCGTTTATTATCATCCAAACGCTCGTACATCCAACTACGTTCAATTCTCTTCAATGTCAATCCGTCTACAAAAATAAACTTGTTATAAATTATTAATTGAATTTCAAAAAATTTGAAGTAATTTGTTTTTTTGAAAAAAACGTGTAGTCATAGGTAACTTCTTATCTCTCCAAGCTAAACCCATCTTTGAATGACCAATATCACTAACAAATAGTTACATTTATTTATGTAATGATAAAAATTTCGGCAGCAATTCGCATCAGTTCTCCAGATACACAAATAAATTGAGTTTCCTCAAAATATATGTATCCGGAGAACATCTGCTTAATAATTGCCACCGAAATTTTTACTATCACATAAATAAATGTAACTATTTGTCACCTAAGTGATATTAATCATTCAAAGACAGTCCCAAAAATGGGGACTATTCGAGAATCACTCCTAATGAATAATTCTCGAATGGGTGTACTACGGTCAACGCAAAAAATTTGAATTTAAATCATTTTAATAAAATACATAACTTTAACAAAATACACAATCACATTATGTCATACTATACCCAACACATTAATAATTATCTACCAATGGCTCTAAAATCACCACAAATCAACCTATCAGTGGCTCTACAATTCTCTAAAATAACCTAACAATGGCTCTACAGTTCTCTAAAATAACTTAACAATCACTCTATAACACTAATTCAATTTAAAAATGGCTCTACAATTCTCTAATTAAGCATTAACACATAATCAAATTACTTAAACATAATTAATCGACTTGAATTAAACTTTAATCAAACTAAAACTACTAAAACAATCAAACAAAAATCAACCTAAATAAAACTAAAACAATCAACTTAAATCAAACTAATCGAATCAACTATAACTAATATAATCAAACTAAATAACATTTAATAATCTTAAATTAAACTAAACTAATCTAATCAAACTAAACTAATCAAATCAACTAATCAAATCAACTAAATAACATTTAATAAACTTAAATTAAACTAAACTAAACTAAACTAATCTAATCAAACTAAAACAATCAAACTAAACTAATCAAATCAACTAAATAACATTTAATAAACTTAATAGTGACCGTTAATGAAAATTCCGTCGATAACTTAGTCTTTAATTTTTCTATTTATGTGTCCGCGAAATTATTCTTTACAACTACACTATATATGCGTCAATTTGATAAAACATTTCATATATATTTGATTATAGTTACACTATTTAATTCAAATACTTCATGATGTACAAACAATAGTTACAAAATTTAAGGTTTTATAGTCATTGCATTTATGAATGAAAGTTTGAAAATACGTAACTGCAATTTGTAGCAAACGTAACTTCAGTAAATTAAAATGTAACTTCATTACATAACCTTACTTTCAAATACCATCAGACGTGCCTATGCACCCAATTCTTCAATTCTATTTTCATGTAACTTAAAGACTTTGTAAATAGAATGTTTAATTAAATTGTCTGAAACTTTATTGAATAATTTAACAATTTCCATATTTTTCGTAACTATAAGGCATCAAAAATGAAACTGCTAAGTTTTAAAAATGTCAAAATTTTAATTTGTAATTTTTCTCTTGAATCTTTAATTGCCCCATTTTCTTCTTTGATTTTCAAATTCCTCCCAGCAACTCCAAGTTACGAACACCTAAAACAAGATAATTCATTGTAAAAAAACGCTTAAACCAAATAATAAATGATACAAGAATAATTACACAAAAAAAAGGGATCAAATTAACCATTGTTAACTTAATAAAACGACACCCTTAAAATCAATAACTTAATTAATCTTTTCCTCTACACATCGATTTTAAGAACCTTAATATTAAAATTTTTCATCTCAACAACTATTATAATATTTTTTACTATTACATTATTCCATGATTACAAAACTAAAGATTACAATTGTGATAACAATAAAACATCTTCTACATATTTTTTAAAAAAGAAAAAAAATTACTTTAAAAGATATAATTTTGACTACAAATTATTCATTAAAAAATTTTAAAAAAGAAAAAGTTCAACCATCAATACAAACTTACCTTCTTCGTATGATACAATTTGCAACTTCATCATAACCAACACATTAATATTTATCTACCAATGGCTCTAAAATCACCACTAATCAACCTATCAGTGGCTCTACAATTCTCTAAAATAACCTAACAATGGCTCTACAATTCTCTAAAATAACTTAACAATCACTCTATAACACTAATTCAACTTAAAAATGGCTCTACAATTCTCTAATTAAGCATTAACACATAATCAAATTACTTAAACATAATTAATCGACTTGAATTAAACTTTAATCAAACTAAAACTACAAAAACAATCAAACAAAAATCAACCTAAATCAAACTAAAACAATCAACTTAAATCAAACTAATCGAATCAACTATAACTAATATAATCAAACTAAATAACATCTGTTGGGGACTGAAGTGAGTACCTCTCCTGTGAATAAGCAGTTGATTGAGCAAGGGGATGTCTGTAGTGAGGCACATAAACGCATTTTGCTACGTCCAATTACCAAGGAGGAAATAAAAGCAGTTATCTTTGATATACCTAGTCATAAAGCTCCTGGGCCAGATGGATACTCCAGTGCCTTTTTTAAAGACTCTTGGAGTGTAATAGGGGAAGAAGTGTGTGAAGCTATCTTGGATGTTTTTGAATCAGGCAAGTTATTGAAGCAACTTAATGCAACCATAATTACCTTAATTCCTAAGGTGAAGGTGCCCCAATCTGTCACTCAATACAGGCCAATAGCTTGTTGTAATGTCCTCTATAAATGTGTTTCTAAGCTTCTCTGCAATAGACTGGCTCTGGTATTACCTGATCTGGTGAGCAGAAATCAAGGTGGATTTATAAGAGACAGAAGTATTATGGAGAATATTCTCATTTGTCAAGACTTGGTACGATTATACAACAGACAAGCTTTCTCACCCAGATGTATGTTCAAGATTGACCTCATGAAGGCATATGATTCAGTGAGTTGAGATTTTGTGGGTGCATTGCTTGAAGCTTTGCAGTTCCCACCCTCTGTGAGATCCTTGATTATGGAGTGTGTGACCTCTCCTACCTTTTCAATAGCTATCAATGGTGAAGTCTTTGGGTTTTTTAAAGGCAAGAGAGGGTTAAGACAAGGGGATCCTATCTTCCCCTTGCTCTTTACCCTTTGAATGGAATATTTGAGTAGAATTCTCTAGTTTGCTACTGATCATTTGAAGTTTACCTATCATCCCCTGTGCAAACCCATGAAACTTAGTCATCTAATGTTTGCTGATGACCTCTTGCTTTTTAGCAAAGGTGATGCTGCCTCTATCTTGGTTATTCTCAGATCTTTCTCCTCCTTTTCTTTGGCTTCTGGACTGAAAAATAGTCCTCAGAAGTCTTGTGTCTACTTTAATGGAGTTGCTGAGGCTTTAAAGGCTGAAATTTTATCTATCTCTGGTTATGTGGAAGGGAAACTTCCATTTAGGTACCTTGGGGTGCCCATCACAGCAGGAAGATTGAAGAGTAAAGACTGTGCTATTTTGATTGATCGTATGGTGGAAAGAATCAGACACGTAGGGGCTAGAAAGCTCTCGTATTCTGGGAGATTGGTGTTGGTGCAGTCTGTTTTGCAAACTATACATTCGTATTGGGCGTCAATGTTTCTACTTCCCAAGGGTGTAATGAAAAGGGTAGAGGCTATTTGCAGGAATTTTCTATGGGGTGGAGCTTCAGATTATGTAAGCAAACCATCAGTTGCGTGGGCCTGTGTGTACTCCCAAGAGTGAAGGGGGGCTGAATCTAAAGGATGGATGTAGGTGGAACATGGCGCTGGTAGGGAAACTCGTATGGTGGATGGTAGTGAAAGCAGATAGACTTTGGGTTCAGTGGATGCACCACGTTTATATGAAAGGAGTGGACTGGGCTGAGTTTATTCCTGCAACTGATACAAGCTGGTATGTGAAGAGGATATGTAAGGTTAAGGACAGATTTTCCCCAGTCATCCAGGATGGGGTATGGTCTGTTAATAACGGTGTTTTCACTGTGCGCTCTTGCAATAAATGGCTTGGGGATCACCAGGTGAAAGTAGACTGGCACAGGGCTATTTGGCACCCATTAGTGGTACCCAAACATAGTTTCGTCGCTTGGATGGTGGCTCATCGAGGGCTCAAGACAAAGGATAAACTGCATGCTATGGGCGTTTGTGCTGACGACGTCTGTTATTTTTGTGATATGTTTGTTGAAACTCATGCTCATATTTTGGCTGAATGTTGCTACACTTTGAAGATACTGGACCTGGTTAACTCATGGCTGAGGATACGACTTTCTGGGACTGAATTGCTAGCTGGGATCAAGTCTCGGCGGTGGACTAAAACAAAGCAAGTGGTCGTGAATGCAGTAAGAGCGGCTGTGGTATATGCGATTTGGAGGCAGAGAAATGAAGTTTGGCAGCTGCAACGTGTTATGCTCCCTCAACTCGTGTTGAAGAATATACAATGTTGGGTTAGAAATCGTATTTTATACTCGAATCATGGTTGTAAATTGCTTGATTATGTTTGGTTGAATAGCATAGGAGTTTGATAAGTGGAGGTTGTTTGATGAAGATGTATGAGTGAACAAATGTTGTCATGTGCTTTTGGTTTAATCAATATAATCTTACATTTTACCAAAAAAAATATGTCAGTCACTGGTTGTTTTGTATAGGCTTGATGCTGTGATTGCTATGATACATTATGTTGTTGCTCTGTTATCTCCGAAGTATTGTTGATGATTGACAAAGGACGAGGGAAACAGGACCGTATGGTCATTGGAGGCACCGTGATGTGTATTTTGGGAACTGTGGTTTTGGTTGCTGTTGCATCTGCGTACGTAGTCATATGTGATTGTGGCGAAATATATTGGGTGCTTGTATGAATACTTGAGGACATTCTATGTATGCTTAAATATGTGATTGATGCTTTTGTTATATTCTTAATACGTTCTAGTTGTTACCATGAGGCATGCATGGCTATGTTGAGCTTGATGACGTGTCTCATTATTGTTTGTGATATATGCTGTAACACCCCGACTTTTCCTAATATTTATTTGTTCGTCTCATTAATATTCGTAATTCATTTCTCTTGATTTTCTCATTTTTAGCTCGAGAAAATCGGTTCACTTGTCGCGTGGATTAAGCTACACTGTAGTCAGAACTTAAAAACGGAGTAATTAGCGTAAAAACGGTGTAATTTCCTCATACGAACTCCGATTCAGGTGATTCAAAAAGCTAAACTGCGTATTTTTTTGACGCCATTGCAACTGCCAAATTTCCAGGAGTCAGTTTGAACCGGTCCACCCTGGGCCGAGCCGAACCCCCCAACTCGGTTTGGGTTTAGGGTTTCTTGAGTAGCTTTTTGATCAAGGCATTAAATATCCTATTAACTCCTAAACATAGCAACCTTAAGATCTGATTTCTATCTTCCTAATTTCATCCCTAATCTCATCCTCATTCATCCTCATAATTCTCCCACAAGAAACTCTATAATCTCATCCTAACTCCATTGTTATTCATCCAAGCTCTCATCTCTTTTATCCTAGACCTTTACTAGTCTTTTCCCTTGGTATATGACCTCTTTTTATCTCTTTTATTTTCTGATTTTTGTATTATTCAATGTGTTCTTATGTTGTATGCTTTTGCTTGTGTGATTTGGCTTGGGTATTCAAAGGAGAAGGTGATTTGGAGGAAGGAGACACCATCTTGGTTGAAGAAGAAGAGGAGTAGCAAGGTTTTTGATCTCAACAAAGGTAACTAGGTGTGATCTAGTTGTATTTTAGCATGTATGAGGCCTAACTTGTTATGATTTTGTTGTTTACATTGTTGTTTTAATGTATGCTTGCACATCTTGTTGTTTGGTTAATGTTTGATCATAATTTCATGCTAGAATCTTTGGCCTCATACTAGGGTTTGTCATGTTATCATCATTAATTGCATAATTCACATATTGTATCATTAGTCATGCTTGTAAATCGTTTTAAAAACGAATTGGTGTTGTTGTTTAATGTTGGCCGAATGTAGGGGAAGGGGGCCGAAGCCCTTGCTCTTTGTTTCTCTTGCTTTTCTTCCTTGTTTTGGCTTAATTATGATGAATTATGATGTTTGTATGAATCACCTAATGTTGAGTTATGAGTTAGGATGTTTACAAGATGTTTAATAACGTTTATATGCATGCTTAAGTGAATTGATCATTTAAATCGATAATTGGTCACATGGAAATCGTATGTTGTGCATGAATTTGTGTGTGGTGTTTGTTGGCCGTGTGTAGGCCGTATGTGTGCAGGCTGGCCGTGAGGTGTGGGTGTGTGTGATGGCTTGTTTGTCACTTTTTTGAGTCTTGGCATGTATTAGGATGTTATCTATGCTAAATCCAATTGATATATACTTTGTTTGATCACTAAATAATGAATTATGAGCATGTTAATTGAATGTATGACTTGTAAAGCATGTTGATCATATTGTACTCCGTATGTATGGTTGGTTGTGATTGTAATGAGGCTTGTGTATGTATGAGTAGGGTTGTTGTGGTTGTATGGTTGTGTTGGAAGTGTTGGAGACAAGTTAACAGGTTAACAGGTTGTGCTTGAGTTAAGTTTGCACATGGGTACTGTTCTGGCACATGTGTGAGGAGATACAACGTCCTAGGATGGACGAATACCGCCCATGATCCCCTCGACTATTCTTGTTGCTTAGTTAGGGCGACTATGGGTTCTCAACCAGAAGGGTTAGAGCCTATAGTTATTTATGTCGTCACCGTTCTTGTTGCTCGGTGGAATTTGGCCAAATTTAGACTTGTGATTATTGAGGAACTTCTTGTTGTTGTTCCGCCATAGGGTTTGGGTGATTCTTGTTGCTTCACCCGGGGTGATTCTTGTTGCTTCACCCAGTTCTCCGCGCTTACTCTTGCAATTGGTTGGAAGAAGGATCGTCTTGAGAGCTCGAATGGTTTGGACACAACTATGGTTGTGCCATGATGTTTGTTGTTTGTATATTATTGTTTCTTGGTTGCTTGTGTGTTGTTTATGTCATTGTACTTTGATAATAGGCCGTAGGCCAGGTGAGCTTGTTGCATTGTTGTTATGTTTTGTTATGTTAAAATATGACTGGGGAGCACCTAGCTACTCCCCACTGATTGTGGTTGTTGCCTCTGTTTTATAGGTATGCGCGAGACGGGATTGAGTGAGTTGGATGCGAGGATGTGACCGTGTATTACCTTGGAAGAGATGTGTTATCGTTTAGACTCTTTTGGACTTGTAGCTTGGTTTTGTTTTAGACTTTCTTCCGGTCTTTAGACCTTTGTTTTGATTTTGGTTTGTACGGGGTATTTACTCCCCACTTCTAGGCCTCAAGGCCTACTTTTTTATCGTTGTTTAGTTGGTTTAGTGAGTAATGATCCGGATTCCACGGTGTTTCCGCCACCGTGGCTCGCTTTTATTTACTTTTATTTTATAAATGCTTTTCAATTCTTTATTTTATTTTGTTTGAAAATCCGGGTTGTTACAGTTGGTATCAGAGCGAATACGCTCCCAACTCTCTTAGGTGAGTGAGTAGGATTTGACCTAGAACACCGAGTGAGAGTGTTGGGTAGACACATTAGGGGGTCTACGTTATTTGTGCATGTGTATGAGTAGTTGTGTGAATGGTGGTCTTAGGATTTCCACCATTAGATCATATGTTTGCTTTGAATGCAGGTACAGGAATGATGGAGTCATGCGAGGTCGGGTGTCGACTCGATAAATCTCTACATTTAAAATTTACTAGTCCTGCCTCTAAAATAGTCTTTAAAAGCTTTCGATTTGATTTAATCGTCGTTTTTAAATTTATTTCTTTATTTCAAAATGTTTCACTCTGATAATTACTTTCTTATGTACTACTTGGTTTCTTTGCTTTCATCATACTCACCGTTCTATACTAAATCCTTTATACTTCTATTTTCTTACCAAATCATGTTATCCTTTAGTTTTAAATATCGACAAAAAATGGAGTATTTTGCATTCCGTTTTAATACACTTGTATGACCCTTGCTTTTTAATGTTATTCATTTGAGAGTTCTGTTTTATCGAAAATTTTAGTCTATTTATGCATTGTCGATCCCTTGTTTTAACTTTTCGATTTATTCGTTTCTTCAACTTTAATCATTTGATTATTCTACTTTAAAATCTTCCTCTTTCATTTGACCTTTCGAAATACCTAGAAATTTAACTCTTAAAGTCTTTGATTCGTACTGATGGATCAGCTGGAGTAAGAAGCTTGAAGCCGAATTGCGAATGTATGGTCCTACCATCAGAGCACGCAGCAGAAGCTCCTAATCTAAGTCACCTACCGTATTCGTAGGGACGTCTTTCAGCTTGTTATCTACGCTTGTCCTTAGTTCCTTCTAGTTCTTGATCTTATTATATAGTTGTTTTAAAACTATCAGCTCGTGATTACAGTTTGAGTTTCTTTTTCCCCAATAAAATTTCTTATTATGTTCATCCTCATCTTTTTCAATAGATCGTGCTGAAATAATTTCTAAACTCTTTTATTTCAAGAATGTTTTCAATCAGTTCTATTAACAAAACCTATTTTTGTATAATTGTGCTATAATGGTTTGTTTGTCCTTCTTGAACTTTCTTATTTTGTAACTATGTTGAGGAAAATTTTAATCGGTATTGCTTTACTTTACCATTCAATTTTAAACGCGTCAATACAGTTTGATGGCTTTTTACTCAATCAAATTTGAAATGACTGACACTTATCTATTGCATCCACTTTTGATCAAAACCTCTTTGTTATCCTAAACCTTCTTTTATTAAATTTTCAAATTTGAGCATTTGGTTTATTTAAACATTATTTATTCTACTTGGTATTTTAGCAGCTTTATTCCTCTAAAAATCAATGTCATTTTGGAAACTCGACTTTAAGACTTCTCTTTGAAATTGTTACTTCTGATCATAATTTATATTTGTCAAACTTTTCAGCAATTACCTTTTCGTCTCTCCTTCATAACGAAACCAATTTGAGTTCTTTGTTGGAAACGAGTCTTATGCCTTCATTTGTGAACTCTTAAAGAATAATTCCATTTTCCTTCATCGTTTCATTTTAAAAATTTCTTTTGTCTAATTGGTGGTTGTTGAGCAGTTTCTTGCAAAAGATTTATTATGTCATATTTTTACTTAATTCGTTTCATTCCTTCTTTTATTTCTTATTCATCATAACTCATCACTTTTATATCATGACCCTGTCGATCACCTTTTAGTCTTGTCATTCGGGTCGTATGTCATTCCATTCCTTAGGTTTCCCTCTAGTGGCTACTTTAGTTCTATTGCCTTTGAGCCGACTTTTAAGACGTCGACCTTCTATTATTTTCCACTCCTTCCCGTAGCTATTCACGTTCTCGATTTTGTAAAAACTCTTGATGTATTAACATCAATCTTGTCCTTGATAAATTTCTATAATCGTATTCCTTGACATCTAGCCGTAAGGTGCTTCACCCTTATCAAGCTCGAAATCTGATCCTTAGGCTGTCGCTGTTATTTGAGTCATAGATGATAGAGTTTGGTTAATAAGTATTTGATACTATGAGTGGTTTACTAGCTAATGCACATGGTTGGTCGTTGTAACTTTTGAGGATTCTTAGTTTTGCGATTCTTAGCTAGTGCATCTTGAGACCGTTTTATAATTATGAGTTAATGCACATGTGATTCTTAGTCTTTGAGATTAATGATTTAATTTATGCTGAGTGAACGTTAGGGAGATTATAGTATCTGCGTAAGGAGTATTTTTAGGACTTAGTTATGTTGCTAGATGAGTTGTGACAATCATGAGTTAGTGAGAATTGGGAAGTGATATTGTGATGAGCAACAATCGGCTTTGAGGAAAACTTAAAGGTTATAGTGAGCACGATAAAACTTTGGGGTTTGTACTTTAGAGGATAATGTAGGAATGACAAGTGTGCATCTTGTGGTTTTGTGTATGTGTTAAGTATAAGGAAATTCATTAATGGAAGGAAAGAAATTGAGGTCAGTAAGGTAGTGACGTTCGATAGACTTGTGTATGGTAACAATGGGTTGAGAGAGTAGTAGGCTTTTGACGACACATTTTGATAGTTAATGGATAATATACTTTTGATTTGGGGTTGAGACGATATGGTATGACATAATTATGGTTATTTCAATGTGGAGAGTGTGGATAGATGTGAGAAGCGATATAGACTTGAGCTTGGATCACGTTATGATTGAGGGTATGAGGTTTGTCTTTCGCATTGATTTGAGGATTAGTTTGTGCGGCAATTGTATTGGTGACGTTAGTTAGGATGTCCACGGTTTTAAAATGCGTTTGGAGTGTGTTAAGATTTTGGATTAAGATACTATGTTGAGTTGATATGGACATACGAAGCTAATAATAGTCAATTTGGGTTGGTCGAGCATACGATGTATCTATGGTATACAAGTTTACATAAACTAGCGATCCACATCCGAGCAGTTGGTGATATTGAGCTAATATAAGCGTCGTTAAGCGTGTCTATGCCCCTGTGATCAAGGTGAGTAGAGTTAGCGATTCTAGTCTTGAGGACCATAAGAGTAGGTAGTTTTCTTAATCCTTTGGGGGTATTCTTTCGTTCTCAAGTTTCGAGGACGAAACTTCTTTTTAGGTGGTGAGATTGTAACACCCCGACTTTTCCTAATATTTATTTGTTCGTCTCATTAATATTCGTAATTCATTTCTCTTGATTTTCTCATTTTTAGCTCGAGGAAATCGTTTCACTTGTCGCGTGGATTAAGCTACACTGTAGTCAGAACTTAAAAACGGAGTAATTAGCTTAAAAACAGTGTAATTTCCTCATACGAACTCCAATTCAGGTGATTCGAAAGGTTAAACTGCGTATTTTTTCGACGCCGTTGCAACTGCCAAATTTCCAGGAGTCAGTTTGAACCGGTCCACCCTGGGCCGAGCCGAACCCCCCAACTCGGTTTGGGTTTAGGGTTTCTTGAGTAGCTTTTTGATCAAGGCATTAAATATCCTATTAACTCCTAAACATAGCAACCTTAAGATCTGATTTCTATCTTCCTAATCTCATCCCTAATCTCATCCTCATTCATCCTCATAATTCTCCCACAAGAAACTCTCTAATCTCATCCTAACTCTATTGTTATTCATCCAAGCTCTCATCTCTTTTATCCTAGACCTTTACTAGTCTTTTCCCTTGGTATATGACCTCTTTTTATCTCTTTTATTTTCTGATTTTTGTATTATTCTATGTGTTCTTATGTTGTCTGCTTTTGCTTGTGTGATTTGGCTTGGGTATTCAAAGGAGAAGGTGATTTGGAGGAAGGAGACACCATCTTGGTTGAAGAAGAAGAGGAGTAGCAAGGTTTTTGATCTCAACAAAGGTAACTAGGTGTGATCTAGTTGTATTTTAGCATGTATGAGGCCTAACTTGTTATGATCTTGTTGTTTACATTGTTGTTTTAATGTATGCTTGCACATCTTGTTGTTTGGTTAATGTTTGATCATAATTTCATGCTAGAATCTTTGGCCTCATACTAGGGTTTGTCATGTTATCATCATTAATTGCATAATTCACATATTGTATCATTAGTCATGCTTGTAAATCGTTTTAAAAACGAATTGGTGTTGTTGTTTAATGTTGGCCGAATGTAGGGGAAGGGGGCCGAAGCCCTTGCTCTTTGTTTCTCTTGCTTTTCTTCCTTGTTTTGGCTTAATTATGATGAATTATGATGTTTGTATGAATCACCTAATGTTGAGTTATGAGTTAGGATGTTTACAAGATGTTTAATAACGTTTATATGCATGCTTAAGTGAATTGATCATTTAAATCGATAATTGGTCACATGGAAATCGTATGTTGTGCATGAATTTGTGTGTGGTGTTTGTTGGCCGTGTGTAGGTCGTATGTGTGCAGGCTGGCCGTGAGGTGTGGGTGTGTGTGATGGCTTGTTTGTCACTTTTTTGAGTCTTGGCATGTATTAGGATGTTATCTATGCTAAATCGAATTGATATATACTTTGTTTGATCACTAAATAATGAATTATGAGCATGTTAATTGAATGTATGACTTGTAAAGCATGTTGATCATATTGTACTCCGTATGTATGGTTGGTTGTGATTGTAATGAGGCTTGTGTATGTATGAGTATGGTTGTTGTGGTTGTATGGTTGTGTTGGAAGTGTTGGACACAGGTTAACAGGTTGTGCTTAAGTTAAGTTTGCACATGGGTACTGTTCTGGCACATGTGTGAGGAGATACAACGTCCTAGGATGGACGAATACCGCCCATGATCCCCTCGACTATTCTTGTTGCTTAGTTAGGGCGACTATGGGTTCTCAACCAGAAGGGTTAGAGACTATGGTTATTTATGTCGTCACCGTTCTTGTTGCTCGGTGGAATTTGGCCAAATTTAGACTTGTGATTATTGAGGAACTTCTTGTTGCTGTTCCGCCATAGGGTTTGGGTGATTCTTGTTGCTTCACCCGGGGTGATTCTTGTTGCTTCACCCAGTTCTCCGCGCTTACTCTTGCAATTGGTTGGAAGAAGGATCGTCTTGAGAGCTCGAATGGTTTGGACACAACTATGGTTGTGCCGTGATGTTTGTTGTTTGAATATTATTGTTTCTTGGTTGCTTGTGTGTTGTTTATGTCATTGTACTTTGATAATAGGCCGTAGGCCAGGTGAGCTTGTTGCATTGTTGTTATGTTTTGTTACGTTAAAATATGACTGGGGAGCACCTAGTTACTCCCCACTGATTGTGGTTGTTGCCTCTCTTTTATAGGTATGCACGAGACGGGATTGAGTGAGTTGGATGCGAGGATGTGACCGTGTATTACCTTGGAAGAGATGTGTTATCGTTTAGACTCTTTTGGACTTGTAGCTTGGTTTTGTTTTAGACTTTCTTCCGGTCTTTAGACCTTTGTTTTGGTTTTCGTTTGTACGGGGTATTTACTCCCCACTTCTAGGCCTCAAGGCCTACCTTTTTATGGTTGTTTAGTTGGTTTAGTGAGTAATGATCCGGATTCCACGGTGTATCCGCCACCGTGGCTCGCTTTTATATACTCTTATTTTATAAATCCTTTTCAATTCTTTATTTTATTTTGTTTGAAAATCCGGGTTGTTACGTATGCGATGATGATATGGATGTATGCGCTTTATATGTAAGTATATGTCTATGAACGAAATGGGTTTTAGACCCTTGAGGTTAGTTGTAACACCCCGTGTTTTTGTAACACAATTTTATAAAAGAATTTAATTCCTTAAAATAAATTCATCCTTTTTCATTATAATAAAAATGCGACTGAATTTTTTTCGCCAAACAATACTAAATTTCTTAAGTACAAATTTCTAATTTTGAAAAATAAAGTATGTTGTATTATCTTTAGGATTCAAAAAGAAACACATATCAAAATTTTATAAAAATCATAACAAAACTAATATCGCCTTTCAAATTTCAAAAAAGTTAAGTTATATTTACTATTCATAAAAATAAAAGCAAAACCTTTTATTCATAAAATTTAATTGCAGGCATTTTTGATTTTCGAATAAAAATGGACCCTTATATTTTTCTCGTCTTTGAAATTCAAGTCAACGATTTCAAACACGCAAATCAAAGTCAAGCCACCTAATCCTCTTCCATTTTTCTTACACAAAAATTCAACACTTAACATCAACTTTTTATTTCAACATATAATCATTTTGATTATTATTTAATAAATTATATTATATTAATAAACTAATTACTATTCAAATTCTATTTAACTAACTTTTTCACCTAATCTCGAAATTCTTAGTTACACCTAATTTAAACTGATAAATGTTTTGATGGATGATTATAATTATTTATTTCGATAACATTCAACGAAAAAAATAAGTATTTTCGACTAAACAAATTTTTATTCAAAGTTTCGAGGGTTTTAACCCAATTTTTGATTTAGTCATCTTTTGAAGTTTATTTTCATTTTTATTTTCGATCTTACTTCGAAACATTATTTTAAGATCATATATTTTATTTCGAGACTTTTCGCGTGCGCGCAAATCGAAAATTTCGAAAACGAAAATCGAGCCCGATTTTATTTAATGTGGCCGACTAAACTTGGTCCATTTTAGTCCAAGTTTATCCTCTTCCATTTTCATTACTTACACACATCTACTTCCACTTACACACCTACAATTATCATCATCACTTTATTTAGATTATTTAAATTTAATGTTTATACATTTTTAATACTAAATACTTATACAAATACAATACTACCATTTTCATTTTTCCACACAAACACTTACTAATATTTCATAAAATCACTTCCAAATTCATTTCTAAAATAAAATGAAATTAAGTAGTACAATTCAATTTCTATTGTAATTATATATTTTGCGATCATTTAAAATCACTTTTAGCGAAAACTTTTATTTTGAAAATTTATCGACTTCCTTAACTTTTAAATATTTTCTTCAATAGTAAATAAAATATTTTAGTCTTAAAATTGTAAAGTAGAGATATTTCGAAAAATCGTCGAACGCGCACACTTTAACTTTTACCGTCTTTCTTACCCGATTTATTTCGTAACGCGTTTTTCGAAAAACGAAACATTTTAAAAATTTCGGGGGGACAAACTCTTAACCAAATAGTGTCTTTGGCCAAATTAGTCAAAGTTCATCATTACTCTTAATTTCATTCTAATTAAACTTTAATTAATTAAAATCTAATTTATAACACCTAAATTTACAACTTGCTTCATGAGTTTAATAAGAGCAAAATGGATCACTTGGCTTCTCATTTCAGCCGTGACTTCCTCCTCACTTTCACTCATTTATTTTCTTTCATTTTTCTTTCAAAAACACTCTAAATAAAAACCTTAATATTATTCTAATAATTCCTAAGTATTACTAGTTAATTAGTGGGTTTTAAGAGCTAACTTTCATGGATTATTTTGGGTGAAGAACTTGAGTATTATGGGTGAAGAAAAATCCGATCTAAAATTTATTTTATATCCCCGACGATAATCATCTAATTTAAGGTGCCCCCGCACACTAGTTTACTTTTCATGTATTATGATTTTATTATGTGTTTTTAGAAAATAATAATTTCTTATAAAATTCATATATTGATTTTGTGCTAAGTTATCATATGTGTGTTTATGTGTTTATATGAAGTTAATAAAATGATAATAAATAATAACATGATAATAACTAATAATAATACTAGTGAACTTATTATATTTCATTTTTGCATCATATTGTTTTTTTCATTTTATTATGCACTTTAAATTGTTGTTATATATTTAGTTATGTTTTATGAGTTTTAAACAATATAAGTTTATATGTAAAATTATGTTAAATATGGACTATGAGTTTAAAGTAAAGAAAAATTTAAAATAAAAATTTGTATGTGGGTATAATTAGCCACGGTTTTCCTTTGAACTTTGGACCAATTTTTAGTTTTAATTGTTGAAAATAATATGTTATGTTAGTTTAGGTAAATTAGACTTATAGGTAAAATTTGAGAAAATTATATAAACATATGAAATTTTGACTAATTGATGTTCATGTGAAATGCATAATTGTTCATCATATCTTCATGTGTTCTTGAATATTTAGCTCATTATGATTTATGATATTTGTATGTGTGTTGTTATTTATTGTTTTTATTAACTAATAAGTAATTACAAAACCAAATATATAAGTTAAATAAGCTAAATCTTTAAATTATAAAAGTTAGAAATTTAAAGTGAGTAAAAACACTATTCATAAATGAAATAAAATATTTAGTGAAATTACATTTTAGTTTAAATCACTTTAGTATAATTTAAGTAACCATAATATAAAAACTTTAAGTCAAAAACCGATAAATTAGAGAATGAAAATAAACCACCTAATTATTAGAGTGCCACGGTTTAGGGTTAAATTTTAGACCTAAAATGAATTTGTCACTTTTTATTTTTATCACTTAAGTAATTAAATTAGTTAAAGTAGTGAATTATAAATAAAGAACAAAAAAAAGAAATAAATAGCTAAACTAAAAAAGGGGCCACGGTTTTACTTAATTAAGTAGGTCAATTTTGATCAAAATGAATTTGTCACTTAGTCACAAAATTTGATTAGTAATTAGGATTATATTAGATTGTATAATGAATCGTTAATAAAAAGAATCAACGAAACCGATAAAAATAAACGTTACACGTATTAAAATGAACAATTTCGAGTGTTACTACATTTGCTTAAATTTGGATTTGGACATACGGACTAATAAAAATGAACTACGACAACGTCGCTAAAATTTGAAACCCTTAAAATATTAGTTAAGTATTTGACTAAATTTAACCGAGTTTTACTTTTAAAAATAATATTTCAAATCACTAAATACAAAACGAACCTAACGACTTTAAAACTAGAATTTTGTACTTAGAAAATAAAAGTTGGTTTTGTAACTAAATAAAATATCTTAAGTATAAAAATACGTATAAAGTACAAGAATACATACAAGTATAAAAATAAATACGAAGTATAAGAATACGCATACGTATAATAATACGTATAAATACGAAGTATAAGAATACGAATACGTATAAAAATACGTATAAAATACGGAGTATAAAAATACGCATACGTACAAAAATACGTATAAATACGATGAATAGTAAAATACGATGAATAGTAAAATATGATGAATAGTAAAATACGGTGAATAGTAAAATACGGTGAATAGTAAAATAATGAATAGTAAAATATTTAGAATTTACGAACGGACTCAAAATAAATATTTAAGTTTTCTATGTGCTTCCGTTTACCTGAAAAACTGTTAGAACTATAATTTCATTATACAAGTTCGACGATATTGATTAATATGAGTTATCACTCGAGTATTGTAAGAATGAGAAATTAAGAAAAGAAGTAAGTGTTAAATACTCGGGTGTCTGCGATGTTAAACATTATTAGAGTCAGGATTTGTAAGGTAGCCACATATGGGGACACTGTCACCCTTAGTATTGCCAGTGGTGATTTAATGACTCTCCTAGTCATTAAATAACGTGATTTTCGCCCTATGTATCGATTCGTTCACGGGCCCATATGAGGTAATTGGAAAATGACCATTCCCATCCGGGGAATCTGTCGTAGTGTAATAGTCGCACCAATAGGGTGGTGTATGCATACAAAAGACAAGGAACTGATCCTCCTTATTACCTGCTTGATATCTTTAGCTTGAATGACTTGACCGTTGAATGTTTCCGACCCTTCAGCTTCTGCGCGGACGCTTATTAGGTCCGCATGTTTCCATCCTTACTTATCAGTGATTCATAGTGGGTCTCATCTTAGATTATCCATATTGCGTTGGATGTTAGGTAGCTATCACGTACGCTACTTAGTGTTTGATCTGGTGTACGAGTCTGAGTAACTAGTGTACTTTGATAGGAAATTATATGGGTAATTATCTATGAGAGTACAAAAGCCGCTCTGTAGTCAAGACTCGCGAGTATATGTTACTATATGAATATAATTGAAAAGGGTCGACTACCCCGAATATGAATGATGTGATGATGATTTGCCTACATGATTATGAATTGAGATGATCTGATGATTTAATTGCCATGTTAAATGAACTGTTTTATGTTATGCTTTATGAACTGCATTGCTGTATGTATATATGTGTTGCTTATTAGGTGCGGGGCTGAAAAAGCTAATTATTTTGGGAACAGTCTCAGGTACCCCGAGACTTGATTGTTGATCTACACAAGGGGATTGAAGGCCTTATTTTATATTTTGAGAGAATGTAATCGATTAAACTCTGTTTTATCTATGACTCTTATTATGTATAATGAGTTGTAATACGATGACAGCTGGTTTTGTAATAAATAGACTTAATTAATATTCCGCCTTAGTTTAATTAAAGTCACGAAAAACCAGGTTGTTACATTAGTGGGGACCTCTTGAGCATGCAGATTTTGAGATTTTAATTACGTATTTTGGATGTCGTGAAGTTGGTTGTACTAAGGATGTGATGATATATAAATTGACATATGAGCTATTAGTATGTTTGCCTATGACAGGTGTAGTATGAGCCGTTGTATGTATGATAACTGGTTGGTATGACAATAGAAAATGAAGTATTCGTGATCAAAGGTTACACGGTTTACGACTTCAGGTTTATTAGACTATGTGTCGTACATATTGGGATTTTGTTATGGTTATTATACACCGTAGATTAAGCCTATGGTAGTGTTTATGTGTTATAAACGGGTGTTCGAATATCTGACTCGTGAAATAAGAGTGTGAGTCCTTGTTTCTAAGATTTACTGTTGAAACGTGCTATAGTAGATGGTTAAGGGCACCTAAATAATGTGCTTAATTTGTTGGAGCTAGTGTCCTCCACAGTTAATGCAATAACATAAATAAACCTCTATAGGTTCACAGGGTACATTTTGTATTGAAATCAGTTGATTAACGTTTATCAATAACGGTTGGCTTGCTAGATAAGTTTGACGTTATTGTCATACAGATGGCGGTGATCAACTGGTCCCTAAAAAGTCACACCTAAAGGATGTGTTTAAGAAATGTGATTATTTGAGAAATTAATCATATTGATGCCTTACTAAAAGACTAAAAGGTTAGTCGGTGTTTTTGACTAAAATGTTAGTCAAGTGTGTGATAATGATACGGCCATTTAATAAGGATTAAATGATATTAGCTAAGACGAATTAAATGTAATTCGTAAATTGAATATAAAATGTTATATTTAATTATTGAATATAATATAAGCTAATTGATTATAAACTGTTATAATTAATTAGAAAATTATAAATATATGGATATTAATAATTTAATGATATATTATAGTGGATCATATTTGTGACACTAGTAATATTATATTATATTATATTATAAAGCTAAAGGAAACCTCCAGGAAAGAGTCTCTTTGATCTTTGACTCCTTGGTCAACAAGGAATTGGTTTTTGGAAAGTGATTTTTGGAAAGAAAAATTACTCCCTAAAATCTATAGGAGGGCCGAAATTTTGTGTATATTAGGGGAGTTTTTGGCTCAACCTAATTAACTAATTCATTCATTATAATTCACACACACAAATTAGAAAATCAGTTTTCTTCTCTCTAAAGTTTTCTAACAAGAACTAAGGGCATATCTTAAGCAATCTTGGGTGCAACTTTCAGGAGATATCAAGCTTCTTGATTTTCGATCTTAGGCCATTAAGCAAGGGTTAAAGGTTGTTTTTCTTAATCTTATGTTTATTTATACAATTTCTTTTATGACTATTAATCATATAGAATGAGTTTCATTATAATCCTGGATGATTAAAGGGCATGTATACAGATATATTCCCACAAGTGGTATCAGAGCCTTAGGGCTATGAAATTGTTTATATGATTTTCATAAAAATTGAATTTGTATAAGTTTAAAACAAGTGATAAAAATCGGTTTTCATTAAAAAAAAATTTCGGCCAGTTTTGTCTACTTTGTGTGCCGTGTGATTTTTTTGTAATTTTTGGTCCAATTTAATTCATATATTGTTAATTTAAAAGGTTAAGATGATAATATATGAACTTGTTTATGTTTTGATTCAATATTGATTGAGTTAGGACTTAGATGGATCATTAAGATGAATATTAATGAACATTGAATTGCTTTATATTATTGGTATAAATTGATTGAGATATTCATGTTAAAAGGTTAATTTGAATGATCTTAGTATTACATCCATGTTTAATCAAGATTAGATGTTGTTTTGTTTTGTACCAATCTAGCTAGTTAATATAAGCATGATCGAATTAAATCTGTTTAATTTGAGTTTGATTTAAAAAACAAATCTTAAAAAAAAATTAAAAAAAAAATTTGTCTCGGTAACAAGAATGAAGACAAGCTTTAGGGTCCATGGATGGATTCCAATTTGTAATTTGTCTTTATTTTCATAGGGATAGGCCACACTAGGTGTTTTTCCGTTTCTTGCGTTTTTCCTTTTACCGTTGTATTGCATTCTCGCGTTAGTTAGTAGCATCATATTCCGCCTAAACTAAACCAAACCACCTAATATGCATGAATATGGATCATATAGTTGCATTTTATATATCATGGACATACGGATGTCACTCGTTTTTAAAGCCATCACCTTAGTTTATATCATTCTCGTTTTGCTAGACTTTTGTTCACTTAAAATGAATTAAATACGATGATGGGATCTTCCTCTAATTTAAAAATTGAGATTAGTCTTTATAGGAAAAGCTACTATGAGCCCCTTCTTCGTCGGTAGGCATGTAGGACCTTACTCTCCACATGACCCCTTCTACGTTGGGTAAGTAGTATGTGTTGACCTATTTTACCTCAACATTATAGTCTGAGTAATATCTCGTGATTATAGTGGACTAAAAGATAGAATTTACAGAAATTTATCGACCGAGAATTCTAAAGGTAGAATTAGCCAAGAGGTTGGCTTATTAATTTACGGAAATTGAGTCTTGGGATCATTTATATAATTCTTGAGGAGGTCAATTGTATAAATGCATAAGTCATCGCATTAATCTGTTTTGCATTTAGACTTAAATTTAAAACGATGAATCCTTATCATATTTATTTTCTTTTCACAGTTTCGAATTCGTTATATACAGATATAACTACTATAACAAATGGTGGGACGTATTGACGCAATGCCAAGTGTCACACTTGAACGCGAATCATGGCTAAGAATATTTATGGACAAAGATTAATCACCCACTCGATCAAGAATGATGGGTCCAACTTTGTCGATTGGGAGGCCGCATTACGGAATGCCGCCATAGCCGACGGCAAGCTCAAGTATTTGATCGAGCCATCGCTGCCGAACCAAATTCCGATGCAGGAGCAAATGAAGTTGTTGCTTATAGTGATTTCATGATGGAGGCGGGTGCGTTAAGGAACGTACTCATCTATGCAATGGAATCCAATTTGCAAAGACGATTCATTACCCAAGGTGCAAATAAGATTTTCACCACCCTAACTAAAGAGTTCTCGAAAGCACCGAGAATCAAGAGTTACGAGTATACCACTCGCTTCTTTGAAGCGAGACTCCAGAAGGGCCAACCGGTTGGTCCACACCTTCTCGACATGATCGAGAATGTTGAGAAACTGGAGGAGCTTGGTTGCAAGATCGATGAGAAGATCATCATTGATCGAGTGCTCCACTCTCTTCATGATGGGTATGCCCTCTTTAGGGCAAACTATTACATGAATGACATGCAGAAAAGTCTGCATGAGCTTCACTCACCTCGCATGCACGAGAGTGATCTGAAGTTGAGTGGGAGCATGAAACAAGATGTTCTCATGATAGGCAACAAGCACAAGGGTAAGGGTAAGGATTCGGCTAACCTAACTGTAGGAAAGCCAAAGTTTAAAAAGCCAGTGGTTGCGAAGAGTGGGCCTGGTAAGTCTAGCGGTAGCTCACAAGGCAAGGCAAAAGCGAAGCAAAGCATGGAGTGCCACCATTGCCACAAGTCTGGGCATTGGAGGCGGAACTATCCCGTGTATGCTGAGGACATCAAAGCAGGCCGCGTCACTCCTGTAGGTATGTCTTCTTTTATTCATATGATTGAGATTAACCATGCAAGTTTCGGAACTTGGGTACTTGATACTGGTTGTGGTTCTCATCTGTGTAATCATTTGCAGGGCCTAAGAAACATCAAAACTCTAGCAAGAGGTGATGATGACCTGCGAGTGGGGAATGGAGCAAGGGTTGCTGCCGTTTCAGTAGGAACATATGTCATGCAACTCCCGAGTGGATTTGAGTTATTTTTGAATAACTGTTACTATGTACCTAGTTTATCTAAAAACATTATTTCTGTATCCGTACTTGATAAAGACGGCTTTTCGTTTTTAATAAAGAATAATAGCTGTATTTTCTCTTTAAACGATATGATTTCTGGCAAAGCAGTTTCCATGAACGGAATTTATGTTTTAGATCAAACCACAGATATTATGCATGTGAGTAACAAGAATGAAGACAAGCTTTAGGGTCCATGGATGGATTCCAATTTGTAATTTGTCTTTATTTTCATAGGGATAGGCCACACTAGGTGTTTTTCCGTTTCTTGCGTTTTTCCTTTTACCGTTGTATTGCATTCTCGCGTTAGTTAGTAGCATCATATTCCGCCTAAACTAAACCAAACCACCTAATATGCATGAATATGGATCATATAGTTGCATTTTATATATCATGGACATACGGATGTCACTCGTTTTTAAAGCCATCACCTTAGTTTATATCATTCTCGTTTTGCTAGACTTTTGTTCACTTAAAATGAATTAAATACGATGATGGGATCTTCCTCTAATTTAAAAATTGAGATTAGTCTTTATAGGAAAAGCTACTATGAGCCCCTTCTTCGTCGGTAGGCATGTAGGACCTTACTCTCCACATGACCCCTTCTACGTTGGGTAAGTAGTATGTGTTGACCTATTTTACCTCAACATTATAGTCTGAGTAATATCTCGTGATTATAGTGGACTAAAAGATAGAATTTACAGAAATTTATCGACCGAGAATTCTAAAGGTAGAATTAGCCAAGAGGTTGGCTTATTAATTTACGGAAATTGAGTCTTGGGATCATTTATATAATTCTTGAGGGAGGTCAATTGTATAAATGCATAAGTCATCGCATTAATCTGTTTTGCATTTAGACTTAAATTTAAAACGATGAATCCTTATCATATTTATTTTCTTTTCACAGTTTCGAATTCGTTATATACAGATATAACTACTATAACAAATGGCTGGACGTATTGACGGCCCAATGCCAAGTGTCACACTTGAACGCGAATCATGGCTAAGAATATTTATGGACAGCATTAATCAGTCCACTCGACTGAAGAATGATGGGTCCAACTTTGCTGATTGGGAGGCCGCATTACGGAATGCCGCCATAGCTGACGGCAAGCTCAAGTATTTGACTGAGCCACTGCCGGCTGAACCAGCTCCCGATGCAGGAGCAAATGAAGTTGTTGCTTATAGTGATTTCATGATGGAGGCGGGTGCGTTAAGGAACGTACTCATCTATGCAATGGAATCCAATTTGCAAAGACGATTCATTACCCAAGGTGCAAATAAGATTTTCACCACCCTAACTAAAGAGTTCTCGAAAGCACCGAGAATCAAGAGTTACGAGTATACCACTCGCTTCTTTGAAGCGAGACTCCAGAAGGGCCAACCGGTTGGTCCACACCTTCTCGACATGATCGAGAATGTTGAGAAACTGGAGGAGCTTGGTTGCAAGATCGATGAGAAGATCATCATTGATCGAGTGCTCCACTCTCTTCATGATGGGTATGCCCTCTTTAGGGCAAACTATTACATGAATGACATGCACAAAAGTCTGCATGAGCTTCACTCACTCCTCGTACAGACGGAGAGTGATCTGAAGTTGAGTGGGAGCATGAAACTGTGGGAATATATCTGTATACATGCCCTTTAAGATCACAGGATTATAATGAAACTTATTCTATATGATTAATAGTCATAAAAGAAATTGCATAAATAAATAAAAGATTAAGAAAAACAACCTTTTGTCCTTGCTTAATGGCCTAAGATCAAATATCAAGAAGCTTGATATCTCCTAAAAGTTGCACCCAAGATTGCTCAAGATATGCCCTTAGTTCTTGCTAGAAAACTTATGAGAGAAGAAAACTAATTTTCTAAAATTTTGTGTGTGAATTATGATGAATGAATTAGTTGAGTTAAGTTGAGCCAAAGCTCCCCTTAAGTACTCCAAAATTTCGGCCTTCTCATCAATATTGGGGAGTAATTTTTGCTTTCCAAAAATCACTTTCCAAAACCAATTCCTTGTTGACCAAGGAGTCAAAGAGCAATAAAGCTCTTTCCTAGAGGTTTCCTTTAGCTTTTAAAATATAATATAATATTACTAGTGTCATAAAAATATGATCCACTATAATATATCATTAAATTATTAATATCCTTATATTTATAATTTTCTAATTAATTATAACAGTTTATGATTAATTAGTTTATATTATATTCAATAATTAAATATAACCTTTTATATTCAATTCACGAATTACATTTAATTCGTCTTAGCTAATATCATTTAATCCTTATTAAATGGCCGTATTATTATCACACACTTGACTAACATTTTAGTCAAAAACACCGACTAACCTTTTAGTCTTTTAGTAGGGCATCAATATGATTATTTTCTCAAATAATCACATTTCTTAAACACATCCTTTAGGTGTGACTTTTTAGGGACCAGTTGATCACCGCCATCTGTATGACAATAACGTCAAACTTATCTAGCAAGCCAACCGTTATTGATAAACGTTAATCAACTGATTGCATACAAAATGTACCCTGTGTACCTTTTAGAGATTTATTTATGTTATTGCACTAACTATGGAGGACACTAACTCCAACAATCTCCCACTTGTCCGTACAAGTGTAGGTGCGATAACCGATTCTCATATCCATAATAAATTTCTCCCACTCAATGTAAACCAATTTGCAAAGTCCGTACTTTCAAAGGTCGTAGTTCACAATCGATCAGTATCAAGAGTGGTTTCCCCGACTAGAGAGTAACTTAACTGATAAACGAATCAATATTCGAGCATGGCCATGCATTTTCAGTTACAGCTCCTCGAGTGGCCCTGAGAATAAATATTATAACTCGATAGAAGTTTGGATATTTCCCTCAACTCGAATCCTGCAGATGTAAGCGCAGCATGAAATGACCCAGTGAAAATCTGCTTGGCCTCCTGTTACGGTCGACCGTGAGAAAGAAACCAAAGTCACCCAAAATCTGCCTTAATCTCAAGAGACAGTCGATAGTCAAAAGAATCGACTCTAGGAACACTATGGATGTCCTATCCACGACCAGGCACCTAATGTTCTGAAACATTTAGGACTCCATGTAGTCGTCACAAAAATTGTCCTGCGCGATTTCAGTAAACCCGCATCTGTGATCGATCACCAACGCTTGACTTATGGCTCGTTGAACCCACCATCAATCGACGTCACAAAATAATCGCCAGAGTTATCGGCTCATGTAGGCGATTACGACCAACACAAATATAATGTTTTCCAGTTCACTTTGTGGTGTTCAAAATTGTCCGCATAATCCGCATGGAAAAGCGAACATATAAAACAAAAGCGATGGTGTTATAAATAGTATATGAAAAGATACAATTATCCAATCCACGCCAAGTACTATTATAACCAGGAGCACGCGTTTAATTCTCAGGAAGATAACGTGCCCTTCAAGCTTATCATATACCGACGTACATATTTGGACTAGGTGCTAGACTTTAGGCTCTGTAGCCTGGAAGATGGCACCTCTATTAACATAATAGATGGTGATAGTGTCATTCGAATCAAGAACTACAGTTAGTCCTTGTAAGAACTGACGCATCCATACAGCTTCCCTGCAACTAAATAGCATAGTACTCGGACACAGTCGTGGAATCTACTATGACACTATATTTTGGAACTTGCAGCTGACCGCATTGCCATAAAGAGTAAAGACAAATCCGAGCTGAGATATCGAGTCATCTCGATTCGTGTGGAAGTTAGCGTCTGTGCAACTGATTGCGCATAGCCTTATAGCACCTCCATAAGTCAATACCCATTTCAGATGCCACGCGTCGACGACGTGAACACACTATGGCATACATGATCGATCCTACTGCCGAAGCATAAGGAATCCAACTCATGCACTCGACATCTTCCGATGTCTTTGGAGTTGGTCATGCAGAACCTCTCAAGAATCTTATCTATATAAGACTCCTGGCTGAGGGATAACATCCGTCGTGATCCATCTCTATAGATACGAGCCCCAAAATACGTTGTGCCTCACCCAGATCTTTCATCTGGAAATGGTTCTTTAACCATACTTTTACCGAAGTTAAGAGAGGTATGTCATTCCCAATCAAGAGTATATCATCGACATACAGTATTAGGAAGACAATCTTGCTCCCACTCGACTTGATATATAGACATGGTTCCTCGACCGATCGAGTGAATCCATTCTCCTTTATCACTTGGTCGAAGCGATGATTCCAACTCCGTGAATCTTGCTTAAGTCCATAGATGGAACGCTTAAGCTTGCAAACTTTCTTAGGATTTTTAGGATCAATGTAACCTTCGGGTTGTACCATGTACAACTCCTCCTCCAAATAACCGTTTAAGAGGGCGGTTTTCACATCCATTTGCCAAATTTCATAGTCATGAAATGCGGCAATCGCTAAGAGAATCCGAATGAAACGAAGCATGACTACGGATGCAAAAATCTCATCATAGTGCAACCCTTACACTTGAGTGAAACCCTTTGCCACTAGTCGTGCCTTGTATATATCTGGTTGTCCTTCTACAGATCGCTTTATCTTGTAAAGCCATTTGCACTGAAGAGGCCTAGCCTTATCAGGTAAGTCAACCAGATCCCATACACCGTTCTCGTACATCGAGTCCATCTCGGATTGCATGGCTTCTTGCCATAGCTTTGAGTCAGAACACGTCATGGCACCTTTATAGGTTACGGGTTCGTTACTCTCAAGGAGTAAACGCGTCGTCTCCCATTCTCCTCGACTATACCGATATATCGATGCGGAGGAATGGAGAGTCTACCCGACCTTCTGGGTTCCAAAGGGACATTAACCGCAGCATACGAAGAAGGAACAATTTCCTCCATAGGTTGCTCGGTTGTTGGTTCAGGAATCTTCGACAGATCGAAGGTTCCATTACCTCTCTTGTCTTGAAAAAACTCTTTCTCTAAGAACGTCGCACTAACCGCAACAAAAACTCGTTGTTCGGTAGGCGAATAGAAGTAATGACCAAACATTCCTTTTGGATAACCAATAAAGTATGTCTTGACCGATCGCGGGCCGAGCTTATCCTCGTGTCTCCACTTGACATAAGCTTCGCACCCCCAAACCCGAATAAAGGACAAGTTAGGGACCGTTCCCTTCCATAACTCGTATGGAGTCTTGTCTACAGCTTTAGACGGACTTCGGTTAAGTATAAGAGCAGCTGACAAAAGAGCATAGCCCCATAATGAGTCAGGTACTACCGTGTGACTCATCATGGATCGAACCATATCAAGTAATGTTCGATTCCTGCGTTCGGACACACCATTCAGTAGTGGTGTTCCGGGTGGAGTTAACTCTAGTTCTATTCCGCGGTCTTTCAGGTGTTGATCAAACTAAGTTAAAGATATTCGCCACCACGATCTAAACGTAGTGCTTTTATCTTTCTATCCAGTTGGTTCTCAACCTTATTCTGGAATTCCTTGAACTTGTCAAAGGACTCACTTTTATACTTCATTAAGTAGACATGTCCATATCTACTCAAATCGTCCGTGAAAGTGATAAAATATCTATAGCAATCTCTAGCGTTGATTGACATAGGTCCGCACACATCAGTATGTATGAGTCCTAATAGGTCAGTAGCGCGCATTCCAACACCTTTGAAGGAAATTCGAGACATTTTGCCATAGATAGGTTTGATCTTTGTCACCAACCTTTGCTTTTTTTTGTTACTCACATGCATTATATCTGTGGTTTGATCTAAAACATAAATTCCGTTCATGGAAACTGTTTTACCATGAATCATATCGTTTAAAAGGAAAATACAGCTATTATTCTTTAAAACGAAAATCCGTCTTCATCAAGTACGGATACAGAAATAATGTTTTGGATAAACGAGGTACATAGTAACAGTTATTCAGTAATAACTCAAATCCGCTCGGGAGTTGGATTACATATATTCCTACTGAAACGGCAGCAACTCTTGCTCCATTCTCCATTCGCACAGATGGGAACCACAACCAGTATCAAGTACCCAAGTTCCGAAACTTGCATGGTTAATCTCAATCATATGAATAAAAGAAGACATACCAACAGGAATGACGTGGCCTGCTTTTATGTCCTCAGCATACACGGGACAGTTCCGCCTCCAATGCCCAGACTTGTGGCAATGGTGGCACTCCATGCTTTGCTTTGCTTTGCTTTTGCCTTGCCTTGTGAGCTACCGCTAGACTCACCAGGACTACTCTTTGCAATCACTGGCTTCTTAAATTTCGACTTTCCTACAGTTAGGTTAGCCGGAGCCTTACCCTTACCCTTGTGCTTGTTGTCTATCATGAGAATATCTTGTTTCATGCTCCCACTCAACTTCAGATCACTTTTCGTGCATGCGAGTGAGTGAAGCTCATCTGCACTTTTACGCATGTCATTCATGTAATAGTTTGCCCTAAAGAGGGCGTACCCATTATGAAGGGAGTGGTGCACTCGATCAACGATGATCTTCTCATCGATCTTGCAACCAAGCTCCTCCAGTTTCTCAACGTTCTCGATCATGTCGAGAAGGTGTGGACCAACCGGTTAGCCCTTCTGGAGTCTAGCCTTAAAGAAACGAGTAGTGTACTCGTACCGCTTAATTCTGGGAGCTTTCGAGAATTCCTTAGTAAGGGTGGTGAAAATCTTGTTTGCACCCTGGGTAATGAATCGTCTTTGCAAATTGGATTCCATTGCATAGATGAGTACGTTCTGT
The DNA here is from genome assembly GCA_023091065.1 of Dianthus caryophyllus. NCBI lineage: Eukaryota > Viridiplantae > Streptophyta > Magnoliopsida > Caryophyllales > Caryophyllaceae > Dianthus > Dianthus caryophyllus. Next base: position 23,078,545 of record CM041527.1, read on the forward strand.
ATCGCACCCGCCTCCATCATGAAATCATTGTAAGCTACGACTTCATTTGCTCCTGCATCGGGAGCTGGTTCGTGGCGATGGCTCAGTCAAGTACTTGAGCTTGCCGTCAGCTATGGCGGCATTCCGTAATGCGGCCTCCCAATCAGCAAATTGGACCCATCATTCTTCAGTCGAGTAGACTGATTCATGCTGTCCATAAATATTCTAAACCATGATTCGCGTGTTAGTGTGGCACTTGGCATTGGTTCGTCAGTACGTACAGCCATTTGTTATAGTAGTTATATCTGTATATAACGTATTCGAAACTGTGAGAAGAAGAGGAGAGAAGAAAAGAAAACATCGTTTTATAGGTTTAAGTCGTAAAGCAATAACATTTTAATGCAATGACTCGTGCACTCATATAATCGACCTCCCTCGAGAATTATACAAGTGATCCCAAGACTCAATTTCTTTAAATTGATAAGCCAACCTCTTGGCTAATTCTACTGTTAGAATTCTTGGTCGATAGATTTCAGTAAATCCTATCTTTTAGTCCACTATAACTACGAGATATTACTCGAACTATAGTGTTGAGGTAAACTAAGTCGACAACCACTACTTACCCAACGTAGAAGGGGTCATATTATGCCTACCGACGAAGAAGGGATTCATAGTGGTTTGACTCATAAAGACTAATTCTCAATTTTATTTTAGAGGAAAGTCCCATCATCTTATTTAATTCATTTTAAGTGAACGAAAGTCTAGCAAAACGAGAATGATATAAACTAAGGTGATGGCTTAAAACATGTGACATCGGTATGTCTAGGATGAAAATGCAAACTATATGAGTCAATTTTCATGCAATATTAGGTGGTTTGGTTTAGTTTAGGCGGAATATGATGCAACTATCAAAACAAGCAAACATCGCAACGAGAATGGAAAAAGAACGCAAAATAAAAACACCTAGTGTGGCCTATCCTACCAAAATAAACAAAAATACAAGTTGGAATCCATCCTTGGACCCTTGAAGCTTGTCTTGATGTTCCATCTTGGTTTGATCCATAAAGCGGGAGTGAGCCATACGATCTCCATCTTGAATCTTGAGTCTCTTCTCAAATTACAATTAAAATTACAAATGCAAACCTATTTACATTCTAATCTCAAAATAACTTTAAAAATATTATTACAAGAGAGGAGATACGAGATCTCAATATACAACCACCGACTATGTTTCCTTTCATTACGAAAACATAATCTTCTAAGGCCACACTAGTAAATTACAACCTTTTGTACAAAATAATGCGAAAAACTTAAACCATTCAAACAACATTCAAACAAGATAAATGCATCAACTAAACTAGATTAATTATTATTAATCCAAACCACCTTTTAACAAGATCAAGATTATGTGACAATTCCTCAATTGCACACAACAATCTTAATCAATCATAATCCAACTTAATTCATATTATCAAGTATAATATAAATTAAATTCAACATTATTTTAAACCTTTTTAAAATAATAGGGTATCAATCTTGCGTGAACCTTTTCACAAGCCTTAATCATACATTATCTTTATAATGCATAATACAAAACCGGTTTAAATAAACTTAAAACAAACCGAAACAAAAATAAAAACACACGGTTCAAACAATATTTTAAAAACCGAAATTTTTTTTTAAAAGATATGTTTTTAGATCTAATCTCAAATTAAACTGATTTAACTTGAACATGCTCATATTATCTCGATTGATATAAAACAAAACAACACCTAATCTTGATTAAACATTGATGTAATACTAAGATCATTCAAATTAACCTATTAACATGAATATCTCAATCAATTTATACCAATAATATAAAGCAATAATTAATGTTCATTAACATCCACCTTAAAGATCCATCTTTGTCCTAACTCAATCAATATTGAATCAAAACATATACAAGTTCATATATTATTATCTTAACCTTTTAAATTAACAATATATGAATCAAATTGGACCAAGAAATTTTAATTTTTTTTTTATAAAAGTTACTGTTCACGGCACTATTCACGTGAACAGTAAAAAAATTTTTAAAATAAAAGTTACTGTTCACGGCACTATTCACGTGAACAGTACCCCTTTTTTTTTTTTTTTTTTTATTTTATTTTTTTATTTTTAAATTATACTTATACAAAATCAATTTTTATGAAAATCATATAAACAATTTCATAGCCCTAAGTCTCTGATACCACTTGTGGGAATATATCTGTATACATGCCCTTTAAGATCACAGGATTATAATGAAACTTATTCTATATGATTAATAGTCATAAAAGAAATTGCATAAATAAATAAAAGATTAAGAAAAACAACCTTTAGTCCTTGCTTAATGGCCTAAGATCAAATATCAAGAAGCTTGATATCTCCTAAAAGTTGCACCCAAGATTGCTCAAGATATGCCCTTAGTTCTTGCTAGAAAACTTATGAGAGAAGAAAACTAATTTTCTAAAATTTTGTGTGTGAATTATGATGAATGAATTAGTTGAGTTAAGTTGAGCCAAAGCTCCCCTTAAGTACTCCAAAATTTCGGCCTTCTCATCAATATTGGGGAGTAATTTTTGCTTTCCAAAAATCACTTTCCAAAAACCAATTCCTTGTTGACCAAGGAGTCAAAGAGCAATAAAGCTCTTTCCTAGAGGTTTCCTTTAGCTTTTAAAATATAATATAATATTACTAGTGTCATAAAAATATGATCCACTATAATATATCATTAAATTATTAATATCCTTATATTTATAATTTTCTAATTAATTATAACAGTTTATGATTAATTAGCTTTATATATATTCACTCATTAACTATGACACATCCTCTTCAATTCACGAATTACATTTAATTCGTCTTAGCTAATATCATTTAATCCTTATTAAATGGCCGTATTATTATCACACACTTGACTAACATTTTAGTCAAAAACACCGACTAACCTTTTAGTCTTTTAGTAGGGCATCAATATGATTATTTTCTCAAATAATCACATTTCTTAAACACATCCTTTAGGTGTGACTTTTTAGGGACCAGTTGATCACCGCCATCTGTATGACAATAACGTCAAACTTATCTAGCAAGCCAACCGTTATTGATAAACGTTAATCAACTGATTGCATACAAAATGTACCCTGTGTACCTTTTAGAGATTTATTTATGTTATTGCACTAACTATGGAGGACACTAACTCCAACAGAAACAAGATGTTCTCATGATAGGCAACAAGCACAAGGGTAAGGGTAAGGATTCGGCTAACCTAACTGTAGGAAAGCCAAAGTTTAAAAAGCCAGTGGTTGCGAAGAGTGGGCCTGGTAAGTCTAGCGGTAGCTCACAAGGCAAGGCAAAAGCGAAGCAAAGCATGGAGTGCCACCATTGCCACAAGTCTGGGCATTGGAGGCGGAACTATCCCGTGTATGCTGAGGACATCAAAGCAGGCCGCGTCACTCCTGTAGGTATGTCTTCTTTTATTCATATGATTGAGATTAACCATGCAAGTTTCGGAACTTGGGTACTTGATACTGGTTGTGGTTCTCATCTGTGTAATCATTTGCAGGGCCTAAGAAACATCAAAACTCTAGCAAGAGGTGATGATGACCTGCGAGTGGGGAATGGAGCAAGGGTTCTTCTTAGTTTGATGGGAACATATGTCATGCAACTCCCGAGTGGATTTGAGTTATTTTGAATAATCATACTATGTACCTAGTTTATCTAAAAACATTATTTACAGATCCGTACTTGATAAAGACGGCTTTTCGTTTTTAATAAAGAATAATAGCTGTATTTTCTCTTTAAACGATATGATTTCTGGCAAAGCAGTTTCCATGAACGGAATTTATGTTTTAGATCAAACCACAGATATTATGCATGTGAGTAACAAGAAAGCAAAGGTTGGTGACAAAGATCAAACCTATCTATGGCATTGCCGAATGGGACACATAAATGAGAAACGCGTGAAAAAGCTCATTGATAGTGGGACAATTGCCCCATTTAACTATGAAACTTTTGGCACATGTGAATCATGTCTCATAGGCAAAATGTCTCGAATTTCCTTCAAAGGTGTTGGAATGTGCGCTGCTGACCTATTAGGACTCATACATACGGATGTGTGTGGCCCTATGTCTATCAACGCTAGAGATGGCTATAGGTATTTTATCACTTTCACGGACGATTTGAGTAGATATGGATATGTCTACTTAATGAAGCATAAAAGTGAGTCCTTCGACAAGTTCAAGGAATTCCAGAATAAGGTTGAGAACCAACTGGATAGAAAGATAAAAGCACTACGTTCAGATCGTGGTGGCGAATATCCTTCAACTGAGTTTGATCAACACCTGAAAGACCGTGGGATAGTCCTACAATTAACTCCACCCGGAACACCACAACTGAATGGTGTGTCCGAACGCAGGAATCGAACATTACTCGATATGGTTCGATCCATGATGAGTCACACGGTTGTACCTGACTCCTTATGGGGCTATGCTCTTTTGTCAGCTGCTCTTATACTTAACCGAAGTCCGTCTAAATCTGTTGACAAGACTCCATACGAGTTATGGAAGGGAACGGTCCCTAACTTGTCCTTTATACGGGTTTGGGGGTGCGAGGCTTATGTCAAGTGGAGACACGAGGATAAGCTCGACCCGCGATCGGTCAAGACATACTTTATTGGTTATCCAAAAGGAATGTTTGGTCATTACTTCTATTCGCCTATCGAACACCAAGTTTTTGTTGCGGCTAGTGCGAAGTTCTTAGAGAAAGAGTTTCTCGAAGACAAGAGAAGTAATAGAACCTTCAATCTGTCGGAGATTCCTGAACCAACAACCAAGCAACCAATGGAGGAAACTGTTCCTTCTTAGTCTGCTGCGGTTAATATTCCCTTGGAACCCAGAAGGTCGGGTAGACTCCTCATTCCTCCAGATAGATACATCGGTATGGTTGAGGAGAATGGGAGAGACGACGTTTTACTCCTTGAGAGTAACGAATCCGTAACCTATAAAGGTGCCATGACATGTTCTGACTCAAAGCTATGGTAAGAAGCCATGCAATCCGAGATGGACTCTATGTATGAGAACAATGTATGGGATCTGGTTGACTTACCTGATAAGGCTCGGCCTCTTCAGTGCAAATGGCTATACAAGATAAAGCGATCTGTAGAAGGACAACCAGATATATACAAAGCTCGACTAGTGGCAAAAGGTTTCACTCAAGTGCAAGGGTTGCACTATGATGAAATTTTTGCACCCGTAGTCATGCTTCGTTCCATTCGGATTGTCTTAGCGATTGCCGCCTTTCATGACTATGAAATTTGGCAAATGGACGTGAAAACCGCCTTCTTAAACGGTTATTTGGAGGAGGAGTTGTACATGGTACAACCCGAGGGTTACACAGATCCTGAAAATCCTAAGAAGGTTTGCAAGCTTAAGCATTCCATCTATGGACTTAAGCAAGCTTCACGGAGTTGGAATCATCGCTTCGACCAAGTGATAAAGGAGAATGGATTCACTCGATCGGTCGAGGAACCATGTCTATATATCAAGTCGAGTGGGAGCAAGATTGTCTTTCTAATACTCTATGTCGATGACATACTCTTGATTGGGTATGACATACCTCTCTTAACATCGGTAAAAGTTTGGTTAAAGAACCATTTCCAGATGAAAGATCTGGGTGAGGCACAACGTATTTTGGGGCTCCATATCTATAGAGATAGATCACGACGGAAGTTATCCCTCAGTCAGGAGTCTTATATTGATAAGATTCTTGAGAGGTTCAGCATGACCAACTCCAAGAAGGGGAACCTTCCAATGATCTCTGGGGTGCAATTGAGTAAAGCTCAAGCACCAAAGACATCGGAAGAGGTCGAGCGCATGAGTCGGATTCCATATGCATCAGCTATAGGATCGATCATGTATGCCATGATATGCACACGTCCGGACGTGGCATATGCATTGAGTATGACGAGCCGATACCAAGGCAATCCAGGTGAAGCACACTGGATGGCTGTCAAGAGCATTCTTAAGTACCTACGGAGGACTAAAGATTGGGTATTGACTTATGGAGGAGACACTGAGCTATCTTGCAATCGGTTCTGTAGATGCAAGTTCCCAAACGGATCGAGATGACTCCAAATCTCAATCTGGATTAGTTTTTACTCTTAATGGCGCCGCGGGCAGCTGGAAAAGCTCCAAACAAACAATTATAGCAGATTCAACGACTGAGTCCGAGTACTATCTTTGCTTAGAGGCTGCGAAGGAAGCTATATGGATGCGTCAGTTCTTACAAGGACTAACTGTAGTTCCTAGTTCGAATGACCCGATCACCATCTATTGTGACAATAGTGCTGCCATCTTCCAGGCGAAGGAGCCGAAGTCCAGCAACAAGTCTCGGCACGTGCAAAGGAAAGCTCACATGATCCCAGATTACGTGGAGCAGAAGGAGATAGTGATTGACAAGATTGCTACGGATGATAACATAGCAGATCCTCTCACTAAGCCGTTGAGATATGATAAGCATGAAGGGCACGTTATTTCCATGGGAATTAAGCGTGTTCCTGAGTTGTATTAGTTGTTTGTATGGATTGACACGTGTATTTTTCCTAAAACTTCTAATAAAATCATCGTTTTGTTTTATATATTGTTTTTCATGAGGATTGTACAGACAACGTTGAACACCTCAAAGTGAACTGAATTGCTTAATATTTTGTTTTGGTCCGTAATCGCCTACACGAGCTGATAACTCAGGCAATTATTTTGTGACGTCGATTGATGGTGGGTTCAACGAGCCATAAGTCAAACTGTTGACTGATCAATCACAGATGCGGGTTTACTGAAATTGCGCAGGACAATTTTGTGACGACTATATGGAGTCCTAAATGTTTCAGAACATTAGGTGCCGGGTCGTGGATAGGACATCCATAGTGTTCCTAGAGTCGATTCTTTTGACTATCGACTGTCTCTTGAGATTAAGGCAGATTTTGGGTGACTTTGGTTTCTTTCTCACGGTCGACCGTAACAGGAGGCCAAGTAGATTTTCACTGGGTCATTTCATGCTGCGCTTACATCTGCAGGATTCGAGTTGAGGAAAATATCCAACTTCTATCGAGTTATAATACTTTTTCTCAGGGCCACTCGAGGAGCTGTATGTAACAACCTGGTTTTCTGTGACTTTAATTAAACTAAGGCGGAAAATTAATTAAGTCTATATATTACAAAACCAGCTGTTAATCGTAATAAAACTCTAAGTACATAGTACGAGTTTAGAATAACAGAGTATAAGTTTAATTACATCCTCTCAAAATAGGTTACAAAATAAGGCCTCCAATCCCCTGATAGATCAACGTTCAAGACTCGGGGTACCTGCATTAAACTCTCATCATTTTCCCGCACACTCCTTCGAGTTTCGATACATGCAATTTCTAAAGCAATATGCAGAATAATAATGAATAATAAAATAGGTAAAAACAATTAGCAAGTAAACAGGTAAAACACATAAAGAGATCAAAATGATTCAAACATGAGTATAAATACAATCACATATCATACAACACTCTCACGTAATCATTCTCAGCCAATCGTAATCCAACACTCATAACATCCAATCATCGTACAAAAATCAATCAAACAAGACAAGGAAATACATTCTTCATACGTTAACAAATGATTGTTCGTTAGCGAGGCGGAAGCATGCAGACGTAAAACGCAATAGTAGACAGGGCCGAACAGAGCGGACGTGGCTGACATACTAGACGTCCGCTACAGGTTTATCAGGGCGAACAAAGCGGGCGTGTCCGACAAAGCTAAAGATACCTAAAGCGATAAGGACAGCCAAATCCCGAGTCTAATGTATGCATACACCACTATAGATAGGATCGTATCATACTCGCCCTCGAGTAAGTAGTCACCTAATAATACGACTATCACCTTAGACGGGTACCCCCGGGTGGGGCTGGAGTTTCCAATTACCGTAGTATGGGCTCACGGAGATATCAAGTATGCCCCATCCCTGAGGTTGAATATCCCGCACCGAAATAATACTTTAATAAAATATTAGATCGCCTTTAGCAACTCTGGGAGGGAGCTAAAGTCCCCATAGACGGCTACCTCGTTTAACTTCAAATTCAAGAGTCGCGACATGGCGAACAATCCAAGTATTTTATTCAAGTAGTTCATTTCTTAATTTCTTATTTCCTCGTTCATTCAAAGTAGGTGACAATTCTGTAACTTAAATATATCGTCTAACTTTGTATAATGAAATTTTAGTCCTAGCAATTCTTCAGGTAAACAAAACACATAGAAAGACTTAGTTAATTATTTGGAGTCCGTTTGTAAATTTTAAATATTTTTACTATTCATTATTTTACTATTCATCGTATTTACTATTCACCGTATTTACTATTCATCGTATTTACTATTCACCGTATTTACTATTCCTCGTATTTGTACGTATTTTTATACGTTTGCGTATTTTTATACTTCGTATTTTATTCGTATTTTATACGTATTTTATACGTATGCGTATTCCTATACTTAGTATTTATTATTATATTTCCTTTATACTTAGTATTTTTATTTTATTTCCTTATACTTAGTATTTTTATTTTATTTCCTTATACTTAGTATTTTCCTTTTATACTTAGTTTTCTTATACTTTACAACTACTTTTATACTTAGGATATTTTTAGGTTTTACAAAACCAACCTTTATTTTTCTAAGTATATAATTCTAGTTTTAAAGACGTTAGGTTCGTTTTGTATTTAGTGATTTGAAAAGTTACCTCGGAAGTAAAAACTAGATATAATCTAAGTACAAAATTCTAATGTCAAAGTTGTTAAGTTCATTTTGTACTTGGTGATTTTAAATAACATTTTAAAAGTAAAACTCGGTTTTATTTAGTCATATACTTAACTAATCTTTTAGCGGTTTCCATTTTTTTAGCGAGGTTGTCGTAGTTCATTTTAATAGTCCGTATCTCCACATCCACATTTAAGCATAGGCAGTAGCACTCGAAATGATTCATTTTAATACGCGTGACGTTTATTTTAATCGGTTTCGTTGATTCTTTTTATTAATGATTCATTATACAATCTAATATAATCCTAATTACAAATCGACTTTAGTAACTAAGTGATAAATTCATTTTGACCAAAATTGACCCAATTTAAGTGATAAAACCGTGGCACTCTACATAGGTTACCCATTTATTTTCTTTTTTTTGTTTTTATTACTAAATCATTACTTTAACTAATTTAATTACTTAAGTGATAAAAATGAAAAGTGACAAACTCATTTTTGGTCCAAAAATAACCCAAAACCGTGGCCCTTGTACATTAGTGTAATTTATTTTCGTTTTCTAATTTCATCGGTTTTTGACTTAACGTTTTTATAATCTATTTATTTAGTTTATACTAAAGTGATTTAAACTAAGTTGAAATTTCACTAAATATTTTATTAAGTTTATGAATAGTGGTTTTTACTTACTTTAAATTTCCAACTTTTATATTTTAAAGATTTAGCTTATTTAACTTATAGTTTTAGTTATGTATTTATTCACTAATGGATTTAAACAACATTTAACCTTAACTTTATAAAAATTATGGATCAAACTAGTCATATATGTGAAGAACACATGAATAAAAGAAGAACTCTAATATTTTTCATATGATTGTTAATTAGTCAAATTTTCATATCTTTATATAATTTCCTCAAATTTTTATAGCAAGTCCATTTTACCTAAACTAATCTTAAAATGTTATTTAGAAAAATTAAAACTAAAAATTGGTCCATCTATTTTAATTTGGCCGTGTATATGTATGTGTGTTTATGATTTTTGATTTTTGATTTTTATACTTCTAATTCAACAACTAATTTACTTTATAACATTTATATGTTTAACATAAGAGAAAATCATATACAAACATTAACACACAAATAAAAATCATTTAACACATGAATAAACATAAAAGTTCAAGAACACATATAAACACATTATAACATTTAAATTCATAACAAATTCATTTTAAGTCCTAAACATAAACTAATTATATTTTCATGTTCATTTCATTATAAGTATTTTAAGCATACAATTTACAAAAATTAAAAGCGAAAAATTAAGTGAGAAAAATAAGGGTGGTAGTGGGTTATGGTTATGTTACTCAACTATTATTTTTCGATTTTTGTCTCCTAATTTAACATGTGAAATACTAGGTGATAAAATGAATCATTCATGCATCAAAAATAATAAAATCAAGTACGAGGCGCTTATCACATAAGTGTCTGGAAGCACCTTGGTTTGGTTAGTGGAGTAAAAACCCTAGCAATTGTCAAGATTGACGATATGATCGAATTGGCTCAAGTCGACACCACCACCTTGCTCCTCGTCTTTGGTTAGGAGAGGTACATAAGAATGTAAAACACAAGTTAGTAATTAAATTTAAAACTAAACTAACTATACTAAAATTTTCAAGTGTAGTAGTATTTAGTTTAGGTGATGTTTGTATTTAAAGTGATTTTGATTTATGTTCATTTTTAATTTGCATGTAAAGAGAGTGAGTGAATACTAAGTACAAATGGTGAGGAATTTATTTACATGTTCTAGTGAATCTATAAACAAGAAATGAAATTTTTAAAGAAGAAAAACTAGAGGAAGGAGATGAAGATCATGTATGATCTTGAGCTTGAAGTTGAAGATGAGCTTACAAGGTTTTAGAGTATGGTTTTATTAGAGAGAAAAGAGTTAAGTGTTTGTGTGTTGTGTATGTGTTTGTGTCGTGTGAGTGTAGTATGTAGTAGTAGTTGTTTTATTTTTTTTTTGTAGTATGTAAGTTGTAGTATGTAAGTGGTAGTATGTGTAAGAAAAAGCATGCATGCTTGAGACAAGGAAACACAAGTGTACAAGAGTGGAAGCATGCTTGTAAGGAGGAGTAAGCATGCTTGAGACAAGGGGACACAATTGTGTAAGAAAAGCAAAGGAAAAAGGAAGACAAAGTAGAGCATTGTAGCTCCAAAATCTCGGCCACAATGGTTACTTGGCCCGATTTTTCGTTTTTGAAATTTTCGACTTGCGCGCACGTGAAAAGTCTCGAAATGAAATATATATTCTTGAAATAATGTTTAGAAGTGAGATCGAAAATAAAAATGAAAATAAACCTCAAAACGAATTCAAACAAAATTTGGGTACTAGTTTGTCTCGCAACTTTGAAATAAAATTTTATTCGATCGAAATATATATTTTTTGTTGAGTGTTATCGAATTAAATCATTACCCTCAAACGTCAAAAAGTTTATCAGTTTGGGCTTAGTGTAATTCAATATATCGAGTTTTAGTGAAAGTGTTAGTTAAATCAAAGTGGAATAGTAATTTGATATTATTATGATATGTTGTGTTAGTAATAATCAATATGATTAAGCTTAAGCTAGTTTAATTAGGTTTGGAATATGAGTAATTATATTTAAGAAAGGATTAGGTGATTTAATCACATTTAGGTGGCTTGGCCATTTGGTCAACGTTTGACCTCGATTTGCGTGTCAAAATTTGTCGTTGAGAAATTTGGCGTGTGTGCTTCATTTGATTTATCGAGTTTGAATATGAAAGAATGAAGTTCAAATTTGAAGCATATCAAAATGGTTTTAATTCAGGTGCGAGAATACTTGTAGTGTATTGTAAATGTTGACCTTTATAGAATTTTGAATTTGTATTTCTTTTTGAATTCTAAAGTTGATACAATATACTTTATTTTTCAAAAATTTTATATTTGAACTTAGGAACTTTAGCATTATTTGGCGAAAAAAATTCAGACGTATTTTTATTATAAGGAAAAAGGATGAATTTAATCTAAGGAATTAAATTCTTTTATAAAAATGTGTTTCAAAACACTAAGTGTTCTGATCCTACCCCCTTAAGAAAAGTTTCGTCCCCGAAACTTGGATAGAGTGTACTACTGCTCGAGGTTTAAACAAAGCAGTTAGAGAGAATATTGAGATTTTACAAATTTGGATAATAACATTTGGTTCTGTTGGATTAAGGCTTTTTGAAAAGTTGAGTTTCCAAATTAATATCGGAACGTTGGATAGAGGAAAAATATTGGAGAATAAAATCGTGTTTGATTTTATTAATGTGACATTTAAATAAATATAGAAATGTTGCTGGAATGTTATTTTTGAAATTGACTTGAAAGAGGTCCACAAAAAGGTAGGGCCTAGAAGTTTTGTACGGATTTAAAGAAATCAAAATAATAAGAGTCTTAGGAACAAAAAATATTTTATTTAGTTTTGAAAATACAAGTTAACCATAATAGTTTGAAAATAAGAAATTTCAGATTTTAGTAGGACTTTAATATAGTCAAAATATAGTCCTACCCCCTTAAAAAGTTCTAAACATATATACCTAATATTATTATTGTCACTTTTAATGGCCACTCAATCAAGATATATAGCCCTAAGGAAAAGGACGGCAATTAGGAAGAATGGATAAAAATCGTAGTGATCCTGAGGAGAATATGAGCTTTATTGAAATTAGGGGAAATATTGGTTATCGCTGGATGGTTCAATAAAATTTTTAGAGAATTATGGATAACCTTGTTGACATAGCTCATTTTCTTAAGTTTATTATTATAATGTTATTAGATGAAACGGAAATGTTATAAATCATTTTTTTTTTGTAAGATTGAAAATTTATAATAATGGATGACGTAAAAATATAAAATTTTGTATATATTTCTAAAATAGAGGAAATAGTAGAAACGAAACAATTTCAAAGATTTTAGAAATAAAGGAATGAAAAGTTTGAACCACGAAATTTCAAAAGTGTTTCGAAGAGATTGATACGAATTTTAAATATAGGAGGTCAAAAAGGAACTTTGTTTGACGGATTGTAATTCGTACACTATTGTATTTTGATGAACAAGAATATTTTTACTCTTCGGTAGAGATGTATTAGTATTGATTTGTCAGGAGTTAGTGAATTTGGATTGTTTGATGAAATTTTGAAAAATATAAACGATAACGAAGCTCATGTATCAAACAAAGTAAATACTGGTACAGTGCTAACTAGAAGATTACCGGTAATGGCGTCAACAAAGATACAATCTTCGGCGCACTCTTCAGACTCAGTCAAGACGTACACTCGTCCTTGAACCTTCACTACCGTGGCGGTGGTCCCGCGTTTGCCTTAGCAACCCTACCCCTTTTTGGGCCTTCATTTGACTTGTGCCCCAGTATTTTGCAGGAAAAACATACTACCGGTTCTCCATTACATTGTTTCCCTGGGTGATTCGGTTGTCGGCATCTGCGACAACGGCAGGCCCTCAGGAATTTGTGGATTGTCCCTTGCGACGAAAAGTTGTGGGGTTTCGATTGAAGTTCTGGGATCCGCCCTGGTTCTTGTTACGGTTGTCTGAACCCTGATAACTCGGGCGATTGAAAAGTGGTTTGCGGATAAAGCTAGCACTCGCCACAGGTGGCGTGAACGTCTTCCTCTTCTTCTTCTCCTCAGCTTCCCTCTTCTGGATGGGTGCCCAGATACACGTTGCCTTTTCGTAGGCTTCAGCGAAGCTCTTACAGCTGAACCCGCTCATGTTTATCCTCAGGTTATTGTCCATGCCTCGTACGTAACGAGTTGCGAGTTCCTCCTCGCTAGTCAATATCTTAGGAGCAAACTTGGGCGACTCGATATTTTTCTCGTGTAAGCTTGTAGGGTCATTTCACCTGGGTTAGATTCCTAAACTCTTCTTCTTTTTCCCACTTCACTCTTCCCCAAAGTACTTGTTTTCTAATAGTGTCTTAAACTCGCTCCAGCTTATAGAGTCTTAGGGGAATTGGGCTTTGATTAGCGCCACCAACTATTTGCCTCTCCTTCAAATAGTACGCTACCACGTTCACCATTTCGTTAGGTGGTGTCTTGCTTAGTTCTAGCAATTTCTCCATCTCCTCGATCCATTCTGTCACAAGACCGTGGGGTGGTCAGAGCCGGTATATGGTTGGGGTCTATGTTTGGAGAATCTCTCAAATGCGGATTGGTTATTCCCGCCACCTTGATGTTGATACATATTTTGAGCAATTTTTGTAATTGCATCTTCGAACCCTTTCCTCCTTGCTTCTTCTTCAGCAAAATGTTGGGCGAAGTTCGGGTTATCCATGTTGTTTAAGTTGTTTGCATCCATTCTGAAAAATGTTAAACCGTATGAAATTGAGTAGTTCCAAAAGAAGCCTATTATATAATACAAGATAGGAATTGGTTACATCGACTTAGAGTAGCAAAATGCAACTAATACATTTCATAGGAAGGTAACTGAAAGTAGAATGTAGGGACAACGCCTCCTAATAGTGCTACACAGATACACTGATGTTAGGTAGTTAAAATCTAAAGATTTTCCAAAATGTTGTCCGTACTAGTAGTTCATAAGACTAAAAGGATCTAGAGTCCGTTGGAGGACTCCGCATCGCTGACTTCCTCTTCGTCATCAAAGGTGTGTCCCTGAGCAATGGCACGGCATGCAAGCTTGAGGCCGCATTTGAAGAAATTCCACCCGTGGAACTTCCCCCCTCGAACGGTAGACAGGTGGCGTACAGTAAACCACCAATGGAAAGCTTCACCTCTGAGGAACTTCTCGGTCAAACGTACTTTCCACTCTTCGTGAACTTTCGCCTCAACGAATTTCGCCTCCATTTCGCATAACCAAAACCAAGAGTGTCATGGTCTCCTGCGAATGTCTTGTGAGGATCTCCTAAGAAATTCCTGTAAGCATTGATCCTGGCAGGGTCAGTCCATGCAAGCTCCGGAGTATCCGGAAGTGCAGGCATGAAAGCACGTAGGGCGCGCTGCTTAATCGAACGATTGCCCTTCCCGTCTCCGCATACTGGTGAATCGCCGGTTGATGACATCTACAAGGGATTTTAAGGAAAGGAGTCAAACAACAACCAAGATATTGTTTGAACGGAAATAAAATGGCTATTAAGAGAATATATAAATTTTTGATCGAACAAAAACAGGATTAACAAGGGTTTAAGAATTTTATTAGTGAATAGGTTAAGGATTTAGTAGATGTCTTTACTTCATATAGCCTGGTACTCCTTCAGTGTTTCATTTCTCGAGAGTTAAGTTTATTAACTCGATTTTATATCCGAGGATAGTTGTTAGTTTTAGTCAGTCACATCAGCAAGTAGCAAGTATACGATGGTTAGGGTATTTTATTTTAGGTCAGTATTTCGTTTATTTTAAAAGAAAGTTCTTAGACTATGGTCGGTCCTTAAGGTTTCTACCCATCCTCACACTTTAAAGCGATCTAAGTTATTTATTTTAGCGATCTAGGATTCCTAATTCATTATTTGATCCTATAAGTCTATGCCTGACATACGATATGAATGTCTGGCCCAGGTGTCGTCTCGCTATGTGAGATAACTTTAAGTCATTCACGGTCGCAAGACAGCTTTGATACCAACTGTAACAACCTGGTTTTCTGTGACTTTAATTAAACTAAGGCGGAAAATTAATTAAGTCTATATATTACAAAACCAGCTGTTAATCGTAATAAAACTCTAAGTACATAGTACGAGTTTAGAATAACAGAGTATAAGTTTAATTACATCCTCTCAAAATAGGTTACAAAATAAGGCCTCCAATCCCCTGATAGATCAACGTTCAAGACTCGGGGTACCTGCATTAAACTCTCATCATTTTCCCGCACACTCCTTCGAGTTTCGATACATGCAATTTCTAAAGCAATATGCAGAATAATAATGAATAATAAAATAGGTAAAAACAATTAGCAAGTAAACAGGTAAAACACATAAAGAGATCAAAATGATTCAAACATGAGTATAAATACAATCACATATCATACAACACTCTCACGTAATCATTCTCAGCCAATCGTAATCCAACACTCATAACATCCAATCATCGTACAAAAATCAATCAAACAAGACAAGGAAATACATTCTTCATACGTTAACTAATGATTGTTCGTTAGCGAGGCGGAAGCATGCAGACGTAAAACGCAATAGTAGACAGGGCCGAACAGAGCGGACGTGGCTGACATACTAGACGTCCGCGCAGAAGCGATCAGGGCCGAACAAAGCGGACGTGTCTGACAGGCTAAAGATACCTAAAGCGATAAGGACAGCCAAATCCCGAGTCTAATGTATGCATACACCACTATAGATAGGATCGTATCATACTCGCCCTCGAGTAAGTAGTCACCTAATAATACGACTATCACCTTAGACGGGTACCCCCGGGTGGGGCTGGAGTTTCCAATTACCGTAGTATGGGCTCACGGAGATATCAAGTATGCCCCATCCCTGAGGTTGAATATCCCGCACCGAAATAATACTTTAATAAAATATTAGATCGCCTTTAGCAACTCTGGGAGGGAGCTAAAGTCCCCATAGACGGCTACCTCGTTTAACTTCAAATTCAAGAGTCGCGACAAGGCGAACAATCCAAGTATTTTATTCAAGTAGTTCATTTCTTAATTTCTTATTTCCTCGTTCATTCAAAGTAGGTGACAATTCTGTAACTTAAATATATCGTCTAACTTTGTATAATGAAATTTTAGTCCTAGCAATTCTTCAGGTAAACAAAACACATAGAAAGACTTAGTTAATTATTTGGAGTCCGTTTGTAAATTTTAAATATTTTTACTATTCATTATTTTACTATTCATCGTATTTACTATTCACCGTATTTACTATTCATCGTATTTACTATTCACCGTATTTACTATTCCTCGTATTTGTACGTATTTTTATACGTTTGCGTATTTTTATACTTCGTATTTTATTCGTATTTTATACGTATTTTATACGTATGCGTATTCCTATACTTAGTATTTATTATTATATTTCCTTTATACTTAGTATTTTTATTTTATTTCCTTATACTTAGTATTTTTATTTTATTTCCTTATACTTAGTATTTTCCTTTTATACTTAGTTTTCTTATACTTTACAACTACTTTTATACTTAGGATATTTTTAGGTTTTACAAAACCAACCTTTATTTTTCTAAGTATATAATTCTAGTTTTAAAGACGTTAGGTTCGTTTTGTATTTAGTGATTTGAAAAGTTACCTCGGAAGTAAAAACTAGATATAATCTAAGTACAAAATTCTAATGTCAAAGTTGTTAAGTTCATTTTGTACTTGGTGATTTTAAATAACATTTTAAAAGTAAAACACGGTTTATTTAGTCATATACTTAACTAATCTTTTAGCGGTTTCCATTTTTTTAGCGAGGTTGTCGTAGTTCATTTTAATAGTCCGTATCTCCACATCCACATTTAAGCATAGGCAGTAGCACTCGAAAAGATTCATTTTAATACGCGTGGCGTTTATTTTAATCGGTTTAGATTGATTCTTTTTATTAATGATTCATTATACAATCTAATATAATCCTAATTACAAATCGACTTTAGTAACTAAGTGATAAATTCATTTTGACCAAAATTGACCCAATTTAAGTGATAAAACCGTGGCACTCTACATAGGTTACCCATTTATTTTCTTTTTTTTGTTTTTATTACTAAATCATTACTTTAACTAATTTAATTACTTAAGTGATAAAAATGAAAAGTGACAAACTCATTTTTGGTCCAAAAATAACCCAAAACCGTGGCCCTTGTACATTAGTGTAATTTATTTTCGTTTTCTAATTTCATCGGTTTTTGACTTAACGTTTTTATAATCTATTTATTTAGTTTATACTAAAGTGATTTAAACTAAGTTGAAATTTCACTAAATATTTTATTAAGTTTATGAATAGTGGTTTTTACTTACTTTAAATTTCCAACTTTTATATTTTAAAGATTTAGCTTATTTAACTTATAGTTTTAGTTATGTATTTATTCACTAATGGATTTAAACAACATTTAACCTTAACTTTATAAAAATTATGGATCAAACTAGTCATATATGTGAAGAACACATGAATAAAAGAAGAACTCTAATATTTTTCATATGATTGTTAATTAGTCAAATTTTCATATCTTTATATAATTTCCTCAAATTTTTATAGCAAGTCCATTTTACCTAAACTAATCTTAAAATGTTATTTAGAAAAATTAAAACTAAAAATTGGTCCATCTATTTTAATTTGGCCGTGTATATGTATGTGTGTTTATGATTTTTGATTTTTGATTTTTATACTTCTAATTCAACAACTAATTTACTTTATAACATTTATATGTTTAACATAAGAGAAAATCATATACAAACATTAACACACAAATAAAAATCATTTAACACATGAATAAACATAAAAGTTCAAGAACACATATAAACACATTATAACATTTAAATTCATAACAAATTCATTTTAAGTCCTAAACATAAACTAATTATATTTTCATGTTCATTTCATTATAAGTATTTTAAGCATACAATTTACAAAAATTAAAACGAAAAATTAAGTGAGAAAAATAAGGGTGGCCGTGGGTTATGGTTATGTTACTCAAATATTATTTTTCGATTTTTGTCTCCTAATTTAACATGTGAAATACTAGGTGATAAAATGAATCATTCATGCATCAAAAATAATAAAATCAAGTACGAGGCGCTTATCACATAAGTGTGCGGGAAGCACCTTGGTTTGGTTAGTGGAGTAAAAACCCTAGCAATTGTCCGGGTCGACGATATGATCGAATTGGCTCAAGTCGACACCACCACCTTGCTCCTCGTCTTTGGTTAGGAGAGGTACATAAGAATGTAAAACACAAGTTAGTAATTAAATTTAAAACTAAACTAACTATACTAAAATTTTCAAGTGTAGTAGTATTTAGTTTAGGTGATGTTTGTATTTAAAGTGATTTTGATTTATGTTCATTTTTAATTTGCATGTAAAGAGAGTGAGTGAATACTAAGTACAAATGGTGAGGAATTTATTTACATGTTCTAGTGAATCTATAAACAAGAAATGAAATTTTTAAAGAAGAAAAACTAGAGGAAGGAGATGAAGATCATGTATGATCTTGAGCTTGAAGTTGAAGATGAGCTTACAAGGTTTTAGAGTATGGTTTTATTAGAGAGAAAAGAGTTAAGTGTTTGTGTGTTGTGTATGTGTTTGTGTCGTGTGAGTGTAGTATGTAGTAGTAGTTGTTTTATTTTTTTTTTGTAGTATGTAAGTTGTAGTATGTAAGTGGTAGTATGTGTAAGAAAAAGCATGCATGCTTGAGACAAGGAAACACAAGTGTACAAGAGTGGAAGCATGCTTGTAAGGAGGAGTAAGCATGCTTGAGACAAGGGGACACAATTGTGTAAGAAAAGCAAAGGAAAAAGGAAGACAAAGTAGAGCATTGTAGCTCCAAAATCTCGGCCACAATGGTTACTTGGCCCGATTTTTCGTTTTTGAAATTTTCGACTTGCGCGCACGTGAAAAGTCTCGAAATGAAATATATATTCTTGAAATAATGTTTAGAAGTGAGATCGAAAATAAAAATGAAAATAAACCTCAAAACGAATTCAAACAAAATTTGGGTACTAGTTTGTCTCATGACTTTGAAATAAAATTTTATTCGATCGAAATATATATTTTTGTTGAGTGTTATCGAATTAAATCATTACCCTCAAACGTCAAAAAGTTTATCACTTTGGGCTTAGTGTAATTCAATATATCGAGTTTTAGTGAAAGTGTTAGTTAAATCAAAGTGGAATAGTAATTTGATATTATTATGATATGTTGTGTTAGTAATAATCAATATGATTAAGCTTAAGCTAGTTTAATTAGGTTTGGAATATGAGTAATTATATTTAAGAAAGGATTAGGTGATTTAATCACATTTAGGTGGCTTGGCCATTTGGTCAACGTTTGACCTCGATTTGCGTGTCAAAATTTGTCGTTGAGAAATTTGGCGTGTGTGCTTCATTTGATTTATCGAGTTTGAATATGAAAGAATGAAGTTCAAATTTGAAGCATATCAAAATGGTTTTAATTCAGGTGCGAGAATACTTGTAGTGTATTGTAAATGTTGACCTTTATAGAATTTTGAATTTGTATTTCTTTTTGAATTCTAAAGTTGATACAATATACTTTATTTTTCAAAAATTTTATATTTGAACTTAGGAACTTTAGCATTATTTGGCGAAAAAAATTCAGACGTATTTTTATTATAAGGAAAAAGGATGAATTTAATCTAAGGAATTAAATTCTTTTATAAAAATGTGTTTCAAAACACGGGGTGTTACACTGTAACTGGAAATGCATGGCCATACTCGAATATTGACTCGTTTATCAGTTAAGTTACTCTCTAGTCGGGGAAACCACTCTTGATTCTGATCACTTGTGAAATACGACCTTTCAAAGTACGGACTTTGCAAGTTGGTTTACATTGAGTGGGAGAAATTTATTATGGATATGAGAATCGGTTATCGCACATACACTTGTACGGACAAGTGGGAGATTGTTGGAGCTAGGGTCCTCCACAGTTAGTGCAATAACATAAATAAACCTCTATAGGTTCACAGGGTACATTTTGTATTGAAATCAGTTGATTAACGTTTATCAATAACGGTTGGCTTGCTAGATAAGTTTGACGTTATTGTCATACAGATGGCGGTGATCAACTGGTCCCTAAAAAGTCACACCTAAAGGATGTGTTTAAGAAATGTGATTATTTGAGAAATTAATCATATTGATGTCTTACTAAAAGACTAAAAGGTTAGTCGGTGTTTTTGACTAAAATGTTAGTCAAATGTGTGATAATGATACGGCCATTTAATAAGGATTAAATGATATTAGCTAAGACGAATTAAATGTAATTCGTAAATTGAATATAAAATGTTATATTTAATTATTGAATATAATATAAGCTAATTGATTATAAACTGTTATAATTAATTAGAAAATTATAAATATATGGATATTAATAATTTAATGATATATTATAGTGGATCATATTTGTGACACTAGTAATATTATATTATATTATAAAGTTAAAGGAAACCTCCAGGAAAGAGACTCTTTGATCTTTGACTCCTTGGTCAACAAGGAATTGGTTTTTGGAAAGTGATTTTTGAAAAGAAAAATTACTCCCTAAAATCTATAGGAGGGCCGAAATTTTGTGTATATTAGGGGAGTTTTTGGCTCAACCAAATTAACTAATTCATTCATTATAATTCACACACACAAATTAGAAAATCAGTTTTCTTCTCTCTAAAGTTTTCTAGCAAGAACTAAGGGCATATCTTAAGCAATCTTGGGTGCAACTTTTAGGAGATATCAAGCTTCTTGATATTCGATCTTAGGCCATTAAGCAAGGACTAAAGGTTGTTTTTCTTAATCTTATGTTTATTTATGCAATTTCTTTTATGACTATTGATCATATAGAATGAGTTTCATTATAATCCTGGATGATTAAAGGGCATGTATACAGATATATTGCCACATAATTGACTAATTGTTGATTGAGATCCTAGATGTGGAAAGTGATGTAACGTGTTAGGGTGATGGATAAGATACTGAAACTAAGAAGATCATAAGTATGAGAGGGATTGTATTAGAATAGCGAACAAATTGAAATGTGTACGAATTTGAGGGGAAATGAAGCAGGTGTTGATGTGGGTTTAATCGAGTGATCTAAGGCATGAGTATCTATGATATAGGGAAACCCAGTTAATTTTCGTGAGTATGTCAATGTGTGTGTATGCCAACGTGGGAGTTATTCTTACTGGCACTTTATGGAAATGGAGTAAAACATATATATAGTTTTATACATTGTATGAGCGTATACTTGAATAAAGATGAGTATCACAATTTACGGGAACATGAATTAAGTACGGAACGTAATTTTGGTATACTTGGATACTGGTGCGGTTATTTTGAGTGTTGGTTAAATATGGACTACGTATAAGAACTAGGGAATTCGTTAGTTGAGACATATATGAGCTGTAAGAGCTAGTTGAGTTATAAATGGATATGACATTAGGGTAAAGGTTTAGGTGGTATTTTAAGAGTAAACAATAGTTGGATCATAGAGAGTGTAACAAATGGCATAGATGATGTGAGAAATTTTGAGATGTGTGATACACATGTGAAGCAGAGAGTAGAAAGGGTTTTTGAGTTAAACCAATATATGTTATACAGTCAGAGGAAGAGGGGTGTAACAATTGGTAACAGTTGAGAATAACGATATTAAAGCTTGCAGTACTAATAGGAGTATGATAACAATACGTGTTTTGGGATCTAGAAACGTGAGCAAATCAGGAATTGTAAACCTAAGTTTCGAGGGATAAGACGATAAATGATGACGTAAGTGATACTTTGTTATTTAATCGACACCAATGACACAAGGTGAGCATATAGAGCCTTAGCTTCATGCTGTGGAACCCGGGATCGAGACGAGGGACCCAACTCGGCGTCTTGCGTAAGGGCGCATTTAGTTAAAAAGACTAATTTAAAAGAAACCTTTAAAACTGTTTTGGAGTCGCCACCTAATTATCGCGGAAATTAGGAACCTGCTGTCATGTCTTAAGCTAAAAACATGTCCTAGATTTTGGAGCACGCCGACACCCCTAGATCTAAGGCTTATGAAACCAGAATGGATTCGGGGTGAGGGTACTTTTAAAAAGAGTAATTCAATTAATGATTTATGAAAACCTTTTTGAAAAGCCTATGTAAAAATAGCCTCTACTGACCTAGAACAATCCAAATAAGATGAAATTTGAGCTAATTTTATCGCTACGTACAAGTGCGGAAAGTTTGTAAAAGAATGCAGATGCAGATGCAAAAAGATTGATTACAACCCTCAGTTTAGCATGTTTAACTTGTTAACGAAAACGGTTCAGTTAAAGGTCGAATTCATTGTTTAAGTTGATTTTAATGCAAAAGAAGAAGGTGCAAGATGCATGCAAATAAAATAAAGTTCAATTGTCCATTGGTTTATTTTATAAGGGTCGGTTGCTTATGCGACTTTGGCGTGTCATCGGATATGGAGTGTACCCGAAGTAATAAGAACACTTGGAAGGCAAGCGCGCTCGGTGCCAAAGCCGCGGGGGGGGGGGGTGTATATATACTAAAAACCTCGGAGAAATTAGGAAACCTCGGAGAAATTACAGAGCTTTGAAGTGTGTATGCTGTGAATGCTGATTGTAATTGTGCTCTTCGAGGTCAGGTATAGGGGTGTATATATACTAAAAACCTCGGAGAAATTAGGAAACCCGGGGATAAAAACAAGCCAAGAAACCGCATAGGCTTATGCGGTTGCCTAGGGAAACAGCATAAGCTTATGCGGTTGCCACTAAACCGCATAAGGCTATGCGGTTTGAAGGGGTAACTTTAATCTAGTTTCCTAGTTTCGGTTTGATTATATCTCTAAAAGATACGGCATAATCTTAACCTTGCACGTCAAGAAAACACCTGGGATATTTCTGAGATATTTATGATGTTCAAGGCTTTGGAGTGCGGGCCAAAGGCTGGGCTCGGGCTCGGTTTTGGGCCCGAGACCCGAAAATGTGAAAAAGGTGTATTTGCATAGATTTTGTGAAATAAGATAACCCGTGAGGCTATATTTTGTGTAAGAGGAGGCTAAAGGGAAGATCTAGCCACCGGGCCTAAATTTAGGAATTTAGGAATGCTGAATTAGACCTTGTTAATGTAAAGGGGCTAATTGTAGTGCAAGTGCGAAGCTCATGCCAAATGAAACAGGACGAGGACCTAGTTAGACTCCAAATGAACAAAATGAACGTTTATTTAAAGCGATGTGAAGCGACCTAAATCATTTTAACATTTCAAAACAACTCAAAATGAATTCGACATTGTTTGAACCGTTTAAGTCAACGTTAAAGCATGCGTAATAGAAGTCCGTGTTACATCACAGGGTTTTGTTTGGTAGGGTACGGATATGGGTATCCACAGAGCCCCCAGTTTGACTGAGCTCGGACTAGAGCGTTAGTCAAATTCCACGACCATATCCGGACCATTACAGTCTCGATATAGTCAGCGGAACGAAGCATGTGTCCATGGGTGAGACTAGGACTTCGAACCGGGCTAAACGGGGAGGGGCGTACATGTTTAAGGACATGACAGTCCGCGGACGTGACGGTCCGTGCATATTATGAGGGCCTGCCGGCCTGCTGAGTGCCTTCGTTATGTTCGTTGTATGTGCTTGGTGCCGTCGTATGTGCTTACTGTCGTCGTATGCTGCTGCTTGTGATGTCTTCATGTAGTGCGTGGTCTCGTGAAAGAGCGCTTGTGCAAAGGGTGCAAGGTGATTGGGTAAGAGTGCATGCTTGGATGTAGAAATGTCTAATCTCGCCTAGGAGCGTATGTGTAAGGATCGCAGAGCTTGTGTTTGAATATGTTTTGTAAGGTACTTGTGCTTGAACTCGCCGAGGAGCGTCTATGTAGTTGTTGTTGCGTGTGATTGCCTTCCGTTGAGGAGGGAATGACGTAAATGCTCGTGAAGAGCGTTCGTGCTTCTGCTTCTGTATTGCATATTAAATGCTTAATATACGCGTATGGTGGACTGTAGGTGACGCCTTAACCCAAGCACGGGACGTACTTGGAGTTGCATTAGGGCCAAGATGAATTAGGAATTCAAAAGTAGGCGTAAAACGAGAAAAACCAGGAAAAAGCCAAGGACAGAAACCGCATATGCTTATGCGATTTGGGGTGCAAACCGCATAAGCCTATGCGGTTTCCCCCTGTGGCTGGGAGTGCTGTATAAAGCACGAGTATGTCGTAGCTTGCCCCATTTGCTCTATTTCAGTTTTCATACTCTAAAAACACCAAATTTCAATTTTTCAACCAAATTTGTTCGTTTTTCTTGCGTTGCCTTGCTATGGAACAAGGTAATGCTCCATTTTAACTTGTTTTTTCGTTATTTGTTGATGTAATTAGCTAGTTTTAGCTAGAAATGTTGAAAAGACGGGTTTGAGTGAAAACCCGAGTTTTGCTTGAAATTTGCCGTTTGAATGCTTGAATTTGACGTCATTGTGTTGCATTATGCCATGCTAGCATGCATGTGTGAGTTGATTATGAATTGGACCGTGTATAGCCCAAAACGTGTGAATTAGGGTTCGGGCCCGAAAACGAGCCCGGATTTTCCGACCCGGAATTTCAATAAAACTTCGGTGTAGGATGCCCATAGTGTGTATAGCGTGCTTATAGCTTCAATTTTGCGAAAATGTCGAGTTAAGGCTTTCAATTCGACGATTCTTCATGTTTGAACATGAGTGTTCTTCGTAAATTGGGGGTTTTTGATCGGGGTGACCAAAATGCAATTGCTTGTAATGGGTTGTTGTTGGGGACTATTATGGCGTATAGAAACCATAAAGTTGGGATTTTCAAATGTAGAGAACGGTTTTCGGCTTAATTATGAATTAGGCCTGAAAATGCCCTGTCGTGCATGTTATGTGTATATATATGTATTATGTGCGTATTATTTGTGTATATGTATAATGTATGCCAAGTTTGTATGCTTGCATGCTTTATAGCTGTGTTTATTGGTCGTGTTTTGTTGCAGGAGAAGGTTCTGGTCGTGTTACGAGGTCAAAAGCTCGTAAAAGTACAGGCTCGAGGACGGAGGGAGCCCCCAGTTCGAGTAGTCGTATGAGGCGTTCGTACAGTGAGAGGGAGGCTGACCCTCGTGACTTGCCCACGAGGCGTGGTCAGTCACGGGGTAGGGGCCGTGCGAAGCATAACCCTAGGCCTGAGGAGGAGGATGAGGAGCTTGCTCTAGATCTAGTGGACGAGCTAGAAGTTACGATGGATGTTGAGGAGGAGGCCGAGGAGGCTGCGCCTAGGGCGAGTAGCTCTAGACCACGAAAGTCGCGTGCGAACAGGGCGTTCGCCAAAGGCTGGGATGGCCACGACCTTCTGTTGGCTCCGGAGAGACATGTTTCCAATCGGGCGACGATGGGCTGGCCCAAGGGTCCGATGAGGACTTTCTCGGGTGTCTCGTTCGTAATGTGTGTTTTTGAGGAGAAGCTTTTGGAGGGTGCGAAGGCTTGGGTGTCGCGTAGTGCTTTTGGTCCTTTGGTCGAGGACTGGAGGGCGATTGCGAGGTCGAGGCTCACAGCTAACCTGATGTTGATCAGGGCCTTCCTTGACCGGTACTGGGACACTACCACGACATTTCATATGCCCGGCTTTGAGGCCGTCATTACTTTGTCAGGGTATGCGGTCATGACGGGGCTGCCTGTAACAACCTGGTTTTTAGTCGACTTTAATTACTAAGGCGGAAATTAATTAAGTCTTAAACCAGCGTTATTAATTATACAAATAACCCAAATATTACATCATCGTTTAAGAGTTGAATGGAACAACTCTAAATACGGAAGTTAAAAGAGTAAAGTGTTGTATATATTACATATCTCTCAAAACAACAAAAAGTAAAGCGTAAAAACGTCTCGTGGCCCCATCCAAAATCCAGCTCCTGGTCCACGATCGTCCTGCACAATAAACTATTGGGGGGATGCCCGCTGAGCGGACAGTGACTAGCTATGCTCATACTTACCTTCGATTTCAATTACTTTGGTCTAGTATTATCGCTTTATAAACATATCATTATGATAAAACATAAACATGCTTAATACATATAGCATATAGAGACATATAAGTCATAATAAGCATGCGGTTTAAAGCGATAAATCATCTAAGCATGATATTCAAATATGAAGGCAAATAGCATATAATAGCATATCAATAGTATCACAATAATTCAATAGCATTACAAGGCGATATCGGATCGCAATCAAACATACGTATCTTATAATTCTCCTCATGCAGACTCGATTCAATTCAGAAAGTTGTGGTCTTTAATTTTCGAAGATGGTACACACTCGTTCTCAATTAATCATGCAACAAACAACACATACTGCTTACGAGCCTGACCACTGAGTTGGCCTTTGTACTCTGATCGATTGCATCTCACTTCCATAGTGCAGAGACTTACTCGACTCGTAAACCACGCCGAATACTATAATACTTGCATCTCATCCTCTAGTGTTCGAAATGATTTGAACTTCAGATACAATCTCGTCAAGTAATCTTTACGCAGGGTAAGAGCGAATGCAAGTGTCGCGCCCACTAAGAACGAAACACGGCAAGGAGAGCGAATCAAAGCGCATAAGCACATAATGTCACGGTGGCCCTGGTAACTTTAGCGAAATAGGGGAATAAAACCCTAGTCTAGTATGCATACACTAATATCCAATTTAAGAATAGGCTATGCTATTCATAGAGCACCTTAACTCAGGATAAAACGACTATTTCCTAAAGCCTGACCCACTAAGAGTTGAATTTTTCATTATCTTGTACGGCATTGGCTATACGACTTAAGGCGTAACGACATGGGCAGGATGCACTAAGCAATAAGGCTGCCGGCTTAAACCACACTATTCGATATGACCCAAGCCAGAGACCGAGATAGTGGTATCCGCACAAGACTATCTTAACCCCACTTCACTTACGATTGACGTTTTCATATCTGAGGCCCAAGCTTGACCTTTTATTTAACTTACTCAATATTCGTTATTTATTTGATATTCCATATCACATGTTACTAGACTCTCCTAGTCTCAGCGTCAAACGTTTTATTTGAATGGTAGGTTTCATATGATCACATAACACATTCGTTTATTATTTGAAGTGTTGTTAATTATTAATGTTTTCAAGTTTCTAAATTGAAACGTTTATTAGTATGTCCAATTTTATTTATGTGTTTTTCAAACACTTTAGGTCATTTACTTCTTCATTTTAAATTTTCTATACTTAGTAAAATTTTCAATTATTTTCAGTATTTCACTATTCACTTTTCACTATTCATCGTATTTTACTATTCATCGTATTTACTATTCATTGTATTTACTATTCATCGTATTTACTATTCACCGTATTTTAGACGTATTTTTATACGTATTCGTATTTTTATACTTCGTATTCTAATTGTATTTTTATACTTATACGTATTCTTATACTTGTACGTATTTTTATATTTATACGTATTTTTATACTTAAGGTATTTTAGTATAATACTAAACTTGTTTTTATTTTCTAAGTACAAATTTTTAGTTTCAAAGTCGTTAGGTTCGTTTTGTACTTAGTGATTTTTGTAAATATTTTAACAGTTTAGTTTTAAAAACGTTAAGTTCGTTTTGTACTTAGTGATTTTTGAAAATATCTAAAAATCTAGTTTTAAAAACGTTAAGTTCGGTTTGTAAAAAGTGATAATGATATTCATTTTAAAATACTAGTTTTAAAAATGTTAAGTTCAATTTGTAAAAAGTGATAATGATATTCATTTTAAATTGAGACTTAGTTAAATTTAGTCGTCTATTAACTAAATTTAGCGATTTTCATTTTAAAAGATAATAGTATCGTGGATGATTCATTTATAGTCCGTATGTCCAAGTTCAACAATCCAATAGCAAAGGTAGTAGCACACGATTTAATTCATTTTTATACGGTTACTCATTTTTTTATCGGTTTAACATAATTCATTTATAATCAAAACGATTTATACAAAAATTCAATTCTAATTACTATTTAACTTTAGTGACTTAGTGATAATTTCATTTTGGTCAAATTTAGTCAATAAAAATGAAGGATGCCGTGTACAACATATATAATACAAAAATTGATTTATTTCTTTTAATTTCTTAATTCTAACTTATTAATTAATAATTAAATTAACTTAACAATAAATTAAAAAGTGATAAAACAAATTTTAACCCTAAAAATGAAGGGGATGCCGTGGCTAACATAGTGATGTCCTAAATTTTCATTTTTCGATTTTATCGGTTTTTAACTTAAAGTCTTTATAATTCAATTATCCTAATTATACTAAAACGATTTAAACTAAAATGAAATTTACTAAAAATTTCATTTATAATTATGAATAGTGTTTTTCAACACTTTAATTTTCTAACTTTTTAATCTAAATGATTTATAATGTTTAAGTTGATTTAATACATAATACTAACAATATATATAAACAATAACTAAACAAAAACATAAATTATTAACAAACATAAAATAAAATAAGATCAAAATGAGCAAGAATGATGAACATCAACATGAATAACATATGAACACACATGAAGATCATATTAAAACTCAAGAACACTAATTTTGATTTTAATAATTTATAATTTGTTTTCCTAATTTAGTTTTTTTTTTCATAGGAACATCTATTTTATACTAACTTATTCTAACATATTATTTACAAAAATTAAAAGTGAAAATATGTCAAAATAAAAGGGAAATGCCGAGTATAATATATATGAACATATAATTTCTATTTTCGATTTTAATCACTTTAAACTCATTGTTAATATTTCACATAATTTTTATATATGACTACTACCTAATTAAAACATAACTAAACATAAAAATCATATGAATCATAATTAAAAATGCTCAAAATTAATTTAGCTAAACATACTACCATTTTACTATATCATTACTAGTAAACTATATATTTAGTTATTATCATTTATTATTCAACACATAAACATACAAGTACATATAAGTGATGTTTAACATATTTAACATAATTTTCATACTCATAAAATTATAATAACAAAACAAATTAATTTACTAAAAAGATAATATAAGACATAGTTAGTCACCTCGGTTTGGCGAGCTAGAGGTTATCCGGGTCAATGATATTATCTAGGTTAAAATCTTCACCCAAGTACTCGTCTTCACCTTCAAAAATAAACCCGGGATGGTAAGCTTGAATACCCACTAATTAGCTAAATAATACTAGTAAGTATTAGAGTAATATTTAGGGTTTTATTTAGGATGTTTTAGAGTAAAAATGAAAGAAAACCAAAGGGAGAAAAAGGATGGAGTAGCTCGGCAATTTGGAGGAGAAAAAAAAATGATGTTTTTGCACTTGTGAAAATAAGGGAACAAGTTAGTATATTTTTAGGTTAAATGAATTAGGTTTAGGTTTGTTTTAATTAAATTAAATAAATGAGTCATGAAATCAACTTGACATACTAGTGTCAAAATAAGAAGCTTCCTAAGGATATTTGATGTTAAAAAGTTTTTCACGAAATTTATCAGTTTTAAAAAAGTCGGGTGTCAAAAGCGATAAAGTCAAAGTGTGCACGTTTGACTATTTTTCGCAATATTTCTACTTTTGAATTTTAAGACTAAAATATTTATTTCATTATTCAAAAATTTTCAAAAGTTTTAAAGAAGTCGATAAATTTTGCAAAGTGAAAGTTGTGCAAAAATAGTGATTTCGGAAGGTTAAAAGGTTAGGATTTGATTTAAGGTTTGAAATTAGGAATTTATGGCTAATTAATGAATTCATTTAACACGGGGTGTTACACTGCCGTTCGGTGATCGTGACATGAGCTTTGGGTTTGCGCCGTCCATTGTGGACGAGGTGGTGACTACCGCGATTGGCGGTGGTCTGGAGGTGGAGTATGAGGGTAAACCACCTTATATTATCAAGACGAGCTACATCTTGGAGTACTTTGAGGGGAAGACCGAGCGAGGCCCCTTTGACTGCAGTGACGAGCAGAACGCTCGTATGTGGCTGTGGTGGTTTGTTAGCGCCGTGTACTTCGGCGATAAGGGTAAGCGGCCGACGACGTCGGTCCTTATGCATCTCATAGACTGGGGTGCGATTGGGACGTTTGACTGGGTGTCGCCGTCCTTGGGTTTGTGCATTCGCTTTTGTATGGACGCGGTGAGGCCGCGGGTCATGCAACGAGGGTCGAGACTGTCCTTAGTCTCGCCTGGGTTTGTGATGGAGGTATGTATTGCTTTTGTTCTTGTTCATCTTGTTTGTTGTCTTTGTCTTGGTTGATTTTGTTGTTTTTGTCTTGTTTACTTGTTTTGTTAACTTGTTTTTGTATGTGCAGTCGTGGATCTTTAGTCATTTTTCCTTTCTGCTGCCTCCACATGCCGTGACGATCGCGAGAGTGTATCCGGCGGTGCGTACTTGGGGCACGTGTAACCGTGCGGCTTTCGACTGGTCGTATGATGAGGTTCGGGTGCGTCTGAACCTTATGGAGTTTAATCAGGTTTGTATTTGAACCATTTTAAGTAGAGTGTACTTAAAATGACTGTATTTATGAATGTTTGTTGTTGTTGTAGTTCGTGCCGTTCCAGTGGGGCCAGTACACGGGTATTCCTGAGGGCATTGGGGCGCGATTCGCGTTGCGTGATACCCAGCGTCTGTACTTGGTGACGCCGTACGGACCGGTTTGGTATCTTGGAGAGCGTCTAGTCTACCAGGCAGGGTGGCCGGCTCCAGTAGTGCCTAAAGACCCGACGAGAGTCCTTTTTGAGAGGGGAATTTCTGCACAGGAGCGTGTGACGCTGTATGGAGAGGGAGAGTCGGGGAGTCTTCTTTGTCCTGGGGAAGACTACGGCCAGTTCGCTCAGTCTCGGCTTGCTTGTGGACTGATTGAGGTATGTTTGTTTCGTTTTGAGGGTGCGTAGGGTAATTTTTTGCGAAAAATTTCCCTGACGTGTGTGTTTTGCATTTGTTTTGTAGCTGTTTGATCCTGAGATGGCGGAGCAGCCTGGTGACTTTCCTACTGCCGTTGAGTGGGATGACTCGGGCGTCCGTCGTACTTTTGCGTTGCCGACGTACTTGCCGGTGACTACTGACGCGGGGATAGACAGCTGGAGCGGCAAGGTGAAGAAGGTATGTATCTTCGTCTTTGTATATGTGTGAGCCCACAGTTTGATCGAGGTATAGAAATATAGTGATGATCAAACTAGTGAAATTCGTGCGTTTTGTGGTTACCCCCTCGAGTTTGTCTTAATTTGAGTGAAATTAAGGCAAAGTGGGGTTGACTGCGTTTGTTTTGAAATTTCCTCCTAAGTTTGGCTTAATTTGAGTGAAAGTAAGGCAAAGTGGAGAAAACCGTAACATGTGTCATGTGTTGTAGGTGGCCAAGGAGGTGCACAAGAAGCTGTGGAGGACAGCTAACAGGTGGAGGATGGCCTGGGCTGAGCAGGCGGCTCAGTTGTGTCAGAGTCGTGCTGAGACGGCTCAGATCCGACGTGAGTTCGACGAGTATCGTCGTCGTCATCATGATTGAGTTTGTGTAATAAAGATTGTATGAACCTTTGTTTACATGCTTTTGTAGCTTGAACTTGTCCGCGTTTGTATATTGTGAACCTGTTGTGTTAGTGAGCTTATTTGAAAAACGAAATGATTCCCGAGTGGGATGCTTTGATGTTGAATTAATTTGTGAAAATGCTTTGCAAAAAAGTTCATTTTAAATGCGAAATGAGCTCGAGTGAATGTTGAAAATGCTATGCTTTGACTCGTGGTAGGAATCGTATTTGCTAAGACGAAATGTAGTGTTGTCGTATGGGGAACAACAAAGGATGTCGTAGTATAATGTAGGTTGTCGTGCTTAGGAAAGACGAAATTAGGAAAGTGTGAGAAAACCAGCCCCTGAAACCGCATAGCCTTATGCGGTTTGGGGTGCAAACCGCATAGGCTTATGCGGTTTGTGGTCCAAACCGCATAAGGCCATGCGGTTTGGCGGCTTGGCTGGTAACGCTGTATTTCCATATTTCAGATATGTTTTTCCTATATAAGGAGAGGGGGTGCGTGCGATAATCCTCATTCAAAATCACTTCCCTCTTTTCTTTTATTACAAGTTTGTGCTCTCATAAACATATTAGGTATATTTACAAAAGTTTTTGTACTCAAGAAAAATGGTTGAGCATTTTGATGCTCTTTTGAAGAGGTGGACTTCTTCACTAAGTCCGGCGATGAAGAGGGCGGTGTATGATGATGGTGCGGGCGTTTTCATTGGCTTTCGCCAAATGAAAGTCGAGCTTGACTTCCTTGATGCATGCTTGGATTACTGGGATCCTAGCTTGCATGTGTTTCGATTCCCCGGAGGGGAGGTATGTCCTTTGATGGAGGAGTTCGCGGCCATTGGAGGATGGTCGAAACGAACAACTCCGGTGGTTGTGAGGAGTGAGTTTTGCTACAACGGGAGGTTGCGGAACTTCCTTGGGATGACAAATGCTCATGCCGCGGGTTTGTTTGAAGGAGGTAAGGTTAACATGCTTCTTTTGTGCCAAAGATACATGAATCGGGCCGACACTAGCATTTCGGACCGTTCGAGGCGGAGGGCCCTTGCTTTTCGCTTGATTCACCGCTATGCTTTTGCGGGGTCAATGCCGGATGGGGTGTTCGGGAACGCGAGGTATGCTCGTGTTGTCGAAGAGATGGAACGTGGATACGATCCTTCTGCGTTGATCTTAGCGGAGACCATACTGGGCTTAGACGACCGTTGTGCTAATCGTCTGAGCTCGTACCGGGGTTGTGCTAGGATTCTTAACATTTGGCTCATGGAGAGGCTTAGTGTTTATGCTGCTCTTCCCCTTGATGGTGTTTTCAAGGCGGCGGCGACAACGTCACGGAAGACTGATTGGGTTGATCTCCGGGAGCGTTCACTCAACTACTTCCGGGGGTTTGTGAAGGAGAGCATCATCCGCTGGTATGTGTCATGGTGGCAGATTGCGGCGATTACGGCGCCGTCCGTGGCGAATGCGGCTTGCGGGTTAATGTTGTGTGGTTTTGATCGAGGGGTGTGGATTCATCCTCTTCGCTTGAGGAGGCAAATCGGGCTTGCTCAAACCATTCCCGAGCAGGATACTCAGGTTGGAGGGGTTGTAGTTCTAAACAACCAGGTGATCGATGCATGGATCCGAGGATGGTCGGATCGTGTCACTTGGATGGTTCCGGCGCATATAGAGTCTACTCGTGTGCACGGATTTCTATAGGCGGTGGTATCGTTCCAATGATCCTAGGGAGCGGGAGAACCAGAGGAGGAGGGAGAAGAACGGGCCAAAACCCTCTTTGGCGCACGAGGTGGTGCGCGGAAAGAGGGACTATGGTGATCTTGGTGCTTCGAGTTCAGATGCGTCTGCTTCAAAGCCGGCGCGGGAAAGGCTTGGACCGAGGGTGACCGTTAGGGATCGCCTAGGGACAAGGATCGAGGAGCCCCCAGTCGAGCAGGACGAGGATCCGATCGAGCCCCCAGGATTTGAGAGGACTACTCCCGTGATTGGCTCGGAAATTGTGGCGGATCGGCCTCTTGAAGATGAAGAGGCTAACCCAAAGTGACAGAAGATGTCTTAGTAGTTTGCTTTTGTTGTTTTGTTTAGAAAATTTTCTTTATTCGAATACATGCTTTCAAATAAAGGGTTAAGGAGGTTTGTTCCTAACTCATTTCTAAATTGTGAAAAAATTCTAAATAAAGTAATAGAATTAATTTGCTTTTGTCTTGTCTCGTTACTTTCTTTTGTTTTGAGATGTTCTCGACCTTTTCAAGCTTTGAACACTTGTATGTTGTCTTAAATCCTCGACTTTTTTAAGCTTTGGATTGCTTTGTTTGATTTGTTTTGTCTTAAATCCTCGACCTTTTTAAGCTTTGGATTTAGATTCTTTTGTGTTGACTGTGCTCTCGGCTTTTTTAAGCTTTGAGCGTGTCATTTTGTGAGTGTAACGCCCTCGACCTTTTTAAGCTTTAGGCGTGCGTGCGAAGAAGTTCGGTTGTACTTTTGACAAGCTGCCTACGTATCTGTGTTTCATTACAGAATCAAACCGGCGTAGTTCGTGTGATTTTGTTGAGCTTTTTGCAAAGCTGCCTACGTATCCACAGTGCGTGGAATCAAACCGAGCGTAGTTCACCCATGCGAGAGTGAGTTTCTTTTATATGAAATACATTGCAAATTTTGTTTAAGCTTAAGGGTAGTATTTCTTGAGTTGATCAAGATTTGTTGGCAGTCGGAAGTCCTGACCGTCCAGGTCAGTTAATTTCACGGCTCCTCCAGGAAGGATTTCCTTGACCAAGTACGGTCCGGCCCAATTGGGTTTGAATTTTCCTCTTGGGTCGATTAGTAATGGTGCTCGGACGGATTTGAGTACTAGGTCACCCACTTTGATATTTCGTGGCTTGACCCGTTTGTTGTATGCGCGTTGTAGGCGAGATTGGTACATTGGGACTGTACTTAGTGAATGTAATCGTCTCTCGTCTAAAAGGATGAGTTGTTCATATCGTTCGCGTGCCCATTAGGCTTCAGGAATGTCTGCTTCCATGAGAATTCGAAGGGATTGCATCTGGATTTCTACAGGTTGGACGGCTTCCATCCCGTAGGTTAGGAAATAGGGTGTCATACCCGTGGGTGTGAGGATTGTGGTGCCATATCCCCATAATGCGAATGGGATTTTGTTGGGCCAGTCGTGGCAGGTGTCGATCATCTTTTTGAGGATCGATACGACTGTTTTGTTTGCTGCCTCGACCGCGCCGTTAGTTTGTGGTCGATAGGGTGATGATTTATGCCGTTGTATCTTGTATTTGAGAAGAAGGGGTTCGACTTCTCCTTGGAAGTGTGTGCCTTGATCGCTTATGAATTCGTGGGGTATGCCGTAGCGACAAATGATGTTGTTTTGTATGAATTTTGCAACTTCTTTTGTGCCCAGCTTGCGATATGATGCGGCTTCGACCCATTTGGTGAAATATTCGATAGCCACGAGGATGAAGCAGTGTCCTCCTGCTCCCACGGGTTGAACTTTGCCGATGACGTCAATCCGCCAAGTTGAGAAAGGCCATGGCGAGGTTAAACTGTATAGTGGTGAAGGAGGTATGTGTTGTACGTTTGCAAAGATTTGGCAATTGTGGCAGTGTTTGACGTATTTTGCGCAGTCGGCTTCCATGGTGGTTGATAAGGCTTAATCGCACTCGCCTAGTCAAAGATAATCCAAACTCACTCTACTAGGTAGCAAGGGTAAGTCGGGTCGAATCCACAGGGGGAAGGTTGCAATGTTGGTTATTCTTAGCGATTCTAGTCTCGGTTCGAGTGTAGGTTGAGGTTACTAAAAACTAGAGTGAAGAATAGGAGTGTAACGATAAGGGAAAAGTCTAGGGAATCGGGGATAGCAAGGGTAAAGCTAGGATCAAGGTTGATGACAGAAATGAGCCTGAATCGCATGTGCTAAGGAGTAGGCTCGACCTCTCGGTTCTAAGCGCCCTCTAGGTCTCAAGTGCGGGCTCTCGCAACTTACAAATGAGGGTCCTAGTGGTTAGTCTCGTACCCTACCTCAAACTAGGCTTTCGATCTTAAGTTTAAGGGTCGCAAACGCTCACAAATCCTTGGCCAAAGGATCAACAAACGCATACAAAACGAGAAAAACCAGAGACACATGCAAGACCCTAATCAAAACATCACCAAAATCAAACTAGACTACTCACCCATGATCACCCTTCAACCCTAGATAAAGAACTACTCACACATAGCGGGAATAACGACAAAAACAAAGGAGAAAGATGAAATCATGATCAACAATACTATATGATGAAATGGTAATCAAATTACAAAAGTATAGAACAAACACAAATCAGAAATTGCAAGAGAAAAGATAAGAACAAAGACAACAATACCGAAATAGGATGATCAAACAACGTTTCCGAGTCGAGAATTGAAAGTGCAAGAAGGAAAATTATTTAAACCCTAAGTTTTGGAGAGAAACAAGTTTAAAGAGTCTAGGAACTACTGTCAAAATTTCGTGCCAAAATAATATGTTTTGCTCCTTCAAATAGACGATCTATTTTAAGCCAATGAAGAGTCACAAGGTTGCCCCGGGCAGGGTGAGGGTGCCCCCGGGCGGGAGGTTATGGTCCCGGACGGGATAGGTCTATCCCGGCTTGTTCAGCCCTTGCTCCAATTTTGACACTTTTTGTACTTAGTTTTTTTTTCTTGCTTTCTTTACTTCTTTGTCGTCCCAAGGCTAAGGTACGAGGCTCATGAGTAGGGACGAGTCTTAGGATGATAATGTGAGCTTCAAATCCCGAGCCAAGGTCCCGGGACACCTTCAAAGGCTAAAACGGAGCTCGTGCATGGTTAAACGCAACGAAACCAACTCGGAACTTCACGAAACTTTGCGAAACTTCACGAAACCTCCCGAATAGCATCCTAACCTCCAAATATGCGCGTGTACCTGCAAAATGGACACAAAAACGCAGCAGTGCCAGAACGGAGAGAAATAGGAGCTGAAACGCATATAAAAGCACGGGAAACGCAAAGAAACACAAATGAACAGGGGCTATAAGTACGTATATAAATGACACATCAAACTCCCCCAAACCGAACCGTTGCTTGTCCTCAAGCAACCAAGCGTGACAGAAAATAGAGGACAAAGCGAGCACAAGAGAACTTCCCCAACAAATCACCAAACCGCAAGTAGCATGAGCAAATGGCAATCGATCCCGAAACAGCATGGGACGTATGGAAATAACAAGCTAACGGATGAGATTTACAAGACGACGCAGAATGAATAGCATGGCTTAGACTATGGCTCTCTAGCAATCAAATCACGGACCTCTCGCGGTTCCACTCTAGCGCACATGATGAACAAGGTGATATATGTGATGACACTCACCTACTCGACTAGTGGAAGCACGCCCGCAATCTAATGTGGACAAAATCTCGCATTCCCGTACACAAATAATGTCACAAAAACGAAGCAAACATGAGGGCTTACATAGGAAATGAGGATGTAAAGGCCATAGAGAGGTAAAGGGTGATAAGGTGGATCAAATAGTTATGGAATCGTGGAGCTAAGCCACTAGAAACCACTCGTACTACTCAAGTGCTCGTCCAACCAAAATGAAACCCAACTCTCATAAAGACGGACCGAAAGCAGCATATCGGTCTCCTTTACACATCAACGCAACAAAAGCAAATGAGTACTAGTGCTCACTCATCAACAACAACAACAACTCTTCATTTTTGTGCACACACTTCTCTTTCTTTTTGTATTTTTGTGTTGTGTTTGTATTTCTGATTTTTGTTTGTTTTTTTTTCTTGAGCAAAAAGAGCACACTCACATAGTGGTCATGAAAACCTCATCAAAGGGTCGGGAAACAAAGAATCCCGACTCAAATTCACCAACACTCTCAACGCCAACGACGTCAGCAAGTCGCAGCAACGATCACAACCCGTAGGACAAGCACAAGAGTAAGCAAAGCGGTAACTAGCAAGGCTAAGGTAGGCTATATGGCAATGTAGCTAGCAAACTCATGTGTATAAGGGTAAAAGGATCATATATGAGAGGAATAAGACAATGCAAAGACAAGGTGAATCATAAGAAATCAACTAAAGCCTCATATGCGAAAACAAGTGACAAAATCGTGGGAAACAACGGGATAGGGGCCACACTTATGCGTGTTAATATTACGTACCCACGAGGAGAACTACTCTCAATCAAAGCACGGGGACCGGGATAGATGAACCGGCCGCAGGAGGCTCAAAACCTCACAATAAAGTAGCTATAGTCGGGAAATGATAAAGCCAAACAAGTCGAGCACGCCATCATCTGCAGCACGTCTAAACATCCCCGTAGCGCTAGTCCAAACAATATAAATCATGCCATAGCTCAAAGCAAACAAGGGAAGGGATGTCGGGGAAAAATAAGGTAAAAACAAGCTCGCAAACAACGATCGGGATACGTATTTTTGGTATTTTTTGAAAAACTTTCTGATTTTTTTGTGATTTTTTTTGAAATTTTTCAGATTTTTTTGTTTTTTGTGATTTTTTGGAAAAGCGAAAAACGAAAAAGAAAATGCAAAAATAAAGCAAAGCGTAAAGCAAAGCGTTTCCTCCCCCCCAAACCAAACAACACATTGTCCCCAATGTGTCCTAAAGCACATCAACCAGGGACCCGTAAAATAAGGGAGAAAAACGCAAAGAAGTCCAAAAGAAATAAAGTACATACAATTTATATACAATGATAACGTTCCCCCCAAACCAACTTCAAATGGGGGGCGCAGCACGGTACTAGAAGTACCACCATCCGTGGGTCTCGTCGTAGACGAACCCGGTACCATCGTCATCCTCGTCGTCTCCATCATCATCAACAACTCGGCCATCCTCATCATCAACAGCATCCACTCGGCTAGCAACACACGCAGCAGCACGCACGTCGTCTTTGATCACAGCTCTACCCGCATCCATCCTCCCTAAAGTACCTGCGCCATAATCACAACAAAGAACGGCCTCAAGAGGATCCCTCTCGAGGACTTGCGGTAAGCATTCGTCTATACAATCATCAATGACATCAACCGCAAAGTCATGCTCCTCCAACATGGGGCGTTTTAAAGCATTAGAAAGGTTGAAAGTAACTTTATCACCTCCTATATCCAACGTCAATTTCCCGTTCTTGACGTCTATGATTGCACCAGCAGTGTGCAAGAAAAGCCGACCCAATATAATTGGAATTTGGGAGTCCTCGGCCATGTCAAGGACGATGAAATCGACGGGAATGAAAAACTTACCCACTTTGACTTAACGCCCTCCAAGACACCGAGGCGCTGACGTAACTGGTCCGCCATCCGAGCGTGATATTAGTTACTTTCAACTCGCCCATGTTGAGCTTCTTGCATACGAGTAAGGCGTAACGCCACACTTGCACCTAAGTCACATAAAGCGTTAGGAATCGAACCGTACTAATAGTGCAAGGTATCGTGAAGCTACCCGGGTCCTTCAGTTTAGGAGGAGACTGGTTTTGTAAAAGTGCGCTGCATTCAGCAGTAAAAGCAACAGTCTCGACCTCATTGAAAGATCGTTTACGGGTGAGTATGTCTTTGAGAAACTTTGCATAAGCAGGGACTTGCGTAACAAGTTCAGTGAAGGGTACCGTTACCTTAAGGTCCTTGACGACCTCCATAAACTTACCGAACTGCGTGTCGAGCTTTGATTTTACCACTCGATTCGGGAATGGTAGTTTGATTTGAATTGGAGGCTCGCCGCTTAGCTTTCTCCTTCTCGGCCTTGTTCTCCACTACCGACCCACCACCTAGCTCGGCCTTCTGGGTCGCTTCTTCCTGAGCACCATCCAACCCTACGGCCACACCTCCTTGAGGACCCACTACCGCCCATTTCCTTGGCTCCACTCGTGCTCGCTCTCTTGGCTTGTACTGCGCCATTATCACTAAAAGCACTAAAACCGTTAGGAAAAAGAGAAGGGTCTACCACACTTACTACCTTGGGGGGTGTAGCAGCATACGTAGGCATAGGAGGACCATCGTAGCTCGTACCGCTTCGCAAGGAGATAGCATTGATCGATTCATGTTGAGGTTGAGTGCCTTGCGATGGAAGGTTACCCGGCTTCCTTTGAGAACTTGAGGAAGCAAGTTGAGCCATTTGCGTCTCGAGCATTTTGATGGCGGCGTCTTTTGCTTGATCGCTTCTTGCATTTGAGCCATCATAGTTTCTTGATTTTTAGCCATTTGCATCATCATGGCTTGCATTGCACTCATTGGATCGGGGACCGGAGCGGCTTGCACGAGTGGTGGAGCATTTGGTTGTTGAAAATTGGGGCGGTTGAAGCCCGGAGGGTTGTAAGGTCCAGGATTATTGTTGTATGAGCTGAAATTTTGTGGAGGATTGTATTGTGGTTGTTGTGGTTGAGGATTCAAGACGTTTTGACTCTTGTAAGACAAGTTTGGATGATTTTTGTAACCTTCATTGTAAAAGTTAGAGTAGGGGCTGTTTTGTTGAGTTTGATAAGCGTGAACAGGATACATACCTCGGCATTCTAAGGAAGAATGACCGGAAACGCCACATGACCCACAAGTCGGATCATTGGAAGTATGCATAGCCGCTACCGTTGGACCACTAGCTGTAACAACCTGGTTTTTAGTCGACTTTAATTACTAAGGCGGAAATTAATTTAAGTCTTAAACCAGCGTCATTAATTATACATAAACCCAAAATATTACATCATCGTTCAAGAGTTGAATTAACCAACTCTAAATACGGAAGTTAAAAGGATAAAGTGTTATATAATACAAATCTCTCAAAAACAACTCAAAGTAAAGCAACAAAACGTCTCGTGGCCCCGTCCAAAATCCAAACCGTCCACGGTTATCCTGCACAATAAACTGATGGGGAGGTGCCCGCTGAGCGGACAGTGACTAGCTATGCTCATACTTACCCTCGATTTCAATTACTTTGGTTTAATACTATCGCTTTATAAACATAACATTATGATAAAAACATAAACATGCTTATACAAATAGCATATAAAGACATATAAGTCATAATAAGCATGCGGTTTAAAGCGATAAATCATATAAGCATGATATTCAATTATGAAGGCAAATAGCATATAATAGCATAGCAATAGTATCACAATAATTCAATAGCATTACAAGGCGATATCGGATCGCCATCAAACATACATATCGTATCATTCACATCATGCACTGATTCAATCTGTAAAGTTGTGGTCTTTAATTTTCAAAGATGGTACGCACTCATTCTCAATTAATCATACAATGCATAACACATACCGCTACGAGCCCTGACCCACCGAGTAGGCCATTGTACTCTTGTCGCTTGCATCTCACTACCATAGTGCAGCGGCTTACTCGCCTCGTAAGCCACGCCGAATACTATAGTACTTGCATCTCATCTTCTAGTGTTCAAATGATTCAACTTCAGATACAATCTCGTCAAGTAATCTTTACGCAGGGTAAGAACGAATGCAAGTGTCTCGCCCACTAAGAACGAAACACGGCAAGGAGACAGAACCGCGAGATGACAATCGCAATAAGGTCGCGGTGGCCCTGGTAACTTTAGCGAAATAGGGGAATAAAACCCTAGTCTAGTATGCATACACTAATATCCACTTTAAGAATAGGCTATGCTATTCATAGAGCACCTTAACTCTGGATAAAACGACTATTTCCTAAAGCCTGACCCAAAAGAGTTGGCATATTCTTTATCTTGTACGGAACAGGCTATACGACTTAAGGCGTAACGGCATGGGCAGGATGCTCTAAGCATATAATGCTGCCGGCTAAACCACACTATTCGGGATGACAATCGCAATAAGGCCGAGATAGTGGCGTCCGCTACAAGACTATCTTAACCCCACTTCACTCACGATTGACGTTTTCATATCGGAGGCTCAAGCTTGACCTTTGATTTAACTTACTCAAGATTTATTATTTATTTGATATTACATATCACATGTTTCTAGACTCTCCTAGTCTCATCACAAACGTTTAAGTATTTGTATTCGGTTTCATATGATCACATAACATATTCGTTTATTATTTGAAGTGTTGTTAATTATTAACATTTTTAAGCTTCTATAATGATAGGTTTATTTGTATGTCCAATTTTATTTAAGTGTTTTTCAAACACCTTGAGTTATTTACTTATTCATTTTCAATTTCCTATACTTAGTAAAATTTTCAATTATTTTCAATATTTCACTTTTCACTATTCACTATTCACTATTCACTATTCACTATTCACCGTATTTTATACGTATTTTTATACGTATTCGTATTTTTATACTTCGTATTCTATACGTATTTTTATAAGTATTCGTATTTTTATACTTCGTATTCTATACGTATTTTTATACTTATACGTATTCTTATACTTGTACGTATTTTTATTCTTATACGTATTCTTATACTTGTACGTATTTTTATATTTATACGTATTTTATAAGTATTCCTATACATTGATATTTTTCCTAAGTATAAACTTAAATTTCTTTTTACTTGCTAAGTATAGATTTCTAGTTTCAAAGTTGTTAAGTTCGTTTTGTACTTAGTGATTTTTGAAAATATTGTAAAAGTCTAGTTTTAAAAACGTTAAGTTCGGTTTTGTGGAACCCGGGAACCGCGTTCGGGGGACCCAACTCGGCGTCTTGCTTAAGGGCGGATTTTAAAGTTAAAAAAGATTAAGTTGGAAAAACCTTTAAGAACTGTTATGGAGTCGCCACCTAATTATCGCGGAAATTAGGAACCTGCTACCATGT
Source organism: Dianthus caryophyllus (assembly GCA_023091065.1). Taxonomy (NCBI): domain Eukaryota; kingdom Viridiplantae; phylum Streptophyta; class Magnoliopsida; order Caryophyllales; family Caryophyllaceae; genus Dianthus; species Dianthus caryophyllus. The sequence goes on from CM041527.1 coordinate 23,121,315, forward strand.
TCTAAGTTAAAAACATGTCCTAGATTTTGGAGCACGCCGACACCCCTAGATCTAAGGCTTGTGAAACCAGATTGGATTCGGGGTGAGGGTACTTTAGAAAAAGAGTTAATTCAAATAATGATTTATGAAAACCTTTTAGAAAAGCCTATGTAAAAATAGCCTCTACTGACCTAGAACAATCCAAATAAGATGATAATTGAGCTAATGTTATCGCTACGTACAAGTGCGGAAAAGTTTGTAAAAGAGTGCAGATGCAGATGAAAAAAGATTGATTAAAACCCTCAGTTTAGCATGTTTAACTTGTTAACGAAAACGGTTCAGTTAAAGGTCGAATTCATTGTTTAAGTTGATTTTAATGCAAAATAAGAAGGTGCAAGATGCATGCAAATAAAATAAAGTTCAATTGTCCATTGGTTTATTTTATAAGGGTCGGTTGCTTATGCGACTTTGGCGTGTCATCGGATATGGAGTGTACCCGAAGTAAATAGAACACTTGGATTGCAAGCGCGCTGGGTGCCAAAGCCGCGCTAAAGTGTAGACCCTTTGTTAGTCCATAGAAAATAAGAAAAGCTTTGATCCAAGTGGATCGGTACCTACCTTGTCCTGACGCTTGGATCTGGCGAGCTTCGCTTCTTGAACTTAAAGGAGGATGAATTCAACACGGATGGTGTGTTGAACTCAAGGATTTGAGTGCTTGTGCTTTGTGGATGTGAAAGGGTGTAAGATGAGAATTTGTGGTGTGAAAGATGTATTCAGTTTGTGAATTCTTTGTGAAAATTGTGTTTTCTGGTCGAGGGTATATGGGTGTATATATACTAAAAACCTCGGAGAAATTAGGAAATCGGGGATAAAAACAGGCCTAGGAACCGCATAGCCTTATGCGGTTGCCAGGGCAAACCGCATAGGCTTATGCGGTTGCCTCCCCAAACCGCATAAGCTTATGCGGTTCGAGGGTGTGGTTTTTGTGTAGTTTCCTAGTTTCGGTTGAATTGTATCTTTGAAAGATTTCGAGATAATCTCAAACGTGAAGCTCAAGAAAACCTCTAGGATATTTCTGAGATATTTTGTGATGCTTAGGGCTTTGGAGTGCGGGCCAAAGGCTGGGTTTGGGCTCGGTTTCGGGCCCGTGACCCGGAAAAATGAAAAGGGTGTATTTGCATAGTTTTTGTGAAATAAGGTAAGATGTGAAGCCGTATTTTGTGTAAGAGGGGGCTAAATAGTGGTTTTAGCTACCGGGCCTAAATTTAGGAATTTAGGAATGCTGAATTAGACCTTGTTAATGTAAAAGGGCTAATTGTAGTGCAAGTGCGAAGCTCACGCCAAATGAAGCAAGACAAGGACCTAGCTAGACTCCAAATGGACAAAATGAACGTTATTTAAGTGTGATGTGAAGCGACCTTAAACATTTTAACATTTAAAACGACTCAAAATGAATTCGACATTAGTTAGAACCGTTTAAGTCAACGTTAAAGCATGCGTAATAAAAGTCCGTGATACATCACAGGGTTTTGTTTGGGAGGGTACGGATATGGGTATCCACAGGTTTGTAAAAAGTGATTTGTGAAAATATTTAAAAGTCTAGTTTTAAAAACGTTAAGTTCGGTTTGTAAAAGTGATCAATGATATTCATTTTAAACCGAGGCTTAGTTAAATTTAGTCGTCTATTTACTAAATTTAGCGATTTTCATTTTTAATAATAATGGTATCGTGAATGGTTCATTTTAGTCCAGATGCGTCCAAATCCAACAGTCCAATATTTGCAAAGGTAGTAGCACACGATTTAGTTCATTTTTATAACGGTTAACCATTTTTATCGGTTTAATATATTTCATTTATAACTAAATCGATTTATACAAAATTTCAATTCTAATAACTATTAAACTTTAGTGACTTAGTGAGAAATTCATTTTAATCAAATTTGGTCCATTTTAAATGGTAATGTCGAGTAGGGTACATATATATATCAAAATTCATTTATTTCTTTTAATTTCTGAATTCTAACTTATTAACTAATAATTAAATTATTTAAACAATAAACTAAAAAGTGATAAAAGCAAAATTTAACCCTAAAAACATGAAAATGCCGTGAGCATGTAGAAGCATGTTCTAAATTTTCATTTTTCGATTTTAACGGTTTTTAGCTAAAAGTCTTTATAATTTAATTATTCTAATTATACTAAAACGATTTAAACTAAAATGAAATTTACTAAAAATTTCATTTATATTTATGAATAGTGTTTTTCAACACTTTAAATTTCTAACTTTTTAATCTTAATGACTTAACTAGTTTAATTTATATGGTTAGTAATATAATTACTTATTAGTTAAATAAAACATTAAATAACAACAAACATAAAATAACCAAGAATCAAAATAAGCTACTAATCAAGAACAATATGAACATCAACATGAGTTTACAAGAACACAAAAATAACTTCAAGAACACCATCTTTAATTTTAACAACTTATAATTTATTTTCCTAATTTAATTTTTTTCACATGATAGCATCCATTTTAACTAACTTAACACTACATATTATTTACAAAAATTAAAAGTGAAAATATATTAAAAAAAAATGGAAAATGCCGTGTGAAATAATATGTATGTATATATTTTATTTTCGATTTTTAATCACTTTAAACTCATTGTTAATATTTCACATAATTTTTATATATGATTATAACATAACTAAAACATAACTAAACATAAAAATCATATGAATCATAATTAAAAATGCTCAAAATTAATTTAACTAACCATATTATCATATAACTACAATTTATCTATTATCAATAATACTTATTTATTATCATTTTATTATACTTCACATAACAAACACATACACATAAATGATGTTTATCATATTTTGAACATAAAATCATACTCATAAAACTTATAATAAAAATCAAATTAATTTACAAAGAGGCTAATATGAGATATAACTAGTCACCTTAAAAAGGATGTTAATCGCCCAGGATCTAAAATAAATTTTAGATCGGAATAAAACTTCACCCATAAGACCCATGTTCTTCACCCATATTACCCAAGTAAGTTAGCTCCTAAAACCCACTAAAGAACTTAGAACACTTAGAAATTATTAGAATAATATTAAGGTTTTTATTTTAATTGTTTTTGGAAGAAAAATGGAAGAAAATAAATGAGAGAAAATGGGAGTATAAGCCACGACATTTTGGAGGTTTAGGTGCTCATTTTGGTCCTTAAAACTTGTGGAAAAAGTTGTACAAAAATTAGGTTAAATGAATTAGATATTAAAGTTAGTTTTATTTAGTAAATAATGTTTTATTTAATTAAATTAGGGAACAATTAAATCAAGTGGCAAAGCTAGTATGTAAATTCACTATTTGGCATTAAAAATGTCTCTTTGTTGTTTTAAAATGTTTTTCACGAAATTAATCAGCTTTTAAAGCTCAAGGCCAAAAGCGATAAAACTTAAAAAGTCCTGTTTTGACGATTTTCTGAAAAGTATTCATTTTATAAATTTAAGACTAAAATATTTTATTTACTACTTAAGAAAATATTTAAAAGTGATGGAAATGAAAATGGTAGTATTAAAGTAGTAGTATTGAATTTGTATTTATGTATTTTTATTAAGTATAAACTTTAAATTTAAATACAAAATAAAATAAAAGTGATGATGATAAACATAATGGTGTAAGTAAATGTGTAAGAAAATGGAAGAAGATAAAATTTGACTTTGATGACCAAAAGTCAAAAGTCAAATTTTCGGGCTCGATTTTTCATTTCTCGAAATTTTCGATTTGCGCGATCGCGAAAGGTTTCGAAATAAAACATATGATCTTAAAATAGGGTTTTGAAATAAATCGGAAATAAAAATAAAATAAATTTTCGAAAGGTACTAAAAACAAAAATTGAGTTGTAATCCTCGAAATTTTGAATAAAAATTTCCTAGGTCGAAATACTTATTTTTTTTCGTTGAATGTTATAGGTTTAAATAATTATAATCAAACGTCAAAAATTTAATCAAATTAAATTAATTGTGCCTTATAATTTCGACAATTTAGAAAATGTTCGTTTAATAGAAATGAAATAGTAATTAGTTATTAATATAATATGATTTATTAAAAATAAATCAAAATGATTATATTTTCATTAAATGTGATGTTAAGTTTGCTTTTCCAAAATTAAAAAGAAAAATGGAAGAGGATAAGATTGTTTGATTTTTGATTTGCGTGTTTGAAATTGTTGACCCGAATTTCAGAGACGGGAAAAGTATAAGGGTTCATTTTTATTCGAAAATGAAAAATGTTCGAAATTGAATTTTATAAATAAAAGGTTTTACATATATTTTTATGAATAGTAAACATAACTTAACATTTTTAAAATTTGAAAGGCGATATAAATTTTGTGTTGATTTTTATAAAATTTTAAAATGTGTTTCTTTTTCAATTCTAAAGATGATACAACAAACTTTATTTTTTAAAATTTTAAATTTGTACTTAAGAAAATTTAGTATTATTTAGCGAAAAAATTTCAGACGCATTTTTATTATAAGGAAAAAGGATGAATTTAATTTAAGGAATTAAATTCTTTTACAATATTGTGTTAAAATAACACGGGGTGTTACACTAGCGTTTGAGGAACCCGCTTGCATGTGACTCATTATCATCGCGGTCATAGCATCCATCTTGGCATTTAGCATGGCCACCGCATCACTATCGGTCTTACCACCGACTCGAGGGACATTTCTAGAACTCCCGTATTGCGCATTGTGGATGGCCATGGCCTCAATCGTTTCAATGGCCTCCTCCACATCAATATTGTCAAACCTACCATTCGCCGCCGAATCGAGCACTTGTCGTGATTCATTATAAAGACCGTTATAGAATTGCATCACTATGAACCACTTGTCCATGCCATGATGAGGGCATTGGCGTTGCAAATCTTTATAACGCTACCACGCATCAAACAAACTTTCATCACCTCTTTGCCGAAAGCTCGTGATTTGGCTCCTTAGCATTGCGGTCTTCTCGGGAGGGAAGTACTTTGGATAAAATGCCAAGACGAGCGAGTTCCAATCGGTGATAGCAAGAGCTACCCGATTCAAGGAATTAAGCCACAGCTTGGCTTTGTCGAGGAGGGAAAACGGGAAGAGCATCTCCCGTATTTGATCTTGGGTCACACCCGTTTGCTTGATCGTTGAGCAATAGTCACAAAAGTTCTGGATGTGCAAGTTAGGGTCCTCGTCAAGGCTCCCTCCGAATTGACTACGCTCGATAAGATTGATAAAAGCCGGCTTAACTTCAAAGTTGTTAGCCGCTATGGTTGGCATAGCATTGCCCCTTGGAACTTGAGCCGCGGTCGGCCTAGAATGATCCGAAAGCTTCACCCTTTTCTTTGGCTCGGGTGTAGCTTGAGCTTCTTTATCGGATGAAGTAGAAGAGGAAGTAGCTTCCAAGTCCTTTAGCAAGTTCTTGCGCCTTAAAAATGTACGCTCCGGTTCCGGGTCAAACTGAATTGCCAAACCTTTTTGAGACGTACGCGTTTGCCTGGGCATACAAAAACACTAGAGGAACTATAAGTAACGGCCTCAAGGAATTGAGGTTCCTTGAGACAAGAGTAACAAATGAGAAAAGAACCAAATAACAACAAAAACAAAAGCCGTCTCCCCGGCAACGGCGCCAAAATTTGATAAGGCTTAATCGCACTCGCCTAGTCAAAGATAATCCAAACTCACTCTACTAGGTAGCAAGGGTAAGTCGGGTCGAATCCACAGGGGGAAGGTTGCAATGTTGGTTATTCTTAGCGATTCTAGTCTCGGTTCGAGTGTAGGTTGAGGTTACTAAAAACTAGAGTGAAGAATAGGAGTGTAACGATAAGGGAAAAGTCTAGGGAATCGGGGATAGCAAGGGTAAAGCTAGGATCAAGGTTGATGACAGAAATGAGTCGGGAATCGCATGTGCTAAGGAGTAGGCTCGACCTCTCGGTTCTAAGCGCCCTCTAGGTCTCAAGTGCGGGCTCTCGCAACTTACAAATGAGGGTCCTAGTGGTTAGTCTCGTACCCTACCTCAAACTAGGCTTTCGATCTTAAGTTTAAGGGTCGCAAACGCTCACAAATCCTTGGCCAAAGGATCAACAAACGCATACAAAACGAGAAAAACCAGAGACACATGCAAGACCCTAATCAAAACATCACCAAAATCAAACTAGACTACTCACCCATGATCACCCTTCAACCCTAGATAAAGAACTACTCACACATAGCGGGAATAACGACAAAAACAAAGGAGAAAGATGAAATCATGATCAACAATACTATATGATGAAATGGTAATCAAATTACAAAAGTATAGAACAAACACAAATCAGAAATTGCAAGAGAAAAGATAAGAACAAAGACAACAATACCGAAATAGGATGATCAAACAACGTTTCCGAGTCGAGAATTGAAAGTGCAAGAAGGAAAATTATTTAAACCCTAAGTTTTGGAGAGAAACAAGTTTAAAGAGTCTAGGAACTACTGTCAAAATTTCGTGCCAAAATAATATGTTTTGCTCCTTCAAATAGACGATCTATTTTAAGCCAATGAAGAGTCACAAGGTTGCCCAGGCGGTGAGGTGCCCGGGCGGGAGGTTATGGTCCCGGACGGGATAGGTCTATCCCGGCTTGTTCAGCCCTTGCTCCAATTTTGACACTTTTTGTACTTAGTTTTTTTTCTTGCTTTCTTTACTTCTTTGTCGTCCCAAGGCTAAGGTACGAGGCTCATGAGTAGGGACGAGTCTTAGGATGATAATGTGAGCTTCAAATCCCGAGCCAAGGTCCCGGGACACCTTCAAAGGCTAAAACGGAGCTCGTGCGCAAGCGAAACGCAACGAAACCAACTCGGAACTTCACGAAACTTTGCGAAACTTCACGAAACCTCCCGAATAGCATCCTAACCTCCAAATATGCGCGTGTACCTGCAAAATGGACACAAAAACGCAGCAGTGCCAGAACGGAGAGAAATAGGAGCTGAAACGCATATAAAAGCACGGGAAACGCAAAGAAACACAAATGAACAGGGGCTATAAGTACGTATATAAATGACACATCAAACTCCCCCAAACCGAACCGTTGCTTGTCCTCAAGCAACCAAGCGTGACAGAAAATAGAGGACAAAGCGAGCACAAGAGAACTTACCCAACAAATCACCAAACCGCAAGTAGCATGAGCAAATGGCAATCGATCCCCAAACAAAGATGGGACGTATGGAAATAACAAGCTAACGGATGAGATTTACAAGACGACGCAGAATGAATAGCATGGCTTAGACTATGGCTCTCTAGCAATCAAATCACGGACCTCTCGCGGTTCCACTCTAGCGCACATGATGAACAAGGTGATATATGTGATGACACTCACCTACTCGACTAGTGGAAGCACGCCCGCAATCTAATGTGGACAAAATCTCGCATTCCCGTACACAAATAATGTCACAAAAACGAAGCAAACATGAGGGCTTACATAGGAAATGAGGATGTAAAGGCCATAGAGAGGTAAAGGGTGATAAGGTGGATCAAATAGTTATGGAATCGTGGAGCTAAGCCACTAGAAACCACTCGTACTACTCAAGTGCTCGTCCAACCAAAATGAAACCCAACTCTCATAAAAACGGACCGAAAGCAAAGATATCGGTCTCCTTTACACATCAACGCAACAAAAGCAAATGAGTACTAGTGCTCACTCATCAACAACAACAACAACTCTTCATTTTTGTGCACACACTTCTCTTTCTTTTTGTATTTTTGTGTTGTGTTTGTATTTCTGATTTTTGTTTGTTTTTTTTTCTTGAGCAAAAAGAGCACACTCACATAGTGGTTGCGGAAAACCTCATCAAAGGGTCGGGGAAACAGCAATCCCGACTCAAATTCACCAACACTCTCAACGCCAACGACGTCAGCAAGTCGCAGCAACGATCACAACCCGTAGGACAAGCACAAGAGTAAGCAAAGCGGTAACTAGCAAGGCTAAGGTAGGCTATATGGCAATGTAGCTAGCAAACTCATGTGTATAAGGGTAAAAGGATCATATATGAGAGGAATAAGACAATGCAAAGACAAGGTGAATCATAAGAAATCAACTAAAGCCTCATATGCGAAAACAAGTGACAAAATCGTGGGAAACAACGGGATAGGGGCCACACTTATGCGTGTTAATATTACGTACCCACGAGGAGAACTACTCTCAATCAAAGCACGGGGACCGGGATAGATGAACCGGCCGCAGGAGGCTCAAAACCTCACAATAAAGTAGCTATAGCTCTGAAATGATAAAGCCAAACAAGTCGAGCACGCCATCATCTGCAGCACGTCTAAACATCCCCGTAGCGCTAGTCCAAACAATATAAATCATGCCATAGCTCAAAGCAAACAAGGGAAGGGATGTCGGGGAAAAATAAGGTAAAAACAAGCTCGCAAACAACGATCGGGATACGTATTTTTGGTATTTTTTGAAAAACTTTCTGATTTTTTTGTGATTTTTTTTGAAATTTTTCAGATTTTTTTGTTTTTTGTGATTTTTTGGAAAAGCGAAAACGAAAAGAAAATGCAAAAATAAAGCAAAGCGTAAAGCAAAGCGTTTCCTCCCCCCCAAACCAAACAACACATTGTCCCCAATGTGTCCTAAAGCACATCAACCAGGGACCCGTAAAATAAGGGAGAAAAACGCAAAGAAGTCCAAAAGAAATAAAGTACATACAATTTATATACAATGATAACGTTCCCCCCAAACCAACTTCAAATGGGGGGCGCAGCACGGTACTAGAAGTACCACCATCCGTGGGTCTCGTCGTAGACGAACCCGGTACCATCGTCATCCTCGTCGTCTCCATCATCATCAACAACTCGGCCATCCTCATCATCAACAGCATCCACTCGGCTAGCAACACACGCAGCAGCACGCACGTCGTCTTTGATCACAGCTCTACCCGCATCCATCCTCCCTAAAGTACCTGCGCCATAATCACAACAAAGAACGGCCTCAAGAGGATCCCTCTCGAGGACTTGCGGTAAGCATTCGTCTATACAATCATCAATGACATCAACCGCAAAGACATGCTCCTCCAACATGGGGCGTTTTAAAGCATTAGAAAGGTTGAAAGTAACTTTATCACCTCCTATATCCAACGTCAATTTCCCGTTCTTGACGTCTATGATTGCACCAGCAGTGTGCAAGAAAAGCCGACCCAATATAATTGGAATTTGGGAGTCCTCGGCCATGTCAAGGACGATGAAATCGACGGGAATGAAAAACTTACCCACTTTGACGGGAACGTCCTCCAAGACACCGAGAGGGCGTTTGACAGAACGGTCCGCCATCTGGAGCGTGATATTAGTTACTTTCAACTCGCCCATGTTGAGCTTCTTGCATACGGAGTAAGGCAGAACGCTCACACTTGCACCTAAGTCACATAAAGCGTTAGGAATCGAAACTGTACCAATAGTGCAAGGTATCGAGAAGCTACCCGGGTCCTTCAGTTTAGGAGGAGACTGGTTTTGTAAAAGTGCGCTGCATTCAGCAGTAAAAGCAACAGTCTCGACCTCATTGAAAGATCGTTTACGGGTGAGTATGTCTTTGAGAAACTTTGCATAAGCAGGGACTTGCGTAACAAGTTCAGTGAAGGGTACCGTTACCTTAAGGTCCTTGACGACCTCCATAAACTTACCGAACTGCGTGTCGAGCTTTGATTTTACCACTCGATTCGGGAATGGTAGTTTGATTTGAATTGGAGGCTCGCTCGGCTTAGCTTTCTCCTTCTCGGCCTTGTTCTCCACGGCTGACCCACCACCTAGCTCGGCCTTCTTGGGCTGCCCTTCTCCTTGAGCACCATCCAACCCTACGGCCACACCTCCTTGAGGACCCACGGCTGGCCCATTTCCCTTGGCTCCACTCGTGCTCGCTCCTTGGCTTGTACCTGCGCCATTATCACTAAAAGCACTAAAACCGTTAGGAAAAAGAGAAGGGTCTACCACACTTACTACCTTGGCGGGTGGAGCATCATACGTAGGCATAGGAGGACCATCGTAGCTCGTACCGCTTCGCAAGGAGATAGCATTGATCGATTCATGTTGAGGTTGAGTGCCTTGCGATGGAAGGTTACCCGGCTTCCTTTGAGAACTTGAGGAAGCAAGTTGAGCCATTTGCGTCTCGAGCATTTTGATGGCGGCGTCTTTTGCTTGATCGCTCTTTTGCATTTGAGCCATCATAGTTTCTTGATTTTTAGCCATTTGCATCATCATGGCTTGCATTGCACTCATTGGATCGGGGACCGGAGCGGCTTGCACGAGTGGTGGAGCATTTGGTTGTTGAAAATTGGGGCGGTTGAAGCCCGGAGGGTTGTAAGGTCCAGGATTATTGTTGTATGAGCTGAAATTTTGTGGAGGATTGTATTGTGGTTGTTGTGGTTGAGGATTCAAGACGTTTTGACTCTTGTAAGACAAGTTTGGATGATTTTTGTAACCTTCATTGTAAAAGTTAGAGTAGGGGCTGTTTTGTTGAGTTTGATAAGCGTGAACAGGATACATACCTCGGCATTCTAAGGAAGAATGACCGGAAACGCCACATGACCCACAAGTCGGATCATTGGAAGTATGCATAGCCGCTACCGTTGGACCACTAGCTGTAACAACCTGGTTTTTAGTCGACTTTAATTACTAAGGCGGAAATTAATTTAAGTCTTAAACCAGCGTCATTAATTATACATAAACCCAAAATATTACATCATCGTTCAAGAGTTGAATTAACCAACTCTAAATACGGAAGTTAAAAGGATAAAGTGTTATATATTACAAATCTCTCAAAAACAACTCAAAGTAAAGCAACAAAACGTCTCGTGGCCCCGTCCAAAATCCAGCTTCTGGTCCACGGTTATCCTGCACAATAAACTGATGGGGAGGTGCCCGCTGAGCGGACAGTGACTAGCTATGCTCATACTTACCCTCGATTTCAATTACTTTGGTTTAATACTATCGCTTTATAAACATAACATTATGATAAAAACATAAACATGCTTATACAAATAGCATATAAAGACATATAAGTCATAATAAGCATGCGGTTTAAAGCGATAAATCATATAAGCATGATATTCAATTATGAAGGCAAATAGCATATAATAGCATAGCAATAGTATCACAATAATTCAATAGCATTACAAGGCGATATCGGATCGCCATCAAACATACATATCGTATCATTCACATCATGCAGACTCGATTCAATTCAGAAAGTTGTGGTCTTTAATTTTCAAAGATGGTACGCACTCATTCTCAATTAATCATACAACAGACAACACATACTGCTTACGAGCCTGACCACTGAGTAGGCCATTGTACTCTAGTCGCTTGCATCTCACTACCATAGTGCAGCGGCTTACTCGACTCGTAAACCACGCCGAATACTATAGTACTTGCATCTCATCTTCTAGTGTTCGAAATGATTCGAACTTCAGATACAATCTCGTCAAGTAATCTTTACGCAGGGTAAGAACGAATGCAAGTGTCTCGCCCACTAAGAACGAAACACGGCAAGGAGACAGAACCGCGAGATGACAATCGCAATAAGGTCGCGGTGGCCCTGGTAACTTTAGCGAAATAGGGGAATAAAACCCTAGTCTAGTATGCATACACTAATATCCACTTTAAGAATAGGCTATGCTATTCATAGAGCACCTTAACTCTGGATAAAACGACTATTTCCTAAAGCCTGACCCAAAAGAGTTGGCATATTCTTTATCTTGTACGGAACAGGCTATACGACTTAAGGCGTAACGGCATGGGCAGGATGCTCTAAGCATATAATGCTGCCGGCTAAACCACACTATTCGGGATGACAATCGCAATAAGGCCGAGATAGTGGCGTCCGCTACAAGACTATCTTAACCCCACTTCACTCACGATTGACGTTTTCATATCGGAGGCTCAAGCTTGACCTTTGATTTAACTTACTCAAGATTTATTATTTATTTGATATTACATATCACATGTTTCTAGACTCTCCTAGTCTCATCGTCAAACGTTTAAGTATTTGTATTCGGTTTCATATGATCACATAACATATTCGTTTATTATTTGAAGTGTTGTTAATTATTAACATTTTTAAGCTTCTATAATGATAGGTTTATTTGTATGTCCAATTTTATTTAAGTGTTTTTCAAACACCTTGAGTTATTTACTTATTCATTTTCAATTTCCTATACTTAGTAAAATTTTCAATTATTTTCAATATTTCACTTTTCACTATTCACTATTCACTATTCACTATTCACTATTCACCGTATTTTATACGTATTTTTATACGTATTCGTATTTTTATACTTCGTATTCTATACGTATTTTTATAAGTATTCGTATTTTTATACTTCGTATTCTATACGTATTTTTATACTTATACGTATTCTTATACTTGTACGTATTTTTATTCTTATACGTATTCTTATACTTGTACGTATTTTTATATTTATACGTATTTTATAAGTATTCCTATACATTGATATTTTTCCTAAGTATAAACTTAAATTTCTTTTTACTTGCTAAGTATAGATTTCTAGTTTCAAAGTTGTTAAGTTCGTTTTGTACTTAGTGATTTTTGAAAATATTGTAAAAGTCTAGTTTTAAAAACGTTAAGTTCGGTTTTGTGGAACCCGGGAACCGCGTTCGGGGGACCCAACTCGGCGTCTTGCTTAAGGGCGGATTTTAAAGTTAAAAAAGATTAAGTTGAAAAAACCTTTAAGAACTGTTATGGAGTCGCCACCTAATTATCGCGGAAATTAGGAACCTGCTACCATGTTCTAAGTTAAAAACATGTCCTAGATTTTGGAGCACGCCGACACCCCTAGATCTAAGGCTTGTGAAACCAGTTGGATTCAAGTGAGGGTACTTTAGAAAAAGAGTTAATTCAAATAATGATTTATGAAAACCTTTTAGAAAAGCCTATGTAAAAATAGCCTCTACTGACCTAGAACAATCCAAATAAGATGATAATTGAGCTAATGTTATCGCTACGTACAAGTGCGGAAAAGTTTGTAAAAGAGTGCAGATGCAGATGAAAAAAGATTGATTAAAACCCTCGCTTAGCATGTTTAACTTGTTAACGAAAAACGGTTCGATTAAAGGTCGAATTCATTGTTTAAGTTGATTTTAATGCAAAATAAGAAGGTGCAAGATGCATGCAAATAAAATAAAGTTCAATTGTCCATTGGTTTATTTTATAAGGGCTCGCTGCTTATGCGACTTTGGCGTGTCATCGGATATGGAGTGTACCCAAGTAAATAGAACACTTGGATTGCAAGCTACCGGGTGCCAAAGCCGGCGCTAAAGTGTAGACCCCTTTGTTAGTCCATAGAAAATAAGAAAAAGCTTTGATCCAAGGGGATCGGTACCTACCTTGTCCTGCCGCTTCAGATCTGGCGAGCTTCGCTTGAACTTAAAAGGAGGATGAATTCAACACGGGATGGTGTGTTGAACTCAAGGATTTGAGTGCTTCAGGCTTTGTGGATGTGAAAGGGTGTAAGATGAGAATTTGTGGTGTGAAAGATGTATTCTGGTTGTGAATTGCTGTGAAAATTGTGTTTTCTGGTCGAGGGTATATGGGTGTATATATACTAAAAACCTCGGAGAAATTAGGAAATCGGGGATAAAAACAGGCCTAGGAACCGCATAGCCTTATGCGGTTGCCAGGGCAAACCGCATAGGCTTATGCGGTTGCCTCCCCAAACCGCATAAGCTTATGCGGTTCGAGGGTGTGGTTTTTGTGTAGTTTCCTAGTTTCGGTTGAATTGTATCTTTGAAAGATTTCGAGATAATCTCAAACGTGAAGCTCAAGAAAACCTCTAGGATATTTCTGAGATATTTTGTGATGCTTAGGGCTTTGGAGTGCGGGCCAAAGGCTGGGTTTGGGCTTCAGTTTGGGCCGTGACCCGGAAAAATGAAAAGGGTGTATTTGCATAGTTTTTGTGAAATAAGGTAAGATGTGAAGCCGTATTTTGTGTAAGAGGGGGCTAAATAGTGGTTTTAGCTACCGGGCCTAAATTTAGGAATTTAGGAATGCTGAATTAGACCTTGTTAATGTAAAAGGGCTAATTGTAGTGCAAGTGCGAAGCTCACGCCAAATGAAGCAAGACAAGGACCTAGCTAGACTCCAAATGGACAAAATGAACGTTATTTAAGTGTGATGTGAAGCGACCTTAAACATTTTAACATTTAAAACGACTCAAAATGAATTCGACATTAGTTAGAACCGTTTAAGTCAACGTTAAAGCATGCGTAATAAAAGTCCGTGATACATCACAGGGTTTTGTTTGGGAGGGTACGGATATGGGTATCCACAGGTTTGTAAAAAGTGATTTGTGAAAATATTTAAAAGTCTAGTTTTAAAAACGTTAAGTTCGGTTTGTAAAAGTGATCAATGATATTCATTTTAAACCGAGGCTTAGTTAAATTTAGTCGTCTATTTACTAAATTTAGCGATTTTCATTTTTAATAATAATGGTATCGTGAATGGTTCATTTTAGTCCGTACGTCCAAATCCAACAGTCCAATATTTGCAAAGGTAGTAGCACACGATTTAGTTCATTTTTATAACGGTTAACCATTTTTATCGGTTTAATATATTTCATTTATAACTAAATCGATTTATACAAAATTTCAATTCTAATAACTATTAAACTTTAGTGACTTAGTGAGAAATTCATTTTAATCAAATTTGGTCCATTTTAAATGGTAATGTCGAGTAGGGTACATATATATATCAAAATTCATTTATTTCTTTTAATTTCTGAATTCTAACTTATTAACTAATAATTAAATTATTTAAACAATAAACTAAAAAGTGATAAAAGCAAAATAAACATGAAAATGCCGTGAGCATGTAGAAGCATGTTCTAAATTTTCATTTTTCGATTTTAACGGTTTTTAGCTAAAAGTCTTTATAATTTAATTATTCTAATTATACTAAAACGATTTAAACTAAAATGAAATTTACTAAAAATTTCATTTATATTTATGAATAGTGTTTTTCAACACTTTAAATTTCTAACTTTTTAATCTTAATGACTTAACTAGTTTAATTTATATGGTTAGTAATATAATTACTTATTAGTTAAATAAAACATTAAATAACAACAAACATAAAATAACCAAGAATCAAAATAAGCTACTAATCAAGAACAATATGAACATCAACATGAGTTTACAAGAACACAAAAATAACTTCAAGAACACCATCTTTAATTTTAACAACTTATAATTTATTTTCCTAATTTAATTTTTTTCACATGATAGCATCCATTTTAACTAACTTAACACTACATATTATTTACAAAAATTAAAAGTGAAAATATATTAAAAAAAAATGGAAAATGCCGTGTGAAATAATATGTATGTATATATTTTATTTTCGATTTTTAATCACTTTAAACTCATTGTTAATATTTCACATAATTTTTATATATGATTATAACATAACTAAAACATAACTAAACATAAAAATCATATGAATCATAATTAAAAATGCTCAAAATTAATTTAACTAACCATATTATCATATAACTACAATTTATCTATTATCAATAATACTTATTTATTATCATTTTATTATACTTCACATAACAAACACATACACATAAATGATGTTTATCATATTTTGAACATAAAATCATACTCATAAAACTTATAATAAAAATCAAATTAATTTACAAAGAGGCTAATATGAGATATAACTAGTCACCTTAAAAAGGATGTTAATCGCCCAGGATCTAAAATAAATTTTAGATCGGAATAAAACTTCACCCATAAGACCCATGTTCTTCACCCATATTACCCAAGTAAGTTAGCTCCTAAAACCCACTAAAGAACTTAGAACACTTAGAAATTATTAGAATAATATTAAGGTTTTTATTTTAATTGTTTTTGGAAGAAAAATGGAAGAAAATAAATGAGAGAAAATGGGAGTATAAGCCACGACATTTTGGAGGTTTAGGTGCTCATTTTGGTCCTTAAAACTTGTGGAAAAAGTTGTACAAAAATTAGGTTAAATGAATTAGATATTAAAGTTAGTTTTATTTAGTAAATAATGTTTTATTTAATTAAATTAGGGAACAATTAAATCAAGTGGCAAAGCTAGTATGTAAATTCACTATTTGGCATTAAAAATGTCTCTTTGTTGTTTTAAAATGTTTTTCACGAAATTAATCAGTTTTAAAAAGTCGGGCGTCAAAAGCGATAAAACTTAAAAAGTGCTGTTTTGACGATTTTCTGAAAAGTATTCATTTTATAAATTTAAGACTAAAATATTTTATTTACTACTTAAGAAAATATTTAAAAGTGATGGAAATGAAAATGGTAGTATTAAAGTAGTAGTATTGAATTTGTATTTATGTATTTTTATTAAGTATAAACTTTAAATTTAAATACAAAATAAAATAAAAGTGATGATGATAAACATAATGGTGTAAGTAAATGTGTAAGAAAATGGAAGAAGATAAAATTTGACTTTGATGACCAAAAGTCAAAAGTCAAATTTTCGGGCTCGATTTTTCATTTCTCGAAATTTTCGATTTGCGCGATCGCGAAAGGTTTCGAAATAAAACATATGATCTTAAAATAGGGTTTTGAAATAAATCGGAAATAAAAATAAAATAAATTTTCGAAAGGTACTAAAAACAAAAATTGAGTTGTAATCCTCGAAATTTTGAATAAAAATTTCCTAGGTCGAAATACTTATTTTTTTCGTTGAATGTTATAGGTTTAAATAATTATAATCAAACGTCAAAAATTTAATCAAATTAAATTAATTGTGCCTTATAATTTCGACAATTTAGAAAATGTTCGTTTAATAGAAATGAAATAGTAATTAGTTACTAATATAATATGATTTATTAAAAGTAAATCAAAATGATTATATTTTCATTAAATGTGATGTTAAGTTTGCTTTTCCAAAATTAAAAAGAAAAATGGAAGAGGATAAGATTGTTTGATTTTTGATTTGCGTGTTTGAAATTGTTGACCCGAATTTCAGAGACGGGAAAAGTATAAGGGTTCATTTTTATTCGAAAATGAAAAATGTTCGAAATTGAATTTTATAAATAAAAGGTTTTACATATATTTTTATGAATAGTAAACATAACTTAACATTTTTAAAATTTGAAAGGCGATATAAATTTTGTGTTGATTTTTATAAAATTTTAAAATGTGTTTCTTTTTCAATTCTAAAGATGATACAACAAACTTTATTTTTTAAAATTTTAAATTTGTACTTAAGAAAATTTAGTATTATTTAGCGAAAAAATTTCAGACGCATTTTTATTATAAGGAAAAAGGATGAATTTAATTTAAGGAATTAAATTCTTTTACAATATTGTGTTAAAATAACACGGGGTGTTACACTAGCGTTTGAGGAACCCGCTTGCATGTGACTCATTATCATCGCGGTCATAGCATCCATCTTGGCATTTAGCATGGCCACCGCATCACTATCGGTCTTACCACCGACTCGAGGGACATTTCTAGAACTCCCGTATTGCGCATTGTGGATGGCCATGGCCTCAATCGTTTCAATGGCCTCCTCCACATCAATATTGTCAAACCTACCATTCGCCGCCGAATCGAGCACTTGTCGTGATTCATTATAAAGACCGTTATAGAATTGCATCACTATGAACCACTTGTCCATGCCATGATGAGGGCATTGGCGTTGCAAATCTTTATAACGCTCCCACGCATCAAACAAACTTTCATCACCTCTTTGCCGAAAGCTCGTGATTTGGCTCCTTAGCATTGCGGTCTTCTCGGGAGGGAAGTACTTTGGATAAAATGCCAAGACGAGCGAGTTCCAATCGGTGATAGCAAGAGCTACCCGATTCAAGGAATTAAGCCACAGCTTGGCTTTGTCGCGGAGGGAAAACGGGAAGAGCATCTCCCGTATTTGATCTTGGGTCACACCCGTTTGCTTGATCGTTGAGCAATAGTCACAAAAGTTCTGGATGTGCAAGTTAGGGTCCTCGTCAAGGCTCCCTCCGAATTGACTACGCTCGATAAGATTGATAAAAGCCGGCTTAACTTCAAAGTTGTTAGCCGCTATGGTTGGCATAGCATTGCCCCTTGGAACTTGAGCCGCGGTCGGCCTAGAATGATCCGAAAGCTTCACCCTTTTCTTTGGCTCGGGTGTAGCTTGAGCTTCTTTATCGGATGAAGTAGAAGAGGAAGTAGCTTCCAAGTCCTTTAGCAAGTTCTTGCGCCTTAAAAATGTACGCTCCGGTTCCGGGTCAAACTGAATTGCCAAACCTTTTTGAGACGTACGCGTTTGCCTGGGCATACAAAAACACTAGAGGAACTATAAGTAACGGCCTCAAGGAATTGAGGTTCCTTGAGACAAGAGTAACAAATGAGAAAAGAACCAAATAACAACAAAAACAAAAGCCGTCTCCCCGGCAACGGCGCCAAAATTTGATAAGGCTTAATCGCACTCGCCTAGTCAAAGATAATCCAAACTCACTCTACTAGGTAGCAAGGGTAAGTCGGGTCGAATCCACAGGGGGAAGGTTGCAATGTTGGTTATTCTTAGCGATTCTAGTCTCGGTTCGAGTGTAGGTTGAGGTTACTAAAAACTAGAGTGAAGAATAGGAGTGTAACGATAAGGGAAAAGTCTAGGGAATCGGGGATAGCAAGGGTAAAGCTAGGATCAAGGTTGATGACAGAAATGAGTCGGGAATCGCATGTGCTAAGGAGTAGGCTCGACCTCTCGGTTCTAAGCGCCCTCTAGGTCTCAAGTGCGGGCTCTCGCAACTTACAAATGAGGGTCCTAGTGGTTAGTCTCGTACCCTACCTCAAACTAGGCTTTCGATCTTAAGTTTAAGGGTCATGGCAGCTCACAAATCCTTGGCCAAAGGATCAACAAACGCATACAAAACGAGAAAAACCAGAGACACATGCAAGACCCTAATCAAAACATCACCAAAATCAAACTAGACTACTCACCCATGATCACCCTTCAACCCTAGATAAAGAACTACTCACACATAGCGGGAATAACGACAAAAACAAAGGAGAAAGATGAAATCATGATCAACAATACTATATGATGAAATGGTAATCAAATTACAAAAGTATAGAACAAACACAAATCAGAAATTGCAAGAGAAAAGATAAGAACAAAGACAACAATACCGAAATAGGATGATCAAACAACGTTTCCGAGTCGAGAATTTAAAGTGCAAGAAGGAAAATTATTTAAACCCTAAGTTTTGGAGAGAAACAAGTTTAAAGAGTCTAGGAACTACTGTCAAAATTTCGTGCCAAAATAATATGTTTTACTCTTTCAAATAGACGATCTATTTTAAGCCAACGAAGAGTCACAAGGTTGCCCCGGGCGGGGTGAGGGTGCCCCCGGGTGGGAGGTTATGGTCCCGGACGGGATAGGTCTATCCCGACTTGTTCAGCCCATGCTCCAATTTTGACACTTTTTGTACTTAGTTTTTTTTCTTGCTTTCTTTAGTTCTTTGTCGTCCCAAGGCTAAGGTACGAGGCTCATGAGTAGGGACGAGTCTTAGGATGATAATGTGAGCTTCAAATCCCGAGCCAAGGTCCCGGGACACCTTCAAAGGCTAAAACGGAGCTCGTGGCGCAGTTTAAACGCATAGCGAAACCAACTCGGAACTTCACGAAACTTTGCGAAACTTCACAAAACCTCCCGAATAGCATCCTAACCTCCAAATATGCGCGTGTACCTGCAAAATGGACACAAAAACGCAGCAGTGCCAGGACAGAGAGAAATAGGAGCTGAAACGCATATAAAAGCACGGGAAACGCAAAGAAACGCAAATGAACAGGGGCTATAAGTACGTATATAAATGACACATCTGTGGTCCAATACCATCCTAGCCTTATGATTTGTTTGCGCATGGCTCGTGCGTTCATGTGTGGTCCGCACTCGCCATCGTGTACTTGGGACATGATTTCGTGTCCTTTTCTGTGGTCGACGCACAAGAGTAGTGTACCTTGAGGCGTCTTTTTGAGTAGTTTGCCCATTTCCATCACGAATTGTGACGATAATAGGCGTAGGGCTCGTTTGGCTCGTTTGTCAATGTTTGGTGGGTATTCACCGTTTGTTTTGTAATTGATGATTGCTTGGTACCAAGGATCGGTTTGTTCTTCCTCGGTTTCGATGTCACAGATGTAAGCGGGTTCGTTCCGTCGTTCCACGACAATGGGTAGTCTTTTCATTCCCGGGGGTATGTTGATGAGTGATGCGAGTTTAGATAACGCATCGGCGAATTGGTTTTCTTCGCGTGGGAGGTGTATGAACTCTACGTGATAGAATTCGTTGATGAGCTCTTGTATCTTGTTTTGGTATAGTGCTAGGTTTTCATTAAGTATCTTCCATGCTCCGGATACTTGGTTGATTATGAGGGAGGAGTCCCCGTAGACTCGTACGTTGCGGGCGTTGAGTACAAGCGCTGTTTGGAGACCGTGCAAGCATGCTTCGTAATCGGCGGCGTTGTTAGTTACATCGAAATCTAGCTTGATGGATAAGGGTGTGTGTTCGCCATTTGGGGATATGAGAAGTATTCCTACTCCACATCCTCGATAGTTGGATGAACCATCGAAGTATAATTCCCACTGTTCTTGGTCGATGTTGTAAATCCCATCGTCGGGAAGGGATGTGTGTCTATGATTGGTTCTTCGGTGATTGCATTTTCGGATAGGAAATCAGATACTGCTCGTCCCTTGATTGGTTTGAGGGGTACGTACTTAAGGTCGAATTCGGCTAGGAGTAACGTCCATCTGGCCATTCGTCCGTTAAGCACGGGTTTCTCGAAAAGGTACTTTACGGGGTCCATTCTGGAGTAGACCTTCGTTTGGTGTGCTAGCATATAGTGACGGAGTTTCTTGGATGACCACACTAGAGCTAGACAACTCTTCTCGGCAGGCGAATATCGAGTTTCGTAATCGAGAAACTTCTTGCTTATGTAATAGATTGCGTGTTCCTCCCCATTTATTTCTTGAGCGAGCATGGCGCCCATGGCGGTGGGGGTTGTTATGAGGTATAAGGATAGTGGCAAATCCTTTTGGGGTGGTCGTAAAACTGGCGGGTTGGTTAGTAATTCTTTGACCTTGTCAAATGCTTTTTGACATTCCTCGTCCTATTCAATGTGGTCGGTTTTCTTGAGTTTCTTGAAGACTGGTTCACATATTATGGTGAGTTTGCTAATGAAGCGTGAGATGTATTGAATTTGGCCCAAGAAACTTCGAATTTCGTCGAGGTTTTCGGGGGTTGCATTTCGAGAATTGCTTTGACTTTCAAGGGGTCGACCTCGATGCCTCTTTGGCTCACTACGTGTCCTAGTAGTTTACAGGATTTGACTCCAAAAGTACATTTTTGGGATTGAGGCGCAATTTGTATTGTCGTAGGCGAGTGAAGAATTTGCGGAGGTTAGTGATATGACCACTTCTCTCCTTTGACTTCACGATCATGTCGTCGACATAGACTTCGACTTCTTTGTGCATCATGTCATGTAAAAGGGTTGTGGCGGTGCGTTGGTATGTAGCACCGGCATTGATTAGGCCGAAAGGCATGACCGTGTAGCAGTATGTGCCCCACGGTGTAATGAAGGCCGTTTTTGCCATGTCTTCGCAAGACATTTTGATTTGATTATAGCCTGCATAGCCGTCCATGAAGGATAGAAGGGCGTGGTCGGCGGTGTTGTCGACTAGGACGTCCACATGGGGTAATGGGAAGTCATCTTTGGGACTGGCTTTGTTCAAGTCGCGAAAGTCAACGCATACTCGAATTTTGCCATTTTTCTTCAAGACTGGGACCATGTTTGAGACCCATTCAGGATATTCAATGACTTGGATGAAACCGGCTTGTAGTTGTTTCTCGATTTTTTCCTTTACCATAAGGGACCATTCGGGGCGTAGCCTCCTTAGTTTTTGTTTGATTGGTTTGTAACCGGGTTTAATAGGGATGCGATGTTCGGCTATGCTTCGTTCGATTCCGGGCATATCCTTGTATGACCAAGCGAATACGTCCTTGAATTCGCTTAGGAGTTGTGTAAATTGGGCGCGCTCGTCTTTGTCTAGTGAGGCACCTAGTTGTAATTCCCTTGGTTCTTCGGGGGTTCCCACGTTTATGGTTACGGTTTCCTCAATGATAGGGTCTTGTGTTTTTGGAGAGACAATGTTTGCAATGTATTTGTTTAATGATTCATTAGTTTGTTCATTTTCATCGCATGAGTTAGTGTCTTTTGTATTTTGTGATTTGTTGTTGTTTGTTGATTTGTAATTGTTTGTTCTTTGTTGTTTGTTTTAGCTTGAGACAAGACGTAAGCAAATTTATTCATTTCATTACTTTGAAAATATTTATTCGACAATTCAGAAAATTGCTTGGAGCTAGCCTCCGTAAAAAGAAAATCTAAACTAAAGCTAGAGTCTAGGATAGATGGGTCGATAGATGACCCGACACTAAGAGCATTAGAAGTTAGTAGAATTTCTTCTTCCTCTTCGCTGTCTTCATTGGAGCTGGAGCTGCTCGAGCTTGTCTTGCTTTCGTCTTTGTCTTTGAGACTGGCGACATGGTCGAAGAGCGGTCCTTCGCCGGTGATAAGCTGAAAATGGTGGCCCTGTGCGTCGGTCCATTTTAGCGTTTTATACCATCCGTTAAGGGTTTTGTCGGTTGCGTCGGCTATGAGTAAGTTAGGATCGAAGCGACGGTCTCGCATGATCGTGGAGACAATCTCTTCATTCTTGGCGTTTGGAGAGGTTTCGGATGTGTTGGGTTCGGCTTCATTGGAGAAGCAAGCGTCGGATGAATGGATGATGTCTCGAAGGGAGGTGTTCCCGTCGACCGTTCCTCCGGAGGTAATGTATGCGTTTAGGTCGAGGATATAAGGTCGCAGGGTGACCTTGTAGGTTGACTTCGTCTCTGGACCTCTTTGACCATCCGCTCTCGGTCGTCATCTTTGGGTTCATAGCCCAGGCCCATGGTGAGCCAAAGGCTATTGTTGTCTTTTGTCTTGAAGGGTTTGTAGGTTTTGATTGGTGCGCGTGTAATGGCGCCAACCTCGAGATCGAAACCACATAGGTCTTGTGTGGGTTCGATGACTATTTCTGAAGCGTTGGGCTCCTTTGGTGTATCGAAAAGGGCTCGAAAGTTTGAGGCGTTTAGGGTTATGATTTCCTCGTTAAGAGGGATCTTAACCTTTTGGTGAAGAGTAGAGGTCACGGCCTTGGTGGCATGAATCCAAGGTCGCCCTAAGAGTATGTTATAGGAAGGAGTCATGTCAATGACTTGAAATTCGACCTTCCTTTCTATAGGACCACTGCGTATGTGAAGGGAAATGATTCCTTTCACATGACGTCGGGTTCCATCACCATCCGTGCTTGGGGTGAAGTCTTTAACGGACAGGCCGAGGCGATGTGCGGTGGCCAATGGTAGGACATTGACTGCGGACCCGTTGTCGACAAGTGACACGGGTAAGGTTTTCTTCATGCACTCTATGCTAATGTAGAGAGCAAGGTTATGGTTTGGTCCGAATGCGGGGAGATCATCATTTGAGAAGGTAATAGCCCCCGGTAGCCAATCCCTTGTGACGTGGCTGACCATTTGATCTGGAGAGATCTCGGAATCTGCACACGCTATTTGTAGGGCGCGAATGAATGCATTCCTATGTTCCGCGGAGTCCCGTAAAAGGGCCCAAATATAAACATCGGCTTTCGTGCGAGCGAGTTGCTTCTGAAGCATCTCTTTCGTGTTCGGTGGTGGAATTATTGTGGAGGTGGAGGGTGTACTCGTGGAGGGGACATCCTCCTGGGCTACGGCCTTGCCTTTCTCGGCCGCGGTTGCTTTTCGGGCATGTTCATCCGTGAAGATATTCTGATAGGGACGACCAGAACGTGTGAGGTGTGAGACCTCGTCTTGGTCTTTCTTCTCGGGCTGCGAGCCCTTCTTTTTCTTCCCCTTTTTGTTCCTTTTAGTTTTATTCGAGGAAGGAGTGGTTGAGATTTGAGCTACTGTTTTGTTAGTGGGTGGCCATTTTTCGTCTTCGTCATCGCTGAACCAAACGCCATTGATTTGGTTATCGCTGGGTGTGGTTAAGTAGGAGCAATCTATGATTGGAAGTGATTCGACGAGGGTTGCATGATCATCACTGTTTGTGAGGTCGTTTTGGACTCCGATGCCGATCTCGAAGAGTTCTTCGAAGTTCTCGGCATCTCCGTAGTCGAAATGCCTTTGCCATTTGGGTTGTAGACTGGTGAGAAATGTGTACATGAGTTCATCTTCATGTGGAGGGTTTGGAACTCGAGCAAGTAGTTTTCTCCATCGAGCAAGGTAGTGGGTAAAACCTTCCTCTTCCTCTTGACGTTGAGTTGCGAGGATGTAGAGGGAAACATGCTTGTCGGCCTTGTTCTTAGCGTGTTGTTCTAAACGTTCAACTTCGATCTGATGCAAGGCCTTCAAGTTGTCAATGTCCTTGGTGAGTTGGCTAATACGATGGCGGAGGGTCTTCAATCGGTCGAGGTTAGCCATGTTCGAGGCGCGTTGACGTTTGAAGTGAGGGGTGATGATGCGATTCATGATACGATGAGTATCCAGCTGAGGCCTGCATTTCACTTCGATATTAGTGACACGACTCGACCCACTAGACTTACAAACATTCTAAGCATTCATTTTAGCTCATTTCTTAGTTTAGAAAGACCTTTTATGTTTTGAAAAGAGGAGGTTTTAGAAAAGGCTTTAGCTAAAGGAAGCTTTTGAGGCGAGGATGCGTGCGCGCGTCTCGTCTCGATGTTAAAAGGTTTTGCTTTGCACCCGTCGAGCTGATATCGGTAATTTGCCGAGGTGAGCTCGAGTTCGGATGTGTAAAAGAGACAGGATTCGACTCGAGAGTGGTTAACAAATCGAGTCGAGGATGTTAAAAGTAGAGCTAGGCCGTATGACCTAGGGGATTGAAATCCACGAGCTCGGGTTTTAATCCTTGCTCGGGTTTTTGCTTGTTAGTGAAAAAAAGAGAATTTTGAGAAAGCTTGTTTCAAAAATTCGCGATAGTTTTGTTTGAAAAGTGTTAGTTTGTTAGATGTTAGGTTCATTTATCTTTGAAACGTTTAAGCGAGTTTTTGAAGATATGAATGCAGATGCTCGTTTTGAAAAGGACCATGGGGGTGCATGGCCTCGAACTTGTATGTATGACTCAAAAGGGGTGAAAAATGAGTCAGTCGGGTACACCTCCAACTACCTTGAGTACGCTTTGGCAGATACTTAACCCCTTTATTTCCTTACGCCGGAGCGATAGGTTTTCTAAAGGGAGCACTGGGGCGGTCAAGATAGCCGTTTACGGCAAGCCGTGGAGAGGCGAGAGGAAAGCTAGTCCGGCATGTGCTTTATCGAGTGGACAAGCCTGCATGTGGGAACCACCTCTCGAGGGTGAAAGGGTGCCTAGATTCCAAAGAGAATGGACTCTAAACGAATGTGCATAGCTCAAATATGTATACATGGATTGTTCAAGGCTTTCAAGTTTCACCTCTTTATTTTTAAAAAGAAAAAGCTAGTTTTAAGTTTTAAATATAAAATCTCCCCAGCGGAGTCGCCAAACTGTGGAACCCGGGATCGAGACGAGGGACCCAACTCGGCGTCTTGCGTAAGGGCGCATTTAGTTAAAAAGACTAATTTAAAAGAAACCTTTTAAACTGTTTTGGAGTCGCCACCTAATTATCGCGGAAATTAGGAACCTGCTGTCATGTCTTAAGCTAAAAACATGTCCTAGATTTTGGAGCACGCCGACACCCCTAGATCTAAGGCTTGTGAAACCAG
The DNA here is from genome assembly GCA_023091065.1 of Dianthus caryophyllus. NCBI lineage: Eukaryota > Viridiplantae > Streptophyta > Magnoliopsida > Caryophyllales > Caryophyllaceae > Dianthus > Dianthus caryophyllus. Next base: position 23,147,137 of record CM041527.1, read on the forward strand.
AATGGATTCGGGGTGTGGGTACTTTTAAAAAGAGTAGTTCAATTAATGATTTATGAAAACCTTTTAGAAAAGCCAATGTAAAAATAGCCTCTACTGATCTAGAACAATCCAAATAAGATGATATTTGAGCTAATGTTATCGCTACGTACAAGTGCGAAAAGTTTGTAAAAGAATGCAGATGCAGATGCAAAAAGATTGATTAAAACCCTCAGTTTAGTATGTTTAACTTATTAACGAAAACGGTTCAGTTAAAGGTCGAATTCATTGTTTAAGTTGATTTTAATGCAAAAGAAGAAGGTGCAAGATGCATGCAAATAAAATAAAGTTCAATTGTCCATTGGTTTATTTTATAAGGGTCGGTTGCTTATGCGACTTTGGCGTGTCGTCGGATATGGAGTGTACCCAAAGTAATAAGAACACTTGGAAGGCAAGCGCGCTCGGTGCCAAAGCCGGGGGGGCGCTAAAGTATAGTCCCCTTTGTTAGTCCATAGAAAATAAGAAAAAGCTTTGATCCAAGTGGATCGGTACCTACCTTGTCCTGACGCTTCAGATCTGGGCAGTGCTTCGCTTCTTGAACTTAAAAGGAGGATGAATTTAACACGGGATGGTGTGTTGAACTCAAGGATTTGAGTGCGTGAGGCTTTGAGAGAGTTTTGAAGTGTGTATGCTGTGAATGCTGATTGTAATTGTGCTCTTCGAGGTCAGGTATAGGGGTGTATATATACTAAAAACCTCGGAGAAATTAGGAAACCCGGGGATAAAAACAAGCCAAGAAACCGCATAGGCTTATGCGGTTGCCTAGGGAAACAGCATAAGCTTATGCGGTTGCCACCCCAAACCGCATAAGGCTATGCGGTTTGAAGGGGTGGCTTTTAATCTAGTTTCCTAGTTTCGGTTTGATTATATCTCTAAAAGATACGGCATAATCTTAACCTTGCACGTCAAGAAAACACCTGGGATATTTCTGAGATATTTATGATGTTCAGGGCTTTGGAGTGCGGGCTAAAGGCTGGGCTCGGGCTCGGTTTTGGGCCCGAGACCCAAAAATGTGAAAAAGGTGTATTTGCATAGATTTTGTGAAATAAGATAACCCGTGAGGCTATATTTTGTGTAAGAGGAGGCTAAAGGGAAGATCTAGCCACCGGGCCTAAATTTAGGAATTTAGGAATGCTGAATTAGACCTTGTTAATGTAAAGGGGCTAATTGTAGTGCAAGTGCGAAGCTCATGCCAAATGAAGCAGGACGAGGACCTAGCTAGACTCCAAATGGACAAAATGAACGTTTATTTAAAGCGATGTGAAGCGACCTAAATCATTTTAACATTTCAAAACGACTCAAAATGAATTCGACATTGTTAGAACCGTTTAAGTCAACGTTAAAGCATGCGTAATAGAAGTCCGTGTTATATCACAGGGTTTTGTTTGGGAGGGTACGGATATGGGTATCCACACATGCATATTAGGAAATTTTAAGGTATGAGTTATATGGGTTAAATGAGTTACATGGGTCTCGGGTAATAGTGAAATGGATGAATCTTTGCGGTTTGTATACATAATAAGAGATGGAAGGGTATGTTGGAATAAGTAAAGAAAATGAGATGGTGAGGTGAAGCATAACTTGTGTATTATTGTTACAGAAATCGTGAGAATCTAGGTGATACTCGTATATTTGGAAATAAGGGTCATGACATTGGTATATACTTCGAGGATTACGTCTTTCGTGCGTTTAGTGGTTAAATCCATAAGAGTTTGTTGGTCAATGTAAAACGGAATAACTGAGACTTTGGATTAAAGATCAATTTATGCTACCTAGTGTCAAGACGAACTTCAACCTTGTGAATGAGCAGTATGTAAGTCAATAGTTAAGTGCGAGCAATTCTTGTTGAGAATCCAGCCGTATACGTGATATAGAGGGCTTGAAATAATGAATTAAAGGATAAAGGCAAAAATGTGAGTTTACGACATCGAGTGCAATAATATAAGGATCTGTTCAGGCTTTGTTTGGTTATGGATTAGAATAGAGTGGAATAAAATATGACAACGTCGATAGGTATAGTGTCAACTGTAAGAGTAAGCTAGGTACGTTTAGCCTTGCGGAGTGTACGACTAAGTGATGACCGACGAGGAAAGTAAGTATGATATATAGTAGCAAAGGTGTAATTTAGAGAAGTAAACATCATATGTACTGTTTGGGTAATGTCACAGTGTTTGATTTTCTAAGGTGTGCATGGTCGAATGTTCAATAATCATATATATATATAAGAATCGGTGCAATGGATGAGTTGAGAGATAATAGTTAGTTATACGTGAACAATACATAGAATTCACGAGTGTCGGTGGGATACGATACCCCAAATGGGTAGACTTGAGTGTTATGGACCTTGTGTTTTGTGGGAACCTTTTCAAAAACCGCGTGAATGTGTCTTCTTTCAACGTCATGGTTACTACACCCTTAAGATACTGAGTAGTTCTGAAATAGTCTTGTAGTACGTCGATTAAGTGATCGGGGAACAAAGCAAGCCATAGTTGTTAGAAAAGTTAAATAAGGGAAGCGGCTATGCTAGCGCGATAGTCATGTATACAAGCGTAGTAATTAACTAGTAGGGTGATGTGCATCGAACAAGTTGTATTGAGTATAATCATGTTGGAGTCGTTGCATGAGGGGATTAGTAATATAGATAGCTAGATAAAGACATTAGTGGCATAACAACTTGGTAGTAGTAACAATATGGTTGGGCATAGGATACCTCAAGACACACTGATACGTGCTATTTATATAGATTATTTGCCCCCGGTTTAGTCGCATTTAGCTTGCATTTATTCGAGTTCATTATTATTTTAGGAGCTATTTGCTTTATATTGCGGTACTGCTGTTCCTCGTTTATATTTTGCAGGTTTTGGCAGTCCTGAGCCGAAACCTGAGTTGAGTGGAGCATTTTGAGTATCGTGACTACGAGACCAAGCTCGAGCTTAAAACGGAAGCTCGGGAAGGCGAATAAAGGAACAAGAGACTAAAGGCCATGAAAGATACAAAGCCCAAATGGAGCTTGGGCTTAATATCAAGAAGAAGAGCCGGCCCAAAATTTAAGGGGTCAGGCCGGTTGGGCAGGCCAGCAGCCGGCCGGCCGGCTCAAGTGTGTTTTTTGTCAGGTTTTGTTTTAATCCGAATTGTTTTAGGAAGTTAGCATATATATACTTTTAGGTCGAGATTGAAACACTTATGCTCTATTTTATGTTTGAAGTTAGGTTTTAGTTTACTGCTTAGCTTTTATTTCTCTCTTTTATAAACTCTCAAGATTAGTTAGTTCCAAGATTGATTTCATTGTAATCGTCAGTACTCCGATTTAATCCAGGTTTATTTTAATTGCTTTTATTCTTTCAATTATCATGTCTTATTATTATCGTTTTGCTTTTGCCCTAGTTATGTCTAGCTAATTTCTTAATTAGGGTTTAGGGTGATTTGTGAGATTGGTTCAGGAACATGTTTTAATTGCTTAATTGATTGAACTTGTGCAAGTTCACTTCTTCCATTACTACAATATTGACCTATTGCAACATTTTGTGTGCAACACTTTGCAATTGTGTTGCAATTTAGGAGAGAGATTTTAATTACGCAACACTTGATTCATAAGTGTTGCAAATACTAATATAATGCAGCATTTTTATTAAAGTGTTGCATTCCACATTCAAATATGCAACATTTTCTAATAAGTGTTGCATTTTATAGTCATAAATATAACCTTTGTATATTATTGTTGGTTTAATATATTTAGTATTGTTATGTTATTATACACTATTAATGTAATGACAATAAATGTAGTTCGTAAAACATACCTACTTTGTTCATGTAGAAAAATATAACATGATATAACTACTAAAAATGTTAATCGTATTAACATGCCCAAGATTATACAAAACGATAATAATATGAATCACAAGATCATAGAAATAACCTTTCAAGACTTCGGTGAAAGGCCTAAGATCCTCCTAAAACGTACCCGAATTACGTTTTCAAACCAATATCCAACGTAGGATATCTCTTATAAGTTGCACCCAAAACGCCTTATGAAAATGCCTCGTGTAAATGCTAGATTACAAGGTATATATTACTAATAATATATGAAGTATAAATGGAAATTGGATGAGTGAAAATATGAGACAAAAACTCTCAAAATCTCTCCAATATACACGACATACACCACACCAAAACAACACCAATTTTTCTACTAAACTTATGATCAAATAAGTTAGTATATAATTGTGTTTAATGGGTAGTTTTTATGTTAGTGGGGGGGTAGTTTATTTAGTAATGGTGAGTAGTAAATAACCACTTATTAACCACCTAATATTACTAAAATAAACAAAATAAAAACACTATACTACATACACATCACACGACATACTTATAGTGTATGTGTGTGTATTTTGTTTTTAGTATTTACATGTACATTACATGTAAAATAATATGTATAATATGTATTTAATTAGTTGATTATCGTATAATACAATAAATTAAATAACATAACTTATAGCAACATTTTAACTATAAATATCAACTATATTTATAATATAAATGTAGCTCATAACTATTATACACACGCGAATTAACATTTAATCCAGCTCAACTAGCTGAATTAACACTTAATTCAGCTCACCCACTAATATAACAATAATCTATTTAATCATATTAAATAATTATCCGTATACATTACCAATTTTCTAACTGTTTAGATATATTTAAGGCATCAATGTAATCAAATTACATTTCATAAAATCGTCCTATAGGTGTGACCGATAAGGACCAGCTGATCACCGCCATCTATATGACAGTAACGTCAAACTTTCTAGCAAGCCAACCGTTCTGGATATCGTTAATCACCGATTTTAAATACAAGTATCCTTTGTGATCCTGTAAGAGATTTAATAAATTAATCACACTAACTGTGGAGGACACTAGCTCCAACAATCTCCCACTTGTCCTTACAAGTGTTTGTGTGTGATTAACGATTCTCATATCCATATAAATCTCCCACTCAATGGTAGACAATTTGCAAAGTCAAACTTCCGCAAGGTCGTATCTAACAAGTGATCGTATCAAGAGTGGTTTCCTCGACTAGAGAGCAACTAACTGATATACGAATGTATCCACAACATTCGAGCATGGCCATGCATTTCAGTTACTACTCCTCGAGTGGCCCTGAGATTAAAAAAAACGATAAGATTGGATATTTTCCTTGACTCGAATCTTGCAGATTAAAGCACAGTATGAAATGACCCAGAAAAAATCTACTCGGCCTCCTTTTACGGTGCGACCACGAGAAAGAAACCAAAGTCACCCAAAACTGCCCTTATCTCAAGAAACAGTCGACAGTCAAAAGAATCGACTCTAGGAACACAATGAACGTCCTATCCACGACCAGGCAAAAATGTCTGTACATTTAGGACTTCATTTAAGTGGTCACTATGTCCTACGCAAAGATCCTCTATACCTCGCATATGTGTTTGATCAGACATCACATGTCCTTATGGTTATTGAACCTACCATCAATCAACCCACAATGTAATCACCTAGAGTTATCAGCTCACTTTGGTGATTATGGACAAAACATATATAAAGTAAATCAGTTCACTCAGTGGTGTTCAAAATTGTCACACAATCCACATGAAATACCATATATAAAATAATAATTTGATGATTACAAAGTAGTAGGTTTAACAGATACATTATCTAAAAACAAACTAAAGAAAATCAGGAACACTCTTCAATCCCATTGATACAACATGTTCAACATGTTTATTGTACGACAATGGCTTCGTGAGAGGGTCCGCTATGTTGTCATCCGTGACAACCTTGCAAATCTCTATCTCCTTTTGCTCCACGTAATCTCGTATCATATGAGCCTTCCGTAACACATGTCTAGACTTATTGCTAGATTTAGGCTCTTTAGCTTGGAATATGGCACCACTGTTATCACAATAAACAGTGATCGGGTCATTCGCACTAGGAACTACCATTAGTCCTTGTAAGAACTGACGCATCCATATTGCCTCTTTAGCGGCCTCGGAAGCTGCAATATACTCAGATTCTGTAGTGGAATCTGCTGTGACTGATTGCTTGGAACTTTTCCAACTCACTGCTGCACCATTAAGTGTAAAAACGAATCCGGATTGAGATTTGGAATCATCTCTATCCGTTTGGAAACTAGCATCTGTGAAACCTTTTGCACATAATTCTTCGTTTCCACCATATACTAACATCCAATCTTTAGTCCTTCTCAAGTACTTTAGGATGTTCTTAACAGCAATCCAGTGACTTTCACCTGGATCCTTTTGGTAACGACTCGTCATACTAAGTGCGAATGCCACGTCTGGACGTGTACACATCATAGCATACATAATCGATCCTACGGCCGAAGCGTACGGAATTCGATTCATGCGCTCTATTTCTTCTGGTGATTTAGGTGATTGAGTCTTACTCAAATGCACCCCATGAACCATCGGAAGATTACCCCTTTTTGAGTTCGTCATACTGAACCTCTCAAGAATTTTATCTATATAAGATTCTTGACTTAACGCCAACATTCTCTTGGATCTATCTCTATAGATTTGAATACCGAGTATTCTCTGTACTCACCTAAGTCTTTCATCCAAAATGATTCTTTAACCATTCTTTTCTGAGAAGAAAGCATAGGAATGTGATTCCCTATTAACAGTATGTCATCTACATACAAAACTAGGAATGCAATATAGCTCCCACTTGATTTGACATATAAACATGGTTCCTCGACTGATCGTTTAAAACCATATTGTTTAATCACTTGGTCAAATCGATGATTCCAACTCCTCGATGCTTGCTTAAGTCCATAAATGGAACGCTTAAGTTTGCATACTTTCTTAGGATATTTTGGATCCGTGAAGCCTTCGGGTTGTACCATGTACAATTCCTCGTCTAAATAACCGTTTAAGAAGGCGGTCTTCACATCCATTTGCCATATTTCATAATCATGGAATGCAAAGAATCGCTAAGATAATCCGGATAGATCGAAGCATCACGACAGGTGCAAAGATATCATCGTAGTGTAAACCTTGCACTTGGGTGAAACCTTTTGCAACAAGTCGTGCTTTATAGATATCTGGTTGTCCACCTAGTGAACGTTTTATCTTATAAATCCATTTGCACTGAAGAGGTCTCACCTTTTCAGGCAAATCAACCAGATCCCATACTTCGTTCTCGTACATGGAGTCTATCTCGGAGTGCATGGCTTCAAGCCATAGCTTCGAGTCAGAACTAGTCATTGCACCTTTGTAGGTAGTCGGTTCATTACTTTCAAGAAGTAATAAATCATCTCCATTTCCTTCTTCAACGATACCAATGTATCGATCCGGAGGATAAGAGACTCGACTTGACCTCCTAGGTTCGCGAGAATAGTTACTGCAGTGGAGGTTGAAGGAATATCTTCCTCCATCACTTGTGCAGTGTCTGGTTCTGAGATTTCTGACAACTCAAAAACTCTATTACTTTGATTATTCGTGATAAACTCTTTCTCTAAGAATTTAGCACTAGCTGCAACAAAGACGCGTTGTTCAGTAGGTGAATAAAAGTAATGACCAAACATTCCTTTTGGATATCCCACAAAGTATGTTTTGACCGATCGTGGGCCTAGCTTATCGTCAGGTCTCCACTTAACGTAAGCCTCACATCCCCAAACCCGAATAAATGACAAATCAGGAACTTTTCCTTTCCACATCTCATATGGGGTTTTGTCAGTCGCTTTAGTCGGACTTCGATTAAGAATGAGTGCAGCAGCATTTAGAGCAAACCCCCACAATGAATCCGGTAAAACCGAGTGACTCATCATGGAGCGAACCATGTCTAACAAAGTTCGATTTCTCCGTTCGGACACACCATTCAATTGTGGTGTTCCAGGTGGAGTTAGTTGTGATACAATACCACAATCCTTTAGGTGTTGATCAAATTCATTAGATAAATATTCACCACCACGATCTGATCGTAATGCTTTTATTTTTCTATCTAATTGGTTCTCAACCTTATTTTGAAATTCCTTGAATTTCTCAAAAGATTCACTTTTATGTTTCATTAAATAGACATACCCGTATCTACTTAAATCATCAGTAAAAGTGATGAAATATCTATAGCCATCTCGCGCTGTGACAGACATTGGTCCACATACATCGGTATGTATTAGTCCTAGTAGGTCACTGGCTCGCATTCCAATACCTTTAAAAGATATACGAGTCATCTTTCCAATGAGACATGATTCACAAGTACCAAATGATTCATAGCCAAAAGGTGAAATAATCCCATTCTTAATGAGTTTCTTTACTCGTTTTTCATTTATGTGTCCCATTCGACAATGCCATAAATACGTTTGATCTTTATCACCTAATTTTGCCTTTTTATTATTCACATGAAATATTTCTTGCGTTTGATCTAGAACATAAATGCCATTCATGGAAAACGCTTGACCATAAATAACATCATTTAAAGAAAAAGTACAACAATTGTTCTTAATAATAAATGAAAAACCAGAAACATCCAACATGTTAACGGAAATAATGTTCTTTGACAAACTGGGAACATAAAAACAATCATTCAAACAAAGTTCCAAACCACTAGGTAATAACAAGATGTAAGTTCCTACAGAAACAGCAGCAACTTTTGCTCCATTCCCAACACGTAAATCAACATCGCCTTTAGCCAGACGTCTTACGTCCCGGAGGCCCTGCAAGTGATTACAAATGTGAGAACCACATCCAGTATCAAATACCCAAACAGAGGAACTCGCATGATTAATTTCTATCATGTGAATGTTAGATGACATACCTTGAGCTGTCGCACGTCCAGCTTTTATGTCCTCGAGGTACTTAGGACAATTCCTTCGCCAATGCCCAGACTGTTGGCAATGGTGACATTTTCCCTCCTTTTCTTTGCTCTTCTTGCCTTTTGAGTGACTTGACTCCCCAGGACCACTCTTGGGTTTAGGCTGACCTTTCTTCTTGAACTGAGGTCGCTTAGCATTCGAGGCAGCAGGTGCCTTTCCCTTTCCCTTAGCCTGTATCACAAGAACATCTTTCTTGTGACTCCCACTCAAATTAAGATCTTTCTCAGCTTGCACGAGCAGAGAATGAAGTTCGTGAAGACTTTTCTTCATATCATTCATGTTGTAATTCACCCTAAACTGAGTGAATCCATCATGAAGTGAGTGTAGGATACGATCAACAATGATCGAGTCCTCAAGCTTGCAGCCAAGAGCCTCTAACTTCTCCACATTCTCAATCATATTAAGCATGTGAGCGCTAACAGGTTGGCCCCTTTGCAGCTTAGCCTCAAAGAAGCGTACAGCTGCATCATACCTAACAATTCTCGGAGCTTGCGAGAATTCATTAGTCAGCGTGGTGAAAATGCGATTTGCACCTTGGGAAATGAAGCGACGTTGCAAATGGGAATCCATTGCATATATGAGTACGTTCTTAATCGCACCCGCTTCTTTAACAAACTCATCGTATGCGATTCGTTGAGCTCCAGATCGGCGAAGAGTTCAAATTTGAATTGGCTCCATGAGATACTTTCACTTTCCGTGCGATAGCAGCATTCTTTAATGCTGCCTCCCATTCGGTGAAGTTACTACCATCTGACTTGAGACGATAGTTTTGGTTGTAGGAGACATGGTCCATGAAGGAACGCAACCATGACTCCCTAGTCAAGACGGCACTAGGGCCGGGGGTAGCAGTATTATCAGCCATAATACAGCAGAAAATGCAACAAATATATCTACAATATAAGAAGATAAAGCAAACATAAGCAATCACCAAAAATAATGCGTCTATTTAAAACATGTAAATAAACTAAAAGCATTCATATAATTGATCCCACTCAAGAATTATATAAATGATTCCAAGACTCAAATTTCAAAAAATCGATAAGTCAACTATTTGACTAATTTTTAACCTTTTAAAAACTCTTGGTTCATAAATTTCTTAAATTTATTGATAGTCCATTCAATTCTCACATATTAGTGAAAACCAAATGTTGAGTTCAACTAACACCGACATCAACTACTTACCCAAGGTAGAAGGGGTACACATGGATTTAACAACAGGTCCTATATGCCCACCGACGAACAAGGGATTCATAATGATTCGATTTAGAAAGACTATATCTCAATTTTAAAAGAGTGAGATCTCATCATCCATTAAAAACTCATTTAAGTGAACAATTTAGGTGAGTTTAAGTGAACGATGACTTTTTAAAACATCATATGTTTAATCTATTTAAACTAGCACGTGGGAATGAATCAATATTCATCGATATAGGTGGTTTGTTTAAGGCGGAAAAAGACGAAAAGCATAAATAAAACAAGCACATAAAACCTAGTGTGGCCTAACAAAAACAATACAAGGCGGAATCCAATCAAATTGGACCCTATAAAATACAAATTGGAATCCTTCGAAAAGGACCCTATCTTCATAAGCAAGGCTCCAAAAACAACTCCGTCTTGGATCACCAAAAGGATCTTCAATCTCCTCTTCTTTTACCACTAACTATTACATGAAAAATCTATTTACATATAATCTAGGATAAAAGAAGATTACAAGTTGGAGACGTGAAAAATCCCAAAATCACATTTTCATCATTACGAAAATGCAATTAAAAAAAAAACAAAAACTTAGGCCACACTAGATATAAGACGCAATCAAATATAAACGCATTCATCTACTAAAACAAAAATTCATACATCCATATGCAAGAAAAACACAAACCACCATACAAAAAAAGTTTAAGTGAAAATTTCTTAAAAATTCACCTATTAACATAAAAATCAATCATGTCACACATAAATTGATTAATAAGAATTAATTCAACATATCACATATAATGAATCAATTCAATTACCATTTTAAACTATTTTAAAATGAATGGTATCATATATACTCATATATCATAAACATTTTTATGACAATTCTTTAAGGCATTTCAAAACAAGATCAATTTGACAATTCAAATTAAAACAAAATGAATCAATCACATTAATTCAATTTCAAAAAAAACATTTCGGCCAAAGTAAATAAAAAAAACAAAAACAAAATTTTTTTTTTTAAATTTGTTTCGGCCAAAATTAAAATTTATACATATATATATAAACAATTATTTTTATTAAATCATATTTAACAACAAAAAATTGACATGTATATATATATATATAAACATTCGAAATATTTAATATATGCAAAAATTGACATTAATAATTTCACAAATTATGTCACATACTTTATTATCATATAATAAACTTTATAATTATCACATAATCATATTATTTTGATTTTAATCACATTTAAACCAAAATAAGGTGTTATACATCTTAAAATATGATCTCATCAAAACATTGACATATAACAAATTTTGCATATCAATTTAATTTAATCATCCTAACAATTTAAAACAATTAAATTAAACCAAAATTTTCGAAAAACATAAAAAAAATGCCGAGAGAAAATAAAATATAAACGATTTTATATTTTCAATTTTAATCCATATTAAAATCATTTTGAGCCTAATGCTCTGATACCACTTGTAGAAAAATATAACATGATATAACTACTAAAAATGTTAATCGTATTAACATGCCCAAGATTATACAAAACGATAATAATATGAATCACAAGATCATAGAAATAACCTTTCAAGACTTCGGTGAAAGGCCTAAGATCCTCCTAAAACGTACCCGAATTACGTTTTCAAACCAATATCCAACGTAGGATATCTCTTATAAGTTGCACCCAAAACGCCTTATGAAAATGCCTCGTGTAAATGCTAGATTACAAGGTATATATTACTAATAATATATGAAGTATAAATGGAAATTGGATGAGTGAAAATATGAGACAAAAACTCTCAAAATCTCTCCAATATACACGACATACACCACACCAAAACAACACCAATTTTTCTACTAAACTTATGATCAAATAAGTTAGTATATAATTGTGTTTAATGGGTAGTTTTTATGTTAGTGGGGGGGTAGTTTATTTAGTAATGGTGAGTAGTAAATAACCACTTATTAACCACCTAATATTACTAAAATAAACAAAATAAAAACACTATACTACATACACATCACACGACATACTTATAGTGTATGTGTGTGTATTTTGTTTTTAGTATTTACATGTACATTACATGTAAAATAATATGTATAATATGTATTTAATTAGTTGATTATCGTATAATACAATAAATTAAATAACATAACTTATAGCAACATTTTAACTATAAATATCAACTATATTTATAATATAAATGTAGCTCATAACTATTATACACACGCGAATTAACATTTAATCCAGCTCAACTAGCTGAATTAACACTTAATTCAGCTCACCCACTAATATAACAATAATCTATTTAATCATATTAAATAATTATCCGTATACATTACCAATTTTCTAACTGTTTAGATATATTTAAGGCATCAATGTAATCAAATTACATTTCATAAAATCGTCCTATAGGTGTGACCGATAAGGACCAGCTGATCACCGCCATCTATATGACAGTAACGTCAAACTTTCTAGCAAGCCAACCGTTACCGATATACGTTAATCAGCTGATTTTAAATACAAGTATCCTTTGTGATCCTGTAAGAGATTTAATAAATTAATCACACTAACTGTGGAGGACACTAGCTCCAACAGTTCACTCTGTAATAATCTGTATTTTTCATATCTTGTTATAATCCTAGTCTCAAATTTTAAGTCGAATCTTATATTTTAATTCGAATTAATAATACTAATAATAATAGAAATAGAAATAGAAATAAAAATAAAAAATAGAATTTACTTAAGAACATAAACAAGCCCAAAAACCTAACTTTGATTATCGATATGTAATACCGCGTATTTTTCCGTATCCTATACTAGCTGAGTGTTAGGTTCTTAATCGAGTTTTATAGTTTAAGATCGAGTTTAGAGGAATGTAGCTGTATAGGTCATAATAACATCATATCTTCCATCATATGAAATGAATAAAAAGGGATATTCTATATGGTACCCCTCAGTTTTTTGACTTTCTATATGGTATCCCTACATTTTTTAAAACATACATGGTACCCCTAATTGTTGTCATTATCCATAAGTATACCCCTGAACTTTGTTTTCAAACAATTAAACTCAATTTTAGGCTTACGTGATGACTTGGATGCGTAACCAAGCTTGTCATTTATTATCTCATGACATAAAGACTCTATTAAGCTCAATATCCATCAACAACCTAATATTTATTAATATATATGGGTTATAAAATTTTACGACAAATAAGTTATTGTTTTCCTACAAAATTATCACGTCTAAGATAAATATTGAGCCTAATAGAGTCCTTCTGTCATGGGATGATAAAACCAAACTTCGTTACACGCCCAAGTAATCATTTAACGCTTAAAAGTGAGTTTAATTGTCTAGAAACATAGTTCAGGGGTATACTTACGGATAATGACAACAATTAGGGGTACCATGTATGTTTTCGAAAATGTAGGGGTACCATGTAGAAAGTCAAAAAACTGAGGGGTACCATATAGAATATCCCGAATAAAAATATAAAATGAAAGGAGTTGTCTCCTCCTTTTTCCTCGTATCCTTTGTTCCCTCCTGCTCCATTCATCATCATAGTCATCACCATACATCATCACCCTCACCCACGTCCTCATCAAATCGTTCATCATCCTTGCTCATCATCTTAGTCATCGTTATCACCGTCGTCCATCATCATCATCATCGCCTATGTTGTCAATGATCTGCCTTTCCGTTCTTTTCACTCTAATTCATTGAGCCAAGCCTCGAATTGCCGTAACTCCTCGATTTTTAACCACCTAATGCAAGTATTTAAGGTATATTTCGCATATCGTCAATTGATTCTGATTTCGTCGATTTTAACCTAATTTTTGGGGCTTTTGATTTTGGGTCGATTTTATGGGTTTTAAAGTGTCGAATTGTGAGTATCCAACTATTAATTGATAGTGTAATAGTTATTTGTAGAGTTTGTGTTGAATCAAAGCGACTACGACACGATTTCAATTTCAAACTCGGAGTTTTTGCGGTTCTCACTTCAAGGAAATGGTTAGATCCCTTATTTAGTCTGGTATTGTGTGCTTAAACCCATGAATTGATGAGTTGTGTGTGTGGCAGAGATCAAAGGTGTATTTGTATATGTGAGTCGAGTTGTCTGCTTATACTTCTCGTTGTTGGGATTGTTACTCGCTGCGTAGTACACTGGTTATTTCTATCTATACTATTAAGGTTACATCGACTTAAGTGGAGCCGTTGAATGGTCACAATGATCGAGTACTTGTGAATGTGTGCAAATTGTGAAGTGTGTATGTAAATGTGTAAGTTGTCAAGTGTGTCGGAGATGGGTGAATGGATTTAAGTGTATAGGTGTTTGTCAAGGGCCGAGGACCATCTTTTTTGGGTCGGGTTTCGGGTTCGTAAAGGAGGCCTGCTACTGCCCTGTTGAGTGGCCGTGAACCTGGCCGTTTTCGGCTCTTTGGTGGCCGTGACCGTGCCAATTCTTTGGAGGTTTTTGGATGGGTCTTGTGGTGATAGTCGTGGGCCCGTTCTTCTTCTTTGGTTTCCTTGTATTATTGTTGCGATTTCCTTTTTAGTTGTGGCTACAGGTCATGGTTATTACTAGCTTGGTTGATCGCACTTGTACTTTTGGAATTAAAGCGGTTATCGAGTTATTAAACAAGTAAAATGAACCTAAAATGTATCATGCTTAATTAAGCCTTGCAAGTTACTAGATAAGTAATTTTAGCCTTGTGTGTATGTGGGAAGGTATGTATGAATTCGAGTGTGTATGTGCTATCAATGAGTAGTTAGTATTGTATTTGAGCCAAGGTTTAGCTGAGGATTGGAGTGGAGCATAGGGCTGGTCGTGTAGGATTAATGAGGCCGTTTAGTCGCTCTTGTTGCAGTCAATTGTGGCTGCTGTTTTACAGCCTTCGTAGGCCGAGTTGTGGCCCTTGTGACCGTGTTGTGTGGTGGTTGTTGGCAGCCGTTTTGGGCTGCCATGATGCCGTGTGTGGGCTGTCAATATTTTTCGTGTTTTGGACTTGGTTATGCAAAGACACAGAAGGATGTGATGTATAAGTGTGTAACGGTGTAACGTGTGAATTTATTTGCACGGTAGCCTTATTCATTTATTTGAATTTTCATGATTCAATTCCCTCACTCTTTGTTTATTTCAACGCTATTAATTATCGTCCTCCCTCTCATTTGTAGTTTTCAGCCAACACGGATTGTGTTGAATGACATGATTGTTCGAAGTTCTTTTGTTATATGACATTCAAATATTGGATGAGGTTATTAGTGGTTGTTCATCTTTATGCTTATCAACTCCTTATTTCCTTCTCGGGCAGATATGTGCTTTAGCATAAGCCAAACTATTCTTGTTGGACGGATTACTCAAAGTGCAAGGTACATACAACTTCACATGTTTATTCATTTAGTTTGAGTACATCAATCTTAGTAACCCCCTTAACTGAATTGTTACTTCTAAAAAAACAAAATTCAATGAATGTAATAAAGTTGTTTTAGAGTCCCCTCAAATAAGTTCTTTTGATCATCGTCTTTCCTCCCTAAAAGCTGACGTAACTGATTTTGGCCCTTTTGATGATGGAATTGGATTTCGGAGTGGGTAATAGTCTAACTATTGCACTTCTGTGGTCATTCGACTTATTTGCCTAAATCTGGTGACTGATACGAAGCTTGTACCATGGTCGAAACTGTTTCCCCCCAATGATGTTTATATATGATGATGTATGTAGGGTGCTAAGGTTAATCATCTATTTTGTTTTTTGTTTTTTTGTTTTTTTATTATAGCTATATATAGCATGAAATATTCAGTTTTGTTCAATGACATGAGGAGGTCAGGTTCTTATACTTTTGCTTTGTAGGACTGGTGTAAAAGAAAGAGCTTCGGATCAGCGATTACTACAATTGTGATGGTTCCATTTTACAAAAGACTAATGGAGGATAGGGAGCTTGCTCGGCAAGTAGTAGATGCTCAGTACGAGGATTAAGCTATGGCATGCCTTAGTCTCTTCACTTTAAGGCTACAAGTTGTAATTTAATGCTATTACAGTTGTTAGTTTAAATCATATATAGTTCTTAAAGACGTTGTATTTTCAATTCCTTTTTAATGAAACTATAGGTCATTTATAAAAGTTGTTCATTGTCTATAGAAAAAAAATGTCCGATATCAACGGTGTCACATCTATTTGGAAATAGTGTTACAAATGGTGAAGAAAGTGTTGCTATTTGAACAACATAAATGTTGCAATTGCTTGTAGAAGTGTTGCCGTTTAAATTACATTAGTGTTGCAATTGCTGGAAAAAAGTGTTGCTGGAAAAAAGTGTTGCATACTAAAAATTAGTGCAACACTTTGTAAAAGTGTTGCTTTTGATAACAAAGTGTTGCAATATGTGTTGCATTGTGCTATTGCAACGGAGTTTTAAGCAGCATATTTAAAAGTGTTGCATAATGTTTAAAGCAACATTTCTAAGACATTTTGCAACATTTTCATGGTGTTGCTATAAATTGATTTTGTAGTAGTGTTCCTACGCGTTTTTATTATCAATTGAATTTAGGGACGCCTTAATTGAATTGAACCTAGGTAGTTTCAGTTTAAGATCGAAAGCCAAATTGAAACTAGACTCACGCGTATTTGATAAGTTAAGTTTAGTAAGTTGCGAGAGCCCGCTAAATTTGCTTAAGGTTAATATTGACTCGAGAGAGCGTATTCCTAAACCTAGTCACTTGCATAGCTTCAATTGATTGATATTTCCTTTTGAGTTGAGTTCTTGAATTAATGTTACATTGATCCCGATGCCCTAATCTCCCTCTCATTTAACTTTACACTCTTTTATTTATTGTTCTTAGTTTAGTCTTCTAAAACACCGTTTTTATTACCCTCGAGACTGACCTATTTTAGCTAAGCGATCTTTTGACTACATCTGTCTCTCTGTGGATTCGACCCTACTGCCACTAGCTACCCAGTTAGTTGTCTTTAGGTTTATTTTTGATAGGCGACTACGACTTAGCCTCATCACACACAAACTAAGGAATCCTGTTACGCTAAAGTATGATATGGAATGGAAGCTCCACTAGCTATGTGTAAGAGTAAGGTTATGGTAATACCTCAAGTTTCATTAGAGTCAACAGTTGTGATATAAGTGTAGTATTCTTGTGGTGCATTATAACCTCAAGTTTCAGATGCGCATTATAAAGGCAGGTGACCACTTTATTGATTGAACAAATAAGCTAGGAGGGCTGACTATTTACATGCTTAGAACAGATGAGTATTATTTTCGCAATATGTAACGTATAACCTGTTTGGATAGCTGTGAAAGGTATGATAACGTATGTTGACAAGTGTAGGATGCTTTATAGTTATACCTTAGTTCAATAAGTCATCGGCTGTGCAGGTTCCTATGGATGTTAGAATTTTCTGTTCCGTTTTCACCATACCCTATTTTATATTACACAGATGTCTTTTGTCTGATATTTTATTAAAGAACGTTAACTCTAGTTGTATGTCGTTGCTTACGACCTTTTGATCGGGTATGCTGGAATCTCTGGAAGTAATGGGATACAAAGTACAGATCGTAGTCACCATGCTATGGATGAGGGGTTGTTGTAGGAGCATACCTTTTTCTTGTCGCTTGTGTTATGTTTGTTAGTTACGTGGGCGTAACTCATCTTTTTAGGGAGGTAAGAAAGCGCGCGTTTTATATTATATATCAATTGCTTGCATGTTATGTACGGGATGTGTTGGTAAGTTGATAAAGTGGAGTACGTTACCTGGAGTGTAATGCCTTTTGGACGGTGTGATGACTTTGACTTAGCACTTACCACGCGTTTGTGATTGGTTAGTGTTATGAATTTCGGGACGAAATTCTTTTAAGGGGGGAAGACTGTAATACCCCGTGTTTTTCGTAGTCGGTATTTTTAAGTCGTCTATATTATTTTGGGTTAGTAATATTAATTTGGGCTTTTAGCGAAATTTTAATATGGGTAATTCTCATCTGTGCCCCCGAAGGAATGACTTTTCTCACTTGTACCCCTACAATTCTTTTAATCTCAGTTATACCCTTGACATTTATTAGTGAAGGTCATATGTGACCAAAATTGGTTTAAATGTTAATTGGAGCTATTAAATGTCACCTTAAAATCCAATTAATTTTGGCGAAAATTAGGGAAAAGATCATAAAAACGAGTTTCTTAATTGATGGCGTATAATTGGAATCCATTTCATGTGCTTAATTAGTGTCAAGAAGGCAATTAATTTACTCCAATTAACGTCTAAATCAATTTTGGTCATGCTTGATATTCACTAATAAAGTTCAGGGGTATAATTGAGATTATGAGAATCAGAGAGACAAAGTGGTAAAGTCATTTCTTCGTATGACAAACGGTAATTTCCCTTTTAATATTAAATTCGGGGATATAGCATGTGTATGCTCGTTGGATGCGTAAAAATGGTGAGATTCAGAAAGGTTAGTTGTTTAAGCTTGGCGAGGGTTAGTTTGGGCGTGAGTTGAGTAATTGTCGGGATCAAGTGTGTTGACTCGGGTTTGACCACCCATCCTAGCTTTAAATGAGCCTATTTAAGCCTTTTTTCTCATCAAACCCTCATTACATCTCATAAAAACACAACACAACCCTCCCTTACATTATAATTTCTCTTTTCTCTCTCCTACCTTTAAAATTACAAGAAAAAAATCAGCCTATAACTCCCCAAATCAAACCAGCCGAAATACACTTCCCCCCACAAACCCCCTCACTAAATCAACCGTATCTTTTTCATTTCTCGCTCAAATTCGACGATTCTTGTTGCTACGCAATCCTCTCTTCATTCTCCATCTCTCTATACTAGTTTCATTTGAAGGTGAGTGGATTTACTAGTTCAAGTTAGTAACTTTAATAGTTAGGGTTTTACTAGTTTCATGTATTTGTTGGTTTATATTGTTTGCTTGGGTTTTTGGGAGTTAAGTAAGGGTGTTTATCGTGTTTCTAAACTTTGTAGAGGAAGAGTTGTTGAGGAGCCTTTGTAGAGTCAAGTCACCTTCGCCTTTGTCTTGCTCTTGTGTGGATTCTCTCTCAAGGTAAGGGTTACTCCCTTACTTAGCTATTTGAAGTGTTTGTTATGTATGCTAGTATGTTTATGTGTGATGTTTATAGTTGTAATGATTGGATTGTAAAGTATGATACATTCTAAGAATGTGTGTTGTGTTTGGATGATATGAATTTATCTTTGATGTACTAAGCATGATTATAATATGTGAAAGATGAAGATTATGACAATATTGCAAGCTTGGGAATTGTGTGAATTGGACCGTGATGGTTGAGGCCGAAAGTGGGCCGTGTGGTGTTGAAAGTCGTGAGGCTTGTTTGGGCCGTGTGCCTTGGGTGCTCGGGGTCACAACTGAGCACCATGTGAACGTGATGAATTTTGGTAGTGTTAGTATTGTATGGTCTCATGTGTATGTGTGAGTGACTCGTGTTATTGTAATGGTTGTAATGTTTGAATGTTGTAATTTCGGTTGTGATGAGAATGTTGGTTGATATGGTGAATGTATCACAATGGTATATTTGGGAGGAAATGGCTGGCGTGTGTATGTATGAGTATATGTAGGTATGCGCGTATGAATGTAGAGCGTGGTTGATATGAACTTGACAACCTTGTAATGTTGTATGCAAGAGATTAAATATTGAATGCTTTACTTTGTAATATATCCATGTATATTCTGTTGTTCACTTGCCATGATGTTTTGTACTCGATTATATGATGAGTTCTGTGTGGCCCGATGTCATAACATGATGAGGTCTGTGTGGCCCGATGTCATGAGGTCTGTGTGGCCTAATATGATGAGGTCTGTGTGGCCCGATGTCATATATGATGAGGTCTGTGTGGCCCGATGTCATGAGGTCTGTGTGGCCCAACATTTGGAGGAGGTGTGGAGTGTTGACGATGTGGTAAGTCCCCTGTGTGGAGGTTACACAGTGGGGTTCTTAACTCGCCTTGTGCTTTGATTTGTTGATAATGGTCCGAGTTAGCATAAGTATGGTTTCCAACGGTCTAAGAAGAAAACAGTGCTAATGTAATATAATCTCTTTCGCGTTTAGAATTTATTTTTAAAGCTTATATCTTCTTTTCCTCTCTTATGAGTTTGGTCGTTGGCTAACTAGGTTGTTGTTGTGTGTCTGTTTGTTTTCCCCACCTCGTAGATACTCGGACGCTGTCTTGCTAGCTTGGGGCGCCTGGAGGGTTCGCTAGAGTCTTGTTGAGTCTAGTTCCACCTTAGACGCTTTCTCTTTTTGACACATTCAGTTTTTCGGCCTGCGAGCCTTGACGTTGTCCTTGTGACGGTTGTAGTTTTGAGTTTAAGGTTCCTTTGATGTTGGATTTTATATGGTATGCTACAAGTTTACAGATTTTGAATACAGGTGTTTTGCCCAAGGACCCATTCAGTTGGGTCCCGTGACGCCAACATTTAGGTAGGGTCCGTCCGGCCTAAATGGGGGTGTTACATTTTCATTCATCTTTGACTTTAATTATTAACTTTTAATATATCAAGATGATGTTTGAGAATGGTGTAAAAATATAATTGTGATGTATTTTTATTTTTATCAAGGTCTTATAGTATGAAAGAAGATGAATAAAGTAAATATATTCATTTAAATTGTTATTTCTACACAATTAAAAATCTATGAGAAATTGTAGTGTTTTAATGAGATTTTTATAGTAATTGTTTTAAAATTATATATTTACAATATCGTAAATTTACACTTGAACCAAAAAAACATATTGTCATTATTTTTAATTTAATTATCTTTCTTATAACTAAAATGTAAGTCATATCATCATCTAAAAATAATTTATTTTTGCGCTTAATTTCATTTTTATTTATTTTCTTTTTAACAAATTAATTAAAATAAAAGAACCAAAAATATAAGAATCATTCATTCAGAAAATGGATGCATTAATTTAGTTGGTGTAAGAATTAAAATCTTTCAAAGGTTATGAAAAAATAAAATCATTATTTCTCATCCCTTAATTTCATGTTTTTATTTTGTTTCGAGAATTTATATTAAGTTACAATAGTAACTATTTATTTTATATGTGTTCAGAAATATTCTCAAAACTAGTTTGCGTGCCCGGCCCCGCCCGGGCTATCTGTCATTCTCTTTTAAATCAATTCTTATATAAAATACTCCGTATAATTGTGTATATTTGTCTATCTAATTTATATATTTACCAATTATGATACAATTTAATTTAAATATGTAATATTTAATATATTGATTTTTCTAAAATATGTATACTAATTTCATATAAAAAATTCAAAAGTATTTTTCTATTGTATTTTATTGGAAACATGAGTATTTACAAAAATAACTTATCGAATCATCATAAAGATATTTAATATAACTAACTTATATTATATTGTTCATTATTTTCTTTAATTTAATTATTAATAAAATATTTTTAAGGAGACAATATTTATTTTTCAATTTTGGTATCATAATATTATAAGGATTCAAATTGTAGATTTAGTATTATATTTTTAATTTTCGATTGCATATATTAATTATTTTCATCCATAATCCGATTAGTTATGGAATAATTGATTGTTTCCAATTATATATATTTAAAAATAATATTAATTTATTTCGGCCAATTGTATTGCGACAATTGTCGACCATAGAGACTATGGTTTCGACTTTATATATATACTAGTTGGCGTGCCCGTCCCCGTCCGGGCTATCTATCATTATTATTAAGATTTAAAAATAAGTATAAAATGTAATTTTTATATATTTTTTCTAGTTTATATATTTACCAATTATGATATACTTTTCTATGATATTTAATATGACAAAATTTCTAAAATATAAATACTAAGGCCATGTTCTTTTCAGCTTTTATCGTATTTAATATGATAATTTTCTAAAATCTATGATTTATCATATTTGTTTTTCGTTTATTTGCTAATTTTATTATATAGTACTTACCTAATACTATTTTTTTTCCCTTTAACTTATTTATTAAATCAAATATTATTTGAATTTTTAAAATTATATGAATTACCATATTTCTTTTGCTCTTTCATTTTTTTTTAATATTTTAAAATATAACTTACTTATATTTTTTTCCCTTAACTTGAATATTTAATCCAATATATTTAAGGCAAAATATGTATTCTTCAATTTTGCTATCCTACAATTTTAAGGATTCCAATTGTAAATTTAGTTTTATATTTTAGATTACATATGTTAATTATATTATACTACACCATCTTCTCTTTTTTTTTTTCCTTTTTTTTTTTTTGTTAATTACATATATTCTCTTTTTGTTACGTTAAAATGGGGTAATAAAGAAATTGGAATTTTGTCATTAAATCAAACTTTACCCTATCACTATACTAAACATGTTTTTTTTTTTTTTTTTTTTCTTAATTAGTAGATGTTCTTATACAAAATTGAGATTAACAATCAAATCAAAACTTAATACTATTAAACTAACTAAAAGATTACGCATTAAGCATTACAAATATTATTATACAACCATATCTAATAACTTGATTTAAAAATAAGATAATCGATAGATATTGTACATCACTTTTACCTTTCATGTTACATATTCTTACCTTTCATGTTACATATTCATTAGTTTTTCTATTGGGTTATAATCAAGTTTGTTCAATAAAAAACTTCAAATCTTGAACGTAAAATATAAATCTACAACATACAAAGAAAAAAAAAATCAGCAATAATTTAATCAAGCTATGTTTAAGTATCAAACATAGTAATTAAGAAATAAAAATATTCAAATTTTAAACACTCTTTTCAAATACATCGTAAAAAATAAATTTAACACAAATTGTAATCATAATTAAAACATAATAAAGTAAAACTATTTAACATAGTACGTACCTAAAAAGATCTAGCTAAAGTTTTTGATGTATATATATATACAAAAAGGGATGTGGACTTACCTAAAAATTAAATAAGATAATTATGTGTCATATAATTATTTATTTTGAAATTATTATTTTTCTTCTCAATTAAAAACATCTTCAATTAATTTTTTTTGGAAAGTTCTAATATAGTAAATATTTCAATTGTAGATTTAGTTTTATATTTTAAGTTACATATGTTCGATTGTAGATTTAGTTTTATATTTTAAATTACATATGTTAATATTTTTTCATCTAAAATCCTAGAAATAGTAGAATTATAAATAATACTAATATTAATTTTTTAGACCAATTATATTGTGACAAATGTCGACCATAGAGACCATGGTTTCTGCTTTATATATATATATTAGATTACAAAGTTTGAGGATGATTATTATGAAATAAGTTATAAATTAACTTTTATTTAATTAATCTAAACATATTCGAAATAGATGAACAAAAACAACTTACAGTAAGTATTCTAACATACCAACTTAATATAAATATCATATTAAGCTTGATGTATAAAAATGAATGTATACTTTTTAAAATGTGAAAAGTGCTTGATGAATTTCTCAAAAAAAATTGAAAACTTCTTCGGAATCATTTTAGTATTATATAAAAAAAGAAATGTATCCACCATTATACGTGACTATAAAAAAGTGTATCTGATGCGGGAGCAGTGAGAACACAATGGAAACGAGGCCTTGGATAGCACATGGTGCGGGAGCATTGGAAACACAATAATAACAAAGCCTTGGAGAGCACGATTCCGACCATCTGAATGGAACCACAGTAGAAACGCAGGCACGTTTCTCACTATCTGGCAGGAAACGCAGGCTTTAAAGGTTCCTGGAAACTCACAGGAAACGCAGACGCGTTTCCCACAGACTAGCTGGAAACGCTGGAAAACGTGTACAGCTCAACACGCTTTCCTTAAATTAGTCCGTAGGAATCAGCTGGTATAACTTTAATTATTCTTAGTTTATTTTCTTTATTTACTTGCAAATAAAGTAGGAAAATTTCCTAATTGTGTTAGGAATAATCTAGTTGATTTTATTTAATTTTGTTTGTCTGTTTCCTAAATAAAATTAGGAAAGTTTTATAACTCGGTTTCCTTAATGAGTTAGGACCGACATAAGCTATCTTAGAGTACTATAAATAGGGTCGACTTGTGACCTTATTTCAGATCTTATCATACATTGAATATCATTAAAGTTTTACACTTTGCCTAAACTTGAGAGTTCAAACCCTTGAATTCTTTCTTGCGAGATTGATTTCAAACTCTTCCTTACGAGGTTGTTGCGAGGATTGATCGAGATTGCTTACTTATCCGTTCTTGTTCCAAGAACTTGCATTATTCACCTAGAAACACAACCTCACGTTACAATTCCACCCAAAACAAGCAACCTCACGTTGCATTCAAAGTCACAGTTACAAAATTCCGCTGCTAGTTTTTGAAGAACCTACGTGTTCTATAATAGTATCTTCAATTCGAATGTACCCAATATGTTTGATCTTTATTCTTAACTAATATTGTAACAACTCGATTTTTCGTGACTTAAGTTTTCTAAGGCGGAAATATTAATTAAGTACTTTGTATTACAAAACCAGCTGTAATCGTCTTACAACTCAAAATACATAATCAGGGTTATAGATAAACATGGTTATTAATTTACCATCTCTCAAAATGCATAAGAAGACCTTCAATCCCCTGGTATTCATCGTCAATTAACCTCAAAGTACCTACGTATAACCCGTAAGACTCGATTTCATCTCGCACACGCTAAGCCTTATAAACCCATAACAATAAACATATACGAAGTAGCACTATCATATACATGTGTAATTATAGCATAACACATATAAATTATCTAAGGAATACATGATTATTAAAACGTAAAACATTTCAAATCATATTTTAAGCATAATTCATAGCAATTTCATATAACGTAAACAACATGATATATAAAACTTGATACATTTCGATCGTTATATATTGCATTAGTCATGATCAATTCAATAAACACATAAGTGTGAACAAACATGCAATATCTCATATAGCACGAGGGATAGTCAACCCTTCTCATATCAAAACAATTATACGTGACTATGACCAACCTTCTACGTCACCAAATCATTAATGTGCAGGTGCAAACCAACTACAGTCAACATACACCACAAAGGTGTACTTCAACTTAAACATACCCGAGCCAAACCAAATCATGGACAGGTCAAAACAACCCAAAATGAAATTAACCACCTTCTAACAACCACAGTACTTCAACCAACTAATAAAATCGTCAAATTTACAGGGATGACATACAAAGAGAAGTCAAGATAGTGGCCCGTGAGAAAACTGACCAACATGATGAACTCGAGGCAAAAAAAATAGCCGAACACAAAACAAACCTCAGCCCAACTACAACAACCCCCTCCAGAAAAACCTAACATGGGAAAACATAACAGGACAAATAATACCTATGCCGCGGGACAATAACAGAAATACGAACAGATGAGGACTAGCGATATGTATCATGCCAAGAGTTCAAAGCCGGTTAGACGTAGAAGGCTATTGCCGACAATGCATTAAAAAGATAGCAGACCCAATTCAAAGATAAGTACAACAACCCGAGAAAAACAACCTAATAAAAAAAGGGAAAAACGGACTTACTAAACCAAAATGCCAATATAGGTACAAGCTCATGGTCACCATATCAGATTGATACGTGCTATTTATATAGATTATATGCCCTCGGTTTAGTCGCATTTAGCTTGCATTTACTCGCATTCATTGTTAGTTTAGAAGCTATTTGCTACATATTGCGATACTGCTGTTCCTCGCTTATATTTTGCAGGTTTTGGCGGTCCTGAGCTGAAACCTGAGTTAAGTGGAGCATTTTTAGTATCGAGACGACAAGACCAAGCTCGAGCTCGCGCAGGAGCTCGGGAAGATGAACCAAAGACCAAAGGATCAAAAGGCCACGAGTAATAAAAGCCCCAAAAGAAGAGCTTGGGCCTAGAATCAAGAGAAAGAGAGTTGGCCCAGCTGAGCCAGACCGGCCGGTCTGGTGGACCGGCAGCCGGCCGGCCGGCCCTGGCGCTTATTTCGTTGGGTTTTGTCTTGATTCGTGTTTAATTGGTTGGAGGTTATATAAATACCCTAAGCTCGTGAATTTTAGAATTATGCTTTATTTTAGAGTTTTAATTTAGGTTTTAGACTTACTGCTTATCTTCTCTCTTTTACTAAATACTCTCAAACTTCATTAGTCTAGTTTTCAAGATTGATTTTATTGTAACCGCCGGTACTCCGACTTAATTCAGGTTTAATTCAATTGCTTTTATTTCTATCATCATGTTTATTCTTATTGCTTTATTTGTTCTTGCCCTAGTCATGTCTAGCTAATTTTATAATTAGGGTTAAGGGTGATTGTGAGATTGGTTCAGGAACATGTTTTAATTGCTTATTTTGATTGAACTTGTGCAAGTTGATTTCTTCCTACGCGTTTTATTATCAATTGAATTTACGGACGCCTTTATTCAATTGAACTTAGGTTGTTTCAGTTTAAGATCGAAAGCCGAATTGAAACTAGCCTCACGCGTATTTGATAAGTTAAATTTAGTAAGTTGCGAGAGCCCGCTAAATTTGCTTAAGGTTAATATTGACTCGACAGAGCGTATTCCTAAACCTAGTCACTTGCATAGCTTCAGTTGATTTATATTTCCTTTTGAGTTGAGTTCCTGAATCGATGTTATATTGATCCCGACGCCCTAATCCTCCTTTTATATACTTTTATATCATCTTTCTTATTGCCCTTAGTTTAGTCTTATAAAACTCCGACTTTATTACCTTGAGATTGACCTAGTTTTAGCTAAGCATCCTTTTGACTGCCTGTCTCTCTGTGGATTCGACCCTGCTTACCGCTAGCTTCTGTTAGTTGTTTGTTTTGGTTTTATTTTGATTAGGCGTGACGATTTAGCCTTGTCACAGATGAAACAGAAACAACAACTGTTGTGCTATTCAACAAAGAAGCAGAAAAAGTCGTCACCAAACCCATCGAAAGACTCATAGCGATGAATGAGGAGGTAAGATACCTACACACTATTGATATGGAAACAACCGAAAATATAACAAACAAAATTAACTAACTAGCAACCTAACTGTAGGAGGACGGAAAAGAACAATGTACCGAATACTACAAGGTTGTATCGGCAAACAATATACCTTCAAAGTTAAGGTAGAAGTCAACAAGTACAACAACGAAAAAGAGTTGAAAGTCCAAAAAACAATGGAATAACACAAACAAGACGATGTAACACACAACACAAACATCACCCAAGAACAGGTAAAAACACCAAAAACACACACAAAACCACACAATGTAAAAAAAAAAAAAAAACTAAACTAAAAAACATACAAACGTAGGAATGCACCAAAGAAAGTCAAAACGCAAAACAAGAAAGGACCCGTCGGCACCAAAGTAAACAACCAACATCATCATATGGCACCAGAAAAAACAAGTACGTAACCATCAAATCACAACAGAACCAGTATAAAAACAAACATTAACAACAAATAAATCCAGGCAAGAAATGACGACACAAGCGATGAATACAAAGAAACACAGAAAAAACGACAAACAAAGCGCCACAAAGGAGACACAGCAACAACCAAGTGATGGAAACCCACAAAATATGAAAACAACAAAGAAAACCTACAAATGGAACGATGGGTAATTAGGAAACAACTCATAATAAAAAATGACACAGTAGTAACATTCCTCTACATTTTTAGGACACAATATTAGTTTTTTCTCATTTAATAAAACATGTCTTCAATACATAAACATTCCTTTACGTTGGCTGTTAATGGGAACTCTTTTGGCTTTTTTCAAGGCAGAAGAGGTTTGAGACAGGGAGACCCCTTGTCTCCGTTGTTATTCACCGTATGTATGGAGTATTTCTCAAGGATCCTTGGGGTTGTTGGAAATCTGGATGAGTTTAAATTCCACCCTATGTGTAAATCCTTGAAGTTGAACCATCTTATGTTTGCTGATGATTTGCTGCTATTTTGTAAAGGTGATGTTCAATCTATAATGCTGCTGTTACGTGCCTTCTCCTCTTTCTCAGTGGCTTCTGGGCTCACTATGAATAGGGAGAAATCTGATATCTATTTCAATGGCATGTCACCTAGGGACATGGATGATATTATGTTGGTGTCTGGTTTTAGGAAGGGGAAATTCCCGTTCAGGTATCTTGGTATCCCTATATCTGCCAAGAAGTTGAACATGTTGGATGGCATGAAGCTCATAGACAAGGTCACAGCAAGAATTCGTGGTTGGGGCGCATCTCATTTGTCTTACACTGGTAGACTGGTTCTTACTCAGTCTGTGCTCACTAATTTGCATTCTTATTGGATGTCAATCTTTTTGATTCCATCTGGTATCATTAAGAGGATTGAATGTATTTGTAGGAATTACTTGTGGTATGGCAGTGATACTTACCATCATGCTCCAAATGTTAACTGGGATGATTGCTGTTATCCAAAGGAGAGGGGAGGTTTGGGTCTTAGGTGTTCCAAAGACTGGAATAAAGCATTGCTGGGTAAGTATATTTGGTGGATTGAAAAGAAACAGGACCATTTGTGGGTTAAATGGATCAATCACGTTTATATGAAAGGCGTCTCCTGGGCTGATTATAGCCCTCCTTTGGATTGCGCTTGGTCTTGGAGGAAAATAGCTCACTGTATGGTGACTTTTAGAGCAGGTACGTCGTCTCCAGTCCTTGCTGATACGTATTCTGTTATAGAAGCTTATCATTGGTTAAGAGAAAAAAAGCAAGTGGTTCCGTGGAGGTATGTCAGCTGGAACTCTCTGAATATACCTCGATGCTCCTTTATTTTCTGGGAGTATAAACTTGGGAGATTATTTACTTTTGATAGAATGAAGAGGATGAGATATAGTGGTGCTGATAATTGTCTGATGTGTAATGTTCATTCGGAAACACACCAGCACTTGTTTCACGACTGCTGCTTTGCACAGCTGTGCTGGAAGGAGTTACAAACGCTGCTGTCGGTTCATTTCTGGCCTGACCGTATTGAGCAATGGTGTCGCAGGGGTACTACGCTTTCTAAGCTTGTAAGGAAGTTGTGGCGGCTTGTGTAGTTACTGTTATCTATAGCATTTGGAGTATGAGGAACAAAGCTCGGATTGAGCACGTAGTGTGTCACCCAAAGTGGGTGGTTAAGCATGCGGTAGAGGATGTTCTTGTGAGATTTAGAGCGCGAAACAAATCTTTATTATCTCTATATGATCGAACTTGGTTGAGTAAATTGTAATGGGTGTGATGTACACTCTATCCATCAAATGTTGTAATCGGGTTTTTATTATTAATATACTGACATTTTCCCAGAAAAGTCCATGAAATTTGAGCTCTAACTCTTGGCGTCACGATTTGCGCTCATCTTAGCCTCAAAGGTGCAGTTGCACCTTGCGGAGAATTTATGGTTTCATTAATTGTCTGATTGTGTAGTACATAGTATGCAATATGCAGTCGACATAATATGTAACATTCTTGATGTTTTTCGCCTAGAACTCATATTATGTCTATCCATTTAAGAGATTTTTTTGAAATTTTAGATGGAAGTTAATAATTATTAGTGACTATAATATTTTCATGCACAAACACAATTGACAACCCACAAAGAAATGCGTATTAAAATGTGAGCGACTCGGTCTGTGGATTCCACGGGGCACATCACTACTTATATAATAAAATAATTTGATTCAAAATGGTCATTGATTTTGAAAGATCTTGATCTCGCTTAATTGATTTTGGGTGATAATTGAGTTACAATTTAGTTTTGTGCGAAGAAAACGATATATTTATGCTCCGTCTCAAAATAGAAAGATAAACAAATCACTGAATAAGAGGTAATAGTTATTACATATAGTTAATTTGCTATACACAATGAGAATTGAATAACATATTAACAACAAACTAATTATTTCATTAACGCAACAATTACATAAAATGCAAGACCCACATTGTTTTGACGGCACATGTAACAGATTTTAGTAGGAGTTCCTTAAGTGGAAAATATGAACTTTTAGGTCCTTGTCTGGAAAAATAAGCAAAGTTGAGTCCCCTGTCTTAGGCTTAACTCGTCTTAAGTCCATTGTTCTTTAAGAGAGTCATACAAAGTTAGTAAACATAAAATACAACCCTTTGACAACTTCTAAGATAAGAACTTGCAAAATCAAACCATAACTCGTCATATACACTATCCACGTATATGCATCACATTAAAGTTTGTCCCACAATCATACAATCATTCCTTTACCCCGTACTTCATTCATTTTAACTTAAAACTCCATTAGTCCATTGTAAGATCATTTTATGAAGTTTAGGTATCAAACTCCATGGATGTATCTTCCACCATTGTTGAATATCATAAGCTCAATTAGTTATAGAGAGAAGTTGGTTATAGTGAGAGAAAGAGAGTAAATAAAATGTGTTGTATATTACTTGTGTGTAATGTATTACTCCCTCCGATTCATTAGATTCTTAACGTTTCAATATGGCACAATAATTAAGAAATGCCAAAAAAGTGTGTAAACAAGTGGGTAAACAAGTGGGTAAACAAGTGAGGTAGTATTTAATTGTGAGATAAAAAACTTTCCAAAAAGGAAAATGTTAAGAAATGAAAAATCACCCCAAAAAGGAAAACGTTAAGAATCTAATGAATCGGAGGAAGTATGTACAAGTATATTTATATACAAGCATGACTAATGTATGTACATGTGACTAATGTATCTACAAGTATGAATAATTATACTAATGTATCTACAAAGATGGTAGAATGGATGGCATGATATATTGTTTTTCATAATTGAATGAGAGTTAATTATAGTTTTCCTTCCAAATCTTGCCAAGTTTGGAAGGATTTTGTTTTAGCTTAGAGGATGAAAATCAAATCCTTCTATTCCCCTCCTCCTCTATTTCTTTTCTTCCTCATATCGTAACCAAATAAAGGAAAATGCATGTCTACCTTTCCCTCCCCTCCCTTCCCCTCTAATTCTTTCAATCCAAACGCAACCTTAGGGTGTGTTTGGATATCAAAAATGGAGGGAAAGTGAAGGGAAGGGAAGGGAAATGAGGGAAGGGGAAGGGAAGGAACTGAAGGGGAGGGAGAATGGGATGTTAATATTTGGATAGATTTTTCCTCCAAATCTTTACCATTATGGAGAGATTTTGATTCAACTCGGAGGAGGGAAAATGGATCCCTCCTAATCTCTCCTCCTCCATTTTCCTCCTTCCATTTATTGTAACCAAACAGCGGAAACTAAATCTCTCCATTTCCCTCCCCTTCCTTTTCTTTCATTTCCCTCAATACAAACACACTCTTAGGGCTTGTTCTTTTCGTCTGAAGTTTTTTGGACCAACCTTAAGTTTTGTAAAATTTTCTGAAGTTATCTAAAGTTTTTTGAAATTATCTAAAGTTATCTGAAATAATATGAAATAATAATAATAATAATAATAATAATAATAATAATAATAATAATAATAATAATAATAATTATTATTATTATTATTATTATTATTATTATTATTATTATTATTATTATTATTATTATTAAACGCAAATACAAAATTGACAAAATTACAAAAAATTAATGGGCAGCTGAGACAAAATCAGAGCACTCACTCCCTTAGCTGTAGCAAATCTTTGTAGTACCAAGATTATTCAAATCTTTATATATATGCGCTTTTTCCACTAATATTTATATTTATTTTGTTTGATTTGACGGACATGGTGGGTCTCTTCGTCCTGCAGATTTGCTGCTGTATTCATGGGATGAGGGGCGGGACGTCTGCGTTGATCTGACGGGGTCGTCCCCCTTGACTCAGTCGGCTATGACTGAGTTTGAGCCTGGGCGGGTTGTGGTTGATCTTTGCCGCCGTAAATGTGCTAAGTCAGGGTTTATGCACGTCGGTGTTCTGCTTTCTGCCTCTCTCTTTCTCTTCTTTGGGAGCTGGACTCGGAGGTCATGTGGCGTTCTTTGAAGCGGATACAAAAATTCTCTGCGTCCCATGATGTAGGGGCTCGTGTAGCCGCGTACATATTTTCTAGACTCAGCTTTGCGATAGCAAAGGGGGTGGGGGCCCAGATTGTATCTCGGCTCCCCACCAATTTTTTGTAACCGATGTGTAATTTTCTTTAATTATAATAAAGGCTGCGGTTTATAAAAAAAAATTAAAAAAAAAAATTAAAAAAAATAAAAAAATAAAAAAATAAAAATAATAATAATAATAATAATAATAATAATAATAATAATAATAATAATAATAATAATAATAATAATAATAATAATAATAATAATAATAATAATAATAATAATAATAAATTTTAGCATTTATTTTCATTAATATTTGATAAATATTTATGAAAATTTTATTAACAGTCTATATATTTAATTTGAACTAATTTTTTTTATTTATGATTTGCAATAAAATGATTTTGGATTGGTCTTATTTTTATTCAAATTATTATGATTATTATAATTATTGTTAATAATATTATTATCACTATTATTAATAACATTAATGTTATATATCACTTAGGTATTATTATTATTATTATTATTATTATTATTATTATTATTATTATTATTATTATTATTATTATTATTATTATTATTATTATTATTAGGCAAAATTACAAAAAAAAAACTACCTTATAAAACCAACATTTTTGCAAATAACTACCCCTTCCCTTTCTTTCCATTTAGCCCCCCTTTAGTTTTTCACTATTTTTAATAAAAAGTGAAAAAAGTGGGGTAGAGTGGAAGAAAAGTAGAATAGTTTAATTATAAAAAATTGATTATAAGTGGGAAAAAGTGGGTTTGTGTAAGAAAAAGTGGGGTATGGGAGATAAAATGTTACCAAAAAAGGAAATGGGGCTAATTAGAAAAAATTTCTATTTATGGTATATTGGGCTAAATGGAAAAAAATGGAGTACCTTATATCTACCTAATAACGTCTTTTTTATTCATAATGGTACCACTTTGCCCGAAGCTTCCATTTAACCCAAAAAACACATGTTTTTTTGACCGTTTTGTTACTCATTATTTGGCTTCACCAACACAACAAAGATGCTTAGTAGGAACGAACTGAGTATTTTAAACGTAAATTGGTCGAAAATTTTGAAGTTTTGGACCGTTTCAGTTGTCTTGGTAGTGATATGCATAACATTTGTAACAGTTAGGTAGTGATCTGAATAAAAAAAACATTATAAGGTAGTTATTTGCAAAAAGCTAATTTTATAAGGTAATTTTTTGTAATTTTGCCTTATTATTATTAGTTAATTTATTTATTTAGACATCTAAAATTTTCTGAAGTAATCTGAAATTTTCTAAAATTTTCTTAAGTTATCTGAAGTTTTCTGAACCAGAAAAAAACTTAAGATGAGAAGAACGGACCCTTAAACAACCAAATATCAAAAAGCAAGTCCTCCACAACAGCACAATGGTATGTCTCGTAATCTTGCTCCACGTAATGTTTTTGTGTAAAGTAAAAGTTTACAATTCAACTTGGCCTTTTGTAAAATAAAGCTTACTATTACACCTCAACAAAAGACGACGACGTTCACAATTGAACACAGGCTGTATATTAAACGCAAGAGCTTAAAAATATGTAAAGAATGCCAAGAGTCCATGTTGAAGCATCAAAGATTTAAGGATTTGTCTCAAAAATAGTAGCATTTGAAATTCTTGACACAGTTAAATTTGCTGTCGATATAACGGTTTGTCGAAAAAATCATAACAAATGAACAAAATCTGCATCCAAAGAACTATTGCAAGCTTATGACTACAACTATACTAAAGTGAGATTCAAAATTTCCCAGCTGAAGCTAAATTGAGTGAACTTTTTTTCAAAAACCGCTCTCTTTCTCGGTGTTGACAGCATACTAGGAGTCTGAGAACTTGTGAATTGTAGCTTATATAAATTTACCCGAGAGGGAGAAGTCAAGTATCAGTCTTTGGGGGCTCTACGCATTTTCTTCTTGGCCTTATCCTCTTCGCGATATCTTTCTCTACGCTCCTCTCTCTGCCGTTTTCTGGAAATTTCTTCCTCTTTGGCCTTCTGTGCAAGATGCGCTTTTCTCTTTTCCGCCTCCTTTTGTTTTCGCTTCTTCTCCTGCACAGTAGTGATTACCTCGTCGTTAAGCAGTAGTTTAGTTAGCCTCAAGTCGCAACTAGTCAAAACAAAAATCCGGCAGAATATGAAAAACTGCAACGCAATAACGCATCCTTATCAAGACTATATCAACCAGGGTTTTCGACACCAAAATTGTACTTTGTCGCTCATACAGTCATACATAAGTTTTATGAGACGCCTCATGGTAAAATTAAATGGATGGTGAACAAAGGTACTGTCGCTCTATCGACATGCCTACTGTTAAGACAAGTTGGTGACTTATGACGGTGTACCTTTTCATGACGCATAAGCTGGACTTGCTGAATCAGTGCACGGACTCTCTTCTCATTTGGTTCGGGAACAATAGCTATCCTTCCACTACCACGATGACTCTTCTTGGGGATATCTTTGGGCTTCGATGCAAATGGGAGCGCTTGCTGCAGTGACTTGGGGATGACCAGTGGATTAAATTTCCGTAACTTCCTCTCGATTGGCTGTGAAACAGGGAACAAAATTCAGCAGCTCGAATAAGTGGACACAAGAACAGACCGACCTTGATTTAACGAAAGTAATACGATGTATAAAATAAACAGATGGTTGTATCCCGTCGATCATTACCTTGTACTGAGAGTCTTTGTTGACAGGAACAGGAAGATTACGCTCTCTTCTCAGCTCTCCAACAGTTTTCATTCCTTGCCACACTCGATCACGGGGTTGCAATGCAGTTGTCAATGGATTGAAGAACTTAGGGATGTCCACTGAAATCCACCCTTTTAAAAATACAATATCACTCATAAGGATCTTATCCTCAAAGGTGCACCTCGCGATTCCTCCGACAGAGGGATGTCCATCTGCACCCTTCGCTTTTTGACCAATTAATTCATTTGCAGCCTGCAAAATCATAACCTATGGTATCAACGGAAAACCCCAATTCAACTACTCCGAAATACAAAAACCAACTCATATCGTCTCCGTGTCAATCTTACGACCGTCAATATATTTAAGGGTTGCAGTTAAAGCGAAAAAAATTGCTGAGGAGAAAAAGAACAAGACCAAGTTCATTTATTACATAGGATAAAATATGATACTTCCATCTTTCAAATGAAGCCAAAGACATAATTCTTTGGTCTTATTTGATGGAATAGAAGTAAAATGACCCACTAAATGGGTATGCATCTTTTCATTGTGATAATTTCAGACGCTTGATACAAATTAAGATGCAATTTTCATTATGGGTCATCCAGAAACAGCCTAGGTTAACTCATAAGTAGCGCAGCATGTACATCAGACCACCCTTTACCTCACTAGTTGCAATAGCCCTCGAGGTAGTGAAGTAATGTTAATGTCATTGTTAGGATATAATATGACTTCACAGAAAAACGACTGTCAATAAAAGGTGGCCTTCAGAAGAAAATAAAAAATAAAAAGACATAACTATTGGTGGTATCTTGGAAGAAGTCCATACTCGTTTTCCACACAACAAAGATACCCACAATTGTCAGTGACATAAATAAGCAGAATATACGGCGACTATATCACTAAGAGTACCTACCTTCTTCACTCTGCCACGGATTCCACTAGCAGTTCGAACTGCAGCACCTTCATATCTGGCTATTTCAAGATCTGAAGTAAACATATCTTTTATGTATGCCGTCTTTTTGAATATTTTGCAAGGATAACCAGTTAACTTGATTTTCTTCTTTATCTGAGCAGCGTGATTGAACTCCAAGACCACAGCGGTTGCTGTAATTCTAAATGAGGACTGAAAATTTTCATATCCAAACAGAGGGAAACAAATTAGAGCACAATCAGTTATACTCCGTAATAAACATGATCAAACAATCAGGTGCTTTGCAAGAATTGTTTGGCAAACTATTACTGTTCTGGCATGCAACAAACAACCACTACATAAGTACATATAACAATAAAACATTCAATGCCAACACAGGAAGCACCACACAAAATGGCTTGTTTAAGCGCCATCTAATAAACTGAAAACAAATAACTCCTGTGCCGAGTAACTTATTATGCGCACAGTTCCACACATTACATATCCTCAACGAGGCAAAAATATCTAACCTGGTTGTTTGATAAGTTTTGTATAGCAACAACCCCGGTATTTGGAGGAGCAAGAGGGCCATAAAACATCGCCAGGCAGTGCATATGTTCAGGAGTGTACTTCAGCATACGGAGCCGTGAGTTGGAATCCTCGATTGCATAAACAGGTAAGGTCTGATAACGCCTCCAGCCCATGGAGACTATAATCGGGTCTCGAGTCTTGAGAACTTTCTTATGCCATCTATGACGTTTTATCCTTGCCTGCAAAAGACGTTCAAGAAATTTTTAATGTCTCCCATTCATTATAAAAAAAAAAAAAAAAAAAAAACAGATAATTGCGTCCACACTCCACAGCACTACTGTCCAATTATGCAGAGCACGTAATAACATATTCATGGCCAACATAGAAAAAAAAAAAGGTATGTTATATCTCGGCAATCTCGCATACAGCAAAACTCAATATGTTGTGTAATCAAGTTGAAAAGAATCAGAGATTAGGAGGAACAGCAAAAAGAAAAAGCTCCCAAACCTGCATGTATCCGACATTCTCCTCAGCGAGGCTTATTCCTCCGACTAAAATAGGGTACTGAGGATCAAAATATTCAACCATTTCAAATGGAACGGCGTGAATTTCCAGTCTGACATATGTCCCTGTTTTAAAGCCCTCTATTTCTATTCTCATGTCTTCATCTAGATCATTCAGCTCAATTAAATTCATTTGCTGTCGAAGCTCGATTTCCTTTTTCAACTACAAACAGAAGGTAGATGTTGGTGTCAGGTTACTACGATTCTACGAATTATGAACTTCAAAGAAACTCCAGTATTAGATGGTACGTCAAAGAAGGCAACTAAATCCACCTTGTCATGATGATCAACTTCACTGGGTTTGTTATGATCGGACTTTGGTCCAGTTTCCTCATCCACATCTTCATCAGGTAATCCAGATCCGTCATATGTAGTTTCAAATTAAGGCAAATATAGTAGTTCAATATATTTACAATCCTTAAAGAATCAAATGACGTTTACCTGAAATTTTGTAAATACTACGGAGTAACTACTAAGGACATCGAAAAACGTCGACTAACGAAAGGCAAATATCCTAACCTCACCAAAACAACCCAGCCAAACACAAGCAGAACTAGTTAGTCAGGGTGAAATAGTATTAATAACAGAGACAAGCTGTAATTATTATTAAAAAAAATAATAAATTAATATATATGTATAAGACATAAAAATATTTATGATTCAATTAAATGGCAGAAGAAAAGAACGAATGCAGGATTGTGTGACTGAATAGTTTAAAATTAGAAGCCGCAAAAGGATATTGTGCATCAAACTTTGCGCGAAGAGCAAGCTTTTTCAGCTTGCGTTCTTCGGCTTCTGCATCTTCTTTCTTCATTGATCCTCCAGTCAAGTTGACGCCATCATTATCAGCCATCTCTACATCTTCAAAATCACCATAGGCACCATCTTCATCATCACCGCTGCCAGCCTCAGATGCATGAGCTCTTTGGGCAGCTTTAGACCAATCTCCAGTGACAAAACGATCTCGAATGCTTTCCACAATCTTGTCATCATGCCAGTTTTTGAAGTTCAAGACACTAGCAAATTTTGAACAATCATCGATATCAACATTTCCGGCATCTACGTTGTCAGTCATCTTCTGTTTATGAAATAAAGAAAACACTCGTCAAAGATTCAAATAGCCTTCACCGAAGGTAAATAATAGATAGCACCAATAGAAGAGCTAATATGAACCTTTGTCCCTTCCCCTTTTGGCCTGAAAAACTCTTTATCACTTTCATCATCACTGCTTGTTTGGGCTTCACTTATATCAGTAGTCAATTTTGATGTGGATTTTCCATATACAAGCTGCATTAAATTTGTATTTTGTCTGGAGGCTGTTCGTTCAAGCAAAGACTCCCTCCATCTAGAAGCATTTCCATCATCTTCTACTATCAAAGAAACCACACATCAAACGGGAGGACAAGGACACAAATACATGATCACGTCATGAGCTGATGAGATATGTAGCAGCTACTAACTCAACAATTTTCAAAGCTACAGTTTATGTATATTATTCCTGGAAAACATGTCATACCATCATCCTCCTCGTCACTGTCGTCTTTGGCATCATCTGAATTATCTGAACCAGAAGCATCATCATCCTCTTCACTATCATTGCTCTCATCATCCTCCGCATCACTGTCGTCTTTGACATCGTCTTCTTCATCATCACTAGAATGCTGAGATTGGAAGTTCACAAGGGACATAAATATGATTAACAGTCATAAAAATCATAACTACGGAGTATATAGTAACTTGTTTATCGAAACCGAAAACAAAAATGTTCTGTTGTGCATAGAAGTCAAATATCTAGACAGTAGAAACTGTAATACACTAATACCAAATACAAAACATAATGAAACATGCAGCACCTTTTCATGCAAAACCTGGAGCAGCAAAGAAACTACATCAACATATGTACCTTACTAGTAACGATAACAATTTTTTCCTGCGTAGCTGGAAATCAGAACAATGCACAGCACAATACAAACAATATCACAAAGTTAAATGAACACTCCTACGAGGGAAAAAAATTAAGGCATGGGCAAAATAAGAACATTGATCAAGTTCTATAATGGCCAAATTGGCAATAACGTGAACGATGACATTTCCGATGCGAAGAAGCAAAATTAGAAAGTTATCTACTCTGTAAAGAGCTTACAGTTTGTGGCGTTGGAAAACTTAGCTCATCAATGGATGTTGTTACCTAAACTCCAATAGTTAAATAGAGAGGGAAGGGGGAGGAACTGATTGAGAGAAAACAACCTAGCACAACAGAATAACAGATGCACAGTTATGATGAATTTACACCCTTTGATCAGATAGGACCCATGAATCAAAAATTCAAAATTTCAATTACCTTCTCAAAAGCATGATCATCATCTCCAAACATTGCTTTCCTTCTGATCCTACCATCATTGAATTCTACATGTTCCTTTACTTTATTCTTCACTTTCTCTTCACCACTCATTTCAGCATCTGAAGGCTCTAAACCATCTGAATCAGAATCACTGTCATCACTTTCTTCATCAGAACCAGAGGCTTCATCTTCAGCAGCAGCCACATCAGCATCATGTTTATCTTGCTTGCCACTAAAAAGTTTGAGCTGACCTTCTTGCAACTGCTCGTCAATTGGATTTGTCACCTTTTGGAGTGACTTCACCATCTCCTCACCAACATCAAATTTCCCTGGTCAAATGAGCACGACGACCATAATGTAAGAGATCAGTCAAACGAGAGTCACCCCAGAAATTAAGTCGCTGAAGCAACAGTAGGGACACAATAAACGTGTGAGGCAAGAAACTGAAAGGCAACCTTTACGTACAATGCCCTGGTTTTCAGCTCCTTCAGAAAATTGTACCAAATTGTCATTTATATTTATGTAGACGGCATCTTTGTCATAAAGGAGATCGCCGACACCAGACATGGGTGCATAAAATAATTTTTCTTTGTCGCGCAATCCTTTCTTTTTAGCCGCTGATGGCAAAGGGCATGGATCCGCAAGACTAGATACACCAGCAAGGTTGAAATCACCAACACCAGCAATATGCACCTATAAGAGCAATTACAATCAGACATCCAAAAAACATTTCTCACAACCCACTTATACAGTTTATCATAAAAAAAAAGTTTCTGTTCTTATTCCACTATAAAAAGGTTAAATTTGTGATGAAATTTTCAGACCCATGGCAGAATAATAACAGCATCTAAATGTGCTATCAAACGGAATAAAAGCCCAAATTAGTTACCTACCTTATGTCCCTTCTTTAAATTACAACCTCTCAGATATCCATATACTGTGACATTCCGGTCACATTTTTTGTCCATCTGCACTCTCTCTGGAGGAGTAACATCTTCAAAACGATCTGCTAGCACATAAGGATGAGTAGTTCGCCAAGACAACGGATGAAATTTCATTACGGATATGAATCTTGAGAGATTAAGGATTTCTCGATTCAGGTACCTGTTTCGATAGAGAAAGAGAGTCAGTCTAAGTCTAATAAGAATTTGTGTTTTAGAATGAATAATTACAACGACGATACTCACTTCCCATGTAGAAGGCCGGATAGGTAGAACAACTTGGCTCCATCATATATTTCGGTCCAGAACCGATGTTTGAGGCGCTGTTTTGTCTTCCTCAATTTCTTGACATCCTTGAACTTATCAAGGTGTGTGAGGACACCCATGACCTTAGGAAATCCATGAACTTGCATGATATTGAGGAACTCAAATGTCTCCTGCAAGCAAAATAGATATGAGATATTTACCGTAAACTAGCAATAATACACATAACAAATGCTCATACACATAACAAATGCTCCATACAAAAAGTGAGATATTTTGGTATTGGATTACGTTAAAAAAAAAATTCAAATGGCTCACTACATTAGCTGCAATTATTTTCCTGTAACGATATTCAATTGATCGAGGCAAAGTTGTGTACATCTGACCTCCATACCCTCCCTACCCTGCTACGGGGACCTTCAAGGCATTAAGGTAATGTTTTTTGTTGTACGAAAACTCGAAAAGGGAATAAATCATCTTTTACTCTTACTCATTCCACAGCCACAACAAAGTGACAATTTTCCATGAGACAAGAACAAAGTTCACAAAGATGCTTCTGATAGCTTCATATACTTCAGATTTCCAGATTCCAAGAACAAAGATCTAGGGAAGCACAATAGGGTTGAATAAACAAGTAAACTAACACAGCCTACCATTTCGAAGCCATAACTGCCATCGACGAGAAGCAGCGCCAGGTCAGCAAATTTTGCACAATCAATCATGGCATTCATGTCATTAGGACATTCAACAAACTGCAAGCGCCTTAATTTACCTGTGCACCCAAAATAAGCATGATTGTACAATTGTCCAAACAGTGCGAAAATCGACAAATCAACCAATACAAAGTACAAGTGAAATCCGACTATCGCTCAAAAGAAATAAATATATTATTATAATCATGCTTGCGGCTATAACACGAGGAGTGTAGAGCAAACCTGAGACAATAGTAACTGGCCCTCGTACATCAGGTAAATTATGCTTTGTATAATGTTTCACGAGACACTTGATAAGCAACGACTTTCCAACCTACTCCAATGAGTACAACAACTTTAAAACACATAAAAACATAATTTAAAAATAAGTAAAAGCATTTTCAAACAAAAAGCACATCAAAACTCAAACCCACCTTTGGAGGTCCATGGACTACAATAACAAACGGAGGGGCATCGCCAATATTTCTATCAATCTTCGGAACATGAAGTTTCCGTTGCTCCTTCTCCATTGCGTGAGACTGCAACTTCTTGGCTTTGACATTTGAGCGGAAACCAAAGGCCTGAAAGCCACACATCCATCATAAATTTACAAAATTTTATATCAAAAATCATCTAACACAACAACAAGAGTAAATATGCTCCTATCATCCAATACAATTACCATATGACCATCAAAAAACTAACATATCATCCAAGGTTGCATACTTTGAAGTTGGAACTAAAACCATACACACCACAGGTACACAATAACTAACCGTAAGACTTCAATTATACAACAACATAAAGAAAGTAATTATTTATGGGAAATTTTATTATCTTACTGCGACGGGACTACAAGTAACAGACATAACACACACATTTTGGCTTAATACGAAGAGTCGAGGTATCGTACCCGACACAAGACACAACATCAAAGTAAAGTGAAACATAACAAACGTTAACAATGCAATTATATCATACCAAAGTATAAACATAAACGAAGTAAATAAAAAAATGCAAAAAACAAAAAGAATAGAACAAACCTTGGGATTTTTAGGAGGGTTATTTGTATTATCTTCGGAATTATCATCAGCCTTTTTCTTATTAGATTTTGTTCTCTTTTTCGGACCGGCTTGTCGAAACCTATGAGCTTTGTGGGATTGGTCACCATCACCAGGAGTGCCCATAGAATTGAATTGCAGTAAATTGATATTGGAAATTGCAGCTGCACCATAAAACAGTTTGGTCATCAATACAGTGTTTCTCTCCACGTACCCACTCCATTTCATCTGGTTATAACAAAAAAAAAAAAAAAAAAATTCAAAGTTTTCTAGCAAATCTGCGCAAAATTCCAGCTTTCCCAAATTGGGTCACCTCCTAAACACAATAAGATATCACATTTTTTGCGAAAGTTTGCAACTTTAGACATAAAATCCCCAAATTCTGATATGGGTAGTACAGTTTGCAACTTTTATTGATTTTAGCAAAATTAGAGTAGTTTAAAATGATTGATATGGGTAGTACAGTTTGCAACTTTGACTGATTCCCCACAGATGATTGATACAGGAGTCACAAGCTTAAGACTACAAATTCGGTCTCGAGCAAAATAGTAAAGAGACTAGTGGTAAAAAGATACGTCTAGATAACCTACAGAAGAAAATGCACAAAGAAGACTTATCTCCAAAAATATCCACTAAAAAATGAACAAACAATTAATTAAGTAAACAAGTAAATTAATAACTAGAATATCTTGAGGTGCTTTTGGTTCACACATATCCCTAAACAAGTGAATAAATTGCAAAGAGCAGATGCAACCATGTTTGAACAATTGTGTTTGTGCACCGCAAGATCAATCATTCAAACACATAGTATGATAAATGGTAAAACCTTTTACTAAAACCATAAAAATGATGCGAGTAGCAAAAAATATGAGTTACTATTAAAATAGTATCAACAATAACGTTAAGATAATCCATCGTTGGTAACAGATAATAAATTGAATTGAAGAAGTAGCAGAAAAAAGTATTAATACACACTTAGAATCAACAGAAAATTACAAAATTTAGGACAAAAGCCTGTATACAAAATCACTCACAACTTTCCAAAAACATCAATTCCTTAACACACTGATAACATTTCATATCACTCAATTAGTAGAAAACTTCATACATGTTGTAGCACTGAAATTGTAGGCTACAATTCTTCAATTGATCAGTTAAGGGAGCCAAGCTCAACCCTAATCGATTTGGGGAAGAACAAAAGTAGAGGAGCCAAGCTCAACTCTTGGGAAATTTGGGATGAAAACTGTAATTGAAAGTGTAAAAGTGATTGTATTATTGAATTGTCTGACTTTCTGTTACATCGAACCCATATTTATATACAAAATTTGACAGCTATACACATAAGAACACCGAGTTAAGCTAACCAACTTTTCGTTATAACAAACTTCCGACTATATGTAAACCTCCTACAACATACTTTCCCCCTCCAAAATTGACTTGCCCTCAAGTCAATAGCTCGACCATATGATGTATAACGCATAACATGCGTGGAAGGAGAGAGATTCCCGTAACCCATTGAAATATCGCAGCAGAAATGACAGGAGCATATGACGACAACATGAAGTGGATAGGAGGATAAGGAAGCAAGTAGTTTGGAACTCTGTAACATCAACATTTATGGCTCTGACAAACCACCAAGACGTTGTCAAGGAAGAGATTATGTGAATGACAACATCAGTTTGCTCCAAAAGAGAGTGAGTAGAGAGCATACTGTCATAAGCCTCCACAAGTGCAGTGGAAACCCGAGGTGAAAAATATCATAAATCCCAATATCGACTGTGTTGCATATGTTACCGATAAGAGTTCTAGTTGTAATGATCCGAAGACAGAACCTGTTTCACCACGGACAGCATTGAATACCAAAAACAAGTGCAGTCTAGTACCAATTGATACCAATGTTGTAGCACTGAAATTGTAGGCTACAATTCTTCAATTGATCAATTAAGGGAGCCAAGCTCAACCCTAATCGATTTGGGGAAGAACAAAAGTAGAGGAGCCAAGCTCAACTCTTGGGAAATTTGGGATGAAAACTGTAATTGAAAGTGTAAAAGTGATTGTATTATTGAATTGTCTGACT
The DNA here is from genome assembly GCA_023091065.1 of Dianthus caryophyllus. NCBI lineage: Eukaryota > Viridiplantae > Streptophyta > Magnoliopsida > Caryophyllales > Caryophyllaceae > Dianthus > Dianthus caryophyllus. The sequence goes on from CM041527.1 coordinate 23,191,391, forward strand.
TTCTATTACATCGAACCCATATTTATATACAAAATTTGACAACTATACACATAAGAACACCGAGTTAAGCTAACTAACTTTTCGTTATAACAAACTTCCGACTATATGTAAACCTCCTACAACAATACAAAATCATTGATAGAATGCAATTACATTATTAATCAGACAATTTAGGACAAAATAAACTCAAATGTTTATGGAATATTACATCCAAAATCAATTTTTTGGCAAAATTAAAACTGAAAGCCCTAAATGGATAACCCTAAATCGATTAATTAGCAAGAAAAAACGTGTGAACGGAGTTAAATCGACCCCCAAAAAAAAAAAAAACCTAATTGGATTGTCAGCGAAATTATAACTGAAAACCCTAAATTCGCGAAATTAAAGGAGATGAAAAGTGAGAACCTGGCACGACGAAGGCAATGAGGCAGTGGAGCAGGAAATGAAACGGCAGAGACGAAGATAGAGGAGTGGATGTAGTCGAAAAGGCGAAGGTGGCCGGTGGTGTTGAGAAAGAGGCAGGAGTGTTTTGAGTTGAAAGGTCTGAGGAGTGAGGAGGTGTGCCAGGCGTGCCACTGGTCTTGTAATGTAGGTTTACCTTTTTCATTAAAATATTATTTTTTCAACTCATCACCTTCTCAACAAACCTACCTTAGACTATTCCCATTGAAACAATTAGGGGAGGTCATGATCCAATTTAATTGGGTTAAAAAGAGTTAAATATGGAAACTTGACTCGACTTGAGTCACTGAGTGACTTGAGTTGAGTTGAGTGGGGGAGGGAGGGAATATATTAAATTTTTTTTATTGTAAAGTTGTTTTGTTTTTAGGTAGGAAAGTTGTTATTACTTTGCCTTTTAACTCTTGTGTGTAATTTTCTTAAGCATATATTTTTAAAAGAGTCGTTAGTTTATTAAATTCATTTTTTTTTAAAAAAAAAAAAAGTATACCAACGGTCATATTTTTTAATATCTATAAAATGAGACTAATCTTGATACTATTTGGACATCTTAAAAATCATTATATTTTTACCTTCTACTTTTTACTTCTTACAAAACAAAACAAAAAAATACATAAACACGCAAATATTATCACAAAAAAAAAAATTATGTGAAAAAATATTTAGAAATTGAAAATCTAAATTCCAAAAAATATAAGAAATTAAAATTATTCAATAGAAGTATATAACTTTTGATAAAAAATAATTAAATGAATATAAAAGTAGGATATATAACGTGGTGTGGTATGAAAAAAGTGGAAAAAGAGGAGTCATGACCTTGTTTAATGGGAGGATCAAACTTATGAAAGGTTATGACTTTCAATTAAATGGGTCATGACCCAATTAGACAAATTCTCAATGGGGATAGTCTTAATTTACCAACACAATAAACATTAGGTCTAGACCTAGGTTCTCATTATTTTATCAATATTTTTATATACCTCACATTATATTAATTAAATAAAAAAATAAAAAATTAATAAAAAAAAAGGTCAACAAGGTCTACACCTAGATGAAGAAATGTAAAATATGGACCTAGGTGGGGGAGTTGATTTTTATTATTTTGTAATCTAAAAGTAGGTCTTCACCCTCTTTAAAACCACTACTACGGCTGGTCTTAGTAGAACTACATGTAGGATTGTAGGGTGATGAATTATCGCCACATCGCCACATTAAAACTAAAAGTCAAGGCAAAATTTATGTCGGTTTGAGCCAAAACCGCCATAAAAGACTAATTTGTGGCGGTTTTCAGTACAACCGCCACAAATATGTGTTTGCTTAATGTCGGGTTTTAGTAAGAACCGCCACAAAAAACCTTTTTCATTGCTTTTTGTGTCGTTTTTCATAGAACCGCCATAATAGCCTCGACACAATAGATGTATTTTCTACTAGTGTTGGTTTATTTAGAGTCTAGCTTGATTCGCGTCTCGATTCGACCAGCATGAGCATCCCCTTTGCAATTTAATTGACCCTTTTACATTAACGAGGCCCTATTCAATTATCCTAAATTCCTAAATTTAGGCCAGTAGCTAAAGCCGTTATTTAGCATTTTCATCTTCAAAATATGACCTCGCGGGTCTTCCTATTTCAAAATATATAACAAAATGCACGTCATTCACATTTTTGGGTCTCGGCCCAAAAACTGAGTCCGGCCCACTCTTGGCCTGTTTTCCAAGGCCCTGAGCCCTCACATAATATCTTGTGTAGCTCCTAAAAGACTATTACTCGGTATTCTTGAGGTCCGAGCAAAAGATTATACCGTATATTTCGAAAATACGTCAAACTGGATTTAGGAAAATACGAAAATATACAATCTTGCCCAACCCCCTAACCGCAAGAAGCTTTGCGGTTTGAGGGTCAAATCGTACGTGGCTTTGCGGTTTGGAGGGCATATCGCAAGATGCCTTGCAGTTTCCAGGTCGGGTTTCTTCCCGGATTTTTTCCTAATTTCCTCGTAATCTCTACTATAAATACCCCCCCACACCCAACACAATTGAACATCAATTGTCACGCTTTTTACAGCAATACACACACACAACTCACAAAAGCCTCACGCACTAAATCTTTGAATTCAGCACACATCTTGTGTTGGATTCCTCCCCTTTTGTGGAAGCGAAGCTCTGGCGGTTTTGAAGCTCAAGACAGGTAGGTCTTCATCCTAACATGGATCAAGGTTTTGTTTTGCTTTAGACTAACAAAGGGACTACATTAGTGCCCAACTCGACTTTGGTTCGCGAGCCCGTTTTTAATAAGGCGGTCTTGCAACTCGAATGCATTCCATTCGTTTTATACCTCCCCAGAGTCGCATAAGCAACGCCTCCCTTAAATTAAACCAAACGGAATTTATTTTAAGGTCATGCATTAGCAATCCTCATCTTGCATTAAATCAATTTAACAATGAATTCGACATTGACTATATCGTTTTCGTTAACAAGTTTAAGCATGCTAAACTAGGGTTTTTAACAATCTTTTTGCATATGCATTCATACATTCTTTTTTTGCATTCAATATCGCACTTCTACGTAGCGAATTAATTTAGTTCATATATCATTAATGGATTGTTTTTAGGCTAGTAGTGTCTATTTTCTAAATAGACTTTTCTAAAAGGTTTTCATAAAACAAATTGAATTAATCTTTAGGAAAGTACCCTCACCCCGAATCCGAATCTGGTTTCACAATAGCCTTAGACGAATGGGTGTCGACGTACCCTGAACTCTAAGACGTGTCTTAGAGCTCAAGACACGTAGGCGGGTTCCAAATTACCGCATAATTTTGTGGCGATTCCTAAGCAGTTTTAAAGGGTTTTCTAACTTAATCTTTTTAACTTAAGCATCTCCTCTTTATTCGCCAAAACACCTTAAGCAAGACATCGAGTGGTCTCCGCACCCCAAGTTCCACACAATGCATGCAAAAAATGTAAAGTACGATGTCTAAGCCGCATCCGCATCTGGTGGATGCGGTTTGCTATGGGAGCGGCCATGAACCGCCAGTTCAGTGGCATTTTCTCCATGTATGTACGCAGAATGATAAAAGTTGTTTGTAAAACCCTCAGTTTAGCATACTTTAATTGTTTAACGAATACGGTACGTTAGTGTCGAATTCATTGCTAATTGTTTAGATGCATACAAAGAGGATTTGCTAGATGTATAAACTTAAAATAAAGTCCATTTGATTAATTTTAAGGTTCGTTGCTTATGTGACTTTGGCGAGTTTTACATGGATTGAATGAATCCAATTTGGTACTGCCATCTTAAATTGCAAAACGGTTTCGTGGTGCCAAAGCCGAGAAGGAACTAGAGTGTAGCCCTATAGGTCAATGAAATGCATAGAGATAAGGGAAGAAAAACATTGATTCTTGTTTAGGATCGAAACCTACCTATTCAAGCAAGAAAGAGGCAGAGCTTCGTTATTTTGTGTGTGAGGCTTTTGTGGATGTATTATATGTGAGTGTTAAAATGTATGAGATGTCCAATGATCAAAGATGTTTGAATAGGCCGGGGGGAAGGCTAGTATATATAGGATCTGGCCAAGCTGAGGGAGGTAAACCAACAGAGCTTTGGCGGCAAAGGTCCTTAGCCGCCTCATCTCTTGCGGTTTGAGCCTTTCAGTATAGCCAAGATTAAGTATCTTTCTAAGTTGTTCTTTTAAGAGATACTACATAATGTGTTTCTTGGCTTCCAAGTAGCTCGGTGCTGGACTTTGGAGATGTACTTTGTAAGGGCTTAGGGCCATGTAAAGTAGGCCAAAAGTGGATCGGACTCGATTTCAGGCCTAAGATCCAAAATAATGAAAAATGTCATTTTGAGTGTATTTTGTGGGTTGAGTTTGGACGTGAGCTTGGATTTTGCATGTGAGGGTGCTAGACGGTGGTAATGAACACCGGACCTAAATTTAGGAATTTAGGAGATTGATTTACGCCTTTGTAAGAAAAAGGGCTTATGCATTATGCATGGGCCAATTGTATGAATTGGTCTTAAGTTGTGTATGCATGTGATGTTAGATGTAATGTGTTAGACCCAGGTAAACCAAGGACGTTAGTCAAGTCAATATTAGTGTTTCGACTCGGTTAACATTTTTAACAATTAACTTAGTTTTCGACATTTTGTACCGTATATGTCGTACTAAAACATGCATGTTAAAAGTCTCGGTTACATCACTGGGTTTTGTGTGGGAGATACGGATACGAGTATCCACAGATTCATTCACAACATATTACAAAAAAGGTATTACTTGGATTTTCCCTCTCTACATTCCTATTTTCTTCACCAACACACTTACTTACTTAAGTATCGGAGAGGTTCTACTTGGACACCCCCGAGACTAGGTTTGTCGGTTGCGCAAGTCTGCAAATTGAGGGGAAGCAAGCGATACCGCCTCCAAAGAAAATCACACTAAGACAACTCTTTGGTTCGAGTTTGGAAATACTTTAAGTGTTTATAACCCGAAATAATTCAATTAGTCGTTTCACGCGTCAAATGACCTTATTTTAAAATTGAGTAATTTTATCATATGGTTGTCTCATACAATAAGACATCAGTAATTTCTTCACCATAAATTTGATACACCATCACCCACAAATAACAACTTCATTTTACCCATTAAACATCTTACTCTATTTTTTTTCTTTTCATTATCATCAAGTATTACCATCATCATTTTAATTTTACGACATTTACTTGCAAAGTAGTAACATTTCTTGTCACTTCACACAAGACTTACAAAACTGTTAATCTCATCCCACGATCTCTTTATTCGATAACTAAATTCCAAACCATATTCAAAACTTTGTTGTGATCGATGGTGTAACACCCGGTGTTGTCCGAGGTTATTCGGGCCGGGTTCCCCGTTGAAGTGGTCCATGTGATGAGCTCAAGTGACATAATGCTTAAAAGGATTGTAAGTACTACTCATATCAACAAGATGCATCTTCTTTTCTGGTTGCTCATCTTAAGAACTCTTCAGTTAAGCGTGCTTGCTGGAGAGTAGTCTTAGGATGGGTGACCTCCTGGGAAGTTTCCAGGATGCCCATGAGTGAGGACAAAGTGCGCTGGAAAGGACTCGTGTTGGTCTGTGGGCGATGTATGCAGCCTGGCGAGCTACCGTTAGCGATATTCCGGCCTTCAGTTGGGGCCAGGGTGTTACAGATGGCGAAAACATTAATAGTTTTAATGACATGTTTGATAGAGTTTGATAGTCAGAAAGAGTCGATGGTAGTAGAGATGCACAAATTAGAAAGTGTTTGCTATTTAGGCTTTGTCGTAACTCATAAGGATCTACTTTTGGTATACACCTTTTTTCTTTAAAAAAAAAAATCCGTTGTGTTTCATGTACAATATGATTACTTTTGAAGTATGATACAGTTACTTTTTATGTCAAATAATTACTATTGAAGGATAATATAGTTATTTTTAAGTTGTCTCATACATTGAGATGACCTTATCGTAGAATTTACCTTAAAATGGTATTCATGATAATCATAATAATGTTAAAAATTGACGGTTGATTATATCCATTATTCCTATAAAATATTTGATTATCAAATACACCTAACTTGTTTTGGTAGTCTTGGCATAACAATTTGGAAGAAGTTTAATTTTTATATTACCAAAAAAAAAAAAAGGATGATATATAAATTACTAGTAAGTAAGCCTGTGCGATGCACGGGTTTTAATAATATGTTCTAATTATGACGTTAATTCTCTTAAACTTTGAGATGATTTAAAAAAAAAAAAAAAGTTAATACAACTAATAGTTATGAGTCTGAGAGATGATTGGCTAAAATTCAAATTGAATGAGAGAGCTTAAAAATTGAAATACTGAAATATTATGCTGCCACATCAGCATAATTTGATGAATTTACGTAAAATAATTTCTATTTAAATTTATTTATAATTTATGATACCGCAAATGTTAATTACGTTTTATACATAAGGTCAATTCATTATAAATTAACTTAGCAAAATCTATAATGAACAACAATTGCTGCAAAAATATATCATTTGTATACATAAAATAATTTTATTACTCCGTATAACTTATTGGAAAAAGGTCATGCATATAAACTATAGTTCTATTAAAACCAAAATCCTGAAATCTTTGAATAGGATTATGAGTTAGGTAAAGTATATAATATGAGAAAATATATCACACAATTAATTAAATTAAATCAAGAGTCCTATAAAAGTTGGAGATTACCACAACGCTCGAAAAAAACTCTCTTTATATAATACTAATTAAATATAATTTCTTATTAGACTAAAACTGAAAATTAATTATTACCTTTTGATTTATAGGCACTTATACTTTTTATTTCAAGTGTCATGCATGCAAATCATGTAGTTCTGAAACAAATCAAATCAAATCAAATAATCAAATACAGAGTAATATATAATAAATAAATTATTTTCAAAATTAAATTTTCATATTTATTGTTCATTTCATTTACCTCTCTCATGTCACATATATAATTGCTAACTTTATTATCTATTTTGTACTCAAGTTGATTCGAGAGGTACAAATCTTGTATCCAAATATCTACAAAATAAAAGGAAAAAATTAGACATATCATAAATGAAATCATAATTGAATAGCATACACAAATATTTATGATTGACAATAGACATATTACAATCAATAAAATAATAAACACCATCATTGAATAGCAAATTAAACACAAATCATAATAGAAAACATAAAAAAAAAATATATAAATGGAAATATCCAACGTGATAATTTGGAAGAACAAATAAATTGCTTAATACTCCGTATAATGGTATGGTATATATACAAATCAAGTGTTGTGCTTTTAGCGGGTTTTGTAAGTAATTTTTTCTCAAGAAGAATTTTATTATCAATTGAACTTGTCTATATGAAGTTTTCCGAAAACATCCAAACTCTTTTATATATTATAATTATTATCTCTTGAAAATAAATTTAATTTAATACTCCGTAGTTATTTATTAAAATTAGTGTTTTTAAAAAATTGGACTCTCTCACGTCGCTCGAAAAAACCTCCAATTATATAGATATATTGATTGGAAATAATAAGAATTACTTATATGATTTGCCTTATTTACCTTTAAAATGCATGGCAATGTAACCATGAAACATATTCCCCTAATCACGATATTTTCTCTTTCCCACATTGTTTCTTCTTAAACTCATCACCTTCATCATCTTTTATTTATTTATTTTTTTTTCCTGTTAATATTTGTTTCAAACTTGTTTTTTTTTTATTACATTATATTTTACCCTCAAATGTTTTTGCATTATCTACATAAATAATGCACGTCTTTTACCGGGTGTGGCTCTAAGAATCGTTCTAGCTTTGATGGTAAGTATATTCCAATCAATTATAATTTTTTTGAATTGTTCATGTAATTTTTTTAGCAATTAGGTTAGATTATTGGCTCAAATGAAGATTAAATTTCACATGACATGTTTTTGAGATCTTAATATAATATAAAAGTGTCAAATATAATTTTATATATAGTTGACAACAACTTTTGTATAACAAATATTTCTTAATTAATTTGTTCTTTACGTATGATTCACATATAAAAAAAATGTAAAAGAAAAACTTGAAATAATTAATATCAACTAAGCTATTGAAAGAATAATAAAATATGGGGTAACATTTTCGTAAATTTGAATTTATAGTTGATGTTAGATAAATAATTATTGTTCACAATTTCATATGTTTACCTTAAAACCTTTTTTGAATTCAAATCAAAAGGAGTAGCATTAATTTTATAACCAAACATTTCGACGAGCAATTTCCCATTTATTGTACATGCTAATCCTTTTTCATTTCAATTCCAATTTGGTTGCGCTTGAAAGCTTGGAATTGCTTTGAAATAGTTGAATTCAATTAGATAGCATTTGACAATGGTCATTTCAAATGAAAGTTCTCATTTAAAATATGCTGAGTGACATAGTATATTTGTTTAGATTTCATTAGGTTTAAAGTTTGCAAAAATTTAAATCCAAATCTTGTAACTTTTCCGGTAATCTAACTTGGATCAAATGCACATTTTCAAATGAAATCTCTTTATCCAAATACATTCTTGTGGATTTGAAAGTGTTGCATTCTAATTCCAAATTAATTTTATGGTAATGTTTAGCCACACATGAAATTAGAATTGGAATTGCCATTGACATGTAAAACTTTCGTTAAAAATTTAATCCACTTTGGAAAAAAGAAGAAAATAAATTTAATATAAATATCATATGAACTTTTAAAAAAAATTAATATTCTATACTTTTAGTCGTAAGTGTGAGAAAAAATAAAATGAGAAATTCATATTACTACGTCATGCTTACAATTTGAATGACCCAAAATTGAATTAATTTAGAATCTTGGGCTAATTTTTTTGGTCTTTAACATCATGTCTTTAAAAGTTCAACAATAACCATAGCTAGGAAAATATCTTACATGTATTAGAAATGATTAGAAAATACAGAATATACATCGTATTCACTATTCAATATAAAAAAAAAGAAAAAAAGTTCAATTCTAATTTAGTAGCTTAAAAAATTTCATTGTAAGTATAAGATATTATAGAACAGTATGTCTCACATAAGACCGACAATACGATAAAGAAAACTCAGTTAATTATAATACAAATAACCATCTCATGTATAGAGAAATCTCACAATAATCTTATTATGAGACCATCTCATATGAGAATACGGAATACATTTGTAAAATCCAAAATAGTATATTACTAATACTAATGAGTTTAAAATGAAGCAAAACCCTAATAATGCCAGCAATACAAGTTACATTTGTACAGAAGAGTGACACTTGTAAACATTGAAATAATTACATCAGAGTGTAACTATGTATTTACTTTCAGTTTAGATCATAATCATATATTTATATTGTAAATGCTTTGTTTAATAAAAAAAACCTTATTTTAAATTTCAAAAATTTTATAAAAAGATCCGATAACTTTTGTCAAATGAGTACAAGATTTTTTTTTTTTATAAGGGATTACGGAATTTAAAATTAAAAACTAAGACAAAAAATAAAACTCATTACCAAGATACAAGTCAGTTCATGTACGGTTTTGAATGAGAGAAGAAGAATCCTCTGTTCGACAGTGACTAGGAGTGTGCATAATCCGGTCCGGACCATGAAACCGGACCGAACCGGACCGGAATTAATGAGACCGAAACCGGAAACTAAATTTTGGTCCAGTCTTCGATCCATGATTTTTCGGATTTCCGGTTTCCGGTCCGGTCCGGTCTTGACCCGGTCCTAAACGGTCCGGACCGGTTTGGACCAGAAAGGTTAAAACAACGTCGAATTTTTATCTTAAATATATTTTATATAAGATTATACACACAAATTATTTGGATTTGCTTAGTCTAACATTATCACACTAAAATAGTTCGTATTTGTTTATTTTATAGCTAAAAAATTAATCATACCATTCGTAAAATTAAACATATTTTATCCGTACAGAGGAATACCGATCCAACCGGTCCGGTCCTTGGACCCGGATAATTTTTTCCGGTTCGGTCTCCAAATTTCACTATTTCGGTTCCGGTCCAAAACGATCCCGGTCCGGTCCGGTCCGGTCTTGGACCTATGAACACTCCTAACTGTGACTCTTTCACTCCAATATGCACAAAATAGAGAAAAGTAATAACCAAAAACCCAAAAAAAAAAAAAAAAAAAAACTGCAAGATTTGGACCACCGATGTGTAAGATAAAAGCCAAGGCAATAACCATTACACCACCTTTTGCCTATTCTACACATACACACTAAATTTTTTTTATCTCAAAACCACTTTGGCTATAGTTCATATTACCTTTGAGCTGTGTTCGCCCCTAAAATATAGAGTTATGCTATCTAAGAAGTAAAAGAAAACTAACAATATTAAATGGTGTCTTATTACTTTTATTATGAAATTACGAAGTACAAGAAGTTAACAATTTAATACAAGGAAGTATTTTACAATACACTAATTTTAAATTAACAAGTTTATCTCGAAATGTTTTTGAGTTGTATCATTAGAGCATCCACATTGATTGACCTCCCCATATTTTTTTCTTTCTCATTCTCATTGGTCCACATCATTTTTCACTAACTTTTTTACTTACCCTTTCCATTTTACATATTTTTCTTGCATTGATAGGGTTCCCCAACAAAAATAAAAAAATTCTTATATTTTTCAAGGACCCACAACATTTCATTCATTATTTAATATTTTATTACTCCCTCTATTCAACTCCAAATCGCACTTATTCCTTTTCAGTCCATTCACATCCAAATTGCACATTTCCTTTTTTGGCTATACAAATAATACTATTATATTATTAGGGCTCACATCTTCAATCCAAATAACATTAAATATTGTGATTTTCCCCCACTAGTTGTCATTTTAATATTATAAAATCATTTTCTTAAAACTTGTGCATAAAGTATAAGTGCGATTTCGTTTTAAATGGAGGGAGTATTATTGGGTCATACATCTTTTTACAAATGGGAACCTCCCTAAATTTGAGGGGTTCCCCATTATTTGAGTCACCAATCCCATTATTTGGGACACTTACCCCATTGATTGACATTCCCATATTTGACTACATGACACATTTGGGTCACTAAAAACCCATCAATGTGGGTGCTCTCATGTAACAACCCGGATTTTTCCAACAAGATAAAATAAAGAAATAAAAGGATTTTAAAGAGAAAATGGAATTGAAAATGTAAGCCACGGCGGCGGAAATACCGTGAATCCGAGTCATTACTCCCTACTCAAACAAATAACAAAGACAGTAGGCCTTGAGCATAACAAATGGGGAATAAATACCCCTTACATCCAAATCCAAAGCCAACATAAGTATGAAAACGATAAAAACAAGTGAAAGTCTAATCCAAAGTCTAATCCAAATCAATCAAGAGCTAGGTCGACATTTCTCATGGCTTCTCACACAAACCCGTCCCCGCATGCAAACCTGCCACAAAGAAAGTAACAGCCACAATCAGTGAGGAATAACTAGGTGCTCCCCAATCATATTTCAACAAGACAAACTCAAATAACAACACCCAATTACCTTACCTGGCCTACGGCCTATTGTCGGAGTACAACAACGAATGCAACAACAATAGCATACTCAAACATCAACATTAGCATTTCTATAACAACCTCAAGTCAAACAATCATAAGTCAATCCGATCATCAATGAAACCAATGCAAGAGTAAGCACGGAGGACTGGGTGAAACAACAAGAATCACCCCGGAACGACAAAAGTCCCAACCCTATGGCGGAACGACAAAAGCTCCTCAAACAGTTTAAATTTGGCCAAACCCACCGCGAACAAAGACGGTGTCACCGCGACAAAAACGGTGTCGACATATAATCAAACCATAGTCCCTAACCGTGACAAAAGCGGATGGAAAACCCTAAGGGCGGTATCCGTCCTACAATGGACGTCGTATCTCCTCACGCACGTGCCCAACAGTGCACGTACGCACAATCAACTCAAGCTCAATCAAACTAATACAATCCAAGGTCAAATCAAATCAAACCAAAATCCAACCTCCAACATCACCAAGCCATGACAAACCATTCACAATTCAATAGCATACCCATACATGCACTACTCAATATCCTAAACATAGTTATAAACGGAGTAATAGTCAAGTGATCATCATAAACTCATAACCAAGCCATTTAACATTACAAGATAACAACTTTATTCATTTTAACAACATACTCAACGATACAACATGATCAAACAAACCTAGACATGCTTCTAGACTCACGAAAGTATGAGGCCGACTCTCCAATTCAAGTATCATGATTAGGACACAACCAAACAAACCAAAGCATGCAACTTTATCATCATACAACCATTTAAAACATCCTAGACAACATCTAGAGCCTCATACATGTCAAAATATCACTAGGGCTACACCTAGTTACCTTATTCAAAGCAAAGTCGTCCTATTCTTCGTCCTCCTTCACAAGTATGGTGTCTTCCTCGGTCAAGTCACCTTCTCCTTTGGTAAATCATCACATAAAACACATACAATACAAGGATTCAATATACAACACATAAAATAATGTAAAAACAATATAAGCTAAACCTAAAGCAAAAGAGAATGAAAGGATTACCACTAGAGATTAATTAGAAGGAGAATTAGGGCAAAGGTGAGAACTTGAGAGAAATAAATGAGGATTTGAATGAGAATTTAATGGAGCCTTGGAGAGAGAGAAAAGAGAGGATTATAATATGAGGAGAGTTTTCTGATGTTTTAGAATAGATATTAGGGTTAGGAAGTCTAGAGAATTTATAGGATGTGTACAAAAAGAATTAGAAGCAAATACTAAGATCAAGACACTAAATAGGGCTTAACTCCCACGGTTTAGTCTGAACTTGGTTCCCTCCTTGAGCAACCTGGGTTCAATCTTGAATCTGTCGGTTTGAACTCTGAACCTGTAGGTTCCAGCTGAACCTATAGGTTTAAACTGCATTTCTTTGGACAGAAATTCTTGGCTCTGGAAATCCACCCTCCTAACTTAAATTTCATACTTCTACACCTCCAAACTCCTCCCTAACCACCCATAGACCTACTAACTCACCCCACACTCATCCACACACCCGACAACCACCTCGAACCACGCAACCTCAACTAACCTCAACTCGAAAACACAACACGCAAGCTAAGGAGACGACTTCCTCGAGCTAACAATGAGAAAATCGCTAGAAATAAAATACGATGTTAAGGATTTATAAAGTGCACATTTCTATTATATTAAGGATTCTTCACACTCTCCCACACATGTAAGCCCATTAACAAACCTTATTGGACATATGATAAGAGATCCAAGATATAACCATGAGCTCTGATACCATGTGTAATCAAAGACGGGCCCGGATCACACTCACAAGTGGTAAGAGAGAAAGCCCACCTCATAGGCCCAAGGGGTTTCATCATAAAACCAATTGGTAATAAGAGGAGTAGTCCTTAGACTTTATAAGATGCACATTTCTTGTCTTCACAACCGATATGAAACTTACATGTGGAAATTATATTAAAGATTCTTCACATCTATGGCTCTTTTTGGTATTCTTGCAATTATATCACATAAAAGCAAAGAGTCTTTGGCTTTTGTGTGATGTGAGAGAATACAAATTCATATCCTTTCATTTGTTAGTGGCTTTACTGATTAAGTTCACTTTTTTTTAATTGTTTTACCTTTTGGGCTTTTAAAGTTCATGATTTTATTTTAAGAGTTAACGTCTTGTCTTTGACTCTGATTTTTTCTTTGATAATTTGAAAGTTAGATTTTCGTTTATCGCTTTCATCCTTAATAATGTTATAGATTGATCTCGATTAATCTAGTTTCTTTTCCAAATTACATGGTGTATGATCAAAATATTGACTCTTTGGTCTTGATTAACATAATTTCTTTTCCAAACTACAATAAGAAATCAAGTGCTTACATGATGTATGACCAAAATATTGACTCTTTGGCCAAAAAGTCAATTTTGGTATTGTTCAACAAAAATGATATTTGAAAGGAAGCGTGTTGCAAAATAAAAAATGATTCAACTGTCTCACAAAGTGGCTACTGTAAAATAATGTTTTACAATTGATCTATATATTTTTATATTTATTACCCTTTCTATTTTAGTTAACTTTTTATGTTTTTCTTATTCTTTATTCATGAAATGAAAACATTGAAAATAGTTCACTAGAACATAGGGAGTAGAATGAGATGGATATCAATAAACTAGATGCAATAAAATATACAAGAAGTTTTATGATATTGTGATTAAAATTTAACTATTCTTAAGTTATTATAAATAAATATTAAGGTTTCAACTATCACAATTCATGCAATAACTCATATTGTTGGTTGATGAGATAATAATATATGTAGATACAATGTTTCGCCACTTTTCTTGTTGTACAACTTATATAAATAGCAAAAGTAAATTTTAATGTATTCCTTTATTTTTATTATAATCTTCTTGGTAAATTTGAGTTTATATGAAGGAAAGAATAAAATATGTTGAATCATATGCGTGGTAAAAAAAAAAAATGGATTTATACTTGTCACATTTATACGAGAAGTGAAAGACAAAGCATAACTACATTTAGAAATTAAAAGTAAACAAAACACAAAAACCTAAAAATAGGGTAAATTAAACCTATTCTCCTTCCAATAATTATCTGTGAGACAAAACTCACAATAAGTTAATGTGAAACTGAGGTACAAATTGCAATTAAAAGGGCACAAAAACATGAAATAAATCTACTAAAGTCACTTACATGGGTACTAAAATTTTTTTAATAGCAATTAATCATAATTAACACTTAAATAGTACAAAAGCTATATAATTGAGAACAAATTAGGTTAACTTACAATAATTTATTGTAAGGTCTGACTCACATAAGAATTTGTGTTATCTTTTTATATCACATTTTTCCTCATAATAACTCCTTTATATGTTCTTTTTATCCTCTGTTCCAGTGGCGAACCCAGGATTTGCGGTTAGGGGGGCACACCGTATAATTATACGTATACGTATAAATTTTTGAGGTGTTAAGAAAATTTGTACTCGTAATATTTAAAAACTTTCGAATTAATTCAGTCACTCTAAATATAGTTTTTTTTTTGTCTATTAATTTTTGTGTGTCTAACATATTTAAACAATACTAAGATCAAATATTAAAAATATTAAAAATTAACATCAGAAAAAAAAATATGAGATCAAATACAACAAAAAGTCCTAAAAAACAAACAAAAAATAAATCACAGGTCTTAGGTGCAATTTAATTATTATGCATATATATAAGTTATGCTAAGGTGTAAAATTTTAAAAAAGTATAATTAAGCAAAATATAGAAGAAATTTTAATAGGCAAATATAGAAGAAATTAATCAAAATTATACGTAACAAACAAAAAAGGGGTGTTGGATCTCGAACTCGAAACCTCGAGTACATATATTAACACCCTTAACATCTTAGCTACCACATTTGTTTGTCTCATTTAAGCAGCATTTAATACTTATTAAATATTTTCAGAAAAAGGTGAGGACCCCCCCCCCCCCCCCCCCCCCCCGGGCCCGCCCCTGCTCCGTTCCGTTTTTTTAAAAAAAAAAAATTCGAAAAGCAAATACAAATGGATTATATGATTAAAATAATACATTTGTACTATAAACTTGATTCATAAGAAAATTTTAGTATAATATAATGGATTAAAAATGAAAAAAAAAATGTTGGTAAAAAGTTTTCCTAACAAAAATGTCAAAAATGAAAATGTAAAGAAAACTATGGAGCAAAAGTACATAATCCTCTTTTATGACAATTTTGCTTCATAATCACACCAAATATTGGAATATGTGCTACTTAAAAATGGAATATCCACATCCTTAATGAGAGACTTTTCCATGAGGTATCAGTATATTTTAGGCATTGATGTTTGTCATTTGATAGGATTATACCTTATTAGATAGTGTTTGGTTGCCATTTTTAAGTAACACTAGTTTAGTTGTCCGTGATAATTCATGGAACTATTTAGTGTTTTTGGATTGAGTGATTTGGAGGGAAATGAAAGGGAGAGAGGGTAGGAAAAGAAAATTCCGCTGTTTGGATAACAAATAGGGGTGAAACGAAATGAACAGAGAAACATTTAGAGGGATGCATTTTTCCTCCTCCAAACCTAATCAAAATCTCTTCAGAATATGCAAAATTTGTAGGGAAAATGTATCCAAACACCCACATCACACTCTCCCTTCCCTTCCTTCCTCTCTTTGTCTTCCCTCGTTTTCCCTTCCCTCCCTTTCTCTTCCTTTTTAGTGAAAAAATTAAAATTTTAGGGAATGGTTGGAGACCCATAATAGAGAAGGGACAAATTAAAGGTAGTAATTCAAATTTAAAAATAAGTAAAAACTGTGGAGATTTATGAGTGTTTTTAATGATGAATATTATTGTGCAAAGAGTATACTCCCTCCGTTCCACAATGTTCTTCCCATTTCGATTTGGCTCAAAAATTAAGGAAGGTAGATTGTGTGGGTGAGATTAAAGTAGAAAAATAATAAAGTAAATTGTGTGGATGAGATTGGTTAAAAGTTAACAAAAATAGAAATGGGAAGAAGATAGTGAAATTTCCTTTTTGGGAAAGTGGGAAGAAGATAGTGGAATGGAGGGAGTATAATATATCATGTGATTCAAATGTCAAATGTTGATATTTAGTCGAACTCAGGCCAAAAGGACATCCGACAAAAGGTAATGTTTGACAAAACTCATTTTTTAAAGGTGGTGTTTTGACAATAAAACTATCTTTAATTTCCCTAACATATAACTACCTTATATGAAAGATGTCTCACAATAAACTTATTGTAAAACTTCACAATAAACTTATTGTAAAACCTCAAATAAGAATTTATGTCCTCTCGATTCCTCTGGGTTTTTTTTTTTTTTTTTTTAATCATCCAAGTAAAGCCTACATGTCATTAAAACGGAGTGGTACTTAACACACAGATGCATGATCACTTCATCTTCACTAGTTATATTTCTAACCATGTTGCTTCTAAAAAATGGTGCTCTAAGAAGAACTGACATCTCACACTTCTACAGGTATTGTCACACTAGACACTATGCCCTTCACAAAACCCGCCTTCTTAAACTAACCAGGCCGAATCAAAAATATCGAATGCCCTACGCACGCCTCTCTATTACCAAATGATAGCACCATTCTAGGTGACATTTTGAGTATGAACAACTCCTAAGACAAGTAAGTCATCTGTTCTGAGGAAATGAATGATGCACCAATGTCGACGCCCTCATCGCCCACAGAAGGTGATGCACAGCCGCCTATCAACGAAGTAGATAGTGAATGCAGAGCAAGTAAAG
Organism: Dianthus caryophyllus; assembly: GCA_023091065.1. NCBI lineage: Eukaryota > Viridiplantae > Streptophyta > Magnoliopsida > Caryophyllales > Caryophyllaceae > Dianthus > Dianthus caryophyllus. The sequence continues at coordinate 23,208,771 of CM041527.1, forward strand.
ACAAGTTAACTAAGTTGGAATCACAACATAGTGGTCGAAGGAAGACATTTCAACCAATAACGGTGGCTACCAATTTCGGAGACAGAAGAAATTTAGCTGCTGTTAAACTACAGAAAGTGTACAAAAGTTTTCGGACTAGAAGGCAACTTGCAGACTGTGCTGTTCTTGCTGAGCAGAAATGGTACACAAAACAGCCTTTGAATACCAGTACTTCTTTGATTTATCAGTCACTCGATGCAATATTTGACGGAATTTTCAATTTTTGCAGGTGGCAAGTGTTGGACTTGGCTGAGCTCAAGCATAGTTCTATATCGTTCTTTGACATAGAGAAGCCTGAGTCTATTTTATCAAAGTGGTCTCGAGCACGAACAAGAGCTGCAAAAGTCTCTGTTCAAAAACTGACTTAACCACATTCAAATTTTGCTGATACTGATTCAAGTCGTTTCTGATTTGTTCCTGTAGGTTGGAAAAGGTCTGTCAAAGGACGAGAAAGCTCGGAAACTTGCTCTACAACATTGGCTCGAGGCTGTGAGTTCAGTTCTTGAAAGATATCTTAGTCAATCAAACTTAATGCACATATTCATAAATCTCTAGTCGAGTTAAAATCTAATACTAATAAACTCCAAACGATTGGAAATTTCAGTTACGGTACTTGGGTCTGAGCATTCTACACGATCTAGTTATCGTTGAGGCCAGCTTCATACCCGATTAGAATCTAATATATCTGTGGTTTTTGTTCATAGATAGATCCTCGGCATCGGTATGGTCATAACTTGCAGTTTTATTACGTTAGGTGGCTTCACTGTCAGAGTAAACAACCTTTCTTTTACTGGTACTGTTTTTTTCTTGTATGCCACAAGTCGAGTTCATTATAACCTTCAAGGTATCATACATTATTAAGAAATATGTTTGGATGGTGACATTAGGCTAGACATTGGAGACGGAAGAGAAGAGAACATTGTCGAAAGATGCCCTCGTTTACGGCTTCAGCAACAGTGCATCAAATATCTCGATTCGGTGAGCGTCCCCATTGTAAATCTCCCAAGTCATTTATAAAAATGCTAAAATAAACAAATCTGAAAGGATATCGTCAATGGTGAGGTAAAAGGTTCGAGGAATGCTTAACACAAAGTCGATAAAAAATGAGAAATGTAGCTAAATTTGCCTGTGGCTGCAGACAGAGAGGGACGACTACGAAGTAATAGTTGAGAATGGGAAGCTGGTGTATAAAGCAAACAAGAAAACAGTGGATACAACAGAAGGGCCTAAAGGTTCAAAGTGGATATTTGTTCTGAGTGCAACAAAAACTTTGTATGTTGGCCAGAAAATCAAAGGGAATTTTCAGCATTCTAGTTTCTTAGCTGGTGGTGCTACTTTATCAGCTGGCAGATTGATCGCCGAAAATGGCTCTCTTACGGTAAGGCTCTCAGCAATGAACCCCTGGTTGCTCATACTCTTACAGATTTGAATACGGCTGTCTAACTACTCATGCATGATGTAGACACAGAATCAACCAATTGTTTCATAAAGACCTAAACGCCTTCTTTCGTTATGCAAGTTATTATGTTCGGCTCTTTCACGAGGAAAGCCGTTGAAGAACAGGTCCAAATTTATATCACTAAAAATAATCGTAATAACATAGATTAACGACAAAAAACTATAAGTCGATAGTGGCTAGTTCCCTTAATATATGCATTCAGACATACTCCGTACGATTTATTGACGCTATGTTTTGTTTTGTGTTTGTGACAGGCAGTCTGGCCACATAGTGGTCATTACCTTCCTACTGAAGAAAATTTCCAGGCGTTCATGGCATTCCTTCAAGAAAATGACGTCGATCTTACTCGTGTTACGGTAAAACTCTTTCATAATCTAGGCCAAAAACTGTGGTCTTTTTGCTCAAAAATAATTTATATTATTAATTCTACCTTGAGTCTCGGGACTTGACCACATCAGTCGTTACTTCTAACGGTAGCTTCAGATCGTTGTTTTTTCTCGATAAATACCCCTCTTGGTCGATACCCCTTAGTCTAGACGGGAGAGATAGATATCATATTCCTTTTTTCTCCACTCTTTTTATCCAAATCCCCTTCATCAAAACTACACTCGTATTATTTTGTCGACTTTGTGAGCTAATGTTCAGAACTACTCCATATTAAGTGGTGTACAACATGATCCTTGTTGCTGAACACAGAGCTCGCCAGTCGACGACGAAGACAATTTTGTCATCAAATCTACGACATCCAACATGGGTCAATTGGGAGTAGATGAACAAACCAGCTTGGCTCAGTATGAAACACAGAGAAGGCAAAAAGCTTCAAAGCTATCTGAACTAGTTAACTCCTCCATATTGAGGCGATCCAAACTAATGCGCTCAAAGATCGCCAGGCTCGCTATCCCAAGCAAAGGCGAGATAATTGAGGAAGAATTCAAGACACCACAACAACCCCCAGAATTGAGTCCCGACTACAACATTGAAGAAGATTTCTCTTCCTCTGATGGATATGAAACAGCAGAGGACTCGTTCCTATCTGAAGACGATTTCATATATCCTAAGCTCAACATATTTCAAACAGATGACAATTTCGAGGATGAAGAGCCTATTCCCAAAGAAGCAATCTTTCAAAGAATTAACTCTCATAAAAGAACAATATCTTACCAATTGGGTGAGCATTTGAATTTCCGGTGGACAACAGGAGCAGGTCCTCGAATCGGGTGTGTTAGAGACTACCCTTCTCTACTACAGTTACAGGTGTTGGAACGAGTACATTTGTCTCCTAAGAGTAGCAGCAGCGACTCCTCGCCACGAAGCACAGACTCTAGCCCCAAAGTGGTGCACAGTTCATCTGGATCGCGTAAAGAAACAATAACGAGCAAAAGCAATCTTTGTCCCAATAATAAAAATGTAATATCTGACGATCCATAAGAATCTGAAAGAGCAAATATTCTAGCGACTGCATTCTCTTTGCATTCATGAATTACTTTTCAGAATTATATTAGATCAGGTTGCGTAGATATAGCAAGAAAACAGATATTTCGTAGTATACATGGATGGGTACATGAGTCGAATTAACAACATTAACATGTGTACCAATGCTACAGTCTAGTTTTAAAGTAAAGGGAATATAATATACTCTGCATAAAACAGGTTCCAAATAAACCTGTAGAAACTTGTGATTGCGTCCTGCAAGATGCCATTATGCAACAATTAGAAACTGATCATCAAAGTACATACATGTCGAATTTACTCATGTAAGCTTTGCTAAACTGCACTTCCCCACCCAACCCATACAATGTTGCATGATTCAACACTCGAATCAATACAGGAACACACTTGGTTCAAGTATAAAGAACTCATGCAGCCTTGTTTGAATCAGCCACAAAACACTTACCATGCAAACATGGCCTTAAATAACACAAAACTATACAACCTAAACGCTTAGCCATTGCACCCTTGTTGCAGGAATAAAATAGAGATTCATTATTTAACGGCCAGACTAGAATTGAAATTGTTTGGGAAGGATATTTAGAGCCCCTACGGAATAGCCAAACATAATTTTTGTACACCAAAAACATTGTTTCATGTCGATAAGAGGTAGCAGACTTCAAAAAACACCAGAGGTTCTTTCACAGAATTGGGGAGCTCTCCTAGTCTCCTATATGTTTATCAAAGATTTTTCTATTTTGTTTGAAAGATTGAAAAGAAATTCACATTGGTATGGATTAATTCCATGAACAACGACGTCTTTAGGATTTTATTCAATAATGATTCTAACCAAAGAGTGCGAATGAAGACGAACAACCAAAAAACATGTACAATTGATAATATGAAGGGGTTTGGAGGAAATATGAGGGGACAATTTCCCTTGGTAACACAGCAAGCTGGGTTGGAACAAAATGGAGGTAAACATCCGTAATCAAAATCCGTAAGCTCGAATGCATGGACTACAGTCACTACACTCATAAATTTCAACCATGGACTTTGGTTATTAACACAAATTTCTTGTAAGCTCGAATGAATAGGCTCAAATTATATAATCAGCAACCAAATAATGTCAATTGATTGTTCAGAATGTGCACTTTAATATGGCCAAATGAGGATGCCATGTCTAGTTTCACTAGACATGACTTATCACAACACTAATAAGACTTGCTCACTCGAACAGCAATAATCAGGCCGAATAAAATTAAGAGTGTTACCTTGGAGTAATTTGCTTGATCCAGTAACCATGCCTGAAACCAAAGTTACAAGTGAATAAGAAGGTACTTAAGAATCCAAAATTTATTTCACTGTCTAACATTCGACAAACATAGTTAGCAAGTCGTCTAACTCGATATGAGTATAACAAAAAAGTAGCCGAATAACAATCCTAAGCCAATCGAAGGTAGACGATAAAGCATAAGTAACCAGATAACAGACGAAGTTTGCTAATGAACACAACGTTTTCATTTATTCACTAATCAGCTCTACCGTGATGAATTTTCAAATACTACATTGCTATTTAGGTGTATTTTCTAGCAATAACAATCTTTTCAAAAACAAGCAACAACATTACAAGTACATACCTGGAAAATCAGGAATAGTGCCAGTATGGTGTGTGCAGGAATCATTAGACTGCGTCTGAACGCCTGTACAACCACAACATACTTATGTTTGAAAACTATAAACTTTTATCGGAAAAAATACCAAGAGGTCAAAAGTTCTTCAAGAACTACAATATTGGCCGCGAACAGCTTATTTAAGTGACGCAGGCGCATGGAAAGGTGGCACATGATAAATTCATCATAGATATGTATAGTCAAATTATATGGCGACTGAAAACAGATAACTAGATAAATTAGTTCCCCATTATGTAACACATGGTAACAATTAAGGGGTAACATTTGACCTCTCCACAGATGAAATTTAATTCCTTCTATATACAATTATGTTGGTGACTAATATATTGTGTCATGGCAACTACAGAGTTTTTATTTAAACGGGCAGTAAAATAGCAAAAGAATGAAAGATAACATGGTTGAAAAAATACAACCAATGGGAATTGAACCCCTGCCAAGACGGGAAGCTTTTATCCCTATGTTCCCCCTCAACAACCACTCCACTCAACATATTAAAAAACCCAGCCGTTACGTTACATAACGACATAAAAGAAACTAAAACCACGGTAAGAGATATCGCGTTAAAACGACCAATATGGACCCCTACGGTCAAAAATACAATCCCAATAAAACGGCCATTATGGACCGTTACGGGCCGATATGAGCGCATTCGGGCAGATATTAGAGATCTCAATATAGCTTTCAAATTAGTTTACAACCGCGATTTAGGCTGCGACAAGCATGTCAAGTATGATATTGTGTGACAGCGAACAATACTGCGACTGCGACTGAGATTTTAAACTCACACCGCACGATACCGTTATACCGCACTACTATTTCTTGTGTAATTCATTGTACTCTATAAGAGATTTATTTCTGCGTTTATTGGGGGTGCAGGTGCACCCCAAGTCCCCAAGCACCCCCCAATAAATCAGCTTATGTGTACTATGGGATGTGCTTAACTTGGCCCAACATCAGACATTATGAACGAACATTTGATGTAAGCACTTTAGGCCAACTTGGGCATCATGGAAACACTAGTTTGCACATTGCATTACAATTCTTTTTTAAAAAGAATATTAAGGATTTCTTAATATCATCTCTGCCGATGTGTTAATAAATGAGCAATTTAAACGATTGAATGCATTATTACGAGAGTATTATATGACTGTTTTAGAGCGATTAATTATTTTGACACAATCAGTTAAAATTGTGACGACTTTTCTGATCTCGTATCAACTTTACACCAATAAATACACCAATAAACGATCATTTACCTGAGGCATGACAGCTGCTGCAAATATTGAGCCGATGTAATTTACCAGTAAAAGCCCAGTACCAAGCAATGCAATCTTTTTCACCCCAAGCTTTGTCGCCAAGGTTGATATCTGATACCTACAAACGCAGTATGATTCATTTAACGACTCTCAAGGGTATCAATCCCTACATCTTTAAATGTTTTTCACGCCTTTAACCAAATACACAAGTAAACTAAGGCAAAATACAGGATAGTGAATTTATCCTTAAATAGTAATAAAAATGATATCCAGAAGGCATAAACATACTTCCGATCACCTTCTACGTCAGGGAGATCTTTTGTTATGGCAATGACCAACGCAAACAATGTCACAAAAGTAGTGATGAAAACCACAGGATAACTGCAAATTTAAAAAAAAAAAAAAAAAAAAAAAAAAAAAAAAAAAAAAAAAACAATTAGAGTTGTAACAAATAATATCACAGTTTGGAATCAAGGCCATGACACCGACATGCAACCGTTATAGAGGTTTGATGATTGTTGTGACCGTTATTTAGTGCTTATTGAAGCAATATTGGTTGTATTTAGCAAGATCGAGTCACAGCAGCTGATACTGCGACCATTATCAATACAAAGATCTAATACTATGATAAATATACATTGATCTTGGGTCGGCTAATGAAAGTCATCTGAAGCAACCTACCATGAGTAACTGCTAATTGAATTCACAGATCCAATGAAGACACACATGGAGCAAATAAAGTAAGTATGACACACACATTCAACATTTCAACTATTACCAAGAGACAATAAACATACTCTCTACAAAATATATCTTGAAGCGCTGTGCTCAAGTGGCTCTCGCTATGACAAGGTAACGGGGGTCGGAAGAGAAAGTCATCCCATGTGTTAAAAATGTTAAGTGGTTTCACATGAAACATTAAGAAAATTGCTTTAACTGATTCGTACTTGAGTTATTTGGTGTGATTCAAATCATTCAATCATACTTTCTAAAGTAAGGAACAATGAATTTTTGGCTTTAGTGGAAATGGAAATACCGTAGAATTATCAGTAGGGAAAAAAGTTTCATGATTCACCTCCACTCAAATGGTAGTCCTAGAGCTGCTCTTGTAGCATAGTACACGCCAAAATTGAGAAGAAATCCACGAACCTGAAAGGTTTCTCTGCATTATTTATGTAGCCAGAGTTGATACATCACTGAATACACATTTACATAATAACAGCTCACAACAGTATGGAAATGAATCAATTTTCAGACGGTTAGTAGAGCAACTAATTACACTATGTGCTACTGTAAGTAATATAAACGAATATTTCATCAAGGCAGAAATTCATATGCTGTTCAAACTATAAATATATACACTTGAAATTCCATTCAGAAGATTCAACTAGATCACTTGACAAAGATAAAATTACTCATAAAGTACAATATCTAATGGAAAAAGAGAATAAGAAAACAGTAAACTATAGGGCCAGCCCTGCCAGGGCTGCCACCATCATTTATGATACCTATGATTGGTCAAATGTTTTATCAGTAAAGAGTAAAGCTGTATACGTATATATAGTTGGTGTCATTCGACAATAAATGATGAGAAAATTATGTCATACTACTTGGTAAACTTATCTAGGTATCAGACTATGAGGCTAAGCCTTTTCCAGAATAATTTGTGTTTTGACGCCATAACACGAGTTGAGAAAAGTGTCTAGGAAGGTTAACAGACAAACAAGACCATTTGATATATATAAAAATAAAAATACAACATAAACAAGCACCAAGCTAGATAAAATCGTACCGTAGCAATTATGAGAAACGCCACAACAGGAAATCTCTTCATTCTAAATGGAGGAACTGAATAGATGGTTCCAAGGAACAGTCCCAAGCAATATAGAGAGGTGATGAAAGAGCCATAATTTGTTGCTACGATCGAAAGTCCAGCAACGGCAAACATCACAACTAACAGCCATGCAGATTTAACAGAAAGATCTCCAGCTGCTATAGGTAAATAAGGTTTGTTTACCCTGCAGTTACAGTAAAAAACAATCATACAAATCACTTCCAGCTTTCCACTACATGTCAGGGAAACCCAACAATCGTGAATTTACTAAAACTGAACACCAAAGACTAAAATAATTAACTGCTGTTGAGTTCCCATACATCTGAATATCTGAGTGTGTGACTGCATCATGTAATTATTACTCCATATTTGTTTACGAGATACACTTAGCAATATTGTAAGGGGGAAATTAGGCAATGCTCAGCGAACGCTTTTCATGTAAATCAGAAATCTCAATAATCTCTACCACAGGATCATGTAAAAAATGGATCTTTGACCGTGATATTAATGGTCACATGTGTGAAGATTTGTTTTATTTTACTCCCTATATCCCAATTTGGTTCTTCTAATTTCTCTCTTGAATTTTCCGAATTAATTGTCCAAATTCTATTTATAATAAGGATCAACAAAAGATTGTCATTATAATCTTCATCCACAAGACCACAACACAACTCCTTCAACTTTACGTGAAGCCAAAGACGGGTTCGAGGCACACCCAAAGGGAAGAGAGGGACCCACTTTATAAGACCGAAAGGGTTCATCCTAAAACCAATCGGCATAAAAAATAATAATAATAATAAAATAAAAAAAAAAAAAAAAAAAAGGCCCCTTGATCTTGTAAGGCAGTTATATCTATTTTCCATGATCAATGTGGGACTTTTATATGTAGATTAGTAGGATTACTTACACCAATATAGAAATGAGGATATTGGGATGGAGGGCATAATATATTCAAACACAATTATTTAATCTCAGATAAACTAACAAAAATTTATAACTTGGCAAAATCGTCGGACCGTAGTTTGAAATTCAAATGGAGGCAAGGACTTTTTAAAATATGATGTAATTAAGCATAATGACTCACTACTCTGTGTAGCTATTTCTGTAATGAAGTAGGAGTTGGGAGGTGCATGCAGATCATGACACCATTTTCCTTTTGTGTCATTTGAATATAATCTCTGTGCTGAAAGCACAGAGAAAGCTGTGCACTTCAATCCTCTTTCACGCCTTAACATAGGCAAAGCGTTTGAGGCAATACGATAATTTTGGGAAACAATCAAGCAAAAGAAACTCCACATGAGTTCTTCACCAAGTATTGCATTTGTGATTGGAGAGGTAGTGTAGAGGTATGCCACACTGATTTGTATAAATGCACTGGTCATTAAGAAGTAAGAAACGAGGGTTGTTTACTTCACCCACTTGCTCTCATAAATACACCATGACATAGAAAACTCTAAATTGGTACTAACTTGATTACTAGTTTATGATTGGTAATTTACACCACAGCTGATTAGTTAAGGTAGAAAGAAAAACAAAAAATTTGTGGACCATGGCAGCAACAACGCAGCTGGCATAGCAGACCATGACAAGCACCAGTAGGCTAAACTTGCCCTTAAACCGCAAAATTATGTAAAGAGTTTTGACTTCCTAATTTAACAAATCCAACAGTTACCGAAACATAAAAGACCAAACATAAGGCACTTCTATAAGATGTGGCGTCAACCACTCAACCTCAAGTGATAGTCACGAAAGTGCATAATGTGGCTACCCTTTTAAACATCAAATGCATATATATTAAGAAGGATAAAAAATCTGAAAATTGTAATGGCATACTTATCAATACCAATATCGTAGATCTGATTGATGCCCACTATGTACCCGTTCCCGCATATCAATGCAAGGAGACCAGAAACCGCCTTGAGCACTAACGACCACCGTATTAAATTGGGATGCTCGATCAATGCTCTCACCACCAAGGCACTGTTAAAACAAACTAAAATAATTGAGGATACCTAACACCAGCTCATGAAAAGCATAAAAGCATTATTAACCGCTACATACACATAAAGAAACTCACCATGAACCTAGAGCTGTTCCACGAATAGTGTGGGGCCTTAAAAATCTCCAAAACGCATCTCTAAACTCTGTGATTTTGTTTACAGATGGAGCAGAATCAGCAGCTCCAGCTTGTGCACAAGCCTGAACAGCACTTGATTCATTAAAAACTACTGCCAGATTTTAAACAGCGCCTAACCATATTGCTACACATGATTTAATAACAAAGATCTCAGTACAAATATCAAATGCAGCGACCTATCAAGTTGCGTCACATTAAAGTAGTGTTGGTAGGATCACTTACAATTTTCATACAGCTTAAGACGATGTTAGGGGGTAGAGTGTGATGAAGGTAGGACATAGGAAAGTATATATGAATACCTATCTGCTCTAAAAGCTGAAGGCCTGAAGTTACTGTTCAAGCTATACAAACATCAACATGACTTAGAAAAATTTGATTAGACTTCCCTACACGGCAGTATGTTGCACTTTTTCTGCCCATGAGTAAATGCCTGCTTCTCTAAACAGTACGGAGTATCAATACAAACCTAGTAGCATGACATCCACCAAATATAGCCGAAGTGTACAACACCCTCAAGATGCCAAGATAAATGAACACAACATGATCTTTGACACAAGGAGACAAAAGAGTCCAAATTAGAGTAACTCTATGTTCTCATATATTGATCAACTCTCTCTTCTTCCATCATAGTCAATTGTCAAACATTCGCCTGTAGACAACCACACCAACATTTTCTTCCAACAAAACTAACCATTTCCAAATACCACTCAAGTTATTCCTTATTCGACCTAGGACGTGAACAATGCAAATGGCTACACGACTTGACTACATCTATTCCCACCTTACACGATATAGACCATCAAAAGGTCAAGGAATAGCTTCCCTTATGCCATTTATTTATCCCAAGAGTCACCAAGGCAAGTGACAGCAACCATAGCAACCAAAGTTTTGGAATGAAATTTCTATTCATCTACTAACATACATAAACATACAGAAGATCATCAATTGTGATTTGGTGGTCGATTATGGATGTTAGACTTACCAACACAAACGACTCGACCTGAGTTGGTAACTATAAAACAATGTGGGCATCTCTCACGAAATACAACCCTTATATAACTCCATGGATAGAAATTCATACTTTAATCAAAGGCCAACATTGCAGATAATATGCAGCAGATATAATCGACAATACCAACCTACGAATTCTGAACGCAAATAAGAACAAATTTCATTAAAATTTCAAATTATAATTCATACCCATCATAAAACGAAAGCAGAATCACACAAAAATTGAAGAAATCAGACCAAGTTTGATTAACTGGGCATGTAAGTAAATGACAATCGAAGGTAAAAAGAAAAGTAAGTAAAAAAGCAAAAATAAAGGGGAGTACCTTAACAAACAAACGGCTAAAAGACTTGGGTTTAGGAGAGATGAGTGGAATTTTGGAATTTGTGAGGCAAAAAGATGGAAATTTATGGTGAAAGATGACATTTTTATGAGGTAGAAATGAAGTGGAATGAATTAAAACATTTGGGTGAAAATTAATTGGAGGGAAATGATTGTTGTGATTGTGATTGTGATTGTGATGGTGATGGTGATGATGGAGATGAAGAAGAGTGGAAGTTGATGAACACTGCAACAACTCCATCTCTCAATGCTGTCAAGTGAAGTGATTTGTGTCAATTGTGTGTGAGAGAGTGAGAAAGTTTTACAAGTTATTGTGGATATGGTCTTTTGATTCCTCCATTTTGTTTCATTTCAATTGCAACTAAGCCAAAGTGACTATTTTGTCCCAACCTATTCTCATATTAAGAGTACTCCGTATAATACTAGACCACACAAATAGGTAAACTGGTTCGAGTTCAAATCGGGTCAGTTTGGGTCGGTTTAGTTTTGAGTTTAGGGGGCGTTTGGTTAGGGGGTTTCAGGAAAGGGAAAAGGAAACAATAAGACTGATTCCCTTTTATGTTGTTTGTTTAGCATTTTTTGTGATTCCTTTTCTCCAATTTCCCTTTTCAATAAGGGAATTTCTATCCTATGCCCTATGTGCATAGGATAAGAGAAAAAAATGCATAGGTTAAGACAATAATTTAATTTTACTTTATTATTTTATTAACTACCACTATTAATTAGGAAGAGTTGTTTCTCACATGTTTAATTTTCTCACCAACATCATTCTCAATAAGCTTGATTATCAAAATTTTTATATCTTTAAAATCAATTAATTTTTATTTTCTCTAAAAATTAAAGTTCGTAATTTTTGTTTTCCTTTTTATACATGTCATTTTATTGTGGTCAATATCCTCGATTAATCAATGCGCTAAACGGGTTTATCAATTCTTTTTTTTGTGTCTTTTGGATACGGCGGCGAAGTCGCCGGAACACACCGGAAAAGGGTTTAGGGTACGATTTTTCTGCGGTCATGATGGCGCAGTAAATCGAACCCTAAACCCTTTTTCGGGAAAGATATCTAATTTTAACACATAGATAGAGTAAACTCGTAAAGGGTTTAATTCTTTTATTAAAAAGTTTTCAATTTGTTGCGTATTATACTTCGTAATATTTTTTTTTTCTAATAAGTAGGATTTCAAGAAAGAGAAATAATATCAGTCGTAAACTGAAAAGAATTATGTGAAGCTAGCAAAACTAATTAGAATATTATTTGGGGAGTTAAGGAGAGAAAAGTGAGGAGTAATTATAGGAAGAAATGGAAGAAATATTAAATAAAAACAATGACATAGAAAGTAACTAACCTATCCATTTAGAATTATTATCCTATGCCCTAAGGGCATAGGATAGAAAAACCGTTTCAATAAACCCCTATCTACTCTAATTTGTCTCCCCCTCTCCCCCCTCTTACTCATTTCATTCTCCCCCATTCTCTACCCACCCTCCCTCATTGATTCAAATCAACTTTGCTTTACATCCCATGACCCCACTTTTCCTGAATTTACGACTTTTCCTAAGAACCCCACGCCTTTAATGTACTTCTCAATCCGGCGACCAAGGTGCTGACTCCGGTGACCCTATTACTCCATCTCTCCGGCGACTCATCTTAATACCGTCAGAACTTTTTTCAAAAAAAAATTTAGGGTTCTGCGTCCCAGGCCACTACCCGCCTCATTGGCCTCCCCGCGGCCGACCGCCGCCACCCTGCCGACCCTGCGGTCCGAGTGCTACTCGTGCTCTTTCCCTGCCTTCCCACTTTCTGGTTTCTTTATTTTATTTTAATTTTTTTCTTGTTATATTTGTATTTATATATTATATTATAAATAATAGGGTTATTTAACAGGAATAAACCAACCTACCACTCATCTTCCATAAATAAACCAAACTACATTTTAATTTTAAATAAACCAAACTATAAACCTCTACTTCCCATATTATACCCACTCATTTATTTACCTATAATCTCAGGTAAAAGCTACACTCGCTCCGGTTAACTCACCTCTGAAGTCTGACCTCCCTATGTCTATCTTTATCCCTGCTTTCCCCTCTTTCATCTCCCTCATTCATCTTCTCTTTTACAGTTTTACTCCTTCTTCCTCTTAATTACGCATGTCTCAACTACCACCACAATATTATAATCCCTCCATTGTTTACAACTTCAGTAACAACCCTAACAACAAACATCAAAATCAATTGTTCATCCTTAATCAATTAACTTTTGTGCAATTAATTGAAGTCCACATGATCAACTTGATCGTGATGTGTGATTGACTCCATTTTTCTCATTGATTTTATTACGGACTTTGCTTTTAACATGTTTCGCTTTGATTTTAGTTTTAATGAGATTATTGGTAATTTTTGCACAGTTTTTGATGTGATTTATTGAATGTCACTTCTTTAGCTTGATTATGATGAGTGAGTTGATGCTTTTTCTATTCTTTTGTACGGATTTTGTTTATTAAATGATGTAATTAATCATGTAATATTGTTTTATTGAATCGTCATTTACTTGATTTTGATGATTGATTGAATGTGGTTTTCTTATTAATCTTTGATGAGGAATGCAATATGTTTGTAATTTCCTTATATTTTGATGGTTTGTGTTCACTGGCCAACCGACGCCAAGGATGTATTCCTTGAGGGTGATGAGAGAGGTGGTGTAGTCGGAGAATTTGTCATTTGTTAGAAGGGTTAGGCCGGAGTTTGGCGGCAGTGGTGGCAATGGTGGTGATTTTAGTGGTGGGTTTGAAGAGGCATACATCCTTCTTGAGGAAGGAAGAAGGTGAAGAGGAGAGAGTTTAATTTTTTTTCCTACTAATAGTTAACCTGATGAACAGGTAACCGGTAATCCAGTTTATTAAAAGAAGACTAAGGGAATAGTTTGGTTTATTGTGGAATAAACTATAGGTTGGTTTATTAGTGGAATATGAGCAATAGGTTAGTTTATTCTTGGTAAATATTCCTAAATAATAATCATGTAATAAACTTATCTTATACATATAAATCTCAAGTCTAAGAATTGATTTTTCTGATTTTTGTTTTTGTTTTGGTGGTGGTTGGGATTAATTTGGGTGATTTTTACATGTTTTTGTGAAAAATAACTTTATTTAAAAAAAAAAAATTAGTTTGATTCTAGTGTTTCATACCAAACATGTACAAAGGGAGTTCACAGTAATACCATTTCTTTCTTAAGTTGAACCAAACATCAACTTAAATTCGGGGTAATCCCATTCTATTCTCTCTGTTTCCCTTTCTGATTCCTTTTCTCTTTCTCCTGCACGTACCAAACGCCCCCTTATTATTTTTAGGTCTAGTTTCGGTAGAGTCAAATTATTTTAGATTCGGGTCATCTAATATCAAGTTATTCTTGAATAATACTCTCTCCATCCCAATTTACTTGTCCCCTTTTACTAAAATGCTAGATTTAAGAAATTAAGAAAAAAGTCACATTCATCTCTTAATTTTCACAATATTTACATATAATTCCAATTTTACCCTTTGCTACTAATATGGGTGGGAGGGTAGAAGAGTAGCAACAAAAAAAAAAAAAAAAAAAAAAAAAAGACTTTCATTTCTTGAACTTGAGCAAATACATATTCCCACATTAAGTGACCTAAGGGTAATTTAGTCATTTTTCCAAATGGGACAATTAAATTGGGATTTTTCAAAAACCAAAAAGGGACAAGTAAATTGGGATGGAGGGAGTAACATGTTTGCTGCAATAAACATTCAGGTCGAGTTATAATTGGTCGAGTCAATTCGAGTTTTGGGTCTTGGCTTCGGGTGTCGAATCGGGTTTGGGTCAAATTTTCCGGGTCAAATTAATTTTATCACTATTTTATACAGACTTAGTAAACTTTTAATTTTTTTTTGAAAGTAAAAGTTTTTTATCGAATATTAATAAAAAAAATAATTCATCACAGCGTCTGAAAACTACAGTTTCAGCCAACGACTCCTGGCATAGATCAACTAAAGTTTTTGTCCCAACTACTCTGTATTACTCATATTTTATACATTGTACGAGTAAATAATTTTAAGGATTTTTGTACGGGGTAACCTTGAAGTCTTTCAAATTTTATGTAGTATTCCTACCTTTTGATAAAATAGTTTTTATGGCCTTATGCTATGCACGGATGTTAAATAACTTGATTTTTATTTTTTTGTTTATCGTTCGTGTATAATTTATAAATCGTTCAAATAACATTTTATATTAGTGGACTTAGATTGATTTTGAAACAGAGAGTGCGTGAGACCTATTATTTAACTTAACTTTGCTACCTTGTATTAATTTTTATGGTGTATGAAGTATAATTTAAAGTGTTTTAGTATGTGCATTTATTTCTTTTATTTATGTTGATCATGAAGTATAACAATTTTTATATACATAATAACACAGTGTACGGACTCTACGGAGTAGTACTCAATATCATTTCCAAAAAATAAAAAAAAAATAAAAAAAATCTGTGTTTACATAGTTTAATACCTCGTAGTATAATTATTCTAGTCAACAATATTTTATTACTGAATGTTATTTTTATGTTAGACTGTGGACGAATGATGTAAACTAATCTTATATTTATACAATATTAGTTAAACTTTTTTTAACTTGGACTTTTAAAAATACCCATGTAATTATTTCATCTGATTCAATCATCTGTTTACCTTTCTATTGAAGGCGAATTGTAGTAAATGAAACATTTAACATAACTAAAATGTATTCTGTTTTGGGTCATAATTCAGGATATTCAGATGACGTTAAGTGTCGCCTAGGCCGCCTAGACTTGCTCCGTTGGTAGACCTACAATATGAACTCCGAACGCAGGGGTGTGTCCCCAGGGGAGCCTTTGATGACCAAGTTAGTAACGAGACATAATTATGAGTGTACTCTAGTAACGAGACATAATTATGAGTGTATTTGTGAGATAAAATGTAACAACCTGGATTTTCCAATAAAATAAAATACGAAAAAATAAAATAAATAAAAATGAAATATAAGAAAATAAACGAAATAAAGAATAAAAAGGGCCAAGGTGGCGGATGTTGGAGTTAGTGTCCTCCACAGTTAGTGCAATAACATAAATAAACCTCTCAAGATACACAGGGTACATTTTGTATGCAATCAGTTGATTAACGTTTATCAATAACGGTTGGCTTGCTAGATAAGTTTGACGTTATTGTCATACAGATGGCGGTGATCAACTGGTCCCTAAAAAGTCACACCTAAAGGATGTGTTTAAGAAATGTGATTATTTGAGAAATTAATCATATTGATGCCTTACTAAAAGACTAAAAGGCTAGTCGGAGTTTTTGACTAAGATGTTAGTCAAGTGTGTGATAAATGATACGGCCATTTAATAAGGATTAAATGATATTAGCTAAGACGAATTAAATGTAATTCGTAAATTGAATATAAAATGTTATATTTAATTATTGAATATAATATAGGCTAATTAATCATAAACTGTTATAATTAATTAGAAAATTATAATTATAAGGATATTAATAATTTAATGATATATTATAGTGGATCATAATTATATGACACTAGTAATCTTATATTATATTAAAAGCTAAAGGAAACCAAGAGGAAAGAGCCTTTATGCACTTTGACTCCTTGGTCAACAAGTTATTAGTTTTTGGAAAGTGATTTTTGGAAAGAAAAATCTCTCCCCAATTACTATGTGAGGGCCGAAATTCTTGAGGTATTTAAGGGGAGTTTTGGCTCAACTTAATTGACTAATTCATTCATTATAATTCACACACAAAATTTTAGAAAATCAGTTTTCTTCTCTCTAAAGTTTTCTAGCAAGAACTAAGGGTATTTCTTAAGCAATCTTGGGTGCAACTTTTAGGAGATATCAAGCTTCTTGATATTTGATCTTAGGCCATTAAGCAAGGACTAAAGGTTGTTTTTCCTTAATCTTATATTTGTTTATGCGATTTCTTTTATGACTATTAATCATATAGAATAAGTTTCATTATAATCCTGTGATTTTAAAGGTCTATATACCGATATATTCCCTCAAGTGGTATCAGAGACTTAGGGCTATGAAATTGTTTATATGATTTTCATAAAAATTGAATTTGTATAAGTTTAAAACAAATTGAAAAAATCGGTTTTAGCATAAAAAAAATTTCGGCCAGAATTGGTTTTATGTGTGCCGTGTGGTTTTTGTTAAATTCTTGGTCCAATTTGATTCATATATTGTTAATTTAAGAGGTTAAGATGATAATATATGAACTTGTTTATGTTTTGATTCAATATTGATTGAGTTAGGACTTAGATGGATCTTTAAGATGGATGTTTATGAACATTAATTATTGCTTTATATTATTGATATAAATTGATTGAGATATTCATGTTAATAGGTTAATTTGAATGATCTTTGTATTACATCAATGTTTAATCAAAATTAGATGTTGTTTTGTTTTATATCAATCGAGATAATATGAGCATGTTCAAGTTAAATCAGTTTAATTTGAGATTAAATTTAAAAACAAAATTTAAAATAAATAAAAATTTAATTTCGGTTTTTTGAAAATTTTTAAACCGTGTGTTTTTATTTGTTTCGGTTTGTTTTTATTTTGTTTAAACCGTCTTGTATTATGCATTATAAAGATAATGTATGATTAAGGCTTGTGAAAAGGTTCACATAAGATTGATACCCTATTATTTTAAAAAGGTTTAAAATAATGTTGGATTTAATTCATATTATACTAGATAATATGTATTAAGATGGATTATGATTGATTAAGATTGTTGTGTGCAATTGAGGAATTGTCACATAATCTTGATCTTGTTAAAAGGTGGTTTTGATTAATAATAATTAATCTAGTTTAGTTGATGCACTTATCTTGGTTGAATGTTGTTTGAATGGTTTAATTTTTCGCATTATTTTGTACAAAAGGTTGTAATTTACTAGTGTGGCCTTAGAAGATTATGTTTTCGTAATGAAAGGAAACATAATCGTTGGTTGTATTATTGAGATCTCGTATCTCCCCTCTTGTAATAATATTTTTAAAGTTATTTTGAAATTAGAATGTAAATAGGTTTGCATTTGTAAATTTAATTGTAATTTGAGAAGACTCAAGATTCAAGATGGAGATCGGATGGCTCACTCCTACTATATGGATCAAACCAAGATGGAACATCAAGACAAGCTTCAAGGGTCCAAGGATGGATTCCAACTTGTATTTTTGTTTATTTTGGTAGGATAGGCCACACTAGGTGTTTTTATTTTGCGTTCTTTTTCCATTCTCGTTGCGATGTTTGCTTGTTTAGATAGTTGCATCATATTCCGCCTAAACTAAACCAAACCACCTAATATTGCATGAAAATTGACTCATATAGTTTGCATTTTCATCCTAGACATACCGATGTCACATGTTTTAAGCCATCACCTTAGTTTATATCATGCTCGTTTTGCTAGACTTTTGTTCACTTAAAATGAATTAAATAAGATGATGGGATCTTCCTCTAATTTTAAAAATTGAGATTAGTCTTTATAGGAAAAGCTACTATGAGCCCCTTCTTCGTCGGTAGGCATGTAGGACCTTACTCTCCACATGACCCCTTCTACGTTGGGTAAGTAGTATGTGTTGACCTATTTTACCTCAACATTATAGTACGAGTAATATCTCGTGATTATAGTGGACTAAAAGATAGAATTTACAGAAATTTATCGACCGAGAATTCTAAAGGTAGAATTAGCCAAGAGGTTGGCTTATCAATTTACGGAAATTGAGTCTTGGGATCATTTATATAATTCTTGAGGAGGTCAATTGTATAAATGCATAAGTCATCGCGTTAACTGCTTTTGCATTTAGACTTAAAATTAATTAAAGCGATGTTTTCTTATCTTTTCTTCTTCTTCTTTCTTTTCACAGTTTGAATACGTTATATCTGAGATATAACTGCTAAAACAAAATGGCTGGTCGTATTGAAGGCCCAATGCCAAGTGTCACACTTGAACGTGAATCATGGCTAAGAATATTTATGGACAGCATGAATCAGTCCACTCGACTGAAGAATGATGGGTCCAACTTTGCTGATTGGGAGGCCGCATTACGGAATGCCGCCATAGCTGACGGCAAGCTCAAGTACTTGACTGAGCCACTACCGGCTGAACCAGCTCCCGATGCAGGAGCAAATGAAGTTGTTGCTTATAGTGATTTCATGATGGAGGCGGGTGCGTTAAGGAACGTACTCATCTATGCAATGGAATCCAATTTGCAAAGACGATTCATTACCCAAGGTGCAAACAAGATTTTCACCACCCTAACCAAAGAATTCTCGAAAGCACCGAGAATCAAGAGTTACGAGTATACTACTCGTTTCTTTGAAGCTAGACTCCAGAAGGGCCAACCGGTTGGTCCACACCTTCTCGCCATGATCGAGAACGTTGAGAAATTGGAGGAGCTTGGTTGCAAGATCGATGAGAAGATCATCATTGATCGAGTGCTCCACTCTCTTCATGATGGGTATGCCCTCTTTAGGGCAAACTATTACATGAACGACATGCAGAAAAGTCTGCATGAACTACATTCACTCCTCGTACAGACGGAGAATGATCTGAAGTTGAGTGGGAGCATGAAACAAGATGTTCTCATGATTGGCAACAAGAAGGGTAAGGGTAAGGCTCCGGCTAACCTAGCTGTAGGTAAGCCAAAATTCAAGAAGCCAGTGGTTGCTAAGAGTGGGCCTGGTGAGTCTAGCGGTAGCTCACAAGGCAAGGCAAAAGCAAAGCCGAGCATGGAGTGCCACCATTGCCACAAGTCTGGGCATTGGGCGTAATCGTCCGTGTATCTTTGAGGACATTAAAGCGGTAGCGTCGTTCTGTTGGTATGTCTTCTTTTATTCATATGATTGAGATTAACCATGCAAGTTTGAACTTGGGTGCCAATCTTGGTTGTGGTTCTCATCTGTAATCATTTGCGAGGTCTAAGAAACATCAAAACTCTAGCAAGAGGTGATGTGGACTGCGAGTGGGGAATGGAGCAAGAGTTCTTCTTAGTTTAGAGAACATATGTAATCCAACTCCCGAGTGGATTTGAGTTATTTCTGAATAACTGTTACTATGTACCTAGTTTATCCAAAAACATTATTTCTGTATCCGTTCTTGATAAAGAAGGATTTTCATTTTTAATAAAGAATAATAGCTGTATTTTCTCTTTGAATGAAATGATTTATGGTAAAGCTGTTTCCATGAACGGAATTTATGTTTTAGATCAAACCACTGAAATCATGCATGTGAGTAACAAGAAAGTAAAAGGTTGGTGACAAAGATCAAACCTATCTATGGCATTGCCGTATGGGACACATAAATGAGAAACTTTTGGCACGTGTGAATCATGTCTTATAGGCAAAATGTCTCGAATTTCCTTCAAAGGTGTTGGAATGCGCGCTGCTGACCTATTAGGACTCCGTACTAAATTTTCTTAAGTACAAATTTAAAAATTTTGAAAAATAAAGTTTGTTGTATTATCTTTAGAATTGAAAAAGAAACACATTTCAAAATTTTATAAAAATCAACACAAAATTAATATCGCCTTTCAAATTTCAAAAATGTTAAGTTATGTTTACTATTCATAAAAATAAATGTAAAACCTTTTATTCATAAAATTCAATTTCGAACATTTTTCATTTTCGAATAAAAATGAACCATTATACTTTCCCCGTCTCTGAAATTCGGGTCAACAATTTCAAACACGCAAATCAAAAATCAAACAATCTTATCCTCTTCCATTTTCTTTTTAATTTTGAAAATCAAACTTAACATCACTTTTAATGAAAATATAATCTTTTTGATTTATTTTTTATAAATCATATTATATTAATAACTAATTACTATTCCATTTCTATTAAACTAACACTTTTGAATATTGTCGAAATTATAAATCACACCTAATTTAAATTGATTAAATTTTTGACGTTTGAATATAAATCTTTAAATCTATAACCTTCAACGAAAAAAATAAGTATTTCGACCTAGGAAATTTTTATTCAAAATTCCGAGGATTAGGACCCGATTTTTGTTTTAATACCCTTTCGAAAATTATTTTTATTTTTAATTCCGATTTTATTTCAAAACACTATTTTAAGATCATATCCTTTATTTTGAGACTTTCATGATCAAGAAATCGAAAATTTCGAAAACGATAATCGAGCCCGAAAAATAGACCTTTGACTTTCGGACACCAAAGTCAAATTCTATCCTCTTCCATTTTTTCTTACACAAATCTTTACTTTACTTACACATCTAATTTTATCATCATCATTTTTATTTTAGTATTAAAAATTTAATGTTTATACATAATAATAATACATATACAAATACGATACTACTACTTTAATATTACCATTTTCATTTCCATCACTTTTAAATATTTTCTAAAGTAGTAAATAAAATATTTTAGTCTTAAATTTATAAAATGAATACTTTTCAGAAAATCGCCAAAACAGCACATTTTAACTTTTATCGCTTTTGACGCCCGACTTTTTAAAAACTGATTAATTTCGTGAAAAACTTTTTTTTAAACAAATATCAATGGAACCTTCCTAATTGCACACTTGTTAGTCAAGTGGATTTTTGATGTCATAAATCCCTTTTTATTAAACATTAATTACTAAATAAAACTAACTTTAACCTAATTCATTTAACCTAATTTATTACAACTTGTCCTCATAAATTCACAAGAGAAAAATCATCACTTGTATGCTCTCCTCTTTGCCGTGACTTTACACTCCTTTTCTCTCATTTATTTTCTCTCTTTTTATTCCAAAAACACTTACAATAAATACTACAATAATAACTTAATAATTCCTAAGTGTTCTAAGTTCTTTAGATGGGTTTTTGGAGCTAACTTTTGGATTATTTTGGGTGAAGGATATGGGTATTATGGGTGAAGAAATTCCGATCTAAAATTTATTTTAGATCCTCGACGATTAACATCCAATTTAAGGTGACTAGTTATTTCTTATATTAGCCTCCTTGAAAATTAATTTGATTATTATTATATTTTTATAAGTATGATTTTTATGATTGAAATATGTTAAACATCACTTGTGTGTACTTGTATGCTTATGTGAAGTATAATAAAATGATAATAAATAAGTAATATTGATAATAGATAAGTTGTAGTATTATGAAATCATGTTTAGTATAATTGGTTTTGAGTATTTTTAATTATTGAGTATATGATTTTTATGTTTATTTATGTTTTAGTTAAGTAGTAATCATATATAAAAATTATGTGAAATATTAACAATGAGTTTAAGGTGATTAAAAATCGAAAATGAAATATATACATACATATGCATATACTCGGCATTTCCCTATTTTTTTTTTTTTTTATAATCTTTCACTTTTAATTTTTGTAAATAATATGTTAGAATAAGTTAGTTAAAATGGATGTATTCATGTTAAAAAAAAATTAAATTAGAAAAATAATTTATAAGTTGTTAAATATGCATTTGTGTTCTTGACTTGTTATTAGTGTTCTTGATGTTCTTTAAATGTTCATATGTGTTCATCTTTATTACTCACTTTGATTTTGCTTTCTTTTATGTTTGTTATTAATTTGTGTTTATGTTTAGTTATTGTTTTATATATTGTTAGTATTATGTTATAAATCAACTTAAACATTATAAATCTTTAAGAATTAAAAAGTTAGAAAATTAAAGTGTTGAAAAACACTATTCATAAATATAAATGAAATTTTTAGTAAATTTCATTTTAGTTTAAATCGTTTTAGTATAATTAAAATAATTAAGTTATAAAGACTTTAAGCTGAAAACCGATAAAATCGAAAAATGAAAATTTAGAACATCCTACTAGTGACTCACGGCATTTTCATCTTTTTAGGGTTAAATTTTGTTTTTATCACTTTTTAGTTTATTGTTAAAATAATTTAATTATTAGTTAATAAGTTAGAATTAAGAAATTAAAAGAAATAAAAAGAATTATAACATATAAATACACCACACGACATTTCTATTTAAATAGACTAAATTTGATCAAAATGAAATTATCACTAAGTCACTAAAGTTTAATAGTTATTAGAATTGAAATTTTGTATAAATTGTTTTAGTTATAAATGAAATATAATAAACCGATAAAAATGATTAACCGTTATAAAAATGAACTAAATCGTGTGCTACTGCCTTTGCATTTGGACTGTTGGACTTGGATGTACGGACTAAAATGAATCATCCACGATACTATTATTTTAAAATGAAAATCACTAACTTTAGTGAATAGACGACTAAATTTAACTGAGTCTCATTTTAAAATAAATATCATTGATCACTTTTTACAAACCGAACTTAACGTTTTTAAAACTAGACTTTTAAAATATTTTCACAAATCACTAAGTACAAAACGAACTTAACGACTTTGAAACTAGAAATTTATACTTAGCAAATAAAAAGGTTTAGTTTTATACCTAAAATATCTTAAGTATAGAAATACGTATAAATATAAAAATACATACAAGTATAAGAATACGTATAAGTATCAAAATACGTATAAAATACGATGAATAGTGAATAGTGAATAGTGAATAATGAATAGTGAATAGTGAATAGTGAAAAATTTACAAAACCTGTAAAATAAGTTACGTCTCAGAATTTAAAGATAATTCAAATCTCAAAATTTAAAATATTGAAAATAATTGAAAATTTTTCTAAGTATATAAAATTTAAAATTGATTAAGTAAATGACTTAAAGTGTTTGAAAAACACTTAAATAAAATTGGACATACTAATAAACGTATTAAAATAGAAACTTAAAAACGTTAATAATTAACAACACTTCAAATAATAAACGAACGTGTTACGTGATCATATTCAACCGAATAAAATCCTTAAACGTTTGACGATGAGACTAGGAGAGTCTAGTAACATGTGATATGTAATATCAAATAAATAATAAACTTTGTGTAAGTTAAATAAAAGGTCAAACGCTTGAGCCTCCGATATGAAAACGTCAATCGTAAGTGAAGTGGGGTTAAGATAGTCTTGTGCGGATACCACTATCTCGATCTCTGGCTTGGGTCATATCGAATAGTGTGGTTTATGCCCTCACCCTTATTGCTTAGTGCATCCTGCCCGTGAATTCGCCTTAAGTCGTATAACCAAAGCCGTACAAGATAATGAATATGCCAACTCTTTTGGGTCAGGCTTTAGGAAATAGTCGTTTTATCAAGAGTTAAGGTGCTCTATGAATAGCATAGCCTATTCTTAAAGTGGATATTAGTGTATGCATACTAGACTAGGGTTTTATTCCCCTATTTCGCTAAAGTTACCAGGGCCACCGTGACATTATATGCTTAGTGCATCTTGCGGTTCTGTCTCCTTGCCGTGTTTCGTTCTTAGTGGGCGCGACACTTGCATTCGTTCTTACCCTGCGTAAAGATTACTTGACGAGATTGTATCTGAAGTTCGAATCATTTCGAACACTAGAAGATGAGATGCAAGTACTATAGTATTCGGCGTGGTTTACGAGTCGAGTAAGCCGCTGCACTATGGTAGTGAGATGCAAGCGACTAGAGTACAATGGTCTACTCAGTGGTCAGGCTCGTAAGCAGTATGTGTTGTTTGTTGTTTGATTAAATGAGAATGAGTGTGTACCATCTTCGAAAACTAAAGACCACAAATTTCTGAAGTGAATCGAGTCTGCATGATGTGATTGATACAATACGTATGTTTGTTTGCGATTTGATATCGCTTCGTAATCCTTTTGAATTGCTGTGACACTATTATCTGTTATTTGCTTTTATAACTGATATCATGCCTATATGATTTATCGCTTTAAATCGCATGCTTATTATGACTTATATGTCTTTATATGCTATATGTAATAAGCATGTTTATCGTTTTATCATACTATTATAGTAATAAAGCGATAGTAATAAACCAAAGTAATTGAAATCGAGGGTAAGTATGAGCATAGCTAGTCATCACCCGCTCAATTCATTCCCCATCAGTTTATTGTGCAGGATGATCGTGGACCGGATGCTGGATTTTGGACGGGGCCACGCTAATTATTATGCTTTATTTTAAGTTGTTTTTCGAGAGAGATGTAATATATACAACAATACTCTTTTTAATTTCCGTACTTAGAGTTGTTTTATTCAACTCTTAAACGATGTTATAACATTTGGGTTTTTATGTATAAATAATAACGCTGGTTTAAGACTTAATTAATTTCCGCCTTAGTAATTAAAGTCAACTAAAAACCAGGTTGTTACACTTGTAAAGTTGGCTTATGATGGATTGTGATTGATTTTGGAGTCAGCCTCATACATATGAGTCTAGAAGCATATTCTAGGTTGAGTGATCACGTGTTTGATGTCTATAATGTTATTTTGATGCCTAAAAACGATAACTTAAGTTGAGTATTGGCTTGAATATGGTTATGCATAAGTTTAATTATTAGTTACCCCGAATAAGGTTTGTTATTGCATTGTTCGCCAAAGTTGTGTTGAGATTAACTAAAATTGGTTTTGTTACGACATATTGGAGTAATGGATGATATTATGATGGTTGAATTTGAGTTGGTCATGTTGGCATTGGCATGTTTGTATGCTTGAGATGTGTGTGTGTTCGTGTACAGTTGGACACGTGCGTGAGGAGTTACAACGTCTTTTGTAGGACGGATACAGCCCTCTGGTTTCCACGTCTTTTGTAGGGCGGCTCCCTTTAGGTTCTTAGCTGTTTTGTAGCGGCTAGAAACTATGGTTATTGATTTACCGTTTTGTAGCAGGAGTTATGTCGACACTGTTTTGTAGCGGTGGGTTTGGCCAAATTTAGACATTTGTTTGAGGAATTTTGTAGTTCCGCCATAGGTTTGGGACTTTTGTAGGTCCCGGGGTGATTATTATTGCTTCACCCAGTTGTGGAACCCAGGGTGCGGGGACCAAACACGATGTCTTGCTTAGGTGTTTAAGTTTAAAAGATTAAGTTAAAAAAACCTTTTTAAAACTTATTTGGAGTCGCCACCAAATTATGAGGTAATTTGGAACCCGTCTATATGTCTTAAGCTCTAAGACACGTCCTAGAATTCAAGGCACGTCGACACCCATCCATCTAAGGTTATTGTGAAACCAGATTTGGATTCGGGGTAAGGGTACTCTTCTTAAGATTAATTCAATTAATGTTTTATGAAAACCTTTTAGAAAAACCTATTAAAAATAGCCTCTACTGACCTTTGAACAATCCATGTTTAATGATATTTGAGCTAATGTAACCGCTACGTACAAGTGCAAAAAAGTTTGTAAAAGAGTGCAAATGTATATGCAAAAAGATTGTTTAAAACCCTCAGTTTAGTATGCTTAACTTGTTAATGAAAACAGCTTAGTTAATGTCGAATTCATTGTTAAGTTGTTTTAATGCGTAAATAAGAAGGTGCAAGATGCATACAATTACAATAAAGTTCAATTGTCCATTGGTTTATTTTAATGGGTCGGTTGCTTATGCGACTTTGGCGGTGTCATCGGATCTAGTGTGCACCCGAAGTAATAAGACCACTTGACGGCAAGCGGGCTCGGTGCCAAAGT
This sequence comes from Dianthus caryophyllus, assembly GCA_023091065.1. NCBI lineage: Eukaryota > Viridiplantae > Streptophyta > Magnoliopsida > Caryophyllales > Caryophyllaceae > Dianthus > Dianthus caryophyllus. Next base: position 23,235,569 of record CM041527.1, read on the forward strand.
TTGAATTGTGTGTGAAACCCATGTGTGGGTGCTTTGTTGTTGGTGCAAGACCTAGGAAGAAGGTTGTGAGAAGTTGTGTTTTTCTTGTGTGGAAAAATTATCAGAAAGGGTCGTGCAAAGGGTTGTATATATAGTAGAATTGCCGAAGAGAATTAGGAAAACACCGTGATAGGCTAAGTCGCGTCACCTAATCAAAAATAGACCGGACAAACACTAATGGGTAGCAAGGGTAAGTCGGGGTCGAATCCACAGGGAGAAAGTCGCTTATGTTGGTTATTTTGGGTGATTCTAGTCTCGGTTCGAGTGTAGGTTGGTAAACTAGAGCTAGAGCGCAAGGAAAAGGGATTTAAACGATAAGGAAAAAGTCTAGGGAATCGGGGATAGCATAGGTGAAGCTAGGATGAACGATGGTGATAGAAAAGAGTCGGGAATCGCATGTGCTAAGGAATAGGCTCGACCTCTCGGTTCTAAGCGTCCTCTAGGTCTCAAGTGCGGGCTCTCGCAACTTACAAATGAGGGTCCTAATGGTTAGTCTCGTGCCCTACCTTAAACTAGGCTTTCGTTCTTAAGTTTAAGGGTAGCAAAGGCTCACTAATCCTTGGCCAAAGGATCAACAAACACAAACAAAACAAGACAACCAAAATCACAAGCAAAACCCTCATCAAAACATCACCAAAATCGACCTAGACTACTCACCCATGATCACCCTTTCTCCCTAGATAAAGGACTACTCACTCATGATGAAAACAACAACAAAAGCAATAACAATGGATGAAAACATGATCAACATTGATATAAGATGAAATTGATAAACAAAGGAGAGAAGTATAACAAAAACCAATCAGAAATTCAAAGAGAAAGAGAAGAACAAAGTCAACAATACCGAAATAGGACGATCAAACAAGCAATCCGAGTCGAGAATTCAAAGTACAAGAAGAAAAATTAATCTAACCCTAAATTTTTGATAGAAAGTAGTTTAAAGTGTTAGGAAGATCCCCTCAAAATTTCGTGCGAAAATAATATATTTTGCCCCCTCAAATAGACGAAACATTTCAAGCTAACGAAGCGTCTCAGCTGTCCCTAGGTGGTCCCGGACGGGACAGGGGCCATCCCGGACGGGACAAGTGCACCCCGGACGGGACAAGGTCATCCCGGAGCCTTCAGTTCAAGTCCTCTTTTGTGCTTCTTTTGTACTTAGTTTTTTTCCTTGTTTTTGCTTCTTTTGGCTTGCAGCAAAGCCAACTTCCTTTCTTCTTGTTGTCCCAAGGCTAATGTACTTTGCTCATGAGTAGGGACGAGTCTTAGGATGATAATGTGAACTTCAAATCTCGACCCAAGGTCCCGGGACACCTTCAAATGTTGAAACGAGGCTCGTGCGCAACCGAAACGCAACGAAACCAACTCGAATCACCTCCAAACTTCACGAAACTTTACGAAACTTCACGAAACCTCCCAAAAAGCATCCTAACCTCCAAATATGCGTGTGTACCTACAATATAGACACAAAAACGCAGCAGGGCCAAAACGGAGAGAAATAGGAGCTGAAACGCATGTAAAAGCACAAGAAACGCGAAGAAACGCAAACGACAGGGGCTATAAGTACATAAATATACGACACATCAAACTCCCCCAAACCGAACCGTTGCTTGTCCTCAAGCAACAAAGCATGACAGAAAATAGAGGACAAAGCGAGCAAAAGAAAACTTCCCAACAATCACCTAACCGCAAGCAGCATGAGCAAATGACAATCAACCCCGAATCAACATGGGACGTAAGGAAATAGCAAGCTAACGGATGAGAATTACAAGACGGCGCAGAATGAATAGCATGGCTTAGACTATGGCTCTCTAGCAATCAAATCACGGACCTCTCGCGGTTTCCACTTTACTCAAATGATGATCAAGGTGATATATGTGATGACACTCACCTACTCGACTGGTGGAAGCACGCCCGCAATCTAATGTGGACCAAATCTCGCATTCTCGTACACAATAATGTCACAAAAACGAAGCAAACATGAGGGCTTACATAGGAAATGAGGGTGTAAAGGCCAAAGAGAGGTTAAGGGTGATAAGGTGGATCAAATAGTTATGGAATCTGAGAATACCGGACTTAGGGTGATCCCTTCTCGACGCCCCGCTCGCGCCCGCCCTCGTGTCATGGGGCGGAATGCACGGCGCGGGAAAAAAATGTGGTTTTTGCAAGAAGCTCGCGGGCGCTGAGGTTCGCCTTTTTAGTTGCTTTGCTTGGCTTAACTCGCTCGAGCGTTCTTTTGTTTAAAAGGGGGAATGTCATTGCATGTGAAGATAGTAAAAAGAAATATAAAAATCCTTTTGAAATGTGTTTTTGGAGTCGCCACCAAATATTAAAGGAATTTGGAACCTATTCAACGCGTCTTAAAATATAAGACACGGGTGTCTCAGATTTCAAGGTGCGTCGATACCTATCCGTCTGAGGTTATTGTGAAACCAGAGAGGATTCGGAGTGAGGTTACCTTTCTAAAGTTTTGACAAAATGTGTATTGAAAACTGTAATAAAAGGCCTACGTAAAAGTAGTCTTTACTAATTTGAAAACAAATGCTTTAATTTCGATATTTGGGCTAATAGGACGCTACGTACAAATGCAAATATGTGACTCGACAAATATGTAAAATAAATGTAAGCCGTCGAAGCTATGACGATTTGCTATAGGAAATATACGTAAAATTACTAACTCATTGTATTTGAATTAATAAATGAACGTTATTTTCTGACTTGTGTTCAATTCTAAGATTTTGTAAAACCCTCGGTTTTGCATGTTTAAAGAGACTAGTTGAAACGGTACAGTTAAATGTCGAATCCGTGTTTTAGTCGTAATTTAATGCATGAATCGAGAATTTGCATAATGTAAAAGTGGGTGCTTAATTTAGTGATTTTGAGTCGTTCATTTATGCGATATTGGCAGGGTTTAGACGAATCATTTGATTCGAATTACTACAATCGTATTGCGAATACGGGTTCGTTAATGCCAATATCGGGGTGGGTTAAAGTAACCCTATAAGTCTCGAACATCCAATCGGAAGGTAAAATTTCTTTACCTTGAAATGCAAAGACGGTTTTTTTAAAGTGGATTTTTATAAGTGCGAGAGGCTTTTTGTGAGTATAAGTATTGGTTTTGAAAATGATGTGTGATGATAATGTGTTGTAAGAATTGATGTTGTTGTTGATCGTATAAGGGCTGCTATTTATAGCAAATGCTTCGTGTTTTATGCTTAACTGATCAGAAAATCGCCAGTGAACCAGCGATTAACCAAACAATCGCAAAAATGTCAGAGGAGGGCCAGAAAATCGCCAGAAGTCTGGCGATTTTATGGTAAATCGCCAGTATTCAGGCGATTTTCCCCTCTTTTTCTGACAAATTTGTTGCGCCGTAATACGTTATCGTAGGTGTGTAAGATGCAGGCCGTTTGTCGAGCAATTGGGCTGACTTTTGTGCCTAATTTGATGTCAACTTGATACAAGTTGATCAAGTCAACTTGATTTATTTTGTTTGGCTTCGTTTCTCGTGTTTCGTGTTTCGGTTTTTCGTCGTGTTTTTCGATCTTGGTTCGAAGTAAAATAATATTGTAATGCATTATTTTACGACTTTGTGGGATTTTGTTTCGTAGGAATGTGGCCCGGGACGCATTTTGGTCCGCTCGGGTGCTTGGGCCTTTTTGTGTGTTTTGGGCCGTTTTTGTGTGTGTGGGTCGTTTTTGTATCCTTGGGCCATTTTGTGAGGCATTCTTATGTCGTGCTTGTGTGTATTGTGTCGACTTACGATTAAAATGACTAAATTAATATTCATTTTTACGAAATATGTAAATTCAAATTAATACGTTAAAATGACTAAAATGTTTTAGACACTTATGTACCGTTTTGTCTCATTTTAAAATATGCATGAAAGTCCTTTTCGTCATCGGGTTTGCTTTTGGGGGGTACGGATACGGGTATCTACAGAGCCCCCAGTTTGACTGAGCTTGGACAAAAGCGTTAGTCAAACTTAGAAGATAGTATCCGGACCATTACAGTCTCGATGCTACCTGGCGACGCTAAGTATGTGTCTCGGGGGGAGACGAGGACTTAGTGTCGGGAATGCAGGGAGGGACGGCATGTTTAGGGACATGACGGTCCTGCATGTTTTAGGGCTTCTTGACTCTTTGTTGTTCGGATGTGATTCAATGGCGTTTTGTAGCTTGGCCATCTCCTGCGTCTTGTGTGTCTGCTGCGTGCTTGTTTGTGTATCTGCGTTTTGATTTGAATGAAGGTGTGTATTTTGCTTTATGTGTATTTGAAAAATATATGTATTCAACTCGTGAGGAGTATACGTATTTTGATTTGTAACTCGTAAAGAGTGTTTTTGTTTTTTGAAAAATATACGTATTTAACTCGTGAGGAGTATACGTATTTTTGATTTTGTGACTCGTAAAGAGTGTATTTGTTTTGAAAAATATACGTATTTAACTCGTGAGGAGTATACGTATTTTGATTTGTAACTTGTAAAAAGTGTATTTGTTTTGAAAAATATACGTATTGAACTCGTGAGGAGTATACGTATTTTTGATTTTGTGACTCGTAAAGAGTGTATTTGTTTTGAAAAATATACGTATTTAACTCGTGAGGAATATACGTATTTTTGATTTTGTGACTCGTAAAGAGTGTATTTGTTTTGAAAAATATACGTATTGAACTCGTGAGGAGTATACGTATTTTTGATTTTGTGACTCGTAAAGAGTGTATTTGTTTTGAAAAATATACGTATTTAACTCGTGAGGAGTATACGTATTTTTGATTTTGTGACTCGTAAAGAGTGTATTTGTTTTGAAAAATATACGTATTGAACTCGTGAGGAGTATACGTATTTTTGATTTTGTGACTCGTAAAGAGTGTATTTGTTTTGAAAAATATACGTATTGAACTCGTGAGGAGTATACGTGTTTTTGATTTGGTGACTCGTAAAGAGTGTATTTGTTTTGAAAAATATACGTATTGAACTCGTGAGGAGTATACGTATTTTTGATTTTGTGACTCGTAAAGAGTCTATTTGTTTTGAAAAATATACGTATTGAACTCGTGAGGAGTATACGTATTTTTGATTTTGTGACTTGTAAAGAGTGTATTTGTTTTGAAAAATATACGTATTTGAGGAGTATACGTATTTTTGATGTTGTGACTCGTAAAGAGTGTATTTGTTTTGAAAAATATACGTATTGAACTCGTGAGGAGTATACGTATTTTTGATTTTGTGACTCGTAAAGAGTGTATTTGTTTTGAAAAATATACGTATTTAACTCGTGAGGAGTATACGTATTTTTGATTTTGTGACTCGTAAAGAGTGTATTTGTTTAGAAAAATATACGTATTGAACTCGTGAGGAGTATACGTATTTTTGATTTGGTGACTCGTAAAGAGTGTATTTGTTTTGAAAAATATACGTATTTAACTCGTGAGGAGTATACGTATTTTTGATTTGGTGACTCGTAAAGAGTGTATTTGTTTTGAAAAATATACGTATTTAACTCGTGAGGAGTATACGTATTTTGATTTGTAACTCGTAAAGAGTGTATATGTGTTGTTATTTTGTAAAATTTGGGCTCTCGACTTGTAACGAGCATGTGTATTCTCGTGTTTTATCATAGCAGCACATAAAAGAGCGAATTAATAGCGTAATAGACCGAAATAACAAGTCCAAGCCAAAAATTGACCCATGCCTGACCACTTAATCGCCAGAGGTCTGGCGATTTAGTGTGTGTGTGTGATTTTTGGTTCAAAAACACGGGAAGGGGAAGAGAGTAAGGCAGCCGAAAACAAAACACACAAACACCTCCAAATCGAAAAATTCGTTCTCAGCGATTTTTCAACCAAAATTCGTGATTCCGACTCCTCCGATTCGCAATGGACCAAGGTATGCACTCAATCAAGTTGCTAATTCGTGTTTTGAAGTCGATTTGAGTCGGTTTTAACTGAAAATTCGTTTTTTCAGGGTTTATGTCGATTTGTTTTGCATGTTTCGGATTTAGCCACTTTTGTCACTTGAAATCGGTGCTTGAGAGTACTATGAGACTTGTCTAGCCATTGTCGGTGATTGTGTGTGAAAAATACGTGTATTAGGGCTGTTTTTCGTGTAGAATGTCAAGGGTATTTTGGTCATTTTTGTTTTTCGTCTCGGAACAGGCTCAAAGTTTCAGTGTAGGTTACCCATTAGTAGTATAATGTATGGGTGAATTTGTTTCGTTGAAATTGGCGCGAAAGTCGGTTTTTTTGGGCTAAAAACCGTGTGACAGGGGGTTTTGTCGGGGTTTTGCCCTGTTTTTATGTCGTGTAAAGTGGCACCGATTGGCTTGGTTGTTTTTGAAACGTCGTTGTATGCTAATGATGAGGCTATGGGTGTCTTGTGTGTGGAAAGCGGTTTGGAAATCTGTAGTTTTCGTGTGTTTTTGTGTGGAGACGGTTTCTTGGGTCGAAATTTTCGGTTCCGAAACTTGTCGAAAATTTTTGTCTTGGGTCATGATGACTTGTATGGTGTATGGTTTGCTCATTTTTGCTGACCACGCGTCATTTGGAGGTGTTTTGGAGTGTTTTGGAGCGTTTTTGTGTAATTGAGCTAGGCTTCTTGAACTCGTCTTTCTTGCTTCTCGTGCTTCGAGTCTTGGATGTATTGCCATGTATGCTGTATGGGTTGACTAAAGTGTTGCTTCTTGGGAGTTTAGGGCTCCCTTGGTTAAGGAAAGGCCATGAAAAGACCGTTTTTGTAGCTCGCGTGCGTCCTACAAAAGCTATTCAGTCGAGGTGTTCGGGACATGATTTTTGTACGAAACTTTTTGTGAGTGTTCGTTATGACTTGTATGTCGTATACGTGTCATGCACTGGGTATCTCTGTGTCTCTGCACCATTTTAGCCTTGTCTGTCAAAAATAAGCCTAAAGCGTATTTTCTGTTGTTTTGTTTGGTTTCTAGTCATTTTCATCCTTTCTAGCTCTTTGTCTTGGCTGTGTATGACGTATACATCGCATACGTGTCATAATATATGTATTTCTGCGCTCCCACATTGTTTCGGCCTTATCTGTCAAAATTTGGCCTAAAGTCTGCTTTTTGTTGTTTCATTTGCTTCTTCTTTGCTTTTGCATACCGTTGCTCTTCAGGTTTGCTGTGCATGTCGTGTATATTGTATATTTGTCACAAAATATGCATTTTCGGGTTCCTGCTTCGTTTTAACCTTTTCTGTCAAAGATAGGCCTGAGGCTTGCTTTTTGCTGTTTTGCTTGATTTTTCTCTGTTCTTGTGCATCCTTGCTCCTTGGATTAGATACGTATTAACGTAGATATCGTATCTGTGTCGTGAAATATGCATTTCTGTATTTGTGCTCCTTTTTAGCCCCTTTCTGTCAAAAGTGGGCTTGAAAGCTTGTTTTCCTGTTGTCTTTGCATACGTGCACTCTTCTGCTAGTTGTGAATTTGCTTTGCTTGGATAGTATTTTTGTCATATCATATGGTTGCGTTGCTCAGGAGTGTTTCTTGAATCTATGCAGGTGACCGCGAGATCGTGATACCTACGACCAGTGCCATGCAGGACGTTATCGAAAACATTGATTTTAGTGCTACAGGGGAGGAGCTTACTCCAATGTCAGAGCTGCGTCATCATTTAGCGACTTCTGAGGGCCCGTCTCAGTCTGACTTGTTCAAGACTCCTCCTGCTTTGACGCCAGGGAATGAGGTACAGGGGGCTGTTCCGGAGTCTCCTATGCCTTCCATTAGTGAGCACAGCACTACCGTGGAGCCGACAGGGCCTTCTGTTGGTGATGCAGGGCGTGTTGCAGATGTGATCGGAGTTCCTGTGGAGCCGACCATAGAGTTACCTATGCCTTCCGTTGGTGGACGTGGGGTTACTGCTGAGTTGCCTAGGGCTCCTGCTAGTGGGCTTGGAGCCGAGTCCGTGCCTTTGCAAGGCGTTGGGCGTGGGCGTGGGGTTACTGCTGAGTTGCCTAGGGCTCCTGCTAGTGGGCTTGGAGCTGAGTCCGTGCCTTTGCAAGGCGTTGGGCGTGGACGTGGGGTTCCTGAGCCATTGGTGTCTGCCGGGAAGGGTCGAGGTAAAGGTCGTGGGGATGGACGTAAGAATGATAGACCTAGTAGGAAGTAGCCGATGTTGCTAGCAGTGTCGAGGGTGGTGTTCGGACGCGTGGTCGTCGTGCAGCAGAGACTAGTGGTAGTTGTGAGCGAGGTGAGGGTAGTAGTGCTGGCGTTTCTGGTGAGGTGAGTTCTGACGAGGCTGAGGAGGGAGATGATCTTGCTGTTGATAAACCGAGGCGTGGCCCTCCTCGTCGACTTGAGGGTGCCTTTGAGAGTGATCCTGAGTCAGGAGGAAGCGGGATGTGGCGGTCGTGGATGATACGGCTGAGGTTGTAGTTGGAGGTGAGGTTGCGGTGGTCTTTGATGAGGGTTCTGCAGAGGGTGGTCGCGGAGTCTTGTAGGTGGTGAGGTGAGTGCCGATCTTTGGGCCGGCGGCTGCGCAGAATATGTTCATGGGCGTGGTTGATGAGCTGGGCTTGAGGCCATCGTTTCCTCATGGCCCGAGACTGTGGGCGAAGGTTGCTAGGGACTGGGACGGTGTAAGCTTAGTTTGGAACACGTTAGAGCATTTGTCTACCCGGGTGAAGGTTGGCTTCGAATTGGGTAATATGAGGACCTTCTCCGGTTTCCGTACTGTCATTGATGCTTTTAACAAGAAGTTGTCTCCTGAGTCACAGAAAATAATTCTTGGCACAGCCTTTGGTCCGTTGGTGACAAAGTGGAAGGAGGTGCGCAAGAAGAACGTGAATTCGCACCTTTCTGTGCTTCGAGCGTTGCTAGACAGATTCTGGGACACTACTAACACGTTCCATATGCCAGGGTATGAGGTTGGCATTACTTTCTCGTCTCTTGCGATTGTTTCGGGGCTTCCCCACGGAGAGGAGGTGATTAAGTGGGACAGAGTACGCCATGCTATGTCGAGCCCTACGGTTGTTCGTTTGATCGGGGGCGGTATTAGGTGTGCGAGGGATGAGAGGCACACTTTTCAGCCTCGGACATCATGGTTTGATGATTATTTTAAAGGCAAGGGAAAGAAGCAGGTGAGCGAAATTAGTCATGAGCAGAACGCTCGGTTGTGGCTATGGTGGTTTCTGACGTCCACTCACTTTGGAGATAAAGGAGAGCGGGCGTCGACTGCTGTTTTAATGGCGCTGAGGGATTTGTCTAGATTGGGCGATTTTGACTGGGTTACTCCTGCCATGGGTCTCTTGATTCGATTTTGCAGGGACGCGGTTCGTCCTGATCGGATCGATGATGGGTCTCAACCGTCCTTGGTTGGCCCTGGCCTGCTGATGGAGGTATGTTTGTTTTGCTCTCTCCTTTTTGTGATGTCTTATAGCTTTGCTGCTGTTATTCCTTCCTTTGGTGATGTATTTTCTGTTTTTATGTAGTCCTGGTGTTATGCTCATTTTCCGTCGCTGCTTCCTGACAAATTTGCCGTGAAGGCGGAGTACCCTGCTTTCCATGCTTATGCGACGGCAGACAGGAGGGGTATTCGCCTGACTTATGAGGATGCTCGAGTGCGGTTCAACGGGATGACCGTTGATAAGGTAAAAGGAGTCTGTATTCCTTTTTATGCTTTGTGTTCCTGCTTTGATTGTGGTTGCGGGTCTTGATTTATTTTTTTGTTTCTGTAGTTTGTTCGTAATCCTTGGGCGAATTATGCGAATATCCCTGCGTCGATTGCGACTCGCTTTGCTCTTTGCGATACACAGAGGTTGTACATTGCGACTCAGTATGATTCGTACTGGTTCTTAGGTGAGCGTCTGTCGTATGAGCGACCAGGGGTGAGTTTGTTGTGCCTGCATCTCCTCCTAAGGTCCTCTTTGTTCAGACGCCGGATGTTGATGTTCGTCGTGATGTATATCACGAGGGTGAGTCGGATTCTCTGCTGAGGCTGGATGAGGATTATCCGTCGTGGGCGCGTCTTGCTTTGGCGCCTGCTGTTATTGAGGTTTGCTGTTGTTTTTGCGTTTGCTTGTGTATATTACTTGTTTAAAAAGCAAAAATTGATCGTGATTTTTGTATTTTGTAGCCACGTGATCCTGACCTTGAGGTTCAGCCTCCTCCTTTCTATGAGCATCTGGATTTTGAGCATGATGATGGCTGTCGGCATTCGATGCCACTGCCGCAGTACTTATCTGTGGTGACTGACGCTGGCATGGATAGTTGGAGCCATCGGGTGAAGCAGGTATGACTTATATTCTGTGTTTGCGTTTTATGTAGTATATAGCCCCCAGCTTGAGTAAGATTTTGTCCTAAAATCATTAGTCAAGCTTTGTTGAAGCTGCTTTTGATTATAGCCCCCAGTTTGAGTTAGATTTTGTCCTAAAATCGTTAGTCAAACTTGAAATGAAGCTGCTTTTGATTATAGCCCCCAGTTTGAGTTAGATTTTGTCCTAAAATGGTTAGTCAAACTTGAAATGAAGCTGCTTTTGATTATAGCCCCCAGTTTGAGTTAGATTTTGTCCTAAAATCGTTAGTCAAACTTGAAATGAAGCTGCTTTTGATTATAGCCCCCAGTTTGAGTTAGATTTTGTCCTAAAATCGTTAGTCAAACTTGAAATGAAGCTGCTTTTGATTATAGCCCCCAGTTTGAGCATATGAAGGCTGTATTTGTTTGCAGGTGACCCTGGATGTCCACAAGAATTTATGGAGGGTAGCCAACCGGTGGCGTGTGGCTTTTAATGAGAAAGTGGTCGCGCTTTGTAAGGCGCAGAAGTATGCTTCAGAGTTGCGGTGCGATCGTAGTCGAGATAGAGCTAGGGCGGGCGAGTGAGGAGAGCACGTCTGCGGGCGGAATTTGAGCTCTGGCGTGGCGAGAGCTAGGCCAGTTCTGCGTGCTCAGATTGATTCGTTGCGCGCGGAGCTCAGTCGTCGAGATCAAGCTACTTGATTTGGGATGTATGCTAGGATTGTAGGCTTATTTTATGGATTTGTCCTATTTTGTAATTGTATTTGTACGTATTTGGACATGTAGGATCTCGTATCAGGTTGATTTTGTGGCTGCAGCTTGACGCGAGAAAGCCCTGTGACCTTGTGTCCGTGATTGGCATTTTGTATGGTCGTACTTTGCAGGAGTCTTATGACGTTGACTTGCGTCCATGGTTTGACGTAAGTAGGTTACTTGACCTCGTGCGCGCGCTTTGATTATGTAGCAGGCGTATTTGTTGACTATGGTAAGCGCCCCTGTTGGCGTAGCTTTCGTGATTAATGATCATGCGTGCGGTGCTGGAAGCTTTATTGGTTATTTTGCCTCGTTTTGTAGTACGACTGCTTGTGTTGTCGTTTTCACTTGAAACCTTCGCGACGTGCTCATCTAGTGTTCCTGCAATTAGATTGTTAGTCGTAAAAAGAACACAAATCTCGATTGAGATTGGCTTACTTGTAGTAAGCACATGCATACGTAAAATTTTTTTATAAAACATGCCTTTTGAAGAAAATATTTTGAGTCCGTAAAAGACGCTTTTGACGCTCATAAAGATGTTAATTAAAAACGTCATGTAGGCTTGCGGAATCTGAAGGTTTGAATTTTGTGAGACCGCAAAAGGTGTTTTTGACGTTCGTAAAATGTGAATTAAGAACGTCGTGCTTTAACGTAAGCTTGCGAAATGAGACGGTTGAATTTTGTGAGACCGTAAAAGGTGTTTTTGACGTTCGTAAAATGTGAATTAAGAACGTCGTGCTTTAACGTAAGCTCGCGAAATGAGACGGTTGAATTTCGTAAAAGGTGTTTTTGACGTTCGTAAAATGTGAATTAAGAACGTCGTGTTTTAACGTAAGCTCGCGAAATGAGACGGTTGAATTTTGTGAAGCGTATGTGCAAAACATTAGTCGAGAGCCGATCACAAAATGACCCAATACGACGTAAAGCCGGGTATCGGAAACGTAATCGATAATGCGTAGTGAAAAAGTAAAAACAGCGGTGCGTAGGCTGTGAAAAACTTTCTGCAACTCGTAGGCTGCAAGGCGGTGTGCAGTCGTCGCGTCAAATCTGTCGGAAAAGCACAGAAAATCGCCTGTATACCAACGATTTTCACAAAAATCGCCAGAAAACAGGCGATTATTGTGAAAATCGCCAGAGGACTGGCGATTTTTGTGTAAATCGCCAGTTTTCTGGCGATTTTTGGGTTGTTTTTGACTTTTTGTTTTGATTTTTTGGTTAATCGCTGGTTCACTAGCGATTATATGTTGTGTTGTTGCCTCTTGAAGACGTTGCCTATAAAAAGGATGCTCGTGTTAGTTCATTCATCCATCTCTCCAATCACATTTCACATTACGTCATAATTTGCAACTTCATTACTCGTATTATAGAAGTATTCATAATATCCTACAGAGCGCTTTCCTTTTTGTGAGTAATGGAGCATTTGGAGGGACTTGTGAGGATGTGGTGTGCTATGTTATCGGGTATCGAGAAGAGGAACCTCAGGGGTTGTGGCTTGGGCATATTCCTAGGCTTAAGGCAGGTTCGGATGGAGCCTGAATTCCTGGATGCCTGTCTGTATTACTGGGACCTGGCCTATCATGTATTTCGCTTCCCTGACGGGGAAGTGTGCCCCCTGGTCGAGGAGTTTGCTGCCATCGGAGGTTGGACCCGCACTGTGACTCCAGTGTGTGTTCGTCAGGAGCTTGGCTATCAAAGGAACATGCAAAACTTCCTTAAGATGACGAGGCCCGAGACGGAGGACTTGTTCCTGGATGGGCGCTTGAATATGATCCGACTCTGTCAGAAGTTTATGAATTATGATGATGGGAGCATTGGCGCTGTTGCTCGCAGGAGGGCTTTGGCCCTTTGCCTTGTGCACTGTTTCATGTTCCCAGGTCGATTGGGACGCGATGGGGTTTGGCGGCGCGTTTGGTGCGTCGTCTGGCCAGATGGAGATGGGGTACAACCCTGCGGCGTTGATCCTTGCAGAGACGATCTTAGGCCGAGATGATCGGGCGTGTAATAGAGTGCGTGCTTATCGTGGTTGTCCCGTCATTTTGCAGGTCTGGCTGATGGAACGTTTGAGCGTACTTGGAGCCATTCCTTACGGCGCATCCTGCGGCCGGCGTAACTAGTCGAGTGCGAGATGGATGGGCCCCGATGGCCGCCCTCGTGATTACTTCACTACTTTTGTGAGGGCGTCAGCTAGTCGTTGGGATGTGCCATGGTGGGAGGTTACCTCCGTGACCAGGCGATGCGATTGGCGATGGTCGCCGGGGTCATCTTTGTGTGGTTTTGACATTGGGGTGTTCATTCATCCTCTGAGGGTGAGAAGGCAAATGGGCTATGCCCAGTTTATCCCAGGGCAGGATACCACGATCCAGGATTTGGTCGTACTCAATAACCAAATCACTGATGCGTGGTCGCGAGAATGGGCTCTGCGTCCCCGGTGGCAGGTGGCAGGGATACCGGCCACGGTGAGGGTTTCGAGGTCGTATATCCAGTGGACTACGGCCACAACTACTCGCCAGAGGGCTCGCCTTCGCGCTATAGAGCAAAATGAGCCGCCGCCGACGTCTGCCTTCCACCCAGTGCGTTTTGGCCGTGGAAGTAGGGGAAGTTCGAGTTCTGGAAGCGTACCGTCCACGGAGGCGGAGCTTAGTCATCTCGGCTTCATCATGGTTAATGCTCCAGGCCAGGATGGTAGTGATGGTGCTCCTCATATGGGTTGAGTTCTCCTCCCAGTCGAAGAATGTTATCTGAATGCTTGTTGCTAGTTGTTTGTTTGTTTTTGTATTCCCTAAACCCGAAGGTAATGCCGGGATCATGTAATGCTTGTAGGTGTCGTGTGTGCTAGTAGTGTAATGTTTGTGCTTCCAATTGCAAAATCCAAATGTAAATGTTTCCCTTTCCAGCATAATAAAACAAAAATCTCTTTTGTGTAACCTGCCTTGTTTCTTTTAAGGTTAGAGACATGCGTGTTTTGTGTTTTGAATCCTGTTATGTTCGCCATACCCTTGAGATGTTTTGAGTATGTGATTTTGTGTTGAATGTCGGCTGTGCTTTTTGGAAAGCTGCCTACGTATCCATATAAATGGAATCAAGCCGGCGTAGTTCGGAATTTTGTTTTTGTGAAAGCACGTTTAAGGACATGCTGGTCCGTTAATTTCTTGTAGGAAATGCATGCTTGGGGGCCTGCTGGCCCAAGGAATTGTGTTTATGCTTTTTGTGGTAGGTGTGCACGTTTAGGGGCATCTTGGCAGTGGAATTGTGTTTATGCACATGTTATAAGTACATTGCAAGCGTTTCAGGGGTAGTATTTCTTCAGCTGATCGAGGTTGGTTGCTAGGTTAAATTCTTGACCGTCTAGGTCAGTCAGTCTGACCGCTCCGCCTGTGTAGATTTCTTTGACGAGGTAAGGTCCGGCCCAGTTAGGTTTGAACTTTCCTCGTGGGTCGACAGGAAGTGGCGCACGTACCGATTTCAAAATGAGATCTCCCACCTTGATGTTTCGTGGTCGAACTCGCTTGTTGAATGCTCTTTGTAGTCGTGCTTGGTACATCCGTACGATGCTTAAAGAATTTAGCCTGCGTTCGTCCAAAAGCACGAGTTGCTCATAGCGTTCGCGGGCCCATTCTGCTTCTGGGATGCTACTTTCGATTAGGATTCGTAGGGATTTCATTTCGATTTCTACAGGTTGCACGGCTTCCATACCGTAGGTGAGAAAATAAGGCGTCATGCCTGTGGGTGTGCGTATGGTGGTACGATATCCCCAAAGTGCGTAAGGAATTTTGTTGGGCCAGTCCCGACAACTGTCAATCATCTTCTCGAGGATAGTGACTACTGTTTTGTTTGCTGCCTCCACGGCTCCATTGGTTTGGGGTCGGTAAGGAGAGGATTTGTGATGTTGTATGCTATATTTGGCGAGTATGGCTTCTGCTTCGCCTTGAAAATGTGAACCTTGATCGCTTATAAATTCGTGAGGTATACCGTACCGGCATATGATGTTTGTTTGTATGAATTTGGCGACTTCCTTTGAGCCGAGGGTGCGGAAGGACGCTGCTTCCACCCATTTCGTGAAATAGTCGATTGCCACTAGTACGAAGCAGTGTCCTCCTGCTCCGATGGGATGGACTTTACCTATCACGTCAATGCCCCAGGTTGAGAAAGGCCATGGAGACGTGAGGCTGTAGAGGGGTGAGGGAGGTACATGTTGTACGTTGCTGAATATCTGACAATTATGGCAGTGCTTGACGTACTAATTGCAGTCTGCCTCCATGGTTGTCCAATACCATCCGAGTCGTAGGATTTGCTTGCATAGGGCTCTTGCATTCATGTGTGGGCCGCATTCGCCATCGTGTACTTGGGCGATGATTTCTTGCCCTTTCTTGTAATCGACACACATGAGTAAGGTGCCTTGTGGTGTCTTTTTGAGTAATTGTCCCATTTCTAGCACGAATTGGGATGCAAGAAGTCTAATGGCTCTCTTGCCTCGCTTGTCGGTGTCACGTGGGTAAGAATTGCTTGTTTTGTAGTTGAGTATGGCTTGGTACCATGGTTCTGTGTGTTCAGCTTCGTCGATGTCGATGGTGTGGATGTATGCGGGTTCACCACGTCTTTCGACGACAATGGGTAGTGTGTCAACATTTGGCGGCATGTTGAGGAGGGATGAGAGCTTTGACAGCGCGTCGGCAAATTGGTTTTCTTCCCTCGGGAGGTGATAGAATTCTATGCAGTCGAACTCTGTCAGGAGTGTTTGTATCTTTGCTTGGTATTTTGCGAGGGTTTCGTTCATGATTTTCCATGCTCCCGTTACTTGATTTATGATTAGGAAGGAGTCTCCGTGTACCCTGAGGTGTTTTATGTTGAGGGCCATGGCTGCTTGTAGGCCGTATATGCAAGCTTCATATTCTGCGGCATTGTTGGTGACGTTAAAGTCGAGCTTGATTGAGATGGGTGTGTGATCGCCATTGGGAGATATTAGAAGTATTCCCACGCCATAGCCGCGGTAGTTCGAGGCTCCATCGAAGTAGAGTTGCCAGTACTCAGTTTCGACAGCGAAAATTCCATCATCAGGGAATGATGTTGTGTCAATTTTAGGTTGTTCAATGATGGCATTCTCTGCGAGAAAGTCTGAAACAGCTCTTCCCTTAATGACTTTCAAAGGTAAGTATTTGAGCTCATATTCTGCTAGCAGTAGCGTCCATCTGGCCATGCGGCCGTTTAGTACTGGTTTTTCAAATAAGTACTTGAGTGGATCCATTAGGGAGTATACTCTGGTTGTGTGAGCGAGGAGGTAATGTCTAAGCTTTTTGGTGGCCCAGACTAGAGCGAGGCAGCTTTTCTCCACAGGTTCGTAGCGAGTCTCGTAGTCTTGGAACTTCTTGCTAATGTAGTAAATTGCTCTTTCTTCGTTGTTAACTTCCTGAGCGAGCATGGCGCCCATGGCGTTTGGTGTAGTTGTTAGATAGAGTGAAAGAGGTAGATCTTTCTGGGGTGGCATCAGAACAGGTGGATTGGTAAGTAGGGTTTTGACTTTGTCGAATGCTTGTTGACAGTTGTCGTCCCATTTTGTGTGTTCTTCCTTTTTTAGCTTCTTGAAAATCGGTTCGCAGACCATTGTGAGCTTGCTAATGAACCGAGAAATATATTGGACTTGTCCCAAGAAACTCCTGATCTCATCAATGTTGCTTGGAGGTTTCATCTCCAGTATTGCTTTGATTTTGACAGGGTCGATCTCGATTCCACGTTGGCTTACGATGTGACCTAATAACTTGCCTGACGTAACCCAAAAGTGCATTTCTGTGGGTTGAGGCGCATTTTGTATTGCCTGATTCTGGTGAAGAATTTACGAAGGTTGGTGATGTGATCTTTCCTTTGCTTTGATTTCACAATCATGTCGTCAACATAGACCTCTACTTCTTTATGCATCATGTCATGTAGCAGGGTAGTTGCGGTACGTTGATAAGTGGCGCCGACGTTAATGAGCCCGAAGGGCATGACAGTATAGCAGTACGTGCCCCAGGGTGTCACAAAGGTGGTCTTAGACATGTCATCTGTTGCCATCTTGATTTGGTTGTAACCTGCATACCCATCCATGAATGATAATAACGCGTGGTCGGCCGTGTTGTCTACAAGTATGTCCATGTGGGGCAATGGGAAATCATCTTTTGGGCAAGCCTTGTTAAGGTCGCGAAAGTCTGCACATACTCGTATCTTTCCATTTTTCTTCATGACTGGGACCATGTTTGACACCCAATCTGAATATTCGATGACTTGGATGAAGCCTGCTTGTAGTTGCTTTTCGATCTCTTCTTTGACCATGAGAGACTGATGCGTCTTATATTTATATTTTTTATAGCCCCTGTCGCATGCTTTGCTTCGCGATTCTAGTGCTTTTACTCGCGTTTCAGCTCCTATTTCTCCCCGTTTTGGCACTGCTGCGTTTTTGTGTCCATTCTGCAGGTACACGCGCATATTTGGAGTATAGGATGCATGTCGAGAGGTTTCGTGAAGTTTCATAAAGTTTCGTGAAGTTCCGAGTTGGTTTCGTGCCGATTCGCTTGCGTACGAGCCGCGTTTTGACGTTTGAAGGTGTCCTGGGACCATGGGACGGAGCACGGAGCTCAATTATTCACTTTAGACCCCGTCCCTACCCTTTGGGATGATCCACGCCTTGTCCCTAGGCCTTGGAGCGAAGTACGAGAAGTTTGAAGCAAAAACGAGTGAAGTAGAGCATGAACCAAGGAGCTGAAAGTTGTTGTCATGGCCTGAACCCTCCGGGATGACCCTGTCCCGGACGGGATGACTATGTCCCGGACGGGACCACCCTTGTCCCGGTCGGGACGGCCCTGTGACTCCTCGTTGGCTCAAAATACTTCGTCTATTTGAAGGCCTAAACATTATAATTTCGTACCATACTTTCTCCTGCATTTTTAGAACACTTTTAAGTTGTTTCTCAAGAAAACTTAGGTTTAAATAATTTCATCTCTTGTATTTTCAATTCCCGACTCGGATTATGCTAGTTTGATCGACTATTTGGTATTTGTTGCTTTTGTTCATCATCTCTTCCCTTGAATTCTCTGTTTTGGTATTGATAATTCTTCTCCCTTTTTGATTGTATTTTCATTTCTTATTGTTCTAAATCATGTTTTCATTATTCTCTCTTGCTTTGATCATCGTTGTTATCATGCGTGAGTAGTTTATTCATCTAGGGAGAGGGGTGAAGTAAGGGTTTTGGCTTTGGTTGTGTTTGGTGATCATTTGAGTTAGGTCTTTGCCCTTGCGTTGATTGTCTTTGCTTGAATGTGTTTGTTGAATCCTTGATCACGTTTTAGCAAACCTTTAGCACCCTTGAACTTAAGATCGAGAGACTAGTTCGAGGAGAGGCGAGACAATCTTTAGGACCCTCGATTGTAAGTAGCGAGCCCGCTTTTGAGACCTAGAGGTAGCTTAAGGCCAGGAAGGGCGAGCTAAATCCTTAGCAAGCGCGATCACCTACTCGACCCGTTCACCATCCTTTACCTTAACCTTACCCATTGCCTAACCCGACTCCCTAGACCTTTCCCTTATAAGTTTTAACCCCTTTTCCTTCGCTCTAGTTCTAGCTAAACCATAATCACTCGAACCGAGATTAGAATCACCCATAAATAACCAACTTAAGCGACCATCTCCCTGTGGATATCGACCCGACTTACCCTTGCTACCTAGTAGAGTGAGTTTGGACTTATTTTTGATTAGGAGAGTGCGACTAATCCTATCAAATTTTGGCGCCGTTGCCGGGGAGACGGCTTTTGTTTTCGTTGCTTATTTGGTTCTTTTCTCATTTGTTACTATCTTGTCTCAAGGAACCTCAATTCCTTGAGGCCGCTACTTACGGTCTACTCTAGTGTTTTTGTATGCCCAGGCAAACGCGTACGTCTCAAAGAGGTTTGGCAACTCCATTTGATCCTGAACCGGAGCGTACATTTCTTAGGCGCAAGAACTTATTGAAAGATTTGGAAGCTATTTCTCCGTCTACTTCATCCGACAAAGAAGCTCAAGTTGAACCCGAACCCAAGAAGATGGTGAAGCTCTCGGATCACTCCAAGCCAACCGCGGCTCAACTACCTACCGGCAATGCTATGCCGGCTATTGCGGCCAACAATTTTGAGATAAAGCCGGCCTATATTAGCCTCATCGAGCGTGTCGGTTTGGGGAAACCAGGGAGGATCCTAACCTCCATGTCCGTAATTTTTGCGATTATTGCTCAACGATAAAGCAAGCGGGGTCACCCAAAATCAAATCAGTGAAATGCTTTTCCGCTTTCTCTTAAGGATAAAGCAAAGCTATGGTTGAACTCGTTGAGCAAGGTTGCACATGGGGTGACCGATTGGAGCACTCTTGCATTGGCTTTCTATCAAAAATACTTCCCACCGGAGAAGACGGCAATGCTACGAAGTCAAATAACTAGCTTCCGACAAAGGGGAGACGAGTCTCTCTTTGATGCGTGGGAAAGATACAAGGAGCTCCAACGCCAATGTCCTCATCATGGCCTCGACAAATGGTTTTTGGTTATGCAATTCTATAATGGATTGTACAATGAGTCTCGCCAAGTGCTTGACTCGGCCGCGAGTGGTAGGTTTGATAACATCGATGTGGAGGAGGCCTTTGATACAATAGAGGCTATGGCTATCCATGATGCTCAATACGGTAATGCTAGGAATGTTCCTAGGAGCGGTGGTAAGCATGACGTAGACGCGGTGGCCTTGCTTACGGCGAAAGTGGATGCAATGACCGCTATGATGATGAGCCAAATGCAAGCTGGTTCCTCCCAAGCTCGAGGACAATCGGTAGCCGCTATGCACACTACTTATGAGCCATTGTGTGACTCATGTGGAGCTTCCGGTCATGTTTCAATGGAATGCCGAGGTATGAATTCTCAATCTAATCTCCACCATGTGCATGCTTTTCAATCACAAAACAATCCCTACTCGAACTTTTACAATGAAGGCTATCGGAATCATCCTAACCTTTCATACAAGAGCCAAAATGTTCTCAATCCACAACCTCAACAACAACAATCACAACAAAACATCCCACAAAACTTTACTCCTTATAATGCTCCCCGCCCTTATAATCCACCCGGATTTGTTAGACCACAATATCAACCACCGGTTGCTCCTCCTCCCGTCTCCGATCCTATGGCCGAAATGAAAGCCATGATGTTCCAAATGCAAAAGAATCAGGAGGCCATGATGGCCAAAATGGAGAAGGAGGCTCAAGCTAAAGACGCTACAATACAATCCTTGGTTGCCCACAACAAGGCCATGGATACTCAGCTTGCTCAATTAGCGTCTTCTAGCAACACGAGGGCACCCGGAACGCTTCCGGCTCAGCCCAAGCAACCTCACGAGACCGCCAACGCCATCTCCCTACGAAGTGGAACGAGCTACGATGGGCCACCTATGCCCAATGTTGATGTACCTCCCGTAAAGGTAAGTAAGGTAAATTCTAATGCTTCCACTAATGATTTGCATGTTGAGAATGGTGTGAGTGCAGGTGGACCAGCCGTGGGTGGGCCCCACGTGAGCTTGGAGGCCGAGAATGGTGGTGGTGGGGCCGCAGGGAAGGAGAAAGAGAAAGAGCAGAGCGCAGCTAAGCCGGTCGAGCCGCCGATTCAAATCAAGTTGCCATTCCCGAGTCGAGTGGTAAAATCTAAGCTTGACTCACAATTTGGTAAGTTTATGGAGGTTGTCAAGGACCTCAAGGTAACGGTTCCCTTCACCGAGCTTGTCACACAAGTTAAAACTACGCTAAGTTTTTAAAAGACATCCTCACGCGTAAAAGATCTTTCAATGAGGTCGAGACCGTGGCTTTCACTGCGGAATGTAGTGCACTTTTACAAAATAGGTCTCCTCCTAAATTGAAAGATCCGGGCAGCTTCTCAATCCCTTGCACGATCGGTACCGTTTCTATTGATAATGCGTTATGTGATTTAGGTGCAAGCGTGAGCGTCATGCCGTACTCGGTGTGCGAGGAGCTTAACATGGGACCTTTAAAGGTTACGAACATCACTCTCCAGATGGCGGACCGTTCTGTCAAACGCCCTTTAGGTGTTTTGGAGGACGTTCCTGTCAAAGTCGGTAAATTTTTCATCCCTGTCGACTTTGTTGTTCTTGACATGGTCGAAGACTCCCAAATTCCTATCATTTTGGGTCGGCCTTTCTTGCACAATGCAGGTGATATAATTGACGTCAAGAACGGAAAGTTGACATTGGATGTTGGAGGTGATAAAATCGCTTTTAACTTGTCAAACGCTTTGAAGCGTCCCATGTTAGAGGAGTCGGTCTTTTCCATCGATATTTTTGATGACGTTGTTGATGAATGTGTGGATGATTACTTACCGCAAGTCCTCGAGAGGGACCCTCTTGAGGCCGTGCTTTGTTGTGATTTGATCGCAGGTACTTTAGGGAGGACGGATGCGGGTCAAGCTGTGATCAAAGGCGACGTGCATGCTGTTGCGAGTATTGGTGGCGGAGCTGCTGTTGACACGGATGGCCGAGCTGTTGATGACGATGGATGTGACGATGATGAGGAGGATGATGGAACCGGGATCGTTTATGACGAGGCCCACGGTTGGTGGTACTTCCCGTACCCTGTTGCGCCCCCAGTTTGATGCTGGTTTGGGGGAACGTTTTGCTTGTCAATATATCATGTATGTACTTTATTTTCGTTTGAGACTTTTTATCGTGTTTTATCCCCCTTATTTTTAGGTCCCTAGTTGATGTGCTTTAGGACACATTGGGGACAATGTGTCGTTCGGTTTGGGGGGAGAAACGCTTTGCTTTTCGCTATGCTTTATTTTTGCGTTTTCTTTTTCGTTTTTCATTTTTCAAAAATCACAAAAATCCAAAAAAATCAAAAAATTTCAGAAAATTCCAAAAAATCAGAAAATTCTCAAAAAAACACAAAAATATGTATCCCGTTCTGTTGTTTGCGAGCTCTTTTTACCTTGTTTTTTTTCCCGACATCCCTTCCCTTGTTTGCTTTGAGCTTTGGCATGTTTTATATTGTTGGATTAGCGCTTTCGGGGATGTTTAGACGTGCTTGCAGATGATGGCGTGCTTTTACTGTTGGCTTTATCATTCATGGACCTTAGCTACTTATATTGTGAGGTTTTTAGCCTCCTGAGGCCGGTTCATCTATCCCGGTCCCCGTGCTTATTTTGTGAGTAGTTCTCCTCGTGGGGTGCGTAATATCAACACGCATAAGTGTGGCCCCTATCCCGTTGTTTCCCACGATTTTGTCACTTGTTTTCGCATATGAGGCTTTAGTTTATTTCTTATTATTCACCATGTTTACGCATTGCTTTTATCCTCTCATTTTTGATCTTAATTACCCTTATACACATGAGTTTGCTAGCTACATGCCATATAGCCTACCCTAGCCTTGCTAGTTGCCGCTTTGCTTACTCTTGTGCTTGTCCTTCGGGTTTTGATCATGCTGCGACTTGCTGACGTCGTTGGCTTGGAGAGTGTTGGTGATTATGAGTCGGGATTGCTGTTTCCCCGACCCTTGATGAGGTTTTCCGCAACTTATGTTGGTGTGCTCTTTTTGCTCAAGAAAGGAAAAGAACACAAATCTGAAAAATACAAACACAACACAAAAATCAAAGAAAAGAGAATGTGTGCAAAAAATGCAAAAGTTGTTGTTGTTTTACATGAGTGAGCACTTGAAATTTGTTGCTATTGTTGCGTTGATGTGTAAAGGAGACCGATATGCTGTTTTCGGTCCGTTTTCCATGAGAGTTGGGTTCCGTTTTGGTTGGATGAGCACTTGAGTAGTACTAGTGGTTTCTAGTGGCTTAGCTCCACGATTCCATAACTATTTGATCCATCTTCTCACCCTTACCCTCTCTTTGGCCTTTACACCCTCATATCCTATGTAAGCCCTCATGTTTGCTTCGTTTTTGTGACATTATTGTGTACGGGAATGCGAGATTTGGTCCACATTCGATTGCGGGCGTGCTTCCACCAGTTGAGTAGGTGAGTGTCACTATATACTTCGCCTTGTTCATCATTTGTGCTAGAGTGGAAACCGCGAGAGGTCCGTGATTTGATTGCTAGAGAGCCTAAGTTTAAGCCATGCTATTCATTCTGCGCCGTCTTGTAATTCTCATCCGTTAGCTTGCTATTTCCATGCGTCCCATGTTGATTCGGGATTGATTGTCATTGCTCATGCTGCTTGCGGTTAGGTGATTGTTGGGAAATTTTCTTTTGCTCGCTTTGTCCTCTATTTTCTGTCATGCTTTGTTGCTTGAGGACAAGCAACGGTTCGGCTTGGGGGAGTTTGATGCGTCTTATATTTATATATTTTTATAGCCCCTGTCGCATGCTTTGCTTCGCGATTCTAGTGCTTTTACTCGCGTTTCAGCTCCTATTTCTCCCCGTTTTGGCACTGCTGCGTTTTTGTGTCCATTCTGTAGGTACACGCGCATATTTGGAGTATAGGATGCATGTCGAGAGGTTTCGTGAAGTTTCATAAAGTTTCGTGAAGTTCCGAGTTGGTTTCGTCTTGGATTAAACTGCGTACGAGCCGCGTTTTGACGTTTGAAGGTGTCCCGGGACCATGGGACGGAGCACAGAGCTCAATTATTCACTTTAGACCCCGTCCCTACCCTTTGGGATGATCCACGCCTTGTCCCTAGGCCTTGGAGCGAAGTACGAGAAGTTTGAAGCAAAAACGAGTGAAGTAGAGCATGAACCAAGGAGCTGAAAGTTGTTGTCATGGCCTGAACCCTCCGGGATGACCCTGTCCCGGACGGGATGACTATGTCCCGGACGGGACCACCCTTGTCCCGGTCGGGACGGCCCTGTGACTCCTCGTTGGCTCAAAATACTTCGTCTATTTGAAGGCCTAAACATTATAATTTCGTACCATACTTTCTCCTGCATTTTTAGAACACTTTTAAGTTGTTTCTCAAGAAAACTTAGGTTTAAATAATTTCATCTCTTGTATTTTCAATTCCCGACTCGGATTATGCTAGTTTGATCGACTATTTGGTATTTGTTGCTTTTGTTCATCATCTCTTCCCTTGAATTCTCTGTTTTGGTATTGATAATTCTTCTCCCTTTTTGATTGTATTTTCATTTCTTATTGTTCTAAATCATGTTTTCATTATTCTCTCTTGCTTTGATCATCGTTGTTATCATGCGTGAGTAGTTTATTCATCTAGGGAGAGGGGTGAAGTAAGGGTTTTGGCTTTGGTTGTGTTTGGTGATCATTTGAGTTAGGTCTTTGCCCTTGCGTTGATTGTCTTTGCTTGAATGTGTTTGTTGAATCCTTGATCACGTTTTAGCAAACCTTTAGCACCCTTGAACTTAAGATCGAGAGACTAGTTCGAGGAGAGGCGCGAGACAATCTTTAGGACCCTCAATTGTAAGTAGCGAGAGCCCGCTTTTGAGACCTAGAGGTAGCTTAAGACCGAGAGGACGAGCTAAATCCTTAGCAAGCGCGATCACCTACTCGACCCGTTCACCATCCTTTACCTTAACCTTACCCATTGCCTAACCCGACTCCCTAGACCTTTCCCTTATAAGTTTTAACCCCTTTTCCTTCGCTCTAGTTCTAGCTAAACCATAATCACTCGAACCGAGATTAGAATCACCCATAAATAACCAACTTAAGCGACCATCTCCCTGTGGATATCGACCCGACTTACCCTTGCTACCTAGTAGAGTGAGTTTGGACTTATTTTTGATTAGGAGAGTGCGACTAATCCTATCAGAGACCATTCTGGTTTAATGCGGCGTAGTTTTTGCTTAATAGGTTTGGCACCTGGTTTGAGCGGGATGCGATGTTCTGCTATTTCGCGGTCAATGCCAGGCATATCCTTGTAGGACCAAGCAAAGACGTCTTTGAATTCTGTGAGTAGTTCGGTGTACGCAGCTTTTTCTTCCACGCTTAAGGAAGCCCCCAGCTGTAGTTTTCGGGGCTCTTCGGGTGTTCCCACATCAATGATTGTTGTGTCTTCAATGATGGGGTCCTGTTCGGGTTTTGAAACGATACTTGCAATGTATTTATTTAATGCAATGCTATTATGCTTAATGTTATCGTGAGTATTAGAAAATGCAGTTTTTAAAGGAAAACAAGGCAAGTAGTAACCAGAAACGTTGTTATTATTGTTTTCGAAAGCAGTTACATTTGAGGATAGCTCAGACAGAGGAGCTTTAGACAACCTTAGAGACTCTAGTTCTTTGTCTATGTCTATCACATCGGGAATATAGCCTGGAGGCTTGGTTGGGGTGAAAGACTTGAAGTGACGACGCGGGTGCCTAAACTCTATGATGGATTTGTCGTCAGGGTTCTCTCCTTCGCTTTCTCCCGAGTCAGAGTTCTCGAAAGTGTAGCCTTCTCCCGTGGTGATTTTGAAAGTACGACCCTGCTCGTCAGTCCATTTAAGGGTTTTTGACCATCCGTCGTGCGTCTTCTCCTCAAATGGGACAATCAGGTCGGTGGGGTTAAAGCTGTGGTTGCGCAGGATGTCAGAAACGAGTTCAATCCCTGCAATGGTACAAGAGAAGTAGTCCTTGGGCATCTTGCTTGCGCCCTCTTTGACGAAGTATTTGTCTGTGAATATGTGATATGGCTCTATGCGGAAGTCACGACCTCTCTTACGGTCATTGAATGCTTGTTCCCCACGGGTAACTTCGTAGGACCATGGTACATAACCTAGGCCCATGGTAGGCCATTTGTTGTCGTTGTCCTTTACATAGAGTGCTGTAATTTCCTCCTCGCGAGTCAATGTGCAGATGTCAAAGTCGAAATCAAAACCACAGGTGATGTCCGGGGTTTCGGTGCTTATTCTTGCAGTGTCATTGTCGAGCTTCTGTTGCTGTAGGGAAGCTCGGAAGTTCGAGACATGGATGGTAACGACCTCGTCATCCAGGGGAAGCTTAACCTTTTGGTGTAAGCTTGAGGTGACTGCTTTGGTTGCGTGGATCCAGGGTCTACCCAATAACATGTTGTATGCCGGGGGTATGTCGATTATCTGGAATTCAGTTTCCCTTATGACAGGTCCTGTCATGATAGGAAAAGAGATGGTCCCTTTTATGCTGCGGCGGGTACCATCGTAAGCCCTGACGCCGTCTGCACAGGGGATGAAGTCATTTTCCCTGATCCCTAGCCTTTTAGCCGTTTCTAGGGGTAGGACGTTGACTGCAGATCCGTTATCAATGAGTACAACGGGTAGTGTCATGCCATGGCATTCCACATTGATGTAGAGTGCTAGGTTGTGCGTGCCTCCGAATGGCGGGAGGTCTTTGTCAGAGAAAGTGATGGCGCTAGCTTGCCATTCACGGGTGATGTGGCTGATTAGTTTTTCAGGCGACATCTCTGTTGTAATAGGGGTGACCTGCAAAGCTCGGTAGAGAGCTTCACGGTGTCCCAATGATTCCCTTAAGAGCTGCCAGATTGAGACATCTGCTTTTGTTTTTAGGAGCTGTTTTTGAATTGAGTCTCCAATTTCAGGCATATGTGCTGGAGTGGTGCTTGACGATGCTATGTCAGTTTGTGGTTGAACAGGTGTAGTAGCTGCAGGCGGAGGCGTAGCTACTTGAGGTGATGGTGTAGTCATTGTGGGCGGTGTTGTAGTCTCGCTTATGACTACGCCTTTGTTTTTGTCTTGGCTATTGGTTTTTGACGGAAAACCTGGGGGTTCCAGCAGACTCAGCGAGGCTCTGTATGGACGACCGGAGCGAGTTAAGTAGGCTATCTCATCGTCACTATCAGACAACCTGATTGGGTATTTGTGGGGCATTTTCCCGTATATCCCTGTGGGTTCTCGATCTTCCTCTTCTTCTTCTTCTGGCGGGAATAGGTAACCGGTATTGTCTGTGTGATTGTCCTCCTCATCAGAACTGTCCTAGATACCATTGACTTCGTGGTCTTTTGAGACGATCAGGTGAGAGCAGTCGAGGATGGGGTGTGTACCTACGAAGATGGCATGGGTGTGCAGGGGATTGAGCTGGTTTGAGGGTTTAGGACCTGGAGTAGGCTTCTCGATGGTCTTGTCGTCGATCAGGTCCTGAACTATGTTCTTTAGGCGGAAGCATTGTTCAGTATCGTGTCCTTTTCCCCTGTGGAACTCACAGTACGCATTTTGATCCCATGACTTGGGCTTTTTATCCTAAGGAGGCTCGCTAGTAGGTCCCAGGAGTTGAAGCACATTTCGGCTTACAAGTCTTTGTAGTGCCTTGGAGTAAGTCATGTCAATCGGGTCAAAGCTTCGTCGTGGCTTTGACGAAGTCTGACCTGCAGATGGGTATGACGCCTTAGGAGGAGGCGTGGTGTTTCTTTCGTTGGTGTGGTGTAACTTGGGGAAGGCGCTAGTTCTTCCAGAGCATTAATGCAGTGAACTGGTTCCGCTTTGGTGACGGCTCGTGGCGAGCTACCCTGGTAACCTCGGGTTGCAACCTTGGTCTTCTCTTTACGGAGGTCGTCTTCAATCAATTGACCCACCGTACTGAGCGAAGCAAAACTGTCAAAGTTCTTAGTAGCGCCAAATCTTCTGGCGATATCTGCGAGGGTGAGATTATTAATGAACTTGGTGATTAGTTCTGCGTCCTTGGGACGGTTAGATATCTGGGCACTGAGCTTCTTCCAACGTGTGAGGTATTCACTGAAGCCTTCGTTGTCCTTTTGTGCCAGAACTTCCAGAGTACGTAACGAGACTTGAGTATCGTTATTGTCATGATACTGATTGTCGAACTGGACCGTGATTTCTTTGAAAGTAGTAATCTTGTGTGGGTCCAAGGCGTAGAACCAGGCCCTAGGTTGTGCATCCAAAGAATGCGGGAATAGAGTAGCCCAGGCTGAGGGATCGACGCCCATGACGGCCATTTTAGCCTTGAAATCCTTGATGTGTACGAGTGGACTTTCATGTCCCTTGAAGATAGGGAGTGTAGGTTTATATGGATATATAGACCTTTAAAATCACAGGATTATAATGAAAAACTTTATAAGATTTAAAGTCATAAAATAGAAATTGCACAAATAAACATAAGATTAAGAAAACAACCTTTAGTCCTTGCTTAATGGCCTAAGATTGAATATCAAGAAGCTTGATATCTCCTAATAGTTGCACCCAAGATTGTCCAAGATATGCCTTTTCTTGCTAGAAATCCTTTTAGAAAGAAAACTGCTTTTCTTAATTTTGTGTTTATTTGTGCAATTTCTATTTTATGACTTTAAATCTTATAAAGTTTTTCATTATAATCCTGTGATTTTAAAGGTCTATATATCCATATAAACCTACAAGTGGTATCAGAGACTTGTAGGTTTATATCCGTATATAGACCATTAAATTCACAGGATTATAATGAAAAACTTTATAAGATTTAAAGGTCATAAAAGAAATTGCATAAAATAAAGATTTAGAATTAACCTTTTAATCCAAGTAAATCGGCTTAAGATCAATACCAAAAGTATGGTATCTCCTAATTGAAACACCCAAGATGAATCTAAGATATGCCCTTTGATTTGCTAGAAAATTAGAGAGAAGAACTATTTCTTTTCTTGAGATTTTTGTGTTGTGAATTATGATCAACTAATTGAGTAATTAGGTTGAGCCAAAGCTCCCTAATATAGCCTCAAAATTTCGGCCCTCCTATAGTATGGGGAGTAATATTTGTTTCCAAAAATCACTTTCCAAAACAATTCCTTGTTGACCAAGGAGTCAAAGGCCAATTAGGCTCTTTCTTGGAGGTTTCCTTTAGCTTTTAATATAATATAATATTACTAGTATCACATAATAATGATCCACTATAATATATCATTAAATTATTAATATCCTTATATTTATAATTTTCTAATTAATTATAACAGTTTATGATTAATTAGCTTATATTATATCAAATAATTAAATATAACATTTTATATTCAATTCACGAATTACATTTAATTCGTCTTAGCTAAAATCATTTAATCCTTATTAAATGGCCATATTATAATCACACACTTGACTAACATTTTAGTCAAAAACACCGACTAACCTTTTAGTCTTTTAGTAGGGCATCAATATGATCATTTTCTCAAATAATCATATCTCTCAAACACATCCTTTAGGTGTGACTCTTAGGGACCAGTTGATCACCGCCATCTGTATGACAATAACGTCAAACTTATCTAGCAAGCCAACCGTTATCGATAAACGTTAATCAACTGATTAAATACAAAATGTACCCTGTGTACCTTTTAGAGATTTATCTATGTTATTGCACTAACTGTGGAGGACACTAACTCCAACAATCTCCCACTTGTCCGTACAAGTGTAGGTGCGATAACCGATTCTCATATCCATAATAAATTTCTCCCACTCAATGTAAACCAATTTGCAAAGTCCGTACTTTCAAAGGTCGTAGTTCACAAGTGATCAGAATCAAGAGTGGTTTCCCCGATTAGAGAGTAACTTAACTGATAAACGAATCAATATTCGAGCATGGCCATGCATTTTTAGTTACAGCTCCTCGAGTGGCCCTGAGAATAAATATTATAACTCGATAGAAGTTTGGATATTTCCCTCAACTCGAATCTTGCAGATGTAAGCGCAGCATGAAATGACCCAGTGAAAATCTACTTGGCCTCCTGTTACGGTCGACCGTGAGAAAGAAACCAAAGTCACCCAAAATCTGCCTTAATCTCAAGAGACAGTCGATAGTCAAAAGAATCGACTCTAGGAACACTATGGATGTCCTATCCACGACCAGGCACCTAATGTTCTGAAACATTTAGGACTCCATGTAGTCGTCACAAAAATGTCCTACGCGATTTCAGTAAACCCGAATCTGTGATCGATTAGTCAACAGTTTGACTTATGGCTCGTTGAACCCACCATCAATCGACGTCACAAAATAATCGCCAGAGTTATCAGCTCATGTAGGCGATTACGGACCAACACAAATATAATGTTTTCCAGTTCACTTTGTGGTGTTCAAAGTTGTCCGTACAATCCACATGGAAAAACAAAATATATAAAACAAAACGATGATGTTATAAATAGTATATGAAAAAGATACAATTATCCAATCCACGTCAAGTACTATTATAACCAGGAACACGTTTAATTCTCATGAAGATAACGTGCCCTTCAAGCTTATCATATACCGACGTACATATCTGGACTAGTTGCTAGACTTTAGGCTCTGCAGCCTGGAAGATGGCACCTCTATTAACATAATAGATGGTGATAGGGTCATTCGAACCAGGAACTACAGTTAGTCCTTGTAAGAACTGACGCATCCATACAGCTTCCCTTGCAACTAAATAGCATAGTACTCGGACACAGTCGTAGAATCTACTATGACACTATATTTTGGAACTTTGTAGCTGACCGCATCGCCATAAAGAGTAAAGACGAATCCGAGCTGAGATATCGAGTCATCTCGATTCGTGTGGAAGTTAGCGTCTGCGCAACTGATTGCGCATAGCCTTATTGCACATCCATAAGTCAATACCCATTTCAGATGCCACGTCATGCCACGTCTGCACGTGAGCACATTATGGCATACATGATCGATCCTACTGCTGAAGCATAAGGAACACGACTTGGTCATACTGAATCTCTCAAGAATCTTATCTATATAAGACTCCTGACTGAGGGATAACATCCGTCGTGATCTATCTTTATAGATACGGATCTCCAAAATACGTTGTGCCTCACCCAGATCTTTCATCTGGAAATGGTTCTGTAACCAAACTTTTACCGAAGTTAAGAGAGGTATGTCATTCTCAATCAAAAATATGTCATCGACATACAGTATTAGGAAGACAATCTTGCTCCCACTCGACTTGATATATAGACATGGTTCCTCGACCGATCGAGTGAATCCATTCTCCTTTATCACTTGGTCGAAGCGATGATTCCAACTCCGTGAAGCTTGCTTAAGTCCATAGATGGAACGCTTAAGCTTGCAAACCTTCTTAGGATCTTTAGGATTTGTGAAACCTTCGGGTCGTACCATGTACAACTCTTCCTTCAAATAACCGTTTAAGAAG
Source organism: Dianthus caryophyllus (assembly GCA_023091065.1). Lineage (NCBI taxonomy): Eukaryota > Viridiplantae > Streptophyta > Magnoliopsida > Caryophyllales > Caryophyllaceae > Dianthus > Dianthus caryophyllus. Next base: position 23,266,612 of record CM041527.1, read on the forward strand.
GCGGTTTTCACGTCCATTTGCCAAATTTCATAGTCATGAAAGGCGGCAATCGCTAAGACAATCCGAATGGAACGAAACATGACTACGGGTGCAAAAATCTCATCGTATTGCAACCCTTGCACTTGAGTGAAACCCTTTGCCACTAGTCGTGCCTTGTATGTATCTAGTTGTCCTTCGACAGATCGCTTTATCTTGTAAAGCCATTTGTACTGAAGAGGCCGAGCCTTATCAGGTAAGTCAACCAGATCCCATACATCAATCTCGTACATAGAGTCCATCTCGGATTGCATGGCTTCTTGCCTTAGCTTTGAGTCAGAACACGTCATGGCACCTTTATAGGTTACGGGTTCGTTACTCTCAAGGAGTAAAACGTCGTCTCTCCCATTCTCCTCAACCATACCGATGTATCTATCTGGAGGAATGGAGAGTCTACCCGACCTTCTGGGTTCCAAAGGGACATTAACCACAGCAGACGAAGAGGGAACAGTTTCCTCCATCGGTTGCTCGGTTGTTGGTTCAGGAATCTCCGACAGATCGAAGGTTCTATTACCTCTCTTGTCTTCGAGAAACTCTTTCTCTAAGAACTTCGCACTAGCCGCAACAAAAACTCGTTGTTCGGTTGGCGAATAGAAGTAATGACCAAACATTCCTTTTGGATAACCAATAAAGTATGTCTTGACCGATCGCGGGCCGAGCTTATCCTCGTGTCTCCACTTGACATAAGCCTCGCACCCCCAAACCCGAATAAAGGACAAGTTAGGGACAGTTCCCTTCCATAACTCATATGGAGTCTTGTCTACAGCTTTAGACGGACTTCGGTTAAGTATAAGAGCAGCTGACAAAAGAGCATAACCCCATAATGAGTCAGGTACAACCGTGTGACTCATCATGGATCGAACCATGTCAAGTAATGTTCGATTTCTGCGTTCGGACACACCATTCAGTTGTGGTGTTCCGGGTGGAGTTAACTGTAGTACTATCCCGCGGTCTTTCAGGTGTCGATCAAACTCAGTTGAAAGATATTCGCCACCACGATCCGAACGTAGTGCTTTTATCTTTCTATCCAGTTGGTTCTCAACCTTATTCTGGAATTCCTTGAACTTGTCGAAGGACTCACTTTTATGCTTCATTAAGTAGACATAACCATATCTACTTAAATCGTCCGTGAAAGTGATAAAATACCTATAGCCATCTCTAGCGTTGATTGACATAGGTCCACACACATCAGTATGTATGAGTCCTAATAGGTCGTGAAGCGCATTGCAACACCTTTGTAGGAAATTGAGTCATTATGCCTATAAGACATGATTCACACGCCAAAAGTTCCATAGTCAAATGGGGTGATAGTCCCACTATCAATTAGCTTTTTCACGCGTTTCTCATTTATGTGTCCCATACGGCAATGCCATAGATACGTTTGATCTTTGTCACCAACCTTTGCTTTCTTGTTACTCACATGCATGATTTCTGTGGTTTGATCTAAAACATAAATTAGTTCATGGAAACACTTTACCATAAATAATTTCATTTAAAGAGAAAATACATTATTATTCTTTATTAAAAATGAAAATCCTTCTTTATCAAGAACGGATACTGAAATAATGTTTTTCGATAAACTAGGTACATAATGTGATTATTTAGAAATAACTCAAATCCACTTGGGAGTTGGATTACATATGTCCTCATCAAACTGCAGCAACTCTTGCTCCATTTCCCACTCGCAGGTCTACATCACCTCTTGCCAGAGTTCTGATGCTTCTTAGGCCCTGCAAATGATTGCACAGATGAGAACCACATCCAGTATCAAGTACCCAAGTTCCGAAACTTGCATGGTTAATCTCAATCATATGAATAAAAGAAGACATACCAACAGGAGCGACGCGGCCTGCTTTTATGTCCTCAAAGATACACGGACGATTCGCCTCCAATGGCCAGGCTTGTGGCAATGGTGGCACTCCATGGTCTGCTTAGCTTTTGCCTTGCCTTGTGAGCTACCGCTAGACTCACCAGGCCCACTCTTAGCAACCACTGGCTTCTTGAATTTTGGCTTACCTACAGCTAGGTTAGCCGGAGCCTTACCCTTACCCTTCTTGTTGCCAATCATGAGAACATCTTGTTTCGTGCTCCCACTCAACTTCAGATCACTCTCCGTCTGTACGAGGAGTGAATGCAGCTCTTGCAGACTTTTCTGCATGTCATTCATGTAATAGTTTGCCCTGAAGAGGGCATACCCATCATGAAGAGAGTGGAGCACTCGATCAATGATGATCTTCTCATCGATCTTGCAACCAAGCTCCTCCAGTTTCTCAACGTTCTCGATCATGTCGAGAAGGTGTGGACCAACCGGTTGGCCCTTCTGGAGTCTAGCTTCAAAGAAATGAGTAGTGTACTTGTAACTTTTTATTCTCGGTGCTTTTGAGAATTCTTTGGTTAGGGTGGTGAAAATCTTGTTTGCACCCTGGGTAATGAATCGTCTTTGCAAATTGGATTCCATTGCATAGATGAGTACATTCCGTAACGCACCCGCCTCCATCATGAAATCACTATAAGCTACGACTTCATTTGCTCCTGCATCGGGAGCTGGTTCGGCCGGCAGTGGCTCAGTCAAGTACTTGAGCTTGCCGTCAGCTATGGCGGCATTCCGTAATGCAGCCTCCCAATCAGCAAAATTGGACCCATCACACTCTTCAGTCGAGTGGACTGATTCATGCTGTCCATGAAAATTCTAAGCCATGATTCGCGTTCTAGTGTGACACTTGGCATTGGGCCTTCAATACGACCAGCCATTTTGTATTAGCAGTTATATCTGTATATAACGTATTCGAAACTGTGAAAAGAAAGAAGAAGAAGAGAGAAGATAAGAAATCATGGTTTTAAAAGATTAAGTCGTAAAACAATAGCGGTTTAAAGCAATGACTTATGCACTCATATAATCGACCTCCCTCGAGAATTATATAAATGATCCCAAGACTCAATTTCTTTAAATTGATAAGCTAACTTCTTAGCTAATTCTACTGTTAGAATTCTTGGTCGATAGATTTCAGTAAATCCTATCTATTAGTCCACTATAACTACGAGATATTACTCGAACTATAGTGTTGAGGTAAAATAGGTCAACGCATACTACTTACCCAACGTAGAAGGGGTCATGTGGAGAGTAAGGTCCTACATGCCTACCGACGAAGAAGGGGCTCATAGCATGCTTTTCCTATAAAGACTAATCTCAATTTTCATTTTAGAGGAAGATCCCATCAACTCATTTTAATTCATTTTAAGTGAACTAATATCTAGCATTATCGTGAATGATTAAATTGAGGTGATAGCTCTAAACAAATGACATCCGTATGTCTATGAAAAAGATGCAACTATATGATCCATTTTCATGCATATTAGGTGGTTTGGTTTAGTTTAGGCGGAATATGATGCTACTATCTAACGTGAAAGCAATAAAACGGTAAAGTAAAACGCAAAAAGAAAAGCACCTAGTGTGGCCTATCCCTATGAAAATAAAACAAGATACAATTTGGAATCCATCCATGGACCCTAAGCTTGTCTTCATTCTTCATCTTGGGCTTTAGTGGGAATCCATCTTGAATCTTCAATCTTGAATCTTCTCAAAATTACATATTTTAATTACAAAAATAAACCTATTTACATTCTAATCCAAAATATGCCAAAATTAAAAATATTACAAGATTGGAGATTCGAGATCTCAAAATTACAACCAATAATTATGTTTCCTTTCATTACGAAAACATAATCTTCTAAGGCCACACTAGTAAATTACAACCTTTTGTACATAATTAATGCGTATAATTAAACCATTCATCCAAACATTCATTCACAAAAATAAAGCATCAACTAAACAAAATAAAACAATGCATACGAATTGATTTTAATCCAAACCACCTCTTTTAAAAGATTATCATTATGCAACAATTCCTTAATTGTTCATAATATCTTATAATCAAAAAAAAAATAATCCAAACACAATTCATATTATCCGTATAACATAAATTAGGTCACAAAATATTTTAAACTGTTTTAAAATATTTGGTATCAAAAATTATGAACCTTTTCATAATAACATAATATTCATTATCTTTATAACAAATATTTCCAAAAATTGAAAAACAACAATTTTCCAAAAAAATAAAAAACTTTCGGCCAATAGAAATAAAATCCGAAATATTACCCAAATCAAGCCAAAACAATAGCAAAACCACACGGCCAAAAACAAAAAGAATTCGGCCATGACAAAAAAAAATAAAACCGTGGCCTTTAAATCAATTCAATATTACACAAAATCGATTTTTTATGAAAACCTTATAAAAATTTCATGAGCACTCTAGGCTCTGATACCACTTGTAGGTTTATATCCGTATATAGACCATTAAATTCACAGGATTATAATGAAAAACTTTATAAGATTTAAAGGTCATAAAAGAAATTGCATAAAATAAAGATTTAGAATTAACCTTTTAATCCAAGTAAATCGGCTTAAGATCAATACCAAAAGTATGGTATCTCCTAATTGAAACACCCAAGATGAATCTAAGATATGCCCTTTGATTTGCTAGAAAATTAGAGAGAAGAACTATTTCTTTTCTTGAGATTTTTGTGTTGTGAATTATGATCAACTAATTGAGTAATTAGGTTGAGCCAAAGCTCCCTAATATAGCCTCAAAATTTCGGCCCTCCTATAGTATGGGGAGTAATATTTGTTTCCAAAAATCACTTTCCAAAAACAATTCCTTGTTGACCAAGGAGTCAAAGGCCAATTAGGCTCTTTCTTGGAGGTTTCCTTTAGCTTTTAATATAATATAATATTACTAGTATCACATAATAATGATCCACTATAATATATCATTAAATTATTAATATCCTTATATTTATAATTTTCTAATTAATTATAACAGTTTATGATTAATTAGCTTATATTATATCAAATAATTAAATATAACATTTTATATTCAATTCACGAATTACATTTAATTCGTCTTAGCTAAAATCATTTAATCCTTATTAAATGGCCATATTATAATCACACACTTGACTAACATTTTAGTCAAAAACACCGACTAACCTTTTAGTCTTTTAGTAGGGCATCAATATGATCATTTTCTCAAATAATCATATCTCTCAAACACATCCTTTAGGTGTGACTCTTAGGGACCAGTTGATCACCGCCATCTGTATGACAATAACGTCAAACTTATCTAGCAAGCCAACCGTTATCGATAAACGTTAATCAACTGATTAAATACAAAATGTACCCTGTGTACCTTTTAGAGATTTATCTATGTTATTGCACTAACTGTGGAGGACACTAACTCCAACAGGGAGATCGCTGAGCGAGAGCTTAGCCGGTAGTAAGGACTTGACGCTTTTTGGGACATGTTCAGTTTCCTCATAAATGGAATATCCCCTCGAGTGGGTGAGGAGTTCTTCCATTGAACGAATTCTTTTAGCATTTCGTTCAGCCTCTCCAGCAAGGTATTTGGCATTTTTCTCGGCCTCGAGTTTCTGCATTGTGGCCATTAGTTCGATTGCAGCAGTGAGGCTAAGAATTTTGCTGTTGAGCTGTTGAACATGTTCTGCGGTAACCACTGACGGGGGAGGAGTTGGGATTCCTCCGACATTTTCTTCACTGTTGAGTGCCATGGTAGTTTTTGGTTTTGATCTGTTGTAGGTACGTTTCTTTGGAGGTGGCGGAGGGTTCAGATGACGGTCTTTAGTACGTCGCGTATCCAGGACTTTTTAGGGAATGGACCTGCAGAGTACTAAACCTTAGTGACCTCCGAAAGAAAATAAAGACTCAAAGAAAAATCATATTTGTAGTAAAGAAAAAGCAAAAGTGTGAAAAGTGTGTGCAGGACTCGACTCGTGTTTTTAGCTTAAAAAGACACGGGAAGCTTTTGAGGTAAGGATGCGTTGGCGCGTCCTAGCCTCGATGTAAAAAGTTTGTATGATCACAACCTGATTAACCCAAGTTAGCGGTATGTTGCCGGGGTTCATCGTTAGATCATGATGTAAAAAGGAATCAGACCGAATTAGCGATAGGCTAGTCGACCTGAAGATGTTAAATTGGGTAAAAAGCGGTCGTTGTTTGCCTTTTACGTGTGACACAGGGAGTCGAGTTGTAATGACGATAAGTCATCCAACCTGACATGTAAATCAACGGATTCGTATTTGAACGAGTCCGCGTTTTGTTTATTTTTGAGAGAGATAGTTCGTTTAAGTCGGGGTGACTAGCAAGTCACTCGACCTAGGGCTATCTCAAAAATGTAAAAGTGTTTGCTTAATTGAAATATCCGAAATGAGTTGACATTTTCGGGTTTTGCTTTGCGAAATGTTTTTGCAATAAATGTATTATGACGATACGTCAGTCGTATAATGCATTTATGTTTTGTAAAGGATAGGAAATGTAGTGATTATTTCCGATCGGTTTTGAATATCGTGGTGTAATGTTAGTCAGGTTCAGTTGACTATAGGTCAATGACCCTGACTGTATGCTTAAAAGTATGCTTTTTTGAAAAATGTTTGAAAATGTACTTTCAAAATAGACGTCTTTTGAAAGTGTAATGCTCTATGAAAATGTTTTTGCATGCATTTGTTTAGAAGACGACCATAGCGAGGGTGCTATAGCTTTGGATTTGTACGTATAGACGCGGGTTTTTGGCTTTCATGGTAAGGTTCCTTCCGGTCATTCCCGCAACGTTTGTGTAGAGTTATCCGCAAGATCACACACATCTGTGTGGATTCAATACGGGGTCTAGAGCGTTCGAGTTTGACCTGCTACGATTCACTTGTACGGATACCATACTTGTGATCGTGGAAGGGTGAGAGATCGACGTGTCCAGAGTATACACGCTTAGGAAGCGTGTTTTTACTTGGGGCCGTCCCTCGAAGGGTGTGGTTATGAATCAGGAGGATTCGACTCAAACGTACTATTGCCCAAATATCGAAAGCAGATTTGTTTTCAAAGTTTCAAGTTTCACTTCTTTATGTTTTTAAAATAAAATGAAAAGTTAACTTTCAAAAAATAAAAAAAACATGCTCGTCCCCAGCGGAGTCGCCAACTGAGGATACCGGACTTAGGGTGATCCCTTCTCGACGCCCCGCTCGCGCCCGCCCTCGTGTCATGGGGCGGAATGCACGGCGCGGGAAAAAATGTGGTTTTTGCAAGAAGCTCGCGGGCGCTGAGGTTCGCCTTTTTAGTTGCTTTGCTTGGCTTAACTCGCTCGAGCGTTCTTTTGTTTAAAAGGGGGAATGTCATTGCATGTGAAGATAGTAAAAAGAAATATAAAAATCCTTTTGAAATGTGTTTTTGGAGTCGCCACCAAATATTAAAGGAATTTGGAACCTATTCAACGCGTCTTAAAATATAAGACACGGGTGTCTCAGATTTCAAGGTGCGTCGATACCTATCCGTCTGAGGTTATTGTGAAACCAGAGAGGATTCGGAGTGAGGTTACCTTTCTAAAGTTTTGACAAAATGTGTATTGAAAACTGTAATAAAAGGCCTACGTAAAAGTAGTCTTTACTAATTTGAAAACAAATGCTTTAATTTCGATATTTGGGCTAATAGGACGCTACGTACAAATGCAAATATGTGACTCGACAAATATGTAAAATAAATGTAAGCCGTCGAAGCTATGACGATTTGCTATAGGAAATATACGTAAAATTACTAACTCATTGTATTTGAATTAATAAATGAACGTTATTTTCCGACTTGTGTTCAATTCTAAGATTTTGTAAAACCCTCGGTTTTGCATGTTTAAAGAGACTAGTTGAAACGGTACAGTTAAATGTCGAATCCGTGTTTTAGTCGTAATTTAATGCATGAATCGAGAATTTGCATAATGTAAAAGTGGGTGCTTAATTTAGTGATTTTGAGTCGTTCATTTATGCGATATTGGCAGGGTTTAGACGAATAATTTGATTCGAATTACTACAATCGTATTGCGAATACGGGTTCGTTAATGCCAATATCGGGGTGGGTTAAAGTAACCCTATAAGTCTCGAACGTCCAATCGGAAGGTAAAATTTCTTTACCTTGAAATGCAAAGACGGTTTTTTTAAAGTGGATTTTTATAAGTGCGAGAGGCTTTTTGTGAGTATAAGTATTGGTTTTGAAAATGATGTGTGATGATAATGTGTTGTAAGAATTGATGTTGTTGTTGATCGTATAAGGGCTGCTATTTATAGCAAATGCTTCGTGTTTTATGCTTAACTGATCAGAAAATCGCCAGTGAACCAGCGATTAACCAAACAATCGCAAAAATATCAGAGGAGGGCCAGAAAATCGCCAGAAGTCTGGCGATTTTATGGTAAATCGCCAGTATTCAGGCGATTTTCCCCTCTTTTTCTGACAAATTTGTTCTTGTAGTAATACGTTATCGTAGGTGTGTAAGATGCAGGCCGTTTGTCGAGCAATTGGGCTGACTTTTGTGCCTAATTTGATGTCAACTTGATACAAGTTGATCAAGTCAACTTGATTTATTTTGTTTGGCTTCGTTTCTCGTGTTTCGTGTTTCGTGTTTCGGTTTTTCGTCGTGTTTTTCGATCTTGGTTCGAAGTAAAATAATATTGTAATGCATTATTTTACGACTTTGTGGGATTTTGTTTCGTAGGAATGTGGCCCGGGACGCATTTTGGTCCGCTCGGGTGCTTGGGCCTTTTTGTGTGTTTTGGGCCGTTTTTGTGTGTGTGGGTCGTTTTTGTATCCTTGGGCCATTTTGTGAGGCATTCTTATGTCGTGCTTGTGTGTATTGTGTCGACTTACGATTAAAATGACTAAATTAATATTCATTTTTACGAAATATGTAAATTCAAATTAATACGTTAAAATGACTAAAATGTTTTAGACACTTATGTACCGTTTTGTCTCATTTTAAAATATGCATGAAAGTCCTTTTCGTCATCGGGTTTGCTTTTGGGGGGTACGGATACGGGTATCTACAGAATCGCGGAGCTAAGCCACTAGAAACCACTAATACTACTCAAGTGCTCGTCCAACCAACAAAGAACCCAACTCTCATAGAAACGGACCGAAAGCAGCATATCGGTCTCCTTTACACGTCAACGCAACATAACAAACGGTCACAAGTGCTCGCCCATCAACAACAACAACAACAACTCTTCCATTTTTGCACACATTTTCTTTCTTTTGATTTTTGTGTTGTGTTATGATTTTTTCAGATTTTTTTGTTTCTTTTTCTTTTCTTGAGCAAAAGAGCACACTCACAAGTTGCGGAAGTACCTCATAAAAGGTCGGGGAAGCAGCAATCCCGACTCATAATCACCAACACTCTCAAGCCAACGACGTCAGCAAGTCGTAGCATGATCGAAACCCGAAGAACAAGCACAAGATTAAGCAAAGTGGTAACTAGCAAGGCTAGGGTAGGCTATATGGCAAGTAGCTAGCAAACTCAAGTGGGTAAAGGGTAATAGGATCGTAAAAGAGAGGATAAAAGCAATGCATGAACATGGTGAATCAAATGAAATCAACAAAAGCCTCATATGCGAAAACAAGTGACAAAATCGCGGGGAAAACACGGGATAGGGGCCACACTTATGCGTGTTGATGTTACGTACCCCACGAGGAGAACTACTCACAATAAAGCACGGGGACCGGGATAGATGTACCGGCCGCAGGAGGCTAAAAACCTCACAATATAGTAGCTCAAGTCCGTGAATGATAAAGCCAACAGTAAAAGCACGCCATCATCTGCAAACACGTCTCAACATCCCCGAAAGCGCTAATCCAAACAATATAGAACATGCCAAAGCTAAAGCATACAAGGGAAGGGATGTCGGGAAAAATCAAGGTAAAAACAAGCTCGCAAACAACGATCGGGACACGTATTTTTGGTATGTTTTTGAGAATTTTTCTGATTTTTTTGTATTTTTTGAATTTTTCAGATTTTTTTTTTGGTTTTTTGTATTTTTTGAATTTTTCAGAATTTTTTTTGGTTTTTTGTGATTTTTTGAAAAGCGAAAAACGAAAAAGAAAATGCAAAATGAAAAGCAAAGCAAAGCAAAGCGTTTCTCCCCCAAACCAGACGACACATTGTCCCCAATGTGTCCTAAAGCACATCAACCAAGGACCCTTAAAAAAAGGGAGAAAAACGAGCAAAGAAGAAGTCCAAAAGAAATAAAGTACATACAAATTATTTACAAATGAAATCGTCCCCCCCCAAACCAGCTTCAAACGGGAGGCGCAGCAGGGTACTGGAAGTACCACCAACCGTGGGTCTCGTCATAAACGATCCCGCTACCATCGTCCTCATCGTCGTCTCCATCATCATCATCCATAGCACAAACATGAGCAGCATCACCATGGCCCACACGGCCAGCTTTGTCCTCACCACGCACATCGTCTTTGATCACAGCTCGACCCGCATCCGTCCTCCCTAAAGTACCTGCGATCATATCACAACAAAGCACGGCCGCAAGAGGATCCCTCTCAAGGACTTGAGGTAAGTATTCGTCTATACAATCATCAAGAACATCGACAGCAAAGACATGCTCCTCCAACATGGGGCGTTTTAAAGCGTTTGACAAATTAAAAGTTATTTTATCACCTCCCACATCCAACGTTAACTTACCGTTCTTGACGTCGATAATTGCACCAGCAGTGTGCAAGAAAGGCCGACCCAATATGATAGGAATTTGGGAGTCTTCGACCATGTCAAGAACGATAAAGTCAACGGGGATGAAAAACTTACCAACCTTGACGGGCACGTCCTCCAAGACACCTAGGGGGCGTTTGACAGAACGGTCCGCCATTTGGAGCGTGATATTAGTTACTTTCAAAGGCCCCATGTTTAGTTTCTCGCATACGGAGTAAGGCAAGACACTTACACTTGCACCTAAATCACATAAAGCGTTAGGAATCGAAACTGTACCAATAGTGCAAGGTATCGAGAAGCTACCCGGGTCCTTCAGTTTAGGAGGAGACTGGTTTTGTAAAAGTCTTATTGCATTCATGATAAAAGCCACAGATCTCGACCTCACTGAGCGGCCATTTCACGGGTGAGGATGTCTTTCAAAAATTTTGCGTAGCGAGGACTTGAGTAACGAGTTCAAGAAAGTGCGATTACCTTCAAGTCCTTCACTACCTCCATGAACTTACCAAACTGCGTGTCTAGCTTTGATTTTACCACTCGGCTCGGGAATGGTAGTTTGATTTGAATTGGAGGCTCCACCGGCTTGCTCTGCGTTTTCTCCTTCTCCTTGGGCTCACCCACGTGTGACCCTCCATTTTCTTTAGCTCCACCACCATGCTCGGCCTGCCCTCCTTGTGCACTCACGGTCACACCACCTCCCTTAGCTCCATTGCCACTAGTACCTGCAAAACCATTACTAGAAGCATGCATATCATTAGGAAAAAGGGGAGGGTCTACCTCACTTACCACCGTAGGCATTGGTGGACCATCATAGCTCGTTCCACTTCGCAAGGAAATGGCGTTGATCGACTCATGTTGTTGAGGTTGTGATCCTTACGACGGAAGGTTACCCGGCTTCCTTTGAGAGCTAGAAGAGGCAAGTTGAGCCACTTGCGTTTCGAGCATCTTGATGGCGGCGTCTTTAGCTTGATCGCTCTTTTGCATTTGAGCCATCATAGTCTCTTGCGTTTTGGCCATTTGCATCATCATGGCCTTCATTTCATTCATCATTGGGTCGCCACTCGAAGAGGGAGCGGCTTGCACGGGTGGCGGAGCACTTGGTGGTTGAAAATTGGGGCGATTAAAGCCCGGAGGGTTATAGGGTCGAGGAGTATTGTAGCTGAAATTTTGTGGAGGAGTGTATTGTGGTTGTTGTGGAGGTGGATTCTAGACATTTTGGCTTTTGTAGGAAAGATTCGGATGATTCTTGTAACCTTCATTGTAATGATTAGAATAAGGGCTGTTTTGGTGAGATTGAAAAGCGTGAACAGGGTACATACCTCGGCATTCTAAGGAAGAATGACCGGAAACGCCACATGACCCACAAGTCGGATCATTGGAAGTATGCATAGCGGCTACCGTTTGTCCACCCGCGCTTGAAGAACTACTACCCGTTTGCAATTGACCCATCATCATAGCGGTCATAGCATCCATCTTGGCCGAAAGCATGGCCACCACATCATCGTTCTTACCTCCGATCCTAGGCACATTCCTAGAGTTCCCATATTGCGCGTTGTGGATGGCCATGGCCTCGATCGTATCAATGGCCTCTTCCACATCAATGTTATCGAACCTCCCATTAGCGGCGGAGTCAAGAACTTGGCGTGACTCGTTGTACAACCCATTATAGAATTGCATGACGATAAACCATTGGTCCATGCCATGGTGAGGGCATTGACGTTGAAGCTCCTTATATCGTTCCCACGCATCAAACAAAGTCTCATCTCCTCGTTGGCGGAAACTAGTGATTTGGCTTCTTAACATAGCGGTCTTATCCGGAGGAAAGTACTTTTGATAGAACGCCAAGACCAAAGAGTTCCAATCGGTGATTGCATGTGCAACCCGGTTCAAAGAATTAAGCCACAGCTTGGCTTTGTCTCGGAGGGAAAATGGGAAGAGCATCTCCCGAATTTGATCTTGGGTCACCCCCGTTTGCTTTATAGTCGAGCAATAATCGCAGAAATTTTGAATATGGAGATTAGGGTCCTCACCGGGACTCCCACCAAATTGACTACGCTCGATGAGATTGATAAATGCGGGCTTGACTTCAAAATTGTTGGCGGCAATGTTGGGCATAGCATTGCCCATTGGAACTTGGGCCGCGGTCGGCCTCGAGTGATCGGAAAGCTTCACCATTTTCTTTGGCTCGGGTGTAGCTTGAGCTTCCGTAGAGGATGGAATAGAAGAGGGAGTAGAAGAGGAAGTAGCTCCCAAGTCTTTGAGCAAGTTCCTACGCGTTCGGAAAGTACGTTCCGGCTCCGGATCAAAGTGAAATGCCAAGCCTTTTTGGGACGTACGAGCGTTCCTGGGCATGCAAAACCACTAGAGGAAACTATAAGTAACGGCCTCAAGGAATTGAGGTTCCTTGAGACAAGAGAGTAACAGGTGAGAAAAGAACCAAATAAACAACAAAAAAGAACAAAACCGTCTCCCCGGCAGCGGCGCCAAAATTTGATAGGCTAAGTCGCGTCACCTAATCAAAAATAAAACCGAACTAAACACTAGGGTAGCTAGGGTAAGTCGGGTCGAAATCCACAGGGAGAAAGTCGCTTATGTTGGTTATTTTGGGTGATTCTAGTCTCGGTTCGAGTGTAGGTTGGTAAACTAGAGCTAGAGCGCAAGGAAAAGGGATTTAAACGATAAGGAAAAAGTCTAGGGAATCGGGGATAGCATAGGCAAAGCTAGGATGAACGATGGTGATATAAAAGAGTCGGGAATCGCATGTGCTAAGGAATAGGCTCGACCTCTCGGTTCTAAGCGTCCTCTAGGTCTCAAGTGCGGGCTCTCGCAACTTACAAATGAGGGTCCTAATGGTTAGTCTCGTGCCCTACCTTAAACTAGGCTTTCGTTCTTAAGTTTAAGGGTAGCAAAGGCTCACTAATCCTTGGCCAAAGGATCAACAAACACAAACAAAACAAGACAACCAAAATCACAAGCAAAACCCTCATCAAAACATCACCAAAATCGACCTAGACTACTCACCCATGATCACCCTTTCTCCCTAGATAAAGGACTACTCACTCATGATGAAAACAACAACAAAAGCAATAACAATGGATGAAAACATGATCAACAATGATATAAGATGAAATTGATAAACAAAGGAGAGAAGTATAACAAAAACCAATCAGAAATTCAAAGAGAAAGAGAAGAACAAAGTCAACAATACCGAAATAGGACGATCAAACAAGCAATCCGAGTCGAGAATTCAAAGTACAAGAAGAAAAATTAATCTAACCCTAAATTTTTGATAGAAAGTAGTTAAAAGTGTTAGGAAGATCCGCTCAAAATTTCGTGCGAAAATAATATATTTTGCCCCCTCAAATAGACGAAACATTTCAAGCTAACGAAGCGTCTCAGCTGTCCCTAGGTGGTCCCGGACGGGACAGGGGCCATCCCGGACGGGACAAGTGCACCCCAGACGGGACAAGGTCATCCCGGAGCCTTCAGTTCAAGTCCTCTTTTGTGCTTCTTTTGTACTTAGTTTTTTTCCTTGTTTTTGCTTCTTTTGGCTTGCAGCAAAGCCAACTTCCTTTCTTCTTGTTGTCCCAAGGCTAATGTACTTTGCTCATGAGTAGGGACGAGTCTTAGGATGATAATGTGAACTTCAAATCTCGACCCAAGGTCCCGGGACACCTTCAAATGTTGAAACGAGGCTCGTGCGCAACCGAAACGCAACGAAACCAACTCGAATCACCTCCAAACTTCACGAAACTTTACGAAACTTCACGAAACCTACCAAAAAGCATCCTAACCTCCAAATATGCGTGTGTACCTACAATATAGACACAAAAACGCAGCAGGGCCAAAACGGAGAGAAATAGGAGCTGAAACGCATGTAAAAGCACAAGAAACGCGAAGAAACGCAAACGACAGGGGCTATAAGTACATAAATATACGACACATCACACCGGAAGAAACCAGCCAGGGAAACCGCATGAAAGGTTGCGGTTTGGGTGTGAAACCGCATGAGCGTGCTGCGGTTTGTGCCATAAACCGCATGTGTGGTTGCGGTTTGATGGTCGAGTAAAGTCTCGTTTTCCCTTATTTCCTTAATCCGGTCTGATGTATCTTGGAAATGTTCGGTAATATCCTTTGCTTAAGCCTCAAGTAGACCGAGTATAATCAATCTACGAGGTTTGTGTGAGAGTTCTTGGTCCTTGGGAAGCGGACCAAGAATGTGTTGGGCTCGGTTTTGGGTCGGAGACCTGAAAATGTAAAAATGGTGCATTTGCTTGTGTTTTTTTGAAATGAAAAGACCCGTGAGGCCGTATTTTGTAAACGAGGATGCTAAATAGTGGCTTTAGCTAACGGGCCTAAATTTAGGAATTTAGGAATGCTGAATTGGGCCTTGTTAATGAAAAAGGGCTAATTGTAATGCGATGTGGAAGTTCATGCCAGTTGAAGCGAGATGCGAACCAAGCTAGACTCTAAATGGACAAATGAACATTTATTTAAGCGTGATGTTTAGCGACTCAACTCATTTTAACATTTTAAACGACTTCAATATGAATTCGGCATAATTAGTACCGTCTAAGTCAACGTTAAAAGCATGCATGTTAGAAGTCCGTTACATCTTTGGGTTTGTTTTGGGAGGGTACTGATATGGGTATCCACAGAGCCCCCAGTTTGACTAAGCTCGGACTAGAGCGCTAGTCAAACTATACAACAATATCCGGACCATCACAGTCTCGATATTATCAGCGGAACGAAGCATGTGCCTACGGGTGAGGCGAGGACTTCGAACCTGACAAACCTAAGGGTAGTTAGGGTAAGTCGGGGTCGAGTCCACAAGGAGATGGTTGCTAGTGTAGGTTACCTATGGAGTGATTCTAGTCTCGGTCGGTTCGAAGTTTGAGGTTTGCTATAGCTAGAGCGTAAGGAGGGTTTAACTTATAAGGAGAAAGTCTAGGAAGTCGGGTTAGACAATGGGTAAGCTAGGCTAAGGATGGTAATCGGGTTGAGTAGGAAATCGCACTCGCTAAGGATAAAGCTCGACCTCTCGGTCTTAAGCTCCTCTAGGTCTCGATAACGGGCTCTCACAACTTACTATCGAGGGTCTTAATGGTTAGTCTCGCGCCTCTCCTCGAACTAGGCTTTCGTTCTTAAGTTCAAGGGTGCTAAAAAAACTTGCTAAACTAGGCCAAAGGGTCAACAAGCACATCAAAGCAAAGACAACCAAAGCAAGCACAAAACCTAACTCAACAAGATCATCAAACACAACCAAAACTAACACCCATGCTTCACCCTTCCTCCTAGATAAAGAAACTACTCTCACATGGTAAAAATGATAACTAAAGCAAGGGGTAAGGATGAAATCATGATCAAGCACAACAAGAAATGAAATTACAATGAAATCAGAGAAGAAATAACAATACCAAATCAGAAAATTCAAAGCGGAAAAGGATGATCAAGAGCAACAAAATCAAAATAGATGATCGTAGTAGCGAATCCGAGTCAAGAATTGAAAGTACAAAATATAAAAATATTCAAACCCTAAGTTTTTGAGAGAGAAATGTTTAAAGAGTCCTAAGAATAGCGTAAAAAGCATAGGCCTTGAAAATGTACAAAACCCCTTGAATATAGTTGAGTATTTTAAGAACACGAGAAGTCGGGAACCGTCCCAAGGGGTCGGGATTGCTGTCCCTGACCGGGACCAGGTGTCACACACGTCCCAAGCCCACGGGACCACGGTAGAAGTGCGTCCCTACGCTTACAGCTTTTTGTGCTTCGTTTCCTTCAAGTTTTACTCCTTTGTTTGTCGTCCCAAGGCAAAGGGACGAGGCCTAGATTGTCCCAAGGGGTAGGGACGAGGTCTAAAATGAGTATATGAGCTTCACACTCCGTCCCAAGGTCCCAGGACACCTTCAAACATCCAATGGTGGCTCGTACGCAATCGAAACGGCATGAAATCAACTCGAATTGCCACGTAGCGACTCCGGGACGCCTTAGGTTTGACCCGGCTACTTTCCATCCTCTAAATTAGTGCGTGTACCTACAAAATAGACACAAAGACACAACAGAAACACGCGGAGACAAAATTGGAAGCGAAATGCAAATAAAAGCACTCGAAATGACAGAAATTGCTAGTGACAAGGGGGCTAAAAGTATATAAATATATGACACATCAGCTATCCGGGGAGGGACGTTCATGTTTAAGGACATGGCGCTCCGTGCATATTGTGAGGGCCTGCCGACCTGCTAAGTGTGGATACCCACATCCGTACCTCCCACCAAAAACCTAGTGATGTAACCATGGACTTTACATGCATGCTTTTACGTTAACTTAAACGGTACTAACTGTGTCGAATTCGAGTTAAGTTGTTTAAAATGCAAAATGAGGTTTATTATGGGTCATCACGCTTAGGTCAATGTCCTTAGGATAGCTTAGACTCTAGCTTGTCTCGAGTCTAGGTCCTAATCGGCATGCGCGCACCCATTTTACAAACACACGATACAATTGGCCCTTTTACATTAACAAGACCCAATTCGATTCTCCTAAATTCCTAAATTTAGGCCCAATTGCTAAAACCACCTTTTAGCATTGGCAAACACCAAGAACGGCCTCACGGGTCGTCTTATTTCACAAAACACTACAAAATACACCCTTTTTACATTTTCGAGTCTCGGGCCCAGAACTGAGCCCAGTCACATTCCTGGCCCGCTTCCCAAGGCCCTGGAAAACCTAAACAAACCCTACATCCAGCAAATACACCGTATCTTAGAGCTCAAGAAAGAATATCCCGTATATATCAAAAGATAATGTTGAAATATACGGAAAAAGATGACTTAGCCCGCCCTCCAAATCGCATGACACCTTGCGATTGGGGCAAGCAATCGCAAGAGGCCTTGCGATCACCTCAGGCATTTGCAAGGTGCCTTGCGATTCCTACGGCCGGTTTTATCCTTTAGGGTTTCCTAATTCTTGACGAGCTCTCTACTATAAATACAACCCCCCTGCATACGTTTCAAACACAATTTTTCACAGCTTTGAATACCAGCAATTCACAGCAAACTCTCTCACAAGCCTCACGCACACAAATCCTTTAAATTCTTCATTTTCTCGTGTTGAATTCTCCCCATTGAAGCGAAGCGCTGCCGATTTCCTGATTCGAGACAGGTAGGTCTTAATCCTAGCATGGATTATGTAACAACCTGGTTTTTAGTCGACTTTAATTACTAAGGCCGAAATTAATTAAGTCTTAAACCAGCGTCATTAATTAATTATACATAAACCCAAAATGTTACATTATCGTTCAAGAGTTGAATAAAACAACTCTAAGTACGGAAATTAAAAGAGTATAATGTTATATATTACAAATCTCTCGAAAAACAACTGAAAGGAAAGCATAAAAACGTCGCGTGCACTACTACAAAAAAGGGCTTAGAGAACGCGCAATACAAAACTATTAGAATAAGCAAGCGTTTTCTACAATAAAAGAGAACATCTTTTTATTATAGCCGCTATTAAAAATAATTAATAGAAAACAGTTGTTACATATTAGAGTTCGCCTTCATATGACAACTGTTCTTGTTGTTTGTAAAATCGATTAGAGAACGCCTTTACATATTAGGTGTACTCTTTGTAAAATCAATTAGAGAACGCCTTTACATATTAGGTGTACTCTTTGTGAAATCAATTAGAGAACGCCTTTACATATTAGGTGTACTATTTGATTAAGTTAAATATTTCGCGCGCACGCATCAAAAGAAGACTATTTCTGCTTCATTATTTTTGCGCGCCTTAATTGATAATAATGACACTTCTTTGTTATATGCCACATATATAATTAATTTTTAAAATTAAGCCCGATTCCAACTTATACAATTATGAACATAATAATATTTCATCATAAACCAAGTGTAAAATATGTGTAGTCCTTAGAAGATATATAAATAGATTACTAATTCTTGTAACACCCGTGTTTTATTAACAGTAATTAATTATTTTAACTAAATTATTAAATTAAAATTTATATAATTCAACTTTTATTCATTTGTTTAGAAAACGCGGCCCAAAAATTTCGATAAAAACAAGCCTTGTCAATTTTTATTTAAACTAAAACTAAACAATTTGCTATAAATTTATATTATAAGTTTAACGTTTAAAATACTTGTCAAATTAAAACTTTAGTTCAATTGCTTTTATTAAAATTAATAAATTTGCATTGTACTTTAAAGATTACTATTACTTGAATATAATATAATTTTATCGAAATGTATCTTGCAAATTAGCAGACCGTTTGAAAACCTGTGAGACCGTAATAGAATTTGTAACTAATATTTTTATACACCATTTAATTTTAAAATATAAGTTTAACGTTATAGAAAATAAAAATAGAATTTGCAACGAAATATATTATACATAATATATTTTATAAAATATAAAGATTTATAAATAAGAGCGAATGAAACAGAGCAAATCGGAAAAACAAACCAAAGCCTAAACCTAATTCCCTTATGTCGACATCCCCTTTCCACTTTGGATATTTTCAAGTCTCCTGCCTCTCTACTTCTTATATACGGAGTATCTTTCATCTCCCTCATTTCCCTTTCAATTTCTACTGACTATCTCCCTTCTAT
The DNA here is from genome assembly GCA_023091065.1 of Dianthus caryophyllus. NCBI lineage: Eukaryota > Viridiplantae > Streptophyta > Magnoliopsida > Caryophyllales > Caryophyllaceae > Dianthus > Dianthus caryophyllus. Next base: position 23,285,871 of record CM041527.1, read on the forward strand.
ATTCCTCACATTCCCTTTCTTTTTCCTCCATTAAAATTAATAAAACAACAGCAACAAACTACAACAACAAACGACAACATCAACAACAAAAACAACAACAAAAACGATAACAACAGCAACCAACAACCAACAGCATCATCGACAACAACAGCACCACCGTGCTCACCACCACCGTTCGCCGGAGTTTCAGGCCACCATGGCCGTGCTCTCGCCTCCTCGCCGCCAGCCGCCCGCTCAAAGACAACCATCACCTGTCACCGACGTACACTCGCTGGAGAGCTCGACCTCACCACCATTTCAGACCACCATGACTGTCACCGTCACCGGAGCACCGCCATCGGAGCTTTCTCGGCCTCCCCTGTTCTCCCCTACTCTCCCTCGCCTTTCTCTTCTTTCCTCTCTATTCTCGACTCCCTCGCCTCTGCCGTTCATCACCACCGTGAACCACCTGGGCCCTGCTCACCGTGGCCTGCCCTACTTGCCGTCGTATTCTTATCGTCGGTAAGTGTCGTCGATTAAATCGTTTTTATTCGTTAAATTATCGACATTTGATTTGGCTCATTTTAATTGATTTTTCTCACTCACACTCTTTTTTCTCGTTCGCCGGAAAACACGCTCGCCGGAGCCGTCATGGGAGCTCACTCCTGTTCATTGCCGCAACTCGAGTCGCTGTGTCGGTCTGCTGTGTTCTTCTTCTCGGCACAACCCCTTCTCTTTTTCCCTTTTTCGTGTCCCTGCTTCCGGCTCGGTTTCGACTTGGACCACCGGGGTTTCGCAATGGTGAACTTAGTTTTCAGCTCTCTTTCAATTAATATTAAGTACTCTCGGTTTTATTTTTATTCAGAACTCGTAATTTCATCCTGTCAATATATTAAGTCTTACTTCTCGTTTTTCGTTCGTTTGTGATGAAGGAAATGTCGTGTCAATTATCGAGACCGTCGATGAGCCGTGATGGCTGCCTCTATTCAGCCCTCGTTTTTCCTGACCACCGTGACCATTATTGGTCACTATGGTTCTCCTTCTTTTCACCTCCATTTATTTAGGTGAGCTACTTTTCGATTTCTGTTAAACATTTTCCCTAATCTATTTTATCGACTTAATTGCGCTCACTTCTAATTCACTTCTCGTTATTGCCTGTTATATTTACACGTGCTGTCAAGTCACTTCGCTGCTGCTGTTCTCATTCGTAATCTTTACTATTTTGGGTCCATAAGGACGCGGTTTGATTTTGGGTCTCTCGGGTTAGCGTAGTCATGGATCCAGACGAGCTAGGAAATTCGTACCGAGCTAACATAAGGTGCTCCCGCACACTATATTTGCTAAGCACTTACACCTATTTGATTATATGTTATGTTTGAGTGTGTGTATGAATTTGTGTATCACATAGGTATTGCATGACTAATTACAAGGCAAAAATCGAAAACTAAAAATTGTGTAGAATATATAAAACCACACGGCATACTCCATAATTTTGGCTTAATTTTTTGTTTTAATTTTTGTAAATTGCATGCTTAAAATACTATGAATAAGATGTATATGAAAATATAATTAGTTTATGTTTTGAACTTAAAATGAAATTGCTATGAAATTTAAATGTTTTTAAAGTATTTGTGTGCTTGAAATTTATTGTTGTTATCTTTGTGTTTGAATAATTTACTTATGTTTGTTAATGTTTGTATATGATTTCACTTATGTTAAGTACATATATAAAATAAAGGAAAATAGTTATTGAATTAGAAGTATAAAAATTGAAAATAGAAATTTTGAATAACATATTAGGGGCCACGGTTTTTGTCTTAAATTTGGACCAATTTTTAGTTTTAATTTTTCTAAATAACATATTATGATTAGTCTAGGTAAATTAGACTTGCTATAAAAATTTGAGAAAATAAAACGATAATATAAAAATTTGAGTTAAAAGTGTTCTTTAGAAAATCATAAGTGTTCTTGAAAAATTCATAAGTGTTCTTCATTTTTAGCTAGTTTTGATTTATGATTTTTATAAGTTTTATTAAATTGTTGTTTTAAGTCACTAATAAATAAATACAATACTAAAATACATAAGTTAATTAAGCTAAATCTTAATAATGAAAAAGTTAGAAATTTAAAGTGAGTAAAAAACACTATTCATAAATGAAATAAAATATTTAGTGAAAATCGTAAACTAGTTAAATCACTTTAGTATAATTTAAATAATTAGTATATAAAAACTTTAAGTCAAAACCGATGAATTAGAAAACGAAAATAAAATGAATTAGTGTTAAGTGTGCCACGGTTTTTGGAGCTAAATTGGACTTAAAATGAATTTTGTCACTTTTTATTTTTATCACTTAAATAATTTCATAAGTTAAAATAATGAATTATTAATAAAAACAAAAAAAAAAAAAAAAAAAAATAAATAGGTAACCATATTAAATCTCACGGCATTTCACCTTATTTTTGGGTCAATTTTGGTCAAAATGAATTTGTCACTTAGTCACTAAAATTGATTAGTAATTAGGATTATATTAGATTGTAAAATGGATCGTTAATAAAAAGAATCAACGAAACCGATAAAAATAAATGTTACACGTATTAAAATGAACCACCTCGAGTGTTACTACCTATGCTTAAACTTGGATATGGACATACGGACTATTTAAAATGAACTACGACAACCTCGCTAAGAATGGAAACCGCTAAAATGTTAGTTAAGTATATGACTAAACGTAACCGACTTTTACTTTCAAAATATTATTTCAAATCACTAAGTACGAAATGAACTTAACGACTTGAAAATTAGAATTCTATACTTAGGAAATAAACTTGATTTTGTACCTAAATAAAATATCTTAAGGTATAAAACTACTAAGTATAAAAATATAATAATAAATACTAAGTATAGAAAATATACTAAGTATAAGAATACATGTACGTATAAAATACGAATAAAATACGATGTATAAAAATACGCATACGTATAAAGATACGTACAAATACGAAATACTAAAATACGAAGACGTATAAAAATATGGTGAATAGTAAATACGATGAATAGTAAATACGATGAATAGTGAAAATATTTAAATTTTACGAACGGACTCAAAATAAATATTTAAGTCTTTCTATGTATTCTGCTTATCTGAAGAACTGCTAGAACTAAAATTTCATTATACGAAGTTAGACGATATATTTAAGTTACAAAATTGTCACCTATTTTGAATGAACGAGGAAATAAGAAATTGAGAAAATGAAATACTTGAATAAAATACTTGGATTGTTCGCCATGTCGCGACTCTTGAGTTCGAAGTTAATGAGGTAGCCGTCTATGGGGACTTTGGCTCCCTCCCAGAGTTGCTAAAGGCGATCTAATAATTTTTAAAATTATTATTTCGGTGCGGGATATACAACCTCAGGGATGGGGCATAATTGGTATCTCCGTGAGCCCATACTACGGTAATTGGAAACTCCAGCCCCACCCGGGGGTACCCGTCTAAGGTGATAGTCGAATTATTAGGTGACTACTTACTCGAGGGCGAGTATGATACGAACCTATCTATAGTGGTGTATGCATACATTAGACTCGGGATTTGGCTGTCCTTATCACTTTAGGTATCTCTAGCCTGTCAGACACGTCCGCTTTGTCGGCCCTGATCGCTTCTGCGCGGACGTCTAGTATGTCAGCCACGTCCGCTTTGTTCGGCCCTGTCTACTATAGCGCGTTTTACGTCTGCATGCTTCCGCCTCGCTAACGAACATTCATTAGTTAACGTATGTTGAATGTATTTCCTTGTTTTGATTGGTTATTGTCTGAATGGCATGATTTCCTGTGTCTTGAGATACGATTTGCTTGAGAATGATTTTGTGTGAGTATTTGTACGTTATGCGATTTGATTTATACTCGTGCCTGAATCATCATGATTTCCTTATGTGTTTTAATTGCCTACCTGTTAATTGTTTTATTTTATCTACTTCCTATATTGCATATGTTTTAGAATTACATGTGTCGAAAGAGTGTTGCGGGAAAATGATAATTTGGTTAAATGCAAAAATTTTGAGGACTATTATTATTTCAATCTTTGGGGAGAGTTACCTTACTTATTTTGTACGCTTTTGAGAGAATGTAATCGAATAACTCTGCTTTATCTTAAACTCGTATTATGTATACAGAGTTTTATGACGATAACAGCTGGTTTTGTAATATATAGACTTAATTAATTTTCCGCCTTAGTTTAATTAAAGTCACGAAAAACCAGGTTGTTACAGTTGGTATCAAAGCTGTCTTGTGACCGTGAATGACTTAAAGTTATCTCACATAGCGAGACGACACCTGGGCCAGACATACATATTAATATATATGTCAGGCATAGACTTATAGGATCAAATAATGAATTAGAAATCTTAGATCGCTGAAATAAATAACTTAGATCACTTTAAAGTGTGAGAATGGGTAGAAATGTTAAGGATTGACCGACTGACCTAGATTTTAGAATTTTCGACCGTCATTCAACCTCGATAGATTTTTATTTCTCTTTTCTTGCCTGCTAAGTGCTCTGTGACTAATCTTTTTGACTAACAAGTCTCATATGCTAACTTTATTAAAAAGCGAGACGTATAAAATGAAGACAAAGACGACAAGAATTCAAGCACATGGAAATGGACGCAACAAAAACTTTACAACGTGAGAAGGCATTCACGATTTGAAAAATTTTGTTAAATTGAAGACGTCTACAACTATATTAACAATCAATCTGTGGTTAGCGTTATCTTTTCAACTAACCTCGAATTATAAATCTCCTAATCTTAAAATTCCTAATATTTATTCATTTAAAAATGAATTTTAGTCTTCTTCTTTAATCGTTAACCCCTTGCTCTTTTTAAAGACTTGTGGATTCGATTATTTTTCAACCTTCTAAAATTATTGACTCCTTTTTAAACTTCTAACTTCCTAAATCAATAATTCTTAATAATTGTCTTCTCAATAAATTCTCATCTCTTCTCTTCAATCTCGTAAAATTATATCATCCTTACTTATTATCAACTTCTAAAATTTCTAATCTTGAAATCTATAATACTTACTTATTGAATTCATAAAGTTAATTTTCATTTGTTCTCTTCAATCTCAAATAAAAATGACTTTATATTTCCTTTGTAATTTCGTTAACTTTTTATTCAACCTCTAAAGCCTATTCCCTTGTTCTAAAATTCTTGAACTCTTAAATTATAATTTCTACGTAGTACTTGTTAATCTCATATGATGGAGTTCATTGTTCTCTTCCATTTTTGAAAACTCTTTATCTTTTAATAAAAATCTTTAAACTTGTAAACTTAATTGTTATAAATTCCTCATCTTATAATTTTAAATATTTTTAACTTGATTGCCTTTCAAATTCTTAGTCTTACGATCTCATTTTAAATATTTAAAATCGTAAATTTATAATTCCTAACTATCTTCTAAAAATTTACCTTCATATTTCACCTTTAAAACGTCTTTGAAATTTATTCGCTTGTTCCGTAATAATTTTTATTTCGTAATTTGACATATCTTTGATATTTAATTGTCTTAAATTGCTTATTCCTATTTTATACATTTTTGAACTTAATTATTTCAACTTCTTAAACCTATTGTTACCTTCTTGCAAATTTTCATCCGTTTGATCACTAAATTGGATCTTCGTATTTTCACTTGCCTTCATGAATTCCTTATTTCTTAATTTTATATATTTTTGAAAGTAATTTGTTTCGAACTCATTTTCTTTAAAATTTAAGTACTTCTGAACTTGTTCTATCTATTACAATTACCTCTCTTCAAAAATATATATACATATAGATATCATTTATCAATTATTTTCACCCTTATTGTAAATTTCGAATCTTATCCTAAATATGATTTATAACTTTCCGTTTCACCTAATAACATCATAATAACAATTTTAAGAAAAAGAGCTATATTAAATAGGTTATCAGTAATTCTCTAAAATTTTATTTATCATTCAACGATGACCTGTATTTCCTTAAATTCATTAAGGCTCATATTTTTTTCCTTATGATCACTACGATTTTTACATATTTTCCCTAAGTGCCGTTTTTTCTAAGGCTATATATCTTATGTATGTGATCATTAAAAGTAACAATAATAATATTATATAGATACGCTTAAAATTTCTTAAGGGGGTAGGAGAATAATCTGATCATATCACAATCCTAATTAAATATTAAAATTCCTTATTTCAACCTATTTTAAGGTTAACATTTATTTTCAAATTTAAATAAATTGTTTTAATTCTTAAAACGCTTAATATTTTAATTTAATTTAATTCCGTATAAAACTTCTAGGCCCTATCTTTTTGAAAATCTCTTTCTCGCTGATTTTGAAAATGACAATGCAACAACATTTAGATATTAATTTGAAAAAGAATTATTTATATTTTGATAATATTAAATTCATCAATCTTCCCTTTGTAGAAAATTCATATCCAATCAGGAGCAATATTACTATTTCAATTCCAAAAATCTTGATGTTTTCCCCAACTGTTTTTAATCTCGAGTACTTATCCATCCTATTCAAGTTTCGGGGACGAAACTTTTCTTAAGGGGGTAGGATTGTAACACCCCGTGTTTTATTAACAGTAATTAATTATTTTAACTAAATTATTAAATTAAAATTTATATAATTCAACTTTTATTCCTTTGTTTAGAAAACGCGGCCCAAAAATTTCGATAAAAACAAGCCTTGTCAATTTTTATTTAAACTAAAACTAAACAATTTGCTATAAATTTATATTATAAGTTTAACGTTTAAAATACTTGTCAAATTAAAACTTTAGTTCAATTGCTTTTATTAAAATTAATAAATTTGCATTGTACTTTAAAGATTACTATTACTTGAATATAATATAATTTTATCGAAATGTATCTTGCAAATTAGCAGACCGTTTGAAAACCTGTGAGACCGTAATAGAATTTGTAACTAATATTTTTATACACCATTTAATTTTAAAATATAAGTTTAACGTTATAGAAAATAAAAATAGAATTTGCAACGAAATATATTATACATAATATATTTTATAAAATATAAAGATTTATAAATAAGAGCGAATGAAACAGAGCAAATCGGAAAAACAAACCAAAGCCTAAACCTAATTCCCTTATGTCGACATCCCCTTTCCACTTTGGATATTTTCAAGTCTCCTGCCTCTCTACTTCTTATATACGGAGTATCTTTCATCTCCCTCATTTCCTTTTCAATTTCTAATCGACTATCTCCCTTCTATATTCCTCACATTCCCTTTCTTTTTCCTCCATTAAAATTAATAAAACAACAGCAACAAACTACAACAACAAACGACAACATCAACAACAAAAACAACAACAAAAACGATAACAACAGCAACCAACAACCAACAGCATCATCGACAACAACAGCACCATCGTGCTCACCACCACCGTTCGCCGGAGTTTCAGGCCACCATGGCCGTGCTCTCGCCTCCCCTGCTCAGCCGCCCGCCCGCTCAAAGACAACCATCACTGTCGCGACGTGCACTCATTGGAGAGCTCGACCTCACCACCATTCCAAACCACCATGACTGTCACCGTCACCGGAGCACCGCCATCGGAGCTTTCTCGGGCTCCCCTGTTCTCCCCTGCTCTCCCTCGCCTTTCTCTTCTTTCCTCTCTATTCTCGACTCCCTCGCCTCTGCCGTTCATCACCACCGTGAACCACCTGGCCCCGCCACCGCGTGGCTCGCCTTACTTGCCGTCAGATTCTTATCGCTTTGCAGTTGTCGCCGACAAATCGTTTTTATTGGTCAAATTATCGACATTTGAGTTGGCTCATCTTAATTGATTTTTCTCACTCACACTCTTTTTCTCGTCACGAAAACACGCCACGGAGCCGTCATGGGAGCTCACTCCTGTTCATTGCCGCAACTCGAGTCGCTGTGTCGGTCTGCTGTGTTCTTCTTCTCGGCACAACCCCTTCTCTTTTTCCCTTTTTCGTGTCCCTGCTTCCGGCTCGGTTTCGACTTGGACCACCGGGGTTTCGCAATGGTGAACTTAGTTTTCAGCTCTCTTTCAATTAATATTAAGTACTCTCGGTTTTATTTTTATTCAGAACTCGTAATTTCATCCTGTCAATATATTAAGTCTCACTTCTCGTTTTTCGTTCGTTTGTGAAGGAAATGTCGTGTCAATTATCGAGACCGTCGATGAGCCGTGATGGCTGCCTCTATTCAGCCCTCGTTTTTCCTGACCACCGTGACCATTATTGGTCACTATGGTTCTCCTTCTTTTCACCTCCATTTATTTAGGTGAGCTACTTTTCGATTTCTGTTAAACATTTTCCCTAATCTATTTTATCGACTTAATTGCGCTCACTTCTAATTCACTTCTCGTTATTGCCTGTTATATTTACACGTGCTGTCAAGTCACTTCGCTGCTGCTGTTCTCATTCGTAATCATTACTATTTTGGGTCCATAAGGACGCGGTTTGATTTTGGGTCTCTCGGGTTAGCGTAGTCATGGATCCAGACGAGCTAGGAAATTCGTACCGAGCTAACATAAGGTGCTCCCGCACACTATATTTGCTAAGCACTTACACCTATTTGATTATATGTTATGTTTGAGTGTGTGTATGAATTTGTGTATCACATAGGTATTGCATGACTAATTACAAGGCAAAAATCGAAAAATAAAACTTGTGTAGAATATATAAAACCACACGGCATACTCCATAATTTTGGCTTAATTTTTCGTTTTAATTTTTGTAAATTGCATGCTTAAAATACTATGAATAAGATGTATATGAAAATATAATTAGTTTATGTTTTGAACTTAAAATGAAATTGCTATGAAATTTAAATGTTTTTAAAGTATTTGTGTGCTTGAAATTTATTGTTGTTATCTTTGTGTTTGAATAATTTACTTATGTTTGTTAATGTTTGTATATGATTTCACTTATGTTAAGAACATATATAAAATAAAGGAAAATAGTTATTGAATTAGAAGTATAAAAATCGAAAATAGAAATTTTGAATAACATATTAGGGGCCACGGTTTTTGTCTTAAATTTGGACCAATTTTTAGTTTTAATTTTTCTAAATAACATATTATGATTAGTCTAGGTAAATTAGACTTGCTATAAAAATTTGAGAAAATAAAACGATAATATAAAAATTTGAGTTAAAAGTGTTCTTTAGAAAATCATAAGTGTTCTTGAAAAATTCATAAGTGTTCTTCATTTTTAGCTAGTTTTAATTTATGATTTTTATAAGTTTTATTAAATTGTTGTTTTAAGTCACTAATAACTAAATACAATACTAAAATACATAAGTTAATTAAGCTAAATCTTAATAATGAAAAAGTTAGAAATTTAAAGTGAGTAAAAAACACTATTCATAAATGAATTAAAATATTTAGTGAAAATCGTAAACTAGTTAAATCACTTTAGTATAATTTAAATAATTAGTATATAAAAACTTTAAGTCAAAACCGATGAATTAGAAAACGAAAATAAAATGAATTAGTGTTAAGTGTGCCACGGTTTTTGGAGCTAAATTGGACTTAAAATGAATTTTGTCACTTTTTATTTTTATCACTTAAATAATTTCATAAGTTAAAATAATAAATTATTAATAAAAACAAAAAAAAAAAAAAAAAAAAAATAAATAGGTAACCATATTAAATCTCACGGCATTTCACCTTATTTTTGGGTCAATTTTGGTCAAAATGAATTTGTCACTTAGTCACTAAAATTGATTAGTAATTAGGATTATATTAGATTGTAAAATGGATCGTTAATAAAAAGAATCAACGAAACCGATAAAAATAAACGTTACACGTATTAAAATGAACCACCTCGAGTGTTACTACCTATGCTTAAACTTGGATATGGACATACGGACTATTTAAAATGAACTACGACAACCTCGCTAAGAATGGAAACCGCTAAAATGTTAGTTAAGTATATGACTAAACGTAACCGACTTTTACTTTCAAAATATTATTTCAAATCATTAAGTACGAAATGAACTTAACGACTTGAAAATTAGAATTCTATACTTAGGAAATAAACTTGATTTTGTACCTAAATAAAATATCTTAAGGTATAAAACTACTAAGTATAAAAATATAATAATAAATACTAAGTATAGAAAATATACTAAGTATAAGAATACATGTACGTATAAAATACGAATAAAATACGAAGTATAAAAATACGCATACGTATAAAGATACGTACAAATACGAAATACTAAAATACGAAGACGTATAAAAATACGGTGAATAGTAAATACGATGAATAGTAAATACGATGAATAGTAAAATAATGAATAGTGAAAATATTTAAATTTTACGAACGGACTCAAAATAAATATTTAAGTCTTTTTATGTATTCTGCTTATCTGAAGAACTGCTAGAACTAAAATTTCATTATACGAAGTTAGACGATATATTTAAGTTACAAAATTGTCACCTATTTTGAATGAACGAGGAAATAAGAAATTGAGAAAATGAAATACTTGAATAAAATACTTGGATTGTTCGCCATGTCGCGACTCTTGAGTTCGAAGTTAATGAGGTAGCCGTCTATGGGGACTTTGGCTCCCTCCCAGAGTTGCTAAAGGCGATCTAATAATTTTTAAAATTATTATTTCGGTGCGGGATATACAACCTCAGGGATGGGGCATAATTGATATCTCCGTGAGCCCATACTACGGTAATTGGAAACTCCAGCCCCACCCGGGGGTACCCGTCTAAGGTGATAGTCGAATTATTAGGTGACTACTTACTCGAGGGCGAGTATGATACGAACCTATCTATAGTGGTGTATGCATACATTAGACACGGGATTTGGCTGTCCTTATCACTTTAGGTATCTCTAGCCTGTCAGCCACGTCCGCTTTGTTCGGCCCTGTCTACTATAGCGCGTTTTACGTCTGCATGCTTCCGCCTCGCTAACGAACATTCATTAGTTAACGTATGTTGAATGTATTTCCTTGTTTTGATTGGTTATTGTCTGAATGGCATGATTTCCTGTGTCTTGAGATACGATTTGCTTGAGAATGATTTTGTGTGAGTATTTGTACGTTATGCGATTTGATTTATACTCGTGCCTGAATCATCATGATTTCCTTATGTGTTTTAATTGCCTACTTGTTAATTGTTTTATTTTATCTACTTCCTATATTGCATATGTTTTAGAATTACATGTGTCGAAAGAGTGTTGCGGGAAAATGATAATTTGGTTAAATGCAGGTACCCCGAGGACTATTATTATTTCGAATGCTGGGGAGAGTTACCTTACTTATTTTGTACGCTTTTGAGAGAATGTAATCGAATAACTCTGCTTTATCTTAAACTCGTATTATGTATACAGAGTTTTATGACGATAACAACTGGTTTTGTAATATATAGACTTAATTAATTTTCCGCCTTAGTTTAATTAAAGTCACGAAAAACCAGGTTGTTACAATTCTTCTGTGAGACTAGTCTTATACTAAGTTAATACAAAACCAGAGTACAAATTCTAGTTAAAAAGGTACAAAAACATAAAACAGATCTACTAAAGTCACTTTTAGGGGTACTAAAAAAAATTTAGTTACATTTAATAATATAATTATCACTTAAGTAAATCAATAACCTTAAATTATTTAAAGTAATCTAAAACTAATTAAAGTAATTTAAAACTAATTAAAGTAAATCAATAACCTTAAAACTTGACCAAGTCCCACAAAATAAATCAACACTACCTAAAATCTCAGCAAACTAAACCCACGTTTGTATTTGGCAACTTAATTATACTGATCAATTTCAATACCACTATTACTTCCACCAAAAAAACAAAATCTCTACCATTGCAGTTCCCAGAAATCATTCAGCGCGCTACTTCAGTTAACTAGTTCTGATCTGCTTCAATTCCTCCTATCTGCGTTCGTATTATTCTTCTCATCACCAAGGTTCTTATCTTATTGCTTTCATCTTTATTCATTGATTTCTCCATTAATTTTAAAATTAGGTTTTTTTTTTTTTTTTTTTTTTTTTTTTTTTTTTTTTTTTTTTTTTGTATAATTGTGAATTGTGAATGAGAATTGTGAATTATGAATCATGAATTGTGAAATATGAATTATGAATTATGAATTGTGAGTTGTGAGTTGTGAGTTGTGAGATGTGAGTTGTGAATTATGAATTACAAATTGGGTATTGTAAATTTGAACGGTATAACAGATTCTGTGGTTTGAGTGAGTTTTTAACTTGTTAGAGTAGATAAATGGATCGAAGTTGGATAACAACATCAAAATTGGGGCAACCTGAATATAATGCTGGAGTAATGGAGTTTATGCGATTTGCTTTGGAAAATAATACTGAAAGGCGCGATAAGTTGCCTTGTCCTTGTTATATGTGTCATAATCTTATGCATCACAAAGTTGATGTGATACTTCAGCATTTAAGTAAATGGGAATTTGATAGAACGTATACTTGTTGGCATCGTCACGGGGAAAGACGAAATCTTTCTTCAGCAAGTGATCATCAAGGCCATCGTACCAATGAGGGTAGTAATTTAGAGGATATGATGAGTGAATATGAGAAAATAATTGATGAGGAACCTGAAGTGATCGGGGAATTACTAAGTGACAGTGAGAAGCCTTTATACAATGGTTGTCTTAAATACAATAAATTGTCGGCTTTACTTAAGTTATATAATTTGAAGGTGGGTCATGGTTGGACTGATCAAAGTTTTACTGCACTACTCGAGTTGTTGAAAGATGTACTTCCTTCTGAAAATTTGCTGCCAAGTAGTACCTATGAGGCGAAAAAGACATTGTGTACAATGGGCTTACGTTACGAAAAAATTCATGCTTGCTCGAATGATTGCATATTATATCGAAATGAATTTGAATCTTTGCAAAGTTGTCCCAAGTGCAATGTGTCAAGTTATAAGAAAAAAAATAGGTGTCCCAGCCAAGTTTTTATGGTACTTTCCAATTATACCAAGGTTCAAAAGGATGTATTCGGATCCAGTGGATGCCGAAAAGTTAACATGGCATAAATTTGGGCGGAAAAAGGATGATGGGTTACTTAGACACCCCGCTGACTCTCCACAATGGAGATTTATTGATGGAAAGTATAATGATTTTGGTAAGGAAGAAAGAAACTTACGTCTTGCATTGTCTACTGATGGTATGAATCCATTTAGATCGCTGAGTAGTGTTCACAGTACGTGGCCAGTCATGTTGGTGACATACAACCTACCTCCTTCCTTATGCATGAAAAGAAAATATATAATGTTATCAATGCTTATTTCCGGGCCAAAACAACCAGGAAATGACATTGACGTGTACTTGGCACCGCTTATTGATGAGCTAAAGTTATTGTGGGATGAAGGTGTACAAGTGTTTGATGCCTACAGAAATGAGATGTTCAATTTAAAGGCAATGTTATTTTGTACAATTCAAGATTATCCAGCATATGGAAATCTTTCGGGCTATTCAGTGAAAGGTGAATGCGCTTGTTGTATATGTGAAGACGGATGGAAAGGGAAGTGGTTATCAGCGTCACGAAAAATGGTCTACTATGATCACCGTCCATTTCTTCCTGTTAATCATGGGTATCGCAAACTGAAAAAACCCTTTAATGGTGAACAAAATTTTTAAAGTCGTCCAAGAGTCTTTACTAGTGACGAAGTATTTGCAAAGGTTCGTGACATTGATATAACGTTTGGGAAGACAAAAAGGAATAAGCGCCTTATTCCAAAAAGGGGATACAAGAAGTGTTCATGTTTTTGGCGTCTTCCATATTGGAAATTCTTATTTGTCAGGCATTCTCTAGATGTTATGCATATTGAGAAAAACTTTTTTGATAGTTTGATTGGCACATTGCTGAATATTCCTGGAAAAACCAAAGACGGTGTTAGCGCTCGACAAGATCTGAAGAAAATGAATATCTGTGGAACCCGGGAACCGCGTCGAGGGACCCAACTCGGCGTCTTGCTTAAAGGGCGGATTTTAAAGTTAAAAAAGATTAAGTTGGAAAAACCTTTAAGAACTGTTATGGAGTCGCCACCTAATTATCGCGGAAATTAGGAACCTGCTACCATATTCTAAGTTAAAAACATGTCTTAGATTTTGGAGCACGCCGACACCCCTAGATCTAAGGCTTGTGAAACCAGATTGGATTCAAGTGAGGTACTTTAGAAAAAGAGTTAATTCAAATAATGATTTATGAAAACCTTTTAGAAAAGCCTATGTAAAAATAGCCTCTACTGACCTAGAACAATCCTTGTAAGATGATATTTGAGCTAATGTTATCGCTACGTACAAGTGCGAAAAAGGTTGTAAAAGGATGCAGATGCATATGCAAAAAGATTGATTAAAACCCTCAGTTTAGCATGTTTAACTTGTTAACGAATACGGTTCAGTTAAAGGTCGAATTCATTGTTTAAGTTGATTTTAATGCAAAATAAGAAGGTGCAAGATGCATGCAAATAAAATAAAGTTCAATTGTCCATTGGTTTATTTTATAAGGTCGGTTGCTTATGCGACTTTGGCGTGTCATCGGATATGGAGTGTACCCGAAGTAAATAGAACACTTGGAGTGCAAGCGCGCTGGGTGCCAAAGCCGGGGGGGCGCTAAAGTGTAGACCCCTTTGTTAGTCCATAGAAAATAAGAAAAAGCTTTGATCCAAGTGGATCGGTACCTACCTTGTCCTGACGCTTCAGATCTGGGCAGAGCTTCGCTTCTTGAACTTAAAAGGAGGATGAATTCAACACGGGATGGTGTGTTGAACTCAAGGATTTGAGTGCGTGAGGCTTTTGTGAGTATTTTGTGTGTATACCGTGCTAGACGGTATATTTTGTGGGACCCATGTGTGGGCACTAAAACTAAGAAGAGAGGTTGTGAGAAGAGAGGGTTTTCTTGTGTGGAAAACTTGTGAGAATAGGTCGTGCGAGGGGTTGTATATATAGGAGAATAGCCGAGAGAAAATAGGAAAGCAGGGGAAAAAGCCAGCCTGGGAAACCGCATAGCCTTATGCGGTTTGGTGGGCAAACCGCATAGGCTTATGCGGTTTGCACCATGAGCCGCATAAGCTTATGCGGTTTGCTGGTGTGGTTTTAACTTCGAGATTTCGTATTTCCTTAATCCGAATTGCTAAATCTTGGGAATATTCGGTGTAATCTCCTTGCTTGTGCTCCAAGGAGGCCTAGTATGATCTTCTAGAGAGTTGTTGAGGGCTTTGGAGTGCGGGCCAAAGGTGGGCTTGGGCTCGGTTTTGGGCCCGAGACCCGAAAATGTGAAAAGGGTGTATTTGCATAGATTTTGTGAAATAAGGTAAGACGTGAAGCCGTATTTTGTGTAAGAGGGGACTAAAGGGAAGATTTAGCCACCGGGCCTAAATTTAGGAATTTAGGAATGCTGAATTAGACCTTGTTAATGTAAAAGGGCTAATTGTAGTGCAAATGCGAAGCTCATGCCAAATGAAGCAGGACAAGGACCTAGCTAAACTCCAATTGGACAAAATGAACGTTTATTTAAAGCGATGTGAAGCGACCTTAAACATTTTAACATTTAAAACGACTCAAAATGAATTCGACATTAGTTAGAACCGTGTAAGTCAACGTTAAAGCATGCGTAATAAAAGTCCGTGATACATCACAGGGTTTTGTCTGAGGAGAATGCGGATATGGGTATCCACAGAGCCCCCGCTTGATCGAGTTTCGGACTAGAGCGCTAGTCAAACTCCTTCGACCATATCCGGACCATTACAGTCTCGATACAGTCAGCGGAACGAAGGATGTGTCCGTGGGTGAGACGAGGACTTCGAACCGGGCTAAACGGGGAGGGGCGTGCGCATTTTAAGGACTTGGCGGTCCGTGCATGCTATAAGAACTCTTGGCCGGATGTCTTAAATCGTGCTTGTAAATGCATCGTTGATGGTGCCTTTGTATATGCCTGGTATCGTCGGATGCCATTGCTGGTGCTTGTAATGTCTTCGTATGAAATGTGAAAGGGGCTAAAGTGCAGGGGTGCATGTGCTTGTAAGATGTTTGGGTATGCGTGAGGTGTATAATTGAGTAGGGGTGTTCATGTAGATGTAGGTCTCGTGAAAGAGCGTCCGTGTAATGCTTGAACTCGCCGAGGAGTGTCTATGTAGAGTGAAATGCCTGGAGTTAGGTGTATATTGCAGAGTGCTTGTGCTTGGGCTCGCCGAGGAGTGTAGGTGCTTAGTGTAGTATTTGCTGGAGAAGTACTAGTTTGCTAGGGAAGGGTGTATACGTATGGTCTCGCCGAGGAGCGTAGGTGTAGTTGTGGTTGTTTGGGAGAGTGATGGTGTTTCGTCTTGTTAGGGGTGCAGGTGTATATTCGCCGGGATTATGGTCCGAGGAAGGTGTATGTGCTCAAGTGTACGGCTTCGTGTAATTGCTTGGATGTGCTGAATGTGCTGATGCAGACGCTTGGTGTTTATGTTAGTGATTTGCTGGGGAAGTCGAAGGGTATGTCTTGGACTCCGTAGGAAATGTCTGTATAGGTGTGTGGACTCCATGGGGAGGAAGCGATACTCCAGGGACGCGTGTAAGAGGGTGTAAGGACTCGTGAAGAGTGTTCGTGTTTACCTTACATGCAGTGTATTAAATGCTTAGTACACGCGTATGGCGGACTGGAGGTGACGCCTTAACCAAGGCATAGCGCATAATGTATGTGCTAGCGCTTGTGTGGGCGATCAGGTGACGCCTTAACCATGAAAGCTTGCGTGTATGAAGAAAAAATGAGGAGAAAACGTGGAACAAAACATGCTCTGGAAATTGCCTGTAGACTAGTGACTCTTCCGGGGAATCCCTTATCAATTGGCGACTTCAAGCGTGAACTCATTCGCACATGTTGCGGTTTTAAATCCGGAAATATTCGAACTCGCGATTTTCCTTTCGAGATCTTCAATTTCGCTTGCTTCGACCATGAAACGTGGTATCTGGTGATTCGTTTGGATTCGTATGATACATGTCTCTTGGACTTGGAATGCATGGTGCTTGGGATGGTGCTTGGGATGTTTTTATGTTGATGTGGGTATTTATAGCAAGGGTGTCTTCAGAAATGCGAAAAATTATCCCATTTTTCGTTGTAAAGGTTTAATTCTTGATAGGAAGCGTCCAGCTTTAGTGAGTTATGGTGTCGGTGTATGTGAGCCCCCAGTTTGACTGAGTTATGGTATATAACGATAGTCAAACTACGTAAAAGGCTATGGGTTGCAGTAGGATAAAGGTGTTTTTGGATTACCCCCTTGAGTTTGACTAAGTTTTGAATGAAAACTGAGTCAAAGTGAAGAGTATGGTGTTTGGTTTTGAAATTTCCCCCGTAGTTTGGCTTAATTTGATTGAAATTAAGGCAAAATGGAGAAGAATGTAGCGTGGGTGGAAGCCGCGATTCAATTGTATCGTGGTCGTCTTTGAGGTGGCTTGGGTTGATGAGACTTTGACGAAATCTGCCGTCTTCACCATTAGTTGTATTAGTATGCTTGTGTAATAAGGATTGTGTGAACCCTTGTTTACATTTCGTATGCTGGTCCTGTAGTGTTAGTAAGCTAGGTTTGAAAAACGAAATGATTTCCGATTGGGATGTTTGGACGAAAATGTTTTTGTTGAAAAATCTCTTTGTGAAAGATCCATTTTAGTTGTCGAAATGAGCTTTAAAAATGAACATTTGAAATGTCGGTTGTAAGGCTTCATGCAAGATGAAAAAGCGTTTTGACGTTGTGAGCTTAAGCTAGAGTTGTGAAGACCGTGGAGGGTCATTTGAGTGTAAAGGTCGAAAAGCCCCCAGTTGTCGAGGATGAGAAGTCGGTAGAATCTCAACACGGAGTGGGGTGTAGTGCTAGGTTCGGTTGTGCTTTGCGTAAGCTGCCTACGTATCCACGAACGTGGAATCAAACCGGCGTAGTTCGAAAGAGCTTTTGCTTAAAAATGTGTTAACTCGAGTGAGTTAAATTCGAAGAATGCTGTTTCTCAAAATGTATTAACTCGAGTGCCGAGTTAAATTTTTGGAAAAGTTTAGACTTCGAAGATTCGAGATGCATTTCAAGGATTTGAGATGCATTTTCGAAAGGTACATTTTGTTTGCGAAAGGGTGTGTTTGCAAAAAGTGAATTGCAAAGTGCTTTCATATTAACTCGAGTATTGGGTTAATTTTGAAAGGTGATTTGCTAATTTGAGGGTGCATTGCCTCGTGTAAGTTTGAAAAAGCGCGTCGTTCCGTGGGAGCGTTTTGAAGACTGGAGAGTTTTTGAAAGGAGCGGTTTAATTGTCGCTAAATTGTTTGATTGGAAGAGGATTGACTCGACGTGTGACTCGATGCTTAAAATGCCGAAAAGTTTGCAAAATAGAGACGAATCGTATGCGTGATTTGAGACTCGACGGTTGCATGGATGCCATATTCGGGAACACGTGCGTTGGTGGAGCCACAGTGGTGCTTGCTTGTCTGCGGTGGGATGCTGTTGTTCCTGCAAAACAGTGTTAGACCAAAAAGCAGAGTACTACTCCTAAGTCTATGACAACTTTGCCTTGACGAATTCGTTTTAGTCGCCTCGATAAAGAAATAGTTTGCCTTTGAGCTCTGCGAATTTTTGTGGACACATCCTTAGCATGGAAAGCTTTGGACGAGGAATATTTTGTGGATTTTTGTAAAAGGTTGGTTGAGCTCGGGAGAGCGGCCTACGTATCCGTGGTTACGGAATCAAACCTAGCGTAGTTCCGAAAGGGGTGTTTAAGGGCGTGCATGAGGTGTTTATGTGGAAAGGTGCGTGTTTAAGGATCCACTGGTCTGGGAGGTGGGTTTGTTTTTGTGGAAAGGTGCGTGTTTAGGGACCCGCCGGTCCAAAGGGTGTTTATGTGTTTGACCTTGATACGTTGCATCCCAAGGGTGAGTTCTCCTTGGTTGATCTAGGCTGGTTGCTTGCTACTTCTGTTGTGTCTTCAATTTGGAATTTCAAAGACCTGGCCACTCGTTTCTGGGCTTCGGTACTTCTTCCCTTTGGGGTTTCGGCCCCTCGCTTATTGATTTCTAAGCTTGTTGACTTCTAAGCCTTTGACTTCTTGAGCTTTTGATTTCTTAAGCTTTTGACTTCTTAAGCTTTTGCTTAGTTGTTTTGCCCCTTGTTCTGGAGCTTTTGAGACTTTTGCTTTTTGGTGACTTTGGTTTTTTGACCTTTGTACCTTGTATTCCCGTTTGGTTTGAGAATATCCCGCGCCCTATGTAGCTTGGGCTTGAGCTCGGCCCTTGCTAAACTTTGCGGCTCGGTGGTCACTCGTGATCGTGTGTCTATCACGCGGGCTCCTCTGACAAGTTCGTTTGCTTATTAGGCATGCGATCGAGTACGCGGAGGACGATCCAGGAATACTCGTACTTTTGGTCGCGATCAAATTCATGACCACTGTGGAGCTCCAAATTAATGGATCCTCCTCCAAAAGCAGCGGAGTAGTAGACCACAAGCAGACTAGTGAACCTTAGGTGTTTAGTCGTCGGAAGCTTTCTTGTCTTCGTGTCCTTGATTTAGTTGTTGACTTGGACCTTCGTACCCGGCCGAGATCTCCCTAGGATAGTTGTTCCTGGGATGCAATGTATGTTGGTGTAGAATTGTGTTTTTATGGGAAAAGTGTGTAAAAAGGAAGCTGGGTTGTAGGCAAACTTATTCCTTTATCGATTTGTTAAAAATGTCATACGTCGGAGACTCGATTGCCCTAGATTGTCAGAGATTGACTCAATGTTTAAAAACTCGACCCGTATTGAAAAGACTCGAATTTCTTGAGGAGATCCGTGAGATCGTCGGTGGCGCCTTGATGGATTCGTCGCTGGGTGCTCGAGACGCACATGTCTCGGATGGGGTTGATGCTCGCGTCGGGACTTGGCTCATGCATACTTTGATTTGTCTTTGATTTTGCAAAAGTTTTGTTTTCGGCGAAAAGCAGGATGTTTTGTTGAGCAAAATGTGTTGTCACATTTTGGCTCGATGTAAAAAGCGTTTCAAAATCAAATCCGATAAGCTCGTGTTAGTGGCTTGTCGGTGAAAGTGTGAATCGATTCGGAGTGGCGATAGGCTATCCGAAGCAAGGGTGTTTGAAGATGTGATGAAGACGGTTATACTCGTTTTCATACATTCGGTTTGAAAGAGGGTTAGATTAAAGCGACTATGAGCCACTTGGTCTAACCGTGAAGGATTCTTGAGGATGATGCTAGTTCATTCCTAGGTTTTGTTGTCTTGTGAAAAGAGATGTTTGGATTAAAATGGCGGTAGGCCATTTTGAATCATGGATTTCGAAAATGTTTATTTTGCTGGATTTGTTTTCAAGAAAAGGTCCATTCTCGGGTTTGAAAAGGTTTGGTAATAAATGGGTTACAATGAGTGCGGGTCATGTAGTTCATTTATGTTTTGGAATGTCACGAGAATAAAGTGATTATTCTCGGGTGTTTTGAGGAGACTGTTTGTCTAGATCAAACCGTCCTGACTATGGGCCATTCGGTTCGAAGGAAGGATTTTTTGAAAAAGGTTATTTCAAAAACGTGATGAGGATTTTGTGAAAGTAGTTTGTAAGAGGATTTGGGCCAAGATGGTTATGAATCATTTGGTCTGATGAAAAGTCCGCGAGATTGGGCTTGGCCATTCTCGGGTTTTGTTTGCTTTGAAAAAGACAATTTTTGCTGAAACGAGTCAACTTTGGGCCGTTTGGCCTAAATAGAATGTCGTTATTTGTTTTGCAGGAGTGAGGAGATTTTTGAAAAGAGCTCATTTCAAAAGCGGGTGTATTTTGCTTGGTTTGTAAAAATAAGAAGATTTTGAAAAGAATTTATTTCAAAAATGAGAGTGTGTTGCTTGTTTTGTAAAAGTGAGGAGATTTTTGAAGAGAGCTTGTTTCAAAAATGAGAGTGTATTGCTTTAGGAGCAATGTTGTGCCTAAGAAGTCTTTGAGGCAAGAACGCGTGTGCGGATCTTGTCTCGACGTTGAAATGTGTTTGATTTGCATTCGTCGAGCCCATGTTAACGGTTCATCGTTAAGGGCTCGAGCCTAGATGCATGGAAAGGATTCGACTCGTGAACGGTTAGCTAGTCGAGTCGAGGATGTTGAGAATGGATTGGTTTGTGTGACGTGTATCTAGTTAGTCCTATTAGATTCAACGTTCATTTTAAGCGTTCATTTTTAGCTCATTTTTGTTTAGGAAGACCTTTTAAGCTTGAAAAAGGAGATTTTAGACAAGGTTTGGCTAATAGGAAGCTTTTGAGACGAGGATGCGTGTGCACATCTCGTCTCGATGTTAAAAGATGTTAGCTTTGTCGAGCCCACCTAACGGTTCATCGTTAAGGGCTCGAGCCTAGATGGACGAGAAGGATTCGACTCGAGAGCGATTAGCTAAGCGAGTCGAGCGTGTTGAGAATGGATTAGGTTGTGTGGGTTAAATTTGCACGTTAGTGACATGACTAGACCAACGTTCATTTTAAGTGTTCATTCTAGCTCATTTCTTTGTTAAGAAAAGACCTTTTATGGTTTGAAAAGAGGAGATTTTCGAAAAGGTTTTAGCTAAAGGAAGCTTTTGAGACGAGGAGGTGTGAGCATATCTCGCCTCGATGTTAAAACGTTTTGCTTTGCATCCGTCGAACTAGTATCGGTAATTTGCCGAGGTGAGCTCGAGTCGGATGTGTAAAAGAGAAAGGATTCGACTCGAGAGCGGTTAACAAGTCGAGTCGAGGATGTTAAAAGAGGAGCCTAGGCCGTGTGACCTAGAGGACTAAAGTCCACGAGCTCGGGTTTTAATCCTTGCTCGGGTTTTTGCTTGTTAGTGAAAAAGGAATTTTGAGAAAGCTTGTTTCAAAAATTCGCGATAGTTTTGTTTGAAAAGTGTTAGTTTGTTAGATGTTAGGTTCATTTATCTTTGAAACGTTCAAGCGAGTTTTCGAAGATATGAATGCAAATGCTCATTTGAAAAAGGACCATGGAGTGCATAGCCTCGAACTTGTACGTATGACTCAAAAAGGGTGAAAAATGAGTCAGTCGGGTACACCTCCAACTACCTCGAGTACGCTTTGGCAGATACTTAACCCCTTCATTTCCTTACGCAAGGCGATAGGTTTTTCAAGGGAGCACCTTTGGGCGATCGAGATAGCCGTTCTGGCCAAGCCGTGGAGGGGCGAGAGGAAAGTTAGTCCGGCATGTGCTTTATCGAGTGGACAAGCCTGCATGTGGGAACCACCTCTCGAGGGTGCAAAGGGTGCCTAGATTCCAAAAGGAATGGACTCTAAACGAATGTGCATAGCTCAAATATGTATACATGGATTGTTCAAGGCTTTCAAGTTTCACCTCTTTATTTTTAAAAAAGAAAAAGCTAGTTTTAAGTTTTAAAAATAAAATTTCCCCAATGAGTCGCCAAACTGTGGAACAGGGAACCGCGTCGAGGACCCAACTCGGCGTCTTGCTTAAAGGGCGGATTTTAAAGTTAAAAAAGATTAAGTTGGAAAAACCTTTAAGAACTGTTATGGAGTCGCCACCTAATTATCGCGGAAATTAGGAACCTGCTACCATATTCTAAGTTAAAAACATGTCTTAGATTTTGGAGCACGCCGACACCCCTAGATCTAAGGCTTGTGAAACCAGATTGGATTCGGGGTGAGGGTACTTTAGAAAAAGAGTTAATTCAAATAATGATTTATGAAAACCTTTTAGAAAAGCCTATGTAAAAATAGCCTCTACTGACCTAGAACAATCCTTGTAAGATGATATTTGAGCTAATGTTATCGCTACGTACAAGTGCGAAAAAGGTTGTAAAAGGATGCAGATGCATATGCAAAAAGATTGATTAAAACCCTCAGTTTAGCATGTTTAACTTGTTAACGAATACGGTTCAGTTAAAGGTCGAATTCATTGTTTAAGTTGATTTTAATGCAAAATAAGAAGGTGCAAGATGCATACAAATAAAATAAAGTTCAATTGTCCATTGGTTTATTTTATAAGGTCGGTTGCTTATGCGACTTTGGCGTGTCATCGGATATGGAGTGTACCCGAAGTAAATAGAACACTTGGAGTGCAAGCGCGCTGGGTGCCAAAGCCGGCGCTAAAGTGTAGACCCCTTTGTTAGTCCATAGAAAATAAGAAAAGCTTTGATCCAAGTGGATCGGTACCTACCTTGTCCCGACGCTCAGATCTGGCGAGCTTCGCTTCTTGAACTTAAAAGGAGGATGAATTCAACACGGGATGGTGTGTTGAACCCAAGGATTTGAGTGCGTGAGGCTTTTGTGAGTATTTTGTGTGTATACCGTGCTAGACGGTATATTTTGTGGGACCCATGTGTGGGCACTAAAACTAAGAAGAGAGGTTGTGAGAAGAGAGGGTTTTCTTGTGTGGAAAACTTGTGAGAATAGGTCGTGCGAGGGTTGTATATATAGGAGAATAGCCGAGAGAAAATAGGAAAGCAGGGAAAAAGCGGCTGGGAAACCGCATAGCCTTATGCGGTTTGGTGGCAAACCGCATAGGCTTATGCGGTTTGCACCATGAGCCGCATAAGCTTATGCGGTTTCTTTGGTGTGGTTTTAACTTCGAGATTTCGTATTTCCTTAATCCGACCGCTAAATCTTGGGAATATTCGGTGTAATCTCCTTGCTTGTGCTCCAAGGAGGCCTAGTATGATCTTCTAGAGAGTTGTTGAGGGCTTTGGAGTGCGGGCCAAAGGTGGGCTTGGGCTCGGTTTTGGGCCCGAGACCCGAAAATGTGAAAAGGGTGTATTTGCATAGATTTTGTGAAATAAGGTAAGACGTGAAGCCGTATTTTGTGTAAGAGGGGACTAAAGGGAAGATTTAGCCACCGGGCCTAAATTTAGGAATTTAGGAATGCTGAATTAGACCTTGTTAATGTAAAAGGGCTAATTGTAGTGCAAATGCGAAGCTCATGCCAAATGAAGCAGGACAAGGACCTAGCTAAACTCCAATTGGACAAAATGAACGTTTATTTAAAGCGATGTGAAGCGACCTTAAACATTTTAACATTTAAAACGACTCAAAATGAATTCGACATTAGTTAGAACCGTGTAAGTCAACGTTAAAGCATGCGTAATAAAAGTCGGTGATACATCACAGGGTTTTGTGCGGGAGGGTACGGATATGGGTATCCACAATATCCGAAATGAACTTCATGTTGTTGAGACAGAAAAAAGAAGGTACCTTCCTCCTGCTGCCTATACACTATCTAAAAGTGAGAAAGTCGAACTGTGCACATCTTTGGCTAGCTACGCTCATACTTACCCTCGATTTCAATTACTTTGGTTTATTATTATCGCTTTATAATTATAACATTATGATAAAAACATAAACATGCTTATTACATATAGCATATAAAGACATATAAGTCATAATAAGCATGCGGTTAAAGCGATAAATCATATAAGCATGATATTCAGTTAAGAAAGCAAACAACAGATAATATCATAGCAAAAATGTCACAGCATATTAGCAGGATTACGAAGCGATATCAGATCGCAAACAAACATAAATATTGTATTATTCACATCATGCAGACTCGATTCACTTCAGAAATTTGTGGTCTTTAATTTTTAAAGATGTTACGACTCACTCTCATTCAATTCAAACAACACATACTGCTTACGAGCCTGACCACTGAGTAGGCCATTGTACTCTAGTCGCTTACATCTCACTACCATAGTGCAGCGACTTACTCGACTCGTAAACCACGCCGAATACTATAGTACTTGCATCTCATCGTCTAGTATTCGAAATGATTCGAACTTCTGTTACAATCCCGTCAAGTGATCTTTACATGTGGTAAGAGTGAATGCAAGCGTCGCGCCCACTAAGAACGAAACGCGGCAAGGAGACAGAACCGCATAACAGACCCGAATCCACAAGGTCGCGGTGCCCCTGATACCTCTAGCGAAATAGGGGAATTAAACCCTAGTCTAATATGCATATATGAGTATTCACGTTAAGAGTAGGCTATGCTATTCATAGAGCACCTTAACTCTGAATAAAACGACTATTTTCTAGAGACTGACCCAAAAGAGTTGGCGTATTCATTATCTTGTACGGCTGAGGCAGTACGACTTAAGGCGTAAAGGCATGGGCAGGATGCTAAGCAATAATGCTGTCGGCTGAAACCACACTATTCGATATGGCCAACGCTCAGTGACCGAGATAGTGGTATCCGCACAAGACTATCTTAACCCCACTTCACTCACGATTGACGTTTTTTTAACGGAGGCTCAAGTTTTTGACCTTTTATTTAACTTACTTCGATTTATTATTTATTTGATATTTAATATCACATGTCACTAGACTCTCCTAGTCTCATCGTCAAACGTTTAAGTATTTTATTTTCGTTTTCATATGATCACATAACATGTTCGTTTATTATTTGAAGTGTTGTTAATTATTAATGTTTTTAAATTTCTATGTTAATACGTTTATTAGTATGTCAAATTTTATTTAAGTGTTTTTCAAAACACCTTAAGTCATTTACTTATTCATTTTTAATTTTTCTATACTTAGTCAAATTTTCAATTATTTACAATATTTCAAATTTTGAAATTTGAATTATCTTTGAATTTTGAGACGTAACTTGTTTTACAAGTTTCGTGAATTTTTCACTATTCACGTCTCGGGATTTGAAAAGATAACTTGTTCAACAAGTTACCTCAAATTCCTTTAAAATAAGTTTTGGGACGTTACTTGTTCAACAAGTTTCATCCCGGGTACTATTCACCGTCTTTAAATTTGGGGCGTTACTTGTTTAACAAGTTTCATCCCGATTTACTATTCATCGACACTATTCATCTAGGTTTTTATTCATCAATCACTATTCATCTCAGTCACTATTCATCGGTCACTATTCATATCGGTCACTATTCATGATTTAGCTTAGTTACTAAGTTATAAAAATATCTAAATATTTTCTATGTCTAAAATCAGAACTTAGTTTCTAAGTTTAAAAATCTAGTTTTAAAGTCGTTAAGTTCAGTTTGTAAAAAGTGATATGTGATATTTATTTTAAAAATGAGACTTAGTTAAATTTAGTTATCGTTTTACTAAATTTAGCGATTTTCATTTTTAATAAAAGTATCGTGGTTTGTTCATATTAGTCCGTACGTCCAAGTCCAACAGTCCAAATTTGCAAAGGCAGTAGCACACGATTTAATTCATTTTTATAACGGTTATACTTTTTAATCGGTTTATTATATTTCTTTTATAACGAAATCGATTTATACAAAAATTCAATTCTACTAACTATTAAACTTTAGTGACTTAGTGATATTTTCATTTTGAATAAATTTGGTCCATTTTAATCATGTATGTCGTGTGATATGTATATGTAACTAAAATTCATTTATTTCTTTTTAAATTCTTAATTAAACTTAATAACTACTATTTAAATTATTTTAACAATAAACTAAAAAGTGATAAAAACAATTTTTAACCCTAAAAATCCCTAAATGTCGTGGCCATGTATGTTGTTGTACCATTTGTCATTTTTCGATTTTTATCGGTTTTTAGCTTAAAATTTTTATATTTTAATTATTCTAATTATACTAAAACGATTTAAACTAAAAAAATTTCATTTTACTAAAATTTTGAACTCAAATATAAAGTTAAATTTTCTAAAAGTTTTTCTAAATATGTGAGTTGATTTAAGTGATGTTACTAGCATAATATAAACTAATACTTAAACAAAAACAAAAATTACTAACAAACATAAAATAAAACAAAATCAAAGTGAACCAATATGATGAACATCACATGAAGATTTCAAGAACACCATAATTTCATCAAGAACACAATTTGCATATTTAACAACTTATAATTTATTTTTCTAAATTAATTTTTTTAACATGATAACATCCATTTTAACCTAACTTAACATAACATATTATTTACAAAAATTAAAAGTGAAAAATTATTAAAAACAATAGGAAATGCCGTGAGCCATGAACACACACACACAAGTTTTATTTTCGATTTTTATTCACTTTAAACTCATTGTTAAAAATTCACATAATTTTTATATATGATTACTACATAACTAAAACATAAATAAACATAAAAATCATATGAACAATAATTAAAAATGCTCAAAACAAATTAAACTAAACATATTATCATATTACTACAATTTATCTATTATCAATATTACTTATTTATTATCATTTTATTATACTTCACATAACATTTTAACTCACATAAATGATGTTTAACATATTTTAACATAAAAATCATACTCATAAAATTATAATACAAATCAAATTAATTTACAAAAGAGGTTAAAATGAGATATAACTAGTCACCTTGGTCGGCAAGCTATTGGTTATCCGGATCAACTATATTATCTAAGTCCAAAACTTCACCCAAATACCCGTCTTCACCTTCAAAAACCCGTAGTAAACTAAGCTCCAAATACGCGAAGAATAACTAAGAATACTAGTGAATTATTAAAGAAATATTATAGGTTTTATTTATGAGGTTTTTGGTTGAAAATGGAAGAAAAATAAAGAGAGTAAATGAGTAGTAGTAGCTCGGCAATATTGGAGAGAAAAGGAGTGAGTTTTGCACTTAGAAAAATAATGAGGATGTTAGTAAAGAAATTAGGTTAAGTTATTTAGGATATGGTTTGTTTTCTTTAGTAAATAATGTTTAATTAAAAAGAAATTAGGGAACATCATCATCACAATAAACACAACACTATTTGGGTATAGAAATGTTACCCCGATATTTTAAAATGTTTTTATGAAATAAATCGGGTTTAAAAAGTCGGGTGTAAAAAACGATAAAAGTTAATGTGTGCGCGTTTGACGATTTTTCGAAATATTTCTACTTTTGAATTCTAAGAATAAAATATTTATTTTACTATTCAAAATTTTTCAAATGTTTTAAGGAAGTCGATAAATTTTTCAAAACGAAAGTTTTTGCAAAAATGCAATTTTGTAAGGCTAAAAGGTTAAGATTAGATTTAAGACTTGAAATTAGTATTTGATGGCTAATTATTGATTTAAATTAACACGGGGTGTTACAGATTAAGGTTTTTCTTTACTTCTTTGACTTGCAAGGGTCTACATTAGGCTCACCCCGACTTTGGTACGCGAGTCTGCTTTTCATAAGGTGGCCATGCACCTCGAATACACACCCTATTCGTAACACCTTTCCAAAGTCGCATAAACAACTGACCCCCTTAAAATAAACAAAATGGACTTTATTTTATGTATGCATTTAGCAAATCCTCATCTTGCATTAAATCACTTAACAATGAATTCGACCTTTAACTGAACCGTTTTCGTTAACAAGTTTAAGCTTGCTTAACTGAGGGTTTTAAACAATCTCTTTTGCATTTGCGTTTGCATTCTTTTTACAACCTAAATCGCACTTGTACGTAGCGAATTACTTAAGCTCACATATCATTTTTTGCATTGTTCTCAAGCTTAGTAGAGGCTATCTTTGATAGGCTTTTCCAAAAGATCTTTCATAAAACATTATTTAAACTATTCTTTAGAAGAGTACCCTCACCCGAATCCGAATCTGGTTTCACAATAGCCTTAGACGGATGGGTGTCGACGTGCCTTGAACTCTAAGACGTGTCTTTGAGCATAAGGACACGGAGGCGGGTTCTAAATTTCCCTCATAATTTAGCGGCGACTCCGAAGCAGTTTTTAAAGGTTTTTCTAACTTAATCTTTTTCAACTTTTCGTCCCTTTAGCAAGACGTCGAGTGGTCCCATTTAACCCCGGTACCTACACTAAGTGCCGTTGTAATGTTGTTGCGTAGTGTCGTTGCGTAGTGTTGTTCCCGTGCTTATGCTTTTGCGTGTGCTATTGCTGATGCTGTGCTTGTGTTGAGTCTCGCCATGGAGCGCAGGTGCTTATTGTAGTATCCGTTGGAGGAGTGCTAGTCCGCCAGGGAAGAATGTATATGTACGGTCTCGCCGAGGAGCGCAGGTGCAGCTGTAGTTGTTTGGTCTCGTGGAGGTTTGCATTTAAAACTCTTATGCCTTGATATTTAATTACCTTTTATTGTTAATTCTTTTATATTAACTAACTTTTTATATGTGTGCAGGATTAAATTTGAAATTCACAAAAAAGTGGATGATTTTCAAGTTATAACATATTTGATAAAAAAATCTAATTGTATTAGAACTATAGGGACAAGTACAAGTTCAATTATTTATTTTTATTTCATGGTTCATTATTTTTTTAAACTTGATATACCAATTTGATGTTTAAGAGGACCTAAAATGTTTGTAATACATTTTTTTATATATATATTAGTGATTCTTTAATTTGAGAGAAAATGAATAAGGAAAATACGTCTAACAGAATTGATATTTTTTCATTGACTGAAAAATCAAACAAAAAAATTGTTTTAATTTGATATATTTTTTATTGTATATAATTAAAATTTATATATTTATAATATGGTATACTTGCATATGAAACAAGTAAATCAATCTCATTATTTTAATTGATTCAGTTATTTTTTTAATTTTATATCTTTAATTATTTTTAAGTCATCATTCAATAAATAAAACCTATAAAGTAGTGGATATACCCTTTTTTTTTTTTTTTTTTTTTTTTTTAAGTAATTTGGAGTAGATAAATTTTGTGTCTAGCTTTTTTTTTCATAATTCCCATGTTAATTTTCATGCTAATTTATTTTAACTAATTATTTAATATAAAAGAACCAAAATAGATGAGCTACTACTTATAAAGTTACTGAATTTAATTTTTTTGAGGAAAAATTAATTAATGCATTATTTTTATTAGTGCAATATATAAAAAATCGCAAGTCATGTATTAATAAACTCATTAATTCTCCTTATTTTATATTTTAATTTTTTGGGTTTTTAATTTCATATTTTCTTTTCCTAAATTAATCTTATCATACAATATTTTTTTTATATGTGTGCAAGATGAATATGAAAACAACAAAAAATGAGGGGAAAAAACAGAGAAGAATTGAAAAAGATTTGAGGGTGTTTTAAACTAACTTAAGCATATTGAAAAAGATTTGAATGTGTTGGTATTTTTTTGAATTATTGAGATTACCTGTTTTTCATTATTAGCTCGAAATCCAAACAATGAAACAAAATTTGTAATATTGGGTACATTTTCTATAGTGTATATTATTTGAAATTAAACGTTCACAATACGGTACAAATAATATTTCGATTGCATCAAATAATATGTACAAACTAATAAAAATGAGTAATGAAATATATGGAAGCTGAAAATTAAAAACATTAACAATAAACATGTTTTATTAGATAAATAAAAACGATACAAATACGAAAATTATTAAGCGAACCCGTGATTTTCACGGGGCACTGAGCTAGTTAGTTATTAAAAAGTAATGTTTTAATAATATAAGCAAAATGATTAAAAATCAAATCAAATTTGTGAAGTTAAGTTTACTTTTAAAAAAAATGGAAGAGGATAAGATGACTTTGTCATCAAAAGGTGGTGTCCTTTCAGTCTCGTTTTGCGCGTCGAAATTTGTCGTTAAAATTTTATTAACGATTTTATATTTTATTTTACGATAGCGAAAAATTTTAATTTTTTTTTTAAATAATCGTTTATAATAAAATGTGAAATTATAAAGTTTGAAAAAAAATGTAAATGTTATTTAGGACAAATAGTTAAATTTTATTTAGGATAGAATTCAAAAAAATTATTTTTAAATCGAAATTCTTCGGTCGCGTTTTTAAGGCAAAGAAATAAAAATAGAAACATATAAATTTTCAGATTAAAATTTTATTTAAATTAATTATTTTATATTATATTATTTCGGGTTGTTACAAACCTACCCCCTTAAAAAAGTTTCGTCCCGAAACTTGAATAAAGTGGATAACTGCTTGAGGTTAACCACGGGAATTAGAAAGAAAATTTAGATATTAAAAATTTGGATAATGACATTTGATTTTGGTGGAATATGACTTTTCAAAAATGTTTGAATTTTTGAATTATTGTAAAGATATTAGATAGAGTGGAAAGATTGAAGGATATAATTATTTTATATTTACAAATAGAATATTTTGAATTAATATAGAAATATTGCTAGATTATCAATTTTGAAATCGACTTCAAAGGGATTTTCAAAAAGGTGGGGCCTAGAAGTTTTGTACTGAATTAAATTAAATTAATACTATAAGTATTTTAAAAATAAAAGCAAATTCATTTGAATTTAGAAATAGATATAAAGTTTAAAGTAGGTTGAAATAAAGATTTTAAATCTTAAACTTTAATCAATGATTTTAAACCATCGTAGTTTTGTCCTACCCCCTTAAGAAATTTTTTAAGCATATATTTACGAAGTTAAGAGAAAAGATAAAAATACACTTTAAAGGTTTAATATGTAGAAACTATAAGTTTGAAAGGTTGACAATTTCGTAAATATTTTAATAAGTTTAAAAGCTGAAAATAATCTAATTAGATAGTATATGAGATAAAGAATTTAAAACAAAATAATTGCAAAGATATTTAAATTTTTAAAATAAAATTTTAAGAAAGAATTGAATAAGTGTCAAAGATGTTTTAGAAGGGGAAACATGAATGTTAATTTTAGAAGATGACTACAATTTATAAATTTACGAAAATTTATAAACTTTGATAGAGATAGTAAGTTTAAGAGATTGAAATGTAATAAAGTTTGAAGGTTTTTGAGAATAAATTAAAAGGAGTTTACGAAAACGAAAAACGAAAATGAAATCATTTTGCGAAATTAAGGAAGAGGAATGAAAGTTCATTTGAGAAGTAGTTATTAGGAATTATAGATTTAGGAAATTAGAGAGTTAGAAGAAAAGGTTAAAGAGGTTAAATTTTTTAAAGAGAACGAAGTAAAAGTCTTAGTTAAAGCGGATGATTAGATGAAGCTGTGGAAATCCTTTCTGCGACAGAAATCTTCGAGATCTTGAACGTCTCATCAGTTGTAAGGTTATTGATGCGTCCATTTGCTGCGTTTGAGGTCTTGTCGTCATGTATTCAATTAATGGTTTTGTTCTTCGAGTATTAATATAATAATGTCTTACGATACTTGTTAACTAGCAATTAATCATAGAGAGTTAGTCATAGAGAGCACTTTAGCAAGCAAATACCAACATATCAAGAGAGAATAAACTACTCGAGACTGAATAACGGTCGAAAAGTTTAAAATCTAGGTCAGTCGGTCGATCCTTAAGAAATCTACCCTTCCTCACATTTAAAGCGATCTAAGTTATTATTTTAGCGAGCTAAGATTTCTAATTTTTATTTGATTCTTTAAGTCTATGCCGGACATATATTATGTATATGTCGGGCCCAGGTGTCTCTCGCTAGATGAGATAACTTTAAGTTACTCACGGTTGCAAGACAACTCTGATACCAACTGTAACAACCCGGCTTTTCGTGACTTAATTAAACAAGGCGGAAATTTAATTAAGTACTTTATATTACAAAACCAGATGTTATGATATTACAACTCGATACTCTATAAACAAAGTCATATTACATTCTCTCAAAAGATTCAAAAGAAAGCCTTACATCCCATGGTGCTCATCGTCAATTAACATCGGGCTACCTACGGTAACTTTCCGTCAGACTCGATTTCAACCCGCACACGCTAAGCCATATAAACCCATAGCAGTAAACATATAACATTTAAAGACTTAATAAGTTCCAAATAAGCATGCGATTTAAAAGCGATAAATCATATAAAATATGATATACAGTTATAATGCAATTAACAAATAAATTCATATTAATAGTATAATAAGCATTCAGCAGGATTACGGTGCGATATCAGATCGCAAATTATTAGACAATACTATATCAATCACATCATGCAGACTCGATCATTTCAGAAATTTATGGTCTTTAATTTTCAAAGATGTCTCGACTCACTTTCATTTAATCACCAAACACATACTGCTTACGAGCCTGACCACTGAGTAGGTCTTTGTACTCTGATCGCTTGCATCTCACTAAAATAGTGCAGCGACTTACTCGACTCGTAAACCACGCCGAATACTAGACTACTTGCATCTCATCTTCTAGTGTTCGAAATGTTTCGAACTTCGATGATAATCCCGTCAAGTGATCTTTACGCAGGGTAAGAACGAATGCTAACGTCGCGCCCACTAAGAACGAAACGCGGCAAGAAGACAGAACCGCAGGATGACAATCGCAATAAGGCCGTGGTGGCCCTGATACCTCTAGCGAAATAGGGGAATTACCCCTAGTCTAATATGGATATACTAATATTTACTTTAAGAGTAAGCTATGCTATTCATAGAGCACCTTAACTATGAATAAAGCGACTATTTCCTAGAGACATACCCAAAAGAGTTGGCATATTCATTATTGTAATACCCCGTATTTTCTTTAGTCAGTATTTTTGAGTCACATTAGTCGTTTTAGACAGGTAGTTAATATTTCGAGTAATTTAGCGAGTTTTGGAGATTTAATTCGGGAGTATGTCGTATATGGGCTCGTTTGACTCGTGAAGGTGAGAGGTTTTGAATACTGATGTCGGTTGAACTTTTTGAGTGGTCTAGTGTCGTTTTTTTAGTATATTTAATGTTTTGAGTGAGTTTGACTAAGTTTGACCTCCCCATAATTTTATTAAGTGGAATAAGGACCTGTTCTTTCCAGCTTATTTTCAGCACATTTCGATTCGATTCATTCCACTTGATTCGATTCGCTTTAGTTCATTCCATTCGATTCGATTCACCACTTCGATTCATTCCATTCGATTCAACATACTATGTTATAAGAGTGAACTTCATTGAACTTCGATTCGATTCGATTCGATTCGATTTAGCTCCATTCGATTCGATTCGATTCGATTCATTTCATTTCGATTCGATTCGATTCGATTCGATTCGATTTAGTTTAGTTCAATTCAGTTCAGTTCAATTCAGTTCAGCTCTAAAAAGTCCGAAAGAACAGGTCCTAAGTAAACAAACCACCCTCAATTCCTCCCAACACTTTATTTACCACTCATATCTCTAGAATATTACTCCGTATAACCTTATATCCAAAACTCAGCTATCTCCCTCATCCTCTCAATTACACGATCAAAAGACACCCTCAAAAACCCCTCTTTCAAACGTGAGACGTAACTCACGGCTCCAAATCCGGGGTTTCTTTGTTGGGCCTCCGTTTTGTCTGATTTTCGTTGCATTCTCTCCTTCTTCTCCTCCTCTACTTCCTCATACCTTTTTTGAAGCAAGGTAAGGACTTTTAGTAATTCAAGTTTGTAGCTTTTGTTCTAGGGTTTCATGAGTAAGTTGTAGAATGTTTTGATTAACCAAATTCTCGGTACATGGTTGTAATGATGAGTGTATTGTTGTGATTTTGGGTGTGTAGAAGACTTGTTCTTGGAAGAACTTCTTTGAGTGGATTATCTCATCCTTGGTTGGCTTTCTTCCTCTTCTAGACAAGGTAAGGTTAATCCTTACTTAGCTTGTGTGTGTTTTGGTGTGAGTGTAAATTGTTATATGTGTATGGTTGCTTAATTGGTTGTGAGGCCTATATGTGGAGGTTTGTGTGTATGATTTATGTGTGAATTTAACCTAAAGAGTGAATGACGATGTGACTGAATTATTCACAATGTGGACTGTTTTGGGGGCGAGTTTAGTCGTAAAAAGGGGACTAATTATGGGTCATCTTGGGTGCTTGTTTAGCCGAAAATGTGGGTTGTTGTAGGTTGCGTTTTGGGGCGGCTGTAGGCTACGTTTTGGGGCTGCTGCTGCCATTTTGGGCTACTGTGGGCTGCGTTTTAGGCTGCTGTAGGCTGTCGTTTTGTTATCGTCGTGGTCTTAATAGGCTGTATACACTGCTGACTCTTATTTAGCTGTAACCTGCCCCTTTAGTTGACACTGTTTATTGATGAGGCTAAATCGTCACGCCTATCAAAAATAAACCTAGGCAAACAACTAACAGAAGCTAGCGGTAAGTAGGGTCGAGATCCACAGAGAAACAGCGTAGTTATAAGTTAAGTCGGACGAAAACAGGTTTAACTCAAGGGTATGAAAAGGTTGGTTTAAACTATGAACTAAGACAAAAATAAAGACGAATAAAAATCTATAAGGAGAAGGATTAGGGCATCGGGTTCATTATGACAGTGATTCAGGAACTCAAGTTCATAAGAAGGAAGCAATAAACTGTGCAAATGATTAGGTTTGGAATACGCTCTCTCGAGTCAATATTAACCTTAAGCAAATTTAGCAGGCTCTCGCAACTTACTAAACTCAACTTATCAATCTCGCGTAAGTCTAGTTTTAACTCGGCTTTCGATCTTAAATTAAAACTTACTCAGGTTCAATCAAACTCAGACAAATCGTTGATCAGGCGAAATAATCCTAATTCAATTGGCATAAAACGCGTAGAAAGAAACTCAAGTGCACAATATATTCAACCAGTTTAATCTAAAAACATATTCCTGAACCAAAGGCACAAATTCCCCTCAAACCCTAATAAGGAAATTAGCTGCGCATAATAGAAACTAAAGCAAAACAATGATAATAAGAAGACATGATGAAAGAAAAGCAATTGAAATTAAACCTGAAAGTAATCTTGAATAAATACGAGTAATCGACGATTACAAGAAAACCAATCTTGAAACTAACTAATTGAGTTTGAGAGTTTTGTAAAAAGAGAAAATAAATAAAGCAGTAAACCTAAAAGAAGGATGTGAAAAATAAAGCATAAGGTGTTTAAATCTCGACCTAAGAGTATATATATAAGTTTCCTAAAATCAAACTCGGAATAAAACAAAACCGACTCGAAAAAGCCCTCTCAGCCGGCCGGCCGGCTGCCGGCCTGGCTGGACCGGCTTGACCCTCACCTGGGCCGGCTCTCTTCAAGCTTCAACTTAGGCCCAACTCTCATTTGGGCTTCAATTTATTCGTGGCCTTTAGTCTTTTGATCTTATATTTGAACTCCCGAGCTTCCATATGAGCTCGAGCTTGGTCTCGTGGTCTCAAATCTCGAATTAGCTCCAAACGCCTCGGGTTTTGGCTCAAAACCACCAAAACCCTGCAAAACATAAATAAAAGGCAGCAGTATCGAGAGATATAATGAATAGCTCATAAAGTCGTACTAAACTCAACTGAACGTGAGCTAATTGCAACTAAGTCGGGGGCATAAAACGTATAAAAATAGCACTTATCAACTCCCCCAAACCAAACCTTTGCTTGTCCTCAAGCAAACTTCCCAAACATAGCACATAATCACGAGGACAAACTAGTACGGGAAAATGCAACTCAAAGTCTCAAGCATCGTCGCCTCATACAAAAGTGAATCAAATCAATACCTGCTTCCTCTTCAATAAATTAAAGAGTGAGGGAGCAAACTGAACAAATAAGAGACGGCGGAACATAATGACGCAAACTCCATGCAAAGACTTTCGACCGTATGCATCCACTAAAACGCTGAGACTATAAATAATCTCACAAACATCGACACTAGGAAAACTACTCGAACTAAGCACGTCGTCACCCAAAATGTCTCAAAATCACGTCGAGCGAGGTTTCCAAGGGTTGTAATGTTAGGCTCGGGTCAAAGGGGTAAAAAGGTGGAAAAACGTATTTGGATATGTGGAGCTCAACGGCTGAACAGCTGCATCTAAAATCAACACCCACATCCAATCACGACTTCTCCTCAACTCACCATTCAAAATAAACCACAACTCCCGTATAAACATGATAAAACATCGCTTCCTACTCAACACTTCCGATCTTTTTATTGAATTGAGATAACGTATATACAACCAACTCTTTCTTTTATTTTCTTTTGTTTTCTCTTTTTGTATTTTCTTTTTCTTTTTTTTTTGACTTTTTCTTTCTTTTTGAATAAAATGAAATGAGATCGGGTGAAACTTTAAAATATGTAGGAATGCGCAATATTAGCGGGAATACTCGCAAAACATCAACCCACAACTCCAACTCACAAGATAAGCAAATCACAGACTTAACCCACTTCCTTCCCAACCAAATACTCCGTGATAACTCAAGATCCATAATGCAACTGATCAGCCTGGGTAAGATAATTCTGGAATGTAGCTTAATATATATATAATGTGGCTCAAAAACAGGCTACAAAGGCTAGGACGGGCTACAAATGCGGGACCTAAGTCTAAAGGGTAGAAAAGCAGGCCGTTTGGCTAATGTGGAGTTAATATAATATCGTAACCAAAATCAAGTACCTCTTCGTGCAATGCTCGATCAATTAAGAACAAATAGGCTTAAACAATGACATAGATTCAAGTTTTCCTTTCACAAGTACGAGTATATACAATGTCAAGTGGATGGGTAGTCTAAGAAACGCGCCCCGTCTACGCCACATGTCCTATGTCAAATTATAAGCAAGTCTACTCAAATCACCTCAAGGATGAAAGGAAAGGGTAAGGAAAGCATATCAAATCAACACAATCAAGAGACTCAACATAGCGACTAAGAGCGTATCTCAAAAGACACTAAAGCTAATCCTGCACAAGAGGTTACTAAGACGACAAGAAGAACAAAAAGACTCGTATTTTTGTATTTTTGAATTTTTTTATTTTTTTGGATTTTCGAATAAATGCACACAAAACGAAAAAATGCAAATGAGAAGCGCGAAAGTGCTTCCTCCTGTGGAACCCGGGATCGGACCCAACTCGGCGTCTTGCTTAAGGGCGGATTTTAAAGTTAAAAAAGATTAAGTTAGAAAAACCTTTAAGAACTGTTATGGAGTCGCCACCTAATTATCGCGGAAATTAGGAACCTGCTACCATGTTCTAAGCTAAAAACATGTCCTAGATTTTGGAGCACGCCGACACCCCTAGATCTAAGGCTTGTGAAACCAGATTGGATTCGGGGTGAGGGTACTTTAGAAAAAGAGTTAATTCAAATAATGATTTATGAAAACCTTTTAGAAAAGCCTATGTAAAAATAGCCTCTACTGACCTAGAACAATCCTTGTAAGATGAAATTTGAGCCAATGTTATCGCTACGTACAAGTGCGATAAGTTTGTAAAAGAATGCAAATGCAGATGCAAAAAGATTGATTAAAACCCTCAGTTTAGCATGTTTAACTTGTTAACGAATACGGTTCAGTTAAAGGTCGAATTCATTGTTTAAGTTGATTTTAATGCAAAATAAGAAGGTGCAAGATGCATGCAAATAAAATAAAGTTCAATTGTCCATTGGTTTATTTTATAAGGGTCGGTTGCTTGTGCGACTTTGGCGTGTCATCGGATATGGAGTGTGCAGTAAAATAGAACACTTGGAGTGCAAGCGTATTTGGGTGCCAAAGCCGGGCGCTAAAGTGTAGACCCCTTTGTTAGTCCATAGAAAATAAGAAAAAGCTTTGATCCAAGTGGATCGGTACCTACCTTGTCCTGACGCTTTAGATCTGGGCAGAGCTTCGCTTCTTGAACTTAGAAGGAGGATGAATTCAACACGGGATGGTGTGTTGAACTCAAGGATTTGAGTGCGTGAGGCTTTTGTGGATGCAAAAGTGCAAGATGAGAGAATTTGTGGTGTAAGAGATGTATTCTGGTTGTGAATTGTGTCCTTGAGGTCGAGGTATAAGGGTGTATATATACTAAAAGACCTCGGAGAAATTAGGAAATCGGGGATAAAAACAGGCCTGGGAACCGCATAGCCTTATGCGGTTGCCTGGGGAAACCGCATAGGCTTATGCGGTTGCCCCACCAAACCGCATAAGCTTATGCGGTTCGAAGGTTGGGTTTTTTGTGTAGTTTCCTAGTTTCGGTTGAATTATATCTTGGAAAGATTTCGTGATAATCTCAAACGTGTGGCTCAAGAAAACCTCTAGGATATTTCTGAGATATTTTGTGATGCTTAGGGCTTTGGAGTGCGGGCCAAAGGCTGGGTTTGGGCTCGGTTTCGGGCCCGAGACCCGAAAAAATGAAAAGGGTGTATTTGCATAGTTTTTGTGAGATAAGGTAAGACGTGAAGCCGTATTTTGTGTAAGCAGGGGCTAAAGGGGTAATTTAGCCACCGGGCCTAAATTTAGGAATTTAGGAATGCTGAATTAGACCTCGTTAATGTAAAAGGACTAATTGTAGTGCAAATGCGAAGCTCATGCCAAATGAAGCAAGACAAGGACCTAGCTAGACTCCAAATGGACAAAATGAACGTTTATTTAAAGCGATGTGAAGCGACCTTAAACATTTTAACATTTAAAACGACTCAGAATGAATTCGACATTAGTTAGAACCGTTTAAGTCAATGTTAAAGCATGCGTAATAAAAGTCCGTGATACATCACAGGGTTTTGTTTGGGAGGGTACGGATATGGGTATCCACAGAGCCCCCAGTTTGACTGAGCTCGGACTAGAGCGCTAGTCAAACTCCGCGACCATATCCGGACCATTACAGCCTCGATCTGATCGTGAGCGAAGCATGTGTCCATGGGTGAGACGAGGACTTCGAACCGGGCTAAACGGGGAGGGGCGTGCGCATTTTAAGGACTTGGCGGTCCGTGCATGCTATAAGGGCCTGCCGGCCTGCTGAATGTCTTCGTCGTGCTTGTCGTCGTTTGTTGGTGCCTTTGCGTGTGCTTGGTATCGTCAGATGTTGATGCTGGTGCTTGTGCTTGTAATGTCTTTGTATTGCATGTGTTGGATGTAAAAGGGGCTAGAGTGTAGGGTGCATATGTTTGTGAATAAGGGTGTTCGTTTAGGTGTTAGTGTAGGTCTCGTGAAAGAGCGTCTGTGTAATGCTTGTGCTTGAACTCGCCGAGGAGCGTTTATGTAGAATGAAATGCTTGGAGTTAGGTGTATATTGCAGAGTGCTTGTGCTTAGGCTCGCCGAGGAGTGTCTATGTAGTCGTAATTGCATATAATCGCCCTCCGTTTGAGGAG
Organism: Dianthus caryophyllus; assembly: GCA_023091065.1. Lineage (NCBI taxonomy): Eukaryota > Viridiplantae > Streptophyta > Magnoliopsida > Caryophyllales > Caryophyllaceae > Dianthus > Dianthus caryophyllus. Next base: position 23,325,717 of record CM041527.1, read on the forward strand.
AAAAGGATGTAATGCTCGTGAAGAGCGTTCGTGCTTCTGCTTCTGTACCGTACATTAAATGCTTAATATACGCGTATGGCGGACTGTAGGTGACGCCTTAACCCAAGCACAGGACGTACTTGGAGTTGTATGTGAGCTAAAATGAGTTAGGGATCGAAAAGTAGGCGTAAAACGAGAAAAAACCGAGAAAAGCCAGGGGTAGGAACCGCATAAGCTTATGCGGTTCAAGGGACAAACCGCATAAGCCTATGCGGTTTCCCCTATTGGCTGCAGGGGCTATATAAAGCTCGAGTAAACCGTGAGTGAAGCTCATTCATCATTTTCGGCTTCACTACCCAAAAAACGTCATTTTTCGATTTCTCAACCGCTTTTGCTCATTTTTCTTGCGTTGCCTTGCTATGGAACGAGGTAATGCTCCATTTTAACTTGCTTTTACGTTATTCGTTGTTGTAATTAGCTAGTTTTGCCTTGAAATGTTGAAAAGACGGGTTTTGAATGAAAACCCGAGTTTTGCTTGAAATTTGCCGTTTGAATGCTTGAAATTGACGTCATTGTGTTGCATTATGCCATGCTAGCATGTGTGTGTGAATTGATTGTGATTTAGACCGTCTTTGTGTGAAAAACGTCCAAATTAGGTTTCGGGCCCGAAAACGAACCCGGAATTTCCGACCCGGAATTTCAATTAAACTTCGGTGTAGGATGCCCATAGTGTGTATAGCATGCCTATAGCGTTAGTTTTGCGAAAATGTCGAGTTAAGGCTTTCAAATCGCCGTCTTAAGTCGTAGTTATACGGAGTAATTAAGGCGAATTGGGGGTTTTTGATCGGGGCGACCAAAATGCAATTGCTTGTAATGGGTTGTTGTTGGGGACTATTATGGCGCGTAGAAACCATAAAGTTGCAATTTTGAAGTGTAGAGAACGGTTTTCGGCTTAATTATGAATTAGGCCTAAAAACGCTCTGTTGGGCGTATAATGTAATGTGTTGAGGGATGTTTATGTATTATGTGAGTATTATTTGTGTGTATTTGCGTATATGTATGTATAGTTGTATGTGTGCATGCATTATAGCCGTATGTATTTGCTGTGTTTGGTTGCAGGGGAAGATTCTAGTCGTGTTACGAGATCGAGATCCCGTAAGAGTGCCAGCTCGAGGACCGAGGGGGCTTCTAGCTCGAGTGGCTTGAGGCGTACACGTAGTGAGAGGGATGCTGACCCTCGGGACCTGCCCACGAGACGTGGTCAGTCACGAGGTAGGGGCCGTGGGAGAAATGTCCCTGTGCGTGATCCTGAGGACGAGCTTGCTCAGGAGCTGGTGGATGAGCTGGAAGCTGAGATGGAGGTTGCTGAGGAGGAGGCTGAGGAGGTCGAGGAGGTTGCGCCTAGGGCGAGTGGCTCTAGGCCGCGAAGATCACGTGTGAACAGGGCCTTCGCGAAGGGTTGGGATGGCCACAACCTTCTGCTTGCTCCGGAGAGACATGTTTCCTATCGAGCGACGATGGGTTGGGATAAGGGCTCGATGAGGACTTTCTCGGGCGTCTCGTCCGTAATGTGTGCTTTTGAGGAGAAGCTTCCGCCGAGGGCGCAAGCTTGGGTGTTGCGTAGTGCTTTTGGCCCGTTGGTTGGCCATTGGAGGGAGATTGCGAGGAAGAAGCAGACGGCGAACCTGATGTTGATCAGGGCCTTCCTGGACAGGTATTGGGACACCACGACGACGTTCCATATGCCCGGCTTTGAGGCCGGCATTACCTTGTCTGAGTACGCTGTTATGACGGGGCTGCCGTTTGGAGACCGCGACATGGATTTTGATTTTGCGCCGTCCGTTGTGGACGATGTTGTGACTGCCGCGGTTGGCGGTGGTTTGGAGGTGATTTGTGAGGGTGCGCCACCTTATACCTTCAAGACGAGCTATATCTTGGAGTACTTTGAGGGGAAGACCGAGTATGGCCCCTCGGAGTGGAGTGACGAGCAGAATGCTCGTATGTGGTTGTGGTGGTTTGTGAGCGTCGTGTACTTTGGCGACAAGGGCGAACGGGCGTCGACATCGGTCCTTATGCATCTCCTGGATTGGAATGCAATTGGGACGTTTGACTGGGTGACGCCGTCTCTGGGTTTGTGCATTCGTTTCTGTATGGATGCTGTGAGGCCACGGGTCATGGATCGAGGGTCGCGACTGTCCTTGGTCGCGCCTGGCTTCTTGATGGAGGTACGTGTTGGTTCTGTTTTTGCATTGTTGTTCATTTTTGTTGTCTTTGTCTTTATAACGTGTTTTTGTTTCTTGTGTGTGCAGTCGTGGATTCTTAGCCACTTCCCTTTTCTGCTCCCCCCGCATGCTGTGAGGATCGTGAGGGAGTACCCGGCGGTACGTACTTGGGGTACGTGTAATCGTGCTGCGTTTAATTGGTCGTATGATGATGTTCGGGATCGTCTGAACCGGATGCGTTTTGATGAGGTTTGTGCTTGAACCATTTCAAATAGAGTGTATTTAAAGTGATTGTATTGATGATTGTGTTTATGAGCGTGTTCTGTTTTCTTTGTAGTTCGTGCCGTTCCCGTGGGGCCAGTACAGGGATATTCCTGAGGGCATTGGGGCTAGGTTTGCAGAGCGAGAGACCAGGCGCCTGTACCTGGCGACGCCGTACGGATCGGTTTGGTACCTTGGAGAGCGTTTGGTTTACCAGGCAGGGTGGCCGGCTCCGGTGGTACCTAGGGATCCGCCGAGGGTCTTGTTTGAGCGAGGGGTTTCCGCTCAGGATCGGGTGGTGTTGTACGGGGAAGGAGAGTCAGTGAGTCTTCTCTGTCCTGAGGAAGACTATGGCCAGTTTGCGGAGTCTCGGCTTGCTTGTGGGCCGATTGAGGTATGCTTGCTTCTTTTGAGGTGCGTAGGGTAATTTTTGCGAAAAATTTCCCTGATGTGTGCGTTTTGTACTTGTTGTGTAGGAGTTTGATCCCGAGATGGCGGAGCAGCCTGGTGACTTCCCTACCACCGTTGAGTACGACGAGTCTGGTGTGCGTCGTACTTTCACTTTATCGTCAGATTGCGGTGACCACCGACGCGGCATGGACAAATGGACAGCTGGACGAGCAGGGTGAAGAAGGTATGTACTTGTCTTGTATATGTGAGTGAGCCCCCAGTTTGATCGAGGTATGATTTATAGTGATGATCAAACTTGTGAGAGTCGTGTTTTTGTGTTACCCCCTCGAGTTTGGCTTAATTTGAGTGAAATTAAGGCAAAGTGGGGATGACTGCGTTTGTTTTGAAATTTCCCCCTTAAGTTTGACTTAATTTGGGTGAAATTAAGGCAAAATGGAGAAGAATGTGAACTGTTTTTGTGTTGTGTATCACAGGTGGCTAAGGAGGCGCATAAGAAGCTATGGCGGATAGCCAACAGGTGGAGGATGGCTTGGCCGAGCAGTCGCCATTGTGTCAGAGCCGGGCTGAGACGGCTCAGATTCGGCGTGAGTTTGACGAGTATCGGCGTCGTCACCCCGAGTGAATTTGTGTATTAAAGATTGTATGAACCTTTTTGTAGCTGTTGTTGTAGCTTGAACTTTGAACTTGATTTGTTGTAGCGTGAACTTCGTCGGTAAACCTGTTTGGTAGGCTTGGTTTGAAGAAGTGATATGATTCCCGAGTGGGATGCATTGATGTTTATTTTAGATTGTGAAAATGTTTTTGCGAAAAGTTCATTTTAAATGCGAAATGAGCTTGTATGAATGTCGAAAATGTTGTGCGTTGACTCGTGGTAAGAATCGTAGTTGCCGAAGTGAAGTGTAATGCTGGTGTATGGGGAACAACGAAAGAATGTCGTAGCCCAATGTAGGTTGTAGTGTTTTAGGAAAGACGTAATTAGGAAAATTTGAGAAAAAACCAACCCCTGAAACCGCATAGGCTTATGCGGTTCGAGGGCTAAACCGCATAAGCTTATGCGGTTTGGATAGTAAACCGCATAGACCCATGCGGTTTGCTGTTCTGTCCGGTAGCGCTGTATTTCCATATTTCGGACATTGTTTTCCTATATAAGGAGAGGGGGTGCGTGCCATAATCTTCATTCACAACTACCCTCTTCTCTTCTTTTGCTTTAGATTTTTGCTTTCACAAATATATTAGGTATATTTATAAAAATTTTTTGTTTTTTTTTTTTTTTTTTTGTGTGTTTTTGTTTTTTTTGTGTCCAAGAAAATGGAGGAGCATTTTGATGCTCTTTTGAAAAGGTGGACTTCTTCCTTGAGTTCGGCAATGAAGAAGGCGGTGTATGATGACGGCGCGGGCGTTTTTATTGGCTTTCGCCAAATGAAAGTCGATCTTGACTTCCTTGATTCGTGCTTAGATTATTGGGATCCTAGCTTGCATGTTTTTAGGTTTCCCGGGGGAGAGGTGTGCCCTTTGATGAAGGAGTTCTCGGCCATTGCTGGATGGTCAAAACGGACTACTCCTGTGGTTGTAAGGAGTGAGCTTTGCTATAATGGGATGTTGCGAAACTTCCTTGGGATGACGAATGCTCATGCTGCAGGTTTGTTTGAGGGAGGCAAGGTAAACATGCTTCTCTTGTGTCAACGATACATGAATAAAGTTGATACTAGTATTTCGGACCGTTCTAGGCGGAGGGCCCTTGCTTTTTGTTTGGTTCATCGTTATGCTTTTGCGGGGTCCATGCCAGATGGAGTGTTCGGAAACGCGAGGTATGCTTGTGTTGTCGAAGAGATGGAGAGGGGACATGATCCTTCTGCGTTGATCCTGGCGGAGACCATACTGGGCTTAGACGACCGTTATGCTAATCGTCTGAGCTCGTACAGGGGCTGCGCTAGGATTCTCAACGTTTGGCTCATGGAGAGGCTAAGTGTGTACAAAGCTCTTCCCCTTGGAAGTGTCTTCAAGGCGGCGGGGACAACGTCGCGGAAGATGGAGTGGGCTGATCCTCGGGAGCGTTCGCTAAACTACTACCGGTGGTTTGTGAAAGAGAGCACTATTCGTTGGTACGTGTCTTGGTGGGGTATTACGGCGGTTACGGCGCCGTCCATTGCGAATGCGTCTCGTGGGTTAATGTTGTGCGGGTTTGAACGAGGAGTGTGGATTCATCCTCTTCGCTTGAAGAGGCAAATTGGGCTTGCTCAAACCATACCCGAGCAGGATACTCAGGTTGGAGGGGTTGTTGTCCTAAACAACCAAACGATTGATGCTTGGATCCGAGGATGGTCGGACCGTGTTACTTGGGCTGTTCCGGAGCACATAGAGTCTAGCCGTGTTACGGACTTCTATACACGGTGGTACCGCTCCAATGATCCTAAGGAACGGGATAATCAAAGGAGGAGGGAAAAGAATGGGCCAAGACCCTCCTTGGCGTATGAGGCGGTGCGCGAAAGGAGGGACTATGGTGATCTTTGTACTGTTAGTGCAGGTGCTTCTACTTCGAGAGCGGTGCGGGAAAGGCTTGGACCAAAGGTGACCGTTAAAGATCGTCTAGGGTCAAGGATCGAGGAGCCCCCAGTCGAGCAGGATGAGGACCCGATCGAGCCCCCAGGTTTTGAGAGATCTACTCCCGTCCTTAGGTCGAAAGTTGTGGCGGATCGGCCTCTTGAAGATGAGGAGGTCAACCCGAAGCGTCAGAAAATGACTTGAGTAGTTTGTTTTGTTTCGAAAAATGCATGTTTTAGTTTTGAATAAAGGGCTAAGGAGGCTTGTTCCTAGCTCATTTCTAAGTTGCGAAAAATTCTAAATAAATTAATAAAATAGAATTAATTTGCTTTTGTCTTGTCTCGTTGCTTTCTTTTGTTTTGCTTTTAAAATGTTCTCGACCTTTTTAAGCTTCGAACATTCGTATTTGTTTTTAAAATCCTCGACTTTTTTAAGCTTTGGATCCGTTTGCTGTTTTGTTTAAGATCCTTGACCTTTTTAAGCTTTGGACTTGGATAGTTGTTTTGTTTTGTGTTGACTGTGCTCTCGACTTTTTTAAGCTTTGAGCGTGTCTTTTTGTGAGTGCAACGCCCTTGACCTTTTTAAGCTTTGGGCGTGCGTGCTAGGAAAAGTTCGATTGTGCTTTTAACAAGCTGCCTACGTATCTGCGTTTTGAATACAGAATCAAACAGTGCGTGGAATCAAACCGAGCGTAGTTCACCCATGCGAGAGTGAGTTTTGTTTTTTGAAATACATTGCAAAAGTGTTTGTGTTTTAGGGGTAGTATTTCTTGAGTTGATCAAGATTTGTTGGTAATCGAAAGTCCTGACCGTCGAGGTCAGTTAGTTTCACGGCTCCTCCGGGAAGGATTTCCTTGACCAAGTACGGTCCGGCCCAATTGGGTTTGAATTTTCCTCTTGGGTCGACTGGTAATGGTGCTCGGACTGATTTGAGTACTAGGTCACCCACTTTGATATTTCGTGGCTTGACCCGTTTGTTGTAGGCGCGTTGTAAGCGAGATTGGTACGTTCGGACTGTACTTAGTGAATGTAGTCGTCTTTCGTCTAAAAGGATGAGTTGCTCGTATCGTTCGCGTGCCCATTCGGCTTCAGGAATGTCTGCTTCCATGAGAATTCGAAGGGATTGCATCTCGATTTCTACGGGTTGAACGGCTTTCATCCCGTAGGTTAGGAAGTAGGGTGTCATGCCTGTGGGTGTGCGGATGGTTGTGCGGTATCCCCATAATGCAAATGGGATTTTGTTGGGCCAGTCGTGGCAGGTGTCGATCATCTTTTTGAGGATTGATACGACGGTTTTGTTTGCTGCCTCGACCGCGCCGTTAGTTTGTGGTCGGTAGGGTGATGATTTGTGTCGTTGTATTTTGTATTTGAGGAGAAGTGGTTCGACCTCTCCTTGGAAGTGTGTGCCTTGGTCGCTTATGAATTCGTGGGGTATACCGTAGCGACAAATGATGTTGTTTTGTATGAATTTCGCAACCTCTTTTGTGCCCAGTGTGCGGTATGATGCGGCTTCGACCCATTTGGTGAAATAGTCGATGGCCACGAGGATGAAGCAGTGTCCTCCTGCTCCTACGGGTTGAACTTTGCCTATGACGTCGATTCCCCAGGTTGAGAAAGGCCATGGCGAGGTTAGACTGTATAGTGGTGAAGGAGGGATGTGTTGTACGTTTGCAAAAATTTGGCAATTGTGGCAATGTTTGACATATTTCGCGCAGTCGGCTTCCATGGTTGTCCAGTACCATCCTAGCCTTATGATTTGTTTGCACATGGCTCGCGCGTTCATGTGCGGTCCGCACTCGCCATCGTGTATTTGGGACATGATTTCGTGTCCCTTTTTGTGGTCGACGCACAAGAGTAGTATGCTGTAACACCCCGACTTTTCCTAATATTTATTTATTCGTCTCAGTAATATTCGTAATTCATTTCTTTTGATTTTCTCATTTTTAGCTCGAGAAAATCAGTTCTCTTGTCGCGTGGATAAGCTACTCTGTAGTCGTAACTTAAATACGGAGTAATTTGGCTTAAAACAGTGTAACTTCCTCATACGAACTCCGATTCAGGCGATTCAAGTGGCTAAACTGCGTATTTTTTCGACGCCGTTGCATCTGCCAAATTTTCAGAAGCTAGTTTGGACCGGCCCAGCTGGGACCGAACCAAACCAGCCTTGCACGAGTTGGAGTTTAGGGTTTTGGTTGAATTCTTGAGCAAGCAACATTATATCTTGCTATCTCCTAACTTTGGCATATACTAAATCTGATTTTATTCTTCATTCTCTCTACCTCTTATCTCATCCACATTCATCCTCTCCATCTCTCACATTATATCTCTCCAAACTCATTCAATCACCATTGTTATACTTTCAAGCTCTCAATCCTTTCATTCTCAACCTTTTCTAGACCTTATCCTTGGTAAAGGATCTCCTTTAGCATCTTTACTTTTCTGTTATTGTATTATTTTATGTGTTTGCTTGCTTTGTATTCATTGTATGCTTGTTTTGGCTTGGTTTATCAAAGGAGAAGAAGGGTTTGAAGAAGGTGATACCATCCTTATTGAAGAAGAGGACGAGTAGCACAAGTTTGAGACTCTACAAAGGTAACTAGGTGTGATCTAGTCATGTTTTAGCATGTATGAGGCCTTGATTGTCATGTTATCATTGTATGCATGGTTGTTATGATGTTGGTTGATGTGTGTTCATGAAATCATGTTAGAAACATTGGCCTCATACTAGGGTTTGTTATATTCTTATCATTAGATGCATAACTATCATAATTTATCATTAATCATGTTAGTGAAACTTGTAAAAATGGATTGATGAAGATTGATGATGTTGGCCGAATGGTCCAAGAGAGGGCCGTGGCCTTTGCTTGTGTTTGGTCCCTTGATTTCTCTTTGTTTTGGCTTATAATTCTTGAATCAAGATGTTAATATGGTTTACCTAATGTTGAGTCATGAATTATGATAATTAATTAAGTCTAATGATGTTTGTATGCATACTTTAATGAATTAATTACATGAGTAATGAGTTGCTTGCATGAAAATGGACGTGGAGTGGTGTTGACCGTGTGTGTGTAGTGAGGGCCGTAGCCCTTGCTACTTGTTCTCCTTGTTTTTCTTCCTTGCTTTAACCTAAGTATGTCGATACATGTTGTTGGTATTAATCACCTTGAGTTAAATCATGAGTTAAGTCGATTAAATGATGATTAGATGCATGTTTAAGTGAATAAATCATATGAATCGATAATGGGTCACATGAGAATCGAGTTTAGTGCAAGAAAACGTGTGTGTGTGTGTTGGCCGTGGAGAGGCTGACTGGCCGTGTGATGTGTGTGTGTGTAATGGGTTGGTTCGTCACTTGTTTGAGTCTTGGCGTGTCTCATAATGTTATATAAGCTAAAATGAATCGGTCTATGCTTTGTTTGATCACTAAATAATGAATTATGAGCATGGTAATTGAATCTATGATTTGTAAAGCATGTTGGTTATATTGTACTCCGTATGTATGGTTGGTTATGATGATATTGTGACTTGTGTGTGTATGAGTATGGATGTTATGGTTGTATGGTTGTGTTGGAGTATTGGAGACAGGTTGACAGGTTAACAGGTTCATGCTTGGGTTAAGTTTGCACATGGGTACTGTTCTGGCACATGTGTGAGGAGATACAACGTCCTAGGATGGACGGATACCGCCCATGATCCCCTCGGCTATTCTTGTTGCTTAGCTAGAGCGACTATGGGTTCTCAACCAGAAGGGTTGAGACTATGGTTATATTTATGTCGTCACCGTTCTTGTTGCTCGGTGGAATTTGGCCAAATTTAGACTTGTGATTATTGAGGAACTTCTTGTTGCTGTTCCGCCATAGGGTTTGGGTGATTCTTGTTGCTTCACCCGGGGTGGTTCTTGTTGCTCCACCCAGTTCTCCGCGCTTACTCTCGCAATTGGTTTGAAGATGGATCGTCACATGGGTTCGATTGGTTTGGTCTCAACAAGTGTTGAGCCGTGTGTTTGTGCTTGTATTTGTTTATGTTGTTTCATCGTTGTTTGTATTGTTGATCATGTATTTGTGCTTTGGTTTAGGCCTTAGGCCAGGTGAGCTAGATGCATTGTTGTTGTTGCATTTCGTTATGTTAAAATGTGACTGGGGAGCACCTAGTTACTCCCCACTGATTGTGGTTGTTGCCTCTCTTTTTATAGGTATGCGCGGGACGGGCTTATGTGTAAGGACGTCGTGAGGATGTGACCGTAGCTTGCCATTGTTGAGTCGTCTAGCTAGTCATTTGGGAGTTGTTTAGTCCATTTATGTTTTCATTTCATTGTACTTTGGTTTTGGATTTGTAAGGGGTATTTACTCCCCACTTCTAGGCCTCAAGGCCTACCTTTTTATCATTGTTAGGTTGGTTTAGTTAGTAATGATCCGGATTCCACGGTGTTTCCGCCACCGTGGCTCGCTTTTATTATCTTTTATTTCATAAATCCTTTTTATTCCTTTATTTTATTTTGTTGAAAAATCCGGGTTGTTACATATGCCTTGAGGCGTCTTTTTGAGTAGTCTGCCCATTTCCAGCACGAATTGTGATGATAATAGGCGTAGGGCTCGTTTGGCCCGTTTGTCGGTGTTTGGTGGGTATTCACCGTTTGTTTTGTAGTTGATGATTGCTTGGTACCAAGGGTCGGTTTGTTCTTCCTCGGTTTCAATGTCACATATGTAGGCGGGTTCGTTCCGTCGTTCCACGACAATGGGTAGTGTTTCCATCCCCGGGGGTATGTTGATTAGTGACGCGAGTTTGGATAACGCGTCGGCGAATTGGTTTTCTTCGCGTGGGAGGTGTATGAATTCTACGTGATAGAATTCGTTTATGAGCTCTTGTATTTTGCTTTGGTATAGTGCTAGGTTTTCATTAAGTATCTTCCATGCTCCGGATACTTGGTTGATTATGAGGGAGGAGTCCCCATAGACTCTTATGTTGCGGGCGTTGAGTACAAGCGCTGCTTGGAGACCGTGCAAGCATGCTTCGTATTCTGCGGCGTTGTTTGTAACGTCAAAATCCAGTTTGATGGATAAAGGTGTGTGTTCGCCATTCGGGGATATGAGAAGTATTCCTACTCCACATCCTCGATAGTTGGAGGAGCCATCGAAGTATAACTCCCATTGTTCTTGGTCGATGTTGTAAATCCCGTCGTCTGGAAGGGATGTTGTGTCGATGATTGGTTCTTCGTTGATTGCGTTTTCGGCTAGGAAATCGGAGACTGCTCGTCCCTTGATTGCTTTGAGGTGCGTGCATTTAAGGTCGAATTCGGCTAGGAGCAATGTCCATCGGCCATTCGTCCTTAAGGCGAGTTTCTCGAAAAGATATTTTACGGGGTCCATTTGGGAATAGACCTTCGTCTGGTGAGCTAGCATATAATGACGGAGTTTCTTGGATGACCATACCAATGCTAGACAGCTCTTCTCGACGGGTGAATATCGAGTTCAGAATCGAGAAATTTCTTGCTGATGTAGTAGATTGCGTGTTCTTCGCCGTTTATTTCTTGAGCGAGCATGGCGCCCATGGCGGTAGGTGTTGTTGTAAGGTATAAGGATAGTGGTAAATCCGCTTGGGGTGGTCGTAGAACTGGTGGGTTAGTTAGCAATTCCTTGACCTTGTCAAATGCTTTTTGACATTCTTCGTCCCATTCAACGTGATCGGTTTTCTTGAGTTTCTTGAAAACCGGTTCACATATCATGGTGAGTTTGCTAATGAAGCGTGAGATGTATTGGATTTGGCCCAAGAAACTTCAAATTTCGTCGAGGTTCTCCGGGGGTCGCATTTCAAGGATTGCTTTGACTTTCGAGGGGTCGACCTCGATGCCTCTCTGGCTCACTCCATGTCCTAGTAGCTTGCCGGATTTAACTCCAAAAGTACATTTTTGGGGGTTGAGGCGCATTTTGTATTGTCGTAGGCGAGTGAAGAACTTGCGGAGGTTAGTGATATGACCACTTCTTTCCTTTGACTTCACGATCATATCGTCGACGTAAACTTCGACTTCTTTGTGCATCATGTCGTGTAGAAGGGTTGTAGCGGTGCGTTGGTATGTTGCGCCAGCGTTGATTAGGCCGAAAGGCATAACCGCAGTAAAGATAGATGCGCCCACGGTAATGAAGGCCGTCTTTGCCATGTCTTCGAGTGACATTTTGATTTGGTTATAGCCGGCGTAGTCGTCCATGAAGGATAGAAGGGCGCGATCGGCGGTGTTGTCGACTAGGACGTCCACATGGGGTAATGGAAAGTCATCTTTAGGACAAGCTTTGTTCAAGTCGCGAAAGTCAACGCATACTCGGATTTTGCCATTCTTTTTCAGGACTGGGACCATGTTTGAGACCCATTCAGGATACTCGATGACTTGGATGAAACCGGCTTGTAGTTGTTTTTCGATTTCTTCCTTGACCATAAGGGACCATTCGGGACGTAGTCTTCTTAGCTTTTGCTTGATGGGTTTGTAACCAGGTTTGATGGGGATGCGGTGCTCGGCGATGCTTCGTTCGATGCCGGGCATGTCTTTGTATGACCAAGCGAATACGTCCTTGAATTCGCTTAGGAGTTGTGTGAATTGGGTGCGCTCGTGTTCGTCTAGTGAGGCTCCTAGTTGTAGTTCCCTTGGTTCTTCGGGGGTTCCCACGTTTATGGTTATGGTTTCCTCGATGATTGGGTCTTGTGTCTTTGGGTGTACAAGGTTTGCAATGTATTTGTTTAATGATTCGTTTGTTTGTTCATTTTCGCATGAGTTAGTGTCTTTTGTATTTTGTGTTTTGTTGATTGTTTGTTGATCTTTGTTTGTTTGTGTTTTGTTATTTTGAGACAAGACGTAAGCAGATTTATTCATTTCATTATTTTGAAGAGAATTATTCGACAAATCAGAAAATTGCTTGGAGCTAGCCTCCGTAAAAAGGAAATCTAAACTAAAGCTAGAGTCTAGGATAGATGGGTCGCCAGATGACCCGACACTAAGAGCATTAGAATCTAAAAGAATTTCTTCTTCTTCTTCATCGTTTTCTGTGCCGCTGGAGGTGCTTGAGCTGCTTGAGTTGCTTGAGTTGTAATCACTCTCGTCCTTGTCTTTGACATTGGTGACATGGTCGAAAAGTGGTCCTTCACCGGTGATAAGCTGGAAGTGGTGACCTTGTGCGTCGGTCCACTTCAGCGTCTTATACCATCCGTTGAGGGTTTTGTCCGTGGCGTCGGCTATGAGTAAGTTAGGATCGAAGTGACGGTCTCGCATGATCGTAGAGACAATCTCTTCATTCTTGGTGCTCGGTGAGGCCTTGAGTGTGTTAGGCTCAGCCTCACTAGAGAAACAAGCTTCGGATGAATGAATGATGTCTCGAAGGGAGGTATTCCCGTCGACTGTTCCTCCGGGGGTGAAATATGCCTTCAGGTCGAGGATGTAAGGTCGCAGGGTGACCTTGTGGGTTGACTTTCGTCTTTGGATTTCCTTAACCATCTTCTCGTGGTCGCCCTTTTTGGGCTTGTAGCCTAAACCCATGGTGAGCCAAAGGCTGTTGTTGTTTTTTGCTCTGAAAGGTTTGTAGGTTTTGATTGGTGTGCGCGTGATGGCGCCAACTTCGAAGTCGAAACCATATAAGTCTTCTGCGGGTTCAGCCACAATTTCGGCAGAATTGGGCTCTTTTGGTGTATCGAAAAGGGCTCGGAAGTTTGAGGCATTCAAGGTTATGATTTCCTCGTTGAGAGGGATCTTAACCTTTTGATGTAGAGTAGAAGTTACGGCCTTGGTGGAGTGAATCCACAGTCGTCCTAGGAGTATGTTATAGGAAGGGGTCATGTCGATGACTTGAAATTCGACTTTTCTTTCTATGGGACCACTGCGTATGTGAAGGGAAATGGTTCCTTTCACGTGACGTCGGGTTCCGTCGAAAGCTTTGACTCCGTCCATGCTTGGGGTGAAGTCTTTATCGGATAGGCCGAGGCGATGTGCGGTGGCCAATGGTAGAACATTGACTGCAGATCCGTTGTCAACAAGGGACACGGGAAAAGTTTTCTTCATACATTCCACGCTAATGTATAGGGCGAGGTTGTGGTTTGACCCGAATGCGGGGAGATCATCATTTGAGAAGGTGATAGCCCCCGGTAACCAATCCCTCGTGACATGGCTGACCATTTGATCTGGAGAGATCTCAGCGTCTGCACATGCTATTTGTAGAGCGCGAATGAATGCATTCCTATGTTCAGCTGAGTCTCGTAAAAGGGCCCAGATGGAAACATCGGCTTTTGTGCGAGCGAGTTGCTTCTGAAGCACCTCATTCGTGTTAGGTGGTGGAATTACTGTAGAGGTGGAGGGTGTACTTGTAGAGGGGTTATCTTCTTGGGCTACGGCCTTGCCTTTCTCGGCCGCAGTTGCTTTTCTGGCATGTTCATATGTGAAAATATTTTGATAAGGACGACCAGAGCGTGTGAGATGTGAAACCTCGTCTTGGTCTTCCTTCTCGGGCTGCTCGCCTTTTTCTTTTTGATCCTTGCTTTCGGACTGCTTGCCCTTTTCTTTTTGATCTTTGCTTTCGGACTGCTTACCCTTCTTTTTCTTCCCCTTCTTGTTGCTTTTGTTTTTATTCGAGGAAGGAGTAGTCGAGAGTTGGGCTACCGTTTTGTTAGTGGGTGGCCACTCTTCGTCTTCGTCATCACTGAACCAGACCCCATTGATTTGGTTGTTGGTGGGTGTGACCAAGTAGGAGCAATCCATGCCGGGTGTTGATCCGAGGGAGATTGCCGGGTTGTCATAGATGGTGGAGTTGCTTTGGGTTCCGAGGGCAATTTCAATGAGTTCTTCGAAATTCTCGGCGTCGCCGTAATCAAAATGTCTTCGCCACTCGGGTCGTAAGCTACCGAGAAATGTGTACATGAGTTCGTCCTCGTGTGGAGGATTCTGAACCTGGGCAAGTAATCCTCTCCAACGGACGAGATATTGGGTGAAATCCTCCTCATCCCTTTGGAGTTGGGTGACGAGAGTGTGGAGGGAGACATGCTTGTCGGCCTTGGAACGTTGTTCTAAACGTGCAACTTCGAGTTGATGCAAGGCCTTCAAGTTGTCAATGTTTTTGGTGAGCTGTTCAATGCGGTGACGGAGGGTTTTCAGCTTGTTGAGGTTAGCCATCTTTGAGGAGCGTTTGAAGGAAGGAGTGATGATGCGATTCATGGTGAGTATTCAGCTGAGGCCTGCATTTCACTTTGCATATTAGCGACACGACTCGACCCACTAGACTCACATTCATTTTAGGCATTCATTTTAGCTCATTTCTTTATTTAGAAAGACCTTTTAAGCTTGAAAAAGGAGGTTTTCGAAAAGGTTTTGCTAAGGGAAGCTTTTTGAGGCGAGGATGCGTGCGCACATCTCGTCTCGATGTTAAAAGATTTTGCTTTGCATCCGTCGAACTGAGTGTCGGCGATTTGCTGAGGTGAGCTCGAGTCGGATGTGTAAAAGAGGAAGGATTCGGCTCGAGCAAGTCGAGTCGAGGATGTTAAAACGGAGTCTAGGCCGTATAACCTAGAAAATCGAAATCCACGAGCTCGGGTTTTAATCCTTGCTCGGGTTTTTGCTTGTTAGTGAAAAAGGAAAATTCGCGATAGTTTTGTTTGAAAAGTGTCAGTTTGTTAGATGTTAGGTTCATTTATCTTTGAAACGTTTGAGCGAGTTTTCGAAGATATGAATGCAAAATGCTTATTTTGAAAAAGACCATGGAGTGCATAGCCTCGAACTCGTACGTATGACTCAAAAAGGGTGAAAATGAGTCAGTCGGGTACACCTCCAACTACCTCGAGTACGCTTTGGCAGATACTTAACCCCTTCATTTCCTTCTGGGCGATAGGTTTTTCTGAAGGGAACCTTTGAAGCGGTCGAGATAGCCGTTTACGGCAAGCCGTGGAGGGGCGAGAGGAAAGTTAGTCCGGCATGTGCTTTATCGAGTGGACAAGCCTGCATGTGAGAACCACCTCTCGAGGGTGCAAAGGGTGCCTAGATTCCAAAAGGAATGGACTCTAAACGATTGTGCATAGCTCAAATATGTATACTTGGATTGTTCAAGGCTTTCAAGTTTCACCTCTTTATTTTTAAAAAGAAAAAGCTAGTTTTAAGTTTTAAAAATAAGATCTCCCCAGCGGAGTCGCCAAACTGTGGAACCCGGGATCGGACCCAACTCGGCGTCTTGCTTAAGGGCGGATTTTAAAGTTAAAAAAGATTAAGTTAGAAAAACCTTTAAGAACTGTTATGGAGTCGCCACCTAATTATCGCGGAAATTAGGAACCTGCTACCATGTTCTAAGCTAAAAACATGTCCTAGATTTTGGAGCACGCCGACACCCCTAGATCTAAGGCTTGTGAAACCAGATTGGATTCGGGGTGAGGGTACTTTAGAAAAAGAGTTAATTCAAATAATGATTTATGAAAACCTTTTAGAAAAGCCTATGTAAAAATAGCCTCTACTGACCTAGAACAATCCTTGTAAGATGAAATTTGAGCCAATGTTATCGCTACGTACAAGTGCGATAAGTTTGTAAAAGAATGCAAATGCAGATGCAAAAAGATTGATTAAAACCCTCAGTTTAGCATGTTTAACTTGTTAACGAATACGGTTCAGTTAAAGGTCGAATTCATTGTTTAAGTTGATTTTAATGCAAAATAAGAAGGTGCAAGATGCATGCAAATAAAATAAAGTTCAATTGTCCATTGGTTTATTTTATAAGGGTCGGTTGCTTATGCGACTTTGGCGTGTCATCGGATATGGAGTGTACCCGAAGTAAAATAGAACACTTGGAGTGCAAGCGCGCTGGGTGCCAAAGCCGGGGGGGGCGCTAAAGTGTAGACCCCTTTGTTAGTCCATAGAAAATAAGAAAAAGCTTTGATCCAAGTGGATCGGTACCTACCTTGTCCTGACGCTTCAGATCTGGGCAGAGCTTCGCTTCTTGAACTTAAAAGGAGGATGAATTCAACACGGGATGGTGTGTTGAACTCAAGGATTTGAGTGCGTGAGGCTTTTGTGGATGCAAAAGTGTAAGATGAGAGAATTTGTGGTGTAAGAGATGTATTCTGGTTGTGAATTGTGTGTTTGAGGTCGAGGTATAGGGGTGTATATATACTAAAAGACCTCGGAGAAATTAGGAAATCGGGGATAAAAACAGGCCTGGGAACCGCATAGCCTTATGCGGTTGCCTGGGGAAACCGCATAGGCTTATGCGGTTGCCCCACCAAACCGCATAAGCTTATGCGGTTCGAAGGTTGGGTTTTTTGTGTAGTTTCCTAGTTTCGGTTGAATTATATCTTGGAAAGATTTCGTGATAATCTCAAACGTGTGGCTCAAGAAAACCTCTAGGATATTTCTGAGATATTTTGTGATGCTTAGGGCTTTGGAGTGCGGGCCAAAGGCTGGGTTTGGGCTTCGGTTTGAACTGAGACCCAAAAATGAAAAGGGTGTATTTGCATAGTTTTTGTGAGATAAGGTAAGACGTGAAGCCGTATTTTGTGTAAGCAGGGGCTAAAGGGGTGATTTAGCCACCGGGCCTAAATTTAGGAATTTAGGAATGCTGAATTAGACCTCGTTAATGTAAAAGGACGAATTGTAGTGCAAATGCGAAGCTCATGCCAAATGAAGCAAGACAAGGACCTAGCTAGACTCCAAATGGACAAAATGAACGTTTATTTAAAGCGATGTGAAGCGACCTTAAACATTTTAACATTTAAAACGACTCAGAATGAATTCGACATTAGTTAGAACCGTTTAAGTCAATGTTAAAGCATGCGTAATAAAAGTCCGTGATACATCACAGGGTTTTGTTTGGGAGGGTACGGATATGGGTATCCACACCTCCCCCAAACCAGAATCGCACATTGTCCTCAATGTGGAAAACAGCACAACCACAACAGCAGAGAAGGACAAATAATAGATGGGGTAGGAAAAAGAAAGCGAGGAAAAAGGGTAAGAAAGCTCACATTATCAAAAAGAAGCTCCCCCAAACCGAAGCGAAGCATGGAGTGCGGCTATAAATCCACGAATATGCGTCCAAATCAGTCCAGCTATGTAGTACTTCGGATGAGTATACGAGGAAAGACGAAACAGAGCTTCAGGGGGTCCGGCCGGCCGGCTGGGACCCCAAACTTCAATTTTTTTGCGTTTTTTCTGTTCTCCAAATTTGTGCTCTGACCGGGCTGGCGTGATAGGCGGTGACATGCCTCCTCGTGAGCATTCTCAAGAATACTAAGGATCAAAAGTCCTAAAGTACCTGCGCGCTAAAATCACAAATAATAATACCCTCAACCTCACGCGCTCAATAAAACGTAAAATGTCATAAAAAGCAAACCAAACCAAAGTAAAGTACAACAAAATACAACGTCATCGGGTTGCCTCCCGGAAGCGCTGGTTTATAGTCCCGCACGACTCTTCAAGGCTTCAAAATCAAGTATAATTAGGCCAAGGACGTTGGCCATTCGCAACTCCTTCACTTGGCGAAACAGCATCCGATCGCCAAAGAACTCTACCATCCCGCGGCAAAGCATTATAATCCATCACACAGGGGACCCCATCTCGAAACGGCTCTCCAAATCGCCTGCATGCTCCAAGCGGCTCGACCGTGGGTCCTTTATCTCCATTGCTAGCGTCGTAAAGGTCGGCTTTGAGCAGCTTTCTCTCCCCCAAACCATCCTTGCAGCCATCCTGTATAGAACCTGCGCACGGAGAAGAGACATGCAAAACCTCCACAGAGTCTCCAGTAGAGTGAGACGGAGGTATAACGTCAATAGAACAAACCGACTCTAGACGCATAGGGGACCGCGGGGTACTAGACTGCGTGTAAGTCAACTTTTCACCCCCCACCGTGAATGCTAAGGTCTTATTACCCACATCGATTACAGCACCTGCAGTATGCAGGAAAGGTCTCCCTAAAATGATCGGGATGTGGACGTCCTCAGGTATGTCTAGCACTACAAAGTCTACAGGGATAAAGAACTTTCTAACCTGCAAAGGGACGTCTTGTAGGATACCTAAGGGACGCTTAACAGAACGGTCAGCCATCTGCAAAGTAATGCTAGTGGGTCCCAAATTTGTCATATTTATCTTCTAACACATCGAATAGGGGATGACACTAACACTCGCTCCTAGGTCACATAAGGCGTTCTTGACCACAAACTTACCTACGGAGCATGGGATGGAAAAGGTCCCGGGGTCACTAAGCTTAGGGGGTTTACTACCCTGCAACCTAGTACTAGCCTCCCCCACAAAAGCAACAGTGGAAACGTCATCAAGCGTACGCTTCCTAGCTAAGACTTCCCTCAAAAACATAGCGTACACGGGAATTTGAGTCACAAGGTCAATGAAGGGAACATTTACCTGTAGAGCTTTGATGACGTCCACGAACTTCTTAAACTTAGCCTCGGGTCCCGCATTTCGTTGTCGTCCCGGAAATGGTAGTTTGATCTGAATCGGGGGCGAGAGAGTAGCAACAGGAGCACCAGAAACAACACCCGCATCATTCTTCCCCGTAGCGGCCAGTCGGTAGGTTGGACGGCCGGCCGATCGGCCATTGCCGACCGGCTGCGACCTCTGATCCCTCGGATCATCGTAGGACGTGCCGCTCCTCAGAGTTATAGCACACGCAGTGTCAGGAGGAGGATTAGGAGGATTACCTTGCGACGGTAATGAACCCGGTTGACGCGTCGCTTGTGAAGTGGCGAGCTGTGCCACTTGAGACTCCAACATCTTTATTGCCGCGTCCTTAGCTTGCCCGTCCTTCTGCATTTGCTGCAGCATCATTTCTTGCGACTTCTGCACGGCCAACGTCACTTGCTGCATCTGCATCATCGTGGCCTTCATCTCGGCCATAGGATCGGGTCCCGGGGTAGTTTGTGGTGGAATATAGGGCGGTTTTTGGTAGTTAGGTGGGGGTGGTTGGAAATCTTGTGAGGAGGGATGTAGGGAGCGTTTTGGGGTGGTTGGGTGGTCGGGTTAAGTACGTTTTGGTTACGATAGGACAGGAGTGATCGGTCGTAACCCGGCTGGTTTTGGTAGGGAAGGTTTTGGTTGCAGGATTGATAAGCGTAAATCTGCTCGTGGGGTGCAGCATACCCCGTAGAATAACCCAACTCGTGCCCTGCAATAGCATTCACATGGCCACTAGAAGAACTACCACCATGCATCATATCAATCTTAGTAGTTAGCGCAGCAATCTAGCTAGTGAGCGCGCTAATGCTCTCCATATCATGGTCCTGGTGTGCAGACCGTGAATTACCCCTCGGCTTCCCAAACTGAGATGAATGAATTGCCATCTCCTCGATCAACCCCCACGATTTATCGTCGTCGACGTTGTTAGCAAAACGTCCCTCCGCAGCAGAATCAAGGATAGAACGGCTCTCAGCATACAAACCGTTATAAAAGGTCATAATCACGAGCCAATCATTCAATCCATGATGAGGACAATCCCGAATCAGCTTCTTATACCTCTCCCAAGCTTCAGCTAGTGACTCGTCAAACGTTTATTTGAAGCTTTGAATCTGACTGCGCATTTGATGGGTGCGCTCTGGGGGATAAAACTTCGAGTAGAAAGCAAGAGCTAACCCCCTCCAATCCGTAATACCAGCAGCCTCCTTGTCGAGGTCCGTGATCCACTCACGAGCTCGATCTTTCAACGAAAAAGGGAACAGCATTTCCCTTATTTGATTTTGAGTGATCCCAGCCTGCTTTATCGTCGAACAGTAGTCCGTAAAAACCTGCATGTGTCGACCAGGATCCTCCGTAGGATAACCACCGAACTGATTCCGCTCCACCAAGTTAAGAAAGGCGGGGCGAATCTCAAAGTTGCCCGTCAAAGTAGCGGGCATCGTGAATCCATTAGGAATGGATTCCGGCTTAGGTACCGAGTGACTATATAGCTTCGGCATAGTCACTGGATGTGTAAAAACTGGAGTAACTGGAGGTGTGTCCTCATCGTAGGACGATTGCGTTGCACTGGACTCCGCTTTTGATGCTTCCTCACTATCAAGATCAATTAATTTGATCGCTTCCTTACGTAGTCTATGTAATGCTCGCTCAGGTTCAGGCTCAAAAGGAACTAGAGTCCGAGGTGACCTGTGCATAAACAAACTACAAGAAAACGATGAGAAACGGCCTCAAGGAACTAGGTTCCTTGAGACTAAGGAGATAAACCTGCAACTAAACAATAACTAAAACTAACAAAACCGTTTCCCCGGCAACGGCGCCAAAATTTGATGAGGCTAAATCGTCACGCCTATCAAAAATAAACCTAGGCAAACAACTAACAGAAGCTAGCGGTAAGTAGGGTCGAGATCCACAGAGAAACAGCGTAGTTATAAGTTAAGTCGGACGAAAACAGGTTTAACTCAAGGGTATGAAAAGGTTGGTTTAAACTATGAACTAAGACAAAAATAAAGACGAATAAAAATCTATAAGGAGAAGGATTAGGGTATCGGGTTCATTATGACAGTGATTCAGGAACTCAAGTTCATAAGAAGGAAGCAATAAACTGTGCAAATGATTAGGTTTGGAATACGCTCTCTCGAGTCAATATTAACCTTAAGCAAATTTAGCGGGCTCTCGCAACTTACTAAACTCAACTTATCAATCTCGCGTAAGTCTAGTTTTAACTCGGCTTTCGATCTTAAATTAAAACTTACTCAGGCTCAATCAAACTCAGACAAATAGTTGATCAGGCGAAATAATCCTAATTCAATTGGCATAAAACGCGTAGAAAGAAACTCAAGTGCACAATATATTCAACCAGTTTAATCTAAAAACATATTCCTGAACCAAAGGCACAAATTCCCCTCAAACCCTAATAAGGAAATTAGCTGCGCATAATAGAAACTAAAGCAAAACAATGATAATAAGAAGACATGATGAAAGAAAAGCAATTGAAATTAAACCTGAAAGTAATCTTGAATAAATACGGAGTACCGACGATTACAAGAAAACCAATCTTGAAACTAACTAATTGAGTTTGAGAGTTTTGTAAAAAGAGAAAATAAATAAAGCAGTAAACCTAAAAGAAGGATGTGAAAAATAAAGCATAAGGTGTTTAAATCTCGACCTAAGAGTATATATATAAGTTTCCTAAAATCAAACTCGGAATAAAACAAAATCGACTCGAAAAATCCCTCTCAGCCGGCTGGCCGGCTGCCGGCCTGGCTGGACCGGCCTGACCCTCACCTGGGCCGGCTCTCTTCAACCTTCAACTTAGGCCCAACTCTCATTTGGGCTTCAATTTATTCGTGGCCTTTAGTCTTTTGATCTTATATTTGAACTCCCGAGCTTCCATATGAGCTCGAGCTTGGTCTCGTGGTCTCAAATCTCGAATTAGCTCCAAACGCCTTGGGTTTTGGCTCAAAACCACCAAAACCTGCAAAACATAAATAAAAGGCAGCAGTATCGAGAGATATAACGAATAGCTCATAAAGTTGTACTAAACTCAACTGAACGTGAGCTAAATGAAACTAAGTCGGGGGCATAAAACGTATAAAAATAGCACTTATCATTTATCGATTATTTTTACTGCTGAAATGGCTGTTTCGTGGCTGCCCTCTGTTGTTAAGTTGGCTGCTGTAAGATGAGGCTAATGGCTGTCGTGTACTGCCTTACGGGGCGGCTGTCTCGGTTGTCAATGTGGCTATCATAGGTGCAAGTGTAGGCTGCCATTTTACACGTCTTTTCTGTCAATTTAGGGGGCTGCACACCGCTGTCTCGCTGCTGTGATTTGTTGATGTATGGCCCGAGTTAGAGGGCTGTGACATTGTCATTTTGGACTGTTAATATGTGTGCAACGCTAGGTTTATTCGTGACTGTAACTTGTTACAGTTTTCCTTTTTGGAGCTGCTGCTCGCCCTTATTCTCTTGCAGTTTTAACCATGATCGGGTGGGTTAATTTGTGGAATCGAGGTCGTGGTTACGAGGTGTGGATACCCATATCCGTACCTTCCCAAACAAAACCCTGTGATGTAACACGGACTTTTATTACGCATGCTTTAACGTTGACTTAAACGGTTCTAACTAATGTCGAATTCATTTTGAGTCATTTGAAATGTTAAAATGATTTAGGTCGCTTCACATCGCATTTAAATAAACGTTCATTTTGTCCATTTGGAGTCTAGCTAGGTCCTTGTCCTGCTTCATTTGGCATGAGCTTCGCATTTGCACTACAATTAGCCCTTTTACACTAACAAGGTCTAATTCAGCATTCCAAAATCCCTAAATTTAGGCCTGGTGGCTAGATCTTCCCTTTAGCATCCTCTTACACAAAATACAACCTCACGTCTTACCTTATTTCACAAAATCTATGCAAATACACCTTTTTCATTTTTCCGGGTCTCGGGCCCGAAACCGAGCCCAAACCCAGCCTTTGGCCCGCACTCCAAAGCCCTGAACATCAAAATATCTCAGAAATATCCTAGGCCTTTTCCTTGACGTGCAAGTAAGGATTATACTAAATCTTTTCGAGATATAATCAAACCGGAACTAGGAAACTACGCTAAAAACCACACCTTCAAACCGCATAGTCTTATGCGGTTTGGGGTGGCAACCGCATAAGCCTATGCGGTTTGCCTGGGCAACCGCATAAGGCTATGCGGTTTCCTGGCTTGTTTTTATCCCAGAATTTCCTAATTTCTCCGAGGTTTTTAGTATATATACACCCCTATACCTGACCTCGAAAAACACAATTCACAACCAATTTTCACAGCAAACACACCACAAAACTCTCTCAAAGCCTCACGCAATCAAATCCTTGAGTTCAACACTCCATCCCGTGTTGAATTCATCCTCCTTTTAAGTTCAAGAAGCGAAGCTCTGCCCAGATCTGAAGCGTCAGGACAAGGTAGGTACCGATCCACTTGGATCAAAGCTTTTTCTTATTTTCTATGGACTAACAAAGGGGACTACACTCTAGCGCCCCGGCTTTGGTACCCAGCGCGCTTGCACTCCAAGTGTTCTATTTACTTCGGGTAAACTCCATATCCGATGACACGCCAAAGTCGCATAAGCAAGCGACCCTTATAAAATAAACCAATGGACAATTGAACTTTATTTTATTTGTATGCATCTTGCACCTTCTTATTTTGCATTAAAATCAACTTAAACAATGAATTCGACCTTTAACTGAACCGTTTTCGTTAACAAGTTAAACATGCTAAACTGAGGGTTTTAATCAATCTTTTTGCATCTGCATCTGCATTCTTTTACAAACTTTTTCGCACTTGTACGTAGCGATAACATTAGCTCAATTATCATCTTACTTGGATTGTTCTAAGTCAGTAGAGGCTATTTTTACATAGGCTTTTCTAAAAGGTTTTCATAAATCATTAATTGAATTAACTCTTTTTCTAAAGTACCCTCACCCCGAATCCAATCTGGTTTCACAAGCCTTAGATCTAGGGGTGTCGGCGTGCTCCAAAATCTAGGACATGTCTTTAGGCTTAGGACATGATAGCAGGTTCCTAATTTCTGCGATAATTAGGTGGCGACTCCAAAACAGTTTTAAAGGTTTTTGTAAATTAGTCTTTTTAACTTAATCCGCCCTTAAGCAAGACGCCGAGTTGGGTCCCGTCCGATCCCGGGTTCCACTGTTTGGCGACTCCGCTGGGGAGCATTTTATTTTTAAAAACTTAAAACTAGCTTTTTCTTTTTAAAAATAAAGAGGTGAAACTTGAAAGCCTTGAACAATCCATGTATACATAATTGAGCTATGCACATTCGTTTAGAGTCCATTCCTTTTGGAATCTAGGCACCCTTTGCACCCTCGAGAGGTGGTTCCCACATGCAGGCTTGTCCACTCGATAAAGCACATGCCGGACTAGCTTTCCTCTCGCCCCTCCACGGCTTGCCGTAAACAGCTATCTCGACCGCCCCAGTGCTCCCTTCAGAAAACCTATCGCCCCGGCGTAAGGAAATGAAGGGGTTAAGTATCTGCCAAAGCGTACTCGAGGTAGTTGGAGGTGTACCCGACTGACTCTTTTTCACCCTTTTTGAGTCATACGTATAAGTTCGAGGCTATGCACTCCATAGTCTTTTTCAAAATAAGCATCTGCATTCATATCTTCGAAAACTCGCTTAAACGTTTCAAAGATAAATGAACCTAACATCTAACAAACTAACGCTTTTCAAACAAAACTATCGCGAATTTTTGAAACAAGCTTTCTCAAAATTCTCCTTTTTCACTAACAAGCAAAAACCCGAGCAAGGAATAAAACCCGAGCTCGCGGATTTCAATCCTCTAGGTCACACGGCCTAGACTCCACTTTTAACATCCTCGACTCGATCTGCTAACCACTCTCGAGTCGAATCCTCCCTCTTTTACACATCCGAACTCGAGCTCACCTCGGCAAATCACCGATACTAGTTCGACGGGTGCAAAGCAAAACGTTTTAACATCGAGGCAAGATGTGCGCACAGTTCCTCGTCTCAAAAGCTTCCTTTAGCTAAAACCTTTTCGAAAATCTCATCTTTTCAAAACATAAAAGGTCTTTCTAAACAAAGAAATGAGCTAAAATGAATGCTTAAAAATGAATGTGAGTCTAGTGGGTCGAGTCGTGTCCCTAATATACGAAGTGAAATGCAGGCCTCAGCTGGATACTCGACGCACTAAACAACGTGTAATAATCTCATACAAGAAACGAACCTACACCCGCAAAATGGCCGGCAACAACGAAGAAGTCAATGCACTCCGTGACCAAGTTGCAAAGCTGACCGCTGACCTTGAGGGCCTTTTGACCCACCATACAGTCGAGGTGGAACGCATGGAACTCAAGATTAAGGAGGAAGCTGATAGGCATGCTAAGAAACTCCAAGCTATGGAGGAGAGGCTCTATGTCTCGAGCACTTACTCTATCCACAAGGAGAATGAGAACGTGCCTACTAGCATTAAGGATGAGCTCCCAAACAAGCTCGCCCTTAGTGATCTCCCTATCTTTCAAGGACATGAGAGCCCGATCATTCACATCCGAGCTTTCAAATCCCAAATGGCCATCAAGGGGGTCGACTCCAAACATTGGCTCACTCTCTTCCCGCACTCATTGGCGGCAGTGCCGAAGACATGGTTCTACTCACTCGACCCACAGCGGGTCCCCACCTTCGAGGAACTCACAATCGAGTTCGACCGACAGTACCGAGACAATGAAGACACCCAAGTCTCAATTCGCACCCTAGAAGTCCTATCTCAAAAGGACAATGAAGGCTTCACCGACTATCTCACTCGTTGGAAGAAGCTAAGCGCTCAAATCCCCAACCGTCCCCGCGAGGACGAGCTCGTACCGAAGTTCATAAATAACTTGCGACCCGTGTATCAATTCTACATGAGGTACAGCAACATTCAGAACTTCAAAGAACTAACTAAGGTCGGCACTCAAATCGAAGATGACCTTAGGACTGGCACCATGGCTAAATACACCGGCCATGCTTATCAAGGAAGCTCCTCTAAGTCTTCCCGCACGGTCAAGAACGACGAAAATCGCACCGTCGGCAACCTCGACGATGACACCCTCGACGCCTTTGCAACTACCTTCTCGCCGCCTCCCAAGGCCAAGCGAAGCTTCGACCCTCTCTTTATGTCTTACTCCAAGGCATTTCAAAGGTTGGTCGAGAAAAACTACCTACAACCGATTGGGCCTACTAGCGAGCCGCCCGAAGACAAGAAATCAAAATCATGGGACCCCAACGCCTTCTGTGCATACCATCGGGGCATGGGGCATAGCACTGAGAGTTGTCTCAAACTCAAACACGCCATCCAAGATCTCATCGATCAAGGAAGAATCAAGAAACCTCGGATGAAAACCACACTTTCCTCCAGCAACGACGCAATCTACATCACAACTCAAGCAACTCGAGCAGCTCAAGCAGCTCCAACGGCACAGAAGACGACGAAGAAGAAGAAGAGATTCTTTTAGCTTCTAATGCTCTTAGTGTCGGGTCACCTGTCGACCCATCTATCCTAGACTCTAGCTTTAGTTTAGATTTCCTTTTTACGGAGGCTAGCTCCAAGCAATTTTCCGATTTGTCGAATAATTCTCTTCAAAATAATGAAATGAATAAATTTGCTTACGTCTTGTCTCAAGCTAAAACAAACAACAAAATACAAACAATCAAAAATCAACAAGCAACAAACAAAACGCCAAATACAAAAGACACTAACTCATGCGATGAAAATGAACAAACAAATGAATCATTAAACAAATACATTGCAAACATTGTTTACCCAAAAACACAAGACCCAATCATCGAGGAAACCATAACCATAAACGTGGGAACCCCCGAAGAGCCAAGAGAACTACAACTAGGTGCCTCACTAGACGAACGCGAGCGCGCCCAATTCACACAACTCCTGAGCGAATTCAAGGACGTATTCGCTTGGTCGTACAAAGATATGCCCGGAATCGAACGAAGCATAGCCGAGCACCGAATCCCCATTAAACCCGGTTATAAACCCATCAAACAAAAGCTAAGAAGACTACGCCCTGAATGGTCCCTTATGGTTAAGGAAGAAATCGAAAAACAACTGCAAGCCGGTTTCATCCAAGTCATCGAGTATCCTGAATGGGTCTCAAACATGGTCCCAGTCTTGAAAAAGAATGGCAAGATTCGAGTATGCGTTGACTTTCGCGACTTGAACAAAGCTAGTCCCAAAGATGACTTTCCATTACCCCATGTGGACGTCCTAGTCGACAACACCGCCGATCACGCCCTCCTATCCTTCATGGACGGCTACGCAGGCTATAACCAAATCAAAATGGCTTGCGAGGACATGGCAAAAACGGCCTTCATTACACCGTGGGGCACATATTGCTACACGGTCATGCCTTTCGGCCTAATCAATGCCGGTGCTACATACCAACGCACCGCCACAACCCTTTTACATGACATGATGCACAAAGAAGTCGAAATCTACGTCGACGATTATGATCGTGAAGTCAAAGGAGAGAAGTGGTCACATCACTAACCTTCGCAAGTTCTTCACTCGCTTACGACAATACAAAATGCGCCTCAATCCCCAAAAATGTACTTTTGGAGTAAAGTCCGGTAAACTACTAGGACACGTAGTGAGCCAAAGAGGCATCGAGGTCGACCCCTCGAAAGTCAAAGCAATCCTAGAAATGCAACCCCCGAAGAACCTCGACGAAATTCGAAGTTTCTTGGGCCAAATCCAATACATCTCGCGCTTCATTAGCAAACTCACCATGATATGTGAACCAGTTTTCAAGAAGCTCAAGAAAACCGACCACGTTAAATGGGACGAAGAATGTCAGTAGGCATTTGACAAGGTCAAAGAATTACTAACCAACCCGCCAGTTCTACGACCATCCCAAAAGGATTTACCACTATCCTTGTACCTCACAACAACCCCTACCGCCATAGGTGCCATGCTCGCTCAAGAGATAAACGGTGAAGAACACGCAATCTATTACATAAGCAAGAAATTTCTCGATTACGAAACTCGATATTCACCCGTCGAGAAGAGCTGTCTAGCATTGGTATGGTCATCCAAAAAACTCCGTCACTACATGCTAGCACACCAAACGAAGGTCTACTCAAGAATGGACCCCGTAAAGTACCTTTTCGAGAAACCTGTGCTTAACGGACGAATGGCCAGATGGACATTGCTCCTAGCCGAATTCGACCTTAAGTACGTACCCCTCAAAGCAATCAAGGGACGAGCAGTCTCTGATTTCCTAGCCGAAAATGCAATCAACGAAGAGCCAATCATCGATACGACATCCCTTCCAGACGATGGGATTTACAATATCAACCAAGAACAATGGGAGTTATACTTCGACGGCTCCTCCAACTATCGAGGATGTGGAGTAGGAATACTTCTCATATCCCCGAATGGCGAACACACCCCCTTATCCATCAAACTGGATTTTGACGTAACACACAACGCCGCAGAATACGAAGCGTGCTTGCACGGTCTCCAAGCAGCGCTTGTACTCAACGCCCGCAACATAAGAGTCTATGGGGACTCCTCCCTCATAATCAACCAAGTATCCGGAGCATGGAAGATACTCAACGAAAACCTAGCACTATACCAAAACAAAATACAAGAGCTCATAAACGAATTCTATCACGTAGAATTCATACACCTCCCTCGCGAAGAAAATCAATTCGCCGACGCGTTATCCAAGCTCGCGTCACTAATCAACATACCCCCGGGGATGGAAACACTACCCATTGTCGTGGAACGACGGAACGAACCCGCCTACATCTGTGACATTGAAACCGAGGAAGAACAATCCGACCCTTGGTACCAAGCAATCATCAACTACAAAACAAACGGCGAATACCCACCAAACATTGACAAACGAGCCAAAAGAGCCCTACGCCTATTATCATCACAATTCGTGATGGAAATGGGCAAGCTACTCAAAAAAACGCCTCAAGGCACACTACTCTTGTGCGTCGACCACAAAAAGGGACACGAAATCATGTCCCAACTACACGATGGCGAGTGCGGACCACACATGAACGCACGAGCCATGTGCAAACAAATCACAAGGCTAGGATGGTACTGGACCACCATGGAAGCCGATTGCGCAAAATATGTCAAACATTGCCATAACTGCCAAATCTTTGCAAACGTACAACATATACCTCCTTCACCACTCTATACCCTAACCTCGCCATGACCTTTCTCAACCTGGGGAATTGACGTCATCGGCAAAGTTCAACCCGTAGGAGCAGGAGGACACTGCTTCATCCTCGTGGCCATCGACTATTTCACCAAATGGGTCGAAGCCGCATCATACCGTACGCTAGGCACAAAAGAAGTTGCGAAATTCATACAAAACAACATCATTTGTCGCTACGGCATACCCCACGAGTTTATCAGCGACCAAGGCACGCACTTTCAAGGAGAAGTCGAACCACTTCTTCTCAAATACAAGATACAACGACATAAATCATCACCCTATCGACCACAAACTAACGGCGCGGTCGAGGCAGCAAACAAAACCGTCGTATCAATCCTCAAAAAGATGATCGACACCTGCCACGACTGGCCCAACAAAATCCCATTCGCATTATGGGGATATCGCACCACAATCCGCACACCCAGGCATGACACCTACTTCTTAACCTACGGGATGGGCGGATTCAACCCGTAGAAATCGAACTGCAATCCCTTCGAATTCGCATGGAAGCAGACATCCCTGAAGCCGAATGGGCACGCGAACAATACGAACATCTCATCCTTTTAGACGAAACACGGTTACATTCACTAAATGCGGTCCGAGCGTACCAATCTAAACTTACAACGCGCCTACAACAAACGGGTCAAGCCACGAAATATCAAAGTGGGTGACCTAGTACTCAAATCAGTCCGAGCACCATTACCAGTCGACCCAAGAGGAAAATTCAAACCCAATTGGGCCGGACCGTACTTGGTCAAGGAAATCCTCCCTGGAGGAGCCGTGAAGTTGACTGACCTTGACGGCCAGGACTTCCGATTGCCAACAAATCTTGATCAACTCAAGAAATACTACCCCTAAACACAAACAAATTTGCAATGTATTTCAAAAAAAAAAAACAAAAACTCACTCTCGCATGGGTGAACTACGCTCGGTTTGATTCCACGCGCTGTGGATACGTAGGCAGCTTTGCAAAGAGCTCAACCGAATCACACGAACTACGCCGGTTTGATTCCGTGAAACGCGGATACGTAGGCAGCTTGTCAAAAGCACAACCAAACTTCCTAGCACGCAAGCCCAAAGCTTAAAAAGGTCAAGGGCTTTGCACTCACAAAAAGACACGCTCAAAGCTTAAAACGGTCGAGAGCACAGTCAACACAAAACAAAAATCTAAGTCCAAAGCTTAAGAAGGTCGAGGACTTAAGAACAAACAAATCAAATAAACAAATCCAAAGCTTAAAAAGGTCGAGGATTTTGAGACAAAATACGAATGTTCAAAGCTTAAAAAGGTCGAGAACATTTCAAAGCAAAACAAAAGAAAGCAACGAGACAAGGCAAAAGCAAACTAATTCTATTTTATTACTTTATTTAGAATTTTTCGCAATTTAGAAATGAGTTAGGAAAAAGCCTCCTTAACCCTTTATTCGAATCTAGAACATGTATTTGAATTGTAACAACCTGGTTTTTAGTCGACTTTAATTACTAAGGCGGAAATTAATTAAGTCTTAAACCAGCGTTATTAATTATACATAAACCCAAATATTACAACCATCGTTCAAGAGTTGAATGAAACAACTCTAAATACGGTACTTTAAAAGAGTAGCGTTAAATATATTACATATCTCTCAAAAGCAACAAAAGTAAAGCGTAAAAACGTCTCGTGGCCCCGTCCAAAAACCAGCTCCCGGTCCACGATCATCCTGCACAATAAAGCGATGGGGGATGCCATTGAAATGACAAAGGACTAGCTATGCTCATACTTACCCTCGATTTCAATTACTTTGGTTTATTACTATCGCTTTATAACTATAACATTATGATAAAACATAAACATGCTTATTCAAATAGCATATAAAGACATATAAGTCATAATAAGCATGCGGTTTAAAGCGATAAATCATATAAGCATGATATTCAATTAGGAAGGCAAATAACAGATAATAGCATAGCAATAGTGTCACAATATACCACAGGATTACAAAGCGATATCAGATCGCATACAAACATATATAATGTATCATAATCATCATACGTACTTCGATTCATTTCGTAAAGTTGTGGTCTTTAATTTTCAAGATGGTACACACTCGTTCTCATTTAATCGGACAACAAACAACACATCGCTACGAGCCCGACCACCGAGTAGGCCTTTGTACTCGATCGATTGCATCTCACTTCCATAGTGCGAGGCTTACTCGACTCGTAAACCACGCCGAATACTATAATACTTGCATCTCATCCTCTAGTGTTCGAAATGATTCGAACTTCGATACAATCTCGTCAAGTGATCCGTACATGTGGCAAGAACGAATGCTAGTGTCGCGCCCACTCAAGAACGAAACACGGCAAGGAGACTTGAACCGCTATAATCGGCATTAATCGCCACGGTGCCCTGGTAACTTTAGCGAAATAGGGGAATAAAACCCTAGTCTAGTACATGTACACTAGTATCCAATTTAAGAATGGGCTATGCTAATCATAGAGCACCTTAACTCAGGATAAAACGACTATTTCCTAAAGCCTGAGACAAAAGCCTTGGCATATTCATTATCTTGTCCGGCAATGGCGACCGCCACAAGACTATCTTAACCCCACTTCACTCACGATTGGCGTTCCCTTATCTGAGGCCCAAGCTTGACCTTTTATTTAAACATACTCATGATTTATTATTTATTTGATATTACATATCACATGTTTCTAGACTCTCCTAGTCTCATCGTCAAACGTTTAAGTATTTGTAGGTTTCATATGATCACATAACACGTTCGTTTATTATTTGAAGTGTTGTTAATTATTAACGTTTTCAAGTTTCTAAATTGAAACGTTTAATAGTATGTCCAATTTTATTTATGTGTTTTTCAAACACTTTAGGTCATTTACTTCTTCATTTTAAATTTTCTATACTTAGTAAAATTTTTAATTATTTTCAGTATTTCACTATTCACTTTTCACTATTCATCGTATTTTATTATTCCTCGTATTTACTATTCATCGTATTTTATACGTACTTTTATACTTATACTTATTATTATTTTTGTTTATACTTAAGGTATTTTAGTATAATACAAATCTTGTTTTTATTTCCTAAGTACAAATTTTTAGTTTCAAAGTCGTTAGGTTCGTTTTGTACTTAGGCGATTTTTGAAAATATTCTAAAGTCTAGTTTTAAAAACGTTAAGTTCGGTTTGTATTTAGTCATTTATGAAAATATCTAAAAATCATAGTTTCAAAAATGTTAAGTTCATTTTGTATAAAGTGATAATGATTTTCATTTTAAAATATTAGTTTTAAAAATGTTAAGTTCAATTTGTAAAAAGTGATAATGATATTCATTTTAAAATAAGACTCAGTTAAATTTAGTCGTCTATTTATTTAAGTTAGTGATAGTATAGTGGATGATTCATTTATAGTCCGTATGTCCCAAATTCAATAATCCAATAGCAAAGGTAGTACCACACGATTAAATTCATTTTTATAACGGTTACATATTTTTATCGGTTTATAATATTTTGTTTATAACTAAATCGATTTATACAAAAATTCAATTCTAACTACTATTTAACTTTAGTGACTTAGTGATAATTTCATTTTAGTCAAATTTAGTCCATTTAATTTGGATATGCCGTGTATATGTATAC
This sequence comes from Dianthus caryophyllus, assembly GCA_023091065.1. Taxonomy (NCBI): domain Eukaryota; kingdom Viridiplantae; phylum Streptophyta; class Magnoliopsida; order Caryophyllales; family Caryophyllaceae; genus Dianthus; species Dianthus caryophyllus. The sequence continues at coordinate 23,358,420 of CM041527.1, forward strand.
TATGTCGAAATTGATTTATTTCTTTTAATTTCTTAATTCTAACTTATTAATTACTAATTAAATTATTTTAACAATAAACTAAAAAGTGATAAAACAAAATTTAACCCTAAAAATAGGCCTAATGCCGTGAGCATGTATAGGTGGTTCTAAAATTTCATTTTTCGATTTTATCGGTTTTTAGCTTAAAGTCTTTATATTTTAATTATTCTAATTATACTAAATCGGTTTAAACTAAAATGAAATTTACTAAAAAATTTCATTTATATTTATGAATAGTGTTTTTTCAACACTTTAATTTTCTAACTTGTTAATCTAAATGATTTATAATGTTTTAAGTGGATTTATATTATAAGACTAACATTATATAAAGTAATAACCAAACATAAACACAAAATAATAACAAACATAAACTAAAACAAAATCAAAGAGAGTAAAAATGAAGAACACACATGAACATCAACATGAGTTTGCAAGAACAACAAAATAAACTTCAAGAACACTATTTTCATTTTTAACAACTTATGTTTTATTTTCCTAATTTAATTTTTTCACATGAACACATCTATTTTAACTAACTTATTCTAACATATTATTTACAAAAATTAAAAGTGAAAATATATTAAAAAAATGGGAAAAAGCAGTGTATATTCATGTATGTGTATAAATTTTCATTTTCGATTTTTAATCACTTTAAACTCATTTTTAATATTTCACATAATTTTTATATAACATTACTACTTCATTAAAACATAAATAAACATAAAAATCATATGAACATAAATTAAAAATGCTCAAAATTAATTTAACTAACATATGAACAACATTACTACAATTACACTATTATCATTATTACCTATTTATTATCATTTTATTATATAACACATAAACATATAAGTTCATACAAGTGATGTTTAACATATTTAACATAATTTTCATACTCATAAAATTATAATAACAAAACAAACTAATTTACTAAAAGAATAATACAAGACAAAGCTAGTCACCTTAATTAGGAAGTTAAACGTCGGGATCTAAAATAAATTTTAGATCGGATTTTTCTTCACCCATAACCCATGTTATTTACCCAAATAATCCATGTAAGTTAGCTCCTAAAATACCCATTAATGAACTTAGAACACTTATGATTTATTAGAAATATTATTAAGGTTTTAAGTTAAGTGTTTTTGGATAAAAATGAAAGAAAATAAATGGGAGAAAAGGAGAGGAAGTGGCCGGCTAGAAGAGGAGAGAAATGAGGGTGTTTTTGCTCTTGTGAAATAATGAAACAAAAGGTAGTATAATTTGGGAGAGTATGGTATTGTGTTGTATAAGTTTAGTTAAATTAGAAATAATGTTTAAATGTAATTTAGATGTGATGATGAATATAGAGTATAAAGAAGGGAAGTGATGTTGTAGTATACTTGTAGGGTGGCTTGTGTAAGTGTAGAGGAGGCTAAAGTTGTCTTGCATGTGTTTAAAGTGGCCGGCCTAATGGTGGCTCACATGGGCTCGATTTTTCGTTTTTGGAATTTTCGATTTACGCGTACGCGAAAAGTCTTGAAATAAAATATATGATTCTAAAATAATGTTTAGAAGTAAGATTGAAAATGAAAATGAAAATAAAACTTGAAGTGTGATTAAAATAAAAATTGGGTTTTGGCTCCTCGAATTTTGATTAAAAATTTACTAGTCCGAAATATATATTTTTTTGGATGAAAGTTAATGATTTAAATAATTAGAATCAAACGTCAAAAAGTTTATCAGTTTAGATTAAGTATAACTTCAAATATCGACAATTTAGGAGAAAGCTAGTTTAATAGAAATGAAATAGTAATTAGATTTTTAATATAATATGATTTATTAAAAATAATCAAAATGATTATATTATTGATGTTAAGTTTACTTTTTGAAAAATAAAAAGAAAGTGGAAGAGGATAAGGTGGTTTGATTTTTTTGATTTGCGTGTTTGAAATTGTTGACCCGAATTTTCAGAGACGGAAAAAGTATAAGTGTTCATTTTTATAAAATTTGAAATGTGTTTCTTTTTCAATTCTGAATATAATAGAACAAACTCTATTTTTCAAAATTTTTAAATTTGTACTTAGGAAAATTTAATATCATTTGGCGAAAAAAATTCAGACGCATTTTTATAATAAAGAAAAAGGATGAATTTAATTTAAGGAATTAAATTCTTTTATTATATTGTGTTAAAATAACACGGGGTGTTACAAACCTACCCCCTTAAGAAAAGTTTCGTCCCGAAACTTGAATAGAGTGAATAACTGCTCGAGCTTAAACAAGGCAGTTAGAAGATGACAAGTTTTAATGATTTCGATAATGACTTTTAATTTTGGTCGAATAAGAATTTTCCAAAATGTATGAATGTTTGAACTATTATAAGGATGTTAGATAAAGTGGAAAGATTGTAGGATATAATCATTTTATATGTACAAATGGGATATTTTGAATTAATATAGAAATGTTGCTAGATTATTATTTCTGAAATCGACTCCAAAGGGATTTTCAAGATGGTGGGGCCTAGAAGTTTTGTATGAATTAATTTAAAATAAAATTATAAGGGTTTTAAAATAAAACAAATTTTAATTTTATTTGAAATTAAATATATAGTTTAAAATTGGTTGAAGTAAGGATTTTAAATAATTTTAATCAATGATTTTAAACCATAATATTTTGTCCTACCCCCTTAAGAAATTTTAAACATATTTATCAAATTCAAGAGAAAAGCTAAAGATTCATTTTAAAGGTTGAGAATTCAGAAATAGGTATTGATAAGTTTAAAATTTTGAAAATAATCAAATTCGATCGTAAATGAGGTAAATAATTTACGATTTAAAACATAGAAATTTCAAGGTATTTAAAATAACGAAATTAAATTTTTGAATTAAATGAATAAGATTCAAGGATATTTTAAAGGGAAAACATAAATGTTAACTTTTAGAAGATGATTAGAAATTATAAAATTTTCGAAGATCTTTAAATTTTGAAAAAAAGATAGTAAATTTAGAAGATTGAAATGTGATAAATTTTGAAAGTTTTTGAGAATAAATTAAAAGAGGTTTACAAAATTGTTAAGTAAGAATGAAATCATTTTACGAATTTAAGACGAGGAATGAAAGTTCATTTGAAAAGTAGTCATTAGGAATTTTAGATTTAGGAAATTAGAGAATTAGAAGGAAAAGGTTAAGGAGGTTAAAATTTTTAAAAGAGAGCGAAATAAGAATTTTAGTTAAAGAGGATAATTAGATGGAGTTGTAGAAATCCTTCCTGCGACAGAAATCTTCGAGATCTTGAACGTCTCATCAGTTGTAAGGTCCTTGATGCGTCCATTTGTTGCGTCTGAGGTCTTGTCGTCATGTATTTGATTAATGACTTCGTTCTTCGAGAATTAAATTTGTATATAGATTTTATATCCGAGGATAGTTGTTAGTTTTAGTTAGTCACATCAGCAAGTAGCAAGCATACGATAGTTAGTGTATTTTATCTAGAGGGAAGTAGTTCGTTTATTTAAAAGTCCATAACCTATGGTCGGTCCTTAAGGTTTCTACCCATCCTCACACTTTAAAGCGATTTCAGTTTATTATTTAAGTGATCTAATAAAAGAAAAATCTAATTTATTATTTGGTCCTATTAGTCTATGCCTGACATACAATATGAATGTCCGGCCCAGGTGTCTCTCGCTAGATGAAATAACTATTAAGTTACTCACGGTCATGAGACAAACTTTGATACCAATCAGAACAACCTGGTTTTTAGTCGACTTTAATTACTAAGGCGGAAATTAATTAAGTCTTAAACCAGCGTTATTAATTATACATAAACCCAAATATTACAACCATCGTTCAAGAGTTGAATGAAACAACTCTAAATACGGTACTTTAAAAGAGTAGCGTTAAATATATTACATATCTCTCAAAAGCAACAAAAGTAAAGCGTAAAAACGACCCGGGGCCCCGTCCAAAAACCAGCTCCCCGTCCCCGGTCCACCTGCACCATAAACCGATGGGGATGCGCATTGAGCGACAAAGTGACTAGCTATGCTCATACTTACCCTCGATTTCAATTACTTTGGTTTATTACTATCGCTTTATAACTATAACATTATGATAAAACATAAACATGCTTATTCAAATAGCATATAAAGACATATAAGTCATAATAAGCATGCGGTTTAAAGCGATAAATCATATAAGCATGATATTCAATTAGGAAGGCAAATAACAGATAATAGCATAGCAATAGTGTCACAATATACCACAGGATTACAAAGCGATATCAGATCGCATACAAACATATATAATGTATCATAATCATCATACAGACTCGATTCATTTCAGAAAGTTGTGGTCTTTAATTTTCGAAGATGGTACACACTCGTTCTCATTTAATCAGACAACAAACAACACATACTGCTTACGAGCCTGACCACTGAGTAGGCCTTTGTACTCTGATCGATTGCATCTCACTTCCATAGTGCAGAGGCTTACTCGACTCGTAAACCACGCCGAATACTATAATACTTGCATCTCATCCTCTAGTGTTCGAAATGATTCGAACTTCAGATACAATCTCGTCAAGTGATCTGTACATGTGGCAAGAACGAATGCTAGTGTCGCGCCCACTAAGAACGAAACACGGCAAGGAGACTTGAACCGCTATAATCGGCATTAATCGCCACGGTGCCCTGGTAACTTTAGCGAAATAGGGGAATAAAACCCTAGTCTAGTACATGTACACTAGTATCCAATTTAAGAATGGGCTATGCTAATCATAGAGCACCTTAACTCAGGATAAAACGACTATTTCCTAAAGCCTGAGACAAAAGCCTTGGCATATTCATTATCTTGTCCGGCAATGGCGACCGCCACAAGACTATCTTAACCCCACTTCACTCACGATTGACGTTCCCTTATCTGAGGCCCAAGCTTGACCTTTTATTTAAACATACTCATGATTTATTATTTATTTGATATTACATATCACATGTTTCTAGACTCTCCTAGTCTCATCGTCAAACGTTTAAGTATTTGTAGGTTTCATATGATCACATAACACGTTCGTTTATTATTTGAAGTGTTGTTAATTATTAACGTTTTCAAGTTTCTAAATTGAAACGTTTAATAGTATGTCCAATTTTATTTATGTGTTTTTCAAACACTTTAGGTCATTTACTTCTTCATTTTAAATTTTCTATACTTAGTAAAATTTTTAATTATTTTCAGTATTTCACTATTCACTTTTCACTATTCATCGTATTTTATTATTCCTCGTATTTACTATTCATCGTATTTTATACGTACTTTTATACTTATACTTATTATTATTTTTGTTTATACTTAAGGTATTTTAGTATAATACAAATCTTGTTTTTATTTCCTAAGTACAAATTTTTAGTTTCAAAGTCGTTAGGTTCGTTTTGTACTTAGGCGATTTTTGAAAATATTCTAAAGTCTAGTTTTAAAAACGTTAAGTTCGGTTTGTATTTAGTCATTTATGAAAATATCTAAAAATCATAGTTTCAAAAATGTTAAGTTCATTTTGTATAAAGTGATAATGATTTTCATTTTAAAATATTAGTTTTAAAAATGTTAAGTTCAATTTGTAAAGTGATAATGATATTCATTTTAAAATAAGACTCAGTTAAATTTAGTCGTCTATTTATTTAAGTTAGTGATAGTATAGTGGATGATTCATTTATAGTCCGTATGTCCCAAATTCAATAATCCAATAGCAAAGGTAGTACCACACGATTAAATTCATTTTTATAACGGTTACATATTTTTATCGGTTTATAATATTTTGTTTATAACTAAATCGATTTATACAAAAATTCAATTCTAACTACTATTTAACTTTAGTGACTTAGTGATAATTTCATTTTAGTCAAATTTAGTCCATTTAATTTGGATATGCCGTGTATATGTATACTATGTCGAAATTGATTTATTTCTTTTAATTTCTTAATTCTAACTTATTAATTACTAATTAAATTATTTTAACAATAAACTAAAAAGTGATAAAACAAAATTTAACCCTAAAAATAGGCCTAATGCCGTGAGCATGTATAGGTGGTTCTAAAATTTCATTTTTCGATTTTATCGGTTTTTAGCTTAAAGTCTTTATATTTTAATTATTCTAATTATACTAAATCGGTTTAAACTAAAATGAAATTTACTAAAAAATTTCATTTATATTTATGAATAGTGTTTTTTCAACACTTTAATTTTCTAACTTGTTAATCTAAATGATTTATAATGTTTTAAGTGGATTTATATTATAAGACTAACATTATATAAAGTAATAACCAAACATAAACACAAAATAATAACAAACATAAACTAAAACAAAATCAAAGAGAGTAAAAATGAAGAACACACATGAACATCAACATGAGTTTGCAAGAACAACAAAATAAACTTCAAGAACACTATTTTCATTTTTAACAACTTATGTTTTATTTTCCTAATTTAATCTTTGTCACATGAACACATCTATTTTAACTAACTTATTCTAACATATTATTTACAAAAATTAAAAGTGAAAATATATTAAAAAAATGGGAAAACCGTGTATATTCATGTATGTGTATAAATTTTCATTTTCGATTTTTAATCACTTTAAACTCATTTTTAATATTTCACATAATTTTTATATAACATTACTACTTCATTAAAACATAAATAAACATAAAAATCATATGAACATAAATTAAAAATGCTCAAAATTAATTTAACTAACATATGAACAACATTACTACAATTACACTATTATCATTATTACCTATTTATTATCATTTTATTATATAACACATAAACATATAAGTTCATACAAGTGATGTTTAACATATTTAACATAATTTTCATACTCATAAAATTATAATAACAAAACAAACTAATTTACTAAAAGAATAATACAAGACAAAGCTAGTCACCTTAATTAGGAAGTTAAACGTCGGGGATCTAAAATAAATTTTAGATCGGATTTTTCTTCACCCATAACCCATGTTATTTACCCAAATAATCCATGTAAGTTAGCTCCTAAAATACCCATTAATGAACTTAGAACACTTATGATTTATTAGAAATATTATTAAGGTTTTAAGTTAAGTGTTTTTGGATAAAAATGAAAGAAAATAAATGGGAGAAAAGGAGAGGAAGTGGCCGGCTAGAAGAGGAGAGAAATGAGGGTGTTTTTGCTCTTGTGAAATAATGAAACAAAAGGTAGTATAATTTGGGAGAGTATGGTATTGTGTTGTATAAGTTTAGTTAAATTAGAAATAATGTTTAAATGTAATTTAGATGTGATGATGAATATAGAGTATAAAGAAGGGAAGTGATGTTGTAGTATACTTGTAGGGTGGCTTGTGTAAGTGTAGAGGAGGCTAAAGTTGTCTTGCATGTGTTTAAAGTGGCCGGCCTAATGGTGGCTCACATGGGCTCGATTTTTCGTTTTTGGAAATTTTCGATTTCTGGCGTCTGAAAAGTCTTGAAATAAAATATATGATTCTAAAATAATGTTTAGAAGTAAGATTGAAAATGAAAATGAAAATAAAACTTGAAGTGTGATTAAAATAAAAATTGGGTTTTGGCTCCTCGAATTTTGATTAAAAATTTACTAGTCCGAAATATATATTTTTTTGGATGAAAGTTAATGATTTAAATAATTAGAATCAAACGTCAAAAAGTTTATCAGTTTAGATTAAGTATAACTTCAAATATCGACAATTTAGGAGAAAGCTAGTTTAATAGAAATGAAATAGTAATTAGATTTTTAATATAATATGATTTATTAAAAATAATCAAAATGATTATATTATTGATGTTAAGTTTACTTTTTGAAAAATAAAAAGAAAGTGGAAGAGGATAAGGTGGTTTGATTTTTTTGATTTGCGTGTTTGAAATTGTTGACCCGAATTTTCAGAGACGGAAAAAGTATAAGTGTTCATTTTTATAAAATTTGAAATGTGTTTCTTTTTCAATTCTGAATATAATAGAACAAACTCTATTTTTCAAAATTTTTAAATTTGTACTTAGGAAAATTTAATATCATTTGGCGAAAAAAATTCAGACGCATTTTTATAATAAAGAAAAAGGATGAATTTAATTTAAGGAATTAAATTCTTTTATTATATTGTGTTAAAATAACACGGGGTGTTACATGAATAAAGAAAATTTTCTAAATAAAGCAAAACAAACTAAGCCATCTTCTGTCGCTTCGGATTAGCCTCTTCATCTTCAAGAGGCCGATCCGCCACAATCTTCGAACTGATCACGGGAGCAGTCCTCTCAAATCCTGGGGGCTCGATCGGATCCTCGTCCCGCTCGACTGGGGGCTCCTCGATCCTTGACCCTAGACGATCTCTAACGGTCACCCTTGCTCCAAGCCTTTCCCGCGCAGGCCTCGAAGTAGACACATCCACACTAACATCGCAAAGATCACCATAGTCCCTCCTTTCGCGCACCACCTCATACGCCAAGGAGGGCCTTGGCCCACTCTTCTCTCTCCTCCTCTGATTCTCCCATTCCTGAGGATATTGGAACGATACCATCGCGTGTAGAAGTCCGTAACACGAGTAGACTCTATGTGCTCCGGAACAGCCCAAGTAACACGGTCCGACCATCCTCGGATCCAAGCATCAATCATCTGGTTGTTTAGGACAACAACCCCTCCAACCTGAGTATCCTGCTCAGGGATGGTCTGGGCAAGCCCGATTTGCCTTTTCAAGCGAAGAGGATGAATCCACACCCCTCGTTCAAACCCGCACAACATCAACCCACGAGTCGCATTCGCAACAGACGGCGCCGTAATCGCCGTAATATGCCACCATGACACATACCAACGAATGGTGCTCTCCTTCACGAACCCCCGGAAGTAGTTTGGTGAACGGTCCCGAGGGTTAGCCCACTCCATCTTTCGCGACGTCGTCGCCGCAGCCTTGAAAACACCACCAACGGGAAGAGCTTTATACACACTTAGCCTCTCATTGAGCCAAATGTTGAGAATCCTAGCGCAACCCCTGTACGAGCTCAGACGGTTAGCATAACGGTCGTCTATGCCCAGTATGGTCTCCGCTAGAATCAAGGCAGAAGGATCATATCCCCTTTCCATATCTTCGACAACGCGAGCATACCTCGCGTTCCCGAACACCCCATCTGGCATGGACCCCGCAAAAGCATAACGATGGACCAAACAAAAAGCAAGGGCCCTCCGCCTAGAACGGTCCGAAATACTAGTGTCTACCTTATTCATATACCGTTGACACAAAAGAAGCATATTCACCTTACCTCCTTCAAACAAACCTGCAGCATGAGCATTTGTCATCCCAAGGAAGTTTCGCAACATCCCGTTATAGCAAAGCTCACTCCGCACAACCACAGGAGTAGTCCGTTTCGACCACCCCGCAATGGCCGCAAACTCCTCCATCAAAGGACACACCTCTCCCCTGAGAAACCTAAACACATGCAAGTTAGGATCCCAATAATCTAAGCACGCATCCAGGAAGTGTAGATCGACTTTCATTTGGCGAAAGCCAATGAAAACACCCGCACCATCATCATACACCGCCCTCTTCATCGCCGGACTTAGTGAGGAAGTCCACCTCTTCAAAAGAGCATCAAAATGCTCAACCATTTTCTTGGATACAAAAAAACTTTTGTAAATATGCCTAAAATATTTATGAGAGCAAAACTTGTTCTAAAAGAAAAGAAAATAAGTGATTGTGAATGAAAAATATGGCACGCACCCCCCCTCCTTATATACGAAAACATAATACGAAATATGGAAACACAGCGTTACCAGCCAAGCCACCAAACCGCATAGCCCTATGCGGTTTGCACCTCAAACCGCATAAGCTTATGCGGTTTGACCCCTCAACCGCATAAGGCTATGCGGTTCTAGGGGCGGGTTTTCTCGCAACTTTCCTAATTTCGTCTTTCCTAAACACTACAATCTACATTAGGCTACGACATTCTTTTGTTGTTCCCCACGCCGCAACATTACATTTCGCTTTAGCAACCACGATTCCTACAACGAATCAAAACATAACATTTTCGACATTCATGCAAGCTCATTTCGCATTTAAAATGATCTTTTTGCAAAAACATTTTCACAATCTAAATTCGACATCAAAGCATCCCACTCGGGAATCACTCATCTTTCAAACAAGCTTACCAAACAGGTTCACAACAACAATCAAGTTCAAGTTCAAGCTACAACGACATGTACACAAAGGTTCATACAATCTTTATTACACAAGTTCACTCAGGATGACGACGACGATACTCGTCAAACTCACGTCGGATTTGAGCCGTCTCAGCCCGACTCTGACACAACTGAGCTGCCTGCTCAGCCCAAGCCATCCTCCATCTGTTAGCTATCCGCCATAGCTTCTTATGAGCTTCCTTAGCCACCTGTGATACACAAACACAACAAACACTTGACATTTTTCTCCATTTTGCCTTAATTTCACTTAAATTATGCCAAACTTAGGGGGAAATTTCAAAAACAAAGCGCATTTTCTCCATTTTGCCTTAATTTCACTCAAATTAAGTCAAACTTAGGCGGGAAATTTCAACTACAAAAGCAGCCAATCCCACTTTGCCTTAATTTCACTCAAATTAAGACAAACTCGAGGGGGTAACACAAAAACACGACTCTCACAAGTTTGATCATCACTATAACTCATACCTCGATCAAACTGGGGGCTCACAACAATATACAAAGACAAAAATACATACCATCTTCACCTTGCCCGTCAAGCTGTCCATGCCCGCGTTAGTAGTCACCGGCAAGTACGTCGGCAAAGTGAAGGTACGACGGACACCCGACTCGTCATACTCAACGGTGGTAGGAAAGTCGCCAGGCTGCTCCGCCATCTCGGGATCAAACAACTACAAAAAGCACACGTCAGCACACGTCAGGGAAATTTTTCGCAAAAAATTACCTTACGCACCCTCAAAAGAAGCGAGCATACCTCAATCGGCCCACAAGCAAGCCGAGACTGAGCAAACTGTCCATAATCTTCCCCAGGACAGAGAAGACTCACCGACTCTCCTTCCCCGTACAACGCCATCCGATCCTGGGCGGAAACCCCTCGCTCAAACAGGACACTCGGCGGGTCCTTAGGCACCACTGGAGCTGGCCACCCTGCCTGAAAGACCAAACGCTCTCCAAGGTACCAAACCGGCCCATACGGCGTCGCCAAGTACAGACGCTGGGTGTCACGCAATGCAAACCGCGCCCGATGCCTTCAGGAATGCCCGCATACTGGCCCCACGGGAACGGCACGAACTGCAACATGGTTCAAACACTCATAAGCACAATCATTTTAAGTACACCCTATCTAAAATGGTTCAAACACTCATAAACAAAATTATTTTAAGTACACTCTATTTAAAATGGTCCAAACATAAACCTGATCAAACTGCATCTGGTTCAGACACACCCGAACCTCGTCATACGACCAGTCAAAAGCCGCACGGTTACATCGCGATTCTGGCACGCATCACCGGATACACCCGCGGAATCGCCACAAAGATGCGAGGCGTGAAAAGGGAAGTGACTGAAGATCCACGACTGCACATACAAAAACACATTACAAAACAACAAAGACGAATAACAATGCATCTAAAACAAAAACAAAATCAATGCATACCTCCATCACAAACCCAGGCGAGACTAAGGACAGTCTCGATCCTCCATTCATGACCCGCGGCCTCACCGCGTCCATGCAGAATCGAATGCACAAGCCCAAGGATGGTGACACCCAGTCAAGTGTCCCGATCGCACCCGAATCTACGAGATGCATCAGGACCGACGTCGTCGCCCTCTCACCTTTATCGCCGAAGTACACGGCGCTAACAAACCACCACAACCACAAACGAGCGTTCTGCTCGTCGGTCCACTCAGAGGGGCCTCGCTCGGTCTTCCCCTCAAAGTACTCCAAGATGAAGCTAGTCTTGATCACATAAGGTGGGTTGCCCTCGTACTCCACCTCCAAACCACCGCCAATCGCGGCAGTCACCACCTCGTCCTCAATGGACGGCGCAAATCCAAAGCTCATGTCGCGGTCCCCGAACGGAAGCCCCGTCATGACCGCGTACCCTGACAAAGTAATGCCGGCCTCAAAGCCGGGCATGTGAAACGTCGTCGTGGTATCCCAATACCTGTCAAGGAAGGCCCTGATCAGCATCAGGTTCGCCGTCAGCTTCGACCTCGTAATCGCCCTCCAGTGCTCAACTAGAGGACCAAAAGCACTGCGTAGCACCCGAGCTTGCGCACCCTCCGAAAGCTTCTTCTCAAAAGCATACATCACGGACGAGACGCCCGAGAAAGTCCTCATCGGACCTTTCCGCCAACCCATCGTCGCCTGATAGGAAACATGTCTCTCCGGAGCAAGTAGAAGGTCATGGCCATCCCAGCCCTTGGCGAACGCCCTGTTCGCACGTGACTTTCGCGGCCTAGAGCTACTCGCCCTAGGCGCAGCCTCCTCGGCCTCCTTGGCCTCCTTCTCAACATCCATTCCAGCCTCTATCTCGTCTACCAGAGCAAGCGCATCCACCTCCTCCTCCTCAGGATCAGGCACAGGGTCACGCCTCGCACGACCCTGACCCCTACCTCGTGACTGGCCATGCCTCGTGGGCAAGTCCCGAGGGTCAGCATCCCTCTCACTACGCGAACGCCTCAAACTACTCGAACTAGAGGCTCCCTCAGTCCTCGAGCTAGTACTCTTACGAGATTTTGATCTCGTAACACGACCAGAACCCTCTCCTGCAAAACAACACAACCAATACATACAGCTATAACACATGCAAGCATACAACTTGGCATACACATACACAAATACACACAAATAATACGCACAGAATACATATACATCCCTTAACACATTGCACTATACGCCCTACAGAGCATTTTTAGGCCTAATTCACAATTAAGCCGAAAACCGTTCTCTACACCTCAAAATTACAACTTTATGGTTTCTACGCGCCATAATAGTCCCCAACAACAAACCATTACAAGCAATTGCATTTTGGTCACCCCGATCAAAAACCCCCAATTCGCCTTAATTACTCCGTATAACTACGACTTAAGACGGCGATTTGAAAGCCTTAGCTCGACATTTTGGCAAAACTAACGCTATAGGCATGCTATACACACTATCGGCATCCTACACCGAAGTTTAATTGAAATTCCGGGTCGGAAATTCCGGGTTCGTTTTCGGGCCCGAAACCTAATTTGGACGTTTTTCACACAAAGACGGTCCAAAAAACAATCAATTCACACATACACGTTCACATGGCATAATGCAACACAATGACGTCAATTTCAAGCATTCAAACGGCAAATTTCAAGCAAAACTCGGGTTTTCATTCAAAACCCGTCTTTTCAACATTTCAAGGCAAAACTAGCTAATTACAACGACAAATAACGTAAAAGCAAGTTAAAATGGAGCATTACCTGGTTCCATAGTAAGACAACGCAACAAAAACGAGCAAAAACGGTTGAGAAATCGAAATGTAGTGTTTTTTAGAGTGAAAAACCGAAAATGAAATAATGGAGCAAGAACACGGTGTACTCGTGTTATAAGCAGCATTCTCAGCCAGCAGGTCAAACCGCATAGCCTTATGCGGTTTGCCCACCGAACCGCATAAGCTTATGCGGTTTGCTCCTGTGGCTTTTTCCGGTTTTTTCTCGTTTGACGCCTACTTTTGAATTCCTAACTCATTTTGGCCCTAATGCAACTCCAAGTACATCCCATGCTTGGGTTAAGGCGTCACCTACAGTCCGCCATACACGTATATTAAGCATTTAATGTACGGTACAGAAGTAGAAGCACGGACGCTCTTCACGAGCATTACATCATTTTCTCCTCAACGGAAGGCGATCACATGCAATTACGACTACATAGACACTCCTCGGCGAGTCCAAGCACAAGCACTCTGCAATATACATCCTAACTCCAAGCATTTCACTCTACATAGACGCTCTTCGGCGAGTTCAAGCCTAAGTATTTCACGAAACACATTCAAACACAAGCATTACACGGACGCTCTTTCACGAGACCTATACCTACATGAACACCCCTATTCAATTATACACCTCACGCATACCCAAACATCTTACAAGCACATGCACCCCTGCACTTTAGCCCCTTTTACATTTCAACACATGCAACATGAAGACATTACAAGCAGCAGCGCCAAGCATCCGACGATACCAAGCATATACAACGGCATTACGCAGCAGCACGACAAGCACGACGAAGACACTCAGCAGGCCGGCAGGCCCTTATAGTATGCACGGACCGTCACGTCCTTAAACATGTACGCCCCTCCCCGTTTAGCCCGGTTCGAAGTCCTCGTCTCACCCATGGACACATGCTTCGTTCCGTTGACTGTATCGAGACTGTAATGGTCCGGATATGGTCGTGGAGTTTGACTAGCGCTCTAGTCCGAGCTCAGTCAAACTGGGGGCTCTGTGGATACCCATATCCGTACCCTCCCACACAAAACCATGTGATGTAACACGGACTTTTATTACGCATGCTTTAACGTTGACTTAAACGGTTCTAACTAATGTCGAATTCATTTTGAGTCATTTGAAATGTTAAAATGATTTAGGTCGCTTCACATCGCATTTAAATAAACGTTCATTTTGTCCATTTGGAGTCTAGCTAGGTCCTTGTCCTGCTTCATTTGGCATGAGCTTCGCATTTGCACTACAATTAGCCCTTTTACACTAACAAGGTCTAATTCAGCAATCCAAAATCCCTAAATTTAGGCCTGGTGGCTAGATCTTCCCTTTAGCCTCCTCTTACACAAAATACAACCTCACGTCTTACCTTATTTCACAAAATCTATGCAAATACACCTTTTTCATTTTTCCGGGTCTCGGGCCCGAAACCGAGCCCAAACCCAGCCTTTGGCCCGCACTCCAAAGCCCTGAACATCAAAATATCTCAGAAATATCCTAGGCCTTTTCCTTGACGTGCAAGTAAGGATTATACTAAATCTTTTCGAGATATAATCAAACCGGAACTAGGAAACTACGCTAAAAACCACACCTTCAAACCGCTAGTCTTATGCGGTTTGGGGTGGCAACCGCATAAGCCTATGCGGTTTTCCTGGGCAACCGCATAAGGCTATGCGGTTTCCTGGCTTGTTTTTATCCCCGGATTTCCTAATTTCTCCGAGGTTTTTAGTATATATACACCCCTATACCTGACCTCGAAAAACATAATTGACAACCAATTTTCACAGCAAACACACCACAAAACTCTCTCAAAGCCTCACGCACTCAAATCCTTGAGTTCAACACACCATCCCGTGTTGAATTCATCCTCCTTTTAAGTTCAAGAAGCGAAGCTCTGCCCAGATCTGAAGCGTTAGGACAAGGTAGGTACCGATCCACTTGGATCAAAGCTTTTTCTTATTTTCTATGGACTAACAAAGGGGACTACACTCTAGCGCCCCCCCTCCCCCCCCCGGCTTTGGTACCCAGCGCGCTTGCACTCCAAGTGTTCTATTTAATTTACTTCGGGTACACTCCATATCCGATGACACGCCAAAGTCGCATAAGCAAGCGACCCTTATAAAATAAACCAATGGACAATTGAACTTTATTTTATTTGTCTGCATCTTGCACCTTCTTATTTTGCATTAAAATCAACTTAAACAATGAATTCGACCTTTAACTGAACCGTTTTCGTTAACAAGTTAAACATGCTAAACTGAGGGTTTTAATCAATCTTTTTGCATCTGCATCTGAATTCTTTTACAAACTTTTTCGCACTTGTACGTAGCGATAACATTAGCTCAATTATCATCTTACTTGGATTGTTCTAGGTCAGTAGAGGCTATTTTTACATAGGCTTTTCTAAAAGGTTTTCATAAATCATTAATTGAATTAACTCTTTTTCTAAAGTACCCTCACCCCGAATCCAATCTGGTTTCACAAGCCTTAGATCTAGGGGTGTCGGCGTGCTCCAAAATCTAGGACATGTCTTTAGGCTTAGGACATGATAGCAGGTTCCTAATTTCCGCGATAATTAGGTGGCGACTCCAAAACAGTTTTAAAGGTTTTTGTAAATTAGTCTTTTTAACTTAATCCGCCCTTAAGCAAGACGCCGAGTTGGGTCCCGTCCGATCCCGGGTTCCACACGAGGAGTTACACCTAGTGTGAGTTGAATGGCTAAACCTTGAGGAACTCGCGTGAATGTCACATGTCATCGTTAAGCTTGGTATCTATTTACTTATGTCTGGTAAAGTTGAGTATCTATTTGTATATGTCCAATATCTTCTCCTTACCATGTCGCGAAGTACGTCCTTGTGAACTTGATATATGTTATATAAGAGTGATGGCGATATTTATAGGAGTGAATGAAATGATTTTACGAGTGAATGAAATGATTGTACGAGTGAATGAAATGATTATGAGTGAAATGATTATGAGTGTTGACGATATGAGTATGAATTGATTTCGAGTGATTGTCCACGATGATAAAGAGTGTATGCAGAGTGTTGATATTACGAGGGCACGAGGGGTGTTGACGAGACGGTAAGACCACCGTGTGGGAGTGATACGGTGGGGTTTGAAATGTTTGATTGGTTGTTATACGTCCGAGTTAGAATATTCTCGAAAAATCACTTTAAAAGTTATATAACGTGGTCGTTTAATTATTTAAGTTAACTTACTCCTTGACGCACTTTTATTATTTAATTGTGGAGGCTAACGAGGTTTTATGTTTTGTTTTTTTGTTGTCGTTTCCCCACCTCGTAGGTACTCGGACGTAAATGTGCTGTTTGCTGGGACGCTCGGAGGGCTCGCGATGTTTTCTGTTATGTCTAGACGTCACCTTTAGTTATCTCACTACTTTTTCTACTTTTCACAGTTGCGGCCTGCGTGCCCAATTTTATTTAAATTGTGTTACAGTTTTGTTTTATACTTTCTGTAGCAGCGTGCTGTTATATATATATATATATATATATATATATATATATATATATATATATATATATATATATATATATATATATATATATAGAATTAGGTTCTTTAGAGTCCTAGTGTTAGGTTAGAGTTCTAGAGTCCTATTACCAACCATTGGATCAAATTAGATCAATGGTTGATATTAAACCATTAATTAATGCTTTGTCTCCCCAAAAAAATAAAAAGAAAAGAAAAAGAAAACAGAAAAACAAACCAGCGCAGGAACCAAAACACCATATTAATTTTCACTTTCAAAATTAAAAAA
This sequence comes from Dianthus caryophyllus, assembly GCA_023091065.1. Classification (NCBI taxonomy): domain Eukaryota; kingdom Viridiplantae; phylum Streptophyta; class Magnoliopsida; order Caryophyllales; family Caryophyllaceae; genus Dianthus; species Dianthus caryophyllus. The sequence continues at coordinate 23,375,692 of CM041527.1, forward strand.
AAAAAAAAAAAGCACTCCCTCAATTGCTTATACTGACTATTTCTTTTCCATTCCTTTATTTCTTCTTCTTCTTCAATTCCTGTTTCAATTCCTTCCATTACCTCTCTATTTCAACACTCATTTCATCTTCTTCACCATTGCTAACGGTTAGTTTCTTCCTTCAACTTACCTTTGTTTTCTTTAATGCAATGTTATTTCTATTTTTTTTCTTTTTCAATTAATTTTGTGTTTTCGTGTTTTATTTTTTTTTTAAAGTTAATTAGTTGTTCTTACCTTTAGATTTGTGTATTTTTTTCAAGTTGTGTTTAAATGTTTAGATTAAAACTTTAATTGATTTTCTCAATTTCTTATTTGTTTAATTTGAAATTAGGTTGAAATTTGTATGTTAAAGGTTTAATTTTTAGGGTTTGTTCTTGATGTATTTTGTGCATTTTGTATTTTTTTAATTTTTGTGGTAATTTGTAATTGAATTATATATATTTTCTGCTATTTTGTCGATTCTGATTTAAAAAATTGGAAATCCTTAAAAATTGGTTGTTATTCTGTTTTCTGTCCTTGGTGTTTCGAATTTTTTAATTGAAATATAACTGCTCCCTTTTCTGGAACTGCTTTGTTTTTACGAAGTTCAGTTTATTCACATTTTTCTAGTTTTTGTTGTTTCCATTCTTTGTTACTAATTGTACTGTATCAAATACATTTGCAGATGTTGTCTTCGAGGTTGAGTACGAGGGTGACTCGTCACAAGAAGTTGAGGGCTGGTGAAGTAGAAAATTCAGAGGATGTTGTGGGGGATGATGGTCAGACCTCAGAAGTCCATTGTTATTGATATTCCATCTGAACTTGACGATGACGAAGAAATACGTTTGAAAGTTGTTGATGTGAGTCATATTCTTTTTTTCTGCCTTAGAATTCCAGATTATACTCTTAGAATTCTTTTTTTGTTGCTGCAGGCCTTCTATTAGCCGACTGCAACTTGAAGCGTGATGTTTTACTTAAAAACGTCTCCCAATTTGTGAAAACCAAGCCTGACCTTGTGAAGTTGCTTAAAACGCAGCGTCAGCTCAAGCGGAAGATGTAGAAGTTGCATAAATGAACCACTGTCACCGTTTAACTTATCATTGAACTCATCGTTTTGTTTTGATTTGTATTATCGTTTTGAAACTCCGACTTTATTTTATGAGATTCTATGTAAACACTCATGTGTTCTTTTGTTTTTAGAAGTAATGTCCTTATGAATGAACAATTGCAAATCAAATTCCAACATAATTGTAAATAAGATTCCAACAGGGTTTTTTAAAATTTCAATCACGTAAACAACATTTTAATTTGTTAAACCAACTGACTTGTCATTGTCTGTAAGAAATTTCACTTATTTTAAAATTATAACATATCTGTAAGAAATTTCAGATATCTAATCTGAAATGCATATAGAGTTTTTATAAGTAATTAAATCCAAGTATTCTATAATTTTAAATATAACTTTACCAAATAAAGATACTTTCAGATTTTAATAATTAAAAAAAAATTGTAATTTAACTATTATTACTGATTTATAGCATTTGAACAAGTACTAATTAATTTTCTAGCTTTTCTAAAGACAGAAATAATATGTACCATTAAATAAAATTTCAAGGAGAATAAAAGGAACTGTAGCCAACATTATTAGAATTCTAAAACTCTCTTGTACAAAGTAATATTCTAATAACAAAAACAGTAACAAATTTTCAACAAAAGGGAATGGACAATTTCTTTTGTCATGGTTTGCCAGTTGCTTACAATTTCTGCACAACTGTTTCGATCTACTTTTGAAGTGGTCAATGAACAACTGCCCATCTTTCTCGTGAATGAAACAATTCATGTCTCGCTGGAAATTTTTAAACTGGTTAAGCATTGCGCCAATGTTTTGGAACCCATTAACATGTTCTTTGATCATCCTATAGGTCTTCGTAGCTCCGATATTAAGCTGCCATGCAAAATTTCAAATACACATTAAAATGAAATACCAATACGATTATTTGGAATTTCAATGATTATTTTTAGAATTTCAAATTATTTTCCCGACGTACACTGACACTACTTCATTCTCAACTTCTTTAATTCTGAAAATGAAATTCCATGTTCGAAAAATAAGATTTCAAAGTTAAATTTGAAATTCTTATTTCAGAAATTCAAATCACTGTAACTGAAATGTCAAATGAAAATTTGAAACAACGAAATCTTAAATACCTTGGAAATCAAAGAAGCATCAAATTATTCAATTCATTATATTCAAAAACGAAATTCCATTTACCAAAAAGAAGATCCCATACGAAATTTCAAAACACCAAATTCAAAACTAATCTGCAACACAGTGACCCATATACTAAAACGAAATTCCAATAGAGGAAAAAAGCATTTTAACAAAAAAAAAAAGAATTTTAAAGTACTAACCCTTATATTCGAGACAATGAAAAATTTGTGATAATCAGTAAAATTTGACGCAAGCTCCTTCAACTCCCTATCCTGAACTGAAATCCTTCAACTCCACTTAAGTCGACGACTTCAATCGAACCTTAAACAATCAAAGTAGTAACTATTAGTCTATCACCTTCCAACATTATTTTAAAAATAAACGATGAAATAGTAAAATTAATTGAAATACCTTCATCAACATTCATTGGTACAATAGCGCCCATAATAAAATCTTATTGGGAAAGAAAAATGAAAACAAAATCTGTCAAAACCTTAAACGTAAAAATATGAAATTTCAACACAAAAAATGAAATTTTAACATATATTTTAAAAATACCAACCACCTGTCTTCCGATTTCACGAACTTTTATTCTCATGTCGATCTTCTCTGCACTGTCGTCTTCCGTCACTGTTTTTTCTCGTTTTATACAGTCCTTCCCTATTGTATAAACCAAAACACCAGAAAAACCAAAAACAAGTTTTAGTTTTCTCTATTTTACCTAAAAAGGTTTAAAATTTATTCATTTTTCACATAACTATTTTGAAAACCAGAAATTTCTTAAATTTTGGAAATATAACTTCATCTTCATCTTCATCACTATATTATTTCAAAAAGGAATTTTTTTTAATGGAAATTGTTAATTTGTTAAAACTACTGTTAAAAAAAATCAAGTTGAAGGAAAAATTAGAATAAAAACACCAAAAAAAAAAGAAAGAAGAAGATGATTTACAGTGAAAATTACCTGGAAAAAGACTAAAAGAAAAAGAAGAAGCATTCAAAATAATGGAGGAAAGTGGATGGTTTTTTCGTTCTTTGCACTCTACTGCCAAACATAGGAATCAGCACAACCCTTCTAATTTTCCTATTGGCTCACATTTACATTTTATTTCTAATTTTTTTAATTATTGACAACAAATCTCCACCCTCCATTCATATCTAATCTAATGGCTCACAATTGGACTCTAGGACTCTACTCAAAACTTGGACTCTCTATAACTTTTCTCTATATATATATATATATATATATATATATATATATATATATATATATATATATATATATACATATATATAAATATATATATATATATATATATATATATATATATAAGATCTTTTAAGCCCAACTTATTAGAAAGTCATTGAGTCTGAATACACTTTGAGATTTTAACACAAAATTTGAGATTTTTAACACAAAAATTTGAAATCGCAAAATTCAGGAATATTTGAGATTTTAACATTGTTAAAATATCAAATATTCTGGATTTTGCAGTTCTAAATTTTTGTGTTAAAATCTCAAATTTTTGTGTTAAAATCTCAAGGTGGATATCTGGACTCAATGACTTTCCCAAATCTTAGGGCTCGAGAGATCTTATATATATATATATATATATATATACATATATATACACATATATATATATACATATATATATATATATATATATATATATATATATATATATATATAGTCAAGTTCAATTAAGTTGACAAATATTAAATGCACTCACTCTGTTGTGAAAGTATTTATTAATATTTTGTGAAACTGTTGTTCTTTATAAATGAAATCAGAATTTACAAAGAACAATAGTTTCACAAAATATTAATAACAGACAAATGTAGTGAGCTGCACTAATATATGTCAACTTAATTGATCTTGTTTATATATATATATATATATATATATATATATATATATATATATATATATATATATATATATATAGAAATAGGTTCAACTAAGTTCCCCTATTTTCACTAAGTTGGTAAGTTTTAATCTAGGCCCTTGGATCAAAACAAATCAATGGCCCAGATTAAAAAAAATGGAGGACAGAGATTGAAAGCCAAAATCAACCCTCCCCTTCTCATTTCCATCAGAATTCACTCTCTCTCTAAACTTCTCCCTCTCTCTCTAAGAACCTCTCTCTCTTAAACCCTAATCTCTTTTCACTCCACCCACCACCACCACCACCACCACTACCACACCACGCACCACCACTCCACCACACCACCACGCACCAACCACCACCACTCCACCCACCACCACCGGACCACGCACCAACCACGCACCCCCACGCTCCAACCACCACCACGCACCAACCGGCCGGTCCACCACCACTACACCACCACGCACCAACCACACGCGTTTTTTTTTTTTTTTTTAATCAAATCTGTTTTTTTTTTTTTTTTTTTCTCTTTATCTAGATCTGGGTTTTCAGATCTATGGGGTGGTGGTAGAGATGGTGCGGCGGCGACTGAGGTGGTGGTGGTGGTGGCGGCGACAAATGGTGGTACCACACGCGTTTTTTTTTTTTTTTTTAATCAAATCTGTTTTTTTTTTTTTTTTCTCTTTATCTATATCTGGGTTTTCAGATCTATTGGGTGGTGGTAGTGATGGTGCGGCGGCGGCTGAGGTTGTGGTGGTGGGTGGCGGCGACTGAGGTGGTGGTGGCGGTGACTGAAGTAGGTTAGGGTTTTTTTTGAATTTGTCTTTTTTTTTTTTTTTTTCATTTAAATCTTGTTTTTCATATCTTTGTGGTGGTGGTGGCGGCGACTGAGGTGGTGGTGGTGGCGACTGGTGGTGGTGGTCGCGTGGTGGTGACGACGGCGGCATAATATACAACAGTTTTACCAGTAAAGAACTACAGTTTCACCCGTAATATACAACAGTTACAATTCTTATTATACAGCAGTTACAATTCAGTTATGCTTGTAAAAAACTACAGTTTCACGCGTAATGTACAATAGTTACAATTCTGATTATACAACAGTTACAATTCTTATTATACAGCAGTTACAATTCAGTTTCGCTTGTAAAAAACTAGAGTTTCACTTGTAAAAAACTAGAGTTTCACGCGTAATCATTTAAATTTAATAAATTCAAAGTGAAATATGTCAAAATTATATGCATTAAAATTTTGAAAATTTTATAAATTGGTTAAAATTGCAAAAATAATTTTCAAAATAACATTTTATTATTATTTTATACTCATAGATGACTATATCTTAAGAGTTTCACTTACAAGTAATTAAAGTTTCATTTTAAAATGAGTGGCTGAAATTAAAACTTACCAACTTAAAATATATAGTCAACTTAGTTGAACTTGTCTCTATATATATATATATATATATAGAGTTAAGATCCGGTGAGAACTATAAACTCGGTGAGAACTGTGAGAACTAATAGGGGCCCTTATATCTAACATCATTGAACGGCTGAGATCAAAAAAATCAATTCATTCATTCTTTCTAACTACACCCATGATTTTACCCCACTGTCAAAACCAGAATAATCAAAGCCCAACTAACCACCGCTAACAACCACAACAATAACTGACACCATCAACTACAATCGTAACTGCCACCATTAACCACCACAGTCAGTACTGTCACCACCACTATTAACCACAACACCCACTGACACCACCACCGTTAACCGCCCCACAACTTACACATGCAATCATCGGGTCGATCTCCGCATTGCCGCTCCCTTACAACGACGTCGACAACCACCGATAAGGCCGCCGTCAACTTCCGATTACTGGTACTGATCTAATCATTGATATGGTGTTTATTTGGATACCATCATCGGTTGCCACTAATGCTTAACTTGACTATTACACACCATTTATGAACCTTTTGATTAAATCATTGATTTCATCTTTCGTAGGAACTTTTGAAGTGAAAACCTTGGCTACTTGGATAGAATTAGTGACGTAAATAATGTTAATTGGATTTTTAGTTTGATTCATTCTACTAGTTAATATTACGTTTATAGTTTGTGAAGATTGGATTACACTTGTAACCATTTTGGGATATTTTATAATTTTATTTAAGTGATGTAAATATTGTTCATCATTTAACTTTCTTTTCTAATTATATATTGTTATTTTGGGTTGTACAATTTCAATCGATCAATTCAATTGTATTATAGTATTAAAATTCATATTAGATACATTCAAAAGTATAGTAGATACATTAAAATTCATATTAGATACATTCAAAAGTATAGTAGATACATTAAAATTCATATAAGATACATTCAAAAGTATAGTAGATACATTAAAATTCATATTAGATACATTTAAAAGTATAGTAGATACATTAAAATTCATATTAGATACATTCAAAAGTATAGTAGATACATTAAAATTTATATTAGATACATTCAAAAGTATAGTAGTGAAGGTACCGGGAAGAAACCTATCGACGCCATACTGCGCCGTCTCACTGTCTTGGCGGGGAAGCGGAATGCGCCTCGCAGGAAAAAGTGCGAAGTTTTGAGAAAAATGGGGGAGATCATTGCATGAATTTGTGACCAAAAAGAAAAGTAGAAAAATCCTTTTTGAAAGTGTATTTTCGGAGTCGCCACCAAATATTAAAGGAATTTGGAACCTATTCAACGCGTCTTGAAATACAAGACACGAGTGTCTCAGATTTCAAGGTGCGTCGATACCTATCTATCTGAGGTTTGAAACCGCAGAAGGGGTTCTGAGTGAGGTTACTTTTCGAAAGTTTGGACAAAATGTATTATGAAAACAGTAAACAAAAAGCCTCCATAAGAGTAGTCTCTACTAATTTGAAAACATTTGCTTAATTTCGATATTTGGGCTAAAAGTCACGCTACGTACAAGTGCGAATAAGTATGACTCGATTAAAAATGCATATATAATGTAAATTGTCAAAATAATGACATATTGCTATAGGAAATGTCGTTAAATAATAATTTATTGGCTAAATTATTACTATAGACGTTATTTTCCAACCTCGTATTGGAATTTGTACAAAAACCCTCGCTTTGACATGCTAAAAGACTCTATGAAACGGTACAATTTAGTGTTGGATCCGTGATTCTAGTCGTTTATTTAATGCATGAATGAGGACTTGCATAATTATAAAAGTGACGTCGGTTTGCTTTAGTGATAATGAGTCGTTTATTTATGCGATATTGGCGGGGTTTAGACGGATTATGAATCCGAATTGCTACAACCGTATTACGAATACGGCTTCGCTAGTGCCAATATCGGGTTTGGGGTTAATGTAACCCCATTATCCGAGTCTCAAACGTCCAGCCCGTAGGTAAAATGTTTACCTTTCGAAAGTGTAAAGACGGTATTTTTGAGTGGATTTCGTGAATAGTGTATATGTGTTAAAAACCGAGATATTGAAAATGAATGAAGGGGGTTGGTATTTATAGAGTTTGGGTGGTTTTTGTGGGATAACAAAATTAAATCGCCTGTGCACTGGCGTTTAGTTTTGTTTGAGTTGGATATTTTTTAAGAAAAATCAAAAAGGCGGCTGGTATGAAACAAAATAATAATCGCCTGTTAACAGGCGATTAGAAATTTAATCGCCTGTCAACTGGCGATTGTTATTTTGTTTTGGTGGGCTGTTTATGCCGCCATTTGGTTAATGACGTATTATATGGTAATGATGGTGTTTTGTGATGTAATTATCTTAGTGGTTAAGTCACTTTGTTTTGGTCCGAATTTCGGTTTTCGTGTTTCGGTTTTTGTCGTGTTTTTCGGTTTTGGCCTAAAATAAAATAATATTAGGTTATATTATTTTGTGGTTTTATAGAGCCTAGTTTTGTGAAAATGTGACACGGGACGCACTTTGGCCCGTTTTGAGTGTTGTGTTAGTGTGCGTTTTTGGGTCGTTTTTGTAAGTTTGGGCCGTTTTGTAGCTAGTTGGGAAATTTGTTTTGTGGCTTGGCTTAATAAGACGTTCCTATATTGTGCTCGTGTTACGCTCATGATGACTAAAATTGGCATTCATTTTCATGATTATGCAAATCCAAATTAATACGCTAAAAATGACTAATACGTTTTAGACACTTTTGTACCGTTTCGACTCTTTTAAAAGCATGCATGAAAGTCCTTTTCATCATCGGGTTTGTTTTTGGGGGTGCGGATACTGTATCTCAGAGCCCCCAGTTTGACTGAGCTTGGACAAAGCGTTAGTCGAACTTAAAGATAGTATCCGGACCATTACAGTCTCGATACTACCTGGCGGCGCTAAGCATGTGTCTTGTGGGAGAGACGAGGACTTAGCGTCGGGAAATGCGGGGAGGGACGACATGTTTTTAAGGACATGACGGTCCTACATGTTTAAGGGCATGTCAGCCTGCATGTGGCCTGAGTACTCCCAGCTGGCGCCTTGCTTGTGTTTCCGTTTGTGCTCCTTGCTTTGCTTGCGCTTCTGGCTTGCGCTGGTGGCTGTGCTTTGCTTGCGCTTCTGGCTTGCGCTCCTTGCTTTGCTTTCCTTGCTGGACGTCTCGTAGAAGAGGTTACGCGTTTTTGGGGTTTGGTTTATAAGAGTGGTTTAGATTTTTGTGAACGTCTCGTAAGGAGGCTACGTGTTCTTATATTTCTCATAAAAAGGGTTAGGTTTTTATGAACGTCTCTTAAGGAGGCTACGCGTTTTTGTATTTTTAACGTCTCGTAAGGAGGCTACGCGTTTTTGGTTTCTCATAAAAAGGGTAAGGTTTTTATGAACGTCTCTTAAGGAGGCTACGCGTTTTTCTCATAAAAAGTTAGGTTTTGATGAACGTCTCGTGAGGAGGTTACGTGTTTTTGTATTTTTAACGTCTCGTAAGGAGGCTACGCGTTTTTGGTTTCTCATAAAAAGGGTAAGGTTTTTATGAACGTCTCTTAAGGAGGTTACGTGTTTTTGTATTTTTAACGTCTCGTAAGGAGGCTACGCGTTTTTGGTTTCTCATAAAAAGGGTAAGGTTTTTATGAACGTCTCTTAAGGAGGCTACGTGTTTTTGTATTTTTAACGTCTCGTAAGGAGGCTACGCGTTTTTGGTTTCTCATAAAAAGGGTAAGGTTTTTATGAACGTCTCTTAAGGAGGCTACGCGTTTTTCTCATAAAAAGTTAGGTTTTGATGAACGTCTCGTGAGGAGGTTACGTGTTTTTGTATTTCTCATAAAAAGGGTTAGGTTTTTATGAACGTCTCTTAAGGAGGCTACGTGTTTTTTGTGGTTCTCATAAAAAGGGCTAGGTTTTTATGAACGTCTCGTGAGGAGGTTACGTGTTTTTGTTGGTTGGGTTGAAATCGTGTTTAAAAATGGGTTGGAAGGTGTATTGGGCCGAGGAAATGGCCCAAAACCAAACAGAAACCCATGAAACAAAAATAAAATCGCCAGTAAACTGGCGATTTTGTTTTTGTTTTGTGAATTTGTATAAAAATCGGGGAAGAGAGGGGAGTCTTATTCATTTCATCCGAAATTAAAAAACAAAATCGAAACCCTCTAAAACTCGTCTTGGCGATTTTCTTGATCAAAAATTGATTTTTTCGACTCCTACAATTCATCATGGACCAAGGTACGTATCCAACTCGCTTGGTTTTTCGGGTTTTGAAGTTTGTTTGAGTCGGTTTTAACTCGAAATACCGTTTTCTAGGGTTTGGGTCGAAAATGTCGGTTTGATTCGAGTTTAGCTCTCGTCCTTGCTTGAAAACGTTAGCCATGGTTGGTATTGTGCTTGCATTGCTTGTCTTGCTGTCGTTGTGTGAAAACCCGGCTTGTGGTCTCGATTTTCGTACGTTTTGACTCGGAGGGCATTTTGGTCATTTTTGAAAACGTCTCGAAAATGGCTCAAAACTCCAGTGTAGCTTACCCATTAGTAGTATAACGTGTTGGTGAGTTTGGTTTGTTGAAATTCATGCGAAAAACGGTTCGTTTGGGGTGAAACCGTATGAAAGGGGGTTAAGTCGGGGCTTGTGCTCTGTTTTTGTAGCGTAAGGCGATCCCGAGTGGCTTGGTTATTTTGAAAGTGTTGTAGTATGCCTGTGTGGAGGTTTGGGTGGCTTGTGTGCGAAGAACGGCTCGAAAAAACGTCATTTTCGTGCGTTTTGGTATAGGGGCCGATTTTGGTCGAAATTTTTCGGTTCCGAAACTTGCCCGAATTCTCTGTATTGTGTTTTCATGGCTAGTATGGTACACTTTTGGTCTTGTTTTGCAGGAAATGCGTTGTTTAGAGGTGTTTTGGAGCGTTTTTTGTAGTTTAGGCTAGGTTTCCAAAAGTCGCTTTTCCTCGCTTTTCGTGCCTCGTTAATGGAATGTATGGTAATGTATGTTGTCTGTGTTGGCTAGGGGGTTGTTTTGTGAGAAGTGGGGGCTTTTTGGGTTGAGTTATGGTCAGGAAAAGGCCGTTCTTGTAGTTTGGAGGTGTTTTGTAAAAGCTATTCAGTCGAGGTGTTCGGGACATCGTTTTCGCATGAAATTTTTTGCATAAGCTTATTGTGATTTATGGGTTGGGTCTGTGTCAGCAGATATGGGTTTCTGGCTTTCTGTAGCGTTTTTCCCTTTTCTGCTATTTTTGGGTTAAAAAGGCCTGCTTTCTTCTGTTTTGGCCAATTCTCTGCTGCTTTTGCGCGTGCTTGCTCTTAACTTGACTGAGTAGGACGTATATATCGTATACGTCTCATGGATTTTGGTTTCCTGTGCTTACACTCTCCGTTTTGGCCTTATCTGTCAAAAATGGGCCTATGGCTTGCTTTTTGCTGCTTTGTCTTGATCTTTCTAGAATGATTTGCTGTTGCCGTTTTCTGAGTATGTCTTTGAATCTTGTGCAGGTGATCCTACGCCTCCAGCGCCTACTTCCAGTGACATGGATCGGGTATTGGCTGGAGTTGACTTTACTGTTCTTGGGGGCGAGCATACTCCTACTTCAGGTATGCCCGCGCCCTTGGAGGTTTCCGAGGGTCCGTCTCAGTCGGACGTACTGAGAGCCTTTGCTCCGACGCCAGGGGCTTCTACGACGCCAGGGAGTGAGTTCGGGCGCCGCCGCGAGTCTCTGCGCTTTTTCTCGCTAGTGGTGCTAGTCGCCGTCGGCTGCCTGGCCTTCGCGGTGGCTGGGGCGTGGTCGCCGTTTCCGGTGGCCCCGATCCGTCGATTAGTGGTGCGGTCGTGGCGTTCTTCGCCGAGTCACCTGCTTTTTCAGCTAATGTAGTACGCGAGGAGACCGTCGCTGAGCGGACGCGGTCTTCTGGTGGTACTAGCGGTAGTGGGGCTGCTGCTGGGTCGTCGAGGTCTCCTGCTGGTGGTCGAGGTCAGGCCCAGGGTGTCCTCTCAGAGTCTTTGCAGGGGCGTGGACGTGGCGCTGCTGTGGGGACGTCTGAGGCTCCTGGGGGAGGCCGTGGTGGAGGTCGGAGCGTAGCTGCGGGGTCTTCGCAGGGGCGTGGCCGTGGCGGTGCTGGAGGGACGCCTGCGGCTCCAGGAGGGGGGCGAGGCAGAGGTCGTGGTGCAGCGGCAGGGGCTTCGCAGGGACGTAGCGTTGCCGGCGCCGCGACTCCTGGAGGGGGCCAGGTTAGAGGCCGTGGTCGTGGTCGGAGGAACCCGAGGCCGAAGAAGCGCAAGGTGGATGTGCCTTCTGGTGAGGGCAGCAGCAGGCCGAGACGTCGAGCTCGTGTCGCTGCAGAGGGTGGTGACCGGGACGAGGCTGAGGTCGCCGGTGTTTTTGAGGAGGTTGGAGTAGGGGGAGACCCTGTGGAGGTCACGCGGAGGCGTGCTCGTGCTCGGGGTCCGGGGAGTCGTTACGAGGATCCTCCTGAGTCGGAGGGGTCTTTGAGTGACGAGGATGAGGATCTTGACGAGGCTGGCGCACAGGCCACTGGCGAGGTTGAGATTCCTGAGGCTGCTGCCGGTCTTCTTCTTTCAGCCGCCTTGTATTTGCCGAGTTCTGCCATTCTTCTGCGGTGCTTTTGTGGCCGGGGGTCAGGTCCAGGGCCAGGCTCAGGAGCAGGTTCAGGATGAGGTTGAGGCTGAGGCAGAGGCTGAGGCTGAGGCCGAGGGTCATGCCCAGGATGCAAGTGCGGCAGCTCTTGAGGCCGCAACGGAGGTTTTCATGGGGATGGTTGATGAGCTGGGCGCGAGGCCTGACTACCCTCATGGTCCGCGTTTGTGGTCGCAGGTGGCCCTGGACTGGGACGGCGTGACTCTGGTTTGGAGTCCCTTGGAGCACTTGTCGATCCGAGTGAAGGTCGGCTTTCCGTTAGGCTCGATGAGGACCTTCTCCGGGTTTCGGACAGTGTTTGACGTCTTTGAGGGTAGGCTCACCCAGGAGGAGCGGGATATAGTGCTGGGGACAGCTTTTGGTCCCTTAGTGCAGAAGTGGAGGGAGGTGCGGGCCAAGCGGGTGAATTCGCGCCTCACTGTACTTCGGGCGTTGTTGGATAGGTTTTGGGATACGACCAACACCTTCCACATGCCTGGCTACGAGGTTGGCGTGACTCCTTCCTCGTGGGCAAATCACTGGTCGCCATGGCGAGGGCGTACTTGACTGGGGGCGTGAGCGACCTCCTATCGATTGTCCACGCGTCGTGCGGTTGATTGGTGACGGGGTTAAGTGCGGGAAGGACGAGGAGCACACATTTCAGCCTCGTACCATATGGTTTGCTGACTTCTTCGAGGGGAGGAGGAAGAAGAAGGGGTCTACTCGGCGAGCGCTGAGCAGAGGGCCGGGCTGTGGTTGTGGTGGTTTCTGACGGCCACCCACTTTGGCGATAAGGGGGAGCGGGCCTCGGCTACCGTGGCCGATGGCGTCGGATTTGTCACGCCTAGGTGACTTTGACCGGGTCACCTCGCTCTGGTCCGCTGATCCGTTACGAGGGATCAGCGCGCCTGATCGGATTGACGAGGATTCGGATGTGTCGCCATGGGCCCCTGGTCTTGATGGAGGTAAGGTTTGATTTTTGTAGTTTTTGTTGTCTTGTCTGTTTTTCTTACGTAACGTGTGTTCTGTTTGCTTGCCAGGCTTGGTGCTATGCTCACTTCCCTCTGCTCCGGACACGTTCGGTGGCGGCTACATACCCGCTTTCCATGCGTCTGTGACAATGGATCGGAGGGGTATAGGCCTGAACTATGATGCGGCTCGTGTACGCTTCAATGGGATGACGATGGATAAGGTAAGGGTGATTGTGTTTTGTACTTTGGTCTTTTGTAGCTTGTTTTTGGGTTTGTGTTTGTTTTTGTGGTTTACAATTTGGTTTTGTTTTGTAGTTCGTTCGCGACCCCTGGAGTAAGTTTACTGGCGTCCCTCCTACGATTGCAGCTCGCTTCGGTCCCCTTGAGACGGCGGTGTACATCGAGACCCGATCACGGCTCGTCTTGGTACTTGGGGTGGCGTCTGTCTGCGAGCGGGTCGCGGCGGCTTCATCGTACTGCTCCTCCGCCTCGGTTTTGTTCGTGGAGACGCCCGACGCTAATGAGCGTCGTGACGTGTATCACGAGGGCGAGTCCGACTCCTTGTTGCGGCGGGATGAGGATTACGTGACCTGGGCACAGCATGCCCTTGCTGACGCTGTGATTGAGGTATGCTTGTTTGTCCCTTTTGCTTGTATGTGTTTTGATTTTTGGAAGCAAAAATTTACCCATTTTTCGTTTTGTAACGACGTGATCCTGATCTTGGGGTCCAGCCTCCCGCTCGTTGAGGACTGGCCGTTGTTCATGAGGTCGCTCTCATTCGATCGTCTTCTTGCCTTGCCTGTCCGTGGTCACCGATGCGGGCCTTGAGAGTTGGGATCCGCGCGTGAAGAAGGTATTAACCCTCTTCCTTGTACAGCATGAGTATTATGTAGATAGCCCCCAGTTTGAATTAGATTTTATTGTAAAATCATTATTCAAACTCTGTTGAAGCAGGTTTTTGATTATGGCCCCCAGTTTGAGTAAGATTTTAGTGTAAAATCATTAGTCAAACTCTGTTGAAGCAGGTTTTTGAGTGTAGCCCCCAGTTTGAGTAAGATTTTATTGTAAAATCATTAGTCAAACTCTGTTGAAGCAGGTTTTTGATTGTAGCCCCCAGAAAGCTAAATTGATTTCTCGTATTCTTTGCGGTGTGGTGAGAGGTCCACAGGAGGTGTGGCGGGCAAACCGGTGGCGGCGATCGTGAATGAGAAGGTGGTGGGCGCTTGCGAGATGAGAGAGGCAATGGCGCGACTTGAGTTAGCCAGGGTCGGTGAGGAGGAGGCGCGAGATCGCGGGAAGTGGAGGCTGCGCATGCTTAGGAGTTAGCGAAGGTCCCGGCGAGCTAGAGGGTCGATGCCTTGAGGAGGCTGGATAGGGCGCGTGCTGAGATTGATTCCCTGCGTGCTGTCTTGCAGCGTCGTGACCAGTCGTAGTAGGCTTGGACTTGTGTATATTGGACTTGTATTAGGAGTATTAGTATTTGTTTTATGTGGTTGGTTTTTGGATTTGTGTATGGTTGATTTTTTTGGTTTTGTGGGTGTTTATGGTTTTTATTTGGTTATTTTGTCTTGTTGCGAAAAGGCATTACTGCGTCGTAGCCGGGTCTGAAATCCTTGCGTATTTGCTTGCCGAGCGTACCTGCAAAACATTGTTAGTCGTAAAAGCATATATATACGTCTCGATTGAGACTGACTCGCTAATGACTAAATTAAATGTGAAATGAAGAGTTTTTTGAAAAAAGCTGGTTTAGAAAATATTCTAGACTCGTGAAAAAGACGTTTTTGACATAGCAAAAAATTTGAGCTAAAACGACGTTTTGAGACGAAAATTGTGAATGCGAAAATCATATTTTGTGTTGTGTTTCATTTTTGTGTGATTATCGTGTTTTGTGAAAATGAAAAATACGAAAGACGGGAGTCAATCACGCAAATCGAGACGACGCGACGGGACCGTAAAAACAGGTCCAAGGTCGGTAGAAAGGATAAATGGGGTAATAAGTTAAATATTTTAGGGTATAGGTGTGTAAGAAGTGTAAGAAATCGAATAATTTTGTCAGGAGGAAAAAGAAAATCGCTCAGAACAAAGCGATTTTATTTTTAATCACCGCTGTTCTGACGTTTTAATTTTTGTTTTGTGGTTTTCTTTGATTTATTTTAATCGCTTGTTCACTAGCGTTTAAGTTTTTGTGTTGTATTTCGTTTTGCAAATCTCGGCTATAAAAGGAGGGGTAAGTTAGTTTATTTCACTCATCCTCTCGTCTTCTATTCTCGATTTTCCAAGAATATTCAGAATATTTACGGAACATTCGTCGAGTTATGGAGAGTTTTGAAGGAAACTTGCGCCGTTGGTGTGCGTCCTTATCGGGTGTCGAGAAGAAGCTCTTGAAAGATCATGAGTTGGCGTATTTCGTGGGCTAAGGCAGGTTCGAATGGAGTACGAGTTCCTGGACGCTTGTCTTGAGTATTGGGATCCAAGCCTTCATGTGTTCCGCTTTCCTTGCGGAGAGGTTTGTCCGTTGGTCGAGGAGTTTGGAGCCATTGGCGGGTGGACGCGGATTGGCCTGCCTGTATGTGTCAGGCAGGAACTTGGCTACAAGAGGCAGGTTCAGAATTATCTCCAGATGACCCGTGATGAGGTGGAAGAGTTATTTGTTGGGAACCGTATCAACCTCTATCGTTTGTGTCAATGGTTTAGGAATAATGCAAACGGGCATATCTCTGCTGTGGCTAGGAGAAGGGCTTTGGCTTTTTGCTTGGTTCATTGCTATATGTTCCTGACTACGTATGCGAGGGTTGTTGGGAGATCCGCGTTTAATTCTTTGTTGTGGAGCGGATGGAAATAGGTTGCAATCATACGCTTTAATTACAGCGGAGACGATCCTTGGATTGGACGACCGGGCATGTAATAGGGAACATGCGTACCGAGGGTGTCCGTTGATCCTCCAGGTGTGGCTGATGGAGCGTCTAAGTGTGTTGAATGACCTTGGCTTTGATGGCGAATATGTAGCAGGAGGCGTTACCAATCGTTACATGCGATGGTCGGGTCCAGACGAGCGCCCTAATGACTATTTCCTCGAGTTTGTGAGGTCATGTCCCATCCGTTGGTCGGTATCCTGGTGGGGAGTGGTCAGTGTGACGGCGAGCGCAGTAGGTGATGGCCCCTCTGGGGTCCTATTGTGTGGGTTCGAGATGGGGGTTTACATCCATCCCCTGCGGGTGAGGCGACAGATAGGGTATGCACAGTTTATTCCTGGCCAGGACACGAAGGTACAGGACATGGTTGTGTTAAATAACCAGGTGACCGACGAGTGGGTCAGTGGTTGGATCATGCGTCCTAAGTGGCTTGTGGCTGGTACTCCTGGGACGATCCGGGTGTCGAGGGCTTACTCCAAATGGACCGTTCTTTGAAAGTCTTTGTGGAGAGGGCTCGTCTCCGTGCCATAGAGCTTAACGAGCCTCCGCCGACGTCCGCCTACGACCCGATCCGCTTTGGGCGTAATAGTGGTAGGGGTGGCGCTTCGAGCTCGGTGCCTCTCTCGGCGGCTGAATGCGTGTTCGGTCGTCGCCGTATTCCAGGGCCAGGTGCTCCGGATCGTCATGGTAATGTTGGGGGTCGTCGTAGGGGTTGAGGGTTGGTGCTCCCTTATTCAGCTGGAAGGTTTCGAGTTTGCTTCGGAGAATAACCTGGTTTTAGTTTATGTGTGCTTTGTTAGTATTATGTTCATATTATGTTGTATTATGTAATATATTACCTATCCTAAACCCGATGTACATGCCGGGACTCGTATTGTAATATATAGTGTTTGTTAGTGTATTTCTAAGGTCGTAGTCATGCTCCTACGTTCGAAAAATCAAAATGTAACCGTTCTTTTTAAGATTAATAAAAATCAGGTTTTTATTTACGACTCTGCCTCATTTTGCTTGTTATTTTGTGTGAAATTCCTTGGCTCTAATCCTTTTTTCAAAGTTTAGAATGCAAGCATGGTTTTTGTCTTTAGGAAATTTTTGTATCGACTATTCCCTCGACTTTTTTTAAGTTTTGGGTTTGTCGCTTTGTGTTGAGTGTCGTTCTTTTCACCCTTAGGTTAAAAGACGAATTTTTGTGTTAACTATGTCCTTGGCCTTTTTAAGCTTTAGACGCGTCATTTTTGTGTTGAATATCGCCTTATGTTAACCTATTGGGTTATGAGACGGTTTTTGTGTTGACTATATCCTCAGCCTTTTTAAGCTTTGGACGCGTCATTTTTGTGTTGAATATCGCCTTATGTTAACCCATTAGGTTATGAGACGGTTTTTGTGTTGACTATATCCTCAGCCTTTTTAAGCTTTGGACGCGTCATTTTTGTGTTGAATATCGGTTGTGCTTTTTACAAAGCTGCCTACGTATCCACGAAAAGTGGAATCAAACCGGCGTAGTTCGAGAATGTATGTTTAAGGGCATACCGGCCCATGAGTTGTGTTTGCTTTTTTGTGGTGAATGTGCACGTTTAGGGGCATGCCGGCCCATGAATTGTGTTTGCTTATGGAATGTGCACGTTTAAGGGCATGCCGGCCCATGAGCATGTTTAAGGACCTGCCGGTCCATGAGCATGTTTAAGGACCTGCCGGTCCATGAATTGATTTTTAGAGAAATTTTACATTTTATAGATACATTGCAAGGCATTTTTAAGGGTAGTACTTCTTGAGCTGGTCGAGGTTCGTTGCTAGGTTAAACTCTTGACCGTCCAAGTCGGTTAGTTTTACTGCTCCGCCTGTGAAGACTTCCTTGACGAGGTAGGGTCCAGCCCAGTTAGGCTTGAATTTTCGTGGTGGGTCGATTGGAAGTGGTGCTTGGACTGACTTTAGTACGAGATCACCTACTTTTATGTGTCGTGGCTTAACTCGCTTGTTGAATGCTCGTTGTAGTCGGGCTTGGTACATTAAATGCGGTGCTCGGGGAATGCGATCGGCGTTCATCCAGGAGCATGAGTTGTTAAATGCAGTTCACGGGCCCATTCTCGCTTAGGGATGCTACTTTCCATTAGTATGCGTAGAGATTGTATTTCTATTTCCCTTTGGTTGGGCGGCTTCCATGCCGTAGGTGAGAAATAGGGGTCATGCCTGTAGGGGTTCGGATGGTAGTACGGTATCCCCGCAGTGCATATGGTATCTTGTTGGGCCAATCTTTGCAAGCTGTCGATCATTTTCTCGAGTATGGTGACGACCAGTCTTGTTTCTTTGTCAACGGCTCCATTGGTTTTGGGGTCGATAGAGGCGAGGATTTGTGATGTTGGATGTTGTATTTTGTGAGTATAGCTTAGTCTCGCTGAAAGTCACGAGCCTTGATCATTGATGAACTCATGGGGTATGCCATATCGGCATATGATGTTTGTCTGTATGAACTTGGCGACTTCTTTGGGCCGAGGGTCCAAAAGAGGCCGCTTCTACCCATTTAGTGAAGTAGTCGATGGCCACCAGCACGAAGCAGTGACCTCCTGCTCCGATGGGGTGGACTTTTCCTATCACGTCGATGCCCCAGGTTGAAAAGGGCCAGGGTGAGGTTAGGCTGTATAGTGGTGAAGGTGGTACATGTTGGACGTTGCTGAAAATTTGGCAGTTGTGGCAGTGCTTGACGTATTGGATCTGATCGCCTTCCATGGTCGTCCAATACCATCCTAGCCGTAGAATCTGTTTGCAGAGTGCTCGAGCGTTCATGTGGGGTCCGCATTCGCCATCGTGGACTTGCGTGATGATTTCCTGGCCCTTCTTGTAGTCAACACATATGAGCAGTGTCCCTTGTGGTGTCTTCTTGAGTAATTGTCCCATCTCTAGCACAAATTGGGAAGCGAGGGCACGATAGCCCTGCATCGCGTTTATCGGTGTCGGGTGGGTAAGTGTTGTGCGTGTTGTAGTTGATTATGGCTTGATACCACGCGGCTGCATGCGCTCGGCCGTCCAGGTCAATGGTATGGATGTATGCTGGTTCGTCACGTCTTTCGACGATGATGGGTAGTAACTTCATGTCTGGTGGCATGTTCAGGAGGGATGAGAGTTTTGGCGGTCGTCGGCAAAGCGGTTTCTTCCCTTGGGAGGTGATAGAACTTCAATGCACGATCGAAGTTGGCTAGGAGTTTTGTACTTTTGCTTGGTATTTGGTGAGGGTTTCGCTCATGATCTTCCATGCCCTGTCACTTGATTTATGATGAGGAATGAATCTCCATGTACCGTAGGTTCTTTATCTTGAGAGTGATGGTGCTGCGAATAAATGCAGGCCTCGTACTCCGCGGCGTTGTTCGTGACACTGAAGTCGAGCTTGATGGAGAGTGGAGTATGATCGCCGTTTGGGGATATTAGGAGTATTCCGACTCCATAGCCGCGGTAGTTTGACGCTCCGTCGAAGTATAATTGCCAGTACTCCCTTTCTATGGCGAAGATCCCATCGTCCGGAAATGACATTGTATCGATCACGGGTTGTTCGATGATTGCATTTTCTGCGAGGAAGTCCGAAACCGCTCTTCCTTTGATTACTTTCAGAGGGAGGTACTTGAGTTCGTACTCGGCGAGAAGCAGAGTCCACCTGGCCATACGTCCGTTCAGGACTGGTTTTTCAAATAGGTATTTGAGGGGGTCCATTAGGGAGTAGACTCTTGTCGTGCTAGTGAGTAGGTAGTGTCTGAGCTTTTGGTTGCCCGGACCGGTGAGAAGCGACTTTTCTCGACCGTTCATACCGGGTTCGTAATCGTGAAACCTTTTGCTAATGTAGTAGATGGCCCGTTCTTCGTTGTTGACTTCTTGGCGAGCATGGCACCCATGGCGTTTGGCGTGGTCGTCAAGTATAGCGGCGATGGCAAGTCCTTTTGTGGGGGTACGAGCGGGTGGATTTGTAAGTAAGCTCTTGACTTTGTCGAGCGCTTGTTGGCGATCATCGTCCCACTTCGTATGCTCTTCCTTCTTCAATTTTTTGAAGATTGGCTCACAAATCATGGTAAGCTTGCTGATGAACCGCGAGATATACTGGACTTGTCCCAAGACACTCCTTATTTCGTCCATGTTGCTTGGCGTCATCATGCTCATTATTGCTTTGATTTTGGTTGGGTCTACTTGATCCCTCGGCTTACTATGTGGCCCAAAGAACTTGCACGATGTGACCCCGAAGGTGCATTTACGTGGGTTTAATCGCATCTTATCTTTGCTCGATTCGGGTGAAGAATTTCCGAAGGTTTGTGATGTGGTCATCCCTTTCTTTTGACTTTACGATCATGTCGTCGACGTATACCTCAACTTCCTTATGCATCATGTCGTGGAGCAAGGTGGTGGCAGTGCGTTGGTAGGTGGCGCCGGCGTTTATGAGCCCAAATGGCATGATCGTAGCGATATGTTCCCAGGGGTTACGAATGTGGTTTTTGGCATGTCGTCTGCTGCCATTTTGATCTGGTTGTATCCCGCGTATCCATCCATGAATGACAGTAAGGCGTGGTCTGCTGTGTTATCGATTAGGATATCCATGTGAGGTAGTGGGAAATCATCTTTTGGGCAGGCACAGTAAGGCGTGGTCTGCTTTTTTTAGGTCCCGGAAGTCGGCACATACTCGTATTTTGCCGTTTTTCTTCATAACCGGCACCATATTGGAGACCCAGTCTGAGTATTCGATGACTTGGATGAACCCAGCTTGCAGCTGCTTTTCGATCTCTTCTTTGACCATGAGAGACCATTCTGGTTTGATGCGTCGGAGCTTCTGCTTGACCGGTCTGCTACCTTGCTTGATCGGGATGCGGTGTTCAGCTATCTCGCGGTCTATGCCGGGCATGTCCTTATATGACCAGGCAAAGACGTCCTTAAACTCTGCGAGGAGCTTGGTATAGGTGGCCCTTTCTTACGTGGCTTAGGGAAGCCCCGGTTGTAGTTCTTGAGGCTCTTGGTGTGCCTATGTTGATGGCTGTTGTGTCTTCGATAATGGGGTCCTGTTCGGGTTTTGAGACAATACTTGCAATGTATCTATATAATGCAATGTTATTTAGTTTAAATTTATCGCAATTATTAGAAAAAGTAGGATTTAAATGAGGCAAAGAGTAATCAAAAACTTTCATGTTATTAATGTTATCAAAAGCGGTTACATTTGAAGATAGCTCAGACGAGGGAGCTTTGGACAACCTTAATGACTCTAGTTCTTTAGCTAAACTGACTATGTCCGGGAAGTAGCCCGGGGGCTTAGTTGGGGTGAGAGACTTGAAATGACGACGAGGGAGTTTAAACTTTAAGACGGTCTTTTTGTTCGGGATGTTGTCTTCATCTTCGTCGGAGTCGGAATCTTCGAAGGTGTAACCTTGACCTGTGGTGATCTTGAAAGTGCGGCCTTGTTCGTCGGTCCATTCGAGGGTTTTTGACCATCCGTCGTGCGTTTTTTCTTCGTAAGGGATGATCAGGTTGGTAGGGTTGAAGTTGTTGTTGCGCCACGATGTCGGAAATGAGCTCAATCCCGGCAATGGTGTACGTGGTTGTGTTCTTAGGAATCTTGCTAGTGCCCTCTTTGACGAAGTAGTGGCTGGGGAGGATGTGGTATGGTTGCATGTGGAAATCATGATATTTTTTGCGATCATTGTATGCTTCCCAACCTTGAGAGACTTCGTACGACCATGGTACGTAGGATAGACCTATGGTGGGCCATTTGTTATCGTCGTCCTTGGCGTAGAGTGCAGCGACTTCTTCTCTACGAGTCAGAGTACAGATGTTGAAGTCGAAGTCGAAACCACACATGTCGTCGGCTGGATCGGCGTTTATCTCCGCAGTACTATCATTAGTCTTTTGCTGCTTGAGGGTAGCCCGAAAGTTCGAGGCGTCGATGGTGACGATCTCGTCATCCAGAGGTATCCTGACCTTTTGATGTAGGGTTGAGGTGACGGCCTTGGTAGCGTGGATCCAAGGTCTACCTAGTAGCATGTTGTAGGTAGGGGTATGTCGATGATTTGAAATTCGCTCTCTCATGACCGGTCCTGTCATAATGGGAAGGAGATGGTTCCCTTTATCTTTGCGGCGTGTTCCGTCGTAGGCCACGACACCGTCCGTCCCCGGGATAAAGTCATTTTCCTTAATTCCCAGTTTCCTGGCTGTCTCAAGGGGCAAGACATTGACTGCGGATCCGTTGTCGATGAGGACGACTGGTAATGTCATGCCGTGGCATTCCACGTTGATATAGAGAGGTAGGTTATGCGTGCCACCGAACGGAGGGAGATCTTTATCCGAGAAGGTGACGGCGTTGGCCTGCCATTCGCGTGTGATGTTACTGATAAGCTTCTCTGGAGACATTTCCGATGTCATTGGGGTGACCTGTAATGCTTGGTAGAGGGCTTCACGATGTCCCATTGAGTCCCTTAAGAGCTGCCAGATTGAAATGTCCGCTTTCGTCTTGTTGAGCTGCTTATGGAGCGTGTCTCCGATTTCAGGCGTGGGTGAGGGTGTTGGGGTAGCACTTGGTGATGCTACCTTGTTAACTGGCAAAACAGGTACAGGATTAGTGTCAGGTAATGAAACTTTGCTGGCTGGTGGCGTAGGAGCAATGCTAGTAGGTGAGGTTGCGGAAGTAGGCGAAGTAGGCGGTGTATCCTCGTCTATGACTATTCCCTTGTTCTTCTCTTGAGCAGTCAACCTTGGCGGGTGGCTTTGAGGTTCAAGTAACTTTAGAGAAGCTTGGTACGGACGTCCAGAACGTGTTAAGTAGGCTACTTCGTCATCACTATCCGATAGCCTAAATGGGTACTTGTGACATAGCTCCCCGTACTTGCCTGGCGGACGACGGGGTTGAGTTTCCTCTTCGTATGGCTCATCTTGGAGACATATGCGGGTGTCATCATTGTCGGCTTCATCCTCAGAAGTATTCCAGATGCCGTTGACTTCGTGATCATCTGAGACTATCATTTTAGAGCGATCGATGATAAGTGCGCTTACGTAAATATAGCATGGTTATGCAGAGGGTTCCATTGGTTCAAGGCTTAGGACTTGCTGGGCTTTACGATGGTATTGTCGTCGATCAAGTCCTGAACTATGTTCTTCTGGAAGCATTGCTCGGTGTCATGCTCCTGTCCTCTGTGGAACTCGCAGTATGCGTTCTGATCCCACGACTTTGGCTTCTTGTCCGGGGGAGGCTCGCTAGTAGGTCCTATGAGTTGAAGTACATTGCGGCTCACAAGTTTCTGTAGTGCCTTTGAGTAAGTCATGTATATTGGGTCAAAGTTTCGGTGTGCCTTCATCGAACTGGGACCAGGAGGTGAAGTATGATGCTTTTGGCGGAGGCATGGCGAGTCTTGGTGGTGTCGTAAGCGGGTGGTGCCTCCAACGCGTCCAGTGCGTTGATGGCATGGATGGGCTCGACTTTGGCAGTGGCTCGAGATGAGCTCCCTTGATACCCGCGACCCGTACTCTTATTCCTATTTTCTTTACGAAGGTCGTCCTCGATGAGTTCGGCGACGGCTGAGGGTTAAGTTGTCGAAATTCCGTATCGTAGGTGTTGTTGGTTTGCGGGGGTGAGGTTGTTGATGAACTTAGTGATTAAGTCAGTGTCCCTTGGCCGGTTAGGTATTTGGGCACACAGCTTCTTCCATCGCGTCGGTACTCGGTAAACCCCTCATTGTCTCTCTCGAGTCGGGACCTCCAAGGTGCGTGGCGAGACTTGGATATCATTGTTGTCCCGATCTGTAGATCGAGATCTAACGCAACCGTTATGTCCTCGAAACTACCGTTTTGTGTGGCTCTAAAGCGTAGAACCATGCCCTGGGTTGTCGTCTAATGAGTGAGGAAATAAGGTAGCCCATGCAGGGGTTCGACACCCATGATGGCCATTTTAGCTTTGAAAGCCTTAACATGAGCAAGCGGGCTTCGTGACCTTTGAAGGCGGGAGGTCACCGAGCGCTAGCTTATCTGGTAGCATGGACCTGGCGTTCTTTGGGATGTGCTCGTTCTCTTGGTGTATGGAGTAACCCCTTGAGTTCGTGAGACGCTCTTCCATGGTTCGAATCCTTTTGCATTCCGCTCGATTCTCGCCAGCGCACGCCGTTCTTCTCTGCTTCAAACTTTTGCATGATAGCCATTTGCTCGATCGTCGTAGTGAGGCTAGCTATCCTGTCATTGAGCTGTCGGACTTGTTCGGCAGTTACCTCCGGGGGGGGGGTGGTGGTGGTCCTCCGAGACCCTCATCGTGTTGAAAGGCCATGACAGGTTTTGGTTTTGATCTGTTGTAGGAGCGCTTCTTTGGAGGCGGAGGTGGGTTCAAGTGACGGTTCTTAGTTCGTCGTGTATCCAGGGTTTTTCAATGAGCGGACCTGACAAAGTTTTCAAAACTTTAGTGATTCTAAAAGAGAAGGAAAAGACTCAAATGAAAAAAAAAAATCGCATTCACGACCAAAGGAAGACACAAAAGCGTAAAAAGTGGGTGACTTGACTTGACTCGTGTTTTTAGCTTTAAAAAAAGGACACGGGAAGCTTTTGAGATAGAGGCGCGTTAACACGTCCCTATTCTCGAGGTAGGAAAAATTTGTATGATCATAATCTGATTGACCCAGTTTGGCGGTATATTGCCAGGGGTTTGACATTGGATTATGATAAAAAGGATCAGACCGAAATAGCGATAGGCTAACCGACCTGAGGATGTTAAAATTGGGTAAAAGGCGATCAAATGTTCGCCTTTTACGTGTGACTCAGGGATTTAAATCAAAAATGACGATAAGTCATTTGATTCAAAGAGTAAATCAACGGGTTCGTATCTGAACGAGCCCGCGTTTTTTTGTTTTTGAGAGAAAAAGATTAAATCGGGATGACTAAAGAGTCACTCGACTTAGAACTAATTCTAACGTTCTAAAAGTTAATTTCATTTAAAATCTCCGAGATGAATTGACATAATCGGGTTTTTGCTTTGTGAAAGACCTTTAGCAATAAATGTATTATGACGATACGTCAGTCGCATAATCCATTTATGTTTTGAAAAAGACCTGGGATATAGTGGTTATCCTAGGTCGGTTTTAAATGTAGTGGCATTTTATTTATTAAACTCAAATGACTACAGTTCAAAGAGCCTAACGGCGTGTTTTTAAAAGTATGACCTTTTTTGAAAAAAAGTTTTGAAAAAAGCAATTTCAAAGATGGACGTATTTTAAAAGTATAATGCCTAGGAAAAGTTTTTACATGCAGAAAGTTTTTGAAAGACTACTATAGTGAGGGTACTATAGCTCCACACTTGTACATATAAACACAGGTTTTTGGTTTATAGGGTAAGGTTCCCTCCGGTCATTCCCGTGACGTTTAGGTAGGGGCACCCGCAAGACTACACACGTCTTAGGTGTGAATTCAAGACGGGCCCTAGAGCGTTCGAGTTTGGTAGTTACGATCGTTTGTCACGGATGCCGTACTTGTAATCGTGGAGGGGTGAGAGAGCAGTGTGTCGGAGTTACCTCGCTTATGGCGAGGATTCTTGAGGGCCGTTCCTCAAAGGGTGTGGTTTGAATCAGAGGATTCGACTCAACGTATTTTGCCCAAATATCGAAAGCGTAAATGTTTTCAAAGTTTCAAGCTTCACTTCTTTATGATTTTAAAATAAAAGAAAAACTAGTTTTTCAAAAATAAAAATCATGCTCGTCCCCAGCGGAGTCGCCAGCTGAAGGTACCGGGAAGAAACCTATCGACGCCTACTACTTGCCGTCCTCGCCACGTCTTGGCGCCGGGAAGCGGAATGCGGCTCGCAGGAAAAAGTGCGAAGTTTTGAGAAAAATGGGGGAGATCATTGCATGAATTTGTGACCAAAAAGAAAAGTAGAAAAATCCTTTTTGAAAGTGTATTTTCGGAGTCGCCACCAAATATTAAAGGAATTTGGAACCTATTCAACGCGTCTTGAAATACAAGACACGAGTGTCTCAGATTTCAAGGTGCGTCGATATTTATCTATCTGAGGTTTGAAACCAGAGAAGGGGTTCGGAGTGAGGTTACTTTTCGAAAGTTTTGACAAAGTGTATTTTGAAAACAGCAATCAAAAAGCCTACGTAAAAAGTAGTCTCTACTAATTTGAAAACATTTGCCTAATTTCGATATTTGGGCTAAAAGTCACGCTACGTACAAGTGCGAATAAGTATGACTCGATTAAAATGCATAAATAATGTAAATTGTCAAAATAATGACATATTGCTATAGGAAATGTACGTTAAATAATAATTTATTGGCTAAATTATTACTATAGACGTTATTTTCCTACCTCGTATTAGAATTTGTACAGTAAAAACCCTCGCTTTGACATGCTAAAAGACTCTATGAAACGGTACAATTTAGTGTTGGATCCGTGATTCTAGTCGTTATTTAATGCATGAATGAGGACTTGCATAATTATAAAAGTGACGTCGGTTTGCTTTAGTGATAATGAGTCGTTTATTTATGCGATATTGGCGGGGTTTAGACGGATTATGAATCCGAATTGCTACAACCGTATTACGAATACGGCTTCGCTAGTGCCAATATCGGGTTTGGGGTTAATGTAACCCCATTATCCGAGTCTCAAACGTCCAGCCCGTAGGTAAAATGTTTACCTTTCGAAAGTGTAAAGACGGTATTTTTGAGTGGATTTCGTGAATAGTGTATATGTGTTAAAAACCGAGATATTGAAAATGAATGAAGGGGGTTGGTATTTATAGAGTTTGGGTGGTTTTTGTGGGATAACAAAATTAAATCGCCTGTGCACTGGCGTTTAGTTTTGTTTGAGTTGGATATTTTTTAAGAAAAATCAAAAAGTAATTTGGTATGAAACAAAATAATAATCGCCTGTTAACAGGCGATTAGAAATTTAATCGCCTGTCAACTGGCGATTGTTATTTTGTTTTGGTGGGCTGTTTATGCCGCCATTTGGTTAATGACGTATTATATGGTAATGATGGTGTTTTGTGATGTAATTATCTTAGTGGTTAAGTCACTTTGTTTTGGTCCGAATTTCGGTTTTCGTGTTTCGGTTTTTGTCGTGTTTTTCGGTTTTGGCCTAAAATAAAATAATATTAGGTTATATTATTTTGTGGTTTTATAGAGCCTAGTTTTGTGAAAATGTGACACGGGACGCACTTTGGCCCGTTTTGAGTGTTGTGTTAGTGTGCGTTTTTGGGTCGTTTTTGTAAGTTTGGGCCGTTTTGTAGCTAGTTGAAATTTGTTTTGTGGCTTGGCTTAATAAGACGTTCCTATATTGTGCTCGTGTTACGCTCATGATGACTAAAATTGGCATTCATTTTCATGATTATGCAAATCCAAATTAATACGCTAAAAATGACTAATATGTTTTAGACACTTTTGTACCGTTTCGACTCTTTTAAAAGCATGCATGAAAGTCCTTTTCATCATCGGGTTTGTTTTTGGGGGGTACGGATACGGGTATCTACAAGTAGATACATTAAAATTCATATTAGATACATTCAAAAGTATAGTAGATACTTTAAAATTCATATTAGATACATCAGTCACCATAAGCCCTTGATTGCTCACCACCAACAGAAATTGCTCCACTACCATAGTAACAGCTTTATAGTTGTAGTAATCATCTCCACATCAGTTTTTTCCCCCCTGAAATTGCAACTTCTGATCTATAAAAATATTTTTTGCTGAAATAGTTTTACTTGTAATCCATCTAACGATGGTAATTTGAAAGATAAAAAAGAAAAAATGACAAAGTAAAAGTGACATACCTAGAAATTAAAGGTTAATTTTTGTCAGGAGAACTGGAAATTAATTATCGTCGGTCATCACCGCAGAAGTAAGTTTGATCAAAAAGTGTTCGGTGATGAAAAAACGACACATGTACAGGAATAATTAATTAAAATCAAGAAGATTATACGACAGAACAAAAAAAATTAGGGTCAATTCGATTTTGGGAGGATGATGATCAATTAAAGAAACAAAGAAATAATTAATTGATAATTTGAGAATTTTCATTGATTGCTTCAAATAAATGAGGACAAAATTAATCAATAGTAGATTAGTTGAAGTAATTGAAAGTGTTGATTTGCAAAGAATAAAAAGAGGGAAATTGAGGAGAGAGAGAAAAAAAGAGGAATGAGGTGGTAAGTATGTGACATAAGGGACAAAGTGCACCGTAGCTGTAAATAAATAAACAAAATTGTAGCCTTATGATCATGTCTAATCTAATGGTTGTAATTAGTTCTCACGGTTCTCACCGAGTTGATGGTTTTCACATGATCCTAAATATATATATATATATATATATATATATATATATATATATATATATATATATAGGAATAAGATCAAATAAGAACAGTCCTTTAGGTAAGAACGGTAAGAACATTCAAAATACATGATATATACACATAATGTACATTTTAAATTTATCATTTATATTAGTAATGAAAATTATGTGACACGAAATTTAAATTTATATTGTATAATCTCTTTATATTGTAGATATATGACAAAATTTTAAGGTACATTTATGCTATACCAAAAGTACATTTTATTTTTAAACTTCGAATATACGTATAAATTTTGAATATATCTCATTATTTTGAAAAGTACATAACATATATTAACATATATTTATAATGTACCTTAGGAAATGTACTTTTTGTGTGTTAATTAAATGTACCTTACGTGTAATTATTATGTACTTTGACTGTTCTTACCGTTCTTACCAAAGCTAGTGTTCTTACCGGATCTTAACCCTATATATATATATATATATATATATATATATATATATATATATATATATATATATATATATATAGAGAGAGAGAGATAAGATCTTTCAAACCCTAACTTTTGGGAAAGTCATTGAGTCCAGACATCCGCTTTGAGATTTTAATACAAAAATTTGAGATTTTAACACAAAAATTTAGAACTGCAAAATTCCAGAATATTTGAGATTTTAACAATGTTAAAATCTCAAATATTCTGAATTTTGATTCAAATTTTGTGTTAAAATCTCAAATTTTTGTGTTAAAATCTCAAACCGGATTCTGGACTCAATGACTTTCCCTCATTACTTGGGCTTAAAAGATCTTAACTATATATATATATATATATCTATATATATATATATATATCTATATATATATATATATATATATATATATATATATATATAGAAACAAGATCAATTAAGTTGACAAATATTGGTACGCTGGCTACGGTGGTGAAACTGTTATTAATATTTTGTGAAACTGTTGTTCTTTGTAAATGAAACTGTATTTACTGTATTTCTCTCTTTATTAGTCTGGTATTAAATTTACAGTTTCATTTACAAAGAACAACAGTTTCACAAAACATTAATAACAGTTTCACCACCGTAGCCAGCTTACCAATATTTGTCAACTTAATTGAACTTGACTCTATATATATATATATATATATATATATATATATATATATATATCTCTATCTTTTTCTTTTTTTTTGCCAAACCGTCATAGAGATTTTATTACAACTTAAGGGCTCGGTTAGCAATACAATGAGCCCTCTTATTAAACATTCTTGGAAGAAAAGCTAAACTAAGATAGATAAGATCTTTAAAAGATCTTTTAAGCCCAACTTATTAGAGAAAGTCATTGAGTCCTGAATTCGCTTTGAGATTTTAACACAAAAATTTGAGATTTTAACACAAAAATTTGAAACTGCAAAATTCCAGAATATTTGAGATTTTAACAAATTGTTAAAATCTCAAATATTCTGGAATTTTGCAGTTTCAAATTTTTGTGTTAAAATCTCAAATTTTTGTGTTAAAATCTCAGAGCGGATGACTGGACTCAATGACTTTCCCAAAACTTAGGGCTTGAAAGATCTTATCTGTAACAACCTGGTTTTTAGTCGACTTTAATTACTAAGGCGGAAATTAATTAAGTCTTAAACCAGCGTCATTAATTATACATAAAACCCAAAAATTACAAACATCGTTCAAGAGTTGATTAAATCAACTCTAAGTACGGAATTTAGAAGATTATAGATTATATATTACAATCTCTCAAAACAAGTAAATGTAAAGAAATAAGACGTCTCGTGGCCCCGTCCAAAATCCAGCTTCCGCTCCACGATCATCCTGCACAATAAACTGATTGGGGGATGCCCGCTGAGCGGACAGTGACTAGCAATGCTCATACTTTCCCTCGATTTCAATTACTTTGGTTTAATATTATCGCTTTCTAAACATAACATTATGGTAAAAACATAAACATGCTTATTAGATATAGCATATAGAGACATATAAGTCATAATAAGCATGCGGTTTAAAGCGATAAATCATATAAGCATGATATTCAATTATGAAGGCAAATAGCATATAATAGCATAGCAATAGTATCACAATAATTCAATGGCATTACAAGGCGATATCGGATCGCAATCAAACATACATATCGTAGACTCGATTCAATTCAGAAAGTTGTGGTCTTTAATTTTCAAAGATGGTACGCACTCATTCTCATTTAATTCAAACAACAAACAACACATACTGCTTACGAGCCTGACCACTGAGTAGGCCTTTGTACTCTAGTCGTTTGCATCTCACTACCATAGTGCAGCGACTTACTCGACTCGTAAACCACGCCGAATACTATAGTACTTGCATCTCATCTTCTAGTGTTCGAAATGATTCGAACTTCAGATACAATCTCGTCAAGTAATCTTTACGCAGGGTAAGAACGAATGCAAGTGTCGCGCCCACTAAGAACGAAACACGGCAAGGAGACAGAACCGCAAAGCGCATAAGCACATAATGTCACGGTGGCCCTGATAACCTTAGCGAAATAGGGGAATAAAACCCTAGTCTAGTATGCATACACTAATATCCACTTTAAGAATAGGCTATGCTATTCATAGAGCACCTTAACTCTGGATAAAACGACTATTTCCTAAAGCCTGACCCACTAAGAGTTGAATTTTTCATTATCTTGTACGGCCTTGGCTATACGACTTAAGGCGTAACGGCATGGGCAGGATGCACTAAGCAATAAGGTCACGCTTAAACCACACTATTCGATATGACCCAAGCCAGAGACCGAGATAGTGGTATCCGCACAAGACTATCTTAACCCCACTTCACTTACGATTGACGTTTTCATATCGGAGGCTCAAGCGTTTGACCTTTTATTTAACTTACTCAATGTTTATTATTTATTTGATATTACATATCACATGTTTCTAGACTCTCCTAGTCTCAGCGTCAAACGTTTTATTTGAATGGTAGGTTTCATATGATCACATAACACGTTCGTTTATTATTTGAAGTGTTGTTAATTATTAACGTTTTCAAGTTTCTAAATTGAAACGTTTATTAGTATGTCCAATTTTATTTATGTGTTTTTCAAACACTTTAGGTCATTTACTTCTTCATTTTAAATTTTCTATACTTAGTAAAATTTTCAATTATTTTCAGTATTTCACTATTCACTTTTCACTATTCACTTTTCACTATTCACTTGACACTATTCATCGGTCACTATTCATCGTATTTTATACGTATTTTTATACGTATTCGTATTTTTATACTTCGCATTCTATACGTATTTTTATACGTACTCGTATTTTTATACTTCGTATTTTATACGTATTTTTATACTTATACGTATTCTTATACTTGTACGTATTCTTATATTTATACGTATTTTTATACTTAAGATATTTTAGGTATTTATACTTAAGATATTTTAGAAAATAAACCAAACCCCTTTTATTTTCTAAGTATAAATTTCTAGTTTCAAAGTCGTTAAGTTCGTTTTGTATTTAGTGAGTTTTGAAAATATTCTAAAAGTCTAGTTTTAAAAACGTTAAGTTCGGTTTGTAAAAAGTGATAATGATATTCATTTTAAAATACTAGTTTTAAAATTGTTAAGTTCAATTTGATAAAAGTGATAATGATTTTTATTTTAAAATATTAGTTTTAAAAATGTTAAGTTCAATTTGTAAAAAGTGATAATGACATTTATTTTAAAATGAGACTTAGTTAAATTTAGTCGTCTATTAACTAAATTTAGCGATTTTCATTTTAAAAATAATAGTATCGTGGATGATTCATTTAAGTCCGTAAGTCCAAGATCAACAGTCCAAATAGCAAAGGCAGTAACACACGATTTAGTTCATTTTTATAATGGTTACATATTTTTATCGGTTTATAATATTTCATTTATAACTAAATCGGTTTATACTAAAATTCAATTCTAATTACTATTTAACTTTAGTGACTTAGTGATAATTTCATTTTGGTCAAATTTAGTCAATTTATAATGGTGATGTCGTGTGATATGATATATGTGTCAAATTGATTTATTTCTTTTAATTTCTTAAATCTAACTTATTAACTAATAATTAAATTATATTAACAATAAACTAAAAAGTGATAAAACAAATTTTAACCCTAAAAACATGAGAAATGCCGTGAGCAATAAGGTGATGTTCCAAATTTTCATTTTTCGATTTTATCGGTTTTTAGCTTAAAGTCTTTATATTTTAATTATCCTCATTATACCAAAACGATTTAAACTAAAATGGAATTTACTAACAATTTCATTTATATTTATGAATAGTGTTTTTCAACACTTTAATTTTCTAACTTTTTAATCTAAATGATTTATAATGTTTTGGTTGATTTATAGTATAATACTAAGTGATATATAAAACAATAACTAAACATAAACATAAATTATTAACAAACATAAAGTAAAATAAGATCAAAATGAACAAGAATGATGAACATCAACATGAATAAATCAATAACACACATGAAGATCATATTAAAGCTCAAGAACACTAATTTCGATTTTAATAATTTATAATTTGTTTTCCTAATTTAGTTTTTTTTTCATAGGAACATCTATTTCATACTAACTTAATACTACATATAATTTACAAAAATTAAAAGTGAAAATATATTAAAAAAAAATTGAAAATGCCGAGTATAATATATATGAACATATAATTTCTATTTTCGATTTTAATCACTTTAAACTCATTGTTAATATTTCACATAATTTTTATATATGACTACTACTTAATTAAAACATAACTAAACATAAAAATCATATGAATCATAATTAAAAATGCTCAAAATTAATTTAGCTAAACATACTACCATTTTACTATATCATTACTAGTAAACTATATATTTAGTTATTATCATTTATTATTCAACACATAAACATACAAGTTCATATAAGTGATGTTTAACATATTTAACATAATTTTCATGCTCATGAAATTATAATAACAAAACAAATTAATTTACTAAAAGGATAATATAAGACATAGTTAGTCAGCTTAGTCGGTAAGTTTATTGGTTGTCCGGATCTACGATGTTATCAAGGTCTAATTCTTCACCCAAGTACCCGTCTTCACCTTCAAAAACCCGTAACAAAGTGAGCTCCAAATACCCAAGGAATTAGCTAAATGACACTAGAGTAATATTAGAGTAATATTAGGGTTTAATTTAGGATGTTTTAAGTGGAAAATGAAAGAAAATAAAGGAAGTGAAGGGGGCAATATTTTCGGCTGTTTTAGGATGCTCAAGGATTGATTTTTACACTTATGAAATATGGGAACAAGTTAGAATGCTTTAGGTTAAAGACTTTAGGTGTTTAAGTTTGATTTTAATTAGAATTTAATGTTTAATTAAATGATTTAATCCATCATCCACTCCATCATCAAGCCACTAAGTCCACATTACTATTCATGCATTAAAAATGTCTAATTTGTGTTTTAAAATGTTTTCCTCGAATTTGGTCAGTTTTAAAAAGTCGGGCGTCAAAAGCGATAAAAGTTAAAGTGTGCGCGTTTGACGATTTTTCGAAATATTTCTACTTTTAAATTTTAAGACTAAAATATTTATTTCATCATTCAAAAATTTTAAAAAGTCTTAAAGAAGTCGATAAATTTTACAAAACAAAAGTTTTGCAAAAATAGAGATTTTGAAAGGTTAAAAGGTTAGGAAATGATTTAAGCTTTGAAAATAGAATTGGATGGCTAATTAATGAATTAAATTAACACGGGGTGTTACAAACCTCCCCCCTTAGAAAAGTTTCGTCCCGAAACTTGAATGAAGGATAGGATTTTCACCTGAGATAAACAGCTCGGGGTATTTCTCCTTCATGGAGGCTTCGGTCTCCCAAGTTGCTTGTTCAGTCAATTGACCTTTCCATAGCACCTTTACTAAGGGAACCGTCTTCCTCCTCAACACTTTGGTTTCTCGGGCTAGAATCTTGACAGGCCTTTCTGAGTATAGCAAGTTAGGCTCAATTGCGATCACGTCGGGAGTAATGATATGAGTTGGGTCACTCCTGTATCTCCTCAGTTGAGAAACGTGAAAAACGTTGTGAACCTTAGATAAATTGGGGGGTAGCGCTAGGCGATAGGCTACCTCACCAATCCTTTCAAGTACCTCGTACGGTCCAACGTATTTAGGGCTTAGCTTCCCTTTCAATCCGAAACGTCGAACCCCTTTCATGGGTGATACTTTCAAGAACACATGATCACCGACTTCGAACTCAATAGGTCGGCGATGTTTGTTAGCATACTTCTTCTGGCGGTCCTGGGCCGCTTGTAGTCGTTCACGAATGATTTTGATGTGCTCGATCTGGTCTTGAATAACCTGTGGTCCAGTTCCCACGTTGTCACTAGCATCGTCCCAACAGACTGGGCTACGACACTTTCTCCCGTATAGTGCCTCAAATGGAGCACAACCCAAACTCGCGTGAAAGCTATTGTTGTAGGAGAATTCAATCAAGGGTAGACTTTTCTCCCAGTTCTCGTTGAATTCTAGAGCACATGCCCTAAGCATGTCTTCGACTGTTTGGATAGTTCGCTCAGTTTGACCATCGGTCGCAGGATGGAAAGCGGTGCTCATCTT
Source organism: Dianthus caryophyllus (assembly GCA_023091065.1). Classification (NCBI taxonomy): domain Eukaryota; kingdom Viridiplantae; phylum Streptophyta; class Magnoliopsida; order Caryophyllales; family Caryophyllaceae; genus Dianthus; species Dianthus caryophyllus. Next base: position 23,410,672 of record CM041527.1, read on the forward strand.
CAGTTGGCTTCCCAATGCTGCTTGTAACTTTTCCCAAAAATGAGAGGTGAATCTCGGATCCCTGTCCGATATAATATCTAGCGGTACGCCGTGTAATCGGATCACCTCCTTCTCATAAGCCTTAGCTAGCTCTTCAAGGCTCCAAGTGTCCTTGATTGGTAGAAAATGGGCTGATTTTGTTAAACGGTCCACTATCACCCAGATTGCATTATTTCCTCTGTGAGTCTTTGGTAATCCTGTTATGAAATCCATGGAAATGGAGTCCCATTTCCCCATTGGGATGTCCAAAGGTTGTAGTAGTCCCCCGGGTCGTTGATGTTCAAACTTCACCTTTTGGCAGATTAGGCACTTTGCAACGTACTCGGCAATCTCTGCTTTCATTCGAACCCACCAAAACTTCAGCTTTAAGTCCTGGTACATTTTATCGGATCCTGGATGTATGGAATATCTGGTACTATGTGCCTCGTCAAGGATCCTTCTTTTTAATACTGGGACGTCGGGCACACACCACCTCTCTTTGAATCTCAAACTCCCGTCAGGTTTAATCTCAAACCCCTCTCGGTTTCCTGAAGGAATTTCCCGTCTAATCTTAACAAGCTCTTCATCTTCCCATTGTAGCGCTCTAATCTCGTGATATAACTCCGGCTCTGCGATCATTGCGTTCAAATCAGCATCGTCAGACTGAACCAACTCTAAGTTCATTCTCTTGAAGTCTCTGACAATACCAGCCGGAATTTCCCAAATGTTGCTAAGAGTATGCGTAGTCTTTCTACTCAGAGCGTCAGCAACGACGTTCGCCTTACCCTCATGGTACAATAGTTCAATCTTGTAGTCCTTGATCAGTTCTAACCACCGGCGTTGCCTCATGTTGAGTTCCTTCTGCGTGAAGATATATTTCAGGCTTTTGTGGTCCGTGTAGAACTTGATACTCACCCCGTAGAGGTAATGACGTCAGATTTTTAAAGCAAACACCACAGCTGCTAATTCAAGGTCATGAGTTGGGTAGTTTCGTTCATGAACCTTTAACTGCCTTGACGCATAAGCAATGACCTTCCCTTGTTGCATCAGTACACAACCCAGGCCATTCAGTGAGGCGTCACTGTAGACTTCATACTCGTCTCCATCTGTAGGGAGAGCTAAGACGGGCGCTGTGGTAAGCCTTGTCTTGAGTTCCTGGAATGCATTCTCACATTCCTCGCTCCATATGAACTTGGACTCCTTCTGTAGTAACTTGGTCATCGGTCGTGCTACCTTAGAGAAGTCTGGGACGAATCTTCTGTAGTATCCTGCCAATCCTAGGAAGCTGCGTATTTCAGTTATATTTGTGGGAGCATTCCATTCTTTTACTGCGTCGATCTTTGCATGATCTACCATCACTCCATCCTTCGAGATGACGTGACCCAGGAATGCTACCTTTTCAAGCCAAAACTCGCACTTGGAAAATTTAGCATACCACTTATATTTCCTCAGTATTCCCAAAATAATACGGAGATGTTCCTCGTGTTCTGCCCCAGTCTTGGAATAAATCAGGATATCGTCAATGAAAACCACTACGCATATGTCTAGATACTCGTGGAAGGTCCTGTTCATTTGATCCATGAACACTGCTGGAGCGTTTGTCAAGCCGAATGGCATGACCTTAAACTCGTAATGACCATATCTGCTTCTGAAAGCAGTCTTTTGGATGTCCTGTTCTCTTACCGCAATCTGATGATAACCTGACCTCAGGTCGATCTTAGAAAACACTCCCGCGCCCTTCAATTGATCAAAGAGATCGTCGATTCTGGGTAAAGGGTAGCGGTTCTTAATGGTCACCTTGTTCAATTCCCTGTAGTCGATGCAGAGTCTCATACTGCCATCCTTCTTTTTCACGAAGAGAACCGGTGCTCCCCAAGGCGAGACACTTGGTCGTATGAAACCCTTTTCGATCATTTCCTCTAGTTGTTTCTTCAATTCCTGTAGTTCCACCGGTGCCATCCTATAGGGTGCCTTTGAGATTGGGACCGTGCCTGGCACAAGGTCGATAGAGAATTCAACGTCACGTGCAGGTGGCAAGCCTGGTAAGTCGTCAGGGAAGACATCATGAAATTCCCGTACTACGTGAATACCTCCGATGTCCACGCTTTCCTTTACTTCGTTGACGCTGCATAGGTACACTTGATGTCCCTTTCTTTCTAACCGTTGAAGTTGTAGCATAGATATGATTTTCGCCCCCTTAATTGGCGAAGTCTTCTGATACGTGACCCTAGCCCCCGTGGGATGCTTCAAGCGAATTTTCCGGTCTCGGCACTCGAACAACGCATGATACTTAGTCAACCAATCGATCCCCAGAATGACGTCGAACTCCGGCATGTCAAAAAGGGTAAGGTCGGAAGGAAAGATTGTTTTATGGATTGTGATTGGAGTTTCTTTGAAAATTTTGGAGCATTTGAAAATTCTTCCGTTTGGTAAAGAAATATTGGCGTCTATTGAATCGGAATTTGTGAGATTTGCTTTTGAGTCAAACTTAGAAGATATAAAGGACAATGATGCCCCAGTGTCAAACAGTACAACAGCGTTCACAGAGTTTATAAGAAAAATACCAGTGATGACGTCGGCCTCAGGTGACTCCTCTGCCTCGGCTTCAGTGAGCACATAAACTCGACCCTGTACCACAACAGACTGTGGTACTCCCGCAACAGGTGTTGGTCTCGGAGCATTAGGGCATGCATTCGCCTTGTGCCTACCCGACTAGCGGTAACAAGTAATTGGTTGTCCATTACATTGTTTCCCTTCATGACGCGCCTTGTTGCATATAGGACAATTCCCCGGCAAGGCTCTTGGTTGAGGAGCCCTTCCTGCAACCATGGCCCTCTCATTGTTCCCAGCAGGAACCCTGTTTTGGAATGCAGGCCTCTGGAAATTTGGCCTCTGCTGATTAGGGCGTTGGTAGTTTGGCTTCTGAATGAAGCTCGACTGTGATACGGAAGGTACAAACGCCTTCTTCTTCTGCTTCTCCTCAGCCTTTTCCAACTCCAAGGAAGCCCATACACTACACGCGCGTTCATACGCTGCAGCAACAGTAGTGTAGGTGCTGGTGCTCAAGTAGGTACGCAATGTGTTGGACATGTTGCGCAGATACCTCTGGGTCATAGCCCTCTCGTTGGGAGCAACCGCAGCCCCAAATTTGGCTAGCCTTTGGAATTTCTCGGTGTACTCCTGAAGTGTCATGTCCCCCATCTTGAGACTTAAGAACTGTTCCTCTTTCTGGCGTCGGAGCTCATACCCGAAGTATTTCTCCTTAATCTTTGCCGTGAACTCGTACCATGTGAACGTAGTGTCAGGTTCATTAGTCCTGATCACGTTCCACCAGTCATTAGCCTCGGCCTTCAGGTAATAGGCGGCTATGTTGACCCTATCTTCTGGAGGCGTCCTAGTCAGATCCATGAGTTTTTTCATCTCTTCCAGCCAGTTCGTGAGATCGATAGGGTCATTTGAACCCGAGTACTCTTGTGGTCGGTGACGTGAGATTCGGTCGAACGCGCTCGGTCGGTGTTGGCGGTTCGCGTTGTCTGTGGCTATTTCTGCTATACGGATCAACGATTCCTCAGCTAGAATTGTTCGTTCTTCGTTGGTCATTGGAGGTGCAGCCATTCTGAAAGAATTAGGAAGCGAAGAAAATTATTAGCATTGCAAGGTGTTAGATAGCATGCTTGACATTGATAGAATTTATTTGAAGTGAAAGTGATAACAGCAGTCATGCAAGTAAGCACAGAAGTTAGGCATTTTATTCCATTGAGATGTAATTGTTGGTTACATTTTCTGACGAAGATAGAAGAAAGGTTGGAAGTAGAGAGTGTATTTTTGTGGAATTGTTTATGAATTTAACAAATGTCTTCACTCCGTGCCGTCTGGTACTTCTTCGACGCTTCAATCCTCGGGAGTTGAATTATTATTTTGATTTTATATCCGAGGATAGGTGTTAGTTTAAATCGGTCACTTCAGCAAGTAGCAAGCATACGCGAGTTAGTGTATTTTATTTTGAGGGAAGTAGTTTGTTATATTTAAAAATCCTAAGCCTATGGTTGGTCCTTAAGGTTTCTACCCATCCTCACACTTTAAAGCGATTTCAAGTTACTATTTAAGTGATCTAATAAAAGAATAATCTAATTCATTATTTGATCCTAGTAGTCTTGCGGTTTAGCATGTTAATATGTTATCCCGCCCAGGTGTCTCTCGTTAGGTAAGCATAAATCGCATTAGGCAATTCATGTTACGGTCACGAGTCAGCTCTGATACCAACTGTAACAACCTGGTTTTTAGTCGACTTTAATTACTAAGGCGGAAATTAATTAAGTCTTAAACCAGCGTCATTAATTATACATAAAACCCAAAAATTACAAACATCGTTCAAGAGTTGATTAAATCAACTCTAAGTACGGAATTTAGAAGAGTATAGATTATATATTACAATCTCTCAAAACAAGTAAATGTAAAGAAATAAAACGTCTCGTGGCCCCGTCCAAAATCCAGCTTCCGGTCCACGATCATCCTGCACAATAAACTGATGGGGGGATGCCCGCTGAGCGGACAGTGACTAGCAATGCTCATACTTACCCTCGATTTCAATTACTTTGGTTTAATATTATCGCTTTATAAACATAACATTATGGTAAAAACATAAACATGCTTATTACATATAGCATATAGAGACATATAAGTCATAATAAGCATGCGGTTTAAAGCGATAAATCATATAAGCATGATATTCAATTATGAAGGCAAATAGCATATAATAGCATAGCAATAGTATCACAATAATTCAATGGCATTACAAGGCGATATCGGATCGCAATCAAACATACATATCGTAGACTCGATTCAATTCAGAAAGTTGTGGTCTTTAATTTTCAAAGATGGTACGCACTCATTCTCATTTAATTCAAACAACAAACAACACATACTGCTTACGAGCCTGACCACTGAGTAGGCCTTTGTACTCTAGTCGTTTGCATCTCACTACCATAGTGCAGCGACTTACTCGACTCGTAAACCACGCCGAATACTATAGTACTTGCATCTCATCTTCTAGTGTTCGAAATGATTCGAACTTCAGATACAATCTCGTCAAGTAATCTTTACGCAGGGTAAGAACGAATGCAAGTGTCGCGCCCACTAAGAACGAAACACGGCAAGGAGACAGAACCGCAAAGCGCATAAGCACATAATGTCACGGTGGCCCTGATAACTTTAGCGAAATAGGGGAATAAAACCCTAGTCTAGTATGCATACACTAATATCCACTTTAAGAATAGGCTATGCTATTCATAGAGCACCTTAACTCTGGATAAAACGACTATTTCCTAAAGCCTGACCCACTAAGAGTTGAATTTTTCATTATCTTGTACGGCCTTGGCTATACGACTTAAGGCGTAACGGCATGGGCAGGATGCACTAAGCAATAAAGGTCACTGCTTAAACCACACTATTCGATAGGCCCCAAGCCGGGGACCGAGATAGTGGTATCCGCACAAGACTATCTTAACCCCACTTCACTTACGATTGACGTTTTCATATCGGAGGCTCAAGCGTTTGACCTTTTATTTAACTTACTCAATGTTTATTATTTATTTGATATTACATATCACATGTTTCTAGACTCTCCTAGTCTCAGCGTCAAACGTTTTATTTGAATGGTAGGTTTCATATGATCACATAACACGTTCGTTTATTATTTGAAGTGTTGTTAATTATTAACGTTTTCAAGTTTCTAAATTGAAACGTTTATTAGTATGTCCAATTTTATTTATGTGTTTTTCAAACACTTTAGGTCATTTACTTCTTCATTTTAAATTTTCTATACTTAGTAAAATTTTCAATTATTTTCAGTATTTCACTATTCACTTTTCACTATTCACTTTTCACTATTCACTTGACACTATTCATCGGTCACTATTCATCGTATTTTATACGTATTTTTATACGTATTCGTATTTTTATACTTCGCATTCTATACGTATTTTTATACGTACTCGTATTTTTATACTTCGTATTTTATACGTATTTTTATACTTATACGTATTCTTATACTTGTACGTATTCTTATATTTATACGTATTTTTATACTTAAGATATTTTAGGTATTTATACTTAAGATATTTTAGAAAATAAACCAAACCCCTTTTATTTTCTAAGTATAAATTTCTAGTTTCAAAGTCGTTAAGTTCGTTTTGTACTTAGTGAGTTTTGAAAATATTCTAAAAGTCTAGTTTTAAAAACGTTAAGTTCGGTTTGTAAAAAGTGATAATGATATTCATTTTAAAATACTAGTTTTAAAATTGTTAAGTTCAATTTGTAAAAAGTGATAATGATTTTTATTTTAAAATATTAGTTTTAAAAATGTTAAGTTCAATTTGTAAAAAGTGATAATGACATTTATTTTAAAATGAGACTTAGTTAAATTTAGTCGTCTATTAACTAAATTTAGCGATTTTCATTTTAAAAATAATAGTATCGTGGATGATTCATTTAAGTCCGTAAGTCCAAGATCAACAGTCCAAATAGCAAAGGCAGTAACACACGATTTAGTTCATTTTTATAATGGTTACATATTTTTATCGGTTTATAATATTTCATTTATAACTAAATCGGTTTATACTAAAATTCAATTCTAATTACTATTTAACTTTAGTGACTTAGTGATAATTTCATTTTGGTCAAATTTAGTCAATTTATAATGGTGATGTCGTGTGATATGATATATGTGTCAAATTGATTTATTTCTTTTAATTTCTTAAATCTAACTTATTAACTAATAATTAAATTATATTAACAATAAACTAAAAAGTGATAAAACAAATTTTAACCCTAAAAACATGAGAAATGCCGTGAGCAATAAGGTGATGTTCCAAATTTTCATTTTTCGATTTTATCGGTTTTTAGCTTAAAGTCCTTATATTTTAATTATCCTAATTATACCAAAACGATTTAAACTAAAATGGAATTTACTAACAATTTCATTTATATTTATGAATAGTGTTTTTCAACACTTTAATTTTCTAACTTTTTAATCTAAATGATTTATAATGTTTTGGTTGATTTATAGTATAATACTAAGTGATATATAAAACAATAACTAAACATAAACATAAATTATTAACAAACATAAAGTAAAATAAGATCAAAATGAACAAGAATGATGAACATCAACATGAATAAATCAAGAACACACATGAAGATCATATTAAAGCTCAAGAACACTAATTTCGATTTTAATAATTTATAATTTGTTTTCCTAATTTATTTTTTTTTTCATAGGAACATCTATTTCATACTAACTTAATACTACATATAATTTACAAAAATTAAAAGTGAAAATATATTAAAAAAAAATTGAAAATGCCGAGTACAATATATATGAACATATAATTTCTATTTTCGATTTTAATCACTTTAAACTCATTGTTAATATTTCACATAATTTTTATATATGACTACTACTTAATTAAAACATAACTAAACATAAAAATCATATGAATCATAATTAAAAATGCTCAAAATTAATTTAGCTAAACATACTACCATTTTACTATATCATTACTAGTAAACTATATATTTAGTTATTATCATTTATTATTCAACACATAAACATACAAGTTCATATAAGTGATGTTTAACATATTTAACATAATTTTCATGCTCATGAAATTATAATAACAAAACAAATTAATTTACTAAAAGGATAATATAAGACATAGTTAGTCAGCTTAGTCGGTAAGTTTATTGGTTGTCTGGATCTACGATGTTATCAAGGTCTAAGTCTTCACCCAAGTACCCGTCTTCACCTTCAAAAACCCGTAACAAAGTGAGCTCCAAATACCCAAGGAATTAGCTAAATGACACTAGAGTAATATTAGAGTAATATTAGGGTTTAATTTAGGATGTTTTAAGTGGAAAATGAAAGAAAATAAAGGAAGTGAAGGGGGCAATATTTTCGGCTGTTTTGGGATGCTCAAGGATTGATTTTTACACTTATGAAATATGGGAACAAGTTAGAATGCTTTAGGTTAAAGACTTTAGGTGTTTAAGTTTGATTTTAATTAGAATTTAATGTTTAATTAAATGATTTAATCCATCATCCACTCCATCATCAAGCCACTAAGTCCACATTACTATTCATGCATTAAAAATGTCTAATTTGTGTTTTAAAATGTTTTCCTCGAATTTGGTCAGTTTTAAAAAGTCGGGCGTCAAAAGCGATAAAAGTTAAAGTGTGCGCGTTTGACGATTTTTCGATAAAAGTTAAAGAGCTAGACTAACCTCGTAAGAGCATTTCCTCAAAATTCCATATGGACCAACATCCTGTCTCTCAAAAACACTGTCATTTCGATACGTCCATATCTGATACAATAATGCTAGGAAATATATGAGACTCTTTCCATTGTCCTTGTATTTTGATAGGAGATTGATCCAGTTCAATATCCAAACCTTGACATGACAATGGTCTCCATTGCAGCCATTGATGCCAAGTTCCGAACAAGCCCAAATTCTCCTAATAACCTCACAGTCTCTGAAGATATGCTCCATATCTTCTTCAACTTGCTCATTCTGACACATAGAGCAGTATCCGTGCGACCCTATTCCCTTTCTCATCAGTTCCTTCTTAGTAGGCAGTGCTCCAAGTAAGATTTTCCACACTAAAACTTTCCACTTCTGTAGACCCGGGAGAGACCATAGCTTCCTCCTAAAGAATTCTTTATCATACCCTGAGAGCCAGTCATCATCCCTAATAGTCTTCATCTCTTCCCATTCTTTGCCACTCCTCCATTCATAACCACTTTTCACTTCATATTCCCCACTCCGAGAATGCGGCCAGTAAAAAAAGTCTGATTTCATCATGCTTGGGATCGGGATGCTAATGATCTTTAACGCCCATTCCCGTTCAAATAGCCTCTTAATAAGAGGTTCATCCCATTTCTTATCCACTGTGACCAGACATTTTACCTTCCAATCTGCACTATCTTCCATTTCACTCCTTGACATTCCTTTATTTCGCTCTGGTGCTTGTTCCTCCACCCATGCCAAATTCTGCTTAATAATCTCCCATCCCCACTGAAGACCTTTCCAAGTCCATGACGAATTACCCTTGCTGGGCGAGCCAAAGCCCAAAAAGCCGTCACCTATCTTCCCATATTTTGCGAGTAACACTCTAGCTAAAAGACTCTCTGGACTCCTGAGAATTCTCCATACCTGCTTGGCCAACATGGCTTGGTTTAAACATTTAGCATCCCTAATACCTAATCCTCCTTTTGTCTTAGGTAGGCTTAGGATATTCTTGCTGCACCAGTGGATAGTTCTCCTATCTTTACATCCTGCCCACCAAAAATGTGCTAACAGATCATTGATCTTATTCAGCACACTTACCGGTATCTTAAATACCGATAGAAAATAAACAGAAATGGTAGAAAGGATGGAATTGATAAGACACAATCTTCCCGGTGCCGATAAAAAAAGTCCATTCCAAGAGCTAACTCTCAGCTTAACATGTTCCACCAGTCTGTGGAAAATAACCTTCTTTGGCCCTGTCAAGGACGTTGGACAGCCAAGGTATGTTCCCAGATCATCACTCGGTTTTACCCTCAGGATTTGGCAGGTTCGAATAATGCTTGCTAAGGTCGAATTTGGGCAAAAGATGATTCTAGATTTGTCCATATTCAACCTCTGGCCTGATAATCTACAATAAACATCCAGGATGTCTTTAAGATTCTTTCCTCCTTCCTGCTTATCCTTTATAAAGAAAATGGAGTCATCGGCGAATAATAGATGTGAGATTGATGGCGCCCTACGAGCTACCCTAATCCCATGAATATTACCACGAGTCTGGGCTTTCTTTAGCATCTGTGAAACGGCTTCTGCACAGAGAACAAACAGATATGGAGACAGGGGGTCACCCTGTCTTAGACCACACTCTGCCCTAAACATTTCTAAAGGGACACCATTCAAGAGGACTTCATAGGATACCGTCGACACACACCCCATAATTAGTTCCACAAACCCTGCGGGAAGACCAAACTTTAATAAAACCTCCCGGAGGAAGTCCCATTTGACTCTGTCGTAGGCTTTGCTCATATCAGCTTTGAAAGCAAAAAGTCCAGTCTTTCCTTTTTTGAGCCTGTAAATATGACTGATTAGCTCCTGAGCAATAATGATATTATCCTGTATACACCTTCCAGGAATGAACCCATTCTGTTGCTCAGATACCAACTTCCCCATGCACTTCTTTAGACGATTCGCAATACATTTTGTGATAATCTTCATTACTACATTGCACAAGCTAATAGGTCTATAGTGCTCCACCTTTTCAGGGTTTTCACATTTCGGGACAAGCACAATGAAAGTTCTATTCATCTCTTTGAGAATATTCTTCCTATTCAAACTGCCCAGGATTGCTGCATATACGTCGTCTTTAATAAAATACCAGTATTTATGGAAGAAAGATCCAGGAATCCCATCCGGTCCTAGAGATTTAAAAGCTCCCATTTGAAAAACCGCAGCTCGAACCTCCTTCTTCGAAAAAGGCTTCTCTAGATAGCTCACATCATCCTCATCCAGCTTTCTCTCAAGCCCCTCTAAATGCTGCTGATCAAACTCAGAGTACTCCCTAGCCCGTGCGTTATCCCCACCTGACGCTAGAATAGCCTTATGGTGGTTTCGGAAGATTTGACCTATCTCACTACTATCAAAAGTCCATTCTCCATTCTCTTTCTTAATACCAAGTATATAATTAGTCCCCATTCGACCTTTAACCCAATTAAAGAAATACTTGGTGCAAGTATCCCCATCCACACTCCACCTGACTTTTGCCCTTTGCCTCCAAAAACAGTTAGCTGCTCTAGCAAATTCCATCAATCTAGTATGCTCTTTTTCGAAGTCCTCCGTATCCTTCCCCTCAAAGATAGCTTCCAACTCCGACTCTAGTTTCTCGTCAAAATCTGTCCACTCCTGATTCCAACTATTCTTTTTCTCCTTTGACCACAATCTCATAGTATTCCTGGCCACCGATAGCTTTCTCATAAGCCTAAATGCTGGTGATCCTCTAATTGCTCCAGCCCATCTCTCTTTCACTCTCACAGCACATTCCTCAAACTCTAGGCTCCAGGCTTCGACTTTATATGGTTTCCTAGCTTTATCCTCGACTAGGTTCGAATTTACTTCAATGGGTGCATGATCTGAGAGTTGAATAGGGAAATGTCTAATCCCTGTATTGGGAAAGTGCTCCAGCCAGTCATGGGAGATTAAAGCCTTGTCTAACCTCTCATAAACTCTCTCTCCCCCCCCTGTCTATTGTTACACCAGGTGTATTTCGGCCCTTTAAAGGGAACCTCTACTAAATTCAGGTTAATCCTCCACTCCGAAAACATTTCAGCTCCCTTTATAGGACCTGTCCGTTTAGACATTTTATCCCAACTAAACTCCACCTGATTAAAGTCTCCAATCAAAAGAATAGGTCCTTTTACCGATTCAATACAACGTTGTAAGCGCAGCCACACCCCTTCTCTTAACGAGAGGCTAGGTTCTTCATATACAAGACACAAGTACCACACAAGTCCCTTACATTGATTAACTTCGCATACAATAAAATTACTACAACTATAGATACAAAATAGATTAAAACTAGACTTCCATCCAAGGAATAAACCACCACTAGACCCTAAAGCATCATATCCAACGTGTTTAACAAAACCAAAAGGTCTATGATACATGTTAGTTACATACGTTTTATGCCCCCGATTCAGTCGCATTTAGCTTATTTTTACTCGTGATTATTGCTAGTTTACGAGCTATTTGTTATATTTCTCGATACTGCTGCCTTTCAATTACATTTTGCAGGTTTTGGTGGTTTTGAGCCAAAACCCGGGACATTGGAGCAACACGAGAACTGAGCCAAGAAGACCAAGCCTGAGCGCGCGCAGGAGCTCGAGAATACGAGACCAAGGACCAAAAGACTAAGAGGATACGAAGTAATTAATGGCCCAAAAGAGTAATAAAGGTCCAAAGACCAAAGGAAGCCCAAGAAGTAGAGCTGGCCCGAGCCGAAAGCAAGTGGTCAGTGGATTCCACACGCCAAATTACCGCCATGCTCTGACGCTCGATTTTCCTATTTTTCGAGTTTGTTTGTTGAAAGACTTATATATATACCCTAGACTCGAAAACAAAAGGGGATGCTTTAATTTCCCTTAGTTTAGTTCTCTGCTTTACTTTTATTTCTCTCAAAACCTTTAAAGCTCTAATTTAGTTTCAAGTTTGATTCTTTGTAACCGTCGGTACTCCGTAACTTTCAGGTTTTTATTCAATTCTTGTTATTTCTTTCATTATGTCTTCTTCATATTATTGCTTTGTTTTGATTCCCATTATGCATAGCTAAATCATAATTAGGGTTTGAAGGTGATTTGTGATAGTTGATTCAGGACGTGTTTTAATTGCTATTTTGATTGAATTTGCGCAAGTTGGTTTCTTCATATGCGTTTTATCATCAATTGAATTTAGGGACGCCTTTATTGAATTGAACTTAGGTTGTTTCAGTTTAAGATCGAAAGCCTAATTGAAACTAGACTCACGCATAATTGATAAGTTGAATTTAGTAAGTTGCGAGAGCCCGCTAAATTTGCTTAAGGTTAATATTGACTCGAGAGAGCGTATTCCTAAACCTAGCCACTTGCGTAGCTTCAATTGAATGTTTTCTACTTTTGAGTTGAGTTCCTGAATCACTGTCATAATGATCCTGATGCCCTAATCTTCCTCTATATTGATTTTTGTTGATCTGCTCTATTTCTGCTTTAGTTTATAGCTATCTACAAACCCATTTTCACACCCTAGAGTTAGACCTGTTTTACCGACTTTAACTTATTACTGCTACGTTTCCCTGTGGATACGATCCTGCTTGCCACTAGCTGCTGTTAGTTGTCTTTTAGGTTTATTTTGATATTGGCGATACGACTTAGCCGTGTCAATTTTGGCGCCGTTGCCGGGGAAACGACTTTGCTAGTTTTAGTTTTTGTTAGTTTTACAGGCTTTTCTCCCTTGTCTCAAGGAACCTAGTTCCTTGAGACCGTTTTTAATTGCTTGCTTATAGTTTTGTTTATGCACAGGTCACCTACAGGTTTAGTTCCATTTGAGCCTGAACCTGAGCGAGCATTTCATAGGCTACGTAAGGAAGCACGGAAATTAATTGATCTTGATTTTGAGGAAGCTTCGCACTCCGAATCCAAAGGTCTGCAATCGTCCCCACGAAGAGGACACACCTCCGATTACTCGGTTTTCAACAGTTGGTGACTATGCCTAAACTAGCTAGTCACTCGCTCCCAAAGACGGAATCCATACCTAATGGATTCACGATGCCCGCTACTCTGCAGGGCAACTTTGAGATCCGCCCCGCCTTTCTCACTTTGGTGGAGCGGAATCAGTTCGGAGGCTATCCTACGGAGGATCCTGGTCGACATATGCAGGTTTTTACGGACTATTGTTCGACTATCAAGCAGGCCGGGATCAGGCAGGAGCAAATAAGGGAGATGCTGTTCCCTTTTTCGTTGAAAGATCGAGCCCGCGAGTGGATTACTGATCTAAACAAAGAAGCCGCCGGTATTACTGATTGGAGGAGTTTGGCCCTCGCGTTCTACTCGAAGTTTTATCCTCCCGAGCGCACTAATCAAATGCGCAGTCAGATTCAGGGCTTCAAGCAGACATACGATGAAACTTTTGCTGAAGCTTGGGAAAGGTATAAGAAGCTGATACGGGATTGTCCTCATCATGGGCTGAACGATTGGCTCGTGATTATGACTTTTTACAATGGTCTTTATGCGGAGAGTAGAGCCATTCTTGATTCTGCTGCGGAGGGACGTTTTGCTAATAACGTCGACGACGATAAGGCTTGGGGGTTGATTGAAGATATGGCTAGTCACTCATCTCAGTTCGGGAAGCCTAGGGGGAATTCGCGGTCCGCACATGATGACCGTGATAAGGGGAGCGTCGTAGGCTCACGAAGTCAAGTTCTTTGCGCTTAATCGCGCAGATTAGCCAAATGAACGGAGGTGGTTCTTCTAGTGCTCACGTCAACGCTGTTGCAGGGCACGATTCGGGTTACTCCGCGGGGCATGCTGCGCCCCAGGAGCAGGTTTATGCGTACCAACCTTATAATCAAATCCTGCCCTACCAAAACCAACCTGGTTATGATCGCCGCTATCTTATCGTAGCCAGAATGTGCAGAACCCGACTACCCAACCACCCCAAAACACTCCCTACCAACCCCCTCACAAAAACTTCCAACAACAACCACCCACCTACCAAAAGCCACCCTATGTCCCTCCATCACAACATACACCAGTCCCCGACCCATGAGCTGAAAAGCGCCCCATGATGCTGGCCATGCACAAGATGCAGATGGACACTCAAAAGATGCAAATGGAGACAAATCAGGCCGTTAAGCATCTCGAGACGCAGTGGCTCAACTTGTTACGCCACAAAGCGACCGTCAAAAGGGTCAATTACCTCCGCAGGGCGATCAACCGACGAATATTGAGCATGTTAATGCGATTCAGTTGCGGAGTGGGCGAGCTTATGATGGTCCTAAGGTGCCGGGGTCTGCAGAGCTGAGTGGAGGAGCTGCTGGTGGTGATGGGGAAGCGGATAGCACGTCGATTGCAGATGAAAAGACGACGCAGACGGCGGTTTGCCGATCGGCCAGCCGGCCTGGATCGCCAACAAAGAACAAAGAAGCTACGGGTGATGTTAAGGGTCCGGAAATTCAAATTAGGTTACCCTTTCCACGGAGTGCACGATCCAAAGAGGACTCCAAGTTCAGTAAGTTCTTTGAGATCATCAAGAGCTTGCAGGTAAACGTTCCTTTTATCGATTTAATTCGTGAAATGCCTGCTTATGCTAAGTTCATGAAGGAAGTCTTGCTTAGGAAACGGTCTTTGAGTGAGGTAGAGTCGATCCGCTTACTGGGAATGTAGTCGTTTTCTGCAGGTAACTCTCCCCTGTCAAGGATCCTGGTAGTTTTTCTATCCCCTGCGCTATAGGCACCCACACGATTGATAATGCCCTTTGCGATTTAGGAGCTAGTGTGAGTGTGATCCTCATCTGGCCTGTAGAAGCTTAGCATGACATCTTTTAAGTGTACCTCCATGTCTATACAGATGGCCGACCGTTCAGTCACGCGACCTCTAGGTATTTTAGAAGACGTCCCAGTACGGGTTGGAAAGTTCTTTTTCTCCGTAGACTTCGTTGTGCTCGACATACCCGAGGATTCCCATATCCCGGTTATCTTAGGACGACCCTTCTTACATACCGCGGGAGCGCTCATTGATGTGGGTAATGGGACTTTGACCTTCACAGTAGGGGGGGAGAAGTTGGTTTTCACTCAGTCGAGTGTCCCGAGATCGCCGATGCAGTTAGAGTCGGTTTGTACTATTGATGCTATACCTCCGTCTCACTCTATTGGAGACACTTTGGAGGTCCTTTCATTGTCTCTCTCCTTGTGCAGTCGTCGAAGCGGCATTTGCCACGATTGGTTTGGGGGAGAGGAAAGTGTTGAAGGCTGACCTTTATGCTGCTAGTAATGGGAATGAGAGCCCCACGATTGAGTCGCTCGGAGCACAGGGGAGATATGGTGAGCTGATTTGAGGAGGAATCCCGTGCGTGCTGGTATTTGACGATGAGCTGCCTCGAGGAGGCAGGATTCTGCTGCGTTCTGACCACGTTACGACAAGCGAGGTGGTTGCAAATGGCCAATGTCCTTGGCCTCCGTATACTTGATTTCTAAAGCTGTGAAGAGTCGTGCGGGACTATAAACCAGCGCTTCCGGGAGGCAACCCGATGACGTTGTACTTTTTATTTGGACTTGTACTTTGCTTGGTTTGTTTTTATGACTTTTGGTTTGATTTTGAGCGCGAGAGGACGAGGGTTTTTATGAATGATTTTAGCGCGCAGGTACTTTTGGACTTTGTCCTTAGTATTTTTGAAGAAAACGCTACGAGTGTGCATGCCCGGTAAACCAGCCGCTCGAGCAGGCCGTGGTCAGAAATTTGAAACAGAGGAAAACGCAAAAATCGGAAAAGGGTGCCAATGGCCCGGTCGGGTCCGGCTTGACCGCCCCGTGTCTTCTTCTCCGTTTTGTTTCTTCTTGCGTGCTCTGCTGAAGTACTTCGATGTTGGACTGAATTGGACGCACATACGTGGATTTTAGCCGCACTCCACACTTTACTTCGGTTTGGGGGAGCTCCGACTTTATCAAGTGAGCATTCTTTACCCCACTTTACCCTCCTTTTCGCTTTACTTTTCCTCTCCCGTATGTTCTGTGTCCTCCTCTGCTTTTGTGGTTATGCTGTTTTCCACATTGAGGACAATGTGTGATTTGGTTTGGGGGAGGGAAGCACTTTCGCGCTTATTAGTTTAGTTGCATTTCTTTTCGTTCTTTTCGTGTGCATTTATTATATATAGGAAAAAAATTGAAAAATTCAAAAAATTACAAAAATACGAGTCTTTTTGGTCTGCTTTGTCCTGCTTTGTCTAGTTTGGGGAATTGATTAGTGCATTTACTTTGATCTTTAGTATCTCTGAGTCGACTTTCTATCGCCTTAGCTTGCACGATTGGTTTGTTTCCTATTAATAGATTGCGAGCCTCAACACTAACCCACTTGTATTTGCTTAATTCTTATCGCTTTTCGTTTGTTTACTTTCGACTTTGACATTCGAGCTTGGCAATGGTTTGTGGAATGTTGGTTTATTGGTTTGCGGTATGATTGGAATGATTCTTTTTTATGTTGGAGCAATGCTTCGATGCTCTCGGAGGGGACTCATTAAATTGAGTAACCACAGTGGCCATGAATTTGGTTGCGACCGGGAGTATGAGCAATATGTAACCCTTAAGGAAATATGTGTACCCGAGCGCGATTTTTACCGAGTGAACGTCAAGCTAAACGGTACTACATACGAGGGATGCTCCACATTTGCGAGAAAAGAAAACAGAATACAGAAAAGAAAAGAAAAAGAAAAGAGAAAAAAAATGAAATGGATTGTGGAAAGAAAGATGGAATGGAAAGTGGTTAGTACGGTTGGCCTTGCTTGAATTCAAATGTCGTCAGTTTTATTTTTGTGTAAGCGTTAGAGGCTAGTGATATAATGTGGTGTGAACGGTTGAGACTTGTGCTCTATTTACGGTGAAATAGACTTTGGTTGTATTGTTCATGTGCATAGGTCGTCCACTTCGAGATACTAACGTGATTAGTTCTTGTCACTTTGATTTTCTCCGATGATGTTTGCTTGAGGACAAGCAAAGGTTTGGTTTGGGGGAGTTTGATACATGTTAGTTACATACGTTTTATGCCCCCGATTCAGTCGCATTTAGCTTATTTTTACTCGTGATTATTGCTAGTTTACGAGCTATTTGTTATATTTCTCGACATCACGCTTTTCAATTACATTTTGCAGGTTTTGGTGGTTTTGAGCCAAAATCCGGGACATTGGAGCAACACGAGAACTGAGCCAAGAAGACCAAGCCTGAGCGCGCGCAGGAGCTCGAGAATACGAGACCAAGGACCAAAAGACTAAGAGGATACGAAGTAATTAATGGCCCAAAAGAGTAATAAAGGTCCAAAGACCAAAGGAAGCCCAAGAAGTAGAGCTGGCCCGAGCTGAGCAAGCCGGCCGGTCAGGTGGACCGGCGGCCGGCCAGCCGGCTGCCATGCTCTGACGCTCGATTTTCCTATTTTTCGAGTTTGTTTGTTGAAAGACTTATATATATACCCTAGACTCGAAAACAAAAGGGGATGCTTTAATTTCCCTTAGTTTAGTTCTCTGCTTTACTTTTATTTCTCTCAAAACCTTTAAAGCTCTAATTTAGTTTCAAGTTTGATTCATTGTAATCGCTTGCATTCGTGAACTTTCAGGTTTTTATTCAATTCTTGTTATTTCTTTCATTATGTCTTCTTCATATTATTGCTTTGTTTTGATTCCCATTATGCATAGCTAAATCATAATTAGGGTTTGAAGGTGATTTGTGATAGTTGATTCAGGACGTGTTTTAATTGCTATTTTGATTGAATTTGCGCAAGTTGGTTTCTTCCTATGCGTTTTATCATCAATTGAATTTAGGGACGCCTTTATTGAATTGAACTTAGGTTGTTTCAGTTTAAGATCGAAAGCCTAATTGAAACTAGACTCACGCATAATTGATAAGTTGAATTTAGTAAGTTGCGAGAGCCCGCTAAATTTGCTTAAGGTTAATATTGACTCGAGAGAGCGTATTCCTAAACCTAGCCACTTGCGTAGCTTCAATTGAATGTTTTCTACTTTTGAGTTGAGTTCCTGAATCACTGTCATAATGATCCTGATGCCCTAATCTTCCTCTATATTGATTTTTGTTGATCTGCTCTATTTCTGCTTTAGTTTATAGCTATCTACAAACCCATTTTCACACCCTAGAGTTAGACCTGTTTTACCGACTTTAACTTATTACTGCTACGTTTCCCTGTGGATACGATCCTGCTTGCCACTAGCTGCTGTTAGTTGTCTTTTAGGTTTATTTTGATATTGGCGATACGACTTAGCCGTGTCAGTCTACACAAAAGATTAACCCTAGCTACACTACATTTAGTTTCAGAGAGAAA
The DNA here is from genome assembly GCA_023091065.1 of Dianthus caryophyllus. NCBI lineage: Eukaryota > Viridiplantae > Streptophyta > Magnoliopsida > Caryophyllales > Caryophyllaceae > Dianthus > Dianthus caryophyllus. The sequence continues at coordinate 23,429,316 of CM041527.1, forward strand.
AAGAAAGTCGTAATTATTACTACTTGAAGGTACCGGGGGAAGATTCCTTTTGGGAAAACCTATCGACGCCCTGCGCGCGCCCGACCTCGCCCCGTGTGGGGGCGTAGGGTGCGGAATGCGCCTCGCAGGAAAGATGTGCGAAGTTTTGTGAAAAATGGGGAGATCATTGCATGAATTTGTGACCAAAAAGAAAAGTAGAAAATCCTTTTTTGAGAATGTATTTTCGGAGTCGCCACCAAATATTAAAGGAATTTGGAACCTATTCAACGCGTCTTGAAAAACAAGACACGAGTGTCTCAGATTTCAAGGTGCGTCGATACCTATCCGTCTGAGGTTTGAAACCAGAGAAGGGATTCGGAGTGAGGTTACTTTTCGAAAGTCTTGACAAAAATGTGTTTTGAAAACTGAAATCAAAAAGCCTACATAAAAGTAGTCTCTACTAATTTGAAAACATTTGCTTAATTTTGATATTTGGGCTAAAAGTCACGCTACGTACAAGTGCGAATAAATATGACTCGATTAAAATGCATAAATAATGTAAATTGTCAAAATAATGACATTTGCTATGGGAAATGTACGTTAAATAATAATTTATTGACTAAATTATTACTATGAACGTTATTTTCCGACCTCGTATTTTGACTCTTAAGATTTTGTAAAAAACCCTCAGTTTTGCATGTTAAAAGACTCTATGAAACGGTACAATTTAGTGTTGGATCCGTGATTCTAGTCGTTATTTAATGCATGAATGAGGACTTGCGTAATTATAAAAGTGACGTCGGTTTGCTTTAGTGATAATGAGTCGTTATTTATGCGATATTGGCGGGGTTTAGACGGATTATGAATCCGAATTGCTACAACCGTATTATGAATACGGCTTCGCTAATGCAAATATCGGGTTGGGGTTAATGTAACCCCTTTGTCCGAGTCTCAAACGTCCAAAACGTAGGTAAAATGTTTACCTTTCGAAAATGCAAAGACGGTTTTTTTGAGTGGATTTTAAGTGTATTTTGTGAATAGTGTATGTGTGTTGAAAAACCGATGATTGAAATGAATGAAGAGGGGTTGGTATTTATAGAGAATTGGCTGGTTTGAGGGTGAACAAAATATAAATCGCCTGTGTACAGGCGTTTTATATTTTGTTTGGGCTGGATTTTGTAAGAAAAACAAAAGGCTGCTGCTATGAAACAAAAAGATAATCGCCTGTTGACAGGCGTTTAAATTTTTAATCGTCATTAACCAGCGATTTTATTTTGTTTTGGTGGGTCGTTTAAGCCGCCTTTGTTAAGTGACGCTTAGGAGGGTAATGATTATGTTTTGTGATGTAATTAACTTAGGGTTAAGTTGTTTTGTTTTGGTCCGAATTTCGGTTTTCGTGTTTCTGCTTTTGGTCGTGTTTTTCTGCTTTATTCGAAATAAAATAATATTAGGTTATATTATTTTACGGTATTGTAGAGTCTAGTTTTGTGGAAATGTGACACGGGACGTACTTTGGCCCGTTTTGCGTGTTGTGTAAGTGTGCGTTTTGGGTCGTTTTTGTAAGTTTGGGCCGTTTTGTAGCTAGTTGGGCTGTTTTTGTGGCTTGGCTTAAAAAGTCGTTCCTGTATCGTGCTCGTGTTATGTTCATAATGACTAAGAGTGACATTCATTTTTATGATTATGCAAATTCAAATTAATACGTTAAAAATGACTAAATACGTTTTAGACACTTTTGTACCGTTTCGACTCTTTTAAAAGCATGCATGAAAGTCCTTTTCGTCATCGGGTTTGTTTTTTGGGGGGTACGGATACGGGTATCTACAGAGCCCCCAGTTTGACTGAGCTTGGACAAAGCGTTAGTCAAACTTAAAGATAGTATCCGGACCATCACAGTCTCGATACTTCCTGGCGGCGCTAAGCATGTGTCTTATGGGAGAGACGAGGACTTAGCGCCGGGAGATGCGGGGAAAGACGACATGTTTTTAAGGACATGACGGTCCTACATGTTTAAGGGCGTGTCAGCCTGCGTGCGGCTTGAGTGCTTCCTGCTGGCGATTTGATGGTGCTGGATACTTCTTGTTGGTGCTCCTTGCTTCGTGCTCCTTGTTTGTGCTTTGCTTGCGCCACTGGCTTGCGCTGGCACAGACGTCTCGTAAAGGAGGTTACGTGTTTTTGTGTTTGTCATAAAAAGGGCTAGGTTTTTATGAACGTCTCGTAAGGAGGCTACGTGTTCTTGTGTTTCTCATAAAAAGGGCTAGGTTTTTATGAACGTCTCGTAAGGAGGCTACGCGTTTTTGGTTTTTCTCATAAAAAGTTAGGTTTTTATGAACGTCTCTTGAGGAGGCTACGCGCTTTTGGTTTTTCTCATAAAAAGTTAGGTTTTTATGAACGTCTCGTGAGGAGGCTACGTGTTTTTCACATAAAAAGTTAGGTTTTTATGAACGTCTCGTGAGGAGGTTACGTGTTTTTGGTTTTTCTCATAAAAAGTTAGGTTTTTATGAACGTCTCGTGAGGAGGCTACGTGTTTTTCTCATAAAAAGTTAGGTTTTTATGAACGTCTTGTGAGGAGGTTACGTGTTTTTGGTTTTTTTCATAAAAAGTTAGGTTTTTGTGAACGTCTCGTGAGGAGGTTATGTGTTTCTGGTTTTTCCCATAAAAAGTTAGGTTTTTATGAACGTCTCGTGAGGAGGCTACGTGCTTTTGGTTTTTCTCATAAAAAGTTAGGTTTTTATGAACGTCTCGTGAGGAGGCTACGTGTTTTTCTCATAAAAAGTTAGGTTTTTATGAACGTCTCGTGAGGAGGTTACGTGTTTTTGTGTTTCTCATAAAAAGTTAGGTTTTTATGAACGTCTCGTGAGGAGGTTACGTGTTTTTGGTTTTTCTCATAAAAAGTTAGGTTTTTATGAACGTCTTGTGAGGAGGCTACGTGTTTTTGTGTTTCTCATAAAAAGTTAGGTTTTTATGAACGTCTCGTGAGGAGGCTACGCGTTTTTGTGTTTCTCATAAAAAGTTAGGTTTTTATGAACGTCTCGTGAGGAGGTTACGTGTTTTTGGTTTTTCTCATAAAAAGTTAGGTTTTTATGAACGTCTCGTGAGGATGCTACCTGTTTTTGGTTTCGGTTGAAATTGTGTTTGAGATTGGTTGAAAGTGTATTGGTAGGAAAACCAAATTTCAAAATGTAAACAGAGCCTGAAACAAAGAAAATCGCCAAAGATGGTGGCGATTTTGTTTTTGTTTTGTGAATTTGTATCAAAAGCGGGGCAGAGAAGAGGGGAGAGTTTATTTCGTTTCAAATCAAAAAACTAAATCGAAAACACCCAAAACTCAATCCGGCGATTTTCTAGACCAAATTTCGATTTTTCGACTCCTACAATTCGTCATGGATCAAGGTACGTACTCAAATCACTTGGCTTTTCGTGTTTTGAAGTTTGTTTGAGTCGGTCTGAGCTCGAAAAACCGTTTTCTAGGGTTTTAGGTCGACTTTTGTTGGTTTGATTCGAGTTTAGCTCCCGTCCTTACTTGAAAACGTTAGCTATGGTTGGTATTGTGCTTGCATCGCTTGTCTTGCTGTCGTTGTGTGAAAACCCGGCTTGTGGTCTCGATTTTCGTGCGTTTTGTAGTGTAGGGGTACTTTGGTCATTTTTGAAAACGTCTCGAAAATGGCTCAAAACTTCAGCGTAGCTTACCCATTAGTAGTATAACGTGTTGGTGAGTTCGGTTTGTTGAAATGGGCGCGAAAAGTGGTTCGTTTGGGTAAAAAACCGTGTAGAAGGGGGTAAAGTCGGGGCTTGTGCTCTGTTTTTGTAGCGTAAGGCGATCCCGAGTGGCTTGGTTATTTTGAAAATGTTGTAGTATGCTTGTGTGGAGGCTTGGGTGGCTTGTGCGCGAAAAACGGCTCGAAAAAACGTCATTTTCGTGCGTTTTGGCATAGGGGTCGATTTTTGGCTCGAAATTTTCGGTTCCGAAACTTGCCCGAATTCTCTGTATTGCATTGTTATGGCTAGCATGGTACATATTTGGCTTTGTTTTGTAGGAAATGTGTTGTTTGGAGGTGTTTTGGAGCGTTTTTCGTAGTTTAGGTTAGGTTTATAAAAACCGTTTTTTCCTCGCTTTTTGTGTCCCGTGTATGTAATGTATTGGACTGTATGTTGTCTGTATTGGCTAGGGGGTTGTTGTGTGGGCAGCGGGGGGGCTTTTTGGTTGAGTTATGGTCAAGAAAAGGCCGTTTTTGTAGTTTGTAAGCGTTTTGTAAAAGCTATTCAGTCGAGGCGTTCGGGACATCGTTTTCGCATGAAATTTTTTGTACGTGCTTATTGTGATTTATGGGTTGGGTCTGTCTCAGAAAATATGGGTTTCCGGCTTTCTGTAGCGTTTTTCCCCTTTCTGCTATTTTTAGGTTAAAAAGGCTTGTCTTCTGCTGTTTTGGCTAGTTCTCTGCTGCTTTTGCGCGTGCTTGCTCCCGACTTGGCTTTGTATGACGTGTATACTGTATACGTGTCATAAAATATGCTCTTCTGTGCTTCTGCTTCGTTTTGGCCCTATCTGTAGATAATGTAGGCCTCCATGCTTGCTTTTTGTCATTTTTGCGTGCTTCTGCTTTCCTAAATGATTTGCTGTTGTCGTTGTCTGAGTACGCCTTTGGATTTTGTGCAGGTGATCCTGCGCCTACTTCCAGTTCCATAGACCGGGTTTTGGCTGGCGTTGACTTTACGGTTCCGGGGGGCGAGCATACTCCTACTTCAGGTATGCCCGCGCCTTTGGAGGTTTCCGATGGTCCGTCTCAGTCGGACTTGCTGCGAGCTTTTCCTCCTCAGACGCCGGGGGCTCCTCCAACACCAGGGAGTGAGTTTCAGTCTTCTTTGTGGAGTCTCTGCGCCTTCTGCTAGTGGTCTTTGGTCTTTGTCGGTCGTCGTCGTCAGGGCCTTCGCGAGTGGCCTGGGGCGTGGTCTTTGTTCTGGTGGTCCTGAGCCGTCAGTTAGTGGTGTGGGTCGTGACGTTGCTGCCGAGTCACCTACATTTTCAGCTAATGTAGTACGCGAGGAGATCGCCGGCGGGACGCGGTCTTCGGTGATACTAAGCGGTAGTGGAGCTTCTTTGGGTCGCCGAGGTCTCTGTTGGTGGCCGAGGTCAGGCTCAGTGTCGCCTCGAGTCTTTGCAGGGCGTGGGCGTGGCCATGTGGAGACGTCACGAGACTCTGAGGCGGCCGTGGTAGAGGCCGAGGTGCAGCTGCAGGATCTTTGCAGGGGCGTGGTCGTGGCGCTGCTGCGGGGTCGCCTGCGGCTCCGGGAGGGGGCCAAGGCAGAGGTCGTGGTGCTGCTGCGGGGCCTTTGAGGGGTCGTGGCTAGCGTTCTTCAGGTGCCCGCGCTCCTGGAGAGGCCGTGGTAGAGGTCGAGTGAGACTTCGGAGGAACCCGAGGCCGGGCGGGCGTGGATGTGGCCACGGTGAGGCGTGCAGAGGCCACGACGCCGAGCCTCGTCTTTGCTCAAGGTGGTGGCCGGACGCAGGCTGAGGTCGCCGGTGTTTTTGAGGAGGTTGGAGCAGGGGGAGCCCCTGCTGAGGCTACGCGGAGGCGTGGTCGTCCTCGAGGTCCGGGGAGCCGTTACGAGGATCCTTCCGAGTCGGAGGAGTCTTCGAGTGACGAGGAGGAGGCGCCTGACGAGACTGCGGTAGAGGCCACTTTCGAGGTTGAGATTGGCCGAGGTCAGCTGACGCGGCCGCCGCCGCCAGCCGCCGCCGACGCCGCCAGTTGTCTTCTTCCGGGCCGCCGCTTTGTGGTCGGGTCGTTCAGGACCAGGTTCGGGATGAGGCTGAGGCCGAGGGCCATGCGGAGGCTGAGGCAGAGGCAGAGGCTGAGGCAGAGGCTGAGGCAGAGGCTGAGGTTCAGCCCCAGGACGCAGGTGCGGCAGCTTTTGAGGCTGCGACGGAGGTTTTCATGGGGATGGTTGACGAGTTGGGCGAGAGGCCTAATTATCCCCACGGTCCGCGCTTGTGGTCGCAGGTGGCCAAGGACTGGGATGGCGTGACTCTGGTTTGGAACCCTTTGGAGCACTTGTCGATCCGAGTGAAGGTCGGCTTCCCGTTAGGCTCGATGAGGACCTTCTCTGGGTTTCGGACGGTGTTCGACGCTTTTGACGAGAGGCTCACCCAGGGGGAACGGGACATAGTGCTTGGGACGGATTTCGGTCCCCTGGTGCAGAAATGGAGAGAGGTGCGGGGTAAGCGGGTGAACTCGCGTCTTACTGTGCTCCGGGCGTTGCTGGATAGGTTTTGGGATACGACCAACACCTTCCACATGCCTGGTTACGAGGTTGGCGTGACTCCCTCTTCGTGGGCAGTTGTCACGGGGTTGCCTCATGGTGAGGGCGTGCTTGACTGGGGGCGTGAGCGACCTCCTATCGATAGTCCACGCGTCGTGCGACTGATTGGTGACGGGGTTAGGTGTGGTAGGGACGAGGAGCACACGTTTCAGCCCCGGACCGTATGGTTTGTTGACTTTTTCGAGGGGAAGAAGAAGAAAGGGTCTACTCGAGCGAGCGCTGAGCAGAGGGCCCGGCTGTGGTTGTGGTGGTTCCTGACGGCCACCCACTTTGGCGACAAGGGGGAGCGAGCGTCGACGGCTGTGCTGATGGCCCTGTCAGACATGTCACGTCTAGGCGAGTTTGACTGGGTCACCCCTGCTCTGGGGCTGCTGATCCGGTATCTGAGGGGCGCGGTGCGCCCTGACCGGATTGACGAGAAGTCGGATGTGTCACTCGTGGGCCCTGGTCTTCTGATGGAGGTAAGGTTTGATTTCGCAGGGTCTTGTTACCTCGTTTCTGCTTTTCTTTCGTAACGTTGTATTCTGATTGCTTGCAGTCTTGGTGCTACGCTCACTTCCCCTCCCTGCTCCCGAACACGTTCCAGGTGACGGCCACGTACCCGGCTTTCCATGCGTATGCGACAACGGATCGGAAGGGTATTGGCCTGAACTATGACGCGGCTCGTGTGCGCTTCAACGGGACGACGATGGATAAGGTAAGGGTGATTATGTTTTGTACATTGGTCTTTTGTAGCTTGTTTTTGGGTTTGTGTTTGTTTTTGTGGTTTATAATTTGGTTTTGTTTTGTAGTTCGTTCGCGACCCTTGGGGGAAGTTTACCGGCGTCCCTCCGTCGATTGCAGCTCGCTTTGGTCCCCTTGACGGACGGCGGCTGTACATTGAGACTCAGTACGGCTCGTACTGGCACTTGGGTGAGTGTCTGTCTGCGCAGACGGGTCGCGGTGGTTTCATCGTACCTGCTCCTCCGCCTTCGGTTTTGTTTGTGGAGACGCCCGACGCTAATGAGCGTCGTGACGTGTATCACGAGGGTGAGTCCGACTCCCTGCTGCGGCCGGCCGAGGATTACGTGACTTGGGCACAGCATGCCCTTGCTGACGCTGTGATCGAGGTATGCTTTGTTGTCCCTTCCTGCTTATGTGTTTTGGTTTCAAAAGCAAAAATTTACCCTATTTTTGTTTTGTAGCGCCGTGATCCTGACCTTGAGTTCCAGCCTCCTCCGTTCGTCGAGGATCTGCTGGTTGTTCACGAGGGCTGCCAACATTCGATTGTGCTGTCGGATTGTCTGTTTGTAGTCACCGACGCGGGCCTGGAGAGCTGGGATCCGCGCGTGAAGATGGTACTTTCTGTCTTCGTTTACTGTCTTCGTTTATCGTGGAGTATTATGTAGTATAGCCCCCAGTTTGAATAAGATTTTTATGGTTAAAATCTTTTTTCAAACTCTGCGTGAAGTCGCCTTTGATTATAGCCCCCAGTTTGAGTTAGATTTTACTATAAAATCTTTATTCAAACTCTGCTTGAAGTTGCCTTTGAGTATAGCCCCCAGTTTGAGAGCTAAGTGGATTTCGTTGGTTTGTTGCAGGTGACGGCTGACGTGCACAAAAGGTTGTGGCGGGCGGCGAACCGGTGGCGGGCGCTTGTGAACGAGAAGGTAGTAGAGGCCTGCAAGGGGCAGAAGGAGGCGTCCGACGCTCGACGTGAGTTAGCGAGGGTCAGGGCTGAGGAGGGTGCGAGATCGCGGGCCGAGCTAGAGGTCGCGTCGCGAGGAGAGTCAAGCGAGTCCTGGCGAGTGGAGGGTCGGCACGCAGAGGAGCTGGATAGGGCACGGGCTGAGATTGATTCCTTGCGTGCTGTCTTAGAGCGTCGTGACCGGTCGCAGTAGGCCTGGACTTGTATATTTTGGATTTGTATTATGAATATTAGTATTTTTTGTAATGGTTTATGTATTAGGACTTTTGTATGGTTGGTTTTTGGACTTGTGGGTGTTTATGGGTATAATCCGGTTATTTTGTCTTGTTTGCGAAAAATGCATTCCTGCGTCGTAGCCGGGTCTGAAATCCTTGCGTTTTCGCTTGCCGGCCGTACCTGCAAAACATTGTTAGTCGTAAACATACATACGTGTCTCGATTGAGACTGACTCATTTGAAAAATAAAAATGTATGCAAAGTTTTGAAAAATGAAATTTAGAAAATGGTTTAGACCCGTAAAAAGACGCTTTTGACATTGTAAAAATGTGAGCTAAAACGACGTTTTTGAGACGAAAATTGTGAATGCGAAAGTTGTATTTTTAATTTTTGTGTGATTATTGTGTTTTGTAAAAGTGAAAAATTTGAAAAACGGGACTCGATTACGCAAATCGAGGCGACGCGACGGGACCGTAAAAAACAGGTTCAAGGTCGGTAGAAATAATGTGGAGTAATAAAAGTTAAAAATATAGGGTATAGGTGTGTAAGAAGTGTAAGAAATCGAATAATTTTGTCAGAAAGGAAAAGAAAATCGCCTGTAAACAGGCGAATAAAAAGTTAATCGCCTGTTTACAGGCGATTAGGTTTTTATTTTGTAATTTTTGTTTGATTTATTTTAATCGCTTGTTCACTAGCGTTTAAGTTTTTGTGTTGTATTTCGTTTTGCAAATCTCGGCTATAAAAGGAGGGCTAGGTTAACTCATTTTATTCATCCTTTCATCTTCCCATTCTCGATATTCCAAGAATATTCAAAATATTTACGGAACGTTTGTCGAATTATGGAGAATTTTGAAGGAAACTTGCGCCGTTGGTGTGCGTCCTTGTCGGGTATCGAGGAGAAGGACTTGAAAGATTGCGGTATCGGGGCATTCCTTTGGCTGAGGCAAGTTCAAATGGAGCCCGAGTTCCTGGATGCGTGTCTCGACTATTGGGACTTGAGTTTCCACGTGTTCCGCTTTCCTGGCGGGGAGGTCTGTCCATTGGTCGAGGAGTTTAGAGCCATTGGTGGTTGGTTGCGAACTAACATGCCTGTGTGTGTTAGACCGGAGCCTGGGTATAAGAGGCACGTGCAGAACTACCTTCAGATGACTCGCGTGGAGACGGAGGAACTATTTGTTGGGAGTCGTATCAAACTCAACTGCCTGTGCCAGCGGTTTATGAACCGCGAAAATGAGACGATCTCTTTTGGTGCTAGGAAAAGGGCGTTGGCATTCTACTTAGTCCACCGTTACATGTTTCCTGATTCTTTGTATGAGGGAGCGCTTGGTGATCCTCGCCTAATCACTGTCGTCCAACAGTTGGAGTATGGTTGTAACCCTTCCGCCGTTATCTTGGCTGAGACGATCCTGGGCCTGGATGACCGTGCTTGCAATAGGGAGCGTCCGTACCGAGGGTGTCCCCTGATCCTCCAGGTGTGGCTGATGGAGCGTTTGAGTGTGTTGGGCGATATTGGTTTTGACGGGTCAGAATATGCCCGGGGTGTGACTAATCGCTACATTAGGTGGTTGGACCCAAACCATCGTTCTGACGATTACTTTCCCGAATTTGTGAGGTCGTCGGCCATTCGCTGGTCGGTACCATGGTGGGGGATTGTTGACGTGACGGCTAGTGCGGCTGGCGATGGTTCCTCTGGAGTCCTCCTTTGCGGGTTTGACATGGGTGTTTACATCCATCCTTTGCGAGTGAGGCGACAGATAGGGTGGGCACAGTTCATCCCTGGTCAGGACACTAAGGTGCAGGGCATGCTCATGTTGACTAGCGATATAACCGACGCCTGGGCGAGCGGATGGATTATGCGCCCCAGGTGGCCTGTGGCTAGTATTCCTAGGACGACTCGGGTATCACAGGCCTATGCTAGGTGGGCCGTTGCCCAGAGCCCCCACAAGAGGACACGCCTTCGTGCCCTAGAGCTCAACGGGCTTCCTCAGATGTCTGCTTATGACCCGGCCGGCTTTGGACGTATCAATGGTGATGGCGAGGGTTCGAGTCCAGAGCTACTCTCGGCCGCTGAAAGTTTGTTCGGCCGTCGGCATATTCCAGGGTCAGGTGATCAAGGTTGTTATGGCAATGTTGGGGATCGCCGTAGGGGTTGAGGGTCGGTGCTCTCCGGTTCAGCTGAAAGTTGTCAAATCGGCCGGATAATGAAGGGAACCTGATGTAGTTTTATATGTGTTTTGTTAGTATTATGTTCATATTATGTTGTATTATGTATTATATTATCTACCCTAAACCCGATGTACATGCCGGGACTTGTATAAGTATTGTAATATATATTGTTAGTGTAGTTTATGCTCCTACGTTTGAAAAATCCAAAATGTAACCGTCCTTTTTAGGATTAATAAAAATCAGGTTTTTATTTACGACTTTGCCTCATTTTGCTTGTTATTCTGTGTAAAATTCCTTGGCTCTAATCTCTTTTTCAAAGTTTAGAATGCAAGCATGGTTTTTAGGAAATTTTTGTATTGACTATTTCCTCGACTTTTTTAAGCTTTGGGTTTGTCGTTTATTGTTGAATGTTGTTCCTTTTACCCTTTGGGCTATGGAACGTTTTTTTTTGTGTTGACTATGTCCTTAGCCTTTTTAAGCTTTGGACGTGTCATTTTGTGTTGAATATCGGTTGCGCTTTTTGCAAAGCTGCCTACGTATCCATGAAAAATGGAATCAAACCGGCGTAGTTCGGGAAATGTACGTTTAGGGGCATACCGGCCCAAGAGTTGTGTTTGCTTTTTTTTTTTTGTGGTGAATGTGCACGTTTAGGGGCATGCCGGCCCATGAATTGTGTTTGGTGGATGCATGTTTAGGGGCATGCCGGCTGATACATGTCTTTTATATAGCTTTTATACCCCCGATATAGTTGCATTTAGCTCGCATTTGCTCAATCACTTTATTGTTTTAGTAGCTATTTGCTTTATATTACGATACTGTCGTTCCTCGTGTTTATTTTGCAGGTTTTGGCGGTCCTGAGCTAAAACCTGAGTCAAATGGAGCATTTACGAGTATCGTGACGTCAAGACGAAGCTCGAGAGTTGATTTGAAGTCAATACGACAACATGGGACGTCAAACCTATAGGTTCAGAGCAAACCTATAGGTTCAAGATGAGTGTATAAGGCTAGAAGTTGCTGGAAATCCTTAGAACCTATAGGTTCAGAGCAAACCTATAGGTTCTGGATAGTAAAATCAAGAACAGAAGTTGCTGAAGTTGCTGCCAAGTCTTAGAACCGATCGGTTTAGTGGTGAACCGATCGGTTCACCCCCCAGAACCGATCGGTTTGCCCACGAACAGATAGGTTCTGCTGCACTTTTCTCCGGATTTTCAAAGGCCTATAAATAGAGTTCGAAGTTAGGGTTTCACTTATGTTTTACATTATACTTTCAGTTTTAGAATAGCTTTTAGTTTTCTCTCAAAAAATACTTTCAAAAACTCTTAGGTTTAGCTTTAAATTACTTGCAAGATTCGATCTTTTGCATTGCAATTCTTGAATTACTCCAGGTTTAATCTTATTGTTCTTGTTTATTTCATTATGTCTTCTATTATCAATTGTTTTGCTTCAATCTCGATTATGCGTAGCTAATTCTTCGATTAGGGTTAGGGTGATTGTGATTTTGATTCAAGACATGTTTTAATTGCTTTAATCAATTGAATTTGCGCAAGTTGATTTCTTCCTACGCGTTTCATTATCAATTGAATTTAGGGACGCCTTTATTGAATTGAATTTAGGTTGTTTCAGTTTAAGATCGAAAGCCGAATTGAAACTAGACTTACGCGTATTTGATAAGTTGAATTTAGTACGTAGCGAGAGCCCGCTAAGTTTGCTTAAGGTTAAAATTGACTCGAGAGAGCTTTTCCTAAAACCTAATCACTTGCATGACTTCAATCGATTGATAATCCCTTTTGAGTTAGTTCTTGAATCGATGTCACATGACCCCGATGCCCTAATCTCCCTCTCTTATATCTTTTATACCATTTTACTTGTCGTTCTTAGTCTAGTTCTATACAACAACCCTTTTTTGCTACCTTTGAGACTTACCTTGTCTAGCTAAGCAACCCTTTGACTACCTGTCTCTCTGAGGATCTCGACCCTACTGCCGCTAGCTACCTAGTTAGTTGTCTTTAGGTTTATTTTGATAGGTGACCACGACTTTAGCCTCATCAATTTTGGCGCCGTTGCCGGGGAGACGGTTAGCTAGTTATAGCTTTTGCTTAGGTTTTTCTCTCTTGTCTCAAGGAACCTAGCTAGTTCCTTGAGACCGTTTCTTATCATTTGCTTGTAGTTTTGTTTATGCACAGGTCACCTCGGACTCTAGTCCCCTTTGAACCTGAACCTGAACAAGCGTTACATAGGTTACACAAGCAAGCAATTCAAATCGTTAATCTTGATATCGAGGAAGCGTCGTCTAGTGCAACGCAATCGTCCTACGAAGAGGACACACCTCCGTTTACTCCATTATCTCCACCGCCTGTGACTATGCCTAAACTTTCTCGTCACTCGGTGCCTAAAACGGAATCCATTCCTAATGGATTCACGATGCCCGCTACGTTACAGGGCAACTTCGAGATTCGCCCCGCCTTTCTCAATTTGGTGGAGCGAAATCAGTTTGGTGGCTACCCAACGGAAGATCCTGGTCGACACATGCAGGTTTTTACGGACTATTGTTCGACAATCAAGCAGGCCGGGATCACTCAGGAGCAGATAAGGGAAATGCTGTTCCCTTTTTCATTGAAAGACCGAGCGCGAGAATGGTCACGGACCTCGACAAGAAGGCCGCAGGTATCACTGATTAGAACGGTTTTGCTCTTGCCTTCTGCTCCAAGTTTTACCCTCCCGAGCGTACTAACCAAATGAGAAGTCAAATTCAAGGCTTCAAGCAAACGTTCGACGAGTCACTTGCTGAATCTTGGGAGCGATACAAGAAGCTCATCCGAGATTGTCCTCACCACGGGTTAAACGATTGGCTCGTGATCATGACATTTTATAACGGCTTATATGCGGAGAGCCATGCTATCCTTGATTCAGCTGCAGAAGGACGTTTTTCTAACAACGTCGATGATGACAAGGCTTGGGGTTTGATCGAGGAGATGGCCATGCATTCATCTCAATTCGGGAAGCCACGGGGAAATTCACGGTCGGCTCACCAGGATCGTGATAAGGAGAGCATTAGCGCGCTCACTAGTCGAGTTCTTGCGCTAACCACGACGATTGATATGCTGCATAGGGGTGTTACTTCGGGTGCCCATGTAAATGCTGTTATGGGTCATGATTCAGGTTATACTACGGGGTATGCTGCGCCCCACGAGCAAGTTCATGCTTACCAATCCTACTCACAGAACTTGCCTTACCAGAATCAACCAGGTTATGATCGATCCCTCCTATCCAATCATAACCAAAACGTGCTAAACCCGACCACCCCACCTCCACAAAACCAACCCTACATCCCTCCCCACAAAAACTACCAACCACCTCCACCCAACTACCAAAAACCCACCTACACTCCACCCCAACCTACACAGGGCCCCGATCCTATGGCCGAAATGAAGGCCATGATGATGCAAATGTCGCAGGTGACGATGGCCGTGCAGAAGTCACAAGAGATGATGTTGCAGCAGATGCAAAAGGATGGCCACGCTCAGGACGCCGCGATCAAGATGCTAGAGAATCAAGTGGCTCAGCTTGCCGCTTCACAGGCGTCACGTCAGCAGGGTACTATACCACCCCAAGGTAATCCTCCCAACCCTCCCCCTGATACCGCATGTGCTATTACACTGAGGAGCGGTACGTCCTACGATGAACCGAGGAGAACCACGGCGCCGCCGGTTGTCCAACCGGTTGGACCTGCTACTACGGGGAAAGATAGTTCGGGTGATGTTTCTGGTACTCCTGCTGCTGCTCCCTCGCCCCCGATTCAAATAAGGCTTCCTTTTCCGGGTCGCGTACGTCCGGCCAACGTGGACCCCCAGCTCGGTAAGTTCTTTGAGATTCTCAAATCTTTGCAGGTCAATCTCCCTTTTATTGATTTGGTTAAACAGGTTTCTGCGTATGCTAAGTTCCTCAAAGAGGTCATATCTAAGAAGCGTTCGATTAACGAGACCGAGACCGTGTCTTTTGTAGGGGAGGGTAGTGCCTTTTTGCAGGGTAGTTCGCCTCCTAAGCTGAGTGACCCCGGGACCTTTTCCATCCCTTGTTCCATAGGAAAATACGTCGTGCAGAACGCTCTATGCGACTTAGGGGCTAGTGTGAGTGTCATTCCCTACTCCATCTGCAAGAAACTTAATATGACTAAGCTAGGAGTTACCTCTATGACCCTGCAGATGGCCGACCGTAGTGTCCAGAGACCTTTAGGTATCCTAGAGGACGTCCCGGTCAAGATAGGGAAGTTTTATATCCCGGTCGACTTTGTTGTCCTAGACATTCCTGAGGACCCCCACATCCCGATCATTCTAGGGAGACCTTTCCTGCATACTGCAGGAGCCGTAATCGATGTGGGGAATAAGACCTTGACGTTCTCGGTGGGAGGTGAGAAGTTGACCTACACTAAGTCTAGTCTTCCTCGATCCCCTATGCGGCTGAATGCATTCGCTATTGACATTGCCCCTCCGTCTCACTCTACTGGAGACACTTTGGAGGTTGTTTTTTCTGCTGTTTCTTGTGCAGGTCTTACGCAGGTTGGCTGCAATCCTGGTTTGGGGGAGCGGAAGGCTACGAGGGCGGATGTCTATGATCCTGGGGATGGTGGAGGAGACCCCGGTTTGCGATGCGTGTGAAGGTACCGGGAAAATCTTTCCTTTTGGGAAAACCTATCGGCATACTGCCTTGAGCCTCGCCGTCTTGGGGCGGCGAATGCGCCTCGCAGGAAAAAGTGCGAAGTTTTGTAAAAATGGGGGAGATCATTGCATGAATTTGTGACCAAAAAAGAAAAGTAGAAAATCCTTTTTGAAAATGTATTGTCGGAGTCGCCACCAAATATTAAAGGAATTTGGAACCTATTCAACGCGTCTTGAAATACAAGACACGAGTGTCTCAGATTTCAAGGTGCGTCGATACCTATTGTTCGGGGTGATTTTCCCACACGGTTCGATTAGGTGATTGTGGATCTACTAGTACTATCCCTTAGGTCGTTTTTAGTGGTGGTTTACGTGATTGACTTTAAAAGTGCGAAAGATAACAAAAACGGTACAAGACACACGATATGTTACGTGGGAAAAACCCTTAAATGTTAAGGGAAAAACCACGGGCGCCAAGCCAGGAGAGGATCTTCACTAGTTCTGAAATAATGGGTACAGAGTCTGGACCAACTGGTACAGGATACAAATAAGGCGTAAAATAATTATGAAGTGTTTGAATGCTTGAGAATTGAGTAGAGTGCTGTGTGCTTGCGTTGTATGATAATGAATGCCTTTTTCTTCTGAGTTCTCCTCCTTATATAGTGTCCTCAGCTTCAACGTCTCTGCCCCCTTTTGTAGCTAACTTCTCCCCTCTGATTCTCCAACAGCCCCTATCTTTCAGGCTTCAGTTTAGCTCCTTGACCAAGTCCTCCAACGTCTCTTTTAGGGTTGCTGCTGCGTCTTCGGGCTTTCCTCTTTGATGTTTAATTCTTTTGTTGGGCTTGGCCCATCTTGACTATTCCTCTCCTGACCTGCACCTTTGTTTTGTGCATCTTTGCTTAGTCTTTGTATGTTCTGAACTGACCGTGGATCTGTGCGTCTAGGCCTGGCTCAGAGTTCTGGGCCAGCCTGGGTTTTTGGTCCCAACAGTTTGTCCCCCATCTCCTTGCCCTACAGTCCTGAACTGGGGGGTAAGGAGATGCTTCTGTCCTTGATCCTGGTCCAGGGCTGAACCTGGCCCAGGCTCCTTCTGTTTTGCTGTGCCTTTGGTCCTGAGACCTAAACTTTGTAATTAATGAAGTGGTTGGCTTTTCGTGGGGAAGTGCGCCCTATTTTGGCGCTCAATGTACTGCGCACGTCAGTCGTGGGTCACATCACGTCTCTTCGCGCGTTTATTTTTGTAAAAAATTGTCCAATTTCCTTTTGTCTTCTTCAACTTTGATCATGGCTAACAATGACGTTGGCCCTTCTAGTGCTGTTCCTTACTCTCATGGTGGTTCCATCTCCTGTCTATCTCCTTTAGTATGTGCTTTTTCGTCTTTTGACTTTGGTTACGGGTTTGTTTTGCAGCTTCCGATGGGACCCTCGCTCCTGATGACATTGAGTCAGGGAGGAGAGTTAAGACGTCCTTGGATTTGCCTTCCGGAAAGAGAGATCGGCCCGAGTGTACGAACCCCGATGATGAAGATGAAGTTGTTGAGGCTGTTCCTTCCCCTGGAGAGGAAGAGCATGTCGGTGAAGACGAAGAGAAAAATGACAGAAAAGCTTCCCTATCCTTTGAGGCTATCACTGCTGTGATTGATCGGGCTCGGGAGGCCTTGAGGAACGAAGATAGGAAGGCACCAGGGATAATCTTGACCAGATCCATCAAAACAGCTGATGAATCTCTTGCACGTAGCTCTGACCAGGAGAAGAAGATAGCAAGGGAGTTGCCCCAAATAAATCCGGTGCTTCCAATACCTCTGCGTGCTCAAAGTCAATCTGAGTACGTCTCCTTGGGGAAGTCCCTGAGTGAAAGATTTGCTGCGTTGTCCCCTGCGCACTTTGCCTTGGACCCTACGGCTAGCGCGATAAGATGGTGGGTCATTGCGCCCAGGTTTGCGCCTTTCATGGCTTTAGTTACATTACGACTTGCTTTTGGCATGATTCGACTTTCCGCTCGTCATTTGTGTCGTAGTTGTTAAATATGTCGGCTAGCCTTGGCTCTACTGTACCAGTCTTGGTGGGTGATAGAGTTAAGGCCGAGGCTCAGAACGAAGCACTTCGTTCTTCCCTCAAGATTACCAAATGGGAACTTGAGAGCGAGAGGTACCGCTGTGAGAAGCTGACTGTCATGGACAAGATCCACTTTCGAAGGATCCAGCAGCAGGACAATCTCATCGCCAGGCAGAACAAAGAACTTGAAGAGTTGAGGGAGGATGCACGTAAACACAATGCTGATATAGCAGACCTGCGTGCGTACTGGACCCAGCGCACTCGAGTGGAGATGATGAATGCTGGTCCAGAGGAACGCGCTACCTGGGACCTGTCAGCTGAGACTGCCATCTTTAAACGGATGTTCCCCGGGGAGGCAATCCTGGAGCGGGCTGAAGTCATCTCGGTGTCTGGCCGATGCAGGAGAATACCGTCCAGTCTTTGAGGTTATTCTTTGTCGGTTCATCCAATGCCGTCCCTACAGAAGAGCATGCTGAAAGAACTGGTGAGCCAGTTGGTGGAGACCATTGAACTCTTGGTCTTGTTGGTATTTTGAACAAACTATGAATTTGCCGGGGGGGAATGTCCCCTGTGTTATTTGGCCTGTAATTACTTAGACTTTGTCTTTGGTTTGAACTTTTCTGTCTTTGAACTCTGTTGTCCATGCGTAGGCATGGTTTGTCTGCTATATATTGTGCTATGTTATGCTACATTATGGAATGTTTTGTTTATGTTATGTTTTGTTATGATGCGCATATAATTTGTTTTGATTTTGTAAAGTAGCATGCATGCGTTTGATAATTTAGGCGACTTACACTTTGGGGCTCCCTTAACGGACATTACTCCCTGTCCCGTTGGTGCAGTCGTTCTGGGGCTGGAGCCCAAGTTTTTGTATTTGTCTTTGCATCTGTTTTTGGTTAGGTGGACCAGATTTTTGCTTGTTTTGTCTGCACAAAAAGAGGTCAGGGCTTGGCCAGTTGGCGTTAATAGCGGCCCTCGACGCTCAAGTCAATCTGATTGCATTGGATAATTTGTAAAGGAAAAGTTTTGAGTTTTGTGGATTACCAGATGTCTTGGTCCAGGACACTTTACATGTGATAGAGCTTGAGGTGGAGTGTGTTCCAAGGTCTTGGGATCATGTCTCCTTCCAGGGTCTGAAGTGTAGAAGAGCCTTTCCTGTTCTTTGAATCAATAAGGTATGGGCCTTCCCAGGTTGGGGCCAACTTGCCTGCAGCCTTGTCCCTTGTGTTCTGAAATACTTTTCTCAGGACCAGATCCCCTGTCCTGAACATTCGTACTCTCACATTCTTGTTGTAACTTCTGGCCACTGATTGTTGGTATGCTGCCAACCTTACTGCTGCTAAGTCCCTGAGCTCCTGGGCTGTGTCCAGGCTGTCACAGAGTAGTTCATTATTCTCAGAAAATGTATTGAATCCATACCTGATTGTTGGAACGTGCACTTCCACGGGTAGTACTGCTTCACACCCATAGACCATTGAGTATGGAGTTTGCCCTGTAGCTCTCTTTGGCGTAGTTCTGTCTGCCCATAGTACTAGTGGCAGCTCTTCAACCCATCTCCCTTGTTTCTCCATCAGCTTCTTCTTGATGCAATTGATCACAATCTTGTTGCTGGACTCAGCTTGTCCATTTGCTTGAGGATATCTTGGTGGAGAGGTCACCAAATTGATGTTCCACTTTGTACAGAAGTCTCTGGTCTTGTTTCCCACGAATGCAAGTCCATTGTCACATATGATTTCTAACGGGATCCCATACCTGCTGATGATGTTCTTCTTTATGAAGGCTATAACTTCTTTTTCTGTGACGTTTTTGTATGCGTCTGCCTCTATCCACTTAGAGAAGTAGTCTGTCATTGCTAGCATAAACACCTTCTGTCCTGGAGCCATTGGTAATTTGCCAACTAAGTCCATGCCCCATTTCATGAATGGCCATGGTGCTGATATCGAGTGCAGGTTCTGTGCAGGCTGATGTATCTCTGGGCCATGCCTTTGACAGGCGTCGCATTTTGTGGCATACTGGATGCTATCTGTTTTCATTGTGGGCCAGTAGTAGCCCATGCGCAAGATTTTGTTGACCATGCTTCTTCCACCTGTGTGGTTTCCACAGTGTCCATCGTGTATTTCTGATAGTACTGTCTTGACCTGGTCAGGTTCTAGCGTAGCAGTCTGACGGATTGAAGGACCTTCGAATAATATACTGTATGATAGTATATCTGGACGCCTTGATCCTGAATGCTCTTGCCTCGACCTTGTCTTGTGGTAACTTGCCCTGGACTAGCCACTCATAGTATGGTTTGGTCCAGGTCTGGGTTGCTTGGACTGTGCTCTGCGGGTGTTTGCGCTTTACGGGCTTGGTTCCAAGATGTGAACAATTGGTATACTGTCCAGAGCACGAGGTTCAAATGCTGATCCAATGTTGGCCAGAGCATCTGCCTGCACATTCTGATCTCTACGAACTTGCTCAACCTCTACGTTAGTAAACTTTTGAAAAAGATTTTTAACCAAATCAAGATATGCAATCATCTTAGAATCTTTAGCAGCGTACGTACCGTTGATTTGGTTTGCAACCAACAAAGAGTCTATCTTTACCTTTAGATTCTGAACCTTCATGTCCAGACACACATTCGATCCTGCTTATCGATTGCCTCATACTCGCCTTCATTGTTGGTAGTCCCGAACTCACGAGGATCTGACTGTACTATCTTGTCCCCCTGTGGCGACTTCAGGACCACACCTAGTCCAGTACCCCTGATGTTGGCTGAACCATCTGTCCAGAGTTCCCAGGTCTGCTGTTTCTGGTCCAGATGGAAGATTTCTTTTGTTACCTGCTCTTCTAGTGTGGGAGTGAAGTCAGCCACAAAGTCTGCTAATGCTTGAGATTTGATTGCTGTTCTGGGCTCATAGGATAGATCATAGGTGCTCAATTTTACTGACCATTTTGACATACGACCTGAAAGTTCTGGTCTAGACAGCACTGATCTCACAGGAACATTAGTACGAATGATAATATGATGCGCCTCAAAATAAGGGCGTAACTTGGTACAAGCAACTGTTAAAGCCAAAACAAATTTTTCCAATACAGAATACCTGGTCTCAGCATCCAGAAGACTTTTACTTACATAATACACAGGATGTTGCTGTCCATCTGGTTCTCTTACTAGGACTGCACTTACAGAGGCTTCTGTTACAGACAGGTACAGGACCAGTGACTCCCCTGGTTCAGGCTTGGATAAGAGTGGGGCTGATGATAGGTATACTTTCAGGTCCTGGAATGCTTTCTCATGCTCTGTCCCCCAGTTGAACTGCTTGTTCTTTCTCAGAAGATCATAGAATGGCTTGCACCTTTCAGAGGACCTGGAGATGAATCTGTTCAGCGCTGCTACTCTTCCAGTCAGTTTCTGGACATCTTTCGGGTTTTGGGGGGACTGCAAGTTGATTATTGCTGAGATCTGCTCTGGACTAGCCTCTATGCCTCTTTTTGTCACCATATAGCCTAAGAATTTTCCTGCAGTGACACCAAAGGTGCATTTAGTAGGGTTTAACTTCATATTATACTTTTCCAGAATCTCGAACGCTTTTTCCAGGTCCTGGATGTGATCCTCAGCTTTCTTTGATTTCACCACCATATCATCAATGTAGACCTCCATTGTATCTCCAATCTGATCCTTGAACATCATGTTCACCAGCCTTTGATATGTTGCACCTGCATTCTTTAGTCCAAAAGGCATAGCCTTGTAGCAATATATTCCTCTGCTGGTCATGAACGCTGTATGCTCCTGGTCTGGGGGGTGCATCCTGATCTGGTTGAATCCGCTAGCTGCATCCATGAATGTCAGCACCTCATGTCCTGCAGTGGCATCTACCATAGCATCTATGTGTGGTAGTGGAAATGAATCCTTTGGGCACGCCTTGTTCAGGTCTGTATAGTCCACGCATACTCTCCACTTGCCATTCTTTTTCTGGACTACAACTACATTTGCCAACCATTCTGGGTACATCACTTCTTTGATCATGTCCATGTCCAGCAATTTCTGTACCTCTTGGTTCACAATCTCATTACGTTCTGGTGCAAACTTCCTGCGTTTCTGTTTCACAGGCTTAAAACTTGGGTCAATATTTAACTTGTGTGTAATAACATCAGAACTTATACCAGTCATATCAAAATGGGACCAGGCAAAACAATGCTCTTTCTTCCTCAGAAAGTCAATTAGAGCAGGTCTGATTACCTCTGGAGCGTCAGAACCAACCAGAACCTTCCTGTCAGGTCTTTCTTCAGCCAAAACAATTTCATCTGTCTCCATGCGTGGGACAGGATTCTCAACAGACCTGACAGGCTGCTTTAATTGCTATGCGAGGGACTTACCTGGGCTAGGAGGTTTCGTGGTCTGTAACACTCTGTCTTTGTTTGTTGCTCTCCTCTCGACCGTCTTGTCCCCACTTTGTTGGTATCTTTATGCACTGATGGTACGTTGAAGGTACAGCCTTGAGGTTGTGGATCCAGGGTCGGCCTAGGATGACGTTGTATGAGGACAGGCAGTCTATCACGCAGAACTTCTCGAAAGAGGTGACTCCTTCCACATAGGTTGGCAGGGTAATCTCTCCCAGTGTGCTTTGTTTCTCCACCGAATCCTACCAGACGCCGACTTCTTTGTTACATCGCACTCTTTCGGCCCATAGCTTCAGCGCCTCCATCATGATGATGTTGGTGAGCGCCTCCATCTACCAGGACTCTTCTGACCATGCAGGTTCCAATCTGGATCTTGATTACCAGTCCATCGTGGTGTGGCCCATGCACTCCTTGTAGGTCTGACTCATCAAACACAATCTCCTGGGCTGGACCTGCTTGTCCTGCTGGTGGCTGTTGCCTGTTCTCCAGAGCCACACGCTTTGCAGCAGAATATGTTAGTCCACAAATATCTGAACCACCAGAAATAAATTTTACCTCATGTGTTGGCGGTGGTGGTGGAAGATCTCTGGGCTCATCTCTTTCATCCTTGTTCCTCCTGTTCCTGGGCAGGATATCCTTCAGGTGACCATTCTTTAGTAGATGAGCTATCTCCCTTCTGAGGGCTATGCAATCCTCTGTGGTGTGTCCGATATCGTAATGGTACTCGCACCACTTGGTCGTGTCCCGCCTTGGATTAGGCTTCTCACTTGCTTTTGGCCATCTAACTGCTGAGCCCAACTTGTCCAGCTTGTTGATCGGGCTGGCGAGTCTGAAAGCAATACTCTGGCGGAGGTGGAACCACTGGGTGCATCGGTCTGTTCATCCACGGCGTTTGCTTCCTCTGTTTGGCCTCTCTGGTATGGACCAGGCTGTTCTTCTTTGTGCCTCTGGGTGGTGACTTTCCGTTCAGCCCTGCCCTGGTCCTGATACCTTGCCCTGAGCTGTTGGTCCTCTTCTACCCTGATCTGGGCCAGAGCCTTAGCCTGCACATCCTCAAAGGTAGAACAAGGGTAGCGAGTTAGTTCAACATAAAGATCAGAATCTCTAACCAAACCTTGCCTCATGGCCTCAATGGTCGTGCCGATGTCACATCCGGGATGGACACTTTCTCCTTGTTGAAGCGGTGCAGAAATCCCTTAGAGACTCGTTCTCGTTACGGATGACGCATGCAGATCAGCGTCCGCTTTTCCAACGATGCCATCTTGCGAATCGGATGTTGAAAAGGTTGATCACCCATGAAAGGACTTGATGGTCTTGGTAGCGGGTTGATGTACCACCGGAGGGACGGTCAAGGTTGAACCAAAGCTTTTGCACATGCAGCTTCCCTCTTCTCTGTTTGGGATAGAACGCGTTGAACATCCTCTGCAGATCTGCGCAACATGTTCCGGAAGGATCTGGCCCCATCGTAGAGCTTTAGGTTGGAGTCTTGAGTACTTTTTGGCATCTCCACCATTGCGATGCACGATCGTCGAAGGGTGAATCAAAGATAGCTCCCTGGTCTGCCTCTTGATGGGTGGTGGAAGTCCTGGAACCTTTCGTACCAACTCTGAGAGTTTCTGCATCTCCATCATCATGTATTCCATGACCTGGCCTGCACTTACTCCCTCTGGTGTCTTTGGTTCACCGCCTCCTCCTGCGCCATTGTTCTCTTGATCTTCCTCCACATGGAGTGGATCGCCTTTTGTACCTTTTGACCCTGCAGAAGAGAAAGTAGAGAAGTCAAGTTGTTTGATCACATCAGAGAATGGTGTACCTGGTTAGATCCTGGATCCTGAGGCCTTTTTCTGGACTGAGGACTCCAGCTGTTTCTTCAGGACAGCCTCAGCCTCCTTCAGCCTTGTTGCTTCAGCCTTGGCATCCTCTGCAGCTTTCTTGGCTTGCTCTGCAACCTGCTTGGCTTGTTGCAATTCCTCCTAGAGCTTGAGCATGGCTTCTGCACTTGTACCTTCCATCTTTCACGTTGGTTGATCTTGTTGATTTGTAAAATTTTGTAGGATTAATAAACTAGTATCCCCACAGACGGCGCCAAACTGTTCGGGGTGATTTTCTCACACGGTTCGATTAGGTGATTGTGGATCTACTAGTACTATCCCTTAGGTCGTTTTTAGTGGTGGTTTACGTGATTGACTTTAAAAGTGCGAAAGATAACAAAAACGGTACAAGACACACGATATGTTACGTGGGAAAAACCCTTAAATGTTAAGGGAAAAACCACGGGCGCCAAGCCAGGAGAGGATCTTCACTAGTTCTGAAATAATGGGTACAGAGTCTGGACCAACTGGTACAGGATACAAATAAGGCGTAAAATAATTATGAAGTGTTTGAATGCTTGAGAATTGAGTAGAGTGCTGTGTGCTTGCGTTGTATGATAATGAATGCCTTTTTCTTCTGAGTTCTCCTCCTTATATAGTGTCCTCAGCTTCAACGTCTCTGCCCCCTTTTGTAGCTAACTTCTCCCCTCGATTCTCCAACAAATTTCTATCTTTCAGGCTTGATTTAGCTCCTTGACCAAGTCCTCCAACGTCTCTTTTAGGGTTCTTCTTTGCGTCTTGCTTTCCTCTTTGATGTTTAATTCTTTTGTTGGGCTTGGCCCATCTTGACTATTCCTCTCTGACTGCACCTTTGTTTTATGCATCTTGCTTGGTCTTTGTTTGTATGTTCTGGACCTGACTGTGGATCCTGTACCCGTCTAGGCCTGGCTCAGAGTTCTGGACCAGCCTGGGTTTTTGGTCCCAACACCTATCAATCTGAGGTTTGAAACCAGAGAAGGGGTTCGGAGTGAGGTTACTTTTCGAAAGTTTTGACAAAATGAGTTTTGAAAACAGTAATCAAAAAGCCTAGATAAGAGTAGTCTCTACTAATTTGAAAACACTTGCTTAATTTCGATATTTGGGCTAAAAGTCACGCTACGTACAAGTGTGAATAAACATGACTCGATTAAAATGCATAAATAATGTAAATTGTCAAAATAATGACATATTGCTATAGGAAATGTACGTTAAATAATAATTTATTGACTAAATTATTACTATAGACGTTATTTTCCGACCTCGTATTAGAATTTGTGAAAAACCCTCAGTTTTGACATGCTAAAAGACTCTATGAAACGGTACAATTTAGTGTTGGATCCGTGATTCTAGTCGTTATTTAATGCATGAATGAGGACTTGCATAATTATAAAAGTGACGTCGGTTTGCTTTAGTGATAATGAGTCGTTTATTTATGCGATATTGGCGGGGTTTAGACGGATTATGAATCCGATTGCTACAACCGTATTACGAATACGGCCGCTTAGTGCCAATATCGGGTTTGGGGTTAATGTAACCCCATTGTCCGAGTCTCAAACGTCTAGCCCGTAAGGTAAAATGTTTACCTTTCGAAAATGTAAAGACGGTATTTTTGAGTGGATTTTGTGAATAGTGTATAAGTGCTAAAAACCGGGTATTGAAAATGAATGAAGTGGGTTGGTATTTATAGAGTTTTGGTGGTTTCTGTGGGATAACAAAACTTAAGCGCTGATATCTGGCGTGTAAGTTTGCTTGAGTTGGATATTTTTAAAGAAAAATCAAAAAGGCGGCTGTATGGGAGAAGTTTATAATCGCCTGTTAACAGGCGATTAGAAACTTAATCGCCTGTCCACAGGCGATTCTTTTTTTGTTTTGGTGGGTTGTTTTATGCCGCCATTTGGTTTTTTGGATGTTTTGATTAAGTAATGATTATGTTTTGTTGTTTACTTATGGGCTAAGTATTTGCTCAGTTTTGGTCCGAATTTCGGTTTTCGTGATTCGGTTTTTGTCGTGTTTTTCGGTTTTGGCTCGAAATAAAATAATATTAAGGTATATTATTTTATGGTTTTGTAAAGTTTAATTTTGTGAAAATGTGACACGGGACGCACTTTGGCCCGTTTTATGTGTTGTGTTGGTGTGCGTTTTTGGGTCGTTTTTGTAAGTTTGGGCCGTTTTGTAGCTAGTTGAAATTTGTTTTGTGGCTTGGCTTAATAAGACGTTCCTATATTGTGCTCGTGTTACGCTCATGATGACTAAAAATTGACATTCATTTTCATGATTATGCAAATCCAAATTAATACGCTAAAATGACTAATACGTTTTAGACACTTTTATGCGTTTCGACTCTTTTAAAAGCATGCATGAAAGTCCTTTTCATCATCGGGTTTGTTTTTGGGGGTAATGCGGATACGGGTATCTACAGAGCCCCCAGTTTGACTGAGCATGGACAAAGCGTTAGTCAAACTTAAAGATAGTATCCGGACCATTACAGTCTCGATACTACCTGGCGGCGCTAAGCATGTGTCTTATGGGAGAGACGAGGACTTAGCGTCGGGAAATGCGGGGAGGGACGACATGTTTTTAAGGACATGACGGTCCTACATGTTTAAGGGCATGTCAGCCTGCATGTGGCCTGAGTACTCCCAGCTGGCGCCTTGCTTGTGTTTCCGTTTGTGCTCCTTGCTTTGCTTGCGCTTCTGGCTTGCGCTCCTTTGCTTTGCTTGCGCTTCTGGCTTGCGCTCCTTCGCTTCGCTTGCGCTTCTGGCTTGCGCTCCTTTGCTTTGCTTGCGCTTCTGGCTTGCGCTCTTTTGCTTTGCTGGATGTCTCGTAGAAGAGGTTACGCGTTTCGGGGTTTGGTTTATAAGAGTGGTTTAGATTTTTGTGAACGTCTCGTGAGGAGGCTACGTGTTTTTTTTTTTTTTTTGAATTTCTCATAAAAGGGCTAGGTTTTTATGAACGTCTCTTAAGGAGGCTACGTGTTTTTCTCATAAAAAGTTAGGTTTTTATGAACGTCTCGTGAGGAGGCTACGCGTTTTTCTCATAAAAGGTTAGGTTTTTATGAACGTCTCGTGAGGAGGCTACGCGTTTTTCTCATAAAAGGTTTGGTTTTTATGAACGTCTCGTGAGGAGGCTACGTGTTTTTCTCATAAAAGGTTAGGTTTTTATGAACGTCTCGTGAGGAGGCTACGTGTTTTTCTCATAAAAAGTTAGGTTTTTATGAACGTCTCGTGAGGAGGCTACGTGTTTTTCTCATAAAAGGGCTAGGTTTTTATGAACGTCTCGTGAGGAGGCTACGCGTTTTTCTCATAAAAGGTTAGGTTTTTATGTACGTCTCGTGAGGAGGCTACGTGTTTTTCTCATAAAAAGTTAGGTTTTTATGAACGTCTCGTGAGGAGGCTACGTGTTTTTCTCATAAAAAGGCTAGGTTTTTATGAACGTCTCGTAAGGAGGCTACGTGTTTTTCTCATAAAAAGTTAGGTTTTTATGAACGTCTCGTGAGGAGGCTACGTGTTTTTCTCATAAAAAGTTAGGTTTTTATGAACGTCTCGTGAGGAGGCTACGTGTTTTTCTCATAAAAGGTTAGGTTTTTTATGAACGTCTCGTGAGGAGGCTACGCGTTTTTCTCTCTTCTGCTATTTTTGGTTTAAAAAGGCCTGCTTTCTGCTGTTTTGGCCAATTCTCTGCTGCTTTTGTGCGTGCTTGCTCTTAACTTGACTGAGTAGGACGTATATATCGTATACGTCTCATGGATTTTGGTTTCCTGTGCTTCTGCTCCGTTTTGGCCTTATTTGTCAAAAATGGGCCTATGGCTTGCTTGTTGCTGCTTTGTCTTGATCTTTCTGGAGTGATTTGCTGTTGCCGTTTTCTGAGTATGCCTTTGAATCTTGTGCAGGTGATCCTACGCCTCCAGCGCCTACTTCCAGTGACATGGATCGGGTATTGGCTGGAGTTGACTTTGCTGTTCCGGGGGGCGAGCACACTCCTACTTCGGGGATGCCTGCGCCCTTGGAGGTTTCCGACGGTCCGTCTCAGTCGGACCTGCTGAGAGCTTTTCCTCCGACGCCAGGGGTTTCTACGACGGCCTTGAGTGAGTTCGAGTCTTGCCGCGAGTCTCCTACCTTTTCGCTAGTGGTGCTAGTCTTTGTTGGTGCGTCGCCTGGGCTTCTGCTAGTGGCCTGGGACGTGGTGCTGTTTCGGGTGGTCCTGAGCCGCCAGTTAGTGGTGTGGGTCGTGACGTTCTTTGCCGAAGTCGCCTTTTTAACTAATGTGGTGCGTGAGAGGCCGTCGTTGAGCGGACGCGGTCTTACGTGACGCTAGCGGTAGTGGGCTTCTTAGGGTCGTCGAGGTCTCCTGTTGGTGGCCGAGGTCAGGCCCAGGGTGTCGTCTCAGAGTCTTTGCAGGGGCGCGGACGTGGCGCTGCTGTGGAGACGTCTGAGGCTCCTGGGGGAGGCCGTGGCGGAGGTCGGGGCGTAGCTGCAGGGTCTCTGCAGGGGCGTGGCCGTGGCGGTGCTGGAGGGACGCCTGTGGCTCCGAGAGGGGGCCGAGGCAGAGGTCGTGGTGCTGCTGCAGGGGCTTCGCAGGGACGTGGCCACGGCGTTGCTTCAGAGGAGCCTGCGGCTCCTGGAGGTGGCCAGGTTAGAGGCCGTGGTAGTGGTCGGAGGAACCCGAGGAAGAAGCGTAAGGTGGATGTGGCTTCTGGTGAGGGCAGCAGTAGGCCGAGGCGTCGAGCTCGTGTTGCTGCCGAGGGTGGTGACCGGGACGAGGCTGAGGTCGCCGGTGTTGTTGAGGAGGTTGGAGCAGGGGGAGCTCCTGTGGAGGTCCCGCGGAGGCGTGGTCGTGCTCGGGGTCCGGGGAGCCGTTACGAGGACACTTCCGAGTCGGAGGAGTCTTCGAGTGACGAGGAGGGGGCTCCTGACGAGACTGTGGCTGAGGTTGCTGTCGAGGTTGAGACTGCTGAGGCTGCCGCCGCCGCCGCCAGCCGCCGACGCCGCCGCTTTATTCTTTCTTGTCGCCGCGGCCGCCTTTGTGGCGGGTCGAGTTCAGGCCATGCTCGGGAAGCGAGTTCAGGATGAGGCCGAGGTGAGGTGAGGCCGAGGGTGAGGCCGAGGGCGAGGCCGAGGCGAGGCCCAGGATGCAGTCTGCAAGTCTTGAGGCCGCGACCGAGGTTTTCATGGGGATGGTTGACGAAGTTAGGCGCGAGGCCTGACTATCCTCACGGTCGCGCTTGTGGTCACTGGTGGCCTTGGGTGGGATGGCGTGACTTTGGTTTGGAGTCCCTTGGAGCATTTGTCGATCCGAGTGAAGGTCGCCTTCCGTTAGGCTCGATGAGGACCTTCTCCGGGTTCGGACGGTGTTTGACGTTTTGAGGGTAGGCTCACCCGGGAGGCGGGACATAGTGCTTGGGACGACTTTCGGTCCTTGGTGCGAAGTGGAGGGAGGTGCGGGCAAGCGGGTGAACTCGCGCCTCAGCTGTAGAGGCGTTGTTGGATAGGTTTTGGGATACGACCAACACCTTCCACATGCCTGGTTACGAGGTTGGCGTGACTCTTTCTTCGTGGGCGGTATTCTGGCCGCCTCATGGCGAGGGTGTACTTGATCGGGGCGTGGCGACCTCCTATCGATAGCCCACGAGTCGTGCGCCGATTAGCGGCGACGGGGTTAAGTGCGGGAAGGACGAGGAGCACACGTTTGACCTCGTGACGATATGGTTTCTTGACTTCTTCGAGGAGGAGGAAGAAGAAGGGGTCTACTCGAGCGAAGGCCGAGCGTAGGGTCTTACTGTGGTTGTGGTGGTTCCCGACGGCCACCCACTTTGGCGACAAGTGGGAGCGAAAGGCCGACGGCCGTGGTTGATGGCGCTGTCGGACATGTCACGCCTAGGTGACTTTGGTGGGTGACTCACGCTCTGGGTCTGCTGATCCAGATTACCTGAGGGCCTTGATGCGCCCTGATCGGATTGACGAGGATTCGGACGTGTCGCTTGTGGGCCCTGGTCTTCTGATGGAGGTAAGGTTCGATTTTTGTAGTTTTTGTTGTTTTGTTTCTGCTTTTCTTCTGTAACGTGTGTTTTGTTTGCTTGCAGGCTTGGTGCTATGCTCACTTCCCCTCTCTGCTCCCGGACACGTTCCAGGTGACGGCTACATACCCGGCTTTCCATGCGTATGCGACAGCGGATCGGAGGGGTATTGGCCTGAACTATGACGCGGCTCGTGTACGCTTCAACGGGATGACGATGGATAAGGTAAGGGTGATCGTGTTTTGTATTTTGGTCTTTTTGTAGCTTGTTTTTGGGTTTGTTTTTGTGGTTTATAATTTGGTTTTGTTTTGTAGTTTGTTCGCGACCCTTGGAGGAATTTTACCGGCGTTCCTCCGACGATTGCAGCTCGCTTTGGTCCCCTTGACAGGCGGCGGCTGTACATTGAGACCCAGTACGGATCGTACTGGTTCTTGGGTGAGCGTCTGTCTGCGCAGACGGGTCGCGGCGGCTTCATCGTACCTGCTCCTCCGCCCTCGGTTTTGTTCGTGGAGACGCCCGACGCTAATGAGCGTCGTGACGTGTATCACGAGGGTGAGTCCGACTCCTTGCTGCGGCGGGATGAGGATTACGTGACTTGGGCACAGCATGCCCTTGCTGATGCTGTGATCGAGGTATGCTTGTTTATCCCTTTTGCTTGTATGTGTTTTGGTTTTAGGAAGCAAAAATTTATCCTATTTTTGTTTTGTAGCGACGTGACCCTGACCTTGAGTTCCAGCCTCCTCCGTTCGTTGAGGACCTGCTGGTTGTTCACGAGGGCTGCTCTCATTCGATCGTGCTGCAGCCTTCCCTGTCTGTGGTCACTGATGCGGGTCTTGAGAGGTGGGATCCGCGCGTGAGAAAGGTATTCACTTTCTTCTTTGTACAGCATGAGTGTTATGTAGTATATAGCCCCCAGTTTGAATTAGATTTTATTTTAAAATCATTATTCAAACTCTGTCGAAGCAGGTTTTTGATTATAGCCCCCAGTTTGAGTAAGATTTTAGTGTAAAATCATTAGTCAAACTCTGTTGAAGCAGGTTTTTGATTATAGCCCCCAGTTTGAGTAAGATTTTAGTGTAAAATCATTAGTCAAACTCTGTTGAAGCAGGTTTTTGATTATAGCCCCCAGAAAGCTAAATTGATTTCTCGCATTGTTGCAGGTGACAGCTGAGGTCCACAGGAGGCTGTGGCGGGCGGCCAACCGATGGCGGGCGGTTGTGAACGAGAAGGTTGTTGACGCCTGCAGGGCGCAGAAGGAGACGGCCGAGGCGCGACTTGAGTTAGCCAGGTCGTACGGTGAGGGGGCGAGATCGCGTCGAAATGGAGGTCGCATGCCGAGGAGCCACGAGGGTCCCGCAGAGTTGGAGGGTCG
The DNA here is from genome assembly GCA_023091065.1 of Dianthus caryophyllus. Classification (NCBI taxonomy): domain Eukaryota; kingdom Viridiplantae; phylum Streptophyta; class Magnoliopsida; order Caryophyllales; family Caryophyllaceae; genus Dianthus; species Dianthus caryophyllus. The sequence goes on from CM041527.1 coordinate 23,460,009, forward strand.
ATATGCAGGAGCCGGATAGGGCACGCGTCTTGAGATTGATTCCTGCGTCTGCAGATCTTGCAGCGTCGTGACCAGTCGTAGTAGGCTTGGACTTGTGTATATTGGACTTGTATTAGGGGTGTTAGTATTTGTTGGTAACGGTTTTTGTATCAGGATTTGTGTATGGTCGGTTGTTTTTTTTTTTTGGACTTGTAGGTGTTTATGGGTATAATTTGGTTATTTTGTCTTGTTGCGAAAAATGCATTCCTGCGTCGTAGCCGGGTCTGAAATCCTTGCGTATTTGCTTGCCGAGCGTACCTGCAAAACATTGTTAGTCGTGAAAGCATATATATACGTCTCGATTGAGACTGACTCGCTAATGACTGAATTAAATGCGAAATGAAGAGTTTTTGAAAAATGCTGGTTTAGAAAATATTCTAGACTCGTGGAAAAGACGTTTTTGACATAGCAAAAATTTGAGCTAAAACGACGTTTTGAGACGAAAATTGTGAATGCGAAAATCATATTTTGTGTTGGGTTAAATTTTTGTGTGATTATTGTGTTTTGTGAAAATGAAAAATACGAAAGACGGGAGTCAATTACGCAAATCGAGACGACGCGACGGGATCGTAAACGTCAGATTAGGAGGTCGGTAAAAATAGTGTAGGGGTAATAAGTTAAAAATTTTTGGGTGTAGGTGTGTAAGAAGTGTAAGAAATCGAATAATTTTGTCAGAAAAGAAAGAAAATCGCTGTAAGCAGCGATTTCATTTAATTACTGTTACTGGCGATTAGAATTTTGTTTTGTGGTTTTTGTTTGATTTATTTTAATCGCTTGTTCACTAGCGTTTAAGTTTTTGTGTTGTATTTCGTCTTGCAAATCTCGGCTCTAAAAGGAGGGCTAAGTTAGTTCATTTCACTCATCCTCTCGTCTTCTATTCTCGATTTTCCAAAATATTCGTAATATTTACGGAACATTAAATCGAGTTATGGAGAGTTTTGAAGGAAACTTGCGTCGTTGGTGTGCGTCCTTGTCGGGCATCGAGAAGAAGCTTTTGAAAGATTGCGGAGTTGGCGTATTTCGTGGGCTAAGGCAGGTTCGAATGGAGTACGAGTTCCTGGACGCTTGTCTTGAGTATTGGGATCCAAGCCTTCACGTGTTCCGCTTTCCTTGCGGAGAGGTTTGTCCCTTAGTCGAGGAGTTTGGGGCCATTGGCGGGTGGGCCAGCGGATTGGCTGCTGTATGTGTCGAGCAGAACTTGGCAACAAGAGGCAGGTTCAGAATTATCTCCAGATGACCCGTGATGAGGTGGAAGAGTTATTTGTTGGGAACCGTATCAACCTTTATCGTTTGTGTCAATGGTTTAGGAATAATGCGAACGGGCATATCTCTGCTGTGGCTAGGAGAAGGGCTTTGGCTTTTTGCTTGGTTCATTGCTATATGTTCCCGGACTCTGTGTCCGAGGGGTTGTTGGGAGATCCGCGTTTAATTGCTGTTGTGGAGCAGATGGAAATAGGTTGCAATCCTTCTGCTTTAATTCTGGCTGAGACGATCCTTGGATTGGACGACCGGGCATGTAATAGGGAACATGCGTACCGAGGGTGTCCATTGATCCTCCAGGTGTGGCTGATGGAGCGTCTAAGTGTGTTGAACGACCTTGGCTTCGATGGCGAATATGTCGCAGGAGGCGTTACCAATCGTTCCACGCGATGGCTCGGGTCCGCACGCAGCGCCCTAATGACTATTTCCCCGAGTTTGTGAGGTCATGTGCCATCCGTTGGTCGGTATCCTGGTGGGGAGTGGTCAGTGTGACGGCGAGCGCAGTAGGTGATGGCCCCTCTGGGGTCCTATTGTGTGGGTTCGAGATGGGGGTTTACATCCATCCCCTGCGGGTGAGGCGACAGATAGGGTATGCACAGTTCATTCCTGGCCAGGACACGAAGGTACAGGACATGGTTGTGTTAAATAACCAGGTGACCGACGAGTGGGTCAGTGGTTGGATCATGCGTCCTAAGTGGCTTGTGGCTGGTACTCCTGGGACGATCCGGGTGTCGAGGGCTTACTCCAAATGGACCGTTGCTGAGAGTGCTGTGGAGAGGGCTCGTCTCCGTGCCATAGAGCTTAACGAGCCTCCGCCGACGTCCGCCTACGACCCGATCCGCTTTGGACGCAATAGTGGGAGGGGGGGCGCTTGAGCTCGGTGCCTCTCGGCGGTGAATCGTGTTCGGTCGTCAGCCGTATTCCAGGGCAGTGCTCGGATCGTCATGGTAATGTTGGGGTCGTAGTAGGGGTTGAGGGTTGGTGCTCCCCTATTCAGCTGGAAGGTTTTGAGTCTGCTTCGGAGAATAGCCTGGTTTTAGTTTATGTGTGCTTTGTTAGTATTATGTTCATATTATGTTGTATTATGTAATATATTACCTATCCTTAACCCGATGTACATGCCGGGACTCGTATTGTAATATATAGTGTTTGTTAGTGTATTTTAAGGTTGTAGTTATGCTCCTACGTTTGAAAAATTCAAAATGTAACCGTTCTTTTTAAGATTAATAAAAATCAGGTTTTTATTTACGACTTTGCCTCATTTTGCTTGTTATTTTGTGTGAAATTCCTTGGCTCTAATCCTTTTCAAAGGTTTAGAATGCAAGCATGGTTTTTGTCTTTAGGAAATTTTTGTATCGACTATTCCCTTGACTTTTTTAAGTTTTGGGTTTGTCGTTTTGTGTTGAACATCGCCTTATGTTAACCTATTAGGTTACGAGACGGTTTTTGTGTTGACTATGTCCTTGGCCCTTTTTAAGCTTTAGACGCGTCATTTTTGTGTTGAATATCGCCTTATGTTAACCCATTAGGTTATGAGACGGTTTTTGTGTTGACTATGTCCTTGGCCTTTTTTAAGCTTTAGACGCGTCATTTTTGTGTTGAATATCGCCTTATGTTAACCCATTAGGTTATGAGACGGTTTTTGTGTTGACTATATCCTCGGCCTTTTTAAGCTTTAGACGCGTCATTTTTGTGTTGAATATCGGTTGTGCTTTTTACAAAGCTGCCTACGTATCCACGAAAAGTGGAATCAAACCGGCGTAGTTCGAGAATGTATGTTTAAGGGCATACCGGCCCATGAATTGTGTTTGCTTTTTTTGTGGTGAATGTGCACGTTTAGGGGCATGCCGGCCCATGAATTGTGTTTGCTTATGGAATGTGCACGTTTAAGGGCATGCCGGCCCATGAACATGTTTAAGGACATGTCGGTCCATGAATTGCTTTTGATTTTTGTGGAGAGAAAGAGCAGGTTTAGGGGCATGCCGGCCCATGAACATGTTTAAGGACATGTCGGTCCATGAATTGCTTTTATAAAATTGTATTTTACAGATACATTGCAAGGGGTTTTTAGGGGTAGTATTTCTTGAGTTGATCGAGGTTTGTGGCGAGGTTGAACTCTTGGCCGTCGAGGTCGGTTAGTTTGACTGCTCCGCCCGTGTAGATTTCTTTGACGAGGTAGGGTCCTGCCCAGTTAGGCTTGAATTTTCCTCGTGGGTCGACTGGAAGTGGTGCCCTGATCGATTTTAATGCGAGATCACCTACTTTTATGTGTCGTGGCTTAACTCGTTTGTTGAATGCTCGTTGTAGCTCGGGCTTGGTACATTAAATGCGGTGCTCGGGGAATGCAATGCGGCGTCCGTCCAGGAGCATGAGTTGTTCGTTCCGTTCACGGGCCCATTCTGCTTCCGGGATGCTACTTTCCATTAGTATGCGTAGAGATTGTATTTCTATTACCACTGGTTGGACGGCATCCATGCCGTAGGTGAGGAAATAGGGGGTCATGCCCGTAGGGGTTCGGATGGTAATCACGGTATCCCCAGTGCATATGGTATTTTGTTAGGCCAATCTTTGCGGTATCGATCATTTTCTCGAGTATGTTGACGATTGCTTTGTTTCTTTGCTTCAACTCCATTGGTTTGGGGTCGATAGGGTGAGGATTTGTGATGCTTTGGATGTTGTATTTTGTGAGTATGGCTTCGGTCTCGCGTTGAAAGTCACGAACCTTGATCGCTGATGAACTCGTGGGGTATGCCATATCGGCATATGATGTTCGTCTGGATGAACTTGGCGACTTCCTTGGAGCCAAGGGTCCGAAAAGACGCTGCTTCTACCCATTTAGTGAAGTAGTCGATGGCCACCAGCACGAAACGGTGACCTCCTGCTCAGATGGGGTGGACTTTTCCTATCACGCCGATGCCCCAGGTTGAAAAGGGCGAGGTGAGGTTAGTGTATAGTGGTGAAGGTGGTACATGTTGGGCGTTCTTTGAAAATTTGGCAGTTGTGGCAATGCTTGACGTATTGGATCCAGTCTGCTTCCATGGTCGTCCAATACCATCCTAGCCGTAGGATTTGTTTGCAGAGTGCTCGAGCGTTCATGTGGGGTCCGCATTCGCCATCATGGACTTGCGTGACGATTTCCTGCCCCTTCTTGTAGTCGACACATATGAGCAGTGTCCCTTGTGGTGTCTTCTTGAGTAGTTGTCCCATCTCTAGCACAAATTCGGAAGCTAGAGTCGATAGCCCTCTGTCGCGTTTATCGATTGTCGGGTGGGTAGGTGTTGTCTGCTTTGTAGTTGATTATGGCTTGATACCAAGGCTGCCTGCGCTCGGCTTCATCTAGGTCGATGGCATGGATGTATCTTTGGTTAAATCCGCGTCTTTCGACGATGATGGGTAGTAATTTCATGTTTGGTGGCATGTTGAGGAGGGATGAGAGTTTTGACAAAGCGTCGGCAAACTGGTTTTCTTCCCTAGGGAGGTGGTAAAATTCGACGCAGTCGAAGTTGGTTAGGAGTTTTTGTACTTTTGTTTGGTATTTGGTGAGGGTTTCACTCATGATCCTCCATGCTCCGGTCACTTGATTTATGATGAGGAATGAGTCTCCATGCACTCGTAGGTTCCTTATCTTGAGGGCAATGGCTGCTTGTAGGCCGTAAATGCAGGCTTCGTATTCTGCGGCGTTGTTCGTGACACTGAAGTCGAGCTTGATTGAGAGTGGAGTATGATCGCCGTTTGGGGATATTAGGAGTATTCCGACTCCATAGCCGCGGTAGTTTGACGCTCCGTCAAAGTATAATTGCCGATATCCCTTGTCTATGGCAAAGATCCCTTCGTCAGGTAGAGACGTTGTGTCGATCATGGGATGTTCGACGATGGCGTTTTCTGCAAGGAAGTCGGAAACTGCTCTTCCCTTGATTACTTTCAGGGGGAGGTACTTGAGTTCATACTCGGCGAGAAGCAGAGTCCACCTGGCCATGCGTCCGTTCAGGACTGGTTTTTCAAATAGGTATTTGAGGGGGTCCATTAGGGAGTAGACTCTTGTAGTGCTGGTGAGTAGGTAGTGTCTGAGCTTTTTGGTTGCCCAGACTAGCGAGAGGCAGCGTTTCTCGATCGGGTTCATACCGAAGCTCGTAATCGTGAAATTTCTTCTTGATGTAGTAGATGGCCCGTTCTTCGTTGTCGACTTCTTGGCGAGCATGGCTCCCATGGCGTTTGGCGTAGTCGTTAACTATAGTGACAGTGGCAAGGCTTTTTGTGGGGTACGAGCGGGGGGTTCGTAGCGTGCTCTTGACTTTGTCGAACGCTTGTTGGCAGTCATCGTCCCACTTCGTATGCTCTTCTTTCTTCAATTTTTTGAAGATTGGCTCGCAAATCATTGTTAGCTTGCTGATGAATCGGGAGATATATTGGACTTGTCCCAAGAAACTCCTTATTTCGTCGATGTTGCTCGGCGTCTTCATGCTCATTATTGCTCTGATTTTGGTCGGGTCTACTTCGATCCCTCGCTGGCTTACTATGTGGCCTAGCAGTTTGCCTGATGTGACTCCAAAGGTGCATTTCTGTGGGTTTAATCGCATTTTGTACTGCCTGATTCTGGTGAAGAACTTGCGGAGGTTGGTGACGTGGTCGTCCCTTCCTTTTGACTTTACAATCATGTCGTCAACGTATACCTCGACCTCCTTATGCATCATGTCGTGGAGTAAGGTGGTAGCAGTGCGTTGGTAAGTAGCGCCGGCATTTATGAGCCCAAATGGCATGACTGTGTAGCAGTATGTTCCCCAGGGGGTTACGAAGGTGGTTTTTGGCATGTCGTCTGCTGCCATTTTGATTTGGTTGTATCCGCGTATCCATCCATGAATAGCGATGGCGTGGTCTGTGTGTTGTCGATTAGGATGTCCATGTGGGGTAGTGGAAATCATCTTTTGGGCAGCTTTGTTCAGTCGGAAGTCGGCACATACTCGTATTTTGCCGCTTTTCTTCATAACCTGCACCATATTGGAGACCCGGTCGAGTATTCGATGACTTGGATGAACCCAGCCTTTGTAGTCAAGCCGATCTCTTCCTTGACCTTGAGAGACCATTACGGCTTGATGCGTCGGAGTTTCGCTTGACCGGCCCGCTACCTTGCTTGATCGGGATGCGATGTTCACTATCTCACGGCCGATGCCGGCATGTCTCTGTATGACCATGCGAAGACGCCCCCGACCTTCGTGAGAAGCTTAGTATATGTGGCCCTTTCTTCTCGCTCGCCAGGGAAGCCCCGGTTGTAGTTCTTGAGCCTCTTCGGGTGTTCCTATGTTGATGGTCGTTGTGTCTTCAATAATGGGGTCCTGTTCGGGTATTGAGACAATACTTGCAATGTATCTATATAATGCAATGTTATTTAGCTTAAATTTATCGCGATTATTAGGAAAAGTAGAGTTTAAATGAGGCAAAGAGTAACCAAAAACTTTCATGTTATTAATGTTATCAAAAGCGGTTACATTTGAAGATAGCTCAGACGAGGGAGCTTTGGACAACCTTAATGACTCTAGTTCTGCAGCTAAATTGACTATGTCGTGAAGTAGCAGGGGCTTAGTTGGGGTAAGAGACATGAGATGACGACGAGGGAGTTTAAATTTTAAGACAGTCTTTTGGTTTGGGGCGTTGTCTTCGTCTTCGTCGGAATCGGAGTCTTCGAAGGCGTAGCCCTGACCCGTAGTTATCTTGAAAGTGCGGCCTTGCTCGTTGGTCCATTCGAGGGTTTTTGACCATCCGTCGTGTGCTTTTTCTTCGTGAGGGATGATCAGGTTGGTAGGGTTGAAGTTGTTGTTGCGCACGATGTCGGAAATGAGCTCAATCCCGGCAATGGTGTACGTGGTGGTGTCTTTAGGAATCTTGTTAGTGCCCTCTCTGACGAAATAGTGGCTGGGGAGGATGTGGTATGGTTGTATGTGGAAGTCATGATATTTCTTGCGATCATTGTATGCTCCCCAACCTTGAGAGACTTCGTACGACCATGGTGCGTGGGATAGACCCATGGTGGGCCACTTGTTATCGTCGTCCTTGGCGTGAGCGTGGCGATCTCTTCTACGAGTCGAGTACGGATGTTGAAGTCGAGTCGAAACCACATGTCGTAAATCGGTGGATCGGCGTTTATCTCCGCAGACTATCATTAGTCTTTTCTTTGCTGAGGGTAGCTCGAAAGTTCGAGGCGTCGATGGTGACGATCTCGTCATCCGCAGGTATCCCCGACCTTTTGATGCGAGGGTTGAGGTGACGGCCTTGGTAGCGTGGATCCAAGGTCTACCTAGTAGCATGTTGTAGGTAGGGGTATGTCGATGATTTGAAATTCGGTTTTCTCATGACCGGTCCCGCTATAATGGGGAAGGAGATGGTTCCCTTTATCTTTGCGACGTGTTCCATCGTGAGGCCACGACACCGTCCGTCGTACCCGGATAAAGTCATTTTCCTTAATCCCCGTTTCTGGCCGCCTCGAGGGGCAAGACATTGATCGGATCCGTTGTCGATGAGGACGATCGGTAATGTCATGCCGTGGCATTCCACGTTGATGTAGAGAGGTAGGTTATGCGTGCCGCCGAACGGAGGGAGATCTTTATCGGAGAAGGTGACGGCGTTAGCCTGCCATTCACGTGTGATGTTACTGATAAGCTTCTCTGGAGACATTTCCGACGTAATTGGGGTGACTGTAATGCTTGGTAGAGGCTTCACGATGTCCCATCGAGTCCCTTAAGAGTCGCCAGATTGAAATGTCCGCCGTCTTGTTGAGTCGCTTGTGGAGCGTGTCTCCGATCTCAGGCGTAGGCAAGGGTGCTCGAGTAACGCTGATGATGCTATCTTATCAATCGTGGAGTCGGGCGCAGATTAGTGTTAGGTGATGACACTTTACTGGCTGGCGGCGTAGGAGCAGTGCTTGTAGGTGAGGTTGTAGTGGTAGGCGAAGTAGGCGGTGTATCCTCGTCTATGACTATTCCCTTGTTCTTCTCTTGAGCAGTCAACCTTGGCGGGTGGCTTTGAGGTTCAAGTAACTTTAGAGAAGCTTGGTACGGACGTCCAGAACGTGTTAAGTAGGCTACTTCGTCATCACTATCTGATAGCCTAAATGGGTACTTGTGACATAGCTCCCCGTACTTGCCTGGTGGACGACGGGGTTGAGTTTCTTCGTCGTAGGGTTCATCTTGGAGACATATGCGGATGTCATCATTGTCGGCTTCATCCTCAGAAGTATTCCAGATGCCGTTGATTTCGTGATCATTTGAGATGATTAGTTTAGAGCAGTCGATGATGGGGTGTGTACTTGCAAAAGTAGCATGGGTATGCAGAGGGTTAAGCTGGTTTGAAGGTTTAGGACTCGGGCTGGGCTTTACGATGGTATTGTCGTCGATCAAGTCCTGAACTATGTTCTTCAGGCGGAAGCATTGCTCGGTGTCATGCCCCTTTCCTCTGTGGAACTCGCAGTATGCGTTCTGATCCCACGACTTTGGCTTCTTGTCCGGGGGAGGCTCGCTAGTAGGTCCTATGAGTTGAAGTACATTGCGGCTCACAAGCTTCTGTAGCGCCTTTGAGTAAGTCATGTATATTGGGTCAAAATTTCGTCGTGCTTTCATCGAATCGGGACCAGGAGGTGAGTATGATGCTTTGGCGGAGGCATGGCGGAGCCTTGGCGGAGTTGTAAAATCCGGTGGTGCCTCTATCGTGTCCAGTGGGTTGATGGCATGGATGGGCTCGACTTTGGCAGTGGTTCGAGATGAGCTGCCTTGAAACCCGCGGCCCGTGCTCTTATTCCTGTTTTCTTTGCGGAGGTCGTCCTCGATGAGCTCGCCGACGGCAAAGGTTGAGAAGTTGTCAAAATTTCCGTCTGTAGGTGTTGTTGGTATCTTGAGGGTGAGGTTGTTGATGAACTTAGTGATTAAGTCGGTGTCCCTTGGGCGGTTAGGTATTTGGGCACACGGTTTCTTCCGGTAGCGTCAGTACTTCGGTAAACCCCTCATTGTCCCTCCGAGTCGGGACCTCCAAGGTGCGTAGCGAGACTTGGATGTCATTGTTGTCCGACATCAGATCGAACGCAACCGTTATGTCCTCGAAACTACCCGCTTTATGTGGTTCTAGAGCGTAGAACCATGCCCTGGGTCTGGCGTCCAATGAGTGAGGGAATAAGGTAGCCCATGCAGGGTTCGACACCCATGATGGCCATTTAGCTTTGAAAGCCTTGACGTGAACGAGCGGGCTTTCGTGACCTTTGAAGACGGGAAGATCGCTAAGTGCTAACTTGTCCGTAGCATGGATCTGACGTTCTTTGGGATGTGCTCGTTTTCTTGGTGTATGGAGTAACCCCTTGAGTTTGTGAGACGCTCTTCCATGGTTCGAATCCTTTTTGCGTTCCGTTCGGATTCCTCGGCCAGGCGCACGGCGTGTTTCTCTGCTTCAAACTTTTGCATGATAGCCATTTGCTCGATCGTCGTAGTGAGGCTAGCTATCCTATCATTGAGCTGTCGGACTTGTTCGGCAGTTACCTCCGGGGGGGGGGTGGTGGTGGTCCTCCGAAACCTTCGTCGTGTTGAAAGGCCATGACAGGTTTTGGTTTTGATCTGTTGTAGGAGCGCTTCTTTGGAGGCGGAGGTGGGTTTAAGTGACGGTTCTTAGTTCGTCGCGTATCCAGGGTTTTTCAATGAGCGGACCTGACAAAGTTTTCAAATCTTTAGTGATTCTAAAATAGAAGGAAAAGACTCGAATGAAAAATCACATTCACGACCAAAGGAAGACACAAAAGCGTAAAAAGTGGGTGACTTGACTTGACTCGTGTTTTTAGCTTTTAAAAGGACACGGGAAGCTTTTGAGATAGAGGCGCGTTAACACGTCCCTGTTCTCGAGGTAGGAAAAATTTGCATGATCATAATCAGATTAACCCAATTTGGCGGTATGTTGCCAGGGGTTTATCATTGGATTACGATAAAAGGATCGCATCAAGTAGCGATAGGCTAACCGACCGAGGATGTTAAAATTGGGCAAAAGGTGATCAATTGTTCGCCTCCTACGTGTGACTCAGGGTTTTAAATCAAAAATGACGATAAGTCACTTGATTCAAAGAGTAAATCAACGGGTCCGCATCTGAACGAGCCCGCGTTTTTCGTTTTTGAGAGAAAAGGATTAAAATCGGGATGACTAAAGAGTCACTCGATTTAGAGCTAATTCTAATGTTCTAAAAGTTAATTTCATTTAAAATCTCCGAAATGAATTGACATATTCGGGTTTTTGCTTTGTGAAAGACCTTTTAGCAATAAATGTATTATGACGATACGTCAGTCGCATAATTCATTTATGTTTTGAAAAAAGACCTGGGATATAGTGGTTATCCTAGGTCGGTTTTAAATGTAGCGGCATTTTATTTATTAAACTCAAATGACTATAGGTCAAAGAGCCTAACGGCGTGTTTTTAAAAGTATGACCCTTTTTTGAAAAAAGTTTTGAAAAAGCAACTTCAAAAATGGACGTATTTTAAAAGTATAATGCCTAGGAAAAGTTTTTACATGCAGAACTTTTTTTTTGAAAGACTACTATAGTGAGGGTACTATAGCTTCGCACTTGTACATATAAACACAGGTTTTTGGTTTATAGGGTAAGGTTCCCTCCGGCCATTCAGTGACGTTTAGGTAGGGGCACCCGCAAGACTACACACGTCTTAGGTGTGAATTCAAGACGGCCCTAGAGCGCTCGAAGTTTGACTGGTTACGATCGTTTGTACGGATGCCGTACTTGTAATCGTGGAGGGTGAGAGAACGGTGTGTCGGAGTTACCTCGCTTATGAAGCGAGTTCTTGAGGGCCGTTCCTCAAAGGGTGTGGTTTGAATCAGGAGGATTCGACTCAACGTATTTTTGCCCAAATATCGAAAGCGTAAATGTTTTCAAAGTTTCAAGCTTCACTTCTTTATGATTTTAAAATAAAGAAAAACTAGTTTTTCAAAAATAATAAAAATCATGCTCGTCCCAGTAGTCGCCACCGGTGAAGGTACCGGAAAATCTTTTCCCTTTTGGGAAAACCTATCGACGCCTACGCCTTGACCTCGCCGTCTTGGGCGAAGCGAAATGCCTTGCAGGAAAAAGTGCAGTTTTGTAAAAATGGGGGAGATCATTGCATGAATTTGTGACCAAAAAAGAAAAGTAGAAAATCCTTTTTGAAAATGTATTTTCGGAGTCGCCACCAAATATTAAAGGAATTTGGAACCTATTCAACGCGTCTTGAAATACAAGACACGAGTGTCTCAGATTTCAAGGTGCGTCGATACCTATCAATCTGAGGTTTGAAACCACAGAAGGGGTTCGGAGCGAGGTTACTTTTCAAAGTTTTGACAAAATGAGTTTTGAAAACAGTAATCAAAAAGCCTACATAAGAGTAGTCTCTACTAATTTGAAAACACTTGCTTAATTTCGATATTTGGGCTAAAAGTCACGCTACGTACAAGTGCGAATAAACATGACTCGATTAAAATGCATAAATAATGTAAATTGTCAAAATAATGACATATTGCTATAGGAAATGTACGTTAAATAATAATTTATTGACTAAATTATTACTATAGACGTTATTTTCCGACCTCGTATTAGAATTTGTGAAAAACCCTCAGCTTTGACATGCTAAAAGACTCTATGAAACGGTACAATTTAGTGTTGGATCCGTGATTCTAGTCGTTATTTAATGCATGAATGAGGACTTGCATAATTATAAAAGTGACGTCGGTTTGCTTTAGTGATAATGAGTCGTTTATTTATGCGATATTGGCGGGGTTTAGACGGATTATGAATCCCAATTGCTACAACCGTATTACGAATACGGCTTCGCTAGTGCCAATATCGGGTTTGGGGTTAATGTAACCCCATTGTCCGAGTCTCAAACGTCTAGCCCGTAGGTAAAATGTTTACCTTTCGAAAATGTAAAGACGGTATTTTTGAGTGGATTTTGTGAATAGTGTATAAGTGCTAAAAACCGGGTATTGAAAATGAATGAAGTGGGTTGGTATTTATAGAGTTTTGGTGGTTTCTGTGGGATAACAAAACTTAATCGCCTGTATACAGGCGTTTAAGTTTGCTTGAGTTGGATATTTTTAAAGAAAAATCAAAAAGGCGGCTGTATGGGAGAAGTTTATAATCGCCTGTTAACAGGCGATTAGAAACTTAATCGCCTGTCCACAGGCGATTCTTTTTTTTGTTTTGGTGGGTTGTTTTATGCCGCCATTTGGTTTTTTGGATGTTTTGATTAAGTAATAATTATGTTTTGTTGTTTACTTATGGCTAAGTATTTGCTCAGTTTTGGTCCGAATTTCGGTTTTCGTGTTTCGGTTTTTGTCGTGTTTTTCGGTTTTGGCTCGAAATAAAATAATATTAAGGTATATTATTTTATGGTTTTGTAAAGTTTAATTTTGTGAAAATGTGACACGGGACGCACTTTGGCCCGTTTTATGTGTTGTGTTGGTGTGCGTTTTTGGGTCGTTTTTGTAAGTTTGGGCCGTTTTGTAGCTAGTTGGGCTGTTTTTATGGCTTGGCTTAATAAGACGTTCCTATATTGTGCTCGTGTTACGCTCATGATGACTAAAAATTGACATTCATTTTCATGATTATGCAAATCCAAATTAATACGCTAAAAATGACTAATACGTTTTAGACACTTTTGTACCGTTTCGACTCTTTTAAAAGCATGCATGAAAGTCCTTTTCATCATCGGGTTTGTTTTTGGGGGGTACGGATACGGGTATCTACAGCGTGGCGCACGGAGTTGTTTTGGAGAGCCTTTTCGCGATGGCTTACCGTGCGTGATGGATTATGCTGCTCTTCCACGGGGAGATCGATTTTTATGGCGAACGGATGCTATTTCGCCAAGTGAAGCTGCTGCTAATGGCCAACGTCCTTGGCCCAATTTGACGTGATTTGATGAGCTTGACGACGGTCGTGCAGGACCATTATAAACCAGCGCTATCCGGGAGGCAACCCGTTGACATTTTGTAATTTGTTGTACTTTCCTTTGCTTTGGTTTGTTTGTTTTGGATGACATTTTAGACTTTTCTTTTGAGCGCGTGAGGACGAGGGTTTTATAATTGATTTAGCATGCAGGTACTTGAGGACTCTTTGTCCTTAGTATTTTTGAGAACAGGCCTCGACAAGGCCTTGCTTGGCCCCCTCTGCTGCCGGCCATACTTTTTCTCGGATGCTACTCCGAAGTACTTCATAGCTGGACTGAATTGGATGCAAATTTGTGGATCAGTAGCCGCACTCCATGCTTCGCTTCGGTTTGGGGGAGCTCCAACCTGATAATGTGAGCTTTCTTTACTCCTTTTCCCTCGTTTTCCTCGCTTTTACTTTCCTACCCCTGTCTTTTATGTGTCCTTCTCTGCTTGTGGTTGTGCTGTTTTCCACATTGAGGGCAATGTGTGATTCTGGTTTGGGGGAGGAAAGCACTTTCGCGCTTTTCATTTGCATTTGCATTTCCGTTTTTGTGTGCATTATTTTATATAAAAACCCATAAAAATTAAAAATTTCCGAAAAACACTAAACCTATTTCGGTTTGTCTTGTCCCGTTTGGAGAATTGATTAGTGTGCTATTTTGATCTTTAATATCTCCGAGTCGACTTTCTATCGTCGTAGCTTGCACTATATGTTTGTTTCCTGTTAATAGATTGCGAGCCTCAAACACTAGCCCACTCATTTGCTTAATTCTTATCGCCTTTCGTTTCTTTTACTTTCGATATTGGTATTCTTGCGAGGCATTTGGTTTGTGGAAAGTTGGAAAGATGGTTTGTGGTTTGCTTGGAAGGATCATTTAATGTTGGAGCAATGCTTCGATGCTCTCGGAGGGGACTCATTGATTTGAGTAACCATAGTGGCCATGAATTTGGTTGCGACCGAGAGTATGAGCAATGATGTAACCCTTAAGGAAATATGTGTACCCGAGCGCGATCTTTACCGAGTGAATGTCAAGCTAAACGGTATAACATACGAGGGATGCTCCACATTTGAAAAAAAAAAAGAGAAATAAAAGAAAGAAAAGAAAAGGAAAAAAATGGAATGTTGTGGCTAGTAAGATGGAATGGAAAGTGGATTGTTCGGTTGGCCTTGCTTGAATCCAATTATCGTTAGTTTAATTTTTGCGAAAGCGTGGGAAGCTTGCAATACAATGTTGGTGTGAATGGTTGAGACTTGTGCTCTAATTCCGGTGAAATAGACTATGGTTTGTAGGACTGCGTGCATAGGTCGTCCACTTTGAGATGCTAACGTGATTAACTAGCTACACATTGACTTTCTCCGACGCTATTTGCTTGAGGACAAACAAAGGTTTGGTTTGGGGGAGTTTGATACATGTCTTTTATATAGCTTTTATACCCCCGATATAGTTGCATTTAGCTCGCATTTGCTCAATCACTTTATTGTTTTAGTAGCTATTTGCTTTATATTGCGATACTGTCGTTCCTCGTGTGTATTTTGCAGGTTTTGGCGGTCCTGAGCTAAAACCTGAGTCAAATGGAGCATTTACGAGTATCGTGACGTCAACACGAAGCTCGAGAGTTGATTTGAAGTCAATACGAAAACATGGGACGTCAAACCTATAGGTTCAGAGCAAACCTATAGGTTCAAGATGAGTGTATAAGGCTAGAAGTTGCTGGAAATCCTTAGAACCTATAGGTTCAGAGCAAACCTATAGGTTCTGGATAGTTGAATCAAGAACAGAAGTTGCTGAAGTTGCTGCCAAGTCTTAGAACCGATCGGTTTAGTGGTGAACCGATCGGTTCACCCCCCAGAACCGATCGGTTTGCCCACGAACCGATAGGTTCTGCTGCACTTTTCTCCGGATTTTCAAAGGCCTATAAATAGAGTTCGAAGTTAGGGTTTCACTTATGTTTTACATTATACTTTCAGTTTTAGAATAGCTTTTAGTTTTCTCTCAAAAAATACTTTCAAAAACTCTTAGGTTTAGCTTTAAATTACTTGCAAGATTCGATCTTTTGCATTGCAATTCTTGAATTACTCCAGGTTTAATCTTATTGTTCTTGTTTATTTCATTATGTCTTCTATTATCAATTGTTTTGCTTCAATCTCGATTATGCGTAGCTAATTCTTCGATTAGGGTTAGGGTGATTGTGATTTTGATTCAAGACATGTTTTAATTGCTTTAATCAATTGAATTTGCGCAAGTTGATTTCTTCCTACGCGTTTCATTATCAATTGAATTTAGGGACGCCTTTATTGAATTGAATTTAGGTTGTTTCAGTTTAAGATCGAAAGCCGAATTGAAACTAGACTTACGCGTATTTGATAAGTTGAATTTAGTACGTAGCGAGAGCCCGCTAAGTTTGCTTAAGGTTAAAATTGACTCGAGAGAGCTTTTCCTAAAACCTAATCACTTGCATGACTTCAATCGATTGATAATCCCTTTTGAGTTAGTTCTTGAATCGATGTCACATGACCCCGATGCCCTAATCTCCCTCTCTTATATCTTTTATACCATTTTACTTGTCGTTCTTAGTCTAGTTCTATACAACAACCCTTTTTTGCTACCTTTGAGACTTACCTTGTCTAGCTAAGCAACCCTTTGACTACCTGTCTCTCTGAGGATCTCGACCCTACTGCCGCTAGCTACCTAGTTAGTTGTCTTTAGGTTTATTTTGATAGGTGACCACGACTTTAGCCCCATGAATTGTGTTTTGCATGGAATGCATGTTTAAGGGCATGCCTGCCCATGAAATGTTTTTAGAAAATTGTATTTTATAGATGCATTGCAAGGGTTTTTTTTTTTTTTTTTTTAAGGGTAGTATTTCTTGAGTTGGTCGAGATTTGTTGCGAGGTTAAACTCTTTGTAACACCCCGGCCCCAACTAAAGGCCGAAATGTCATTCACGGTAGCTCGCCAGGCTGCGTACATCGCCCACAGACCAACACGGGCCCTTTCCAGCGCACTTTGTCCTCACTCGTGCGCATCCTGAGAACTTCCCAGGAGGTCACCTATCCTAAGACTACTCTCCAGCAAGCACGCTTAACTGAAGAGTTCTTAAGATGAGCCACCAGAAAAGAAGATGCATCTTGTTGATATGAGTAGCACTTACAATCCTTTTAAGCACTAGGTCACTTGAGCTCATCACATGGACCACTTCAACGGGGAACCCGGCCCGAATAACCTCGGGCAACACCGGGTGTTACACACCCCCACTTGAAGAACGCAACGCCCTCGCTATACCGGTAGCTACTTACAATATAGCATTCCGTAATCCTCCCGGTAGGTGCGTGCACCTGGGATACGACCACCCGGCTAGGTGCGTACCTAGGATTCGACCACCCGGTCGCCGGGTTGCTCTGATACCATTTGTAACACCCCGGCCCAAACCAAAGGCCGAAATGTTATTCACGGTAGCTCGCCAGGCTGCGTACATCGCCCACAGACCAACACGGGTCCTTTCCAAATAGACTTTGTCCTCACTGCGTGCGCATCCCGTGAACTTCCCAGAGGTCACCCATCCTAAGACTACTCTCCAAAGAAGCACGCTTAAATGAAGAGTTCTTAAGATGAGCCACCGTAAAAGAAGATGCATCTTGTTGATATGAGTAGCACTTACAATCCTTTTAAGCACTAGGTCACTGAGCTCATCACATGGACCACTTCAACGGGAACCCGGCGAATAACCTCGGACAACACCATGTTACACACCCCACTTGAAGAACGCAACGCCCTCGTTGCGCCTGGTAGCTACTTACAATATAGCATTCCGAATCCTCCCCACTAGGTGCGCATCTGGGATTCGACCACACCGCCAGGTGCGTGCCTCTGATTCGACCACACGGTCGCCGGGTTGCTCTGATACCATTTGTAACACCCTGGCCCCAACTAAAGGCCGAAATGTCATTCACGGTAGCTCGCCAGGCTGCGTACATCGCCCACAGACCAACACGGGCCCTTTCCAGCGCACTTTGTCCTCACTCGTGCGCATCCTGAGAACTTCCCAGGAGGTCACCCATCCTAAGACTACTCTCCAGCAAGCACGCTTAACTGAAGATTTCTTAAGATGAGCCACCAGAAAAGAAGATGCATCTTGTTGATTTGAGTAGCACTTACAATCCTTTTAAGCACTAGGTCACTTGAGCTCATCACATGGACCACTTCAACGGGGAACCCGGCCCGAATAACCTCGGACAACACCGGGTGTTACACTCTTGACCGTCCAAATCGGTTAGTTTCACTGCTCCGCCTGTGTAGATTTCCTTGACGAGGTAGGGCCCAGCCAGTTGGGCTTGAACTTTCCTCGTGGGTTGACTGGAAGCGGTGCTCGGACTGACTTTAGTACGAGATCACCTACTTTTATGTTTCGTGGCTTGACTCGTTTGTTGAATGCTCGCTGTAGTCGTGCTTGGTATATTCGTACGGTGCTCAGGGAGTGAAGTCGGCGTTCGTCCAGGAGCATGAGTTGTTCGTAGCGTTCACGGGCCCATTCTGCTTCTGGGATGCTACTTTCCATTAGTATGCGTAGTGATTGTATTTCTATTTCCACTGGTTGGACTTCTTCCATGCCGTAGGTGAGGAAATAGGGGGTCATGCCCGTGGGTGTGCGAATGGTAGTGCGGTATCCCCATAATGCGTATGGTATCTTGTTGGGCCAATCTTTGCAACTGTCGATCATCTTCTCGAGTATGGTGACGACTGTCTTGTTTGCCGCCTCAACGGCTCCATTGGTTTGGGTCTATAGGGTGAGGATTTGTGATGTTGTATGTGGTATTTTGTGAGTATAGCTTCTGTCTCGCGCTGAAAGTGCGAGCCTTGATCGCTGATGAACTCATGGGGTATGCCATACCGGCATATGATGTTTGTCTGGATGAACTTGGCGACTTCTTTGGAGCCGAGGGTTCGAAAAGATGCTGCTTCTACCCATTTTGTGAAGTAATCGATTGCCACTAGCACGAAACAGTGACCTCCTGCTCCGATGGGGTGGACTTTTCCTATTACGTCGATGCCCCAGGTTGAAAAGGGCCAGGGCGAGGTTAGTCAGATAGTGGTGGTGAGGCATCTTTGTACATTCTTTGAAAATCTGGCAGTTGTAGCAGTGCTTGACGTATTGGATGCAGTCTGCTTCCATGGTTGTCCAATACCATCCTAGCCGTAGAATCTGTTTGCAGAGTACTCGAGCGTTCATGTGCGGTCCGCATTCGCCATCATGGACTTGCGTGATGATTTCCTGTCCTTTCTTGTAGTCGACACATATGAGGAGCGTGCCTTGTGGTGTCTTTTTGAGTAATTGTCCCATTTCTAACACGAACTGGGAAGCTAGGAGTCTAATGGCTCTCTGACCACGTTTATCGGTGTCGGGTGGGTAAGTCTTTGTTTGTTTTGTAGTTGACTATGGCTTGGTACCAGGGCTCATGCGCTTCGGCCGTCTGAGTCGATGGTATGGATGTATCTTTGGTTCGCCTCGTCTTTCGACGATGATGGGTAGTAATTTCATGTTGATTGGCATGTTTAGGAGGGATGAGAGTTTTGGACAAGGTCGTCGGCAAATTGGTTTTCTTCCCTTGGGAGGTGATAAAATTCAATGCAGTCGAAGTTGGTTAGGAGTTTTTGTACTTTTGTTTGGTATTTGGTGAGGGTTTCGCTCATGATCTTCCATGCCCCTATCACTTGATTTATGATGAGGAATGAATCTCCATGCACCCGTAGGTTCTTTATCTTGAGAGCGATGGCGGCTTGCAGGCCGTAAATGCAGGCTTCGTATTCTGCGGCGTTGTTCGTGACGCTAAAGTCGAGCTTGATTGAGAGCGGCGTATGGTCACCATCTGGGGATATTAGGAGTATTCCTACTCCGTAGCCGCGGTAGTTTGATGCTCCGTCAAACTATAATTGCCAGTATTTCTTTTCTACGGCAAAGATCCCCTCGTAAGGAAATGACATTGTGTCGATCGTGGGCTTTTCGATGATAGCGTTTTCTGCAAGGAAGTCAGAAACTGCTCTTCCCTTGATTACTTTCAGAGGGAGGTACTTGAGCTCATACTCGGCGAGAAGCAGAGTCCACCTGGCCATGCGCCCGTTTAGGACCGATTTTTCAAAAAGGTACTTGAGAGGATCCATTAAGGAGTATACTCTTGTTGTGCTAGTGAGTAGGTAGTGTCTGAGCTTTTTGGTTGCCCAGACCAGTGAGGCGACTTTCTCGACTGGTTCATACCGAGTTTCGTAGTCGTGGAACCTCTTGCTAATGTAGTAAACGGCTCGCTCTTCGTTGTCGACCTCCTGGGCGAGCATGGCACCCATAGCGTCTGGCGTGGTTGTTAAGTAGAGAGATAGTGGCAAATCCTTTCGTGGAGGTACCAGGACGGGTGGATTTGTAAGCAGGCTCTTGACTTTGTCGAATGCTTGTTGACAGTCGTCGTCCCATTTCGTGTGCTCTTCTTTCTTCAGCTTCTTGAAGATTGGTTCGCAAATCATGGTGAGTTTGCTGATAAATCGGGAGATATATTGGACTTGTCCCAAAAAGCTCCTTATTTCGTCGATGTTGCTTGGCAGCTTCATACCCATTATTGCTTTGATTTTGGTCGGGTCTATTTCGATCCCGCGCTGGCTTACTATGTGGCCTAACAACTTGCCTGACGTGACCCCAAAGGTGCATTTCTGTGGGTTCAATCGCATCTTATATTGTCTGATTCTGGTGAAGAACTTGCGGAGGTTGGTGACGTGGTCGTCCCTTTCTTCTGATTTTACGATCTTGTCGTCGACGTATACCTCAACCTCCTTATGCATCATGTCGTGGAGCAAGGTGGTAGCAGTGCGTTGGTAGGTAGCGCCGGCGTTGATGAGCCCAAATGGCATGACTGTGTAGCAGTATGTTCCCCAGGGGGTTACGAAGGTTATTTTTGGCATATTGTCTGCTGCCATTTTGATTTGGTTGTATCCTGCATAGCCGTCCATGAATGATAGTAAGGCGTGGTCGGCTGTATTGTCGATTAGAATGTCCATGTGAGGCAGTGAGAAGTCATCTTTTGGGCAGGCTTTGTTTAGGTCTCGAAAGTCGGCACATACTCGTATTTTGCCGTTCTTCTTCATAACCGGGACCATGTTGGAGACCCAGTCTGAGTATTCGATGACCCGGATGAACCCAGCTCGTAGTTGCTTTTCGATCTCTTCCTTGACCATGAGAGACCATTCTGATTTGATGCGTCGGAGTTTCTGCTTGACCGGTTTGCTACCTTGTTTGATCGGGATGCGGTGTTCAGCTATCTCGCGGTCGATACCGGGCATGTCTTTGTACGACCATGCGAAGACGTCCTTGAATTCTGTGAGGAGCTTGGTGTACGTGGTCCTTTCTTCTGCGCTTAGATAAGCCCCCAGCTGTAGTTCTCGAGGTTCTTCAGGCGTGCCTATGTTGATGGTTGTTGTGTCTTCAATAATGGGGTCTTGTTCGGGTTTTGAGACAATACTTGCAATGTATCTATATAATGCAATGTTTCTTAGTTCAAATTTATCGCAATCATTAGAAAATGCAGATTTTTAAATGAGGCAAAGAGTAACCAAAAACTTTCATGTTATTAATGTTATCAAAAGCGGTTACATTTGAAGACAGCTCAGACGAGGGAGCTTTGGATAACCTTAACGACTCTAGTTCTTTAGCTAGATTTACTACATTAGGAATAAGATCGAGTAGCCTAGCCGATTTTTAGAAAATTGGCATCGTGATGACGCAGGATCCTAGACTCTAGGTGTAGATGCTTGGGTTGAGACTTCCCGGGTCGTCGGTAGATTGGGCGGCGTTTTCTTCAAGCTTCAGTTGATGGAAAGCGGCCCGAAAGTCCGAGGCCTCTATGGTAACGACTTCGTTGTAAAAGGGAAGCTTCACTTTTTGGTGCAGAGTAGATGTGACGGCTCCGGTAGCGTGAATCCAGGGCCTTCCTAGTAACATGTTGTATGCCGGGGGGATATTCATAAGCTGGAACTCGGTTTGTGTTTCAACAAACCCTGTCATGACGGGTAGTGATATGATACCCTCTATGCTGCGGGAGGTACCGTCGTATGCTCTTATGCTGTTGGAGCAAGGGGTGACATCACTTTCCTTTATTCCTAGCTTGACGGCGGTTGTTAGGGGCAGGATGTTGATTGCCGAGCCGTTGTCGATGAGGGTAACGGGTAGCACCATATTGCGACACTCTACGGTTATGTAGAGTGCTGGATTGTGTGGATCTTGGAAGGGAGGTAGGTCGGTGTGGGAGAAAGTTATGGCGCCTGGTAGCCAATCCCGGATGATGTGGTCAATGAGTTGTGCTGGGAAGACATTTTCGGTGTTACGCCATGTTGTGTTAAAGGAAAGGTCGTTTGTTATGGGTAGGATGGTCATACTTTTGACTATGCCCTTGTTTCTGCCTTTGCTTGTGTATTTGGGAGGGAATCCGGGCGGTGTTAGTAGTTCCGCTGGGTCTTGAAACAGGCGTTGGAGGTTAGAACTCTTATCATGGCCGTCGGATCGTCTGAGGGGGTGCTGATGAGGGATCTGGGTGAAGGTTCCTTTCTTGTCCTCATGCCTTGGTTTGGTTTTTGTCTTAGCTTGGCGAATGTGATCGATGTCGCTACTGTTGTTGTTGATGCTGTCGTAAAGGACGTTGACCTCGTGATCGCCCGTGGGAGCCGGAAGGGGATAATTGAGGATAGGGTGCGTTCCTACAAAAATGGGGCGAGAATGGGGTGTGTTATGTTGGTTTATGTGGACAAGGGATTTTGATCCACGCGATGTTTTATTTCAAAAACATTTTTAATTTGAAAAGAGTCGCCACTAAATTTTTAGGTGGAATTTAGAAACCAATTTTAGAGAAAATGAGTTCGTGTGAGTTTACGTGTTAGGAAGTTTAAAAGAATTTCATTAATTTAACGCCTAACCCCGCCCGTTACAGTAACGGTCTCTACTAAGTAAAAATCATGGCTATTATGAGTACACGTGCGGATATGCAAACAGCGTTTTAACCCTAAACAAAAATATATCCGTTCTAGGTCGTTTTAATGCACATACAACTTCGTCAAAGTTATTCAACATGGGTTCATTTACTATTCTAGCAAACAAAGAGAGGAAGCAAAAATACTTACCGACAGCATAAGATAGATTAACAAACGTTAGCGGCAGACGAATAAAAATAATAATAATCGAATATGACTAAGACATGAACAAGTGCAAACGACTATCATAACCAAACTCTATACACGAATATAGCAAAGCAACAGACAATCACAACCTAACGTGCGAACCAAACAATCAAGCACAATTAAATGAGCATGCTGACATATACGAATGACATGGACACAACTAAAATCGACTAACGAACATACAAATAAGTGCCTCACAAACGAAACAGGTAATATAAAAACGCACAGATGCGAGCAGACGCACAAACTAATAATTAAAATACCTCTAGTAGGCACGCAGACATGCACAAATGATGACAAGCAAACAACATGCAGACCACTAATCGATTAAATACCACTAAATGACTTAGAAAGGATGAATGTAATGAATTGGCAAACAAACCCAAGCAAGCGTGATAGACTAAGTACAACTAAAGAAACATGTGCAGGTTGTTGTAATAAACAAAACGAACTGTATCAACTAAAAATCAAATAAATACAACTATTAACCAATTAAAAGAATCAAACAAATGCTTTAAATAAACAGACTCAACTCATACACACAAAACAAGCTGATAACGTGAGTACTTCAAATACATCATACGAAAACCTAAATTATACACACATACATGCAGTTTACACGTGATCAACGAAACTAGATACTACGCAAGTGCTAAATGATGAAACACGATTACAGAAGCTAAACTAACATACCAATGCAAATTATAAATCTAAAGAAGACATGAAGGATCAAGTTTAAAACGACCAACAAAAATAACAGGAGCAAGATCGAGTTACGTAAAAAAACTAACAAGCCAAACAGGATCAATCTAACGAGGAATTTTCAAGTCATGCTACGCAATGAAAGTAGACATGCATACTAGGTGAACAAGAGGCACGACATACTCATACACACATCGAAATCATACTAAAAATATCAAACTAAAACAAACGATGAAAACAATAACTACAACGATAAACAACAGAACGACAGAAAGTAATAAAAAGCGACAGAGAGTAATAAAAAGCGATAAAAACAATAATTTAAACAAAGTAAAGTGAGTATTTTGCACCCTCAACTTACATGTATCGTTGACCAAGTCTTTGAGTCGTAATCGATTGTAAGATTTTATCCCAAGGGGCCGTCATCGACGAAAACAAATGTAAAAACCGTAGCTTTAAACCAAAACTGACAGCAATTTTCAAAAGCTTGTAACTTCTTCGTTTCTCAACGAAATTTCGAACCGAAAGATGTTTTGGAATCGTGGTAAAGTGAACTTTAAAATTTTGTAAAGAAATCAGAGAGACTATGGTGTTTTCAACACGAGAAACGGGGATGAAGAGGTGATAGCTGAATGAGAACAGAAAGTGGTGCTCTGTTTTCGTGCAGCTATCTCGACTCCTTTGAGGGTTTTCTGGGAGCTTTTTTGTGACTCAAGGCTGTGTGTGTATGCTGTATATTTCGTCCCCCTTGAAGGCTTGTGGATGGTATGTATATATAGGGTAGAAGAGTAGGGTTTTTTGAGGGAAAAAGAGCAGCTTCTTCCTCTCTTTGAGAGCTGCTGATGAGGGCTCGTTTTAGGGTTTTTTGAGTGGTGTTTCTTGTGGGTTAAGCAAGGCTAGATGGGTCATGAAGCTCAGGTACGGGTTTTTGTTTGCGGGCACAAGTTTGTCAGTGAAACGAATCGAGTTTTGGCCCGAATTTGGGCTGCTCAAAACAGAGCACGGGATGAGGGTTTGGGGCTACTTTTGGTCGAGTTATTTGGGCTGATTATTTGAAGGAAAGAAAGGGTAATAAGGGTAGGATAGTTAGGATACGGGTATGGGTCATGGGTAGGCGAATAGGAGTCGGGTTTGGGCCAAATAGTGGCTGATTTTGGGCTTACGAGCTGCTGCGGATCAGCTGTGTTTTTGGCTACGTTTTGGCTTATTTGAGGTGGGTTTAGGTCGTGATTTTAGGCTGGTTTAAGCTTGGGTATGTGAGGGAGAGTGTGGGTGAAAGTGGCCTCGAAATTCGTGCTAAAACGGGCTCAAAATCGCTCTTTAAATCGAGCTCAAAACGAGCTTTAAACTTGCTTTTAAGAAAACGAAATCATCGAAAACGATTTAATAAAACGGCTTAAAGACACGAGAAATGACTTTTCAAGTCAAATATAAAATTTGTAAAAGCGATTTTTCAAATCGAGTTACTTAGAAATGATTTTTCAAATCGAAATATTTTATTTTCAATAAAATACTTGAGGCAAATAAATTTTGACAGAAATAAATTTACCTTTGCAAAACAGTAATTTAAATATCATTTAAATTAAAAAAGCATTTTGTCGACAGCGTGCGGCTTACATCGTAAAACGAACTCAAATAAATGACACGAAATACATGTTGTCCTATCATCATTGGGTGTTTGTCGGGTTTTCTATAAATTTCCATATCGACAGATACGGGTATCTACAGAGCCCCCACTTTGACTAAGGCTTGGACAGGCGAAAGTCAAAGTAGACTCTCGAGTAGATCGAAGATCACAAACTGAGAGCCTCGCGGGTCGTTTATGGTCCCTTAGACCTGTGTATATAAGCTCACCAGCCATAAGAAGAAATCATACCTGACGCACGATTTTGGATGCCTTCATTTTCATTAAAGTGTGGGTTGAGCCTTATCCTTAGGCGCCTACGTATCCGTTGTGACAGAATCAAACCCGTATCGTAGTTCGAGCTCGCTGGCCTGTAGCCTTCTGCTGCTTCGGCCCAAAACAAATGATATTTGTTTACTCGATTGAGTAAAGCCTATATCTGCATTCTTTTGGAAGTGTCACTTCTTTTAGCTTCTGCTAGTACTTCTTTATTTCGAGGATGTCATCCAGCTGTCGGGGTCTAAGGTTGATGACTCTAGAGCCCCCGGTTGGAGCGTTCCTGCTCAATCTTAACAACAAATCATAGCACACGACTCACATAGTGAAATCTGCGACTTTTAAAACGAAAAGAATGGATCATCGATCCGAGCTGCGAATTTTATTCGAAAATGGGTCATCGACCTACTTTTTAAACAAAAGAGATGGATCATTGATCCGAGCTGAGAACATTAATTTGAAGATGGGTCTTCGACCCGCTTTTAAACAGAAAGGATGGATCATTGATCCGAACTGAGACTTTTACTTTGGAAATGGGTCTTCGACCCGCTTTTTAAACAAAAGGGATGGATCATCGATCCGAGCTGAGAATACTAACTTTAAGTATTGCTTGAAAATGGATATTGCGCTGGAAATGGGTCCTCGACCCGAGCTAAAACCAACATTTGCGTCCTCGATTCGCATTTCAAAACTTTTGTGTCCTTGACCTATTCAAAACTTTGTGTCCTCGACCTATATTTTTAGATTGAAGAGTGGTGGGTCTTCGGCCGGAAACTGTAAACATCTTTTGAGAAATGGGTCGTCGACCCGCATCTTGAAAAGTGGATGAGTCATCGACTCGAACTATAAACATTTTTTGAAAAAATGGGTCTTCAACCCGCATCTTGAAAAGTGGATGAGTCATCGACTCGAACTATAAACATCTTTTGAAAATGGGTCTTCAACCCGCATTTTGATTTAAGTGGATGAGTCATCGACTCGAACTATAAATATCTTTTGAAAATGGGGCCATCGACCCGTATTTTGAGGAAAAGGCGGATAGGTCATCGACCCGAACTATAATTGTCATTGAAAATTGGGGCCATCGACCTCGAGTTTGAAGGTAAAGGTGGATCGGCCATCGACCCGTAAGCATCATTTTGAAAATTGAAGTGGGTCATCTGCTCGAATTTCAAATTTGACCTCGGATCATCGACCCAAACTTTGAAAAAAGGTTCTTGAAATGCATGATATTATAAAGTCGAAGCATGGCCAAGTCAGCTTGAAATACGACACGAATGTTGTTGGGGTTAGTGTCCTCCACAGTTAGTGCAATAACATAAATAAATCTCTAAAGGTACACAGGGTACTTTTTGTATTTAATCAGTTGATTAACGTTTATCGATAACGGTTGGCTTGCTAGATAAGTTTGACGTTATTGTCATACAGATGGCGGTGATCAACTGGTCCCTAAGAGTCACACCTAAAGGATGTGTTTGAGAAATATGATTATTTGAGAAAATGATCATATTGATGCCTTACTTAATGACTAAACAGTTAGTTAGTGTTGTTGACTAAAAGGTTAGTCAAGTGTGTGATAATAATATGGCCATTTAATAAGGATTAAATGATATTAGCTAAGACGAATTAAATGTAATTCGTGAATTGAATATAAAATGTTATATTTAATTATTGGATATAATATAAGCTAATTAATCATAAACTGTTATAATTAATTAGAAAATTATAAATATAAGGATATTAATAATTTAATGATATATTATAGTGGATCATTATTATGTGACACTAGTAATATTATATTATATTAAAAGCTAAAGGAAACCTCCTAGAAAGAGCCTAATTGGTCTTTGACTCCTTGGTCAACAAGGAATTGGTTTTTGGAAAGTGATTTTTGGAAAGAAAAATTACTCCCTAAAACCTATAGGAGGGCCGAAAATTATAGAGTATATTAGGGGAGTTTTGACTCAACCTAATGGACTAATTCATTGATTATAATTCACACAACACAAAATCTCAAGAAAAGAAATAGTTCTTCTCTCTAATTTTCTAGCAATACAAGGGCATATCATGAACACATCTTGGGTGAGATAATTAGGAGATACCATACTTTTGGTATTGATCTTAGGCCAAATTCTTAAGGATTAAAAGGTTAATTCTCATTCTTTTAATTTGTTATGCAATTTTAATTTATGACTTTAAAATCTTATAAAGTTTTTCATTATAATCCTGTGGATTTTAAGGTCTATATACGGATATAAACCTACAAGTGGTATCAGAGCCTAGAGTGCTCATGAAATTTTTTATAAGGTTTTCATAAAATCGATTTTGTATAAATTTTAAACAAAAATTTTGGTTTGGCCGATTTGATTTAGTGTGAAGGCCGTGAGTTTTTTTTTGTTTAATTTTTGCTTATTTTGGTCTTTTTGATTCATAATTATTGATGTTTTAAGATGTTAAATCGATCACATATGAATTTGTATAAGTTTTGATTTAATACCGATTGAATTAAAACATAAAAGGATCAAAATTTTATATGTTAATGAACATATTGTTTTGCTTTTCATTAGATCTATCAGTTTAAGGTGTCTAATTTAAAAAGTTAAATTGAATCTCTTAAATCAATGTTTAATACGGATTAAAATTGAGTTTGTATCGATCTATGTATTAGCATAATTGAATTAAAACAGTTTAATTCAATTTTTCATGTTTTTGGCCGAATTATAATCATTAAATTTTTGTTTTTGTTGATTTTCCTTAATTGGCCGAAAACTTTATTTAGATTTAAAATAAAAAAATTTTATTCGGCAATTTTTTTTATTTGGCCGAGTTTTTTTATTATTTCGGTTTCCTATTTTGTTTTTGGAAATTAATTTCTTGTAATATCTTATTATATTTTTGTTATATTTTTAAGATATAATTTTTTGTGTTATTGTGAAGTAGTTCATAATAATGATGATACCTAATATTTTAAACAGGTTTAAGATATTTTGAGATTTAATTTATGTTATACCGATAATATAAATTAATTTGGATTATTCTTTTGATTAAGATATTATGAACAGTTAAGGAATTGTTGCATAATGATAATTTTCTTTAAAAAGAGGTGGTTTGGATATAAATCAATTCGTATGCATTGTTTTTATATTGTTTAGTTGATGCTTTATTTTGTGAATGAATGTTTGGATGAATGGTTTAATTATACGCATTAATTATGTACAAAAGGTTGTAATTTACTAGTGTGGCCTTAGAAGATTATGTTTTCGTAATGAAAGGAAACATAATTATTGGTTGTAATTTTGAGATCTCGAATCTCAAATCTTGTAATATTTTTAATTTTGGCATATTTTGGATTAGAATGTAAATAGGTTTATTTTTGTAATTAAAATATGTAATTTTGAGAAGATTCAAGATTGAAGATTCAAGATGGATTCCCACTAAAGCCCAAGATGAAGAATGAAGACAAGCTTAGGGTCCATGGATGGATTCCAAATTGTATCTTGTTTTATTTTCATAGGGATAGGCCACACTAGGTGCTTTTCTTTTTGCGTTTTACTTTACCGTTTTATTGCATTCATGTTAGATAGTAGCATCATATTCCGCCTAAACTAAACCAAACCACCTAATATGCATGAAAATGGATCATATAGTTGCATCTTTTTCATAGACATACGGATGTCATTTGTTTAGAGCTATCACCTCAATTTAATCATTCACGATAATGCTAGATATTAGTTCACTTAAAATGAATTAAAATGAGTTGATGGGATCTTCCTCTAAAATGAAAAATTGAGATTAGTCTTTATAGGAAAAGCATGCTATGAGCCCCTTCTTCGTCGGTAGGCATGTAGGACCTTACTCTCCACATGACCCCTTCTACGTTGGGTAAGTAGTATGCGTTGACCTATTTTACCTCAACACTATAGTTCGAGTAATATCTCGTAGTTATAGTGGACTAATAGATAGGATTTACTGAAATCTATCGACCAAGAATTCTAATAGTAGAATTAGCTAAGAAGTTAGCTTATCAATTTAAAGAAATTGAGTCTTGGGATCATTT
This sequence comes from Dianthus caryophyllus, assembly GCA_023091065.1. NCBI lineage: Eukaryota > Viridiplantae > Streptophyta > Magnoliopsida > Caryophyllales > Caryophyllaceae > Dianthus > Dianthus caryophyllus. The sequence goes on from CM041527.1 coordinate 23,489,108, forward strand.
ATATAATTCTCGAGGGAGGTCGATTATATGAGTGCACGAGTCATTGCATTAAAACGTTATTGCTTTACGACTTAAACCTATAAAACGATGTTCTCTTCTCTTCTTCTTCTTTCTTTTCACAGTATCGAATTCGTTATATACAGACATAACTACTATAACAAATGGCTGTACGTACTGACGAACCAATGCCAAGTGTCACACTAACACGCGAATCATGGCTTAGAATTTTTATGGACAGCATGAATCAGTCTACTCGACTGAAGAGTGATGGGTCCAATTTTCTGATTGGGAGGCCGCATTACGGAATGCCGCCATCGCTGACGGTAAGCTCAAGTACTTGACTGAGCCACTGCCGACAAAACCAGCTCCCGATGCAGGAGCAGATGAACTCTATCTTTACAATGATTTCATGATGGAGGCGGGTGCGATACAGAACGTACTCATCTATGCAATGGAATCCAATTTGCAAAGACAGTTCATAACCCCAGGTGCAAACAAGATTTTCACCACCCTTACAAAGGAATTCTCGAAAGCTCCGAGAATCTAGGGTTACGAGTATACCACTCGTTTCTTTAAGGCTAGACTCCAGAAGGGCCAACCGGTTGGTCCACACCTTCTCGACATGATCGAGAACGTTGCGAAATTGGAGAAGCTTGGTTGCAAGATCGATGAAAAGATCATCATCGATCGAGTGCTCCACTCTCTTCATGATGGGTATGCCCTCTTTAGGGCAAACTATTACATGAACGACATGCAGAAAAGTCTGCATGAACTGCATTCACCTCGCATGCATGCAGAGTGATCTGAAGTTGAGTGGGAGCATGAAACAAGATGTTCTCATGATTGGCAACAAGAAGGGTAAGGGTAAGGCTCCGGCTAACCTAGCTGTAGGTAAGCCAAAATTCAAGAAGCCAATGGTTGCTAAGAGTGGGCCTGGTGAGTCTAGCGGTAGCTCACAAGGCAAGGCAAAAGCAAAGCAAAGCATGGAGTGCCACCATTGCCACAAGCCTGGGCATTGGAGGCGTAACTGTCCCGTGTATGCTGAGGACATAAAAGCAGGCCACGTCATTCCTGTTGGTATGTCTTCTTTTATTCACATGATTGAGATTAACCATGCAAGTTTCGGAACTTGGGTACTTGGCACTGGTTGTGGTTCTCATCTGTGCAAGTGGGGAATGGAGCAAGAGTTGCTGCCGTTTCAATGGGAACATATGTAATCCAAACTCCCGAGAGGATTTGCGTTATTTCTGAATAACTGTTACTATGCACCTAGTTTATCTAAAGACGGATTTTCGTTTTAAAGAATAATAGCTGTATTTCTCTTTAAACGATATGATTTATGGTAAAGCAGTTTCCATGAATGAAATATATGTTTTAGATCAAACCACAAGACATAATGCATGTGAATAACAAGAAAGCAGAGGTTGGTGACAAAGATCAAACCTATCTATGGCAAAATGTCTCGAATTTCCTTCAAAGGTGTTGGAATGCGCGCTGCTGAACTATTAGGACTCATACATACCGATGTGTGTAGACCTATGTCAATCAACGCTAGAGATGGCTATAGGTATTTTATCACTTTCACGGACGATTTAAGTAGATATGGTTATGTCTACTTAATGAAGCATAAAAGTGAATCCTTCGACAAGTTCAAGGAATTCCAGAATAAGGTTGAAAATCAACTGGATAGAAAGATAAAAGCACTACGTTCGGATCGTGGTGGCGAATATCTTTCAACTGAGTTTGATCGACACCTGAAAGACCGCGGGATAGTACTACGATTAACTCCACCCTAACACCACAATCAATGGTGTGTCCGAACGCAGGAATCGAACATTACTTGATATGGTTCGATCCATGATGAGTCACAAAGTAGTACCTGACTCATTATGGGGCTATGCTCTTTTGTCAGCTGCTCTTATACTTAACCGAAGTCCGACTAAAGCTGTCGACAAGACTCCATACGAGTTATGGAAGGGAACGGTCCCTAACTTGTCCTTTATTCGGGTTTGGGGGTGCGAGGCTTATGTCAAGTAGAGACACGAGGATAAGCTCGGCCCGCGATCGGTCAAGACATACTTTATTGGTTATCCAAAAGGAATGTTTGGTCATTACTTCTATTCGCCTACCGAACACCGAGTTTTTGTTGCGGCTAGTGCGACGTTCTTAGAGAAAGAGTTTCTCCAAGACAAGAGAGGTAATAGAACCTTCGATCCGCTTGAGATTTCTAAACCAACAACCGAGCAACCAATGGAGGAAACTGTTCCTTCTACGTCTGCTGCGGTTAATGTCCCTTTGGAACCCAGAAGGTCGGGTAGACTCTCCATTCCTCCAGATCGATATATCGGTATAGTCGAGGAGAATGGGAGAGACGACGTCTTACTCCTTGAGAGCAAAGAACCCGTAACCTATAAAGGTGCCATGACGTGTTCTGACTCAAAGCTTTGGCAAGAAGCCATGCAATCCGAGATGGACTCGATGTACGAGAACGATGTATGGGATCTGGTTGACTTACCTGATAAGGCTAGGCCTCTTCAGTGCAAATGGCTTTACCAGATAAAGCGATCTGTAGAAGGACAACCAGATATATACAAGGCACGACTAGTGGCAAAGGGTTTCACTCAAGTGCAAGGGTTGCACTATGATGAAATTTTTGCACCCGTAGTCATGCTTCGTTCCATTCGGATTCTCTTAGCGATTGCCGCATTTCATGACTATGAAATTTGGCAAATGGATGTGAAAACCGCCTTCTTAAACGGTTATTTGAAGGAGGAGTTGTACAAGGTACAACCCGAAGGTTACATTGATCCTAAAAATCCTAAGAAAGTTTGCAAGCTTAAGCGTTCCATTTATGGACTTAAGCAAGCTTTACGGAGTTGGAATCATCGCTTCGACCAAGTGATAAAGGAGAATGGATTCACTCGATCACCGAGGAACCATGCCTATATATCAAGTCGAGTGGGAGCAAGATTGTCTTCCTAATCTTGCGTCGATGACATACTCTTGATTGGGAATGACATACCTCTCTTAACTTCGGTAAAAGTTTGGTTACAGAACCATTTCTAGATGAAAGATCTGGGTGAGGCACAACGAATTTTGGAGATCCGTATCTATAAAGATAGATCACGACGGATGTTATCCATCAGTCAGGAGTCTTATATAGATAAGATTCTTAAAAGAGATTTAGTATGACCAAGTCGTGTTCCTTATGCTTGTGATAGGATCGATCATGTATGCCATAATGTGCTCACGTGCAGACGTGGCATCTGAAATGGGTATTGACTTATGGAGGTGCTATAAGGCTATGCGCAATCAGTTGCGCAGACGCTAACTTCCACACGAATCGAGATGACTCGATATTTCAACTCGGATTCGTCTTTACTCTTTATGGTGATACGGTCAGCTGAAAAGTTCCAAAATATAGTGTTATAGTAGATTCTACAACTGTGTCCGAGTACTATGCTATTTAGTTGTAAGGGAAGCTGTATGGATGCGTTAGTTCTTACAAGGACTATCTGTAGCTCCTAGTTCGAATAACACTATCACCGTCTATTATGTTAATAGAGGTGCCATCTTCCAGGCTGAAGAGCCTCAAGTCCAACAACTAGTCTAGATTTGTACGTCGGTATATGATAAGCTTGACGGGCATGTTATATTCATGAGAATTAAACGTGTTCCTGGTTATAATAGTACTTGACGTGGATTGGATAAATGTATCTTTTTCATATACTATTTATAACATCATCGTTTTGATCTATATATTTTGTTTTTTCATGTGGATTGTACGGACAAATTTGAACACCACAAAGTGAACTGGAAAACATTATATATGTGTTGGTCCGTAATCACCTACATGAGCTGATAACTCTGGCGATTATTTTGTGACGTCGATTGATGGTGGGTTCAACGAGCCATAAGTCAAACTGTTGACTGATCGATCACAGATGCGGGTTTACTGAAATCGCGCAGGACATTTTCGTGACGACAACATGGAGTCCTAAATGTTTCAGAATATTAGGTGCCTGGTCGTGGATAGGACATCCATAGTGTTCCTAGAGTCGATTCTTTTGACTATCGACTGTCTCTTGAGATTAAGGCAGATTTTGGGTGACTTTGGTTTCTTTCTCACGATCGGCCAGTAACGGGAGGCCAAGCGATTTTCACCGGTCATTTCATGCTTTGCGCTTACATCTGCAGGATTCGAGTTGAGGAAATATCCAAACTTCTATCGAGTTATAATATTTATTCTCGTGGCCACTCGAGGAGTCAGAATCGAAAATGCATGGCCATGCTCGAATATTGATTCGTTTATCGCTTAAGTTACTCTCTAGTCGGAAACCACTCTTGATTACGATCGCTTGTGAACTACGACCTTTGAAAGTACAGACTTTGCAAATTGGTTTACATTGAGTGGGAGAAATTTATTATGGATATGAGAATCGGTTATCGCACCTACACTTGTACGGACAAGTGGGAGATTGTTGGGGTTAGTGTCCTCCACAGTTAGTGCAATAACATAAATAGATCTCTAACGGTACACAGGTACTTTTTGTATTTAATCGGTTGATTAACGTTAATCAATAACGGATGGCTGGCTAGATAAGTTTGACGTTATTGTCATACAGATGGCGGTGATCAACTGGTCCCAAAGAGTCACACCTAAAGGATGTGTTTGAGAAATATGATTATTTGAGAAAATGATCATATTGATGCCTTACTTAATGACTAAACAGTTAGTTAGTGTTGTTGACTAAAAGGTTAGTCAAGTGTGTGATAATAATATGGCCATTTAATAAGGGTTAAATGATATTAGCTAAGGCAATTAAATGTAATTCGTGAATTGAATATAAAATGTTATATTTAATTATTGGATATAATATAAGCTAATTAATCATAAATTGTTATAATTAATTAGAAAATTATAAATATAAGGATATTAATAATTTAATGATATATTATAGTGGATCATTATTATGTGACACTAGTAATATTATATTATATTAAAAGCTAAAGGAAACCTCCTAGAAAGAGCCTAATTGGTCTTTGACTCCTTGGTCAACAAGGAATTGGTTTTTGGAAAGTGATTTTTGGAAAGAAAAATTACTCCCTAAAACCTATAGGAGGGCCGAAAATTATAGAGTATATTAGGGGAGTTTTGACTCAACCTAATGGACTAATTCATTGATTATAATTCACACAACACAAAATCTCAAGAAAAGAAATAGTTCTTCTCTCTAATTTTCTAGCAATACAAGGGCATATCATGAACACATCTTGGGTGAGATAATTAGGAGATACCATACTTTTGGTATTGATCTTAGGCCAAATTCTTAAGGATTAAAAGGTTAATTCTCATTCTTTTAATTTGTTATGCAATTTTAATTTATGACTTTAAAATCTTATAAAGTTTTTCATTATAATCCTGTGGATTTTAAGGTCTATATACGGATATAAACCTACAAATGTGACATGAATACGACAAGAACGTGACACGAGCAACTGACATTTGAACGTTCGACCATGACCGACTCGACCTAAGACAACGTTTCAAAGAAGATTAGACTAGTAATTGTGCAGGGTTTTTTAGGATGATTGGCACGTGGTTTGAAATGGACATGGGTTAATAGTATCATGTTCTCTCCCTAAGCAAATTCTTTGTCGAGATGCGAACTAACTGTCAAAGTAAACATCTTTGCCAATTCCCGTTAAGAAAAAAGATCATTCCAAGACTGGACAATTACTTATCAGAACATTGATTCTTATCTCAATCTAAATCGAGCACTAAGACAGACTCAACAAAAGTTGCTTCATTTGGACTTTGTAAAGACCCGTAAAAAATTGACGAGATGACAAATTAGATGATGAGCGGTGGCGGATTGTATCCCTTATTCTAAAGGATTGCCTACATATTCGCGTGGGGCGAAATCAAATCCGATGTAGTTCGATCTAGGTGGATAAACATGGCAATTTTTCTTGTGTGTAACACTCGAAGGTTTCACCTAAGGTATCATGTTGTAGGATCCCTTCTGGACCCTAAACGCTTGGGTACAACTACATAAACCAAAGATTCTCAGAACTCAAGACTATGTCTCCGCATCGTTTTAAGAACGACTTAAAAAAGAAATGACGGTACTTTCTGACCGTTTTGGCTTCGCCTTTAATTTTGACTTTGATCTTCGATCTCCGACGTGTTGCCACTCAATTTTTTGTATTTTTGTATTCTTGTTTGCGTTTTTGAGAATATGCCGCGCCTTTGTGGCTTGGGCTTGTTCCAACATTCCTAGATCTTGCGATAGGCGGTCGCATGTGGTCATATGTATATCACGCCGGACTCCTCTGACAAGTTCGTTTGCTTATTAGGCACGCGATCGAGTACACGGAGGGCGATCCATGAGTATTCGTACTTTTGGTCGCGATCAAATTCATGACCACTGTGGAGCTCCAAATTAATGGATCCTCCTCCAAAGGCAGAGGAATAGTATACCACAAGTTGACTAATGGAATTGAAACCCCTTTGGTCTTTGTTTTTGTCTTGAGTTGGTGTTGCACCTCACCTTTTAGAATTGAACACGTATTTCTACCCCACGGACACCCTTCGAGTGCGTTGTGCATTTTCATCAGTTGGATTATGGAAGCAAATTAGTGACAAGATCAATTTCATTGATTTTGAGAAGGGGTTAGAAATAATTGTGAAAAAAAACGAATCTTAGACTCAACTCAGACATAAGACTTGAATACGAATTCTGACTAATAATCATCAGCCTCGGCTTTGAACTTTTCTCCTTTCAGGAGTTGACTCAGATGCTTGGTTTGAAAGTTATTCCACTTTTGCAACTTGATTTTGATTTAAGGAGGAGCGTATGCGACTCGGGTTCAGAAATCGACACGGTTTTGACACTATTCGTAAATAACAACTCGGGATGCAAATGAATTGGAACGGATTAAACATGAAGAGACTCAGAGCTTAACAACATGGTCTACGGTCTAACTATGCAAATGCATGCGACATATGGACTTAAAGACAGACTCATGGTATGAGACTTAGACCCAACTAGATATGGACTTGAAGTAATTAGCTCGTGTTTGGACCAACAAGTTTCTAAGGTTTACATAAAACGTCTAAAAAAAGCCTAGATGAGACGTTATTATTCCCTGACTCAAACTTACTAATTGACATGCATGATTTGGGCCTAAGAATAGGACTAGGTGGCCCAACTAGTTAAATCCTCTAAGACTTTTAGATGGACTAAACTTTCTATACACGGCTTAGACTCCAACTAGACTTGACTCGATGCATTTCATGCTTCCTCATGACTCGAGAATGAAACTTGTTTTTTTTCTTAAAGTCGATGTTTAAAATGGCAGCACTTCGACTACCAAAAGGGCTTATTTGGTTCGGAAATTCTAGTCCAACTAGGGTTAGATTTTACCTTCAAAAAACTTCTTTTTGGTTGGAAAAAATTCTATTCCTAAATGGGTAACATTTCAAAAGCGTTCGAGATTATTCTAATCCTAAACGTATAGCATTTCAGCTTAAAAACTATTCTTTTTTCAAAAGACGTAGTGTTGAGAATTGTTTGGGATTAATCTAACCCTAAACGGGTAGCATTTCAGCTTGAAAGGATTTTTTTTTTCAAAAGAGTTAGTGTTGGGAACTGTTCGAGATTATTCTAATCTTAAACGGGTAGCATTTCACCTCAAAAAGGGTCTTTTTTCAAAAGACTGAGTGTCGAAGACTGTTCGAGATTATTCTAAACTTAAATGGATAGCATTTCGACTTATGAAAGGATCTTTTTTCAAAAGATAATTTTCTTTTAAAGAAAAATTTTTTTTAGGATTTTCTAATCCTAATGAGGAGCATTTTAGCTTAGCAAATATCGAAAATTATTTAAGATTGTTCTAATCCTAACGAGGTGCATTTCAGCTTAGAAAAGAGCTTTTTCAAAAGAGCTAATGTCGAAAATTGGTTAAGATTATTCTAATCCTGAACGAATAGCATTTCAGCTAAGAAGAGATCTTTTTTCAAAAGAGCTAAACCCGGAAATTATTTAAGATTATTCTAATCCTAAGAGGAAAGTTATTTAAGATTGTTCTAATCCTAAACGAATAGCGTTTCAGCTTGGAAAAGATCTTTTTTCAAAAGAGCTAATATCGAAAATTGTCTAAGATTATTCTAATCCTAAACGAATAGCGTTTCAGCTTGGAAAAGATCTTTTTTCAAAAGAGCTAATGTCGAGAATTGGTTAAGATTATTCTAACCCTAAAAGAATAGCATTTCAGCTTAGAAAAAGATCTTTTTTTTTTTTTTTTTCAAAAGAGGCAGTATCGAAAATTGTTTAAGATTATTCTAACCCTAAACGAAAAGCATTTCAGCTTAGCAAAGATCTTTTTTTCAAAAGAGGCAATATCGAAAATTGTTTAAGATTATTCTAACCCAAAACGAAAAGCATTTCAGCTTAGAAAAGATCTTTTTTCAAAAGAGGCAATATCGAAAATTGTTTAAGATTATTCTAACCCTAAACGAATAGCATTTCAGCTTAGAAAACATCTTTTTTCAAAAGAGCTAGAATCAGAAATTATTTATGATTATTCTAATCCTAAACGAATAGCATTTCAGCTAGGAAGAGATCTTTTTTCAAAAGAGGTAAAATCGGAAATTATTTAAGATTATTCTAATCCTAAACGAATAGCATTTCAGCTAGGAATGGATCTTTTTTCAAAAGAGCTTGGATCGAAAATTATTTAGGACTATTCTAATCCTAAAAGGGATAGCATTTCAGCCAAGAAATGGATCTTTTTTCAAAAGAGCTAATATCGGAAATCTTTTAAGATTATTCTAACCCTAAATGAATAGCATTTCAGCTAGGAATGTATCTTTTATCAAAAGATCTAAAATCGGGAATTATTTAAGATTATTATAAACCTAAAAGGGATGGCATTTCAGCCAAGAAAAAATCTTTTTTTCAGAAGAGTTAATATCAAAAATTATTTTAGATTATTCTAAACTTAAACGAATAGCATTTCAGCTAGGAAGAGATCTTTTTTCAAAAGAGTTAATATCAAAAATTATTTAAGATTATTCTAACCTTAAACGAATAGCTTTTTAGCTTGGAGGGTATTTTTTTTCAAAAGAACTAGTATCGGAAATCTTTTAAGATTATTTTAATCTTAGGAGGATGGCATTTCAGCCAAGAAAAGATCTTTTTTCAAAAGAACTAATATTCAGAAAATATCTAGGATTATTCTAATTTTAGAAGGAAAGCGTTTCAGCTTAAAAAACTTTGTTTTTCGAAAGAGATAGTGTTGGAAAATATTTAAGATTATTCTAATCCTAAAAAGACAGCATTTCAGCTAGAAAAAACTTTTGGAAAAAAAAAAAAAAAATATTCGATTGAAAAGAGATCTTTTTTCAAAAGAGCTAAAGTTGGAAAATATTTAAGATTATTCTAATCCTAAAAAGACAGCATTTCAGCTAGAAAAATCTTTTGGAAAAAATATTCGATTGGAAAGATGACAGTTTTGATCAAAAAAGGATTGAAAACATGGCTTTAGAATTCACAGAGCATTTAGTCATACGCAGTTCAAGGATGCAATGCATGAACTAGACTATTCTAAGTCTCAAAAAGGGTCCATGCCAATGATTCCACGTTGTTAGGGAACTCACAATCCTCCATAAGTCAGGGACGAAATGGGGAGACGGCGGTTGCTAACCTCGGCGGAACCACCTTGGTATTTAAACCAGACACAGTGAACGTCATTTCCCTACTTTGAGATCGACCCAAAGGGAGAAATGGTTCGAAACCTAACAGTATGATGCATAAGTAACATATAAAAAAAAAAAAGGTACTCTAAATAGCCATCGTTTTACTTTTCAAGCTTCACGTCCCCAGCGGAGTCGCCAAATTGTGGACAAGGGATTTTGATCCACGCGATGTTTTATTTCAAAAACATTTTTAATTTGAAAAGAGTCGCCACTAAATTTTTAGGTGGAATTTAGAAACCAATTTTAGAGAAAATGAGTTCGTGTGAGTTTACGTGTTAGGAAGTTTAAAAGAATTTCATTAATTTAACGCCTAACCCCGCCCGTTACAGTAACGGTCTCTACTAAGTAAAAATCATGGCTATTATGAGTACACGTGCGGATATGCAAACAGCGTTTTAACCCTAAACAAAAATATATCCGTTCTAGGTCGTTTTAATGCACATACAACTTCGTCAAAGTTATTCAACATGGGTTCATTTACTATTCTAGCAAACAAAGAGAGGAAGCAGAAATACTTACCGACAGCATAAGATAGATTAACAAACGTTAGCGGCAGACGAATAAAAATAATAATAATCGAATATGACTAAGACATGAACAAGTGCAAACGACTATCATAACCAAACTCTATACACGAATATAGCAAAGCAACAGACAATCACAACCTAACGTGCGAACCAAACAATCAAGCACAATTAAATGAGCATGCTGACATATACGAATGACATGGACACAACTAAAATCGACTAACGAACATACAAATAAGTGCCTCACAAACGAAACAGGTAATATAAAAACGCACAGATGCGAGCAGACGCACAAACTAATAATTAAAATACCTCTAGTAGGCACGCAGACATGCACAAATGATGACAAGCAAACAACATGCAGACCACTAATCGATTAAATACCACTAAATGACTTAGAAAGGATGAATGTAATGAATTGGCAAACAAACCCAAGCAAGCGTGATAGACTAAGTACAACTAAAGAAACATGTGCAGGTTGTTGTAATAAACAAAACGAACTGTATCAACTAAAAATCAAATAAATACAACTATTAACCAATTAAAAGAATCAAACAAATGCTTTAAATAAACAGACTCAACTCATACACACAAAACAAGCTGATAACGTGAGTACTTCAAATACATCATACGAAAACCTAAATTATACACACATACATGCAGTTTACACGTGATCAACGAAACTAGATACTACGCAAGTGCTAAATGATGAAACACGATTACAGAAGCTAAACTAACATACCAATGCAAATTATAAATCTAAAGAAGACATGAAGGATCAAGTTTAAAACGACCAACAAAAATAACAGGAGCAAGATCGAGTTACGTAAAAAAAACTAACAAGCCAAACAGGATCAATCTAACGAGGAATTTTCTAGTCATGCTACGCAATGAAAGTAGACATGCATACTAGGTGAACAAGAGGCACGACATACTCATACACACATCGAAATCATACTAAAAATATCAAACTAAAACAAACAATGAAAACAATAACTACAACGATAAACAACAGAACGACAGAAAGTAATAAAAAGCGACAGAGAGTAATAAAAAGCGATAAAAACAATAATTTAAACAAAGTAAAGTGAGTATTTTGCACCCTCAACTTACATGTATCGTTGACCAAGTCTTTGAGTCGTAATCGATTGTAAGATTTTATCCCAAGGGGCCGTCGTCGACGAAAACAAATGTAAAAACCGTAGCTTTAAACCAAAACTGACAGCAATTTTCAAAAGCTTGTAACTTCTTCGTTTCTCAACGAAATTTCGAACCGAAAGATGTTTTGGAATCGTGGTAAAGTGAACTTTAAGATTTTGTAAAGAAATCAGAGAGACTATGGTGTTTTCAACACGAGAAACGGGGATGAAGAGGTGATAGCTTAATGAGAACAGAAACTGGTGCTCTGTTTTCGTGCAGCTATCTCGACTCCTTTGAGGGTTTTCTGGGAGCTTTTTTGTGACTCAAGGCTGTGTGTGTATGCTGTATATTTCGTCCCCCTTGAAGGCTTGTGGATGGTATGTATATATAGGGTAGAAGAGTAGGGTTTTTTGAGGGAAAAAGAGCAGCTTCTTCCTCTCTTTGAGAGCTGCTGATGAGGGCTCGTTTTAGGGTTTTTTGAGTGGTGTTTCTTGTGGGTTAAGCAAGGCTAGATGGGTCATGAAGGTCAGGTACGGGTTTTTGTTTGCGGGCACAAGTTTGTCAGTGAAACGAATCGAGTTTTGGCCCGAATTTGGGCTGCTCAAAACAGAGCACGGGATGAGGGTTTGGGGCTTCTTTTGGTCGAGTTATTTGGGCTGATTATTCGAAGGAAAGAAAGGATAATAAGGGTAGGATAGTTAGGATACGGGTATGGGTCATGGGTAGGCGAATAGGAGTCGGGTTTGGGCCAAATAGTGGCTGATTTTGGGCTTACGAGCTGCTGCGGATCAGCTGTGTTTTTGGCTACGTTTTGGCTTATTTGAGGTGGGTTTAGGTCGTGATTTTAGGCTGGTTTAAGCTTGGGTATGTGAGGGAGAGTGTGGGTGAAAGTGGCCTCGAAATTCGTGCTAAAACGGGCTCAAAATCGCTCTTTAAATCGAGCTCAAAACGAGCTTTAAACTTGCTTTTAAGAAAACGAAATCATCGAAAACGATTTAATAAAACGGCTTAAAGACACGAGAAATGACTTTTCAAGTCAAATATAAAATTTGTAAAAGCGATTTTTCAAATCGAGTTACTTAGAAATGATTTTTCAAATCGAAATATTTTATTTTCAATAAAATACTTGAGGCAAATAAATTTTGACAGAAATAAATTTACCTTTGCAAAACAGTAATTTAAATATCATTTAAATTAAAAAAGCATTTTGTCGACAGCGTGCGGCTTACATCGTAAAACGAACTCAAATAAATGACACGAAATACATGTTGTCCTATCATCATTGGGTGTTTGTCGGGTTTTCTATAAATTTCCATATCGACAGATACGGGTATCTATAGTTTAACAGTTTAGGAGCTATGCTTGCCTTGTCGATCGTTTCGTTGTCAATCATGTCCTGGATTACGTTCTTCAAACGGAAACAGCTCTCAGTGTCGTGCCCCTTCCCCCTGTGGAATTCGCAGTACGAATCTTCGTGCCATGATAGCGGTTTCTTATCCTCAGGTGGTTCACTGGTGGGTTTGGGAAGATGCAAAATGTTTTTCTTTACGAGCTTTTCCAATGCCTTCGAGTAGGACATAAAGAGGGGGTCGAACCTTCGTCGCTGTTGTGGCGAGAATGGCCCAACTGGCGATGATCTGGGTGCAGCGGGAGTGGGCTGCGCCAGGAATACTGGTTGTGCCGCTAATGCCTTTGGGCTTACGGTGTTGAATGGTTCAGTCGTTGTTGTGGCCCGAGAAGTATTGCCCTGGCGACCATGATCTGTAGTTTTGGCCAGTTTGTACTTGTGAATTTCGTCCTCCAGGGATCGGATTCTCTTGATGTGTCGAGCAGACTCTTCGGCGAACAGCCTTGCGTTTTTCTCGGTTTCGATCTTTTGCATGGCGGCCAGATGTTCGAACAAAGCGATGAGATTGGCCACCTTGTGGTCGAGCAGCCTTACGTGTTCGGTGATCGTCATTAGAGGAGGAGGCGGTGGAAAGGCGGCTTCATCATTTGCGAGGTTGAAACGGAAATTCATCTTGTGTTTGCGAGCCGTGTGTTCAGGGTTTTTCAATGAGAGGTTTGTTGTGTATCCCGGGTTTTTCAATGAGTGGACCTGACAAAGTTTCAAACCTTTAGTGATTTTAAAAGGGAAGAAAAGACTCAATGAAAAATCGCATTCACGACCAAAGAAAAGCAAGAAGTGTAAAAAGTGGGTGCAAGATTCGACTCGTGTTTTTAGCTTTTTAAAATGACACGGGAAGCTTTTGAGGTAGAGGCATATTGACACGTCTCTATTCTCGAGGTTGAAAAATTTGTATGATCATAATCCGATTAACCCAGTTTAGCGGTACGTTGCTGAGGGTTTATCATTAGATTACGATAAAAAGGATCAAACCGAAGTAGCGATAGGCTAGTCGATCTAAGGATGTTAAAAATGGGTAAAAGGCGATCACTTGTTCGCCTTTTATGTGTGACTCAGGAAATTAAATCAAAATGACGATAAGTCACTTGATTCAACATTTAAATCGACGGGTTCGTATCTGAACGAGCCCGCGTTTTTTTTTTTTTTGGAGAGAAAAAGATCAATTTAAAATCGGGATGACTAAAGAGCCACTCGACTTAGAGCTAATTCTAATGTACTAAAAGTTAATTTTGTTTAAAATCTCCGAAATGAATTGACATATTCGGGTTTTTGCTTTGTGAAAAGATTTTGCAATAAATGTATTATGACGATACGTCAGTCGCATAATTCATTTACGTTTTGAAAAAGATCTGCGATATAGTGATTATCCTGGATCGGTTTTAAATGCAGTGGCGTATTATTTATCAAACTCAAATGACTATAGGTCAAAGAGCCTAACGGCGTGTTTAAAAAAGTATGACCTTTTTGAAAAAGTTTGAAAAAAAGTAACTTTAAAAAATGGACGTATTTTAAAAACATAATGCCTAGGAAAAGTTTTCGCATGCAATGGTTTTGAAAGACGACTATAGTGAGGGTACTATAGCTTCGCACTTGTACATATAAACACAGGTTTTTAGTTTATAGGGTAAGGTTCCCTCCGGCCATTCCCGTAACGTTTAGGTAGGGGCACCCGCAAGACTACATACGTCTTAGGAGTGCATTCAAGACGGGCCCTAGAGCGTTCGAGTTTGACTGGTTACGATCGTTTGTACGGATGCCGTACTTGTAATCGTGGAGGGGTGAGAGAACGACGTGTCCAGAGTTATCCCGCTTATGAAGCGAGCTTTACTAGGGGCCGTTCCTCGAGGGGTGTGGTTATGAATCAGGAGGATTCGACTCAACGTACTTTTGCCCAAATATCGAAAGCGTAAATGTTTTCAAAGTTTCAAGCTTCACTTCTTTATGATTTTAAAATAACAGAAAAACTAGTTTTTCAAAAATAATAAAAATCATGCTCGTCCCCAGCGGAGTCGCCAGCTGAAGGTACCGGGGGAAGATTCCTTTTGGGAAAACCTATCGACGCTCACTGCGCGACCTCGCCAGTCTTGGCGTAGAGGTCTTGAGAATGCGCCTAGCAGGAAAGATGTGCGAAGTTTTGTGAAAAATGGGGAGATCATTGCATGAATTTGTGACCAAAAAGAAAAGTAGAAAATCCTTTTTTGAGAATGTATTTTCGGAGTCGCCACCAAATATTAAAGGAATTTGGAACCTATTCAACGCGTCTTGAAATACAAGACACGAGTGTCTCAGATTTCAAGGTGCGTCGATACCTATCCGTCTGAGGTTTGAAACCAGAGAAGAGATTAGGAGTGAGGTTATTTTTTGAAAGTCTTGACAAAAATGTGTTTTGAAAACTGAAATCAAAAAGCCTACATAAAAGTAGTCTCTACTAATTTGAAAACATTTGCTTAATTTCGATATTTGGGCTAAAAGTCACGCTACGTACAAGTGCGAATAAATATGACTCGATTAAAATGCATAAATAATGTAAATTGTCAAAATAATGACATTTGCTATGGGAAATGTATGTTAAATAATAATTTATTGACTAAATTATTACTATGAACGTTATTTTCCGACCTCGTATTTTGACTCTTAAGATTTTGTAAAAAACCCTCAGTTTTGCATGCTAAAAGACTCTATGAAACGGTACAATTTAGTGTTGGATCCGTGATTCTAGTCGTTATTTAATGCATGAATGAGGACTTGCGTAATTATAAAAGTGACGTCGGTTTGCTTTAGTGATAATTAGTCGTTATTTATGCGATATTGGCGGGGTTTAGACGGATTATGAATCTGAATTGCTACAACCGTATTACGAATACGGCTTCGCTAATGCCAATATCGGGTTGGGGTTAATGTAACCCCTTTGTCCGAGTCTCAAACGTCCAAAACGTAGGTAAAATGTTTACCTTTCGAAAATGCAAAGACGGTTTTTTTGAGTGGATTTTAAGTGTATTTTGTGAATAGTGTATGTGTGTTGAAAAACCGATGATTGAAATGAATGAAGGGGGGTTGGTATTTATAGAGGTTTGGCTGGTTTGAGGGTGAACAAAATATAAATCGCCTGTGTACAGGCGTTTTATATTTTGTTTGGGCTGGATTTTGTAAGAAAAACAAAAGGCGGCTGGTATGAAACAAAAAGATAATCGCCTGTTGACAGGCGTTTAAATTTTTAATCGCCTGTCAACTGGCGATTTTATTTTGTTTTGGTGGGCTGTTTTAAGCCGCCTTTGTTAAGTGACGTTTTAGGAGGGTAATGATTATGTTTTGTGATGTAATTAACTTAGGGGTTAAGTTGTTTTGTTTTGGTCCGAATTTCGGTTTTCGTGTTTCGGTTTTTGGTCGTGTTTTTCGGTTTTGGCTCGAAATAAAATAATATTAGGTTATATTATTTTACGGTATTGTAGAGTCTAGTTTTGTGGAAATGTGACACGGGACGTACTTTGGCCTGTTTTGCGTGTTGTGTTAGTGTGCGTTTTGGGTCGTTTTTGTAAGTTTGGGCCGTTTTGTAGCTAGTTGGGCTGTTTTTGTGGCTTGGCTTAAAAAGACGTTCCTGTATCGTGCTCGTGTAATGTTCATAATGACTAAGAGTGACATTCATTTTTATGATTATGCAAATACAAATTAATACGTTAAAAATGACTAAATACGTTTTAGACACTTTTGTACCGTTTCGACTCTTTTAAAAGCATGCATGAAAGTCCTTTTCGTCATCGGATTTGTTTTTTGGGGGGTACGGATACGGGTATCTACACTACTAAGAACCGCTCTTAACTTGGCAACTGTAGGAGCGAGCGGATTACAGAGACCCCTACAGTTCCAAACAAACCCTCTCATTTTGAAAGAAAACCACCGTAACCAATCCGCTCACAACCACCAATAATCCAGCTTGCAACCATCCTCAGTTGACTTGAAAGACCCATGAAACACCATAAAAAGCAAAGATGTAAGAACAGAAGCAGAGATCACCGACGCAAGGTACGATCCAAATTATTAAAAACATTTGTTATGTAGTAATTAAAAAACCTCATCGTAGGAGAGAGCCAAGCAAAAAAGACACACCTAGACCCTACCCCACCCTAACCTTAGCCGAAAAACCAAGGGGAAAGCAACAATACCCGCATAAAACCAACATTTTAATTAAAAGCAGACCCCCACTTGCCTTACATTTTCTTAATAAAATCATTCTCTTTTCTTTTTAAAAAACAACCTACACTTCAAAGATTCAAAAAAACACCAAAAACATTTTAGGTGCACGCTTCAATTAAAGATAGACTCGATCAAACTTACCCTTTTTTTTTTTTTTTTTTTTTTTTTAAAAAAAAAAACCCTTCAGTAAAACTTTCGATTAGATCGAACTATGAAATCTGACAGGTGGGGGAAGGGGCGAGGGGGAGGGGAACACCATGTCAGATTCATACCTGATTTGGACCGGAGGAGGTGGGGGAAGGGGCGAGGGGGAGGGGAACACCTCCACCGATACCAAATACAACCACGAGACGCCTATAGGATGACATCAGCAACACCAAAGACTGTCGGAAAGGATGGGGGCCGAAACCAAGCAGAGGGCAGATCAAAAAAAGCGGGAGTGGTGACTGAAGGCCACCCCGAGGCCGTGAGGACAGGAAAAGGGGCAGGGGTACCAGGAATCGGTCTCTAGGGATACACACCGCATCGAAAGACGGTTGCATGTCGGAAAAAGTCGGTGATCGGAACAGGGAAAGGTGTTTGACAGGTATTTCACCGTCGATCCGCCGGAGACGGACCAAAAACAGTCCCATCTCCGGCGGTGAGGATAGGCTTGCCGGATACCGGTGGTGGTGAGGGAGGAGACGGTGGATCAAATAAAAAAAAACTGGTATTTGTGGGTAAAGTTTTAGAGAGAAGTTGGAGGAAACGTTTTTAGAGAGAGAAGTGTTTTTTGTATGACTTAGCTTAGAGAGAGATGTGTTTTTTGTATGACTTAGCTTATAGCTTATAGATTACGAGTTTATTCATTAGAGTCCACAAAAAAATTAGAGTCCTAGAGTCCAAATTTCGGCCATCGAAAAAAATAAAATTCCAACCACAAAAAATGAAATTCCAACGAAAAAAATGAAATTGTTGATTTTGTCGGCCGGTTGACCGGCCGTCCCACACCTTTTTTGAGATTTAATCTCAGGAGTTGATCATCATAATCTAATGGCTTAGATTAGAACTCTAGGACTCTATTCTATATGTGGACTCTATATAACCTACCTCTTATATATATATATATATATATATATATATATATATATATATATATATATATATATATAGGGTTAAGATCCGGTAAGAACACTAGCTTTGGTAAGAACGGTAAGAACAGTCAAAGTACATAATAATTACACGTAAGGTACATTTAATTAACACACAAAAAGTACATTTCCTAAGGTACATTATAAATATATGTTAATATATGTTATGTACTTTTCAAAATATTGAGATATATTCAAAATTTATACGTATATTCGAAGTTTAAAAATAAAATGTACTTTTGGTATAGCATAAATGTACCTTAAAATTTTGTCATATATCTACAATATAAAGAGATTATACAATATAAATTTAAATTTCGTGTCACATAATTTTCATTACTAATATAAATGATAAATTTAAAATGTACATTATGTGTATATATCATGTATTTTGAATGTTCTTACTGCTCTTACCTAAAGGATCGTTCTTATTTGATCTTATTCCTATATATATATATATATATATATATATATATGTAAATAGGATCACAAGAATCCACGCAAATTTGGTGAGTCCAGCATCCCATCCTCAACCCTTAGATCTACTTGATCTAATGGTTGAGATCTTACCACATGATATCTCTCCTAATTTATTTTTAGATTTTTTTTTTTCCCTTCTAATTTTTTCTTCGATTTATGTTTTTTTTCTTAAATTGTTTGGTCAACCTTTTTTTTACGTTTTTTTTTTTTTTTCTTTTTTTTTTAACGATTTTTTTTTTTTTTTTTTTTTTTTTTTTTTTTTTTTTTTTTTTTTTACAATTTTTTTTTTTGCCTTTAATCTTTATATCATTTGATACAATGTTATCAAGTATTTCAAGTGCAATCAATGTTACTTTAAAATGTAACACATGTTACTCTAATTTATTTTTTTTTTTTTTTGTTTGCCTTTAATTCTTATATTACTTGATACAATGTTATTGTTCCTTCGAAGTGCAATCAATGTTACTTTAAAATGTAACACATGTTACTCTAATAACTTATTTTAAAATGTAACACATGTTACTCTAATTTTTTTATTTTTTTTTTATTTTTTTTTTTGCCTTTAATTCTTATATTACTTGATACAATATTATCAAGTACTTCAAGTGCAATTAATGTTACTTTAAAATGTAACTCTGTTACTCTAATAACTTAAACTGAGTACATGTTATTTTAACAAATTTTTATATATTTTCTTGATACGATATTCAATGTTACCTTAAAGTATAACAAGCATTACTCTAATAGCTTATATGTGTTATTTTAACAAATTTTTATTAATCCTTAAGTATTTTTTGATACGATGTGCCTGTTATTTCAAAGTGTAACAATTGTTACTCTAATAGCTTTTACGTTTTATTTAACAAAATTTTATTAATCCTTCTATTTTCTTGATGCGATGTTACTATTTCTTTGACGTGAAACCAATGTTACTTTAAAGTGTAACAATTGTAACTCTAATAGCTTGTACGTGTTATTTTAACAAACATTTATTAATCCATATATTTTCTTGATACGATATTATTGTTACTTCAAAGTGCAATCAATGTTACTTTAAAGGGTAACAACTATTACTCTAATAGCTTGTACATGTTACTTTAAGTTATAATACTTGACAAAATCATCGTAATAAAATTTTATATAATTATTCGTCAATTGTTACTTTAACGTTTATTTGTTATTACCTTAATATAATAATAAAAAAAATAACAAAAACATTGAAATAATCAAATAATTGAAAAATTAAAAGAATTAAAAAAAAATAACAAAATCGTTAAAAACAAAAAAAAAAAAAAAAAAAACAATGAAATAATTAAATAACTGAAAAACTAAAACAATTTAAAAAAAAAACGTAAAAAAAAAATCGTAAAAAAAAACGTAAAAAAAAAAACGTAAAAAAAAAAAAAAAAAAAAAAAAAAAAAAAAAATTCGTCAAAAAAAAAAAAAAAAATTCGTCAAAAAAAACGTAAAGAAAAAAAAAAAAAAAAAAATCTTCAAAAAAAAAAGTAAAAAAAAAAAAAAATAAAAAATAAAAAAAGAAAAGAAAAAGAAAAAGAAAGAAAGAAAAAAAGAAAAAAAAATAAAAAATAAAAGAAATCTCAACCATTGATTTTATTAGATCCAATACTTCTAAGGTGTACAAAGGATGCACCAAATATAAAGGGATTCATGTGATCCTCTCAGATATATATATATATATATATATATATATATATATATATATATATATATATATATATATATATATATATATATATATATATATATATATATATATATATATATAAATTAGGTTCTTTAGAGTCCACATATTTTTTGAGTCCTAGAGTCCAGCTTTTGATTTGAAATTTTAACCTAATAAATCGAAATTTTAACAAAAAATGGAATTTCAAAATTCCAAAATTTGAAATTCCAAAAACATTGGAATTCCAAATTTTTCTGGAATTCCTGGAATTTTTGGAATTTCAAATTTTTGGGTTAAAATTTCAATTATTTTGGTTAAAATTTCAAATCGTAAAAGTGGACTCTAGGACTCTAAAAAATATGTGGACTCTATATAACTTATATATATATAGGAATAAGATCAGGTAAGAACAGTCCTTTTGGTAAGAACGGTAAGAACAGTCAAAATACATTATTAATATACTTAAGGTACATTTTAAATTTAACGTGCGGGTTAGTCATGAATAATTGTTGATACGCATTTTAAAATTTAGAAGGTAAATTGTCATTAAATTGAAGATTTCGTTCAAATTTTAAGGTACATTTTCACTATACTAAAAGTACATTTTAGTTTTGAACTTGAAATGTACCCAAAATTTTTAAATATAACTCTCATTTTTTAAATGTACCTAATATATATTTATAATGTACCTCACAAAATGTACTTTATGTGTTAAACGAATGTATTTTACGTATATTTATAATGTACCTTAACTGTTCTTACCGTTCTTACCAAAGGTAGTGTTCTTACCGGAACTCAACCCTATATATATATATATATATATATATATATATATATATATATAGGAATAAGATCAAATAAGAACATGGCCTTAGGTAAGAACGGTAAGAACATTCAAAATACATGATGAATACAAATGATGTACATTTTAAATTAATCATTCATATTAGTAATGGAAAATAGAAGACACGAATTTTAAATTTATAACGTATAATCTCTTTATATTATAGATATATGTCAAAATTTTAAGGTACATTTATACTATACCAAAAGTACATTTTATTTTTAAACTTCGAATATACATATAATTTTGAATATAACTCATTATTTCCAAATGTACATAACATATATTTCTAATGTACGTTACGAAATGTACTTTTTGTGTGTTAGTTAAATGTACCTTATGTATATTTATTATGTACTGTTGGGGGTGACTTCTCCCGGGTCCCACGCCATCAGGCCGGTAGAACTATAGACCGGAGGATGGTCCTACACTCGTTGAACCATCTGTATCTCCCTGCCTGGGTCACTCAGGCCTGGAGGATTATTGACCTGACCATCCCATATACCCGGGAACCCAATGATCCACCCGGTCCGGCATGTATGGCCCACCCAGCCGTCTTGTCTGCAGGCGAGGGCACAAGAAGACAAATCTGAGACAAGTATAAAAGCAACTAAAACCCTAAAAATCACTAAGTTTTCACACACACAAAAACACTACAAAAAGGTTTTTCTCTCTCTTCTCTCTCTAGATTTATTTGTCTTTGTATCTGACTTGAGCGTCGGAGGGCCATCACCCGGAAGGCCCCGGGGCTAGGATTGCTACGTGATTTCGTGGAGGAGAGGAAGGGAGAAGAGGCAGTGAGCTAAGGACCGCTCCAGGACTTAGTTCATTTAGCTTATAATCCATAATCAACTTGTAATCATTTGTATTTAGTTTTGGTATTTAGTTCCTAACTTTATACCCGAAACAATTGGCGCCGTCTGTGGGGAAAATTTCACAAAAATCTTACAAAAGCCATGTCAAACCCTACACAAGAGCCGAAAACAAATGAAGAAACAGCTCCCGGAGGTGCAAAGATTCCCCTGGAGACCGAGCTGCAAACGCCCTTGACTCCGGAGGAAAAAAGGATGATGAGTGCTTTCCTTGAAAAACTGAGGAAAAAACCACCTACCGGTACTCCCCCCCCTGAGCCAAGTCAACAGAAGTCTCCACCAAGAAAAGATCCCATCCCATCCGTGACACCTAAGAAGCTTTTTCATGAGGACAATGAGACGTCAAGCAACGATAGTACGTGGCAAGAATCGGAACATTCTCACTCAGCGTCCCAGTCACCACCCTCAGTCCAGGAAGTATCCAAGCCTGAGGTTCCACGCACCAAGAGACCCAAGCGCAACAAACCCAAAGGAAACACAACACAAGGAAAAGTCACAGTAAAGTCGCCTTTGGCTTCTTCGGTGCTGGAATACCCTCTTCCTCCCAAGATGAAAATTCCAACGATACAATATGACGGGAAAACGGACCCGGAGGAACATTTGGCGGCCTATGAGAGCCACATGATGATGTACGACTCTACGGATTACGTTTGGTGCAAAGTTTTTCCTACGACCCTGACGGGACTTGCACAAACCTTGTTCCGTAACCTCCCAACTGGCTCCATCTACGGATATGAAGACATGTGCCAGGTGTTCCGCCAGCAGTACGCAGGGAACAAAAGGAGAGAGAAGGTGGCTACGGAGCTCCTGAACGTGGTGCAGGGGAAGAGTGAAGGGCTGAAGGAGTATATGACCCGGTTTGACAGAGAATCACAGCAAATCAGAGACCTGGACTCCAAGATAGGGGTCCATGCCTTGGCCGGTGAAATTTGAAAGAGGAGAGGCGAAAAGTCTCCTGATCGAATCACGGCCGCCCGGCTGATGGCGGCCGTGAGATGGCCGAAGGCTTTGTGCGAGAGGAGCAGTTCCATAAAACATTCAGTAAGAGAAATGACAAGAAGGAGGACCAGTATGAGCCCAACAGAATGGAAAGGACCGCCCGAGGCACAACAACAACAACAACAACACCCGCAGACTTTCAACCGCAGCAGCGAATAACAATCACAACGATCGCCGGATAACCGGACGGCCGAGGCCAAGCAGGAAACAACCAACAAGCTCCAAAGAATGGACTCACTACACACCACTCATCGTGTCCCAGCGTAAATTTTTGAGATGACCAAAACGAGATCAAGTGGGCGCCCCGACCGCAAAGCACCAGGGAATGATAAGTCGGTTTCTGTGAAAACCACCAGACGGCCGACCATGCAACTAAAACTGCGTATCCTTGAAGCACGAGGTCGAGAGGCTGGTACAACAGGGCACCTTGCGGCGCTTTGTTAAGGACAAGCGAGACAGAGATGGTGGCGAAGGTAGTGGCGATCCGGGTCAAACGGGTCCGAAAAAGAACAAGCAAAGAATAGGCGAAATCCATATGATCGCCGGGACGGAAGAGTCAGTCTTGTCCGGAAGGAAAAGAAAGGCGGAGAAGCGTGAGCAGTCTAGGATGGGCATATATTCAGCCGAGAGGATGGCACCAAAACCTCCCATCCCGGACTTGACCATTAGCCAGGAAGACTATCAGCGGGTCTCTTACCCACACAGCGACCCGTTGGTGATCTCCATGGATATCGGACCCCATCTGGTCCACAGGTGCATGATAGACACCGGAGCTTGCACCAACCTCCTGTACCGGGAGACATTCGAAAAGTTAGGTCTGAAGAGGGAGCAACTGACACCATACATAGGCTCGCTGTATGGCTTCGCCGGAGCCGACATCAGACCAATGGGGACGGTAACCTTGCCGGTCACGATAGGGGAGGAAGACATGGCCCGGCGTGAGACGCAAGCCGTGGTCGCTGACGCCCATCGCATACAACGCCCTCATCTGGCCGGTCACTTTACACCACATTCATGCTGTGGTGTCAATACGTGCGCCGGCTATGGTTTATGTCACGGACAATTGGAGCGAGGGGAAAGTGTATGGCGACCAGAAGGCCGGAAGATGCTGCACCTCCCTGTCGGCCCGGGGAACAAAGCAGAAGACAGTGGCGGAGGTGAAGCTCCTGAACAAAAGGAGAAGCGAGTGCAGAAGTGACTCCGGGACCGGAAAGTGAGACAACAGAAATTGAGCTATCACCAGGAAGAAGTGTAATCATCGGGGCGGAGCTAGACCCCGGCTTCCAAGACAGTCTGATTAGTATCTTGGAAGAAAACAAGGACGTGTTTGCCTACTCAGCGGCGGAGATGCCGGGGATAAGCCCGGAAGTAATTGTACACCAGCTGAACGTTAACCCCAGCTACAAACCAATCAAACAGAGGCTGCGGCCCATGAGCGCGGAAAAGGACGCGGCCATTCTCGAAGAAATAAACAAGTTGTTGGAGGCAGGTTTCATTGAACGTTGTGACTATCCCGAGTGGTTGGCTAACGTGGTAATGGTGAAAAAAGCGTCCGGGGCGTGGAGAATGTGCGTTGATTTTACAAATCTAAACAAGGCGTGCCCCAAAGACTGCTACCCGTTGCCAAGGATTGATCAGCTGGTAGACTCCACCAGTGGTCACTCGACCTTGAGTTTCCTGGATGCCTTCTCGGGATACCACCAAGTCTATCTGTCAGAAGAGGACAGGCCCCGGTGCGCCTTCATCACAGGACACGGGGTCTACATGTACAAGATGATGCCGTTCGGACTCAAGAACGCCGGGGCCACGTACCAGCGGCTGGTGGATGCCGTGTTCGCAAAACAGAAAGGGAGAAACATGGAGGTATATGTGGACGATGCAATTGTGAAAAGTAAGTCCGATGAGCAACACCTGGAAGACTTGAGAGAAACGTTCGCCTCGCTCAGAGAATACCAAATGAAATTGAATCCGAAGAAGTGTACCTTTGGAGTCCGGTCAGGAAAGTTTCTGGTACTGGTCACCAAGAGGGATTGACGCCAACCCCGAAAGTCAAGGCCATATTAGACTGCCACGCAGAAGACAATTAAAGACATTCAAATTCTTACCGGGAGGATGGCAGCACTATCCAGGTTCATCTCCCGGTCCGCTGACAAGTCCACACCGTTCTTCCAGGTCCTGAAGGGAAACAAGAGGTTTGTATGGGGGAAGGAGCAGGATGAGGCTTTTGAACAGCTAAAGAGACATCTTACAACATTGCCTACTTTGGCAAGACCGGTCACGGGCGAAACTTTAATCTTGTATATCGCCGTGACCGCGAGCGCAATATCAGCAGTCATCCTACGGGAAGAAGAAAAACAACAACAACCAATCTACTTCGTCAGTCATGCACTAGGACAGTCAGAAAGAAACTACCCGATCATCGAAAAGTCACAGACGTCATTGTTATAGCAACCCTAAATCGAGACCATACTTTGATGCTCACCGGGTGGAGGTGCGCACAGATCAGACCCTGGAGAAAGCACTTGAAAAATTTGAAGAATCCGGCAGGCTCCTCAAGTGGGCAATCGAGCTATCGTGGTTCTAAGCATAACCTACACCGGAGAACGGCAATCAAGGCTCAGGCCCTGGCGGACTTCATCGCCGAGTGCACCCACCGGCCAGGGGATACAAGAAAGGAGTATGGCGGTATATCTGACAGGTCGGCCACCATCCATGGCTCCGGGGCCGGAGTGGTAATCATCGATCCGAAGCGACACGAGTTTGAGCATGCCCTGAAATTTGCCTTCCCGGCCACGAACAATGAATCTGTGTATGAGGCGATCGGGCAGCCTAGAATCGCAAAGGCCATGGGGGCAGAAGAGATTGAGCTAAGAACAGACTCGCAGCTGGTGGCGAGCCAACTTAACGGGGAATACGAGGCCCGGGAAGAAGGGATGGCGTTATACCTCCAAAGAGCGAAAGCCCTGACTTCCGGACTGAAATCTTTTGAAGTTCATCATATCCCCAGTCCGAAACAACAAAGCGGACGCTTGGCCAAACTCGCCAGCGCCACAGCAGACAACAAGTCAAAAACAGTCACCGTTGATATCCGGCGGCAAAAGGGAGTGTTAACGGTCAATGCCATCTCCGAAGACAATTTGGATGGCCGACATCGAAATACAAGCTGGAGGGAGAAATCCCCGAAGACAAGATTGAGGCAGCTAAACTGAAGAGACTAGCCCCATGGTTCATCCTCGTAGACGGAGAGCTCTATAGGCGGTCATTCTCAGCCCCATTGCTTAAATGTGTAGGGGGCACGGATGCTGAATTCATCCTGAACGACATACACTCAGGAGTATGCGGTCATCACGTGACCGGACGCACGTTGGCTCACAAAGCACTGAGGGCCGGCTACTTTTGGCCCACCATGCTAAGAGATGCCAAAGAGTTGAGCAAGCGGTGCCGGCAATGTCAGATTTTCGCACCGGACATCCATCTCCCCGCTAGAGACCTCAGGCCAGTCCTGAGCCCGATACCTTTTGATCAATGGGGGATGGACATCCTGGGCCCCTTTGCAACGGCGACCGGGGGCAGGAAGTATGTGGTAGCGGCTATCGACTACTTCACTAAATGGATTGAAGCAGAGGCCATCCCCACCATCATCGAGCAAGCCGTGAGAAAGTTTATTTGGAGAAATGTAATCACAAGGTTTGGGGAGCCCAAGGTGGTGGTATTTGACCATGGAAAACAGTTCGACAACGACAACATGCGGGACTGGTTGAAACGGAACGGGACAATTATCGCCTACTCATCAGTTTGCCACCCACAAAGCAACGGGCAAGCCGAGGCCGCCAACAAGCAAATGTTGAACGGCATGAAAAAGCATCGGGATGGTGAAGGGGCATGGGGTGATGAGCTACCGAGCGTTCTCTGGTCAATCGGAACTACGATCGAGAATCCACCGGCCACACACCATTCAACATGGTCTATGGGGCCGAAGCTTTACTCCCGATTGAGGCAATTCTACCCAGTCCGAGAGCAAACCTACATCATCCCACCAGTAATGAACAAGCGAGAAGAGTCATTTGGACTCGCTAGATGAGGTCCGGGACCAAGCAAGAGAAAATCTGGCGGTTTACCAGAACCGGATGAGGAGAATGTACAATCGAAGAGTGAAGCATAGGGAGTTTGAATTGGGAGACCTGGTGCTAAGACGAGCATCCGCCACCGGGAAAGGGAACATTCACGGGAAGTTCTCAGCCACCTGGGAAGGGCCCTATCAGATCACAGAGATAAAGCAAATGAACCTTCATGCGGAGAGATATGAGCGGCCACGACCTCCCGTCCCATTGGAACTCTGATACGTTAAAGAAATATTACGTGTAAGCGTTGTACTCTTTTTCCTTACCCGTGGTTTTGTCCCACTGGGTTTTCCACGGGAAGGTTTTAACGAGGCAACGTGTAGACATTTGTAACGCGAGTGATCAGGAATGTTGACACCGCAAGCTTTTGTAAGTTTTGGTAAACTTTTAGTAGAATTTTGCCCAAAGATTTGTTTAGATTTGTATCACACAAAAGGCGGCCAGGGCAGGAGGGGACTACCCCAGGCCGACTAATCACGATAGTCGATTCAAAAATAGGAATTTTTGAAAAATTTTGCTAACACTTTCGGGAAAAGGAGGATAAACACCCAAAATCCGCTGGAGCAGGCGGGGGCAAGCTGAGCCGGGCGGCCTAAAAGACATAAAAGACCGGAGAAGGGCAAGACCTCTCAGGCAGCCCATGCCTACGTAGGATGAACATCGCGCCTTGAGAGTCCAGGCCCGGGGCCTGGGCGGCTCGCGCCCTACGTACGGCCTTGCACAATGCTCATCCGGCGCCGTCGGGCCCGGATGAGGGTGCCTTAATGCAAAAGAGCCGGGATGTCTATGATGGCCCACGTGCCTAGGCTGCTCTCACCGCAGTGTCTGATGCCGGCCTTGTAGCCGGTGGCGGCTGCGGACCTCCCATGGGTAAGACCTCCGCGGCAACCCACTGCCTACGTACGGATGAACATCGCGCCTTGAGAGTCCATGGCCCGGGGCCTGGACGGCTCGCGCCCTACGTATGGCCTTGCACAATGCTCATCCGTGGTCGTCGGGCCCGGATGAGGGTGCCTTAATGCAAAAGAGCCGGGATGTCTATGATGGCCCACGTGCCTAGGCTGCTCTCACCGCAGTGTCTGATGCCGGCCTTGTAGCCGGTGGCGGCTGCGGACCTCCCATGGGTAAGACCTTCGCGGCAACCCACTGCCTACGTACGGATGAACATCGCGCCTTGAGAGTCCACGGCCTGGGGCCTGGGCGGCTCGCGCCCTACGTATGGCTAGACCTGGCAAAATGAAACCGAACCAGATAATCCGACTGAAATTGTTGGAATCGACATCCAACCGAACATCTGAAAAGTTTAACTTGAACTTAATCTGTAACCTGATATGACTTGAACTGAACTGAAACTGAACGAAATTCAACACATATCTGGAAAGACCCATAGTCGAATAAACTTGAACTGTTTTAAATCCGAATTTATTTCACTCGAACCCGAAAACAACTGAACTGAAAAATAATCGATTCGACCCAAACCAAAAAAAATATTTACCTCATATATAAATATATATTAAAGGCTATTTACCTCATATAAAAATATAAATATATACTCCCTCCATTCAAATCAACTCACCCCATAACACTATTTGACACTATTGAAGAGCTTAGAGAATCTTCGATATTGTCGGTGATATATAAGCGACAATATAGTCATGTGTGATCTTGTTTGATTCGTCTTCTTAAATACAATATTAATATCTAAATTTTATAATTTTTGATAATGTGCAACTCTAGATATCACCGCTACAAAATACGTCTCGGCAAGTGTGCAGTGACATCATGGGGTGAATGGATATGAATGGAGGGAGTATTAAAGGCTACTTTATATGACAACTGTCATACAAGTTCAAAATCAACTTCTTAACTCTTTAACCAAGTGTGCTCAAGAGTATTAATTGTTTTGATAATTGAAAATAATGAAAATGACTCCTATTTATAACATAATAACACTTCATAACTAGGTAATCTTTCGATGTGGGATATTGTAACTATTTATACTAAATTCTTCACATTTACATTCTTATTTTTTCAATGTGGGACACAATAAAATAAGAGTATTCCAAGTTAAAGTCGCATTTTTAAAACAATATTATAATTTAGTATGAGACGGACAAAGTCATCAAAACACGAAACTGTAAAATAATATAAAATCTAAGACCTTTAAACTTTTATTCCGTGTTTTGCAACATATTTATTTTTCACATAACTTTTATATGCGAAAAATTTAGAAGCACACAAGTGGAAAATGAAATCAAAATTGAGAACGATACAACTCTTTCATATATTATCCGAACGTGACCCGATTCGAATAATATCTGAATTGATCATATCTCGAATCGATTATCAACTGATCTGAACCCGAATTGAATCGAAATTATCTACAACCTATAGAGACTCGTAATCGAAACAAAATCGAATTGAACTGAATTGAAATCGAAAACACAAATAAACCAAATGAAATCGATCCGAAACGAACTGATCCGAAACCGATCGAAATGACCCGTTTGCCACCTCTACGTATGGCCTTGCACAATGCTCATCCGTGGTCGTCGGGCCCGGGTGAGGGTGCCTTAATGCAAAAGAGCCGGGATGTCTATGATGGCCCACGTGCCTAGGCTGCTCTCACCACTGTGTCTGATGCCGGCCTTGTAGCCGGTGGCGGCTGCGGGCCTCCCATGCCTACGTAGGATGAACATCGCGCCTTGAGAGTCCGGGCCTGGGGCCTGGGCGGCTCGCGCCCTGCGTATGGCCTTGCACAATGCTCATCCGTGGTCGTCGGAAGCAAGTGTATGAACGCACGGAAGAGTAGTTACAATCACCGGACATTAAACAGTGCATGGTCCCGGTATCGACAACACAATGAGAGAGAGCTAGAAATTTGACTAAGTATGAATAGAACGCTGGGACCAAACAATATTATCCGGCCCCGGCACAAACGGCAAAAACGGTATAAGCATTAAAAGAGAGATAATAACGAGGAAGAACACGCCTAAAATTACCCGGTCCCGGAAGATAATAGCACGAGTAAAAACAAGATAAAAATAAGCTAAGAGTATAGAAAAGCTACTCGGCAGCGGCAGACGTCAATATAAATGAAAGCGGAAATAATAAGCCAAGTATGGAAAAACAAAAGAAAAAAAAGCCAAGTGTGGAAAACAAGCTAGGAATAAAATTACCCGGCAAGCGGTACCGGGGCATAGCATTCAAAGAAAGCCTAAAGTTTGGCTAAGTATAAACGTGAAGGGGACTAAACAACATCACCCTGACCCGGAGGAAACGATACAGGTAAAAACGTAATAAGCCAAGTATGAACGGGACAACAAGGCGAAACAATATTCTCCGGTCCCGGATAAAAGCAAAACGAGTAAAAATAGGATAAAATAAACTAAGTATGGAGAAACAAGAAAAGCAAAACAACATTAATAAAAGAGTATATATTACAAGGTTGTCGCTCCCGGACCCACACGTCGGGCCGGGAGCAAATTGAAGTAAGCAAAGAAAGAAGAACAACTAAATGACCTACCGTAATCCCAGAACTGCCCTCACCAAAAGGCCCGCCATCGCAGATCGGGCTTGAGTCTTATTGGAAGCTAAAATCTGAGACAAAATGTAGGCTAAGGGAGACTCATCGATCACCCCGAGCAAGAAGATTCGGAAGACAATGTCCGAATTCCTAGCAACCAAAGAACGCCAGCCGCTTTCTTCTTGGCTTCCCTCTCCCGGTCCGCAGCCTCCTCAAGTTCAGCGCGGCGGCCGGAGTTGAAATTGGGATCGACCTTGTCGCTGAGCCCTTTCGTTTCGTTGGACCCAAAGTCAACCCCGTCATAAAAGGAGTTGGCACGAACCTGGGCGAGCTCAACCTGATGGGCCGCCTTCATCTTTTCCATCTCAAGCTCCAGACGGGTCGCCTTAGCCTGACGACGCGATTTTCGACCTCGGCGCCTCGCCGGCGCAATGGCGGCGATCCGGTCTTGAAAGACCTCTGTGTATTGGAGGGCCAGGCTCTCTTTCTCCTTGGAAAGCTCCCCCAGCTGGAGCTCCTTCTCCTTCAGCTTGCCCAGGAGAGTCTGCACCTCCTTCTTCAAGGTAGCAGTTTCTTGCTCGCGGGCTTTTATGGCTTTCTTCAGGCGGACAGCCGCCTCCATCATCTCTTTGTTGGCCTCGGTGGAGGCCGCCTCGCGCCGCAAGCGGTCGAGCTCGCTCGCGGTGTCCAGCGTGAACTTACAAAAAGAATCCACGCTGCGGCGGAGCTGCACGGCCATGTCCGTAGCCTGGATGGCAAGGCCCCCGGCAATAGGTGGGGTCTCTTCAACGAAACCCGCCGAGTGCCCCACTTTGTTATCCCGACCCGGGACAGCTACAGAAACCTGGTCCTGGCCAGCGGCCTTGGCCCTGGAGGAAGAGCCCTGGATTGAGAAAGATAGCAGATTGTAAATATCCTGCTCACTGATAGGAAAGACGGAGGACAGACCGTCCGGCGAACGCCCAGGCGCCGCATGCACTCCCACGAGAGCGTGGAGCTAACCTTCTTTCGCTTCTTACGGGGCCGGGCGTCTTCCGAGGGAGGAGACTCGGACTCTATGACGAAGGGCTCAGGAACCCTGACCTCTCTGGGCGGGCTGGGGAGAGGAATCTCCTGCACGACCCCGGACACGCCCCCCACAGGCGCGGACTGGACAACGTCGTCTTCCGGTTGCGGGCGGGGGGATGAAACAGATCCGGATGGCTTTGCCCTTTGCTCGGCCTCCTTTTCCCGCTGTGGTTTATAGGATACGCGCTTTCTTCCCATCGGCCTGTCAGGAACTTCACCCTGCATGCTTTTTATGAATTCCCTGAGCGTGGGCTTACGTCGCTTCAAGTCCACGGCAGTCGGTTGATCAAGCGGTCGATTCTTTTCGCTCAGACCAATGGATGCCAAATCCTTCGGAGTGAGATGGCCCAAGGAACCTGCAAAAGACGAAGCAAGGTCAGAGCCGGAAGAATCAGAAAAGCTAAATAAACACAAGTCAAAAATGATTAAGATCTCGATCTGGCGCCGCCTACCGCTACCGCCGAGGGTCGGACTAGGCCAACCACGCTCAGAAATTTGTCCTCGGAGATCGTGTCCGCTGGAGGAAGCCAATTCTTGGGGAACCAATCCTTCCCCGCTTTGTAAGCCTCGAAGTAGCGCACAGCTCTCGACTCCTCCTTGGTCAGCGGAACGTCCTTCCAGGGAAGAATGCTCCCCGGGACCCATTCTTCTCGGGTCTCTAAACGACCCCTCACGTCGTTATGAAAGCAGCGAGGGTGGTCGAAGGGAACAGGAGACTTGAGGAAAAACCACCTCTCGTTCCACCCCTTCATCGAATCGTTAACCGGGAAGTGGGTCACGTATCCCGACTCCGTTACCAGTGACCACCACCCCTTAGTCGCCTTATTGGTACAGGGCCGAAAGTGATGAAGACGGCGGAAGAGATTTATCGTCAGGGGGAAGCCCAGATACAGACAAGTCCAAGCAAAGGCAATTATAACTCTCATCCCAAACGGTGTCATCTGGCATATAGCAATATTGGCCCGACTGAGCACTTTCTCGATAAAGGGATGAAGAGGGAATCGCAGCCCATGTTCCAGATCTTTCATGTATACGGCCGTGTGAAGATTCGGAGGCTTGACCACATTCTGGTGCCTTCCCGGCACGACGAATTCCCATTCCTCGGGCAAGTTATAATGTATAGCCGCCAGCTCAGGACTATTCTTCTCGTTCAAAAAGTCTCGGAAACCCAGATTAATCCTAGTGTTCATGGGGATCTGGAATACCGAGGGCTCTAGGATCCGTACGTGTAAAGGCTCGGCCTGAGAAGGGCCAGCCTGGGAAGTCTCAGCCTGAGCCTCCATGTCGGTCACTCCTTCCCGGCCTACGGTCAGATCCTCAAGCTCAGGCTCTACCTCAGAATCTACTACTACGTTAATATCGGTAGCGGTTCTAGAAGACGAATCGGCTGAAGCACTCATAGTTCTCTATCAAATGATTAAAACTTACGAAATCTAGAGTCAAGCACGAAAATTACCTCTTGAAAAAACACGAACGAAGAAGGAATCAAAGGCGGGACGAAGCCGGAACGAAGTGCAAGCGAAGGATGATGAAATTTGGAGGATTTTTGAGAAGATTTGAAGTGTTTTGGGGGTTTGTAAAGAGGAAATGAGTCGAAATAAGGGGGGTATATATAGAGGGGGACGTGAATAGTGCACCCCAAGCCATCGTACGACACGTGTCAGCCGGGGGAGACGAAACGTCGTTACCTTGAGATCTGGAATTCAAAAATTGCGCCAAAATGGAAGCTTGCTCAGCACACCACATTTGAGCGGGACGAGGGAAACGCAATGGCAGGAAGCAGGAACACGAGGAGAGCTTACTCATCCAGACTGGGGAAGGAAGCCACCCGCCTGGGAAATTAAGTCATACAGGGCAAGCCCGCGACTTCCCCTGTATGGGGGCAGTTGTTGGGGGTGACTTCTCCCGGGTCCCACGCCATCAGGCCGGTAGAACTATAGACCGGAGGATGGTCCTACACTCGTTGAACCATCTGTATCTCCCGGGTCGGGTCACTCGAGGCCGGGAGGATTATTGACCGGACCATCCCATATACCCAGGAACCCAATGATCCACCCGGGTCCGGGCATGTATGGCCCACCCAGGGCCGTACTGTACGGAGCGGGGGCACAAGAAGACAAATCTGAGACAAGTATAAAAGGCAACTAAAACCCTAAAAATCACTAAGTTCACACACACACAAAAACACTACAAAAAGGTTTTTCTCTCTCTTTTCTCTCTCTAGATTTATTTGTCTTTGTAACTGACTTGAGCGTCGGAGGGCCATCACCCGGAAGGCCCCGGGGCTAGGTTTGCTACGTGATTTCAGGAGGAGAGGAAGGGAGAAGAGAACCGTGAGCTAAGGACCGCTCCAGGACTTAGTTCATTTAGCTTATAATCCATAATCAACTTGTAATCATTTGTATTTAGTTTTGGTATTTAGTTCCTAACTTTATACCCGAAACATGTACTTTGACTGTTCTTACCGTTCTTACCAAAGCTAGTGTTCTTACCGGATCTTAACCCTATATATATATATATATATATATATATATATATATATATATATATATATATATATATATATAGGTTAAGATCCTAGTAAACACTAGCTAGTAAGAATCTGTAAGAATAAATAAAGTACATAATAAATATACATAAGGTACATTTAATTAACACACAAAAAGTACATTTCTTAAGGTACATTATAAATATATGTTATGTACATTTCGAAATAATAAATTAAATTCAAAATTTGTAGGTATATTCGAAGTTCAAAAATAAAATGTACTTTTGGTATAGCATAAATGTACCTTAAAATTTTGTCATATATCTACAATATAAAGAGATTATACAATATAAATTTAAATTTCGTGTCACATAATTTTCATTACTAATATAAATGATAAATTTAAAATGTACATTATGTGTATATATCATGTATTTTGAATGTTCTTACCGTTCTTACCTAAAAGACTGTTCTTATTTGATCTTATTCCTATATATATATATATATAGAATTGGTTTATATTAAGTCCCACATCTTTTATTAAGTCCTTAAGTCCTATCTCTATCCGTTAGATTAAAATCAATCTACGGCTGAGATTCATTCTTCATTAACACAGCCTCATTAATTATTAATGAAAAAAAAATTAATAAAAAAAAACAAAAAAATCACGTTTACCATTTTTCAAAGCGTTGTCTTCCCAACACACTCAATCTTTTCATTCCATTTTGTTACTTCGTCTTCCACAACCACTTGGAACTTCATCTTTCATTTTCATCTTCCATTATTTTCACTTCATCTCCCACAATCAGGAAGCCATATTCATCATATATTGTGTATTCAAATTTTTATTTTTCATCAACATCTAAATCAAATAGTGTAATTAAAGTTGGGGGACTTAATATAAACCAATTTTCAGTTGTATTCATCTCCTCCATTCATCTTTATCGACATTTATATGAGTTCTTCAACATTTTCGTCTTCTTCAACCTCTGAATCAAATACTGTAAGTTTTTTTTTTTTTTTTTTTCGTTTTTTTCTGATTTTGTAATTGTTTTTTGAATAACATATTTCAATTTGAATGTCTTAGATTGTATGCATGTTTTTCGATTCTTATCCATTGCTCTATTGTTATTTTGTTTTTCCATTCTCTTACTTTTTTTCCAAATTTTTCAGTTAATATAGGATATTTTATAGAATTTTTTCTGATAAATTATTTACCTTTTATTTACGATATTTATTTTCGATTTTTAGGATATTTTCAGATAAATTTTTTACCTTTCAATTTCTACATAATAGAGTATAATAATTTTCATCTTTGATTAAATAGTAATACAGTTTCGATTATTACGCTTAGATTTTCATTAGTTGTTGTTAATAGTTTCGTTTACTTTTTTAATTTTTTTAATTGAATCTAAATTCGTACTGTTCTTCTTTCTTGTTAGATGGCTGATGAATCTGTTGAAATTCTCGAGAATGCCGAGAGTACGGATCCTACCTATCATGTCAGGTGTCGTCCTCGCAATCTCGTGAATTTGATGGAGAAGTTTAACACTGTCCAGAAGGAAGCAATTAATAGAATTGGTTTTGGTGGGTTGTTTCATATTAACTTTAAGAATTTTCCAGTTGATGATCTGCACCATTTTGTTAATGCATTCAAAGACCGTAGTAACGTCTTTCATGCTTCTGATTTCGACAAGTTTATGGTTACTAAACATGACGTACATGATTGTTTCTTGCTTCCATTGGGCCCAAACGCTCTGAAGGTTATTTCTACTGGCCCAAAGAAGGATGAGAATGAGGAAGAAGTTAGGATTCTAAAGGACCGTTGGAGGTCCGAATTCGGCATCAGAAAACCTGGTGCCCCTATCCCTTTAGGTCGTCTTTTTAACGAAATTAAGAAGGACAAAGAAGGGGGCGATAGATTTTTAAGGCTATTTGTTGTGTATAGCATGTCTATATTTCTCTGTCCCACCCTTAATAGCTCTGTCGATTTTAAGATACTTGCTGCTGTTGAGGATGTTAGCAGAATTAGTCAGTACGACTGGTGTAGTTACATTCTCGACGGAACGGTGGAGGCAGGATATCAGGCTGGTGGTACTGGTAAGTGTTTGGGTGGTTGCTTACCCTTTCTTATGATTACCTATTTTCATCGCTACGATTTTCGCGGTAAATCGTCACCAACTGATATCCCATTGATAAAGCATTGGGATAAAAAGAAATTGGAAGAAAGGATTAAAGGTGAGTTACTCGGTGGTAGTTTGGGAAGACAGACACCGATCTTTGTCCATTATCCCCATTGTCTCGACCCAACTATCAAGTTTCGACAAGAATGGTCGAACGAGATACGCCCCCTGTTAATGTTTGTAATGGTAGCCCGTCCACTCTACCCGAGATGAATGATTCTGAAAGCTTCATCAAGATCCGTGTCCCCCCAGGTCTTGAAAATGATCGGCAGTTGCATTCAAAAGCAACTGATGTAAGTACTCATCGTAATTATTTCATTATTAATTTTAGCCATGTCATTATTAATTGTCTGTTAATTGTAATTCTGTTTTTTAATTTTCTGTCGCAGCCTGCCCACGAGCTTTATCTTCATATGCATCGTAATGCAATTGCTTTTCACAACTGGTATGTTGAAGCTGCCTCGAAGATTAGGTCCCTCACCACACCTGGGATCCCTCTTCCTGATTTTACTCCTACGCAATCGACTCAGGCTTTTTTTGAGGACCCAGCTCTTCATAGGTATGTTGACGAAGTTGTTGACATTGCTTTGAGGATGAAGGTAGCTTCCGACAAAGCGCCAGTACTGCAGGATGCGTCCCCTTCACAAGTTAGGCAGGTTGTCGATGATATTCACACCGTCCATTCCCCGCAAAGGTCAGACAATCCCAATGTTGACAAAGTTGTTAGCCCACACCCTTCAACTGAATCACTTGACCAATCTAGATCCTCTGACGTCGATATAACTGATGATCACCTCCAAGAAACTATTGACCTCGTTCAGTCAACATTCTCCCCAAACTTGTACACAACGGCTGAGATTAATGATGTTATTCACCATGGCTACGCCGACATGAACAATGCTGTTATCAACAATGATGGGGCTCAGACTAATGAAGTAGTCAACAACGATGTTGTTGTTGAATCTGAGGCGCCTACACATTTACCCTTATCAGTTGCATCTGAAGCCGTTGACGAACCTCCCAATACATCAGCAGCTCGTGTTACGAAATCCCTGAATGTTGCCACAGAAAATTCAGAAAAGGGATCTACTACTCGTTCGAAATCTAACAAACGGAAGCGCAATATTGAAGTGGACAACTCCGACTCATCTGGAAGGTGTTTTGGTAAAAACTTAACAAGGGAGAAAATGGAAAAAAGTGGATCAACTAGTACTATTTGCGAAACAGAACAGAACTGATCAGAACTGAGCTATATGGGACAGAACTAGGAACACAGGGATTTGATGACGCAGAAGCCCCGAGAAGAAGATGGGGAAAACTGCGGGCTACCAAGCCAGGAGTACTTTTATTAATATCAGAGTTGGGGGTTACAGAGTACAACTGTGTAAGTGACCACTTCTGTAGTTACTTGTACAGAACTGACTGTAAATTACCGTAGTATGTTGTAGTGTATTTTCTAGTGCTTAAGTATGCTAATGAGAGTAAAAAGATCCATGAAAATGTACAAATGAGCCTCTATATATAGGCAAAACTAGCTGCAAAATCGGTTCCTATTTTCTAGGGCACGTTCTCCATGATCTCCACTACCTTTGGCGGTTAAATAACTTCCATTGACTCCACTTCTGCTCAGCTGTAACTTCTTCCATTATCCCATGACTTTTGTAACCGTCATAGTTGTCCTTTGTGACCATACCTGCCAGGCCACTTCTGATCTGTTCTGGGTTATAACTGCTGTTGCTCTTTTATCCTGCTCTGTACCATATTTATGTCGTCTGTCCAGAACGCCGAGTTCTGGGTGGTGTAAAAGCTGGTCATAACAAATGCCCCTTGTTTTCTCAAGTGCGGCTCAAAGAATCTTGAGGAAACAATCCTGTACAAATACTTCTATACAGAACAGACTAGAGCAGAAACAACGGCTATAAATTCGAATAACAACTATGTACTTACCTGCACTTGCGCACAATATTCAAAGAGATAATGAGGGAATCAAGTAGTTGAGAATTTAAACCTGATTTGACATCTGAATAGTAGCAACGGCTAATTCAGGGTGTTTTGAATTTTACCAACCAGAAAGTCCTAATCCCACTTGAACTCTTTTAACCTCGAGTATAAATAGGAGCCTTGATAAATTTTCGAGAAAACTCACCTTGCCAACTTTATCTTTTACCTTCTACTGTTCATCATCTTCTTCCTTTGTCATCTTTTTCGATCATCAATTCAAATCAAACCAAAATCATCCGAAAATCATGGTGAACAAGACACCGATCTTGAAATCATCGAGATTAATGAAATCTTGTATGGGGATCACAAATTCATCAAAGGCGACTCTTTTGATGTGAAACCAAAAACAACCTTTCTCAAACAATCATTAAACACGAAAGATCACCAAATCGTGCCTGAATCTGCTGAAATTTTCGTTCCCGAGACGATTATGTTACGACTTCTTGGACCTGTCCTGGATGGGTGCATCTATGAGTTCCCTTTCGGTGGGTCCGAGGATCCCTGTAATTCTTGGATTAGTGGGGTGCTTTCCTCTATGAAGCTTGCCCCTTGCCAAATCATGCCAAGCATGTGGAAGATTATCTGTCTGGTTGATAAACTCGCACAAAGTTCGGGACATAATCGACAAAGGCAAGATCCGAAACGTTTATTCTGTAAGGACCGAGTAGTGGAAGATTCATCTTGAGAATCGGGAAGGGCCAGAGCAATCTTGTGGAGCATCCCGATCTGGGGATGATAAAGACTGGAAGACAGGCTTCCTTTTCCCGGTGCGATACTCTGGGAATAGCGGTGTTTGGACTACCCTATTGGTGAAAGAGGTTAGTCACTTGACTCAGATCTGTTATTTCTAGCTTTTCTATTCTGGGTAGGTCTGAAGGTTTCTTATGTTCTGTGTTCCCAGTAGTTCTTGGCGACTGTGCCAGCGAGGATTCTAAGGCTAGGATTGCTTTGCGTTCATGGCCTTGCCTCTTGGGGAGAGGACTTGGTCCGAGGGGGATAACAAGACGTGTTTTCCTACTTTCTCGTAGGCCACCCTGTGGTAAGGTTCACGTGCTATGGTTTACGCCATCAAGGGTAAGTTTCTCTCTTGTTTCAAGATTGGTCAAGTCTGGTCTGGATCGGTGATTCTAAATCAAGTGTGGTCTTATGCTGTGTGAAACCTCTGTGCCACATACTTAGAGGCGGTGAATCCTACTCTTCCGCAAGAGAAGATGGATGCTATCTTGGTGGGGTCGGATGTGAAGCCACCGTTTGTTCCTCTTGGTATTCCTACTCCAGGGTTCAAGGCGTTGAAAGTTGAAGAACCTAAGGTGAAGGTTCGAGTTGAGCAGAGAAGAGTACACCGCATAAGAAAACAAAGAAGAGGAAGATAGAAGAAATTGAAGGTTTGTCATTACCAGAACATCTTCGCCCAAAGACGCCATCAACAGCGTAGAGAACATTATCCAACAAGCGGTAAAAGGTTCGACCCAGATCCGATCGGGATCGATACTACAGAATCAAGTGCGTTGAGCCACTCACTCTGCCTTTCGTATTAGTCCTGACTTACTCCTAGTACAAATGCTCATGATAATTCTACCACTATTGTACCTTACACCATAAAATTCGCAGACTCTTGATCAGTATAGCAAGTTTGGGGCACATTTTATCCATACGGGAACCGTGTGATCATTTGGAGGACAAGCTTGCTGGAAGAAGCGGGCTTGTGCAGAACTGGAGAAGGCTTTGGACAACATGAAGGAGGTGGCCGAAAAAGCCAAAATTTCTTCTTTGCCAAGTTCGAGGAGAGTCCGCCTCGTTGAGGTCGAGAATGAGAATCTCGGTAGCGTGTTCGGGAGCTTGAGGGCCAACTCGAACCAGGAGACCGATCTAGCGCTGTTTTACACAGCCCAGACCAGAATTCAAATGATGCGTGCCTCGAGTCCGAGCGTGAGGAGTGGGATATTGATCTTTCTTGTGGAGAAATTCAAACAGCTCTTCCCAGGTGTGCGGTTCGAGGAGAGGAAAGTCTTTGGCGATCGGGAAGAACCCTCTGCGTCTGGTGATGGTGGTCTTTGGCGAAGATGCCCAAGCCGATGACAACCCTTCAAGAAGAAGAAGAGTGAAAAACAATTACTTCGTGGAACATTTTGTGTAAATTCAAACAATTTGCTATTCGTGGTCTGGCCTGGACTTGTATGTCCAGGTCTGTAATTATTCTGTGAACTTCATGCATTTGCTCTTGTGAAACTTTTGTTTGGTCTGCAGAGCATGACATTTTTCTAGTCTGCTCTGACGGACTCGGTTGCTTAGTATTTAGTCGGCCTTGGTGGTCCAAGGACTTAACTACTATCGCTCGCTGTTTCTATTCTTGCTATTGTTACGTGAATGTACTAACCTCGCAGTGTACACCCTGCACTTACGTATGCATGATCATGGCTCACCTTAAGGGATATTATAGGACTCTCTTAACTTGGCGGTCAAGCCCTGGTCCGTCAATCAGGACGCATCCTCACAGCCGGGACTGTTGCTCTGCGGGGCCAGGCCGCATTGTGGACTGGAGGAAAATCTCCCACCGCAGGATCGGGCCGCTCAAGGCCGAGGACTAAGCTCAAATCTGGAAGACAAGTTCCTTAGAAGGTGGGGACCAAGCCCAGGCTGGAGGTTTCACTCCTAAGTAGAGCTGGAGGATGAACTCCTAAACAAGTCTGGAGGATAAACTCCTTTATTTGTAATATGTAGCGTACTATATTTACTTTGTTTTTATTTGTGGTAGAAAATATTTACTTGAACCAAAGATGTAATCTGCAAAACTTAGAAATAAAGTTAAACTACACCATTGGAGTTCAATGGTTTTTATTGAATGGAATTTGCAATATTTACAAAAACAATTAAAGAGTGCAGAATTGAAATTACAGAATTGAAAGTACAGAATTGAAAATACCGTATTAACAAAGATAGAGTTTGAGGTTGGTTGCATTCCATGCTCTAGAATTAACTCTCCCTCCGAGTTGCCAATCTATAAGCTCCTTGGCCCTGGCTGAATCAATCCTGTATGGTCCTTCCCAGGTGGGGCCAGCTTCCCTGAGACTTCTCTTTTGTATTCTCGAATACCTTCCTCGTAACCAAATCTCCTTCTCTCAATACTGGCCTTGACATGCTTGTTGAAAGTCCTGGCCACATTTTCTTTAGTAAGTCGCTAATCTTATCTTGGCCGCATCCCTCGGTTCTTACGCAAAATCAAGACTGAAGACAACAAATGCAGGTTAGTTTCTAAACTGCTCGCACCATACCTCATTTGTTGGAGCAGGACACTTCGCTGGAATCACCGCTTCACAACCATACACCAAAGAGAATGGAGTCCGTCTGTGGAATTCTTTGGTGTAGTTACACACCACGTAACTAATGGTAACTCTTACGCCCATCTCCCTCGTCGTTCCTTGACTTCTTTTTCGTGTTTTTGATGATGATCTTGTTGCTAGATTCGCCTGACCATTACACTGGGATATCTCGGTGCGTATAAGCGATTCAATATTCCAGGTTGCAGAATCGCTTAGTCTTGTTTCCTACTGAGCGTGTACCATTGTCACACACAATCGGCTTGGAATTCCAAATCGCAAATGATGTTCCTCTTGATAAACGAGATAACTTCTTTTTCTCGTTACACTTCGAATGCTTCACCTCTATCCACTTCAAAAGTAATCATTATCGCCAACATAAACACCCTCTGTCACGGAGCCATTGGGAGCTTTCCAACTATGTCCATGCCCCACTTCATGAAAGGCCATAGTGCGAGAAATAGGATCTGAGAACCTCGGTGGTGGTGGATCATTGGAGAATGCTTTTGACATGCTTCACATTTGCTTGCGTACTCCACGACCTCTTTCCTCATAGTTGGCGAAGTAACCAAATCTCGAGCTCTGTGGCTAGACTTCTCCCAAAGACGTGGTTGCCACAATCTCCTTCATGTAATTCTTCCGCAGCTCGCTTCACCTGGTTCCAAGCAACGCAAATATGGACTGACATGGATTTCTTACACGTAAGATCATTAATCAAGACATACCTCGAGGCTTTAAGCCGAAAAGCTCGGCCTCAAGTGCATGCAGGGTAAAACACCATCTCTAAGAAAAGCATAAAAAGGTGCGATCGAGAGACAAGAGTGGGGGTAGACGAGGTTGAGCAGGATCGGACTTCTCTATAGAAGGTCCGAGGAGGTGTACTATGGGAATCCTGTCCAGTCTGCAGGTTTGAAGCTAGAGCCAAGACTAGCTGTAGAGTCTGCACTGTGAGTTCGGTCTCTGGGGATCCGATCAATCCTAAATCGGTCAAACTTCAAAACCAAGGACCTAACCTTCTGCAGGTATAGCAACATCTTAGAATCTTTGGCGCAAAAGAACCATTAACTGATTAACAATAAGTAAAGAGTCGCTACCTCCAAATTCTTGACACCAAGACCAATACGTACCATCAAACCTGCGATTAAAGCTTCATATTCCGCCTCATTGTTGGTGGTACGAAATTCTGGCCCAGCGGCTGGGCTAGTATGTCCCCTTGTGGCGATTTCAGGACAATGCCCAGACCAGAACCTCTCGACATTGGTCGCTCCATCGATATCAAAGACCCAAGTCTCTCCTTTTCTCGCCTGTGTAAGCTTCAAGACCTCCATAGCGCTACTCTCTTCCAGTGGGTGAAATCGACCACAAAATCGCCAAGGCTTGTGACTTTATCGCCATTACGGGTTCATAATCGATGTCATATGTACCGAAAGCCGCATTGCACCACTTAGCCATTCTCCCAGGCATTCGGGCTTTCTCAAGACTGACTTAACTGGAAGGTTAGTTCTAACACGTATATGATGACTCTCAAAATAAGGTCTAAGCTTAGTAGTTGACATTATTAAAGCGAGAACATACCTTTCCGTAAGAGAATACCTGGTTTCTGATCTAACAAGCTCTTACTCACATAATAAATGGGACGCCGCAAACCATCTTCTTCCACGACCGACTGCGCTTCTTGAATGCTCCAGAATCGATAGGTACAGACTTAACGGTTCTCCCTCTTCTGGTCTGGACAGCAGCGGTGGAGTTGACAGTAACTCTTGAGATCCTGGAATGCTTCCTCGTGCTTCTCACTCCATTGGAACTCTTTGTTCTTCTTCAACATGTCATAGAAGGGCTTGCATCTTTACGAGGATCCGAAATAAACCTGCTCGTGAGCAGCTACTCTCCCTGTCAACTTCGGATATCTTTCACGGATCCGGGGGTTCCAGATCTAGGATTGCTTTTATCCTCGGACTTGCTTCAATGCCTCTTCTAGTCACCAAGTAGCCTAGGAACTTCCCGAAGACACTCCAAAATTACACTTTGTAGGATTGACTTCATATTGAACTTGTCCGCACTGCAAACGCTTGCTCTGTGTGCTTCACATGATCTTTGGCATCTTTAGACTTTACCACCATATCATCGATATAAACCTCCATTGTGTCCCCAATTAGATCTTTGAACATCATGTTGACCCGACCTTTGGTAGGTGGCACCAAAGATTTCCGAGTCCAAAGGGCATGGCGGTGTAGCAATAGATTCCACGATGCTGTCATGAAGGAGGTTCCCTCCTGGTCCTGGAGGATACATCTTAACTGATTGAAACCACTTGAGGCATCCATGAAAGTCGAACTTCATGGCGGCCAGCCTTGTCCACCATAGCATCAATGTGAGGAAGAGGGAAAGGATCCTTGGGACATGCCTTGTTCGGATCTGTGTAGTCTACACGGACTCTCCACTTTCCATTCTTCTTACGCACAACAACCACATTAGCTAACCAACAGATACATTACCTCTCTTACCATGTTCATGTCTAGCAACACGGACTTCCTCATTGATGATAACATTTCTCTCTGGCGCAAACTTCCTGCGTTTACGGTGCCTTTGAGTGCATCTTGAGGATCAACGTTGAGCTTGTGCGTGATAACGTCGGGGTCGATTCGATCATGTCAAAGTGGCTCCATGCAAAACTTGATTTCTTAGACTTCAGAAACCGATCGATCGGATCGATCCGACATCGATGGTACATCACCGCCTACTAGCACTTTCTTTTCTGGGCAGCTCTGGTCTACACTGATCTGGTCCATTTCCAATCCTCGACTTTTCTGGTTCCACTACCGACTTGACTGGTTTCGTAATTGCTATCACGAGAGATTTGTTGGTGACTGGGGCTTCAAGGTCGCTCTGTAGCACTCTGCCTTGATCTGCCTTTCTCCCTTGATCACCGTAACTCCCCATTGAGTTGGGACCTTCACACATTGATGGTAAGTAGGCGCCACACCTTGAGATTGTGGATCCAAGGCCCGCTTAACAAAACATTATACGAAGTCATAGAATCAATAACATTAAACTTCTCAAAAGAAGAAACTCCTGGGCATAGGTTGGAAGTGAGATCTCTCCCAAGGTGTGCTTGGTCTCGCCATCAATCCTACCGTAACATTAGAGTTCTTGGTCACTTGTCCTGGCCTATACCCATCTCCTTCAATGCGTCCAAAGATGATCAGGTTCACGTAATCGCCCCATCAATCGTAACTCGACGTCTGA
The DNA here is from genome assembly GCA_023091065.1 of Dianthus caryophyllus. NCBI lineage: Eukaryota > Viridiplantae > Streptophyta > Magnoliopsida > Caryophyllales > Caryophyllaceae > Dianthus > Dianthus caryophyllus. The sequence goes on from CM041527.1 coordinate 23,534,096, forward strand.
GGGTGCTTCCAACTGCAACTTGATCACTACGTCATGATGCAGGACTGGGATGCCTTCACAATGTTCATGATCAGAGGTCACAACTTCCCAATTCTTCTCTACTCTGGTTGGTGGTTGCATCTTCTCTTGCTTTGCTATCCTCTTGGGCAGAATAAGTCAAACCACGTATATCGTAACCACCATTAATAAATTTTACCTCGTGTGTGTAGGCGGAGGATTTGGCGGCTTTTCGACTCTTGTCCCTGGAATCCACGAGACTTGGCGCCTTCGCTTCTGGCCTGGTTCCTCTGGACTGGCCTGATGATGTCCTTCAGACGTCCAGTTCTGAGCTGGTAAGATATCTCCTTCTTGAACGCATAGCAGTCTTGTGTCCTCGGCGCCATGTGTCCATTGAACTCACAGTACTTGTTTGGATTCCTGTTTGGATTCGAATTATCATTCCTCTTGGGCCATCTTGCGGCATTCCCAAAGCTCTCCAGCTTTGCTATCAACTGTGGAACCTCAACACCAAGGCTGGCGATATCGAGGAGTCATCAGAATTGACTGTCTCTAATCGACAGCATGCACTTGCGTTCTGGGTGGCTGCAGTATGGTGCTGGCCTGCTCTGGGTGCGTCCACTATCGATTTCTGTTCACCTTCTCGTACCCAGAACTATCACGCCTCAAAGCATCTTCTTCAAGTCTAATCTGGGCCAAGGTCTTTGCCGCACATCTTCAAAAGTAACACAAGGATACTTGGTTAGTTCACGATAAAGCTCGAATTGACCACCAAACCTTGCCTATAAGCCTGGATAGCGATTTGCAACGTCACGATTGGGGATAGAGATCTTCTCCTTGTTGAATCTCTGGAGATAATCTCGTAGAGACTCATCTTTCTTACGTACAATTACATGCAGTCACTTGTTTGCTTCTCTAACTTCCCCGCCGCTAGCAACCGGGCAACAAAGACATTCACAAGATTAGCAAACGATTTAATAGTACCATTAGGAATATTGACAAACCATTGCAGAGTCGGTCCAAATGTAGTAGAACCAAAGCCCTTGCACATGCAAAGCTTCTCTGTACTCCTTTGGGACTGGGGCGTGTACATCCTTTGCTTGTCTTTGGGCAACATGGTCCTGTGGATCTCTGTACCATCATACAGATTTCATCCCTGGAACACCGAACTTCTTTGGGATGTCTGCATAGTTATGGCCTCATTGAATGGCGAATCTGCATAACATTCTTGGGAAGCTTCCTCAATTGGTGCCGGAACTCCTGGAATCTTTGCAACCTTGTCATGTAACTTCCGGAGTTCTTGCATCATCATGAGGGTAAAGTTGAACTTCTTCTTGCCCTTCCTCTTGTCGGCATTCTCGGATGACTCTTCCTCATCTTCACCACCCAGGAGTTGGTCTTGAGATCCTCATCTTCATCCAGTTAGAGAAGTCTATTCTCTTGATTATAGAACTCAAAGATGCCCCAGTGTCCGATCTTTGATGTATCGCCCTTAGCGAATCCAACTTAGTCTTGAGGCAGACTGCTTCCTTGAGTCTTGCATTCTCTTCTCGAGATTTGTTGAATCTTAGATTGCGCATCTTGTAACTCCTTGGACAATTCCTCCAAAGTTCTATCAGCCATTTTGAGTATAGAAAGGGTGATTTTTGTGAGATTTTTGTGAGAAAAGTTACGCAAATTAATAAACTAGTTGCCCCACGGTGGGCGCCAATTTGTTTTGGTAAAAACTTAACAAGGGAGAAAATGGAAAAAAGTGGATCAACTAGTACTATTTGCGAAACAGAACAGAACTGATCAGAACTGAGCTATATGGGACAGAACTAGGAACACAGGGATTTGATGACGCAGGCCCCGAGAAGAAGATGGGGAAAATCATGCTACCAAGCCGGGAGTACTTTTATTAATATCAGAGTTGGGGGTTACAGAGTACAACTGTGTAAGTGACCACTTCTGTAGTTACTTGTACAGAACTGACTGTAAATTACCGTAGTATGTTGTAGTGTATTTTCTAGTGCTTAAGTATGCTAATGAGAGTAAAAAGATCCATGAAAATGTACAAATGAGCCTCTATATATAGGCAAAACTAGCTGCAAAATCGGTTCCTATTTTCTAGGGCACGTTCTCCATGATCTCCACTACCTTTGGCGGTTAAATAACTTCCATTGACTCCACTTCTGCTCAGCTGTAACTTCTTCCATTATCCCATGACTTTTGTAACCGTCATAGTTGACCTTTCTGACCATAACTGCCATGCCTCTTCTGATCTGTTCTGGGTTATAACTGCTGTTGCTCTTTTATCCTGCTCTGTACCATATTTATGTCGTCTGTCCAGAACTGCCAGTTCTGGGTGGTGTAAAATCTGGTCATAACAGAAGGCGCCCTCATTTACCGCAGCGTGAAGTCGAGGATGAAGTACACACTCCTGAACAACCTACTCAGGAAGCCCACGCCGTTGGTTCTAAAAATTTATCTGTTATAAGGAGTCGGTCCCGTGGTGGCGGGGATGGTCTAGGATGTACTCTTAACTGCGGTAAGCCTGACAGTGAAGGATTGGTAATATCGAGATTCATGAGGAATAATCAGAAGTTAACTGCTCCTATGCCAATGTTACGAAGGGAGGTTGCCGACTACTGCTTTGTGGATGACACAGGCTTGGACCCCGAGTTAGTTTCAGTCTGCTCATAACCTTTTTTTTTGTTTTTTTTTTGTTTTCATTAAAACCTTTTTACCCATGTACTTCTTATAATTAATTTCCTTATTTTTTGACGGGTACATTATGCAGCGAAGTAGTCGCTGACTACGGAAACGGTGATATCCTCCGCAGGAAGGATATTTACTCGCTCTTGCCTGATAGAGACGTAACCCCGGTGGTCATTCATTGTTGGTGTAAGCTTCTAAATTATTTAGATTCACTTGAGAATGAGTTACCAACCATGGCCTTCTTCGGTCTCAACCACATGGTAATTTTTTACCTCTTGACTATCGTTTCGCTTACTGTTTCATTTTTTTTATTTAACATTTTTCTAAACTTTGAAAAATAGTTTCAATTCTATTATAAGTCTGTTAAGCTTTAAGTTTGAAAACCTTCTGTTTAAATAATGTCACCGCATTTTATATTACTTTCAAATGTGTCTATAATCAAATGTGTTCGCTTCACAGGAATATTTAAGTCAACTAATGCGAATTGAAGAGGGGTCGACTCAGCGAAATCCAATTATGGATGCCATGTTTGAGAAATGGGACTTGATGGCTGAGTCATGGGGTTCTTCATTCAATTTCGGCGGCGCATTATTATTTGTTCCCGTACTAATTAACAAGCACTACGCCTGCGTAGTTGTGAACTTTAATAACAGCACCATTGACGTTCTAGATAATCAATATTGGCCCAACCCTTCGAGGATGTCCATTGTTTATAACTCAGCTGCGAAGATAATTGTACGTCACTATACGCAGCTCTTATTTGTTTATGTTTTCTAGATAATCATTATTTGTTGATCGTTTTTTAACGTTTTTGCAGTCAACTTGTATGAGTGACTACTTGGAGACTAAGGGCTTCCCTTTAGCTGCTGAAATTGGCACCTTTAACACACGCGTTATTGATTTGGAGTGGCAAACACAATTTCCAAACAATCCAGAATCCGGATTATACACTATGATGCACATGGCGCTTTTTGAGGGATCGATATTTGAAGACGATAATCTCACTGCAAAGGTCCAACGTCGTTATCTAGCCGTACAACTCGCTGCATCGCTGTTACTCTCGGATATTAACAACATCCGTGAAGGTTTCCTTGCAACTTACAACAGATTCAACGAAAAAAAGCAACCGCTTTTTGAAAAGTTGCGCGAAAAGCGTAAGCGTGCCGATGAGATCGCAAGAAAAAAATAAATGTTTGCAACTTTTTGAATTTTTTGCAAATTTAGATCGGTTTAATAGAATAATGTCCGTCGGTCTATTATTATTATCGGCTTAAGCGAACGAAACAATGTCTACTTTACCATGTTTTCTATTAATGTATGAACTAATTTGAACTTGTTAATGTCTGGCTGTCAATTTTAATTACTCAACTGAAAAACGTATTATTTACGAAATTATTAGTATATAAAATTGCAACTACTAAGTGCTGAAATTGTAACTGTAAATCTTTAAACTTATAGTTGTAACCGTAATTACTTTTACTCAAAACTATTACTAAACTCAACTCAAAAATCTTTAATTTTACATTAGTAATCAAATGTTACTACAAACGAAACATTAATTTAATATTGTTGCAATGGATAAACAAATTCAACGTAACTACAGTACTTCTCTATAAAATAGAAACAGAAATTAATTTAAAACGAAACTATTAATATATAAAAGTTAAAATAACTTCAATTTCAAAAATCTGCCAACCAAATTACATTTGGTATCCAAAAAGAAACATTCCAAATTCAATAAGCTTACAACCAAAACAAAACCAAACAAAAACTAACAAAAAGACAACTAAGACGTAGCAAGTACATCAGAAAACCAGACCATCAAAAAAAAAAAAAAAAAAAAAACCCAGTCATCTTCACTCAATTCAAATCTTCCACAAGCTCCAAGCTTTCGACATAGGGGTTCGGACAATTCCTTTTATCGTGATTAGCCATCTGTTTGCAATTCTTACACATCCTCTTTGGCTTCTTTGCAACCTCAACTGCTTTACTTTTCATATAAGTCAATCGTTTCGCCGTACCTTTATTCTTAGATTGTTTAGGCGGTAGTACTGAAATTTCTGTACTAACCTTACAACCAAGTAGCTGCTCCATTTCTTTATCTTTGCTCAGGTTTTCACAATTATTCGAAAGGCCCAACCTAAACTCCTTTACCAATTTGCAGAGAGACTCCACTGACTTCTTCCCATGAGCACGAACAACACTAACAGTCTGGTGGAACTCAGCCCACAATGTAGACAACTCCAATTGATCGTCTTCGATAGTCTTCCCCTTTAAGGAGTCCATACTATCAAATGTCAACGCAGAATGATCTAACGCATCCTTTCTCCAACGTATTGGGATCAATTCATCAGGTAACTTCTTAAATCCGAGCCCAGCATAAATCCAAATGACATGACGACACACAATACCCCAACTATGGAACAGACCGCAGCTACAGGTCGCAGATTTCGTCCCTACAAAATACGAAAACCAAAAAAAAAAAAGAACTCAAAAATTATAACTCCTTTCTACTAAGTTCGAAAATATTACTTCTTCTAAACGTAACTACAACTTAATTTAAAGTTTGCTGACAAAAAAAAGTAAAAAACGTACCTGTGCTGTAACGAACCTCGACAACTAAATCCCTTTCAGCATCCTTCACTGACGATATTTCATAGCCATCTTCTACCCTAAACCCAACACACCTACATGTAGTCATTGAAGACATCAACTCCTTTTGAAACTCCTTAAAAATTACATCAGTGAAGACAGTAACACCATGCTTCTCTAACTCCGTCGATCCAATCAGTTTTGCTGATGATTGAGAGCTTTCATTGTCTAACTTTTTGTAGTTGTGTCTTTGTTGGTCCATAGCGCTTTCAAAGCGCATCCAAAACTCAACCAACGTACCATATTTGTGCTCAAACTTCTTAAAAAAACTGTTCTCACTCTCCGACCGCTGAGTCGTCCTCATAATACCACCCATTTTCAGGTCCTTACAATGAGCCATGACCCACTGCTTCCTAATAGCAAACGCCTCTTCAAACCAATCACCTACACCAACACCGTGCTCCTCCATTGTTTCAACCCATCTCATGTCGAACTCTTCAGGTTCAATGTTTACGTCCCAAATAATAGCATTCAACTTCTTCAGAAAAATCTGATAATCTGCCTTATTAGCCCCGAACTTGGTAGGAACCTTATTCATAATGTGCCACATACAAAAACGGTGTCGAGCTTTCTTGAAAATACTATTCACTGACTTGATAATGCCCGGATCTTGATCAGTTATAATATACTCAGGTTCCTTTCCATCCATTGCGTGAAGGAACCTACTAAACACCCAATTAAACGATTCGTAATCCTCCTTAGCTATCAATGCTCCAGCAAACGTAACGGATTTTCTATGGTTGTCAACCCCTGTAAACGGAGTGAATACCATTGAGTACCTGTTTGTTGAGTAGGTTGGATCAAATGCTACTGCATCTCCAAAGACAGCGTAGTTTTTTCTAGCGTAACCATCAGCCCATATAGCCCTCCTTAAGCTTCCATCTTCATCTATATCGTAGTCAAAATAGAACCCCGCTCTTGTCTCTTTCATGCTCTTGAAATGGTCAACAAAGAGTTGCCCATCTCTTTCATGAATGAAACACTTAACAGCCGTATGAAAATTCTTAAAATCTGCCAAGCTAGCGCCAATATTTTGGTACCCATTAACTTGCTCTTTCAACATACGATATGTCTTCGTTGCCCCTATATTCAACTGTCCAAAAATTAAATAACAAACTGTTACAAACATTATATATTGAAACAGAAATAAATAATAAACGAAACTGAATATCAATTAAACAAATAAATGTATTGTAAACAGTTCGCCACTATATTTCAGTAACAGAGCAACTGTTAAACAAAAAAAACGAAACGAAACTACTATATAATGTATGTGCCAATGTTCTTCAATATTTTCGAAACTTTTAAACCTTCTTAATTTAAAAACACCATAAATCATCAATTTAATTCTACAAATATCAATGTCAGTAAATGTAAACTAACCCTTGAATTAGAAACAATGAGTTCCTTGTGGTACGCCGACAGATGCCTCGCAAGTTTTTGAAACTCCCTGTTTTCGACTGATACAAGTTCATGGTTATGGTACTCATTGAATTTATCAACGCACACAATTCCATTCATCATGAATAACCTCATTCTAGCCTTACATCCGACACGATGAATTTTCTTCCTCCTCTCCTGCTTCTCAGCATCAACGTCATTAACTTCCAATTTCTTCTTTGGCTTCCAAAAACCTTCCCGATTACAGACCAAAAGTTTCGTTTTCACTGCACCATCACGCCACTTTTTCGTCGTATAACGACGAACATCGAAACCGGAAGCCAATGCATAAATCTTGTAGAATTGTATAGCTTCTTCTATATTCTCAAACTGCTTTCCAACAAACGGTGTAAAAGCATCCTCCACAGACCTGCAAAATTGCCCTTCCTCTAACCCTTCATTTACCTCACCTACAAAACAGTACCAAGAAATTTATTTCAAATTACATCCAAAAAATCGAAACTCAAATATAACATAATTCATAACAGCAAACACAAAAAAAAAAAAACAAAAAAACCACGAATATACCTTCAACTGGTATAATCTGAAGATTATCCATCAAGTTACAGAGATTCAATGTCAAAATAACAAAATATTGCACAAAAAAAAAAAAGATTAAGAGAAAACTGATGCCAAAAAAAAAATAATCCAATTACATTCGACTGAATTTATATAAAATGAAGAGGGAGAAGCAGGAACAATAAAATACCTACATGAAATCGAAGAGGCACTGAGATGAACAATGTCTCTCAACTGTTTTTGGTTTTAATGAATGACCTAGGAACTTACGTACACTTTTTCCTATATTTATTTTGTTTTTTTTTTTTTTTTTTTTTTTTTTTCTAATAACTAATTATTGTAGGCTTCATCTCAGCCATCCATTCTCTCTTAATCCAATGGATGAGAATAGGACTTAGGGACTCAATTATATATAGGGACTCACTATATCTCCTCTCTCTTTATATATATATGTTGATACCCGTATCTGTCGATATGGAAATTTATAGAGAACCCGACAAACACCCAATGATGATAGGACAACTTGTATTTCGTGTCATTTATTTGAGTTCGTATTACGATGTAAGTCGGGCGCTGTCGACGTAATGATTATTATTTTAAAGGATATTTTGATTTAATAAGCTCTGTCAAATTTTATTTTGTCGCAAGTAGTGTTTTATTGAAAATAAAGCATTTTGATTTGAAAAATCATTTTAAGTAATTCGATTTGAAAAGTCGCTTTTACAAATTTGATATTTGACTTGAAAAGTCGTTTCTCATGCTTTTAAAATAGTTTATTAAATCGTATTCGACGAATTCGTTTTCTTAACAGCAAGTTTTAAAGCTCGTTTTAAGCTCGATTTTAAGAACGATTTTGAGCCCGTTTCAACACGAATTTCGAGGACCTCTTCTCCCACTCCTCTCCCTCACACACCCAAGCATACACAAGCCTAAAAACCACGACCTAAACCCCCACTGGAAGCCAAAACGAGTCCAAACGCAGAGCTAATATACAACAGCTCGTAGGCCCCAAACCAGCCCTTGATTAGCTCAAACCCGACTCCAATCAGCCCACATCTGACCCATACCCCCATCCTAACTATCCTACCCTTATCACCCCTTCCCCCTTCGACTGATCAGCCCAGAAACCCAGCCAAGGAGCTCGAAATACATCAGCCCAAAACCCCACCCCGTGCTCTGTTTTGGAGCAACCCAAAACCCGTTTTTTAAAGACCAAACTCTTGCCCACAACCAAAAGCTCGTACCTGATCCACATGACTCACGTACCCTTGCCTTAACCCTCAAGAAAACACTCCACAAAACCCTAAAACCCTCACCAAACATGTCGTGGACAGCAGCTCTAAAAGACTTGGAAAAGCTGCTCTTTTTTCCTTGAACAAACCCTACTTCTGTCCCTATATATACACACCCACCTCAAGCCTTCATTACACACGAAGTAGACAACATACATACACAAGATCAAACCACAAAAACCCCTAAAAAAGCCTCAAAGAAGTCGAGATTTGCTGCATAAAAACAGAGCACGTTTTTTTCAGCTTTTCATTCTGCTGTCACGTCTTCTACCCCGTTTTTCGTGTTGAAAACACCATAGTCACTCTGATTTCTTTACCAAATCTTAAAGTTCACTTTACCACGATTCCAAAACATCTTTCGGTTCGAAATTTCGTTGAGAAACGAAGAAGTTACAAGCTTTTGAAAATCGCTGTTAGTATTGGTTCAAAGTTACGGTTTTTACAAATTGTTTCGTCGACGACGGCCCCTCGGGATAAAATCTTACAATCGATTACGACTCGGATAATTGGTCAACGATACCTGTAAGTTGAGGGTGCAAAATACTCTTTTCCTTTTGTTAATTTATCGTTTTTTTACTGTTTTTTATGGCCTCTGTCGTTTTTATTACTCTCTGTCGCTCTTTTGTTCATCATCGTAGTTATTGCTTTTTATCGTTTGTTTTAGACTTATACTTTTAGCATGATTGTGGCTTGTGTGTGAGAATGTTTCGTGCCCCTATTGTTCGCTAGCATCCATGTTTAATTTCATTGTATAATATGACTTGAAAGTTCCTCGTTAGTTTGATTCTGTCTGTCTCGTTGGTTTTCTTTTATGTAATTCATTCTTATTCCTGTCATTCCTGTTGGTTTGTATAATTTGGTCTTTCGTGTTCTTTTTTTTAGATTTACAATTCATGTCTGTATGATAGTTTAGTCTTCGATGGCGCTTATGTCTGTTTGTGTTTTAGTCGTTTCCGGTTATTTAAATCTACTTAGTCGTGTTTATGTCTGTTTGTGTTTGTGTTTTAGTCGTTGGTCAGAGCAACAATCTTCATGGTTAATTATTATAATTTAGTCTTCGTGTTCATTTTCAGTTGTACTCATGTCCTTTGCGTATGTTAGTGTAAGTTTGCTAGTTGCATTTAATCATTAGACTACACGTTTAATTTGTTGGTGCTTATGTTACTTCTTTTGTTTAATTGATTAGTGGCCTACATATTTGTTTGAGTTTGTCTGTTACCGTTTGTGTATGTCCGAGTGCTTGTTAGGTGTATTTAATTATTAGTGTGTGCGTATTCTGCTATCTCACTACATTCGTATACAGAGCTTGGTTATGTTAGTCGTTTGCGCTTGTTCACGTATTAGTCATGTTTGATTATTTATTATTTATTTTATTCGTCTGCCGCTAACGTTTGTTAATCTATCTTATGCTGTCGGTAAGTATTTCTGTTCCTTTTCTTCGTTAGCTAGAATAGTAAATGGACCCATGTTAAATAACTTCGACGAAATTATGTGTGCATTAAACGACATAGAAAGGATGTATTTTTGTTTAGGATTAAAACGTTGTTTGCATATCCACATACGTACTCATAATAGCCATGATTTTACTTAGTAGAGACCGTTACTGTAACGGGCGGGGTTAGGCGTTAAATTAATGAAATTATTTTAAACTTCCTAACACGTAAACTCACACGAACTCATTTTCTCTAAAATTGGTTTCTAAATTCCACCTAAAAATTTAGTGGCGACTCTTTTCAAATAAAAAATGTTTTTGAAATAAAACATCGCGTGGATCAAATTCCCTTGTCCACAATTTGGCGACTCCGCTGGGGATAGTGAAACTTGAAAAGTAAAATGATGGCTATTTAGAGTACCCTTTCTTTTTCATGTTATTTATGCATCATACTGTTAGGATTCGAACCATTTCTCCCTTTGGGTCGATCTCAAAGTAGGGAAATGACGTTCACTGTGTCTGGTTTAAATACCTAGGTGGTTCCGCCGAGGTTAGCAAATCACTGCCTCCCCATTTCGTCCCTGACTTATGGAGGATTGTGAGTTCCCTAACAACGTGGAATCATTGGCATGGACCCTTTTTGAGACTTAGAATAGTCTAGCTCATGCATTGCATCCTTGAACTGCGTATGACTAAATGCTCTGTGAATCCTAAAGCCATGTTTTCAATCCTTTTTAATCAAAACTGTCATCTTTTCAATCGAATATTTTCCAAAAATCTTTTTTTAGCTGAAATGCTGTCTTTTTAGGATTAGAATAATCTTAAATATCTCTTTTGAAACGATTTTTGACTTAAGCTGAAATGCTTTCCTTCTAAAAAATCATTCTTTAAGCTGAAATGCTGTCTTTTTAGGATTAGAATAATCTTAAATATTTTCCAAAACTACCTCACTTGAAAAAGATTTTTGATTCGAGCTGAAATGCTTTCAAAAAATCATTCCTTAAGCTGAAATGCTGTCTTTTTAGGATTAGAATAATCTTAAATATTTTCCAACACTTTCTTTTCCGAAAAAACAAAGATTTTTGTCCAAGCTGAAACGCTTTCCTTTTAGGATTAGAATAATCTTAAATTATTTTCGATTTTTAGCTCTTTTGAAAAAAGATCTTTTCCTAGCAGAAATGCTATTCTTTTAAGATCAGAATAATCTTAAAAGATTTCCGATATTAGCTCTTTTGAAAAAAGATTCATTCCTAGCTGAAACGCTCTCTTTTTTAGGATTAGAATAATCTTAAATTTTTTCCAACACTATCTCTTTCGAAAAACAAAGATTTTTGTTTAAGCTGAAACGCTTTCCTTCTAAAATTAGAATAATCTTAGATATTTTCTGAATATTAGCTCTTTTGAAAAAAGATCTTTTCTTGGCTGAAATGCCATCCTCTTAGGATTAGAATAATCTTATATTATTTTCGATTTTAGTCTTTTTGAAAAAAATCTCTTCCTAGCTGAAAGGCTATTCGTTTAGGATTATATTAATCTTAAATAATTTTCTGAATTTTAGCTCTTTTGAAAAAAGATCTCCTCCAAGCTAAAAGGTTATTCGTTTAGGGTTAGAATAATCTTAAACATTTTTTTTTCTATATTAGCTCTTTTGAAAAAAGATCTTTTCTTGGCTGAAATGCCATCTTCTTAGGATTAGATTAATCTTGTATAATCTTCGATTTTAGCTCTTTTTGAAAAAAAGAATTCTTCCTAAAATTTGAAATCTTTGCTCGTTTAGGATTAGAATAATCTTAAAAGATTTCCGATATTAGCTCTTTTGAAAAAAGATCCATTTCTTGGCTGAAATGCCATCCCTTTTAGGATTAGAATAATCTTAAATAATTTTCGATTCAAGCTCTTTTGAAAAAAGATCCATTCCTAGCTAAAATGCTATTCATTTAGGATTAGAATAACCTTAAAAGATTTCCGATATTAGCTGTTTAGAAAAAAGATCCATTCCTAGCTGAAATGCTTTTCGTTTAGGATTAGAATAATCAAATTTCCGATATTAGCTCCTTTGAAAAAAAAAAAAGATCTCCTCCTAGCTGAAACGCTATCCGCTTAGGGTTAGAATAATCTTAAACATTTTTTTCGATGTTAGCTCTTTTGAAAAAAGATCTCTTCCTAGCTGAAACGCTATCCGTTTAGGGTTAGAATAATCTTAAAACATTTTTTTTCGATGTTGGCTCTTTTGAAAGGAAAAAAGATCTCTTCCTAGCTGAAATGCTCTACGTTTAGGGTTAGAATAATCTTAAACATTTTTTTCGATGTTAGCTCTTTTGAAAAAAGATCTTTTCTAAGCTGAAATGCTGTCCGTTTAGGGTTAGAATAATCTTAAACAATTTTCGATATTAGCTCTTTTGAAAAAAGATCTTTTCTAAGCTGAAATGCTATTCGTTTAGGGTTAGAATAATCTTAAACAATTTTAAATCGCTCTTTTGAAAAATATTTTCTAAGCTGAAATGCTATTCATTTAGGGTTAGAATAATCTTAAATAATTTTCGATTGTAACTCTTTTGAAAAAAGATCCGTTTTAAGCTGAAACGCTACCCGTTTAAGATTAGAACAATCTCGAACAGTCTTCGACGCTAAGTCTTTAGGAAAAAGATTCTTTTTTTTTTAGCTGAAATGCTCCTCGTTAGGATTAGAAAATCCTAGAACTTTTTTTTAAAAAAATTAGCTCTTTTGAAAAAAGATCATTTTATAGCTGAAATGCCATTTAAGATTAGAATAATCTCGAACAATTTTCAACACTAAGTCTTTTGAAAAAAAGATCATTTTTTATGGCTGAAATGCCGCCCGTTTAAGATTATAGTAATCTCGAACAGTTCCCAACACTAACTCTTTTGAAAAACGTTCTTCCAAGTTGAAATGCTACCCGTTTAGGATTAGATTAATCCCGAACGATTTTTAACACTACGTCTTTTGAAAAAAGAATAGTTTTAAGCTGAAATGCCATACGTTTAGGTTTAGAATAATCTCGAACGCTTTTGAAATGCTAACCATTCGGGAATAGATTTTTTCCAACCAAAACGAAGTTTTTCAAAGCTAAAATCTGGCCCAAGTTAAACTGAAATTTCGAACCACAAAGCTTTTCTTGTAGTCGAAATACTGCTCATTTCAAACCTCAACTTCAAAAATAGGTTTCTTTTTCAAGTCCCGAGTAAGCATGAAATGCATCGAGTCGAGTCTAGTTGGAATCTAAGCCGTGTATAGTAAGTCTAGTCCATCTAAAAGTCTTAGAGGTCTTACCTAGTTCGGTCACCCAGGCCTACACCTGGGCCCAAGTCATGCATGTCATTTTTTTTAGTTTTGAGTCAGGGCACAACAACGTCTTAGCTAAGCTATTTGGAAGTTTTGTATAAACCTTAGAAACTGTTTGGTCCGCGCACGAGCTAATTACTTCAAGTACATGTCTAGTTGGGTCTAAATCCCGTACTGTGAGTCTGTCTTTAAGTCCATATGTCGCATGCATTTGTTAGGTCGTAGACCATGTCGTTAAGCTTCGAGTCTTTTCATGATTAATCTGGTCCAGTCCATTCGCATCCCGAGTTGTTACAAGTAGTGTCGAAACCGTGTCGATTTCTGAACTCGAGTCGTATATTCTCCTCCTTAAGTCAAAATCAAGTTGCAAAAGTGGGGTAACTTTCAAACCAAGCATCTGAGTCAACTCCTGAAAGGAGAAAAGTTCAAAGTCGAGGTTGGTGATTATAAGTCAGAATTTGTATTCAAGTCTTAAGTCTGAGTTGAGTCTAAGATTCGTTTTTCCACGATTATTTCTAACTCCTTCTCAAAAATCAATGAAATTGATCTTGTCTCTAATTTGATTCCATAATCCAACTGATGAAAATGCACGACGCACTCGAAGGGTGTCCCTGGGGTAGAAATACGTATTCAATTCTAAGGTGTAACACCAACTCAAGACAAAAGGGTTTCCGACAACAAAAACGAAAGGGGTTTCAATTCCATTAGTCAACTTGTGGTATACTATTCCTCTGCATTTGGAGGAGGATCCATTAATTTGGAGCTCCATAGTGGTCATGAATTTGATCGCGACCAAAAGTACGAATACTCATGGATCGCCCTTCTTGTACTCGATCGCGTGCCTAATAAGCAAACGAACTTGTCAGAGGAGTCCGGCGTGATATACATATGACCACGTGCGACCGCTCACCGTAAGATCTAGCAAAAGCCACAAAGGGCGTGGCCTATTCTCAAAAACGCAAACAAGAATACAGAAATACAAAAGATTGAGGGGCAACACGTCGGAGATCGAAGATCAAAGTCAAAATTAAAGGCGAAGCCAAAACGGTCAGAAAGTACTGTCAATTCCTTTTTAAGTCGTTCTTAAAACGGTAATGGAGACATGGTTTTGAGTTCTGAGAATCTTTGGTTTATGTAGTTGTACCCAAGCATTTAGGGTCCAGAAAGGATCCTACAACACGATACCTTAGGTGAAACCTTCGAGTGTTACACACAAGAAAAATTGCCATGTTTATGCACCTAGATCGAACTACATCGGATTTGATTTCGCTCCACGCGAATATGTAGGCAATCCTTTAGAATATGGGATACAATCCACCACCACCCATCATCTAATCTGTCATCTTGACAATTTTTTACGGGTCTTTACAAAGTCCAAATGAAGCAACTTTTGTTGAGTCTGTCTTAGTGCTCGATTTAGATTGAGATGAGAATCAATGTTCTGATAAGTAATTGTCCAGTCTTCGAATGATCTTTTTCTTAACGGGAATTGGCAAAGATGTTTACTTTGATAGTTAGTTCGCATCTCGACAAAGAATTTGCTTAGGGGGAGAACATGATACTATTAACCCACGTCTTTTTCAAACAACGTGTCAATCATCCTAAAAGACCCTGCACAGTTACTAGTCTAATCGTTATTGAAACGTTGTCTTAGGTTGAGTCGATCATGGTCGAACGTTCAAATGTCAGTTGCTCATGTCACGTTTTTGTCGCATTCATGTCACATTCGTGTCGTATTTCATGCTAACTTGGCCATGCTTCGATTTTAAAATATCTGGCATTTCAAGAACCTTTTTGCAAAATCTGGGTCGATGATCCGAGGTCAAATTTCAAATGTAGGTTAATGACCCACTTCAATTTTCAAAATGATACTTGCGGGCCGATGGCCCATTTCAATTTCTAAATGATGTCTACATTCAGAGTCGATGACTCTTCTTGATTTTTTTTAAAATGATGTTTACAACGCGGGTCGAGGATCCAATTCGATTTGATACATGCTAACCAGTACCCCGTGTCAATTTTCAAGTAAATTTTGTAGTCTAGGTGGGACCCACAATCTAACTTTAAAAAATGATGTTTTTAAACTTGGTTAATGGCTCAATTATTCGATGACCTCTTTCGATTTTCAAATGAAATTTGCTATGCGGGTCAATGACCTATCCATTTTCCAAAATAGGGGTCGATGACCTATTTTCAGATGATGTTTTGCGCTCGGGTCGATGACCCATCCACCTTTTCTTTCAAAATCGAGGTCGATGGCCCCAGTTTTCAATGACCATTATAGTTCGGGTCGATGACCTATCCGCCTTTTCCTCAAAATACGGGTCGATGGCCCCAATTTTCAAATGATTAACATAGTTCGGGTCGATATAACATAGTTCGGGTCGATGACCCATCTACTTAAATCAAAATGCGGGTTGAAGACCCATTTTCAAAAGATGTTTATAGTTCGAGTCGATGACTCATCCACTTTTCAAAATGCGGGTTGAAGACCCATTTTCAGAAGATGTTTATAGTCCGAGTCGATGACTTATCCACTTTTCAAGATGCGGGTTGAAGACCCATTTTCAAATGATGTTTATAGTTCGAGTCGATGACTCATCCACTTTTCGAGATGCGGGTTGAAGACCCATTTTCAAATGATGTTTATAGTTCGAGTCGATGACTCATCCACTTTTCGAGATGCGGGTTGAAGACCCATTTTCAAAAGATGTTTATAATTCGAGTCGATGACTCATCCACTTTTCAAGATACGGGTCGACGACCCATTTTCAAAAAAATGTTTCCAATCGACGACTCATTTTCAAAAGATGTTTACAGTTTCCAGTCGAAGACCCACCACTCTTTAATCTAAAAATATAGGTCGAGGACACAAAATTTTGAATAGGTCGAGGACACAAAAATTTTGAAATGCAAATCGAGGACGCAAATGTTGGTTTTAACTCGGGTCGATGACCCATTTCCAGCGCAATATCTATTTTAGCTCATTACTTAAAGTTCGGATCGATGATCCATCCTTTCTGTTTAAAAAGCAGGTCGAAGACCTATTTCCAAATTAATATCCTCAATTCGGATCGATGATCCATCCTTTTTGTTTAAAAAGTAGGTCGATGACCCATTTTCGAATGAAATTCGCAGCTCGGATCGATGATCCATCCCTTTTGTTTCAAAAGTCGCAGATTTCACTAGGTGAGTCGTGTGCTATGATTTGTTGTTAAGATTGAGCAGGAACGCTCCAACCGGGGGCTCTAAAGTCATCAACCTTAGACCCCGACGACAGGATGACATCCTCAAAGATGAAGAAATACTAGCAGAAGCTAAAAGAAGTGACACTTCCAAAAGAATACAGATATAGGCTTTACTCAATCGAGTAGACAAATATCTTTGTTTTGGGCCGAAGCAGCAGAAAGCTACAGGCCAGCGAGCTCGAACTACGATACGGGTTTGATTCTGTCACAACGGATACGTAGGCGCCTAAGGATAAGGCTCAACCCACACCCTGATGAAAATAAAAGCGTCCATAATCGAGTTTCAGGTATGATTTCTTCTTATGGCTGGTGAGCTTATATACACAGGTCTAAGGGACCGTAAACGACCCGCGAGGCTCTCAAGTTGTGATCTTCGATCGACTCGAGAGTCTACTTTGACTTTCGCCTGTCCAAGCCTTAGTCAAAGTGGGGGCTCTGTTGATACCCGTATCTGTCGATATGGAAATTTATAGAGAACCCGACAAACACCCAATGATGATAGGACAACTTGTATTTCGTGTCATTTATTTGAGTTCGTATTACGATGTAAGTCGGGCGCTGTCGACGTAATGATTATTATTTTAAAGGATATTTTGATTTAATAAGCTCTGTCAAATTTTATTTTGTCGCAAGTAGTGTTTTATTGAAAATAAAGCATTTTGATTTGAAAAATCATTTTAAGTAATTCGATTTGAAAAGTCGCTTTTACAAATTTGATATTTGACTTGAAAAGTCGTTTCTCATGCTTTTAAAATAGTTTATTAAATCGTATTCGACGAATTCGTTTTCTTAACAGCAAGTTTTAAAGCTCGTTTTAAGCTCGATTTTAAGAACGATTTTGAGCCCATTTCAACACGAATTTCGAGGACCTCTTCTCCCACTCCTCTCCCTCACACACCCAAGCATACACAAGCCTAAAAACCACGACCTAAACCCCCACTGGAAGCCAAAACGAGTCCAAACGCAGAGCTAATATACAACAGCTCGTAGGCCCCAAACCAGCCCTTGATTAGCTCAAACCCGACTCCAATCAGCCCACATCTGACCCATACCCCCATCCTAACTATCCTACCCTTATCACCCCTTCCCCCTTCGACTGATCAGCCCAGAAACCCAGCCAAGGAGCTCGAAATACATCAGCCCAAAACCCCATCCCCGTGCTCTGTTTTGGAGCAACCCAAAACCCGTTTTTTAAAGACCAAACTCTTGCCCACAACCAAAAGCTCGTACCTGATCCACATGACCCACGTACCCTTGCCTTAACCCTCAAGAAAACACTCCACAAAACCCTAAAACCCTCACCAAACATGTCGTGGACAGCAGCTCTAAAAGACTTGGAAAAGCTGCTCTTTTTTCCTTGAACAAACCCTACTTCTGTCCCTATATATACACACCCACCTCAAGCCTTCATTACACACGAAGTAGACAACATACATACACAAGATCAAACCACAAAAACCCCTAAAAAAGCCTCAAAGAAGTCGATATTTGCTGCATAAAAACAGAGCACGTTTTTTTCAGCTTTTCATTCTGCTGTCACGTCTTCTACCCCGTTTTTCGTGTTGAAAACACCATAGTCACTCTGATTTCTTTACCAAATCTTAAAGTTCACTTTACCACGATTCCAAAACATCTTTCGGTTCGAAATTTCGTTGAGAAACGAAGAAGTTACAAGCTTTTGAAAATCGCTGTTAGTATTGGTTCAAAGTTACGGTTTTTACAAATTGTTTCGTCGACGACGGCCCCTCGGGATAAAATATTACAATCGATTACGACTCGGATAATTGGTCAACGATACCTGTAAGTTGAGGGTGCAAAATACTCTTTTCCTTTTGTTAATTTATCGTTTTTTTACTGTTTTTTATGGCCTCTGTCGTTTTTATTACTCTCTGTCGCTCTTTTGTTCATCATCGTAGTTATTGCTTTTTATCGTTTGTTTTAGACTTATACTTTTAGCATGATTGTGGCTTGTGTGTGAGAATGTTTCGTGCCCCTATTGTTCGCTAGCATCCATGTTTAATTTCATTGTATAATATGACTTGAAAGTTCCTCGTTAGTTTGATTCTGTCTGTCTCGTTGGTTTTCTTTTATGTAATTCATTCTTATTCCTGTCATTCCTGTTGGTTTGTATAATTTGGTCTTTCGTGTTCTTTTTATTAGATTTACAATTCATGTCTGTATGATAGTTTAGTCTTCGATGGCGCTTATGTCTGTTTGTGTTTTAGTCGTTTCCGGTTATTTAAATCTACTTAGTCGTGTTTATGTCTGTTTGTGTTTGTGTTTTAGTCGTTGGTCAGAGCAACAATCTTCATGGTTAATTATTATAATTTAGTCTTCGTGTTCATTTTCAGTTGTACTCATGTCCTTTGCGTGTGTTAGTGTAAGTTTGCTAGTTGCATTTAATCATTAGACTACACGTTTAATTTGTTGGTGCTTATGTTACTTCTTTTGTTTAATTGATTAGTGGCCCACATATTTGTTTGAGTTTGTCTGTTACCGTTTGTGTATGTCCGAGTGCTTGTTAGGTGTATTTAATTATTAGTGTGTGCGTATTCTGCTATCTCACTACATTCGTATACAGAGCTTGGTTATGTTAGTCGTTTGCGCTTGTTCACGTATTAGTCATGTTTGATTATTTATTATTTATTTTATTAAATGCCGCTAACGTTTGTTAATCTATCTTATGCTGTCGGTAAGTATTTCTGTTCCTTTTCTTCGTTAGCTAGAATAGTAAATGGACCCATGTTAAATAACTTCGACGAAATTATGTGTGCATTAAACGACATAGAAAGGATGTATTTTTGTTTAGGATTAAAACGTTGTTTGCATATCCACATACGTACTCATAATAGCCATGATTTTACTTAGTAGAGACCGTTACTGTAACGGGCGGGGTTAGGCGTTAAATTAATGAAATTATTTTAAACTTCCTAACACGTAAACTCACACGAACTAATATTTGCTCCCTTGATATAACTTTACTCTATATATATATATATATATATATATATATATATATATATATATAAATATATATATCTACATATATATATATATATATATAGAATTAGGATCATTAGAGTCCACAAAAATTAGAGTCCTAGAGTCCAAATTTCGCCATCGAAAAAATGAAATTCCAACCACAAAAAATGAAATTCCAACGAAAAATGAAATTGTTGATTTTGCTTACGGTTGGCCAGGCTTGTCTGACCTAGTCCCACACCTTTTTTGAGATTTAATCTCAGCCGTTGATCATCACAATCTAATGGCTTAGATTAGGACTCTAGGACTTTATTCTATATGTGGACTCTATATAACCTACCTATATATATATATATATATATATATATATATATATATATATATATATATATATATATATATATATATATATATATATATATATGTCTTGTTTTAATTACTGTTTTCACTGCGGGCTCGTTTAGTCGAGTCTTGTAACTCCTTTATTTAGGTGAGGTCCGCCCTGCTTAAATGTGGGTGTTACAAAGTGGTATCAGAGCGGCGACCCTGTTATTAAATGAACCTAAAATGAATTCTAAAATGAACATAGGAGAGTTGTGTCTTAAAATGAATGTAGGAATTAAAATGAACCCCATGAAAAGGAATGGTGATCCAAGCAACACCAGGGTTAGAGGGACGACCCGAAACCCTGGGTGGGAGACGTCCCTAGAGAGCTTGGTAGCCACGAATCGGAATGGTATCTATGAGGATAGTATTAGTGGGGTGTGCTTATGTGCTGTTGATATGCTTGTATGTGTGTGTTGTGCTGTAACACCCCGTGTTAATACGTATATTAAATTTCTAAAAATCTTACGAAATAATAATATTTCGCTCGCTAGAGCATCAACACTTGAATTATATTTTCTTGTAATTAATTGGTCACAATAATTCATGATCATTTTTAATTAAACCTTAATTACATGTATAAAAACGTCGAATAAATTATCAACCCATCGATTACAATATCGATAATAAATTTTGTCGCGCAAAACGAAACCGAAAAAGCTACTCACATTGGTTAGAGTGAAGCTCACTTTAAATCTAATCAAATAAGCATCTTTCCCCACTTAATGCTAATGACACTTTTTATGCAACTTGATATAGAACGCGTTGGTTCTTTAGAAACGTTGCAGCGGAATTTGTAACTGTGAGTACGTATGCAACGTGAGGTTGCTGTTTTTGGGTGGAAACGCAACGTGAGGTTGCAAATAAGATGGATAATGCAAGTTCTTTATAACAAGAACTGATAAGTAAGCAATCTTGATCAATCCTCGCAAGGAATTCACTTGATTAGCTAAATCTCAACCTCGCAGGGAAGAGTTTGAAATCAATCTCGCAAGAAAGAATTCAAGGGTTTAAACTCGCAAGTTTAGGCAAAGTATAAAACTTTATTGATAATTCAATGTATGATAAGATATGAAAATAAGGTCACAAGCCGGCCCTATTTATAGTACTCTAAAACAACTATATTGGCCCTAATATAATTAGGAACCAAATTATTCATATCATCAATTAAGACTTTCCTAATTCTATTTAGGAAACATACTAACAAAATTAAATAAAATCAACTAGATTATTCCTAACACAATTAGGAAATTTTCCTACTTTATTTGCAAGTAAATAAAGAAAATAAACTAAGAATAATTAAAGTTATACTAGCTGATTCCTACGGACTAATATAAGGAAAGCGTGTTGAGTTGTACACGTTTTCCAGCGTTTCCAGCTAGTCTGTGGGAAACGCGTCTGTGTTTCCTGTGAGTTTCCAGGAACCTTCAAAGTCTGCGTTTCCGTCTGCGTTTCCAGCTTCCATTCCTGCGTTTCCAGTGTAACAACCCGGATTTTCCAACAAAATAAAATGAAGAAATAAAAGGGATTTACAAAAGAAAAGGAAGTTAAAACGAGCCACGGTGGCGGAAACACCGTGGAATCCGGATCATTACTCACTAAACAACTAAACGAACTATAAAAGGTAGGCCTTAAGGCCTAGAAGTGGGGAGTAAATACCCCTTACAAAACCAGCTCAAAAATGAAAGTAAGATAACGATAATAAAACTAACCATCCTAACAAGTCTAGACCAAAATCACTTCAAGGCTAGCTATAGGTCATCCTCACGGCATCCTCACTTGACAAACCCGATCCCGCGCTAACCTGCCACAAAGAATGCAACAGCCACAATCAGTGGGGAGTAACTAGGTGCTCCCCAGTCATATTTCAACATAACCAAAATAGACAACAATACAACCCAAATGTAGAATAAACATAAATCAACCTCAGGCTAACCCATTAGTTAACCAACTCAACTGGCCTATGGCCTATAATTAAAGTATAAGCAAACAACCATCTTACAAATCATACAACCCAAATATAACTGATTCACTATAATTATTTAAGCTCAACCTGTCATCAACAAAGTGACAATCAACAATCAACAATCAACAACGCAAGAGAAAGCACGGAGAACTGGGTAACCACATAACCGTGAATCACCCCGGACCTCACCCTAACCGGTGATACCTCCAAACCCTATGGCAGAACCACATAACCGTGAATTCCCTTTCAATGGACCCACATAACCGTGAAATCCTCAACACTGTCTTAATTTGGCCAAATCTCACCATAACCGGTGATTTACATACAACTTACCATAGTCTCTAACCATAACCGGTTGAGAACCCAAAGGGCGGTATCCGTCCTACAAAAGACGTTGTATCTCCTCACGCACGAGCCATAACCGTACCCGTACGCACACTTAACCCAAGCATACAAACAAGCCAATTCAATAACCTGAATTAACTCATAACCAACATAAGCCAATCCAATAACCTGAATCAACTCACAACCAACATAAGCCAATCCAATAACCTGGATCAACTCACAATCAACATCAATTTAATTATTCCTTTACTCAAAATCATCACAATGTCCATCATATACACAACTACAACATAATTGACCCCTTTTGTAACCAATCTCAACACTAACCATAATCAACATGTTAAATACGGAGTAATAACCATAAGAACTCAAGAGTAGCCTTAATAAATCATTATAATTCCCCAAAGTGATCATCTTTAATCAACTTAATAACAATATAACCCAAATTTAATATGACAAACATCCCAATTCATTCCATTAGACACAATAGTGTGAGACCATCGCAATTAAAACCAAAGATCATAATTTCATAGCACAACCAACCCAAAGATCATAGCTTTACACACATAACAACAACCAATTCATCCTCAATCAGTCATATGGTCTCACACAAGTTAAAATATGTCTAGGGCTACACCTAGTTACCTTTTCCAAACAAGCCCAAGAAAAGCACAGTTTTCACCCCTTCTGTCCAGACGCGATAACAGCCGATCCAGAGCTCTAAATGAAAAACTGAACGGTGAAAAGGTAGCCCTAAGAGTTAGGAATATGCTCACAAAAGTTCAGCAAAATCGGACGGTCGGATCTTCGGCGATCTTCAGTTTAGTTCACCTGGGTCAGAGAAATCCGAACTTGTGGTTTTCTCTCCAATCCTCTCCTATTGATTAGGGCACACATAAATCATACAATACATAAGCACACCACAATAAACACATATAATAACAAAATTTACAGAAAACTATACCAAGAGTAGAGGATTACCAAAGGATTAAGCAAGGAAGAGATTAGAATCAATTAGGGTTTGATTAGGAGATGAATTGAATGAATTTTATGAGATGTTTTGATGAGAACTAATGAGAGAATGAATAGAGAAAAGAGAGGCTAGGATTGAATGAGAAACATCAGAAATAATAAAAGAGGAATTAGGGTTTAAAAAGCCTTATAAGTATAAAGAGTTTCGTGTATAAAACAAACACGAAAACTGATCCGTAAAACAGACCAGAACCGGTCGGTTCGGTCCTGAACCGGTCGGTTCACATCGTAAATTTGGCAGTTGCGACGGCGTCGAAAAAATACGCAGTTTAGCCTTTTGAATCGCCTGAATCGGAGTCCGTATGAGGAAATTACACCGTTTTTAAGCCGACATTCGCTTTTAAGTTCTGACTACAGTCTCGCTTATTCTACGAGCCAAAAATAACAAAATTAAGAGGAATGAAATACGAATTTAACGAAATGAATTATTTAAATAAAAGGGGAAAAGTCGGGGTGTTACATCCAGCTTCTCCATTGTGTTTCCAAGTTGAAGGTACCGAGAGACGCCGTGCCACCTCTTCTCGACGCCCCGCTCGCGCCCGCCCTCGAGGAATGTCATGGGGCGGAATGCACGGCGCGGGAAAAATGCAAAAATGCCTGCTCGCAGGGCTTGCTTTGCTCGAGGATTCTTTTATTAATGGGCGAGTGTCATTGCATGTGATTATAACAAAAAGAAATATGAAAATCCTTTTGAAATGTATTTTTGGAGTCGCCACCAAATATTTAAAGGAATTTGGAACCTCTTCAGCGCGTCTTAAAATCATAAGACGTGGGGGTCTCAGATTTCAAGGTGCGTCGATACCTATCCTTCTGAGGTTATCGTGAAACCAGAGAGGATTCGGAGTGAGGTTACCTTTTGAAAGTTTTGACAAAATGTATTATGAAAACTGTAATAAAAAAGCCTACGTAAAAGTAGTCTTACTAATTTGAAAACAAATGTTTTAATTTCAATATTTGGGCTAATAGGACGCTACGTACGGATGCAAATATGTGACTCGACAAATATGTAAAATAAATGTAAGCCGTCAAAGCTATGACGATTTGCTATAGGAAATATACGTAAGATTAATAATTCATTGTATTTGAATTACTAAATAAACGTTATTCTCCGACTTGTGTTCAATTCTAAGATTTTATAAAACCCTCGGTTTTGCATGTTTAAGTGACTATATGAAACGGTACTGTTAAATGTCGAATCCGTGTTTTAGTCGTAACTTAATGCATGAATCGAGAATTTGCATAATGTAAAAGTGGTGTTTAATTTAGTGATTTTGAGTCGTTTATTTATGCGATATTGGCAAGGTTTAAACGAATTTTTCAATTCGAATTACTACAATCGTATTGCGAATACGGGTTCGTTAGTACCAATATCGAGGTGGGTTAAAGTAACCCTTTAACGTCCAAGTCTCAAACGTCTAATCCAAAGGTAAAGTTTCTTTACCTTGAAATGCAAAGACGGTTTTTAGAGTGGAAAATTTATAAGTGCGAGAGGCTTTATATATGTGTATTAGTATTGTATTGGATTGAATTGATTATAAGTGTTGTTGTTGTGAATTTGTTGTCCGAATGTGTGTTTAAATGAATGTATAAGGGCTGCTATTTATAGCAAATGCTTCATGTTTCATGTATAATTGCTCAGAAAATCGCCAGTGAACCAGCGATTATATAAAAAATCGCCAGTATGTAAAACAGAGGAGGGAAAATCGCCAGTGCACAGGCGATTTTTGGGCTTGTTCTGACAGTTTTTGTAGCGCCGTATTTCGTATGACATGTTTCCGTAGGTGTGTATCATTGTGTTGGCCAATTGATTGACTTTCAAGGCCTTGATACGTCCACTTTGTACAAGTTGATCCATCAACTTGGTATAAGTTGACTCTCTTGGCTCCGTTTTCGTGTTTCGTGTTTCGGTTTTTCGTCGTGTTTTTCGGTTTTGGCTCGAAATAAAATAATATTATAATATATTATTTTACGATATTGTGAAACTTTGTTTTGTAAGAATGTGACCCGGGACGCATTTTGGTCCGCTTCGGGTGCTTGGGCCTTTTTGCGTGTCTTGGGACGTTTTTGTGTGTTTGGGTCGTTTTTGTGTTTTTGGGCCATTTTTGTGACGCGTTTAAACGTCGTGCTTGTGTGTATTGTGTCGACTTACGATTAAAAATGAATAAATTAATATTCATTTTTACGAAATATGCAAATTCAAATTAATACGTTAAAAATGACTAAAATGTTTTAGACACTTATGTACCGTTTCGTCTTATTTTAAAACATGCATGAAAAGTCCTTTTCGTCATCGGGTTTGTTTTTGGGGGGTACGGATACGGGTATCTACAGAGCCCCAGTTTGGCTGAGCTTGGACTAAAGCGCTAGTCAAACTTTAAAAGATAGTATCTGGACCATTACAGTCTCGATACTACCTGGCGACGCTAAGTATGTGTCTCGGGGAGAGACGAGGACTTAGTGTCGGGAATGCGGGGAGGGACGGCATGTTTAAGAACATGACGGTCCTGCATGTTTAAGGGCTTGCAGGCCTGCTGTTGTTTGAATATCGTTTGATGGCGCTTTGTAACTTGGCCGTCTCCTGCGTCTTGCGTTGTCTGCTGTGTGCTTGTTTCTGCACTCGTGACTTTGATTTTTTTTTTTTCGCAGAAAGCATGGGTGTCTGCATTCTTGGAAGGAATTCGTGTTCCTGTGTTTTGATTAGAATGAAAAGTGCGTATTTTTGTTTTTGATTTATAAAAAGTGTATGTACTTGAAAAATATACGTGTTTACTCGTGAGGAGTATACGTATTTTTGATTTTTAACTCGTAAAGAGTGTCTGTGTTTTGAAAAATATACGTATTTGATTCGTGAGGAGTATACGTATTTTGATTTATAACTCGTGAAGAGTAGTGTCTGTGTTTAAAAAATATACGTATTGAACTCGTGAGGAGTATACGTATTTTTGATTTTTAACTCGTAAAGAGTGTCTGCGTTTGAAAAATATACGTATTGAACTCGTGAGGAGTATACGTATTTTTGATTTTTAACTCGTAAAGAGTGTCTGCGTTTGAAACATATACGTATTAAACTCGTGAGGAGTATACATATTTTTGATTTTTAACTCGTAAAGAGTGTCTGTGTTTTGAGAAATATATGTATTTGATTCGTGAGGAGTATACGTATTTTGATTTGTAACTCGTGAAGAGTGTCTGTGTTTGAAAAATATACGTATTGAACTCGTGAAGAGTATACGTATTTTTGATTTTTAACTCGTAAAGAGTGTCTGCGTTTGAAAAATATACGTATTGAACTCGTGAGGAGTATACGTATTTTTGATTTTTAACTCGTAAAGAGTGTCTGTGTTTGAAAAATATACGTATTGAACTCGTGAGGAGTATACGTATTTTTGATTTTTAACTCGTAAAGAGTGTCTGCGTTTGAAAAATATACGTATTGAACTCGTGAGGAGTATACGTATTTTTGATTTTTAACTCGTAAAGAGTGTATGCGTTTGACAAATATACGTATTTAACTCGTGAGGAGTATACGTATTTTTGATTTGTAACTCGTAAAGAGTGTATGTGTTTTGAAAATATACGTATTTACTCCAACAACAATTCAATTATCGTAGTTAATTTGTTAAGCGACTGGGGTTACATGAGATTCTGTGTGCGAACTTGATTATGGCATAAATTTTACTTCAAATAATCCAATTGAGTAAACCTACTGATATTAAATAAAAATGTAAAAAAATAAAACGTACAATTACATTGTAACACCTCGTGTTTTTGTAACACAATTTTATAAAAGAATTTAACTCCTTAAATTAAATTCATTCTTTTTCCTTATAATAAAAATGCGTCTGAATTTTTTTCGCCAAATAACACTAAGTTTCAGAAGTCTAAATTTAAAATTTTTGAAAAATGAAATATATTGTATTATCTTTAGAATTCAAAAAGAAACACAATTCAAAATTTTATAAAAGTCAACACAAAACTTATATCGTCTTTCAAATTTCACAATGGTCAAGCCTAGTTTACTATTCATAAAGATAAAAGTAAAACCTTTTATTCATAAAATTTAATTTCGAACACTTTTGATTTTCGAATAAAAGTGGACCCTTATAATTTTTTTCTCGTCGTTGAAATTAAAGTCAACGATTTCAAACACTACAATTTTCATCGCGACTAAACTAAAACTATTTTATATACTTCGAATTCGAACTTTATTTTTACATATTTGAACTCGGTAAATAAAACGACGTATCGACGACAAATTTTTCGACGACAAATTTCGGCGCGCAAAACGAGGCCAAATGGGCCAAGTGGCCGAGCCACTTAGAGGTGACTAAGTCACCTAATTTTCTTCAAAACTTACTTAATTACACAAAATACTTAAGATCAAACTAGTTAGTTAAATAATAATCATTTTGATTTTTATTTATTAATTCTAATTTCTTAATATCTAATTACTATTTCGATTTGATTTAACTAGCACTTTCGCTAAATATCGAAATAATGAGTCACACTTATTTTAATCTGATAAACTTTTTCACGGTTGATTATAATCATTTAAATCGTTAACATTCAATGAAAAAAATAAGCATTTCGACCAAATAAATTTTTATTCAAGTTTCGAGGGTTTTAAACCCAATTTTTGTTTTGATCACCTTTCGATGTTTAGTTTCATTTTTATTTTCGATCATACTTCGAAACATTATTTTAAGACCATATCTTTTATTTCGAGACTTTTCGCGTGCGCGCAAATCGAAAATTTCAAAAACGAAAATCGGGCCACTTGTGTGTGTGTTGGCCGACCTCCCCCTTGTGCACTCTACAAGTTATCCTCTTCCATTTTTTCTTACACAAGCATGCTCCTACATGACTTACACACCTATTTTTCATCATCACTTCATTAGCTTATTTTAGTTTAATGTTTACACATTTACAATACACAAATACAATACAATACATTACTAATACATTCACTACAACACAATTCATTTGCGCACAAACACAAAAGAACTACTAAGTCTTTTCTCTCTAATAAAAACTACTCTAAACATTAGTAAGACAATCTTCATCTTCAACCTCAAGCTTTCTTATGATCTTCATCTTCAACCTTCCTTTTCTTCTTTAAATATTTATTTTCTTGTCTTTAATTTCCTTAAACTCTTAAATAAATTCTCCACCAATTTATTTAGTAATCACTTCCTCTTTTTACTTGTCAATATTTAAGAACATAAATAAAAGTAGATAAAATCAATACATCACCTAAACATAAAAATACTACTACACTTTAAATTTCTAGTTTAGTTAGTTCTAGTTAAAATAAATTACTAACTTATTTATTTGCATTTGTATGTACTAATCTACCAAAAGAAGAGGAGCACGGTGGAGGCATCGATCTTAGCATTTTCGACCATATTAACGATCCCGATAATTGCTAGGCTTTTGATTCACTAACCTAATTAAGCTGCTCTCGCACACTATAATTGCCATGCACAATCTATTTTCCTAATTGATGTTTTGAGTGTTTGCATGATTTATATTATCACCTAGGTATTGTATGTTAAATTAGAAGGCAAAAATCGAGAAATAAAATTTGTTGACCACCTAATATGCTCACGGCATCACCCTTTGTTTTTGGTTAATTTTTCGTTTTAAATTTTGTTAATCACATGCTTAAAAGACTATAATAAATGAGTACTAAAAATGTTATTCATATGTTGATGTTCAATTCCTTATATTTTATTTTGTTATTAAATGATATGTATTTGAAATGATTTACTTTTGTTTGTTAATGTTTTATTATAAATTTCACTTATGTTAATTATACTTATGATATAAAGGATATTAGATATAGAATTAGTAGTATAAAAATCAAAAATAAAAACTTGTGAAACTAAATAGAGGGCCACGGTTTTGTGAGGATTTTTGGACCAATTTTTAGTTTTAATTTTTGTAAATAACATGTTATGTTAGTTTAGGTAAATTAGACTTGTTGGTAAAATTTGAGAAATTTATATGATGATATGAAAATTTGAGTATTTGATGTTCATATGAAATACATAAGTGTTCTTCATTTCTTCATGTGTAATTGATATTTTAGCTCATTTTAATTTATAATATTTTTATGTGTGTTGTTATTTATTGCTTTTATTAACTAATAAGTAATTACAAAACTAAATATATAAGTTAAATAAGCTAAATCTTTAAAATATAAAAGATAGAAATTTAAAGTGAGTAAAAACACTATTCATAAACATAATAAATTATTTAGTGAAATTTCATTTTAGTTTAAATCACTTTTGTATAAACTAAATAATTAGTATATAAAACTTTAAGTCAAAAACCGATAAATTAGAAAACGAAAATAAAATACGTAAGTGTAAGCTAGGCCACGGTTTTTGGTGAGTTTTTGGACCTAAAATGATTTTGTCACTTTTTATTTTTATCACTTAAGTAATTTAATTTGTTAAAGTAATGAATTATTAATAAAAACAAAAAAGAAATAAATAGCCAAAATAAATAGAGGCCTCGGTTTATACACTAAAATTGGACCAATTTTTGATCAAAATGAATTTGTCACTAAGTCACTAAATTTGAATAGTAATTAGGATTATATTAGATTGTATAGTAAATCGTTAATAAAAAGAATCGACGAAACCGATAAAAATAAATGTTACGTATATTAAAATGAACAAATTCGAGTGTTACTACCTTTGCTTAAATTTGGATGTGGACATACGGACTATTTAAAATGAACTACGATAACCTCGCTAAAAATGGAAACCGTTAAAATTTTAGTTAAGTATATGACTAAACTTAACCGACTTTCGCTTTTAAAATAATGTAACACCCCGTGTTAATTTAACACAATTTGATAATGTTGGAGTATGTGTCCTCCACAATAGTGCGATTACTTAATAAATCTCAATTAAGGAATACATGGGGATAATCCTGTATTATTGTCAATTGATTAACGTAAATCAATAACGGTTGGCTGACTAGAGTTTGACGTTATTGTCGTGAGAACGGCGGTAATCAATTGATCCCTTTAAGTCACACCTATAGGAACGTACTCCAAATATTTAAGCTAATTAATTGTATGAGATACGATTAAATTAGTAACTTGATGAATCGACTGACGGTTAGTCAATGTATTAATTTAGAGAGAAATCGAGTTGTGAACTCGGATGGTTTAATTTTATATCGATAAAATTATTAGAGGAGATAAGAATTAGTGATTAAACGTTAATTCACTAATTATGTATATTTTACTAATGAGATTAGTGAAAGTATATTTTTAATATATATGTAAGTGTACATGTATATTAAGGAAGAGTTTAATTAATTTACACTTTATTATATTAGATAATTAAGTGATAAATTATAAGTATTTGTGGGACAAATATTGAAAAACAAAATGGACCCATATGAGTCATGTTGGACGTCCAAATGGGCAAGCAAGAGGAGAAGATTCTCTCTTGTCTTATTCTATTTTGTTTGCTTTTCTTTTGCATGCAAATAACATAATGATTAACATGCATAGAATCACTCTTCACAAGAAACACACTCTTCCCTTCTCTACATGCAATGGGCCGAAAAAAAAAGAGTGTCTAGCACACTTCTTTTTTTGCTTGTTTTTCTATAAAAACATAAGGCCTTAGAAAGAAAAGCATCTTATTCTTTTCTTCTCCATATCTCTCACCATTTCTCTCTAAAAATATAATACTCTCTTTATAATATTTTTACTAAGAGTTAGTAATAATATTATAACATATTATCAAGTCATACTAAGTGATTTCTAGTCCAATATCCTTAGTATTTTTGGAGTGTTCTTGGGTGCATCTTTTAGGAGGTTTCCTTCTTTGGGAACTCGGGTTTTTGGAGGATCATCCTAAGCTTTGCTCAAGAAACAAAACTAGAAAGGAGTTCTAGTTTTGTGCCCTAATTTCCCTTTTAAGAAAGGTATAAATTTCTAATCTTGTAAACAAAGTGAATTTGTTCTACATAGATCTTGCTAAATCAAATTAGAGTAATTTGATTTACACTAATATTTGATTAGTGATTGGATGAGATCCCTTCAAGTGGTATCAGAGCCAAGGCTTGTAGTTACAAATTTTTTTTTTTTTTTTTTTTTGGAGTTTTATATATTTATTGAGAATAAATATGATAAAATCCGAAAATGGTGTTAAAAGTTGTTTTAACACGAGATTTTTATTGCATGTAAAGTTTCTGGTCTCATGAAGTTACTGGTCAAATTTCGTAATTTTTGAAATTTGTTTGCTAATTAAAATGATTTTTATACAAAACCGAGTCAAAAAATGAGTTTTTGGCTAAAATAATTACTATAAATAGTTATAGTTCAAATCTGGTCACGAAATTTTTACACAGTGATATTTCATATTTATACATTCTGCATGTAAATTTTCAATATTTATTCCTATTTTTGTTTTGAATATTTATTCCTATTTTTGTTTAAAATCGGTATGATATGCATTTTATGTCCAAAAATATAATAAACGTTGTTTTCTGGACATGAAATTTATACCAATATTTTTATACATTATGAGGATGCTCTCGTATAAATTTGGAATTTTTCCTCACTGTTTTAGACGTTTTCTTGATTTTATGAGTTAAAATCAATGAAATCGTATGTTATTTTATATAAAATAATTCGTAAATATTTTCTGACCAAACTTTTGATTTCTGATATTTTGGAAGTGTTCCAGAATATACAAATTTTTGTCAAAATAAAAATAATTTTATTTTATTTTATTTTGATTTTATAAAGCTTTATTCATAAAAAGTTATGATTAAAGTACATCTAATTAGCAAATGACCAAGTTTATGAACTAAAATCACCATGAATTAGTGAAAACTAATTGTGAGTGTTCTAAATCAGTTTAGAAGTTTTAGTTCAAGCTTAAAAGGTGTTTTAAGCATTATTGATTAATATAAGATTAATCGATAAAAAAATGAGATCGGTTTGAAACGAATTAATACGATTATTGTTTAAGGCGATTTTGGCATGTTTTTATTTATAAGCTTTACATTATGCATGTTTGGATGAATGTTTATTATTGAATCAAGTCCATATGAAGAGGGACCAAAGGAGTTGGTTTCCAATTTGTAACTCCTTGTATTTTTAATTACTTTAGGTGGCCATACTAGGTTTATGTTAGTTTCATGCTTACTTTATCATGCTTGTTTGATTGCTTATTTTCCGCACACATGCCAAAATCGCCATGCATGCCACGATATCCCTCTCCGATTGTCGATTTATGTCACGATTCTTAAATTAGTTCACTTATAAAGAATTTTAATGACTAAAATTGACAAGATCACCCACATTATTTATCAAAATGAATTGAGATTAAGCCTTTCCAAATATAGCGACTATGAACCCCATGTTCGTGAGGACCTCCGCGACGTGGAACCTTGTTACCATGGGTAAGTAGTGGGAGGAAGTCCCTTGCTAATTTGGTTTGAACTCAACCGAATAAGAGTTATTTGGGGCTAATCGATGCATTTTATAGAAAATCATCAACCAAGCATTCTAGTGTAGAATTAGTCAAGTGTTGACTTATCGTTTTTATATAAAAGGAAACATGAGATGTCTAATTTTATATGAAAAACGAGTCTTGGAATCATTTATATAATTTCGTGGGAGATCATTATATAAATGGACATTTGTTTTAAAAAGTGTTTTAGCAATTGTCATCATATACAATGAATGTTAATATATTTCCTCATTTTTGTTGTAGAATTATTTATTTGAAATCGCAATGACAACATCAACTCCCGCACCCATTTTGGGTAAAGTTTCATGGTTGAGAATCGTGATGGATAAATGTATCCTAAAAGATGACGGTAGCAACTTTGTCGAATGGGATTCGACGATAAGGGGCGCCGCTCAATCCAACAATGTGCTTAAGTACCTTACCGAACAACCTCCCGCCAAACCCGGACTTAGGGCCACCGAGGCGGCACGAGCCGCCTACGATGAGCACCTAAAGGTTGACAATGACGTTAAAAATATGTTGATTTGGTCAATGTCACCCACTCTCAAACTTCGCTTCGTTACTCACAAAAGTGCATATGAGATATTCACTAGAGTGACGACGATGTGCTTCAACCAAGAGAGCATGAAAGTGAATGAGATTGAGAGAAAAGATGTTCTTTCAATGAGATTGAAGAACAAAAACATTGGGGTTATGAAAGGGAAGAGAGCTTATAAAGCTCGGTTCAAGGAAGATAAGGGTAAGGGGAAGGCTATTGAGAATAGCAAGCCCAAACCCGGTCGTTGGAAGCGCAATTGTCCCAAAGTCTTGAAGGAAAAGAATGATGGATGTGCGACATCCAAAGATATTGTTCCTTCTAGTCTTTATATGATTGACATAAATCATGCTTACATTTCTACATGGGTATTGGATACCGGATGTGGATCTCATCTTTGCAATAGCTTGCAAGGAATGAGAAATGTGCGAGTACTAGCCAAGGGTGATGTAGATCTCCGCATGGGTAATGGAGCTAGAGTAGCGGCCGTTTCCGTGGGAACCTATGTACTCGCTCTAGCTAGTGGTTTAAAGTTGTATTTGAATAACTGTTATTTTGTACCAACTCTAACCAAAAACATTATCTCCATCTCCGTGTTAGATGCGGAAGGCTTTTGTTTTATGATTAAGGACAACCGTTGTACTTTTTCATTTAATGAAATGGTTTATGGTGAAGCCATTTCAATTGGAGGTATTTATGTTTTGAATGATGTCAATGATGTTTATCATATAGAGAAGAAGAGGCTCAAAACAAATGAATCAAACAAATCCTACCTTTGGCATTGTCGTTTAGGTCACATAAACGAAAGACGCATAAAGAGACTTGTTGAGACCAAGGTTCTCAAACCATTTGATTACGAATCATATGGTACATGCGAATCTTGCCACTTATGCAAGATGACTCGTCAACCCTTTGGCGGTAAAGGGACACGAGCTAGTGAGGTTTTAGGACTTATACATACCGATGTGTGTGGTCCATTAAACATCACCGCTAGAGGAGGATATCATTACTTCATTACTTTTACCGATGACTTAAGTAGATATGGTTATATCTACTTAATAAGGCATAAAAGTGATGCTTTTGAGAAATTTAAAGAATTTCAAAATGAGGTTGAGAACCAATTAAACAAAAGGATAAAAGCACTACGATCGGATCGTGGTGGCGAATATCTAAGTAATGAGTTTGATTCACATCTCAAGAATTGTGGTATAATATCACAACGGACTCCTGCGGGCACACCACAATTGAATGGTGTTGCAGAAAGGAGAAACCGAACCTTGCTTGACATGGTTCGGTCTATGATGAGTCAAATTGAGCTTCCTGGTTCATTTTGGGGCTTTGCATCATTATCTCATTGTTTTCTCACTAAATCGAAGTCCGACTAAAGCGGCCAATAAGACTCCATATGAGATATGGACGGGAACGGTTCCCTATTTGTCATTCATGAGAATTTGGGGATGTGAGGCATTCGTCAAGAATAAAACTGACGATAAACTCGCTCCAAGGTCTGACAAATGTCTATTTGTAGGTTATCCTAAGGAAACCTGTGGTTATTACTTCTACAACCCTCACGAGAACAAAGTGTTTGTGGCTCGTGATGCTGTTTTTCTAGAAAATGAATTTATTTCTAAAGAACAGAGTGGGAGAAAATTTGAACTTGATGAAGTTCAAGAGCCACAAACCGAGACAGAAAATGAGGAAACTGTTCCCTCGTCTTCTAACACGGTTATAATCCCTAGGAGGTCAGGAAGAATTAGTTATCAACCTGACCGCTACCTCGGTAACATTGAGGAGGAGGGTGATTTGTTGTTATTCGAAAGCAACGAACCCTCAACCTACAAGGCGGCTATAAGTAGCCCCAACTCCGAACAATGGCTTGAGGCCATGAAATCCGAAATGGATTCTATGTACGAGAACCAGATTTGGGACTTGGTAGATTTACCTGAAGGAGTGAGACCCCTTCAGTGTAAATGGATATTCAAAATCAAACTCGGCATAGATAAACATATAGATGTTTACAAAGCTAGATTGGTGGCAAAGGGTTTTTCACAAGTCCAAGGTATTCATTATGATGAAACCTTTGCACCGGTTGCTATGCTTCGATCCATAAGGATAATCTTAGCGGTTGCCGCATTTCATGACTATGAGATATGGCAAATGGATGTAAAAACCGCCTTCTTGAATGGGATTCTAGAAGAGGAAGTGTATATGACACAACCTGAAGGTTTTATAGATACATCCAACCCTAAGAAAGTTTGCAAGCTTAAGAGATCGATTTATGGTCTTAAGCAAGCATCGAGGAGTTGGAATCACAGATTCGATCATGTTATCAAACAACATGGATTCGCTCGAAGTGCCGAGGAACCTTGTTTGTACATGAAGTTTAGTGGGAGCAAGGTGACTTTCCTTGTTTTGTATGTGGATGACATACTATTGATTGGAAATGATATTCCAAGCCTGAACTCGGTAAAGGTGGAATTGGGAAACCATTTCCAAATGAAGGACTTGGGAGAGGCACAACGCATCTTGGGTATCCGGATCTATAGAGATAGATCCAAAAGGATACTAGCATTAAGTCAAGAAACTTATATTGATAAGATTCTTGATAGGTTCAATATGAAAGACTCCAAGAGAGGCTTTCTTCCGATGAGTGTAGGAATAACATTGAAGAAATCTCAATGTCCTACGACTCCTGCGGAAATTGAACGCATGAAATTGATCCCTTATGCTTCCGCTGTAGGATCAATCATGTATGCTATGATGTGCACTCGTCCTGACGTCGCTTTCGCTTTGAGCATGACGAGCCGGTATCAAGCTAATCCCGGTGAGAGTCACTGGATAGCTGTAAAGAACATCCTTAAGTACTTGAGAAGAACTAAGGATTCGTTTCTAGTGTTTGGAGGAGAACTTGAGCTACGTGTAAAGGGTTACACGGATGCAAGTTTCCAAACCGATGGGGATGATCTGAAATCCCAATCCGGCTATGTCTTTATGTTGAATGGAGGAGCTGTTTGTTGGAAGAGCTTCAAACAGAGTGTCACTGCGGATTCTACAACGGAAGCTGAATATTTGGCGGCATCTGAAGCTGCTAAAGAAGCTGTGTGGATTCGGCAATTCTTGGATGGACTAAGAGTAGTCCCTAGTGCCGTGGATCCTGTCACTGTTTATTGCGATAACAGTGGGGCTATTTTCCAAGCAAAGGAGCCCAAGTCTAGTAACAAGTCTAGACACGTTTTGAGGAAATACCATGTTATTAGAGATAATGTGGAGAGGAAGGAAATTGATATTTGTAAGGTTGGGACAGACGATAACATCGCTGATCCTTTAACCAAGCCTCTTTCGAGGGCTAAGCATGACGCGCACACCGCCTCCATGGGGTCAGGCGTATGCCAGATTTCCTTTAGTTTCGTAATATGTAATTGAACGATGTATCTTATTACATATATGAAAATAACATTCATTGTTTTTATATTAAGTCATTATGAATGCATACTTTGTTTATCCGAATATTTGTGTGACAATTTTGAACGTATTCAAGTGAACGGTATAAACTAAGTATTTGGTCCCTAGTCTCTCACATGAGGTGACGTCTCGGAGAGACTAGATTGCAAGTCGATCGATGGTAGGTTCAACACCATAGGGTCATATGAGATGACTGATCGTTTGCATAGACAGACTGTGAAAACACTCTGTCGGGCAGTGACGCTTATAGAATTCCTTTTCAATGAGATTGAAACCTGGTCGTGGTGGGAATTTCTATAGTATTCCTTTGAGTCAATTCTTTGACTGGAAACTGATTGTCTGAGTCAGTGCAGTTTCCGAGTGACTTTCATTTTTGTCCTAAACCATGCCGTGAAAGGGGGTTATAAGGACATCTTTGGGGTCATGGTGATCTGCATTATACAGTACAATCGAGTGGAAGGGAAATGTCCACCCTTGTCGGGGTAAAACATCTTTGGGCCACTCGAGGAGAAATCGCTGAAAATGCGTGGCCACGCTCGGTAAGAATCTACGGTAGATTCCCCGGTCAGACAGCTACTCTCCCTATCGAGGAAACCACTCATGATATATATCTCAGGATGCAAGTACGACCTGTAAGACACCTTGCATTGAGTGGGAGATGTGAAACGGACATGAGAATTGGTAATGCACAACTTGTCTCGGACAAGTGGGAGATTGTTGGAGTATGTGTCCTCCACAATAGTGCGATTACTTAATAAATCTCAATTAAGGAATACATGGGGATAATCCTGTATTATTGTCAATTGATTAACGTAAATCAATAACGGTTGGCTGACTAGAGTTTGACGTTATTGTCGTGAGAACGGCGGTAATCAATTGATCCCTTTAAGTCACACCTATAGGAACGTACTCCAAATATTTAAGCTAATTAATTGTATGAGATACGATTAAATTAGTA
This sequence comes from Dianthus caryophyllus, assembly GCA_023091065.1. Taxonomy (NCBI): domain Eukaryota; kingdom Viridiplantae; phylum Streptophyta; class Magnoliopsida; order Caryophyllales; family Caryophyllaceae; genus Dianthus; species Dianthus caryophyllus. The sequence continues at coordinate 23,571,852 of CM041527.1, forward strand.
ACTTGATGAATCGACTAACGGTTAGTCAATGTATTAATTTAGAGAGAAATCGAGTTGTGAACTCGGATGGTTTAATTTTATATCGATAAAATTATTAGAGGAGATAAGAATTAGTGATTAAACGTTAATTCACTAATTATGTATATTTTACTAATGAGATTAGTGAAAGTATATTTTTAATATATATGTAAGTGTACATGTATATTAAGGAAGAGTTTAATTAATTTACACTTTATTATATTAGATAATTAAGTGATAAATTATAAGTATTTGTGGGACAAATATTGAAAAACAAAATGGACCCATATGAGTCATGTTGGACGTCCAAATGGGCAAGCAAGAGGAGAAGATTCTCTCTTGTCTTATTCTATTTTGTTTGCTTTTCTTTTGCATGCAAATAACATAATGATTAACATGCATAGAATCACTCTTCACAAGAAACACACTCTTCCCTTCTCTACATGCAATGGGCCGAAAAAAAAAGAGTGTCTAGCACACTTCTTTTTTTGCTTGTTTTTCTATAAAAACATAAGGCCTTAGAAAGAAAAGCATCTTATTCTTTTCTTCTCCATATCTCTCACCATTTCTCTCTAAAAATATAATACTCTCTTTATAATATTTTTACTAAGAGTTAGTAATAATATTATAACATATTATCAAGTCATACTAAGTGATTTCTAGTCCAATATCCTTAGTATTTTTGGAGTGTTCTTGGGTGCATCTTTTAGGAGGTTTCCTTCTTTGGGAACTCGGGTTTTTGGAGGATCATCCTAAGCTTTGCTCAAGAAACAAAACTAGAAAGGAGTTCTAGTTTTGTGCCCTAATTTCCCTTTTAAGAAAGGTATAAATTTCTAATCTTGTAAACAAAGTGAATTTGTTCTACATAGATCTTGCTAAATCAAATTAGAGTAATTTGATTTACACTAATATTTGATTAGTGATTGGGATGAGATCCCTTCAGATAAAAGAGTTTAATTCCTTAAATTAAATTCATCCTTTTTGTGATGCTTCATTGGTCATCTAGCATGCTTTCGTACGCTGGTCGATTACAGCTTCTTAGCTCTGTTATCTTTGGTTTGGAAAATTTTTGGTGTAGTAGTCTCTTGTTGCCGAAGGGTGTTATTAAGCAGCTTAATCGGCTTTGTAAGAACTTTTTCTGGCAGAAATCTTCTTTTGCGCTTAAAAGTTGGTCCTCGGTTTGTCGGCCTAAACGAGAGGGTGGGTTTGGTATCAAGGAGTTGCTCTCTTGGAATAAAGCGTTAGTTTCAAAGCTTCTTTGGTGCATTGACTGCCATTCTGACGATACATGGGTGAAATGGGTTCGAGCTTATGTACTTCGGGGTAGCAGTATCTGGAATGTGCCTGTGAAACCTTGTGATTCTGAAACCTGGCGGGGTATTTTAAGTGTGCGTGATAATATTCTTATGAAGTCGTCTGCTAATATTGTTGCTACTTGGTGTAAGGGTAGGAAATTCTCGATTATGGCAGCTTATAATTTTTTCAGAGTCGCTGGTACAACGTGCAGATGGTGGAGAGTGCTTTGGGATCCGATTGCTTTTCCTAAACATTCAGTAGTTACTACGTTAGCTGCACAAAATCGTCTTGCAACAGTGGATAACTTATGTCGTCGTGGTATCGTTATGGTCAATAGGTGTTGTTTGTGTAAACGAGGCTTTGAGACGGTTAACCATCTTTTCTTTCTATGTACTTACTCGAATGAGGTTTGGACTTTGATCCTTGCTTGGATGGGGTTCAAGAGGCAAGCTATGAAGTTGCGGGATGAGCTCTCGTGGATTAAATCTCGATATCGTGGGAGGAAGTGGCGTTCAAGATGGGCTAATGTCTCGTTGAATGCTACAGTTTATACCATCTGGATTGAGAGGAACACTCGGATCTTTATGGGTCGTGAGATAGATGTGACGAGTCTTGTTCGTCGTATTAAATATCTTGTTAGTGTTCGTATGATAACGTGGGCTAATGGTGCCCTTGAAGACGAGGTCGTTTCTTGCTTAAATGCTTAGTCTCTTTTGGTTTTTCTCTTTGTAAGAAATATATTCTTGTTCCCTATATGGATGAATAAGATTGCTACATTCTTAGAAAAAAAAAAAAAAATTCATCCTTTTTCCTTATATTAAAAATGCGTCTGAATTTTTTTCGCTGAATAATACTAAACTTTCTTAAGTACAAATTTAAAAATTTTGAAAAATAAATTATGTTGTATTATCTTTAGAATTGAAAAAGAAACACATTTCAAAATTTTATAAAAATCAACACAAAATTAATATCGCCTTTCGAATTTCAAAAAGGTTAAGTTATGTTTACTATTCATAAAAATAAAAGTAAAACCTTTTATTCATAAAATTCAATTTCGAACATTTTTCGTTTTCAAAATAAAAATGGACACTTATACTTTTCTCGGCTTTGAAATTCAAGTCAACGATTTCAAACACGCAAATCAAGGTCAAATATCTTATCCTCTTTCATTTTTGAAGAGGCAAACTTAACATCAACTTTTAATAAAAATATAATCATTTTGATTAATTTTTAATAAATCATATTATATTAATATCTAATTACTATTTCATTTTCATTTAACTAACACTTTCGTATATTATCGAAATTATAAGTCACACCTAATTTAAATTGATTAAATTTTTGACGGCTAAATATAAATCTTTAAATCTAAAACATTCAACGAAAAAAAATAAGTATTTCGACCTAGGAAATTTTTATTCAAAATTTCGAGGATTAAAACTCAATTTTTATTTTTAGTACCTTTCGAAAATTATTTTTATTTTTATCTCCGATTTTATTTCAAAACACTATTTTAAGATCATATCTTTTATTTCAAAGCTTTTCGCGAGCGCGCAAATCGAAAATTTCGAAAATGAAAATCGAGCCCGAAAATTTTACTTGAACCTTTTGACTTGGACTTTTCCAAGTATATCCTCTTCCATTTTCTTTACACATTTACTTACACCTTTAATTTATCATCATCATTTTCATTTATGTATTTAAAATTAATGTTTATACTTAATAATAATACATACATACAAATACGATACTACTACTTTAATATTACCATTTTCATTTCCGTCACTTTTAAAATTTTTCTAAAGTAGTAAATAAAATATTTTAGTTTTAAATTTATAAAATGAATACTTTTCAAAAAATCGCAAAAACAGCACATTTTAACTTTTATCGCTTTTGACGCCCGACTTTTTAAAACTGATTAATTTCGTGAAAAACATTTTAAAAATATCATAGGAACATTCCTAACACCAAACAGTGACAAAGACTTTTTTTAACCAATTAGGAGCAAGGTGTTCCCTAATATCCTTTTAATTAAACTTTAAATTAAATCTAAAACCTAATACATTTAACCTAAATTGTTTTACTAACTTATGCACATAAATCACAAGTGCAAAACTCAACTTCATTGTCCTCAAAACAGCCGTAGGTCACCTCCCATTTTCTCCCTTTGTTTTCCTCAATTTTTCTTCCTAAAACATTAAATAAAGACCCTAATATTATTTCTAATAAAGACCCTAGTATATTAGGAGCTAACTTTTGGATTATTTTAGGTGAAGAATATGGGTAATATGGGTGAAGAATTTCCGATCTAAAATTTATTTTAGATCCTCGACGATTAACATCCAAATTAAGGTGACTAGTTGTATCTCATTTTAACCTCTTTGTAAACTAATTTGATTTTTATTAAAAGTTTTATGAGTATGATTTTTATGTTAAAATATGTTAAACATCACTTGTATGCACTTGTATGTTATGTGGAGTATAATAAGATGATAATAAATAAGTAATGTTGATAATAGTTAAAGTGTAGAAATATGTTCATATGTTTAGTTTAATTAGTTTTGAGTATTTTTAATTATGATTCTTATGATTTTTGTGCTTATTTATGTTTTAGTTATGTGGTAAATATATATAAAAATTATGTTAAATATTAACAATAAGTTTAAAGTGAATAAAAATCGAAAACAAAGTTTATGTCAATTATGTGCAACATACACATGCTCACGGCAATCCCTTTATTTTTCACTAAATTTTCACTTTTAATTTTTGTAAATAATATGTTATATTAAGTTAGGTTAAAATGATTGTGTTATAAAAATTAATTTAGGAAAATAAATTATTAAATGTTAAAATTGCAAAATGTGTTCTTGACTTTAAATATGGTGTTCTTGATGTTCTTGTTGATGTTCATGTTGTTCTCGATTAGTAGTTTCCTTTGATCCACGATATTTTTATGTTGTTGTTATTTATTGTTTTATTTAACTAATAAGTAATTATATTAATAACTATATAAATTAAACTAGCTAAATCATTAAGATTAAAAAGTTAGAAATTTAAAGTGTTGAAAAACACTATTCATAAATATAAATGAAATTTTTAGTACATTTCATTTTAGTTTAAATCGTTTTAGTATAATTTAAATAATTAGAAAATAAAGACTTTAAGCTAAAAACCGATAAAAATCGAAAAATGAAATTTTGACCACCACCATGCTTAGCCACGGCATTAGGGTATATTTTAGGTTAAATTTATTTTTTATCACTTTTTAGTTTATTGTTAAAATAATTTGATTAGTAGTTAATAAGTTAGAATTAAGAAATTAAAAGAAATAAATGAATTTGGATATTATACATACATAACACGACATTCATAAATAAAATGGGTTAAATTTGATCAAAATGAAAATATCACTAAGTCACTAAAGTTTACTAGTTAATAGAATTGAATTTTTGTATAAATCGATTTCGTTATAAAAGAAATAATATATTAGATCGATAAAAATGTTTAACCGTTATAAATTGAACTAAATCGTGTGCTACTGCCTTTGTAATTTGGACTGTTGGACTTGGACATACGGACTAAATGAATCACCCACGACACTATTATTATTAAAAATGAAAATCGCTAAATTTAGTAAATAGACGACTAAATTTAACTAAGTCTCAGTTTTAAAATAAATATCATTATCATTAAATACAAAACGAACTTAACGACTTCGAAACTAGAAAATTATACTTAGTAAATAAAAAGGTTTAGTTTTACACCTAAAATATCTTAAGTATAAAAATACGTATAAAATATAGGAATACGTATAAGTATAAGAATACGTAGAAATACGAAGTATAGGAATACGTATAAGTATAAAAATATGTATAAAATACGAAGTATAAAAATACGAATACGTATAAAATACGTATAAAATATGGAGTATAAGAATACGAATACGTATAAAAATACGTATAAAATAGGATGAATAGTGATTGATGAATAGTAACCTAAGTGAATAGTGATTTATGAATAGTGAAAAATTTTCGAAACTTGTAAAACAAGTTACGTCTCAAAATTCAAAGATATTTCAAATTTCAAAATTTGAAATATTGTAAATAATTGAAAATTCACTAAGTATAGAAAAATTGAAAATGAATAAGTAAATGACTTAAAGTGTTTTGAAAAACACTTAAATAAAATTGGACATACTAATAAACGTATTAGTATAAAAACTTAAAAACGTTAATAATTAACAATACTTCAAATAATAAACGAACGTGTTATGTGATCATATGAAACCAAAAATAAAATACTTAAAAGTTTGACGATGAGACTAGAAGAGTCTAGTAACATGTGATATAAAAATATCAAATAAATAATAAATCTTGAGTAAGTTAAATAACGGGTCAAACACTTGAGCCTCCGATATGAAAACGTCAATCGTAAGTGAAGTGGGGTTAAGATAGTCTTGTAGCGGATACCACTATGGCACTATCTCGGTTTCTGATGTTGGTCATCCCGGTTAGTGTGGTTGAGCCGGCGGCTTTATTGCTTAGCATTCTGCCCATGCCTTACGCCTTAAGTCGTATTGCCTAAGTCGTACAAGATAATGAATATGTCAACTCTTTTGGGTTAGGCATTAGGAAATAGTCGTTTTATTCAGAGTTAAAGTGCTCTATGAATAGCATAGCCCATTCTTAAAGTGAATATTAGTGTATGCATATTAGACTAGGGTTTTATTCCCCTATTTCGCTAATGTTATCAGGGCACCCGCGACCTTGTGGATTCGGGTCTATTATGCGGTTCTGTCTCCTTGCCGTGTTTCGTTCTTAGTGGGCGCGACACTTGTATTCGTTCTTACCCTGCGTAAAGATTACTTGACGAGATTGTATCTGAAGTTCGAATCATTTCGAACACTAGAAGATGAAATGCAAGTACTATAGTATTCGGCGTGGTTTACGAGTCGAGTAAGTTGCTGCACTATGGTAGTGAGATGCAAGCGACTAGAGTACAATAGCCTACTCAGTGGTCAGGCTCGTAAGCAGTATATGTTGTTTGAATTAAATGAGAACGAGTGTGTACCATCTTTGAAAACTAAATACCACAATTTTCTGAAGTGAATTGAGTCTGCATGATGTGAATGATACGATATGTTTGTCTGTTTGCGATTTGATATCGCATTGTAATCCTGTTGAATTATTGTGATACTATTGTTATGATTGGATATGTTATTTGCTTTCATAACTGAATATCATGCTTATATGATTTATCGCTTTAAACCGCATGCTTATTATGATTTACATGTCTTTATATGATATATGTAATAAGCATGTTTATATTTTTTATCATAATGTTATAATTATAAAGCGATAGTAATAAACCAAAGTAATTGAAATCGAGGGTAAGTATGAGCATAGCTAGTCACTGTCCGCTCAGCGGGCACCCCCCCATCAGTTTATTGTGCAGGATAACCGTGGACCAGGAGCTGGATTTTGGACGGGGCCACGAGACGTTTTTATGCTTTCCTTTTAGTTTCTTTTCGAGAGATATGTAATATATAACGCTACTCCTTTAAATTACCGTACTTAGAGTTGTTTTATTCAACTCTTGAACGATGTTATAACATTTGGGTTTTATTGTATAATTAATGACGCTGGTTTAATACTTAATTAATTTCCGCCTTAGTCGCCTTAGTAATTAAAGTCGACTAAAAACCAGGTTGTTACAATAATATTTCAAATTACTAAATACAAAACGAACTTAACGACTTTGAAACTAGGATTTTGTACTTAGAAAACAAAAGTTGGTTTTGTAACTAAATAGAATATCTTAAGTATAAAAATACGTATAAAGTATAAAAATACGTAGAAATACGACGTATAAGAATACGTATAGGTATAAAAATACGTAGAAATACGAAATACGAAAATACGAATACGTATAAAAATACGATGAATAGTAACCGCGATGAATAGTAAGATGATGAATAGTACCCGTGATGAATAGTAAAATAATGAATAGTGAAAATAAGTTAAAATTTACGAACGGACTCAAAATAAATATTTAAGTTTTTCTATGTGTTCTGCTTACTTGAAGAATTGCTAGAACTAAAATTTCATTATACAAAGTTCGACGATATTTTTAAGTTTTAGAATTGTCACGTATTACGATTGAACGAGGAAATAAGAATTTGAGAAAACAAGCTACTTGATAAAATACTTGGATTGTTCGCCATGTTGCGACTCTTGAATTCGATGTTAATGAGGTAGCTGTATATGGGGACTTGGGCTCCCTCCCAGAGTTGCCCAAGGCGATTTAACGATCTAGAGATTGTTATTTGGCACGGTATATACAACCTCAGAGATGGGGCATCCTTGATATTTCCGTGGGCCCATATATAGTAATTGAAAAATATCAGCCCCATCCGGGGGTACCCGTCTTTGGTGATAGTCGAATTTTTCTTGGTGAATACCTTTTGAATAGCGAATAAGTATGATCCTCGATAGGTGGTGTATGCATACATTAGACAAGGGATGTGGCCGTCCTTATTACCTTAGATATCTTTAGCATGTCAGCCATGTCCAAGTTATGTTGGCCCTGTCTGCTATCGCGCGAATTATGTCTGCATGATTCCGCCTTACTAACGAAGATTCTTTAGTTAACGTATGATGGATGTATTTCCTTGTTATGATTGGTATTTGCATGAAGGACTTTTGATCCTGGATATTGAGAATTGCCATGTTGAGAATGATTATGGATGCATGTTTTACGATTATATGATTTGATTTATGCTTGTGTTTGAATCATCATGTATCCTTATATGTTTTTGCTTGCCTACCTGCAATGTGCTTTATTTATTTATTTACTATGTTGCACATGTTTAGAATTACATGTATCGAAAGAGTGATGTGAGAAAATGATAAATTGCAGGTACCCCGAGGACTAATGTTATTGACTACTGGGGATGGTTTTACTTTATTTTGTGCTCCTTCGAGATATTGCAATTTAAATACTCTGTCATCTTTAACTCATATTATGTTTATGGAGTTTGTAAGACGATGACAGCTGGTTTTGTAATATATAGACTTAATTAATCTTTCCGCCTTAGTTTAATTATAGTTACGAAAAACCAGGTTGTTACAGTTGGTATCAAAGCTGTCTTGCGACCGTGAATAATTTAATGTTATCTCATCTAGCGAGACGACACCTGGGCCAGACATTCATATCGTATGTCAGGCATAGACTTATAGAATCAAATAATAAATTAGAAATCTCTACACCGCTAAAATAATAACTTAGATCGCTTAAAAATGTGAGGAAGGGTAGAATCTTAACGACCGACCTAAGAATAGAGGACCAGTTAGATGAGCGATAGAATCTTAGCTTATTATAGTTCTTTTACTTGCTATTTGCTCTATGACTAACCTGTTTGACTAACAAGTCTCTTATACTAACGTTACCTCAAATCGAGACGTATAAATCGAAGTCAAGACTCAAGACGACAAGATTTCAAACGCAACAAATAGACGCAATGAGAATTATGTGGCACGAAAAGTCATTCAAGATTTGAAGAATTATGTCAAATTAAAAATACTCCTACAACCATATCAAACCATTCTTGAATTATCACCATCATTTCAACGCTTTTCAATTCTCAGATTTTCTAAATCATAAAAATTTCCTGACATCTAATCTCTCCATGATTGTAAGATAGAGTCAACTCAATGACTTATCAATCTCGTAAAATTTTTAACTCTTCGAAACGATTGATATTCTAAATCAGTAATTCCCTACAAACGATTGTGTAAACTGATTTTCTTTTCTCTCAATTTAGTAGAATGGTTTCAACCTTACTCTACGATTTCATAAACTTCTTTATCTTTATCTTCAAACCTTCTAACCTTACTTGTACTGTGCATAGTACCGAAGGCTAACTTTTTTGTCAATTCTCAAACTCAATTCCATATCCCTTGGGAATATATCTGAACTCTTATGCTATTTTGCTGAGCTTGGTTTCTAACCTTCCGTCATAGTTCACTTCATCGAGAATGAATTAGGAAGCTTTGTAACTTTTTTATTTTAATATTTTTCAGAATGGCTGCTAACGATATTCCCAACCATGATCTCGACCAACAATTTGCCGAAGAGGTGGAAAGGAGAAAAGGCTTCGAGGACGCAATCATGAAGATTGCTCAGACTGCACACCAATACCAAGATGGCGGTAACAACTAGACGGCATTTGAGAGGTTTTCAAAACATCGACCTCAAACGTACTCCGGCTCGGTCAACCCTACCGTTCTGACTGAATGGGTTGAGGAGATGGAAAAGTTGTTGGAACTGAGCAAGACACCGCCTATTGAGAGAGTGAATGTGGTAGGATACTACCTCAAAGGGGAAGCCAACAGTTGGTGGCGTTTGATCAAATCCACCTTTCCCCTGAGGATTTACACTTGGAGCGAATTCAAGCTGCTGTTAGAGAACAAGTACTTCGGAGACGAGTTAAGATGGGAGAAAGAGGAAGAGTTCCAAAACTTGAACCAGGGTGATATGCCTCTGCAAGCATACACTGAGAAGTACCAGGAGCTATCCAAGTTTGCTCCCAGGATAATAACTAACGAGGAGGAGCTTGCGAACCGCTATGTAAGGGGCATGACATCCAGTCTGAGGATGATCATGAGCGGTTTCAATTGTAGGGACTTTGCTGCGGCCTATGAGAAGGCGACGAGTATCTGGGCCTCTATCCAGAAGGGTGAAGCTGAAGAGAAAAAGAAGAAGAAAACTTTTACGCCTCCTGTGGCGAGTGCTAGCTTTATCCATAAACCACTCTTTGGTCGCCTGGGTTTTCAGAGTCCGGACAACCGTAATAGGAAATAGAACAGACCCCTGTACCACAACCGCAACTCCACACCGTACGTCGCAAAGACCAAACAACTTCTCGGGAATTTGCCTTTCCAAGTGAATCAGTGTCGTTTCTGCCGACAGCCAAACCACCCGGGGAAACGTTGTAACGGGGAACCAGTAGTGTGTTTCCTGTGTAAGGTAGTGGGGCACAAATCAAATGAGTGTCCAAAGAGGGGTACTGCTGCTAAGGCAAACACGGGACCACCGCCAGCCGTCAGGGTTCAGGGACGCGTGTACGTCCTGACAGAATCTGAAGAAGGTGCTGAAGATATTATCGATGTTGACAGCATCACCGGTAAATTCCTAGTTAACTCTGTACCAGCATTTATTTTATTCGATACAGGAGCTTCATTATCTTTTATTTCATCAAAATTCATCAAACAATCCAAACTCTCAAACCCCGAACAAATCAAAACTAATATATCTCTACCAAAGGGTAAAAATATTTCTTGTTCTTCAAAATACAATAATGTACGAATTACAATCCATCACACAAATTTCCTTTCCGACCTCATTTTGTTTCGACCTCCTATGTTTAAAATTCTTATCAATCTCTTATAGACACTTCAAAAAAAAAAAATTGTTTTCATACGTTCTATATAAAAATACCTTTGAAAATTTATTGCTTGTTCTGTAAAATCTTTGTAACGTAATTTGAAATACTTTTGAAACTTCATGGTTCAAACTTTTCCTTCCTTATTTCTAAAATCATTGAAATTGTTTTATTTCTACTATTTCTTCTATTTTAGAAATGTATACAACAAAGTTATTTTACGTCATCAATTATTATAAATTTTCAATCTTACCCGAAATATGACTTATAACATTTTCGTTTCATCTAGTAACATTATAATAATAATTTTAAGAAAATGAGGTATATCAACTAGGTTATCTATAACTCTCTAAAATTTTATTTAACAATTCAATGATAACCAATAATTCTCTTAATTTCATTAGAGCTCAAATTCTGACTATGATCACTACGACTTTTATCTATTTTCCCTAAATGCCGTTTTCCCTAATGCTATATATCTTATTTATGTGATCATTAAAAGTAACAATAATAAGATTATGTATATATGTTTAAAACTTCTTAAGGGGGTAGGATAATAATTTGATTATATCAAAACTTATTTAATTCTTAAAAGTTCTTATGTCAACCTATTTTAAGGTTAGATTTTATTTTCAAATTTAAATACATTATTTTTAGGCTAAATTAAAAATAACTACCTTTTAAAACACCAAAAATCAAAATAACTACCTTTTAAAACGTTTTTTAAAAATAACTACCTAAAACTCTTTTCAGGTTAAAAATCACTACCCAAACTGACATGAGATGCGAAAAAGTAAATTCTAACTCGACAATTTGAATTTTGGGTGGTTGATTTTAATTAAATGACCATACTACCCTTATACAATATTATTAGTAAGGGTTAGTTATTAAAACTCATTTACTTCTCTATTATTCGACCTAATTTTTCACAAATACTTCACTACTCTCCATAAATATCAAATTCAATGGCGACAACATTTGCAATGAACAAGTAAGTTGCTAATTAGTAAAAGTTTCAAGTTTTCGTCATTAGTAAGTAGTAGATGTCGTTTTTTCTCGATTGTAGTTGTTAAAATTAGGGATTGATTCCCAAATTTGGGTGTACTATAATTGGTTGGAGCAACAAATTTTGAAAATGGAGGCTAAGATTGAAAGTACAAATCCAACAACAATTACAGTAAATAATTTGGAAAACAAAAATTTACTCATCAACTACTTGTAAAAAATTAAAAGTTTGAATAACACAAGGAAAATTAACAACACCACCATCAACACATGAATTACCGGTTCAAATAAAAAGAACTTTCACATTAAAAATTTACTTGATTCGTGATCCATTGTTCTTCAATTAAAGGGAAATTAGTTAGAGGTTTATTTTGGGAATTTTGTAAGGTGGGGAGAAGACAGAAGACTAAATAAGCACACAAATGAAATGCTGGATGGTGGGTGAATTAATAAAGTAAGGGCATTTTCGTAACTTCACTATTTTTATCACTGTAAAGTGGGTTGGGTAGTGATTTTTGACCTGAGAAAAGTTTTAGGTAGTTATTTTTAAAAAACGTTTTAAAAGGTAGTTATTTTGATTTTTGGTGTTTTAAAAGGTAGTTATTTTTAATTTAGCCTTATTTTTATTCCTAAAACGCTTATTAATTTTTAATTTAATTAAATTCCGTACAAAACTTCTAGGCCCTACCTTTTTTGTGAATATCTTTCGCGTCATTTTCAAAAATAACATTCTAGTAACATTTCTATATTTATTTAAATCTCTCATTAATAAATCAAACGTGATTTTGTTCTCCAATATTTTCACTCTATCTGACGTTTCTATATTAATTTGAAAACTCAAACTTTTCCAAAAGTCTTATTCCAACAAAACCAAATGTTGTTATCCAAATTTGTAAAATCTCGATATTCTCTCTAACTGCCTTGTTTGATCTCGAGCAGTTATCCACTCTATCCAAGTTTCGGGGACGAAACTTTTCTTAAGGAGGTAGGATTGTAACACCCCGTGTTTTTGTAACACAATTTTATAAAAGAATTTAACTCCTTAAATTAAATTCATCATTTTTCCTTATAATAAAAATGCGTTTGAATTTTTTCGCCAAATAACACTAAGTTTCATAAGTCTAAATTTAAAATTTTTGAAAAATGAAATATATTGTATTATCTTTAGAATTCAAAAAGAAACACAATTCAAAATTTTATAAAAGTCAACACAAAACTTATATCGTCTTTCAAATTTCAAAATGGTCAAGCCTAGTTTACTATTCATAAAGATAAAAGTAAAACCTTTTATTCGTAAAATTTAATTTCGAGCACTTTTGATTTTTCGAATAAAAATGGACACTTATAATTTTTTTCTCGTCGTTGAAATTCAAGTCAACGATTTCAAACACTACAATTTTCATCGCGACTAAACTAAAACTATTTTATATACTTCGAATTCGAACATTATTATTACATATTTGAACTCGATAAATAAAACGACGTATCGACGACAAATTTTTCGACGACAAATTTCGGCGCGCAAAACGAGGCCAAATGGGCCAAGTGGCCGAGCCACTTAGAGGTGACTAAGTCACCTAATTTTCTTCAAAACTTACTTACACAAAATACTTAAGATCAAACTATTAGTTAGTTAAATAATAATCATTTTGATTTTTATTTATAAATTCTAATTTCTTAATATCTAATTACTATTTCGATTTGATTTAACTAACACTTTCGCTAAATATCGAAATAATGAGTCACACTTATTTTAATCTGATAAATTTTTTGACGGTTGATTATAATTATTTAAATCGTTAACATTCAATGAAAAAAATAAGCATTTCGACCAAATAAATTTTTATTCAAGTTTCGAGGGTTTTATACCCAATTTTTTTTTTGATCACCTTTCGATGTTTAGTTTTATTTTTATTTTCGATCATACTTCGAAACATTATTTTAAGACCATATCTTTTATTTCGAGACTTTTCGCGTGCGCGCAAATCGAAAATTTCAAAAATGAAAATCGGGCCACTTGTGTGTGTGTTGGCCGACCTCCCCCTTGTGGACTCTACAAGTTATCCTCTTCCATTTTTCTTACACAAGCATGCTCTTACATGACTTACACACCTATTTTTCATCATCACTTCATTAGCTTATTTTAGTTTAATGTTTATGCATTTACAATACACAAATACAATACAATACATTACTAATACATTTACTACTACACAATTCATTTGCACACAAACACAAAAAAACTACTAAGTCTTTTCTCTCTAATAAAAACTACTCTAAACATTAGTAAGACAATCTTCATCTTCAACCTCAAGCTTTCTAATGATCTTCATCTTCAACCTTCCGTTTCTTCTTTAAATATTTATTTTCTTGTCTTTAATTTCCTTAAACTCTTAAATAAATTCTCCACCATTTTATTTATTAATCACTTCCTCTTTTTACTTGTAAATATTTAAGAACATAAATAAAAGTAAGTAAAATCTATACATCACCTAAACATAAAAATACTACTACACTTTAAATTTCTAGTTTAATTAGTTCTAGTTAAAATAAATTACTAACTTATTTATTTGCATTTGTATGTACTAATCTACCAAAAGAAGAGGAGCAAGGTGGAGGCATCGATCTTAGCATTTTCGACAATATTATCGATCCCGATAATTGCTAGGCTTTTGATTCACTAACCTAATTAAGGTGCTCTCGCACACTATAATTGCCATGCACAATTTATTTTCCTAATTGATGTTTTGAGTGTTTGCATGATTTATATTATCACCTAGGTATTGTATGTTAAATTAGAAGACAAAAATCGAGAAATAAAATTTGTTGACCACCTAATATGCTCACGGCATCACCCTTTGTTTTTGGTTAATTTTTCGTTTTAATTTTTGTTTATCACTGAAGGTACCGAGAATTTTTCCTTGGGAAAACCTATCGACGCCTCAAGGCTTGAGCCTCGCCCGTCTTGGCGTAGAGCGGAATGCGCCTCGCAGGAAAAAAAAATAAAGAAGAAGGGGGGGGGGAAGTTTTGTAAAAGGGATGAAATGAAAAATGGGGAGATCATTGCATGAATTTGTGATCAAAAAAGAAAAGTATAAAAGTCCTTTTTGAAATGTATTTTCGGAGTCGCCACCAAATATTAAAGGAATTTGGAACCTATTCAACGCGTCTTGAAATACAAGACACGAGTGTCTCAGATTTCAAGGTGCGTCGATACCTATCAATCTGAGGTTTGAAACCAGAGAAGGGGTTCGGAGTGAGGTTACTTTTCAAAAGTTTTGACAAAATGAGTTTTGAAAACAGTAATCAAAAAGCCTACATAAGAGTAGTCTCTACTAATTTGAAAACATTTGCTTAATTTCGATATTTGGGCTAAAAAGTCACGCTACGTACAAGTGCGAATAAGTATGACTCGATTAAAATGCATAAATAATGTAAATTGTCAAAATAATGACATATTGCTATAGGAAATGTACGTTAAATAATAACTTATTGACTAAATTATTACTATAGACGTTATTTTCCGACCTCGTATTAGAATTTTGTGAAAAACCCTCAGTTTTGACATGCTAAAAGACTCTATGAAACGGTACAATTTAGTGTTGGATCCGTGATTCTAGTCGTTATTTAATGCATGAATGAGGACTTGCATAATTATAAAAGTGACGTCGGTTTGCTTTAGTGATAATGAGTCGTTTATTTATGCGATATTGGCGGGGTTTAGACGGATTATGAATCCGAATTGCTACAACCAGACATTTAATACGGCTTCGCTAGTGCCAATATCGGGTTTGGGGTTAATGTAACCCCATTGTCCAAGTCTCAAACGTCCAGCCCGTAGGTAAAATGTTTACCTTTCGAAAATGTAAAGACGGTATTTTTGAGTGGATTTTGTGAATAGTGTATAAGTGTTAAAAAACCGGTGTTTGAAAAGAATGAAGTGGGTTGGTATTTATAGAGTTTTGGTGGTTTTTGTGGGATAACAAAATTAAATCGCCTGTATACAGGCGTTTAAGTTTGTTTGAGTTGGATATTTTTTAAAGAAAAATCAAAAAGGCGGCTGGTACAAAACAAAAAGAAAATCGCCTGTTGACAGGCGATTTTATTTTTAATCGCCTGTCAACTGGCGATTTTATTTTTGTTTTGGTGGGCTGTTTTAAGCCGCCTTTTGGTTTTGGGTATGTGATTAGGTGATGATTGTGTTTTTGTGGGTTGTTTACTTATGGGTTAAGTCTTTGGTTTTTGTCCGAATTTCGGTTTTCGTGTTTCGGTTTTTGTCGTGTTTTTCGGTTTTGGCTCGAAATTAAATAATATTAGGTTATATTATTTAATGGTATCGTGGGGTTTTGTTTTGTGAAAATGTGACACGGGACGCACTTTGGCCCGTTTTGAGTGTTGTGTTAGTGTGCGTTTTGGGTCGTTTTTGTAAGTTTGGGCCGTTTTGTAGCTAGTTGGGTTGTTTTTGTGGCTTGGCTTAATAAGACGTTCCTATATTGTGCTCGTGTTACGCTCATGATGACTAAAATTGACATTCATTTTCATGATTATGCAAATCCAAATTAATACGCTAAAAATGACTAATACGTTTTAGACACTTTTGTACCGTTTCGACTCTTTTAAAAGCATGCATGAAAGTCCTTTTCATCATCGGGTTTGTTTTTGGGGGGTACGGATACGGGTATCTACCGACCCGGTTTGATCGAGCTTGGACAAAGCGTTAGTCAAACTTAAAGATAGTATCCGGACCATTACAGCCTCGATACTACCTGGCGGCGCTAAGCATGTGTCTTATGGGAGAGACGAGGACTTAGCGTCGGGAAATGCGGGGAGGGACGACATGTTTTTAAGGACATGACGGTCCTACATGTTTAAGGGCATGTCAGCCTGCATGTGGCCTGAGTACTCCCAGCTGGCGCCTTGCTTGTGTTTCCGTTTGTGCTCCTTGCTTTGCTTGCGCTTCTGGCTTGCGCTCCTTTGCTTTGCTTGCGCTTCTGGCTTGCGCTCCTTTGCTTTGCTTGCGCTTCTGGCTTGCGCTCCTGGCTGTGCTTTGCTTGCGCTTCTGGCTTGCGCTCCTGGCTGTGCTTTGCTTGCGCTTCTGGCTTGCGCTGGTACGGACGTCTCATAAAGGAGGTTACGCGCTCTCGTGTTTGGTTTATAAGAATGGTTGGTGTTTTGGTGGACGTCTCGTAAGGAGGCTACGTGTTTTTCTCATAAAAAGGTTTGGTTTTTATGAACGTCTCGTGAGGAGGTTACGTGTTTTTGTATTTCTCATAAAAAGGGCTAGGTTTTTATGAACGTCTCGTGAGGAGGTTTCGCGTTTTTGTATTTTAACGTCTCGTAAGGAGGCTACGTGTTTTTGGTTTCTCATAAAAGGGCTAGGTTTTTATGAACGTCTCGTGAGGAGGCTACGTGTTTTTCTCATAAAAAATTAGGTTTTTATGAACGTCTCTTAAGGAGGCTATGCGTTTTTGTATTTCTCATAAAAAGGGCTAGGTTTTTATGAACGTCTCGTGAGGAGGCTACGTGTTTTTGTATTTTAACGTCTCGTGAGGAGGTTACGTGTTCTTGGTTTTTTCATAAAAAGGGCTAGGTTTTTATGAACGTCTCGTGAGGAGGCTACGTGTTTTTCTCATAAAAAGTTAGGTTTTTATGAACGTCTCTTAAGGAGGCTACGCGTTTTTGTATTTCTCATAAAAAGGGCTAGGTTTTTATGAACGTCTCGTGAGGAGGCTACGCGTTTTTCTCATAAAAGGTTAGGTTTTTATGAACGTCTCGTGAGGAGGTTACGTGTTTTTGTCATAAAAGGTTAGGTTTTTATGAACGTCTCTTAAGGAGGCTACGCGTTTTTCTCATAAAAGTTTAGGTTTTTATGAACGTCTCTTAAGGAGGTTACGTGTTTTTGTTGGTTGGGTTGAAATCGTGTTTAAAATGGGTTGAAAGGTGTATTGGGCCGAGGAAATGGCCCAAAACTAAACAGAAACCCATGAAACAAAAATAAAATCGCCAGTAAACTGGCGATTTTGTTTTTGTTTTGTGAATCTGTATAAAAGTCGGGGAAGAGAAAGGAGGGGGGTTTATTTCGTTTCGAAAATAAAAACTAAATCGAAAACACCCAAAATTCAATCCGGCGATTTTCTAGACCAAATTTCGATTTTCCGACTCCTACAATTCGTCATGGACCAAGGTACGTACTCAACTCACTTGGTTTTTCGCGTTTTGAAGCTTGTTTGAGTCGGTTTTAACTTGAAAAACCGTTTTCTAGGGTTTTGGTCGATTTTTGTTGGTTTGATTCGAGTTTAGCTCTCGTCTTGGCTTGAAAACGTTCGCCATGGCTAGTATAGTGCTTGCCTCGCTTGTCTTGCTGTCGTTGTGTGAAAACCCGGCTCGTGGTCTCGATTTTCGTGCGTTTTGTAGTGTAGGGGCATTTTGGTCATTTTTGAAAACGTCTCGAAAATGGTTCAAAACTTCAGTGTAGCTTGCCCATTAGTAGTATATCATGTTGGTGAGTTTGGTTTGTTGAGACTGTCGCGAAAAGCGGTTCGTTTGGGTAAAAACCGTGTAGAAGGGGGTAAAATCGGGGCTTGTGCTCTGTTTTTGTAGCGTAAGGCGATCCCGAGTGGCTTGGTTATTTTGAAAATGTTGTAGTATGCTAGTGTGAAGGTTTGGGTGGTTTGTATGCGAAGAACGGCTCGAAAAAACGTCATTTTCGTGCGTTTTGGTATAGGGGCCGATTTTGGTCGAAATTTTTCGGTTCCGAAACTTGCCCGAATTCTCTGTATTGTGTTTTCATGGCTAGTATGGTACACTTTTGGTCTTGTTTTGTAGGAAATGTGTTGTTTGGAGGTGTTTTGGAGCGTTTTTTGTAATTTAGGCTAGGTTTACAAAAATCGCTTCTCCTCGCTTTTCGTGCCCCGTTTACGGAATGTATAGTAATGTACGTCGTCTGTGTTGGCTAGGGGGTTGTTTTGTGAGAAGTGGGGGCTTTTTGGGTTGAGTTATGGTCAAGAAAAGGCCGTTTTTGTAGTTTGTAAGCGTTTTGTAAAGGCTATTCAGTCGAGGTGTTTGGGACATCGTTTTCGCATGAAATTTTTTGCGTGAGCTTATTGTGATTTATGGGTTGGGTCTGTGTCAGCAGATATGGGTTTCTGGCTTTCTGTAGCGTTTTTCCCTCTTCTGCTATTTTTGGGTTAAAAAGGCACGCTTCTCATTACGGCCAATTCTCTGCTGCTTTTGCGCGTGCTTGCTCTTAACTTGACTGAGTAGGACGTATATATCGTATACGTCTCATGGATTTTGGTTTCCTGTGCTCCTGCTCCGTTTTGGCCTTATCTGTCAAAAATGGGCCTATGGCTTGCTTTTTGCTGCTTTGTCTTGATCTTTCTAGGATGATTTGCTGTTGCCGTTTTCTGAGTATGCCTTTGAATCTTGTGCAGGTGATCCTATGCCTCCAACGCCTACTTCCAGTGACATGGATCGGGTATTGGCTGGAGTTGACTTCGCTGTTCCGGGGGGCGAGCATACTCCTACTTCGGGGATGCCTGCGCCCTTGGAGGTTTCCGAGGGTCCGTCTCAGTCGGACCTGCTGAGAGCTTTTCCTCCGACGCCAGGGGTTTCTACGACGCCAGGGAGTTCCAGTCTTCTTTGCGAGTCTCCGACCTTTCTCGCTAGTGGCAGGGCGCGATCTTGCCCTGGGGTCCTGAGCCGTCAGTTAGTGGCGTGGGTCGTGACGTTGCTGCTGAGTCTCCTGCTTTTTCGGCTAGCGGTGCGAGAGGAGGTTCTTGGATTGGCGACTGGGTCTTCTTTGGCGGGGTTAGGCACGACGTTGTCACCAGTCACCTCCTTTTCCGGTGGTGAAGTGCGAGAGGCTGTGGCGGCGGCGCGGTCTTCTGGTGATGCAAGCGGTAGTGGAGCTGCCGCTGGGCCGTCGAGGTCTCCTGCTGGTGGCCGAGGTCAGGCTCAGGGTCTCGTCTCAGAGTCTTTGCAGGGGCGCGGACGTGGCGCTGCTGTGGAGTCTTTTGGGGCTCCTGGGCATGATCGTGAGAGAGGCCGAGGCGTAGCTGCAGGGTCTTTGCAGGGGCGTGGCCGTGGCGGAGGAGGGATGCCTGGCTCGAGAGGGCCGAGGCGAGGTCGCGGCAGTGCAGGGCCAGCAGGACGTGTACGGCGTTGCCAGAGGAGCTGCGGCTCTGCAGAGGCCAGGTTGAGGCCGTGAGTCGTGGTTGGAGGAACCCGGCGGAAGAAGCGTAAGGTGGGGCGTGGCAGTGAGAGCGATGGCCGAGGCGTCGAGCTCGTGCTGCTGCCGAGGGTGGTGACCGGGCCGAGGCCGAGGTCGCCGGTGTTGCTGAGGAGGTTGGAGCGGGGAGAGCTCCTGTTGAGGTCACGCGGAGGCGTGGTCGTGCCCGGGGTCCGGGGAGTCGTTACGAGGACCCTTCTGAGTCGGAGGAGTCTTCGAGTGACGAGGAGGGGGCTCCTGACGAGACTGCGGCTGAGGCTGCTGTCGAGGTTGAGATTGCTGAGGCTGCTGCGCCGCCGCCAGCCGCTTGTGTTGCCGACGTTCTTCTTTATTCTTCTGCGGGCTTTTGTGGCCAGGGTCGGAGTTGAGGCCAGGCTTAGGAGCGAGTTCGATGAGGTTGGTGAGGCCGAGGCGCAGGTGAGGTGAAGCGAGGTGAGGCGGCGAGGCGGCTCGGCCAGATGCGCTGGCGGCTCTTGAGGCCGCAATGCAGGTTTTCATGGGGATGGTCGGCCAGTGGCGCGAGGCTGACTATCCTCACGGTCCGCGCTTGTGGTCACAGGTGGCCTTGGACTGGGAAGGCGTGACTCTGGTTTGGAGTCCCTTGGAGCACTTGTCGATCCGAGTGAAGGTCGGCTTCCCGTTAGACTCGATGAGGACCTTCTCTGGGTTCCGGACAGTGTTTGACGTCTTTGAGGGTAGGCTCACCCAGGAGGAGCGGGACATAGTGCTTGGGACGACTTCGGTCCCCAGTGCGAAGTGGAGGGAGGTGCAGGGCAAGCGGGTGAACTCGCGCCTCACTGTACTTCGGGCGTTGTTGGATAGGTTTTGGGATACGACCAACACCTTCCACATGCCTGGTTACGAGGTTGGCGTGACTCCTTCCTCGTGGGCAGTTGTCACGGGGTTGCCTCATGGTGAACGCGTACTTGACTGGGGGCGTGAGCGACCTCCTATCGATAGCCCACGAGTCGTGCGCCTGATTGGCGACGGGGTCAAGTGCGGGGTAGGTGAGGAGCATACGTTTCAGCCCCGGACTATTTGGTTTGCTGACTTCTTCGAGGGGAAGAGGAGGAAGAAGGGGTCCACTCGAGCGAGCGCTGAGCAGAGGGTCTTACCATGGTCTTGGTTCCCGACACCACCCACTTTGGCGGGCGGGAGCGAAGCGCCGACGGCTGTGTTGATGGCGCTGTCGGACATGTCACGCCTAGGTGAGTTTGGTAGGTCACTCCGGCTTTTGCCATTGATCCGTTACGAGGGATCACGATGCGCCTGGCCGGATTAACGAGGATTCGGATGTGTCGCTCGTGGGCCCTGGTCTTGATGGAGGTAAGGCTTGATTTCGCAAAGCATCTTGTTATCTCGTCTACCTTTTCTTTTGTAACGTGTGTTACATTTGCTTGCGAGGCTTGGTGCTACGCTCACTTCCCCTCTCCTTAGGACACGTTCCAGGTGACGGCCACATACCCGGCTTTCCATGCGTACGCGACAGCAGATCGGAGGGGTATTGGCCTGAACTATGACGCGGCTCGTGTGCGCTTCAACGGGATGACGATGGATAAGGTAAGGGTGATTGTGTTTTGTACTTTGGTCTTTTGTAGCTTGTTTTTGGGTTTGTGTTTGTTTTTGCGGTTTATAATTTGGTTTTGTTTTGTAGTTCGTTCGCGACCCCTGGAGGAAGTTTACCGGCGTCCCTGAGTCGATTGCAGTTCGCTTTGCCCCTCTTGACGGGCGGCGGCTGTACATCGAGACTCAGTACGGCTCGTACTGGCACCTGGGTGAGCGTCTGTCTGCGCAGACGGGTCGCGGCGGCTTCATCGTACCTGCTCCTCCGCCCTCGGTTTTGTTCGTGGAGACGCCCGACGCTAATGAGCATCGTGACGTGTATCACGAGGGTGAGTCCGACTCCTTGCTGCGGCGGGATGAGGATTACGTGACTTGGGCACAGCATGCCCTTGCTGACGCTGTGATCGAGGTATGCTTGTTTATCCCTTTTGCTTGTATGTGTTTTGGTTTTAGGAAGCAAAAATTTACCCTATTTTTGTTTTGTAGCAACGTGATCCTGATCTTGAGTTCCAGCCTCCTCCGTTCGTTGAGGACCTGCTGGTTGTTCACGAGGGCTGCTCTCATTCGATCGTGCTGCCACCTTGCCTGTCCGTGGTCACCGATGCGGGCCTTGAGAGTTGGGATCCGCGCGTGAAGAAGGTATTAACCCTCCTCTTTGTACAGCATGAGTATTATGTAGTATATAGCCCCCAGTTTGAATTAGATTTTATTGTAAAATCATTATTCAAACTCTGTTGAAGCAGGTTTTTGATTATAGCCCCCAGTTTGAGTAAGATTTTAGCGTAAAATCATTAGTCAAACTCTGTTGAAACAGTTTTTTGATTGTAGCCCCCAGTTTGAGTAAGATTTTAGCGTAAAATCATTAGTCAAACTCTGTTGAAGCAGTTTTTTGATTGTAGCCCCCAGTTTGAGTAAGATTTTAGTATAAAATCATTAGTCAAACTCTGTTGAAGCAGGTTTGTGATTGTAGCCCCCAGAAAGCTAAAGTGATTTCTCGTATTGTTGCAGGTGACAGCTGAGGTCCACAGGAGGTTGTGGCGGGCGCAAACCCGGCGTGGCCGTGAGAACGAAAGTTGTTGGACGCTTGCGCAGAGAGAGCCGAGGCGCGACTTCGAGTTAGCCAGGGTCGTGGTGAGGAGGCGAGATCGCGGGCGAAATGGAGGCTGCGCATGCCGAGGAGTTAGCGGTCGAGGCGAGCTAGAGGGTCGATCTGTGAGGAGGCCGGATAGAGCGCGTCTTGAGATTGATTCCTGCGTCTTTGTCTTGCAGCGTCGTGACCAGTCGTAGTAGGCTTGGACTTGTGTATATTGGACTTGTATTTGGAGTATTAGTATTTGTTGGTAACGGTTTATGTATCAGGATTTGTTATGGTTGGTTGTTTTTTTTTTGGACTTGTAGGTGTTTATGGGTATAATTTGGTTATTTTGTCTTGTTGCGAAAATGCATTACTGCGTCGTAGCCGGGTCTGAAATCCTTGCGTATTTGCTTGCCGAGCGTACCTGCAAAACATTGTTAGTCGTAAAAGCATATATATACGTCTCGATTGAGACTGACTCGCTAATGATTAAATTAAATGCGAAATGAAGAGTTTTTGAAAAATGCTGGTTTAGAAAATATTCTAGACTCGTGAAAAAGACGTTTTTGACATAGGAAAAATTTGAGCTAAAACGACGTTTTGAGACGAAAATTGTGAATGCGAAAATCATATTTTGTGTTGTGTTTCATTTTTGTGTGATTATCGTGTTTTGTGAAAATGAAAAATACGAAAGACGGGAGTCAATTACGCAAATCGAGACGACGCGACGGGACCGTAAAAACAGGTCCAAGGTCGGTAGAAAGGATAAATGGGGTAATAAGTTAAATATTTTAGAGTATAGGTGTGTAAGAAGTGTAAAAAATCGAATAATTTTGTCAGAAGGAAAAAGAAAATCGCCTGTAAACAGGCGATTTTATTTTTAATCGCCTGTTTACAGTGTTGGAGTAAGTGTCCTCCACAATAGTGCGATTACTTAATAAATCTCAATTAAGGAATACGTGGGATAATCCTGAATTATTGTCAATTGATTAACGTAAATCAATAACGATTGGCTGACTAGAGTTTGACGTTATTGTCGTGAGAACGGCGGTGATCAATTGATCCCTTTAAGTCACACCTATAGGAACGCATATCAAATATTTAAGCTAATTAGTCGTATGAGATACGATTATATTAGTAACTTGATAAATCGACTAACGGTTAGTCAATGTATTGATTTAGAGAGAAATCGAGTTGTGAACTCGAACGTTTGAATTTTATATCGATAAAATTATTAGAGGAGATGAGAATTAGTGATTAACTGTTAATTCACTAATCGTGTATATTTTACTAATGAGATTAGTAAAAGTATATTTTTAATATATGTGCAAAGTACATGTATATTAAGGAAGAGTTTAATTAATTTATACTTTATCATATTAGATGATTTAAGTGATAAATTATATCTATTTCATGACAAATATTGATAAACAAAATGGACCCATATTGGAGGCCTTGGACCGTCCAAATGAGGGAAACAAAGGGAAGATTCCCTTTTGTTTTGATTCATTTTGTTGTTTAAGCTTTGCATGTAATAAAGCATAATGATTAGCATGCAAGGTTTTTCTCTTCACAAGAGAGAAACAAGAGAGAAACTCTTCCATTTCTCTTCTCAAGGGGCCGCCACTTTGGAGTGTTTTATACACTTCATTTTGTTGCTTGCTCTCTTATATAATGAGATGATAAAGTAAGGAAATCATTCATGCAATTCATTTTACATCTCTCTCATTTCTCTCTAAATACATAATACTTATATTATTCTAAAGATTACTAAGAGTTAGTAATAACAATAATATCATCACATATTATCAAGTGAGTACTAAGTTATTTTCTAGATCAAAATACTTAGTATCTTTTGGAGAGTTCTTGGGTGCAACTTTAGGAGGTTTCTTATTATTGGAAACTTGGGTTTTAAGGAGGATCATCCTAAGCTCATACTCAAGAAACTAAACTAGAAAGGAGTTCTAGTTTAGTGCCCTCATTTCCTTTACAAGAAAGGTATAAATTTCTAAACTTGTTAACAATGTAAATTTGTACTACATAGATCTTGCTAAATCAAATTAGAGTAATTTGATTTACACTAATACTTGATTAGTGAATGGGATCCGATCCCTACAAGTGGTATCAAAGCCAAGGCTTGTAGTTACAAATTTATTTTGTTGTTTTTGGAGTTTTATGTATTTATTGAGAATAAATAACATAAAATCCGAAAATAGTGTTAAAAATGGTTTTAACACGAGATTTTTATTGCATGCAAAGTTTCTGGTCTCATGAAGTTTCTGGTCAAATTTCGTAATTTTTGAAATTTGTTTGCTAATTTAAATGATTTTTATACAAAACCGAGTCAAAAAGTGTGTTTTTGGCTAAAATAATTACTATAAATAGTTATAGTTCGAATCTGGTCACGAAATTTTTACACAGTGATATTTCATATTTATACTTTCTGCATGTAAATTTTCAAAGTCAGATTTTGAGTTTTGAATATTTATTCATATTTTTGTTTAAAATCGGTATATAATGGGTTTTATGTCCAAAAATATAGTAAATGTTGTTTTCTGGACATGAAATTTATACCAATATTTTTACATATTATGAGGATGCTCTCGTATAAATTTGGGATTTTACCTCACTGTTTTAGACGTTTTCTTGATTTTATGAGTTAAAATCGATGAAATCGTATGTTATTTTATATAAAATAATTCGTAAATATTTTCTGGCCAAACTTTTCTTTTCTGATATTTTGGAAGTGTTCCAGAATATACAAAAATTTTTCACAATAAAAATAATTTTATTTTATTTTATTTTGATTTTATAAAGCTTTATTCATAAAAGGGTTATGATTAAAGTACTTCTAATTAGCAAATGACCAAGTTTATGAACTAATATCACCTTAAGTTAGTATAAACTAATGTTGGGGTTCTAAAATCAGTTTAGAAGAATTAGTTCAAGCTTAAAAGGTGTTTTAAGCATTATTGATTAATATAAGATTAATCGATTAAAATGAGATCGGTTTGAAACATTTTAATGCGATTATTGTTTAGGGCGATTTTGGCATGTTTTTATTCATAAGCTTTACATTATGCATGTTTGGATGAATGTTTATTATTGAATGAATGTTTATTCTTACTAGTATGGCCATAGTTTGTTATATTTTTACCGATATTGCCCGAAATGAAAGGGAATATCGTGTGGGTTTGTAATTAAATGCGATCTCGTATCGCCGGTTTGTAATTTAATAGTTTATTTAATTTATAAATGTATAATAGGATTGCTATGTATTCATTTGTAAATCATACTTGTAACTATTTGTAAATCCAAGACCGGTGATGGAGATCGACATGGAGCCTTAGAAGTGTTCTAAAGCTAGCAAGGAGGAGACTTGGATGAAGTCCATTGGAAGAGGGACCAAAGGAGTTGGTTTCCAATTTGTAACTCCTTGTATTTTAATTACTTTTAGGTGGCCATACTAGGTTTATGTTTGCTTGATGCTTGTTTGTTTGCTTATTTTCCGCACACATGCCAAAATCGCCATGCATGCCACGATATCCCACTATGATTGTCGTTTTAAGTCACGATTCCTATATTAGTTCACTTATAAAGAATTTAAATGACTAAAATTGACAAGATCACCCACATTTTAACAAAAATGAATTGAGATTAAGCCTTTCCAAATATAGCGACTATGAACCCCATGTTCGTGAGGACCTCCGCGACGTGGAACCTTGTTACCATGGGTAAGTAGTGGGAGGAAGTCCCGTGCTAATTTGGTTTGGACTCAACCGAATAAGAGTTATTTGGGGCTAAAAGATGCATTTTAAAGAAAATCATCAACCAAGCATTCTAGTGTAGAATTAGTCAAGTGTTGACTTATCGCTTTTATATAAAAGGAAACATGAGATGTCTAATTTTATATGAAAAAACGAGTCTTGGAATCATTTATATAGTTTCGTGGGAGATCATTATATAAATGGACATTTGTTTTAAAAATGAGTTTTAGCAAATGTTATAAATGAACTATGAATGCTTATATATTTCCTCATATTTATTGTAGAATCGTTTATCGCAATGGCATCATCATCAACTTCCGCGCCCATTTTGGGCAAAGATTCATGGTTGCGAACCGTGATGGATAAGTGTATCCTCAAGGATGACGGTAGCAACTTCGTCGAATGGGATTCGACAATGAAGGGTGCCGCCGCATCCGACAATGTGCTCAAGCACCTTACCGATCAACCACCCGCCGAACCCACTTCGAACCGCGGCTCGTGCCGCCTATGATGAGTATGTGCGAGTGGACAATGACGTCAAAAACGCCTTGATTTGGTCCATGGCACCCACTCTCAAACTCCGAATGGTTACTCAAAAGAGTGCATATGCGATATTCACTGAAGTGACAACCATGTTCTCCAAAGCACCGCAAATAAGGCTTTATGAAGCCGCGTTCGATTTTCGATGCAAAGCTTGAGAGGAACCAAAAAGTTGGTCCTCATGTGCTCAAGATGATTGAGCAAATAGACACTCTTGAGCGTCAAGAGTGTGCTATACCCAAGGCTCTTGCGATCAACCGCATCCTCCATTCTCTTCCTAACAAGTTTGCTCAATTTCGAGTAAACTATAACATGAACAACATGGATAAGAGTTATCATGAACTTCATGCACTCTTGGTCCAAGCCGAGAGGGATATGGAAGTGAATGAGGTGGAGAAGAAAGATGTTCTCTCCATGAAAATGAAGAACATGAACTTGGGAGTGAAGAAGGGGAAGGTGGCCAAGAAAGGGCCATCTAACATAGGCAAGGGTAAGGGAAAGGCTATTGTGGAAGGTGTTCCACATAAGCCTAAGCCCAAGATCAACAAGGGAAGACCCCTCAAAGACACTTGCAAATATTGCAATGAGGTGGGGCATTGGATGCTATTGTCTCAAGTATAAGAAGGATCTCAAGA
The DNA here is from genome assembly GCA_023091065.1 of Dianthus caryophyllus. Lineage (NCBI taxonomy): Eukaryota > Viridiplantae > Streptophyta > Magnoliopsida > Caryophyllales > Caryophyllaceae > Dianthus > Dianthus caryophyllus. Next base: position 23,599,423 of record CM041527.1, read on the forward strand.
ATGGATGTGCGACATCCAAAGGTATTCCTTCTAATCTCTATATGATTGACATCAATCATGCTTGCATTTCTACATGGGTATTGGATACCGGATGTGGATCTCACCTTTGTAATCATTTGCAGGGGATGAGAAACGTGCGGGCCCTAGCCAAGGGTGATGTAGATCTCCGCATGGGCAATGGAGCTAGAGTAGCGGCCGTTTCCGTGGGAACTTTTGTACTCTCTCTTGCTAGTGGTTTAGAGTTGCATTTAAATAACTGTTATTTTGTACCAACTCTAACTAAAAACATTATCTCCGTCTCCGTACTTGATGCGGAAGGCTTTTGTTTTGAGATTAAGAACAACCGTTGTACTTTTTCTTTTAATGAAATGGTTTATGGTGAAGCTATTTCAATTGGAGGTATTTATGTTTTAAATGATGTTAATGATGTCTATCATGTTGAGAACAAGAGGCTCAAAACGAATGAATCAAACAAATCCTACCTTTGGCATTGTCGTTTAGGTCACATAAACGAAAGACGAATAATGAGACTTGTTGAGACCAAGGTTCTCAAACCATTTGATTGCGAATCATATGGTACATGCGAAGCTTGCCTTTTAGGCAAGATGACTCGTCAACCCTTTAGCGGTAAAGGGACACGAGCAAGTGAGGTTTTAGGACTCATACATACCGATGTGTGTGGTCCATTAAACATCACCGCTAGAGGAGGATATCATTACTTCATTACTTTTACCGATGACTTAAGTAGATATGGTTATGTCTACTTAATAAGGCATAAAAGTGATGCTTTTGAGAAATTTAAAGAATTTCAAAATGAGGTTGAGAACCAATTAAACAAAAGGATAAAAGCACTACGATCGGATCGTGGTGGCGAATATCTAAGTAATGAGTTTGATTCACATCTTAAGAATTGTGGTATAATATCACAATGGACTCCTCCGGGCACACCACAATTGAATGGTGTTGCAGAAAGGAGAAACCGAACCTTACTTGACATGGTTCGGTCTATGATGAGTCAAACTGAGCTTCCTGGATCATTTTGGGGCTTTGCGCTATTATCTCATATTCTCACTAAATCGAAGTCCAACTAAAGCGGCCAATAAGACTCCATATGAGATATGGACGGGAACGGTTCCCTATTTGTCATTCATGAGAATTTGGGGATGTGAGGCATTCGTCAAGAATAAAACTGACGATAAACTCGCTCCAAGGTCTGACAAATGTCTATTTGTAGGTTATCCTAAGGAAACCTGTGGTTATTACTTCTACAACCCTCACGAGAACAAAGTGTTTGTGGCTCGTGATCTTTGTTTTCCTAGAAAATGAATTTATTTCTAAGAAACAGTGGGAGAAAATTTGAACTTGATGAAGTTCAAGAGCCACAAACCGACGCAGAAGATGAGGAAACCGCTCCTCATCTTCTCACACTGATTATAGTCCCTAGGAGGTCGTGAAGAGTTAGTCAACAACCTGACCGCTACCTCAAACATCGAGGAGGAGGGTGATTTGTTGTTATTCGAAAGCAACGAGCCCTCAACCTACAAGGCGCTATAAGTAGCTGACTCCGAACAATGGCTTGAGGCCATGAAATCGAAATGGATTCTATGTACGAGAACCAAGTTTGGGACTTGGTAGATTTACCCAAGGAGTTAAACCTCTTCAGTGTAAATGGATATTCAAAATCAAACTCGGCATAGATAAACATATAGATGTTTACAAAGCTAGATTGGTGGCAAAGGGCTTTTCACAAGTCCAAGGTATTCATTATGATGAAACCTTTGCACCGGTTGCGATGCTTCGATCCATAAGGATAATCTTAGCGGTTGCCGCATTTCATGACTATGAAATATGGCAAATGGATGTAAAAACCGCCTTCTTGAATGGGATTCTAGAAGAGGAAGTGTTTATGACACAACCTGAAGGTTTTGTAGACACATCCAACCCTAAGAAAGTATGCAAGCTTAAGAGATCCATTTATGGTCTTAAGCAAGCATCGAGGAGTTGGAATCACAGATTCGATCATGTTATCAAACAACATGGATTCGCTCGAAGTGCCGAGGAACCTTGTTTGTACATGAAGTTTAGTGGGAGTAAAGTAACCTTCCTTGTTTTGTATGTGGATGACATACTATTGATTGGAAATGATATTCCAAGTCTGAACTCGGTAAAGGTGGAATTGGGAAACCATTTCCGAATGAAGGACTTGGGAGAGGCACAACGCATCTTGGGTATCCGGATCTATAGAGATAGATCCAAAAGGATACTAGCATTAAGTCAAGAAACTTATATCGATAAGATTCTTGATAGGTTCAATATGAAAGACTCCAAGAGAGGCTTTCTTAGATGAGTGTAGGAATAACATTGAAGAAATCTCAATGTCCTACGACTCCTGAAATTGGCGCATGAAATTGATCCCTTATGCTTCCGCTGTAGGATCAATCATGTATGCTATGATGTGCACTCGTCCCGATGTCGCTTTCGCCTTGAGCATGACAAGCCGGTATCAAGCTAATCCCGGTGAGAGTCACTGGATAGCTGTAAAGAACATCCTTAAGTACTTGAGAAGAACTAAGGATTCGTTTCTTGTGTTTGGAGGAGAACTTGAGCTACGTGTAAAGGGTTACACGGATGCAAGTTTCCAAACCGATGGGGATGATCTGAAATCCCAATCCGGCTATGTCTTTATGTTGAATGGAGGAGCTGTTTGTTGGAAGAGCTTCAAACAGAGTGTCACTGCGGATTCTACAACCGAAGCAGAATATTTGGCGGCATCTGAAGCTGCTAAAGAAGCTGTGTGGATTCGGCAATTCTTGGATGGACTAAGAGTAGTCCCTAGTGCCGTGGATCCTGTGACTGTTTATTGTGATAACAGTGGGGCTATTTTCCAAGCAAAGGAGCCCAAGTCTAGCAACAAGTCTAGACACGTTTTGAGGAAATACCACGTTATTAGAGATAATGTGGAAAGGAAGGAAATAGACATTTGTAAGGTTGGGACAGACGATAATATCGCTGATCCTTTAACCAAGCCTCTTTCGAGGGCTAAGCATGACGCGCACACCGCCTCTATGGGGTTGCGGCGTATGCCAGATTTCCTTTAGTTTCGTAATATGTAATTGAACGATGTATCTTATTACATATATGAAAATAACTTTCATTGTTTTATCTTAAGTCATTATTGAATGCATACTTTGTTTATCCGAATATTTGTGTGACAACTTTGAACATATTCAAGTGAACGGTATAAACTAAGTATTTGGTCCCTAGTCTCTCATATGAGGTGACGTCTCCGAGAGACTAGATTGCAAGTCGATCGATGGTGGGTTCAACACCATAGGGTCATACGAGATGACCGATCGTTTGCATAGACAGACTGTGAGACACTCTGTCGGACAGTGACGCTCATAGAATTCCTTTTCAATGAGATTGAAACCTGGTCGTGGTGGGAATTCTATAGTATTCCTTTTGAGTCGATTCTTTGACCGAGCCGATTGTCCAGTCGGTGCGCTTTAGAGTGACTTTCATTTTTGTCCTAAGCCATGCCGTGAAAGGGGTTATAAGGGCATCTTTGGGGTCATGGTGATCTGCATTATACAAGACAATCGAGTGGAAGGAAATGTCCACCCTCGTCAGTAAAACATCTTTGGGCCACTCGAGGAGTAGTCAATAAAATGCGTGTACACGCTCGGTAAGAATCTACGGTAGATTCCCGGTCAGAATGACTACTCTCCTTATCGAGAAAACCACTCACGATATATATCTCAGGATGCAAGTACGACCTGTAAGACACCTTGCATCGAGTGGGAGATGTGAAACGGACATGAGAATTGGTAATGCACAACTTGTCTCGGACAAGTGGGAGATTGTTGGAGTAAGTGTCCTCCACAATAGTGCGATTACTTAATAAATCTCAATTAAGGAATACGTGGGATAATCCTGAATTATTGTCAATTGATTAACGTAAATCAATAACGATTGGCTGACTAGAGTTTGACGTTATTGTCGTGAGAACGGCGGTGATCAATTGATCCCTTTAAGTCACACCTATAGGAACGTACTCCAAATATTTAAGCTAATTAGTCGTATGAGATACGATTATATTAGTAACTTGATAAATCGACTAACGGTTAGTCAATGTATTGATTTAGAGAGAAATCGAGTTGTGAACTCGAACGTTTGAATTTTATATCGATAAAATTATTAGAGGAGATGAGAATTAGTGATTAACTGTTAATTCACTAATCGTGTATATTTTACTAATGAGATTAGTAAAAGTATATTTTTAATATATGTGCAAAGTACATGTATATTAAGGAAGAGTTTAATTAATTTATACTTTATCATATTAGATGATTTAAGTGATAAATTATATCTATTTGTGGGACAAATATTGATAAACAAAATGGACCCATATTGGAGGCCTTGGACCGTCCAAATGAGGGAAACAAAGGGAAGATTCCCTTTTGTTTTTATTCATTTTGTTGTTTAACTTTTGCATGTAATAAAGCATAATGATTAGCATGCAAGGTTTTTCTCTTCACAAGAGAGAAACAAGAGAGAAACTCTTCCATTTCTCTTCTCAAGGGGGCCGGCCACTTTGGAGTGTTTTATACACTTCATTTTGTTGCTTGCTCTCTTATATAATGAGATGATAAAGTAAGGAAATCATTCATGCAATTCATTTTACATCTCTCTCATTTCTCTCTAAATACATAATACTTATATTATTCTAAAGATTACTAAGAGTTAGTAATAACAATAATATCATCACATATTATCAAGTGAGTACTAAGTTATTTTCTAGATCAAAATACTTAGTATCTTTTGGAGAGTTCTTGGGTGCAACTTTAGGAGGTTTCTTATTATTGGAAACTTGGGTTTTAAGGAGGATCATCCTAAGCTCATACTCAAGAAACTAAACTAGAAAGGAGTTCTAGTTTAGTGCCCTCATTTCCTTTACAAGAAAGGTATAAATTTCTAAACTTGTTAACAATGTAAATTTGTACTACATAGATCTTGCTAAATCAAATTAGAGTAATTTGATTTACACTAATACTTGATTAGTGAATGGGATCCGATCCCTACATACAGGCGATTAAATTTTTGTTTTGTGGTTTTCTTTGATTTATTTTAATCGCTTGTTCACTAGCGTTTAAGTTTTTGTGTTGTATTTCGCTTTGCAAATCTCGGCTATAAAAGGAGGGGTAAGTTAGTTCATTTTACTCATCCTCTCGTCTTCTATTCTCGATTTTCCAAAAATATTCAGAATATTTACGGAACATTCGTCGAGTTATGGAGAATTTTGAAGGAAACTTGCGTCGTTGGTGTGCGTCCTTGTCGGGTGTCGAGAAAAAGCTCTTGAAAGATTGCGGAGTTGGCGTATTTCGTGGGCTAAGGCAGGTTCGAATGGAGTACGAGTTCCTGGACGCTTGTCTTGAGTATTGGGACCCAAGCCTTCATGTGTTCCGCTTTCCTTGCGGAGAGGTTTGCCCTTTAGTCGAGGAGTTTGGGGCCATTGGCGGGTGGACGCGTATTGGCCTGCCTGTATGTGTCAGGCAGGAACTTGGCTACAAGAGGCAGGTTCAGAATTATCTCCAGATGACCCGTGATGAGGTGGAAGAGTTATTTGTTGGGAGCCGTATCAACCTCTATCGTTTGTGTCAATGGTTTAGGAATAATGCGAACGGGCATATCTCTGCTGTGGCTAGGAGAAGGGCTTTGGCTTTTTGCTTGGTTCATTGCTATATGTTCCCGGACTCTGTGTCCGAGGGGTCGTTGGGAGATCCGCGTTTAATTGCTGTTGTGGAGCAGATGGAAATAGGTTGCAATCCTTCTGCTTTAATTCTGGCTGAGACGATCCTTGGATTGGACGACCGGGCATGTAATAGGGAACATGCGTACCGAGGGTGTCCATTGATCCTCCAGGTGTGGCTGATGGAGCGTCTAAGTGTGTTGAACGACCTTGGCTTCGATGGCGAATATGTCGCAGGAGGCATTACCAATCGTTACATGCGATGGTCGGGTCCAGACGAGCGCCCTAATGACTATTTCCCCGAGTTTGTGAGGTCATGTGCCATCCGTTGGTCGGTATCTTGGTGGGGAGTGGTCGCGTGTGGCGAGCGCGATGAGGTGATGGTCCCTCTGGAGTCCTATTGTGTGGGTTTGAGATGGGAGTTTACATCCATCCCCTGCGGGTGAGGCGACAGATAGGGTATGCACAGTTCATTCCTGGCCAGGACACGAAGGTACAGGACATGGTTGTGTTAAATAACCAGGTGGTAGCGAGTGGGTCGATGGTTGGATCATGCGTCTAAGTGGCTTGTGGGTCGGTACTTCGGGACGATCCGGTGTCGAGGGCTTACTCCAAATGGACCGTTCTTTGAAAGTCTTTGTGGAGAGGGCTCGTCTCAGTGCCATAGAGCTTAACGAGCCTCGCCGACCGCCACGACCCGATCCGCTTTGGGACGCAATAGTGGTAGGGGTGGCGCTTGAGCTCGGTGCCTCTCGGCGGCTGAATGCGTGTTCGGTCGTCGCCGTATTCCAGGGCCAGGTGCTCCGGATCGTCATGGTAATGTTGGGGGTCGCCGTAGGGGTTGAGGGTTGGTGCTCCCCTATTCAGCTGGAAGGTTTCAAGTCTGCTTTAGAGAATAACCTGGTTTTAGTTTATGTGTGCTTTGTTAGTATTATGTTCATATTATGTTGTATTATGTAGTATATTACCTATCCTAAACCCGATGTACATGCCGGGACTCGTATTGTAATATATAGTGTTTGTTAGTGTATTTCTAAGGTCGTAGTTATGCTCCTATGTTTGAAAAATCCAAAATGTAACCGTTCTTTTTAAGATTAATAAAAATCAGGTTTTTATTTACGACTTTGCCTCATTTTGCTTGTTATTTTGTGTGAAATTCCTTGGCTCTAATCTCTTTTCAAAGGTTTAGAATGCAAGCATGGTTTTTGTTTTTAGGAAGTTTTTGTGTTGACTAATCGCTCGACTTTTTTAAGCTTTGGGTTTGTCGTTTTGTGTTGAATGTCGTTCTTTTCACCCTTAGGTTTAAAAGACGAATTTTTGTGTTGACTATGTCCTTGGCCTTTTTAAGCTTTGGACGCGTCATTTTTGTGTTGAATATCGGTTGCGCTTTTTGCAAAGCTGCCTACGTATCCACGAAAAGTGGAATCAAACCGGCGTAGTTCGAGAAATGTATGTTTAGGGGCATACCGGCCCAGGAATTGTGTTTGCTTTTGGAATGTGCACGTTTAAGGGCATGCCCACCATAAATTGTGTTTGGCGGATGCATGTTTAGGGGCATGCCGGCCCATGAATTGTGTTTGCTCATGGAAAGTGCACGTTTAAGGGCTTGCCGGCCCAGGGATTGTTTTTATAAAATTGTATTTCTGGATACATTGCAAGGGGTTTTTAGGGATAGTATTTCTTGAGTTGATCGAGATTTGTGGCGAGTTGAACTCTTGGCCGTCGAGGTCGGTTAGTTTGACTGCTCCGCCCGTGTAGATTTCTTTGACGAGGTAGGGTCCAGCCCAGTTAGGCTTGAATTTTCCTCGTGGCTCGACTGGAAGTGGTGCCCGGACTGACTTTAGTACGAGATCACCTACTTTAATGTGTCGTGGCTTAACTCGTTTGTTGAATGCTCGTTGTAGTCGGGCTTGGTACATTAAATGCGGTGCTCAGGGAATGCAGTCGGCGTTCATCCAGGAGCATGAGTTGTTCGTACCGTTCACGGGCCCATTCTGCTTCCGGGATGCTACTTTCCATTAGTATGCGTAGAGATTGTATTTCTATTTCCATCGTTGGGCGGCTTCCATGCCGTAGGTGAGGAAATAGGGTCATGCCCGTAGGGGTTCGGATGGTAATGCGGTATCCCCGCAGTGCATATGGTATCTTGTTGGGCCAATCTTTGCACCGCCGATCATTTTCTCGAGTATGGTGACGATCGCCTTGTTTCTTTGCCAACGGCTCCATTGGTTTGGGGTCGATAGGGTGAGGATTTGTGATCTTTGGATGTTGTATTTTGTGAGTATGGCTTAGTCTCGCGTTGAAAGTCACGAACCTTGATCGCCGATGAACTCATGGGGTATGCCATATCGGCATATGATGTTCGTCTGGATGAACTTGGCGACTTCTTTGGAGCCGAGGGTTCGAAAAGATCTTTGTTCTACCCATTTAGTGAAGTAGTCGATGGCCACCAAAGACGGCGGTGACCTCCTGCTCAGATGGGGTGGACATTTCCTATCACGCCGATGCCCCAGGTTGAAAAGGGCGAGGTGAGGTTAGTCGTATAGTGGTGAAGGTGGTACATGTTGGGCGTTCTTTGAAAATTTGGCGGTTGAGGCAGTGCTTGACGTATTGGATACAGTCTGCTTCCATGGTCGTCCAATACCATCCTAGCCGTAGAATCTGTTTGCCGAGAGCTCGGGCGTTCATGTGGGGTCCCCATTCGCCCTCCTGGGCTTGCGTGGCGATTTCACCGCTTTCTTGTAGTCGACACATATGAGCGGTGTCCTTGTGGTGTCTTCTTGAGTAATTGTCCCATCTCTAGCACAAATTGGGAAGCTAGGAGTCTGATAGCCCTCTGTCCGCGTTTATCGGTGTCGGGTGGGTAAGTGTTGTCTGTTTTGTAGTTGATTATGGCTTGATACCAAGGCTCTGTCTGCTCGGCTTCGTCCAGGTCAATGGTATGGATGTATGCTGGTTCGTCACGTCTTTCGACGATGATGGGTAGTAACTTCATGTTTGGTGGCATGTTGAGGAGGGATGAGAGTTTTGACAGAGCGTCGGCAAACTGGTTTTCTTCCCTAGGGAGGTGGTAAAATTCGATGCAGTCGAAGTTGGTTAGGAGTTTTTGTACTTTTGTTTGGTATTTGGTGAGGGTTTCGCTCATGATCTTCCATGCCCCGGTCACTTGATTTATGATGAGGAATGAATCTCCATGCACTCGTAGGTTCCTTATTTTGAGGGCGATGGCTGCTTGCAGGCCGTAAATGCAGGCTTCGTATTCTGCGGCGTTGTTCGTGACACTGAAGTCGAGCTTGATTGAGAGTGGAGTATGATCGCCGTTTGGGGATATTAGGAGTATTCCGACTCCATAGCCGCGGTAGTTTGACGCTCCGTCAAAGTATAATTGCCAGTATTCCTTTTCTACGGCAAAGATCCCTCGTCAGGGAGAGACGTTGTGTCGATCATGGGCTGTTCGACGATGGCGTTTTCTGCAAGGAAGTCCGAAACCGCTCTTCCTTTGATTACTTTCAGAGGGAGGTATTTGAGTTCGTACTCGGCGAGAAGCAGAGTCCACCTGGCCATACGTCCGTTCAGGACTGGTTTTTCAAATAGGTATTTGAGGGGGTCCATTAGGGAGTAGACTCTTGTTGTGCTAGTGAGTAGGTAGTGTCTGAGCTTTTTGGTTGCCCGCACCGGTAGGCGACTTTCTCGACTGGTTCATACCGAGTTTCGTAATCGTGAAACTTCTTGCTGATGTAGTAGATGGCCCGTTCTTCGTTGTTGACTTCTTGGGCAAGCATGGCACCCATGGCGTTTGGCGTAGTCGTCAAGTATAGCGACAGTGGCAAGTCCTTTTGTGGGGGTACCAGAACGGGTGGGTTTGTAAGCAGGCTCTTGACTTTGTCGAACGCTTGTTGGCAGTCATCGTCCCACTTCGTATGCTCTTCCTTCTTCAATTTTTTGAAGATTGGCTCGCAAATCATGGTAAGCTTGCTGATGAACCGGGAGATATATTGGACTTGTCCCAAGAAACTCCTTATTTCGTCGATGTTGCTCGGCGTCTTCATGCTCATTATTGCTTTGATTTTGGTCGGGTCTACTTCGATCCCTCGCTGGCTTACTATGTGGCCTAGCAGTTTGCCTGATGTGACTCCAAAGGTGCATTTCTGTGGGTTTAATCGCATTTTGTACTGCCTGATTCTGGTGAAGAACTTGCGGAGGTTGGTGACGTGGTCGTCCCTTCCTTTTGACTTTACAATCATGTCGTCGACGTATACCTCAACCTCCTTATGCATCATGTCGTGGAGCAAGGTGGTAGCAGTGCGTTGGTAGGTAGCGCCGGCATTTATGAGCCCAAATGGCATGACTGTGTAGCAGTACGTTCCCCAGGGGGTTACGAAGGTGGTTTTGGCATGTCGTCTGCTGCCATTTTGATTTGGTTGTATCCCGCGTATCCATCCATGAATGACAGTAAGGCGTGGTCTGCTGTGTTGTCGATTAGGATGTCCATGTGGGGTAGTGGGAAATCATCTTTTGGGCAGGCTTTGTTCAGGTCCCCGAAGTCGGCACATACTCGTATTTTGCCGTTTTTCTTCATAACCTGCACCATATTGGAGACCCACCGAGTATTCGATGACTTGGATGAACCCAGCTTGTAGCTGCTTTTCGATCTCTTCTTTGACCATGAGAGACCATTCTGGCTTGATGCGTCGGAGCTTCTGCTTGACCGGTCTGCTACCTTGCTTGATCGGGATGCGATGTTCAGCTATCTCACGGTCGATGCCGGGCATGTCTCTGTATGACCATGCGAAGACGCCCCCTGACCTCGTGAGAAGCTTAGTGTATGTGGCCCTTTCTTCTAGGCTTAGGGAAGCCCCAGTTGTAGTTCTTGAGGCTCTTCGGGTGTTCCTATGTTGATGGTCGTTGTGTCTTCAATAATGGGGTCCTGTTCGGGTTTTGAGACAATACTTGCAATGTATCTATATAATGCAATGTTATTTGGTTTAAATTTATCGCGATTATTAGGAAAAGTAGAATTTAAATGAGGCAAAGAGTAAAAAACTTTCATGTTATTAATGTTATCAAAAGCGGTTACATTTGAAGATAGCTCAGACGAGGGAGCTTTGGATAACCTTAATGACTCTAGTTCTTTAGCTAAATTGACTATGTCGGGGAAGTAGCCCGGGGGCTTAGTTGGGGTAAGAGACTTGAGATGACGACGAGGGAGTTTAAATTTTAAGACAGTCTTTTGGTTTGGGGTGTTGTCTTCGTCTTCGTCGGAGTCGGAACCTTCGAAGGCGTAGCCCTGACCCGTAGTTATCTTGAAAGTGCGGCCTTGTTCGTCGGTCCATTCGAGGGTTTTTGACCATCCGTCGTGTGCTTTTTCTTCGTAAGGGATGATCAGGTTGGTAGGGTTGAAGTTGTTGTTGCGCACGATGTCGGAAATGAGCTCAATCCCGGCAATGGTGTACGTGGTGGTGTCCTTAGGAATCTTGTTAGTGCCCTCTTTGACGAAGTAGTGGCTGGGGAGGATGTGGTATGGTTGTATGTGGAAGTCATGATATTTCTTGCGATCATTGTATGCTTCCCAACCTTGAGAGACTTCGTACGACCATGGTACGTAGGATAGACCCATGGTGGGCCATTTGTTATCGTCGTCCTTGGCGTAGAGTGTAGCGATTTCTTCTCTACGAGTCAGAGTACAGATGTTGAAGTCGAAGTCGAAACCACACATGTCGCTTCACCGGATCGGCGTTTCTCTCCGCAGTACTATCATTAGTCTTTTGCTGCTTGAGGGTAGCCCGAAAGTACGAGGCGTCGATGGTGACGATCTCGTCATCCAGAGGTATCCTGACCTTTTGATGTAGGGTTGAGGTGACGGCCTTGGTAGCGTGGATCCAAGGTCTACCTAGTAGCATGTTGTAGGTAGGGGGTATGTCGATGATTTGAAATTCAGTTTCTCTCATGACTGGTCCTGTCATAATGGGGAAGGAGATGGTTCCCTTTATGCTGCGACGTGTTCCATCGTAGGCCCTGACACCGTCCGCATACCCGGATAAAGTCATTTTCCTTAATTCCCAGTTTCCTGGCTGTCTCAAGGGGCAAGACATTGACTGCGGATCCGTTGTCGATGAGGACGACTGGTAGCACCATATTGCGACACTCTACGGTTATGTAGAGTGCTGGGTTGTGTGGGTCTTGAAAAGGCGGCAGATCTGCGTGGGAGAAAGTTATGGCACCTGGTAGCCAATCCCGAACAATGCGGTCAATGAGTTGTGCTGGGAGGATCTCTTTGGCATCTCGCCATGTTGTGTTATATGACGGACCGTTCGTTATGGGTGGGGTAATCATATTTTCGATCATGTTTTTGTTCTTGCTTTTGCTCGTGTGTTTAGGAGGGAATCCCGACGGTATTTCTAGATCTAAAGGAGACTGATGCGGGCGTTGAGGGTGTGGAGCTTTATTGTGGCCGTCGGACTGTCTGAGGGGACGTTGATGAGGGATCTGGGTGGAAATTTCTCTCATGTCCTCGTGCCTTGGTTTTGTCCTTGTCCTAGCTCGGCGAATGTGATCGATGTTGCTACCGTTGTTGTTGATGCTGTCGAAAAGGACGTTGACCTCGTGATCGCTTGCGGGAGCCAGGAGGGGGTGATTGAGGATGGGATGAGCTCCTACGAAAATGGGGCGAGCAAGGGAGGTGTCATGCTGGCCTGATGATTTAGGAGCTATGCTTGGCTTATCGATTGTTTCGTTGTCGATCATGTCTTGGATTACGTTCTTCAAGCGGAAACAGTTCTCCGTGTCATGTCCCTTTCCCCTGTGGAACTCGCAAAGACGCAGTCCTCGTGCCATGATAATGGCTTCTTATCCTCAGGTGGTACACTGGTGGGCTTGGGAAGATGGAGAATGTTCTTCTTTACGAGCTTTTCTAATGCCTTTGAGTAGGACATAAAGAGGGGATCGAACCTTCGTCGCTGTTGCAACGGAAATGGTCCGACTGATGATGACCTGGGTGAGGCAGGAGTGGGCTGTGCTAGGAATACTGGTCGTGCTGCTAGTGCCTTCGAGTTTATAGCGTTAAACGGTTCAGTCATTGTTGCAGTGGGAGAAGCATTTGCGTGGCGGCCATGATCTGAAGTTTTGGCCAGCTTGTATTTGTGAATTTCATCTTCCAGGGATCGGATTCTTTTGATGTGTCGAGCAGACTCTTCGGCGAATAGTCTTGCGTTTTTCTCGGTTTCGATCTTTTGCATGGCGGCCAGATGTTCGAACAAAGCGGTGAGATTGGCTACCTTGTGGTCGAGCAGCCTTACGTGCTCGGTGATCGTCATTAGCGGAGGAGGTGGTGGAAAGGCAGTTTCATCATTTGCGAGGTTGAAACGGAAATTCATCTTGTGCTCGCGAGCCGGGTGTTCAGGGTTTTTCAATGAGCGGACCTGACAAAGTTTTCAAATCTTTAGTGATTCTAAAATAGAAGGAAAAGACTCGAATGAAAAATCACATTCACGACCAAAGGAAGACACAAAAGTGTAAAAAGCGGGTGACTTGACTTGACTCGTGTTTTTAGCTTTTAAAAGGACACGGGAAGCTTTTGAGATAGAGGCGCGTTAACACGTCCCTGTTCTCGAGGTAGGACAAATTTGCATGATCATAATCAGATTAACCCAATTTGGCGGTATGTTGCCAGGGGTTTATCATTGGATTACGATAAAAAAGGATCAGACCGAAGTAGCGATAGGCTAACCGACCTGAGGATGTTAAAATTGGGTAAAAGGCGATCAATTGTTCGCCTTTTACGTGTGACTCAGGGATTTAAATCAAAAATGACGATAAGTCACTTGATTCAAAGAGTAAATCAACGGGTCCGCATCTGAACGAGCCCGCGTTTTTTGTTTTTGAGAGAAAAAGATTAAATCGGGATGACTAAAGAGTCACTCGACTTAGAGCTAATTCTAATGTTCTAAAAGTTAATTTCATTTAAAATCTCCGAAATGAATTGACATATTCGGGTTTTTGCTTTGTGAAAGACCTTTAGCAATAAATGTATTATGACGATACGTCAGTCGCATAATTCATTTACGTTTTGAAAAAGACCTGGGATATAGTGGTTATCCTGGGTTGATTTTAAATGTAGTGGCATGCTATTTATTAAACTCAAATGACTATAGGTCAAAGAGCCTAACGGCGTGTTTTAAAAAGTATGACCTTTTTTGAAAAAAGTTTGAAAAAGCAATTTCAAAGATGGACGTATTTTAAAAGTATAATGCCTAGGAAAAGTTTTCACATGCAGAAAGTTTTTGAAAGACTACTATAGTAAGGGTACTATAGCTTCGCACTCGTACATATAAACACAGGTTTTTGGTTTATAGGGTAAGGTTCCCTCCGGTCATTCCCGTGACGTTTAGGTAGGGGCACCCGCAAGACTACACACGTCTTAGGTGTGAATTCAAGACGGGCCCTAGAGCGTTCGAGTTTGACTGGTTACGATCGTTTGTACGGATGCCGTACTTGTAATCGTGGAGGGGTGAGAGAACAGTGTGTCCGGAGTTATCTCGCTTATGAAGCGAGAGTTACTGGGGGCCGTTCCTCAAAGGGTGTGGTTTGAATCAGGAGGATTCGACTCAACGTATTTTTGCCCAAATATCGAAAGCGTAAATGTTTTCAAAGTTTCAAGCTTCACTTCTTTATGATTTTAAAATAAAAGAAAAACTAGTTTTTCAAAAATAATAAAAATCATGCTCGTCCCCAGCGGAGTCGCCAGCTGAAGGTACCGGGAATTTTCCCTTGGGAAAACCTATCGACGCTCAAGGCCCGACCTCGCCTGCTCGGGGCGTAGGGGCGGAATGCGCCTCGCAGGAAAAAAAAAAAAAAGAAGAAGGGGGGGAAGTTTTGTAAAAGGGGTGAAATGAAAAATGGGGAGATCATTGCATGAATTTGTGATCAAAAAAGAAAAGTATAAAAGTCCTTTTTGAAATGTATTTTCGGAGTCGCCACCAAATATTAAAGGAATTTGGAACCTATTCAACGCGTCTTGAAATACAAGACACGAGTGTCTCAGATTTCAAGGTGCGTCGATACCTATCAATCTGAGGTTTGAAACCAGAGAAGGGGTTCGGAGTGAGGTTACTTTTCGAAAGTTTTGACAAAATGAGTTTTGAAAACAGTAATCAAAAAGCCTACATATGAGTAGTCTCTACTAATTTGAAAACATTTGCTTAATTTCGATATTTGGGCTAAAAAGTCACGCTACGTACAAGTGCGAATAAGTATGACTCGATTAAAATGCATAAATAATGTAAATTGTCAAAATAATGACATATTGCTATAGGAAATGTACGTTAAATAATAATTTATTGACTAAATTATTACTATAGACGTTATTTTCCGACCTCGTATTAGAATTTTGTGAAAAACCCTCAGTTTTGACATGCTAAAAGACTCTATGAAACGGTACAATTTAGTGTTGGATCCGTGATTCTAGTCGTTATTTAATGCATGAATGAGGACTTGCATAATTATAAAAGTGACGTCGGTTTGCTTTAGTGATAATGAGTCGTTTATTTATGCGATATTGGCGGGGTTTAGACGGATTATGAATCCGAATTGCTACAACCGTATTACGAATACGGCTTCGCTAGTGCCAATATCGGGTTTGGGGTTAATGTAACCCCATTGTCCAAGTCTCAAACGCCCAAATTTGTAGGTAAAATGTTTACCTTTCGAAAATGTAAAGACGGTATTTTTGAGTGGATTTTGTGAATAGTGTATAAGTGTTAAAAAACCGGTGTTTGAAAAGAATGAAGTGGGTTGGTATTTATAGAGTTTTGGTGGTTTTTGTGGGATAACAAAATTAAATCGCCTGTATACAGGCGTTTAAGTTTGTTTGAGTTGGATATTTTTTAAAGAAAAATCAAAAAGGCGGCTGGTACAAAACAAAAAGAAAATCGCCTGTTGACAGGCGACTTTATTTTTAATCGTCATTAACTGGCGATTTTATTTTTGTTTTGGTGGGCTGTTTTAAGCCGCCTTTTGGTTTTGGGTATGTGATTAGGTGATGATTGTGTTTTTGTGGGTTGTTTACTTATAGGTTAAGTCTTTAGTTTTTGTCCGAATTTCGGTTTTCGTGTTTCGGTTTTTGTCGTGTTTTTCGGTTTTGGCTCGAAATTAAATAATATTAGGTTATATTATTTAATGGTATCGTGGGGTTTTGTTTGTGAAAATGTGACACGGGACGCACTTTGGCCCGTTTTGAGTGTTGTGTTAGTGTGCGTTTTTGGGTCGTTTTTGTAAGTTTGGGCCGTTTTGTAGCTAGTTGGGCTGTTTTTGTGGCTTGGCTTAATAAGACGTTCCTATATTGTGCTCGTGTTACGCTCATGATGACTAAAATTGACATTCATTTTCATGATTATGCAAATCCAAATTAATACGCTAAAAATGACTAATACGTTTTAGACACTTTTGTACCGTTTCGACTCTTTTAAAAGCATGCATGAAAGTCCTTTTTATCATCGGGTTTGTTTTTGGGGGGTACGGATACGGGTATCTACAGAGCCCCCAGTTTGACTGAGCTTGGACAAAGCGTTAGTCAAACATAAAGATAGTATCCGGACCATTACAGTCTCGATACTACCTGGCGGCGCTAAGCATGTGTCTTATGGGAGAGACGAGGACTTAGCGACGGGAAATGCGGGGAGGGACTGTAGGGATCGGATCCCATTCACTAATCAAATATTAGTGTAAATCAAATTACTCTAATTTGATGAGCAAGATCTATGTGGTTACAAACATACTTTGTTACAAGTTTATAGAAATTTATACCTTTCACAAAGGGAAATATGGGCACAAAACTAGAACTCCTTTCTAGTTTGTTTCTTGAGCTATAAACAAGGATGATCCTCCAAACCCAAGTTTCCATAATAGGAAACCTCCTCTTAGTTGCACCCAAGAACAACTCCAAAACTTACAAGTGATTTTGATCTAGAAATCACTAATAAGCACATGATAATATGTGAAATATTATTACTAACACTTAGTAATATTAAGAATAATTTGAGAGTGAGTTTTAGAGAGAAAATAGTAGTGAGATGGATGAGAATGCATGAATGAAATTCACTACACTTAGCCTTATGTTTTTATGAGGAAAAACAAGCAAAATAGAAGTGTACACTACACTCTATTTTTTCGGCCCATTAAGTGAAGAGAAGAGAAGAGTTGTTCTCTTGTTAAGAGCAATTGCTTGCATGCTCATGATTGTGTTTATAGCATGCATAAACAAGTGGCTACAATACAAAGCACATAAGACAAAAAGGGAAGCACTCTCCCCTCACTCATTTTGGACGTCCAAAATGTGTCTCATGGGTCTATATTGTTTTCCAATATTTGTCCCACAAATACTTATAATTTATCACTTAATTATCTAATATAATAAAGTGTAAATTAATTAAACTCTTCCTTAATATACATGTACACTTACACATATATTAAAATGTACTTTTACTAATCTCATTAGTAAAATATACACAATTAGTGAATTAACACTTAATCACTAATTCTCGTCTCCTCTAATAATTTTATCGATATAAAATTAAACCATCCGAGTTCACAACTCGATTTCTCTCTAAATTAATACACTGACTAACTGTTAGTCAAATTATCAAGTTACTAATATAATCGTATCTCATACAATATATTAGCTTAAATATTTGGAGTACGTTCCTATAGGTGTGACTTAAAGGGATCAATTGATTACCGCCGTTCTCACGACAATAACGTCAAACTCTAGTCAGCCAACCGTTATTGATTTGCGTTAATCAATTGACAATAATACAGGATTATCCCCATGTATTCCTTAATTGAGATTTATTAAGTAATCGCACTATTGTGGAGGACACATACTCCAACAATCTCCCACTTGTCCGAGACAAGTTGTGCATTACCAATTCTCATGTCTGTTTCACATCTCCCACTCGATGCAAGGTGTCTTACAGGTCGTACTTGCATCCTGAGATATATATCGTGAGTGGTTTCCTCGATAAGGAAAGTAGCTGTCTGACCGGGGAATCTACCGTAGATTCTTACCGAGCGTGGCCACGCATTTTCAGCGACTACTCCTCGAGTGGCCCAAAGATGTTTTACCCTGACGAGGGTGGACATTTCCCTTCCACTCGATTGTACTGTATAATGCAGATCACCATGACCCCAAAGATGCCCTTATAACCCCCTTTCACGGCATGGCTTAGGACAAAAATGAAAGGCACTCGGAACTGCAGGACTCGACAATCGGTTCAGTCAAAGAATCGACTAAAGGAATACTATAGAATTCCCACCACGACCAGGTTTCAATCTCATTGAAAAGGAATTCTATAAGCGTCACAATCAAGCGAGTGTTTTCCGCGATCTGTCTATGCAAACGATCAGTCATCACATATGACCCTATGGTGTTGAACCCACCATCGAACGACTTGCAATCTAGTCTCTTCGAGACGTCACCTCATATGAGAGACTAGGGACCAAATACTTAGTTTATGCCGTTCACTTGAATATGTTCAAAGTTGTCGCACAACTATTCGGATAAACAGAGTATGCATTCAGAATGACTTAAAAGAGTAAATATACTCTAAACAATGAATGTTATATTCATATATGTAATAGGATACTTTATTCAATTACATATCACGAAACTAAAGGAAATCTGGCATACGCCTCAACCCCATAGAGGCGGTGTGAGCGTCATGCTTAGTCCTCAAAAGAGGCTTGGTTAGAGGATCAGCGATCTCATCGACTGTCCCAACCTTAAAAATATCCATTTCCTTCATTTCCACATTATCTCTTATAACATGGCATTTCCTCAAAACGTGTCTAGACTTATTACTAGACTTGGGCTCCTTTGCTCGAAAGATAGCCCTACTATTATTTCAATAAATAGTGATTGGATCTACGGCACTAGGGACTACCCTTAGTCCATCCAAGAACTGCCGAATCCATACAGCTTCTTTAGCAGCTTCCGAAGCTGCCAAATATTCAGCTTCTGTTGTAGAATCCACAGTGACACTTTGCTTGAAACCTTTTCAGCAAACAGCTCCACCATTCAACATAAAGACATAACCGGATTGGGATTTCAGATCATCCCCATCGGTTTGGAAACTTGCATCCGTGTAACCCTTTACACGTATCTCAAGTTCTCCTCCAAACACTAGAAACGAATCCTTAGTTCTTCTCAAGTACATAAGGATGTTCTTTACAGCTATCCAGTGATTCTCACCGGGATTAGCTTGATACCGGCTCGTCATGCTCAAAGCGAAAGCGACATCGGGACGAGTGCACATCATAGCATACATGATTGATCTCGCAGCGGAAGCATAAGGGATCAATTTCATGCGTTCAATTTCCGCAGGAGTCGTAGGACATTGAGATTTCTTCAATGTTATTCCTACACTCATCGGAAGAAAGCCTCTCTTGGAGTCTTTCATATTGAACCTATCAAAAATCTTATCAATATAAGCTTCTTGACTTAATGCCAGTATCCTTTTGGATCTATCTCTATAGATCCGGATACCCAAGATGCGTTGTGCCTCTCCCAAGTCCTTCATTTGGAAATGGTTTCCCAATTCCACCTTTACCGAGTTCAGGCTTGGAACATCATTTCCAATCAGTAGTATGTCATCCACATACAAAACAAGGAAGGTTACTTTACTCCCACTAAACTTCATGTACAAACAAGGTTCCTCGGCACTTCGAGCGAATCCATGTTGTTTGATAACATGATCGAATCTGTGATTCCAACTCCTCGATGCTTGCTTAAGACCATAAACGGATCTCTTAAGCTTGCATACTTTCTTAGGGTTGGATGTGTCTACAAAACCTTCAGGTTGTGTCATGAACACTTCCTCTTCTAGAATCCCATTCAAGAAGGTGGTTTTTACATCCACTTGCCATATTTCATAGTCATGAAATGCGGCAACCGCTAAGATTATCCTTATGGATCGAAGCATAGCAACCGGTGCAAAGGTTTCATCATAATGAATACCTTGGACTTGTGAAAAGCCCTTTGCCACCAATCTAGCTTTGTAAACATCAATATGTTTATCTATGCCGAGTTTGATTTTGAATATCCATTTACACTGAAGGGGTCGCACTCCTTCAGGTAAATCTACCAAGTCCCAAACTTGGTTCTCGTACATAGAATCCATTTCGGATTTCATGGCCTCAAGCCATTGTTCGGAGTTGGGGCTACTAATAGCCGCCTTGTAGGTTGAGGGTTCGTTGCTTTCGAATAACAACAAATCACCCTCCTCCTCGATGTTACCGAGGTAACGGTCAGGTTGTTGACTAACTCTTCCTGACCTCCTAGGGATTATAACCGTGTCAGACGACGAGGGAACGGTTTCCTCATTTTCGGTTTGTGGCTCTTGAACTTCATCAAGTTCAAATTTTCTCCCACTCTGTTTCTTAGAAATAAATTCATTTTCTAGGAAAACAGCATCACGAGCCACAAACACTTTGTTCTCGTGAGGGTTGTAGAATTAATAACCACAGGTTTCCTTAGGATAACCTACAAATAGACATTTGTCAGACCTTGGAGCGAGTTTATCGTCAGTTTTATTCTTGACGAATGCCTCACATCCCCAAATTCTCATGAATGACAAATAGGGAACCGTTCCCATCCATATCTCATATGGAGTCTTGTTGGCTGCTTTAGTCGGACTTCGATTTAGTGAGAATACAGCAGATAATAGCGCAAAGCCCCAAAATGATCCAGGAAGCTCAGTTTGACTCATCATAGACCGAACCATGTCAAGCAAAGTTCGGTTTCTCCTTTCTGCAACACCATTCAATTGTGGTGTGCCCGGAGGAGTCCACTGTGATATTATACCACAATTCTTAAGATGTGAATCAAACTCATTACTTAGATATTCGCCACCACGATCCGATCGTAGTGCTTTTATCCTTTTGTTTAATTGGTTCTCAACCTCATTTTGAAATTCTTTAAATTTCTCAAAAGCATCACTTTTATGCCTTATTAAGTAGACATAACCATATCTACTTAAGTCATCGGTAAAAGTAATGAAGTAATGATATCCTCCTCTAGCGGTGATGTTTAATGGACCACACACATCGGTATGTATGAGTCCTAAAACCTCACTTGCTCGTGTCCCTTTACCACTAAAGGGTTGACGAGTCATCTTGCCTAAAAGGCAAGCTTCGCATGTACCATATGATTCGCAATCAAATGGCTTGAGAACCTTGGTCTCAACAAGTCTCTTAATGCGTCTTTCGTTTATGTGACCTAAACGACAATGCCAAAGGTAGGATTTGTTTGATTCATTTGTTTTGAGCCTCTTGTTCTCTATATGATCAACATCATTGACATCATTTAAAACATAAATACCTCCAATCGAAATGGTTTCACCATAAACCATTTCATTAAATGAAAAAGTACGTCGATTGTTCTTAATCATAAAAGCCTTCCGTATCAAACACGGAGACGGAGATAATGTTTTTGGTTAGAGTTGATACAAAATAACGCTTATTCAAGTACAACTCTAAACCACTAGCTAGAGTGAGTACAAAAATTCCCACGGAAATGGCCGCTACTCTAGCTCCATTGCCCATGCGGAGATCTACATCACCCTTGGCTAATGCTCGCACGTTTCTCATCCCTTGCAAGCGATTGCAAAGGTGAGATCCATATCCGGTATCTCATACCCTTGTAGAAATGCAAGCATGATTTATGTCAATCATATAAAGTCTAGAAGGAACAATATCTTTGGATGTCGCACATCCATCATTCTTTTCCTTCAAGGATTTGGGACAATTGCGCTTTCAACAACCGGGTTTGGGCTTGCTATTCTCAATAGCTTTCCCTTTACCCTTATCTTCCTTGAACCGAGCTTTATAAGCTCCCTTCCCTTTCATGACCCTAATGTTTATGCTCTTCAATCTCATTGAAAGAACATCTTTTCTCTCAATCTCATTCACTTTCATGCTATCTAGGTCGAAGCACATCGTCATCACTCTAGTGAATATCTCATATGCACTTTAGTGAGTAACGAAGCGAAGTTTGAGAGAATGTGACATTAACGTAAATCAATAACACTTTTAACGCCATTGTCGGCCTTTGGGTGCTCATCGACGCGCTTACGCCGCCACGGTGGCCCCAAGTCCGGGTTCCGGGAGGTTATTCGGTAAGGTATTTAAGCACATTGTCAGATTGAGCGGCGCCCCTTATAGTCGAATCTCATTCGACAAAGTTGCTTCCGTCATCCTTTAGGATACACTTATCCATCACGGTTCTCAACCATGAATATATACCCAAAATGGGTGCGGGAGTTGAAGTTGTCATTGCGATAAATAATTCTACAACAAATATGAGGAAATATATTAACATTCATTGGTACATTAATGACATTTGCTAAAACTCTTTTTAAAACAAATGTCCATTTATATAATGATCTCCCACGAAATTATATAAATGATTCCAAGACTCGTTTTCTATATAAAATTAGACATCTCATGTTTCCTTTTATATAAAAACGATAAGTCAACACTTGACTAATTCTACACTAGAATGCTTGGTTGATGATTTTCTATAAAATGCATCGATTAGCCCCAAATAACTCTTACTTGGTTGAGTTCAAACCAAATTAGTACGGGACTTCCTCCCACTACTTACCCATGGTAACAAGGTTCCACGTTGCGGAGGTCCTCACGAACATGGGGTTCATAGTCGCTACATTTGGAAAGACTTATTCTCAATTCATTTTTGTTAAAATGTGGGTGATCTTGTCAATTTTTAGTCATTTAAATTCTTTATAAGTGAACTAATATAAGAATGGCGACCTAAAAACGACAATCATAGAGGGATATTGTGGCATGCGTGGCGATTTTGGCATGTGGGCGGAAAATATAAGCAAACAATCAAGCAAAACCAAGCAAGCAAGCATAAACCTAGTATGGCCATCTAAAAGTAATTAAAATACAAGGAATTACAAATTGGAAACCAACTCCTTTGGTCCCTCTTCAAATGGACTTCATCCAAGTCTCCTCCTTGCTAGCTTTAGAACACTTCTAAGGCTCCATGTCGATCTCCATCACCGGTCTTCGATTTACAAATAGTTACAAGTATGATTTACCAATGAATACATAGCAATCCTATTATACATTTATAAATGAAATAAACTATTAAATTACAAACCGGCGATACGAGATCGCATTTAATTACAAACCACACGATATTCCCTTTCATTACGGGCAATATCGGTAAAAATATAACAAACTATGGCCATACTAGTAAGAATAAACATTCATTCAATAATAAACATTCATCCAAACATGCATAATGTAAAGCTTATAAATAAAAACATGCCAAAATCGCCCTAAACAATAATCGCATTAACTTGTTTAAAACCGATCTCATTTTAATCGATTAATCTTATATTAATCAACAATGCTTAAAACACCTTT
Source organism: Dianthus caryophyllus (assembly GCA_023091065.1). Lineage (NCBI taxonomy): Eukaryota > Viridiplantae > Streptophyta > Magnoliopsida > Caryophyllales > Caryophyllaceae > Dianthus > Dianthus caryophyllus. The sequence goes on from CM041527.1 coordinate 23,622,617, forward strand.
TAAGCTTGAACTAAAACTTCTAAACTGATTTTAGAACACCCAACATTAGTTTATACTAACATATGGTGATTTTAGTTCATGACTTGGTCATTTGCTAATTAGATCTAGCTTTAATCATAACATTTTATGAATAAAGCTTCATAAAATCAAAATAAAATAAAATAAAATTATTTTTATTTTGAAAAAATTTTGTATATTCTGGAACACTTCCAAAATATCAGAAAAGAAAAGTTTGGTCAGAAAAAATTACGAATTTATTTTATAATAAATAACATACGATTTCATCGATTTTATCTCATAAAATCAAGAAAACGTCTAAAACAGTGAGGAAAAATCCCAAATTTATACGAGAGCATCCTCATAATGTATAAAAATATTGGTATAAATTTCATGTCCAGAAAACAACGTTTACTATATTTTTGGACATAAAACTCATTATATACCGATTTTAAACAAAAATTTGAATAAATATCCAAAACTCAAAATCTGACTTTGAAAATTTACATGAAGAATGTATAAATATGATATATCACTGTGTAAAAATTTCGTGACCAGATTCGAACTATAACTATTTATAGTAATTATTTTAGCCAAAAACACACTTTTTGACTCGGTTTTGTATAAAAATCATTTAAATTAGCAAACAAATTCCAAAAATTACGAAATTTGACCAGTAACTTCATGAGACCAGAAACTTTGCATGCAATAAAAAACTCGTGTTAAAACCATTTTTAACACTATTTTCGGATTTTATGTTATTTATTCTCAATAAATACATAAAACTCCAAAAACAACAAAATAAATTTGTAACTACAAGCCTAAGCTTTGATACCACTTGTAGGGATCGGATCCCATTCACTAATCAAATATTAGTATAAATCAAATTACTCTAATTTGATGAGCAAGATCTATGTGGTTACAAACATACTTTGTTACAAGTTTATAGAAATTTATACCTTTCACAAAGGGAAATATGGGCACAAAACTAGAACTCCTTTCTAGTTTTGTTTCTTGAGCTATAAACAAGGATGATCCTCCAAACCCAAGTTTCCATAATAGGAAACCTCCTCTTAGTTGCACCCAAGAACAACTCCAAAACTTACAAGTGATTTTGATCTAGAAATCACTAATAAGCACTTGATAATATGTGAAATATTATTACTAACACTTAGTAATATTAAGAATAATTTGAGAGTGAGTTTTAGAGAGAAAATAGTAGTGAGATGGATGAGAATGCATGAATGAAATCCACTACACTTAGCCTTATGTTTTTATGAGGAAAAACAAGCAAAATAGAAGTGTACACTACACTCTATTTTTTCGGCCCATTAAGTGAAGAGAAGAGAAGAGTTGTTCTCTTGTTAAGAGCAATTGCTTGCATGCTCATGATTGTGTTTATAGCATGCATAAACAAGTGGCTACAATACAAAGCACATAAGACAAAAAGGGAAGCACTCTCCCCTCACTCATTTTGGACGTCCAAAATGTGTCTCATGGGTCTATATTGTTTTCCAATATTTGTCCCACAAATACTTATAATTTATCACTTAATTATCTAATATAATAAAGTGTAAATTAATTAAACTCTTCCTTAATATACATGTACACTTACACATATATTAAAATGTACTTTTACTAATCTCATTAGTAAAATATACACAATTAGTGAATTAACACTTAATCACTAATTCTCGTCTCCTCTAATAATTTTATCGATATAAAATTAAACCATCCGAGTTCACAACTCGATTTCTCTCTAAATTAATACACTGACTAACTGTTAGTCAAATTATCAAGTTACTAATATAATCGTATCTCATACAATATATTAGCTTAAATATTTGGAGTACGTTCCTATAGGTGTGACTTAAAGGGATCAATTGATTACCGCCGTTCTCACGACAATAACGTCAAACTCTAGTCAGCCAACCGTTATTGATTTGCGTTAATCAATTGACAATAATACAGGATTATCCCCATGTATTCCTTAATTGAGATTTATTAAGTAATCGCACTATTGTGGAGGACACATACTCCAACAGGGACGACATGTTTTTAAGGACATGACGGTCCTACATGTTTAAGGGCATGTCAGCCCACATGTGGCCTGAGTACTCCCAGCTGGCGCCTTGCTTGTGTTTCCGCTTGTGCTCCTTGCTTTGCTTGCGCTTCTGGCTTGCGCTCCTTTGCTTTGCTTGCGCTTCTGGCTTGCGCTTCTGGCTTGCGCTCCTTTGCTTTGCTTGCGCTTCTGGCTTGCGCTCCTGGCTGTGCTTTGCTTGCGCTTCTAGCTTGCGCTCCTGGCTGTGCTTTGCTCGCGCTTCTGGCTTGCGCTGGTACGGACGTGTCATAAAGGAGGTTACGCGCTCTCGTGTTTGGTTTATAAGAATGGTTGGTGTTTTGGTGGACGTCTCGTAAGGAGGCTACGTGTTTTTCTCATAAAAAGGTTAGGTTTTTATGAACGTCTCGTGAGGAGGTTACGTGTTTTTTGTATTTCTCATAAAAAGGGCTAGATTTTTATGAACGTCTCGTGAGGAGGTTTCGCGTTTTTGTATTTTAACGTCTCGTAAGGAGGCTACGTGTTTTTGGTTTCTCATAAAAGGGCTAGGTTTTTATGAACGTCTCGTGAGGAGGCTACGTGTTTTTCTCATAAAAAGTTAGGTTTTTATGAACGTCTCTTAAGGAGGCTACGCGTTTTTGTATTTCTCATAAAAAGGGCTAGGTTTTTATGAACGTCTCGTGAGGAGGCTACGTGTTTTTGTATTTTAACGTCTCGTGAGGAGGTTACGTGTTCTTGGTTTTTTCATAAAAAGGGCTAGGTTTTTATGAACGTCTCGTGAGGAGGCTACGTGTTTTTCTCATAAAAAGTTAGGTTTTTATGAACGTCTCTTAAGGAGGCTACGCGTTTTTGTATTTCTCATAAAAAGGGCTAGGTTTTTATGAACGTCTCGTGAGTAGGCTACGCGTTTTTCTCATAAAAGGTTAGGTTTTTATGAACGTCTCGTGAGGAGGTTACGTGTTTTTGTCATAAAAGGTTAGGTTTTTATGAATGTCTCTTAAGGAGGCTACGCGTTTTTCTCATAAAAGGTTAGGTTTTTATGAACGCCTCTTAAGGAGGTTACGTGTTTTTGTTGGTTGGGTTGAAATCGTGTTTAAAATGGGTTGAAAGGTGTATTGGGCCGAGGAAATGGCCCAAAACTAAACAGAAACCCATGAAACAAAAATAAAATCGCCAGTAAACTGGCGATTTTGTTTTTGTTTTGTGAATCTGTATAAAAGTCGGGGAAGAGAAAGGAGGGGGGTTTATTTCGTTTCGAAAATAAAAACTAAATCGAAAACACCCAAAATTCAATCCGGCGATTTTCTAGACCAAATTTCGATTTTCCGACTCCTACAATTCGTCATGGACCAAGGTACGTACTCAACTCACTTGGTTTTTCGCGTTTTGAAGCTTGTTTGAGTCGGTTTTAACTTGAAAAACCGTTTTCTAGGGTTTTGGTCGATTTTTGTTGGTTTGATTCGAGTTTAGCTCTCGTCTTGGCTTGAAAACGTTCGCCATGGCTAGTATAGTGCTTGCCTCGCTTGTCTTGCTGTCGTTGTGTGAAAACCCGGCTCGTGGTCTCGATTTTCGTGCGTTTTGTAGTGTAGGGGCATTTTGGTCATTTTTGAAAACGTCTCGAAAATGGTTCAAAACTTCAGTGTAGCTTGCCCATTAGTAGTATATCGTGTTGGTGAGTTTGGTTTGTTGAGATGGTCGCGAAAAGCGGTTCGTTTGGGTAAAAACCGTGTAGAAGGGGGTAAAATCGGGGCTTGTGCTCTGTTTTTGTAGCGTAAGGCGATCCCGAGTGGCTTGGTTATTTTGAAAATGTTGTAGTATGCTAGTGTGAAGGTTTGGGTGGTTTGTATGCGAAGAACGGCTCGAAAAAACGTCATTTTCGTGCGTTTTGGTATAGGGGCCGATTTTGGTCGAAATTTTTCGGTTCCGAAACTTGCCCGAATTCTCTGTATTGTGTTTTCATGGCTAGTATGGTACACTTTTGGTCTTGTTTTGTAGGAAATGTGTTGTTTGGAGGTGTTTTGGAGCGTTTTTTGTAGTTTAGGCTAGGTTTACAGAAATCGCTTCTCCTCGCTTTTCGTGCCCCGTTTACGGAATGTATAGTAATGTACGTCGTCTGTGTTGGCTAGGGGGTTGTTTTGTGAGAAGTGGGGGCTTTTTGGGTTGAGTTATGGTCAAGAAAAGGCCGTTTTTGTAGTTTGTAAGCGTTTTGTAAAGGCTATTCAGTCGAGGTGTTTGGGACATCGTTTTCGCATGAAATTTTTTGCGTGAGCTTATTGTGATTTATGGGTTGGAGTGCAGTCGTGAGATATGGGTTTCGGCTTTCAGAAGCGTTTTCCCTCTTACGCTATTTTTGGGTTAAAAGGCACCTTTCTGCTGTTTTGGCCAATTCTCTGCTGCTTTTGCGCGTGCTTGCTCTTAACTTGACTGAGTAGGACGTATATATCGTATACGTCTCATGGATTTTGGTTTCCTGTGCTCCTGCTCTGTTTTGGCCTTATCTGTCAAAAATGGGCCTATGGCTTGCTTTTTGCTGCTTTGTCTTGATCTTTCTAGGATGATTTCTTTGCTGGATTTTACGAGTATGCCTTTGAATCTTGTGCGGGTGATCCTACGCCTCAACGCCTACTTCCGGTGACATGGATCGGGTATTGGTGGAGTTGACTTATTGTTCGGCAAGCATACTCTACCGGGGATACTGCGCCCTTGGAGGTTTCAGAGGGTCCGTCTCGGTCGGACCTTTGAGCTTTTCCTCCGACGCCAGGGTTTCTACGACGCCAGGGAGTGAGTTCAGTCTTCTTGCGAGTCTCGGCCTTTTCGCTAGTGGCAGAGGCACGATCTTTGTCCCTGGGGTCCTGGCCGTCGATTAGTGGCGTGGAGTCGTGGCGTTCTTCTTGAGTCTCTGCTTTTTGGCTAGCGGTGCGAGAGGAGGTTCTTGGATTGAGCGACTGGGTCTTCTTTGGCGGGGTTAGGCACGACGTTGTCACAGAGTCACCTATTTTTCCAGGTGAGTGTACGCCGAGGAGATCGGCCGAGCGGCGCGGTCTTCGTGATGCGAAGCGGTAGTGGAGCCGCTACCGGGACGTCGAGGTCTCCTGCTGGTGGCCGAGGTCAGGCTCAGGGTCTCGTCTCAGAGTCTTTGCAGGGGCGCGGACGTGGCGCTGCTGTGGAGTCTTCTGGGGCTCCTGGGCATGATCGTGGGAGAGGCCGAGGCGTAGCTGCAGGGTCTTTGCAGGGGCGTGGCCGTGGCGGTGCTGGAGGGATGCCTGTGGCTCCGAGAGGGGGCCGAGGCAGAGGTCGCGGTACCGCAGGGCTTCGCAGGACGTACACGCAGCGTTGCTCAGAGGAGCCTGCGGCTCCTGGAGGAGGCCAGGTTAGAGGCCGTGGTCGTGGTCGGAGGAACCCGAGGAAGAAGCGTAAGGTGGACGTGGCCACGGTGAGGCGCAGATGGCCGAGGCGCCGAGCTCGTCTTCCGCCGAGGTGGTGGCCGGCCGAGGCCGAGGTCGCCCGTGTTCTTGAGAGGTTGGAGCGGGGAGAGCTCCTGTTGAGGTCACGCGGAGGCGTGGTCGTGCCCGGGGTCCGGGGAGTCGTTACGAGGACCCTTCTGAGTCGGAGGAGTCTTCGAGTGACGAGGAGGGCTCTGGCGAGGCTATGGTGAGGCTCTTTGTCGAGTTGAGATTCTTGAGGCTGCTGCAGTCTTCTTTGCTCATTCTTCTTGTGCTCTTTCGAGTTCTTCTTTATTCTTCTTCTTGAAATTTTTTGTGGCCGGGGGTCAGGTTCAGGGCCAGGCTTAGGAGCAGGATCAGGATGAGGATGAGGTGAGGCGGTAGGTGAGGCGAGGTGAAGCGGCGAGGGCGGCTCGGGATCTGAGTCTGGCGGCTCTTGAGGCTGCAACAGAGGTTTTCATGGGGATGGTCGACGAGCTGGGCGCGAGGCCTGACTATCCTCACGGTCCGCGCTTGTGGTCACAGGTGGCCTTGGACTGGGAAGGCGTGACTCTGGTTTGGAGTCCCTTGGAGCACTTGTCGATCCGAGTGAAGGTCGGCTTCCCGTTAGGCTCGATGAGGACCTTCTCTGGGTTCCGGACAGTGTTTGACGTCTTTGAGGGTAGGCTCACCCAGGAGGAGCGGGACATAGTGCTTGGGACAGCTTTCGGTCCCCTGGTGCAGAAGTGGAGGGAGGTGCGGGGCAAGCGGGTGAACTCGCGCCTCACTGTACTTCGGGCGTTGTTGGATAGGTTTTGGGATACGACCAACACCTTCCACATGCCTGGTTACGAGGTTGGCGTGACTCCTTCCTCGTGGGCAGTTGTCACGGGGTTGCCTCATGGTGAACGCGTGCATTTGATCGGGAGCGTGAGCGACCTCCTATCGATAGCCCACGAGTCGTGCGCCTGATTGGCGACGGGGTCAAGTGCGGGGTAGGTGAGGAGCATACGTTTCAGCCCCGGACTATTTGGTTTGCTGACTTCTTCGAGGGGAAGAGGAGGAAGAAGGGGTCCACTCGAGCGAAGGCCGAGCGAGGGCCCTACTGCGTGGTCGTGGTGGTTCCCCGACACCACCCACTTTGGCGACAAGGGGGAGCGATCGTCGACGGCTGTGTTGATGGCGCTGTCAGACATGTCACGCCTAGGTGAGTTTGACTGGGTCACTCCGGCTTTTGGGTTGTTGATCCGTTACCTGAGGGATGCAGTGCGCCCTGACCGGATTAACGAGGATTCAGATGTGTCGCTCGTGGGCCCTGGTCTTCTTATGGAGGTAAGGCTTGATTTCGCAGCATCTTGTTATCTCGTCTCTGCTTTTCTTTTTTAACGTGTGTTCTGTTTGCTTGCAGGCTTGGTGCTACGCTCACTTCCCCTCTCTGCTTCCGGACACGTTCCAGGTGACGGCCAAATACCCAGCTTTCCATGCGTATGCGACAGCGGATCGGAGGGGTATTGGCCTGAACTATGACGCGGCTCGTGTGCGCTTCAACGGGATGACGATGGATAAGGTAAGGGTGATTGTGTTTTGTACTTTGGTCTTTTGTAGCTCGTTTTTGGGTTTGTGTTTGTTTTTGCGGTTTATAATTTGGTTTTGTTTTGTAGTTCGTTCGCGACCCCTGGAGGAAGTTTACCGGCGTCCCTGAGTCGATTGCAGCTCGCTTTGCCCCTCTTGACGGGCGGCGGCTGTACATCGAGACTTCGATCTGACTCATCTTGGCACTGGGTGAAGCGTCTGTCTCAAGCAGACGTCGCGGCGGCTTCATCGTACCTGCTCCTCCGCCCTCGGTTTTGTTCGTGGAGACGCCCGGCGCTAATGAGCATCGTGACGTGTATCACGAGGGTGGGTCCGACTCGCTTCGCGGCGGGATGAGGTTTACGTGACTTGGGCACAGCATGCCCTTGCTGACGCTGTGGACGAGGTATGCTTGTTTATCCCTTTTGCTTGTATGTGTTTTGGTTTTAGGAAGCAAAAATTTACCCTATTTTTGTTTTGTAGCAACGTGATCCTGATCTTGAGTTCCAGCCTCCTCCGTTCGTTGAGGACCTGCCGTTGTTCACGAGGGTCGCTCTCATTCGATCGTCTTTGCCACCTTGCTCGTCCGTGGTCACCGTCACGGGCCTTGAGAGTTGGGATCCGCGTGAAGAAGGTATTAACCCTCCTCTTTGTACAAAGATGAGTATTATGTAGTATATAGCCCCAGTTTGAATTAGATTTTATTGTAAAATCATTATTCAAACTCTGTTAAGGTGTTTTTGATTATAGCCCCCAGTTTGAGTAAGATTTTAGCGTAAAATCATTAGTCAAACTCTGTTGAAGCAGTTTTTTGATTGTAGCCCCCAGTTTGAGTAAGATTTTAGCGTAAAATCATTAGTCAAACTCGTTAAGCTTTTTGATTGTAGCCCCCAGTTTGAGTAAGATTTTAGTGTAAAATCATTAGTCAAACTCTGTTGAAGCAGGTTTGTGATTGGAGCCACCAGAACGCTAAAGTGATTTCTCGTATTGTTGCAGGTGACAGCTGTGGTCCACAGGAGGTTGAGGCGGGCGCGCAAAGCCGGTGGCGCGATCGTGAGCAGAAAGTTGTTGACGCCGCAGGCGCAGAGAGAGACTACGAGGCGCCGACTGAAAGTTAGCCAGGTCGTATGAGGAGGCGAGATCGCGTCGAAATGAGGTCGCGCATGCCGAGGAGTTCATGCAGGTCCCGGCAGAGCCAGAGGGCCTGACGCAGGAGCCGGATAGGCGCGTCCGAGATCGATTCCTGCGTCTTTGTCTTGCAGCGTCGTGACCAGTCGTAGTAGGCTTGGACTTGTGTATATTGGACTTGTATTAGGAGTATTAGTATTTGTTGGTAACGGTTTATGTATCAGGATTTGTTATGGTTGGTTGTTTTTTTTTTGGACTTGTAGGTGGTTATGGGTATAATTTGGTTATTTTGTCTTGTTGCGAAAATGCATTACTGCGTCGTAGCCGGGTCTGAAATCCTTGCGTATTTGCTTGCCGAGCGTACCTGCAAAACATTGTTAGTCGTAAAAGCATATATATACGTCTCGATTGAGACTGACTCGCTAATGATTAAATTAAATGCGAAATGAAGAGTTTTTGAAAAATGCTGGTTTAGAAAATATTCTAGACTCGTGAAAAAGACGTTTTTGACATAGGAAAAATTTGAGCTAAAACGACGTTTTGAGACGAAAATTGTGAATGCGAAAATTATATTTTGTGTTGTGTTTCATTTTTGTGTGATTATCGTGTTTTGTGAAAATGAAAAATACGAAAGACGGGAGTCAATTACGCAAATCGAGACGACGCGACGGGACCGTAAAAACAGGTCCAAGGTCGGTAGAAAGGATAAATGGGGTAATAAGTTAAATATTTTAGGGTATAGGTGTGTAAGAAGTGTAAGAAATCGAATAATTTTGTCAGAAGGAAAAAGAAAATCGCCTGTAAACAGGCGATTTTATTTTTAATCGCCTGTTTACAGGCGATTAAATTTTTGTTTTGTGGTTTTCTTTGATTTATTTTAATCGCTTGTTCACTAGCGTTTAAGTTTTTGTGTTGTATTTCGCTTTGCAAATCTCGGCTATAAAAGGAGGGGTAAGTTAGTTCATTTTACTCATCCTCTCGTCTTCTATTCTCGATTTTCCAAAAATATTCAGAATATTTACGGAACATTCGTCGAGTTATGGAGAATTTTGAAGGAAACTTGCGTCGTTGGTGTGCGTCCTTGTCGGGTGTCGAGAAAAAGCTCTTGAAAGATTGCGGAGTTGGCGTATTTCGTGGGCTAAGGCAGGTTCGAATGGAGTACGAGTTCCTGGACGCTTGTCTTGAGTATTGGGACCCAAGCCTTCATGTGTTCCGCTTTCCTTGCGGAGAGGTTTGCCCTTTAGTCGAGGAGTTTGGGGCCATTGGCGGGTGGACGCGTATTGGCCTGCCTGTATGTGTCAGGCAGGAACTTGGCTACAAGAGGCAGGTTCAGAATTATCTCCAGATGACCCGTGATGAGGTGGAAGAGTTATTTGTTGGGAGCCGTATCAACCTCTATCGTTTGTGTCAATGGTTGAGGAATAATGCGAACGGGCATATCTCTGCTGTGGCTAGGAGAAGGGCTTTGGCTTTTTGCTTGGTTCATTGCTATATGTTCCTGACTCGTGTCCGAGGGGTCGCTGGGAGATCCGCGTTTAATTCTTTGTTGTGGAGCGAGATGGAAATAGGTTGCAATCCTTCGCTTTAATTACGGTGAGACGATCCTTGGATTGGACGGCCGGGCATGTAATAGGAACATGCGTCTGAGGGTGTCCATTGATCCTCCAGGTGTGGGCGATGGAGCGTCTAAGTGTGTTGAACGACCTTGGCTTCGATGGCGAATATGTCGCGGGAGGCATTACCAATCGTTACATGCGATGGTCGGGTCAGACAGCGCCACAATGACTATTTCCCAGAGTTTGTGAGGTCATGTGCCATCCGATTGGTCGGTATCTTGGTGGGGAGTGGTCGGTGACGGCGAGCGCAGAGGGTGATGGTCCCTCCGAGTCCTATTGTGTGGGTTTGAGATGGGAGTTTACATCCATCCCTGCGGGTGAGGCGACGGATAGGGTATGCAGATTCATTCCTGGCCAGGACACGAAGGTACAGGACATGGTTGTGTTAAATAACCAGGTGGTGACTAGTGGGTCGATGGTTGGATCATGCGTCCTAAGTGGCTTGTGGTGGTACTTACGGGACGATCCGGTGTCGAGGGCTTACTCCAAATGGACCGTTCTTTGAAAGTCTTTGTGGAGAGGGCTCGTCTCAAATGCCATAGAGCTTAACGAGCCTCGCCGACCGCCACGACCCGATCCGCTTTGGGACGCAATAGTGGTAGGGGTGGCGCTTGAGCTCGGTGCCTCTCTCGGCGGTGAATCGTGTTCGGTCGTCAGCCAGTATTCCAGGGCAGGTGCTCGGATCGTCATGGTAATGTTGGGGGTCGTAGTAGGCGTTGAGGGTTGGTGCTCCCCTATTCAGCTGGAAGGTTTCAAGTCTGCTTTAGAGAATAACCTGGTTTTAGTTTATGTGTGCTTTGTTAGTATTATGTTCATATTATGTTGTATTATGTAGTATATTACTTATCCTAAACCCGATGTACATCTTAGGGACTCGTATTGTAATATATAGTGTTTGTTAGTGTATTTCTAAGGTCGTAGTTATGCTCCTATGTTTGAAAAATCCAAAATGTAACCCTTCTTTTTAAGATTAATAAAAATCAGGTTTTTATTTACGACTTTGCCTCATTTTGCTTGTTATTTTGTGTGAAATTCCTTGGCTCTAATCTCTTTTCAAAGGTTTAGAATGCAAGCATGGTTTTTGTTTTTAGGAAGTTTTTGTGTTGACTAATCGCTCGACTTTTTTAAGCTTTGGGTTTGTCGTTTTGTGTTGAATGTCGTTCTTTTCACCCTTAGGTTTAAAAGACGAATTTTTGTGTTGACTATGTCCTTGGCCTTTTTAAGCTTTGGACGCGTCATTTTTGTGTTGAATATCGGTTGCGCTTTTTGCAAAGCTGCCTACGTATCCACGAAAAGTGGAATCAAACCGGCGTAGTTCGAGAAATGTATGTTTAGGGGCATACCGGCCCAGGAATTGTGTTTGCTTTTGGAATGTGCACGTTTAAGGGCATGCCGGCCCATAAATTGTGTTTGGCGGATGCATGTTTAGGGGCATGCCGGCCCATGAATTGTGTTTGCTCATGGAATGTGCACGTTTAAGGGCATGCCGGCCCAGGAATTGTTTTTATAAAATTGTATTTTACAGATACATTGCAAGGGGTTTTTAGGGATAGTATTTCTTGAGTTGATCGAGATTTGTGGCGAGGTTGAACTCTTGGCCGTCGAGGTCGGTTAGTTTGACTGCTCCGCCCGTGTAGATTTCTTTGACGAGGTAGGGTCCAGCCCAGTTAGGCTTGAATTTTCCTCGTGGGTCGACTGGAAGTGGTGCCCGGACTGACTTTAGTACGAGATCACCTACTTTTATGTGTCGTGGCTTAACTCGTTTGTTGAATGCTCGTTGTAGTCGGGCTTGGTACATTAAATGCGGTGCTCGGGGAATGCAATCGGCGTTCATCCAGGAGCATGAGTTGTTAAATGCTCACGGGCCCATTCTCGCTCGGATGCTACTTTCCATTAGTATGCGTAGAGATTGTATTTCTATTTCCCTTTGGTTGGGCGGCTTCCATGCCGTAGGTGAGGAAATAGGGGTCATGCCCGTAGGGGAGTTCGGATGGTAATCACGGTATCCCCGCAGTGCATATGGTATCTTGTTGGGCCAATCTTTGCATTTGTCGATCATTTTCTCGAGTATGGTGACGATCGCCTTGTTTGTCGCTTCAACGGCTCCATTGGTTTGGGGTCGATAGGGTGAGGATTTGTGATCTTTGGATGTTGTATTTTGTGAGTATGGCTTAGTCTCGCGTTGAAAGTCACGAACCTTGATCGCCGATGAACTCATGGGGTATGCCATATCGGCATATGATGTTCGTCTGGATGAACTTGGCGACTTCTTTGGGCCGAGGGTTCAAAAGATCTTTGTTCTACCCATTTAGTGAAGTAGTCGATGGCCACCGGCCGCAGGCGGTGACCTCACTGCTCAGATGGGGTGGAATTTTCCTATCACGTCGATGCCCCAGGTTGAAAAGGGCCAGGTGAGGTTAGAATTTGTATAGTGGTGAAGGTGGTACATGTTGGGCGTTCTTTGAAAATTTGGCGGTTAATGGCGTTGCTTGACGTATTGGATACAGTCTGCTTCCATGGTCGTCCAATACCATCCTAGCCGTAGAATCTGTTTGCAGAGTGCTCGAGCGTTCATGTGGGGTCCGCATTCGCCATCATGGACTTGCGTGACGATTTCCTGCCCTTTCTTGTAGTCGACACATATGAGCAGTGTCCCTTGTGGTGTCTTCTTGAGTAATTGTCCCATCTCTAGCACAAATTGGGAAGCTAGGAGTCTGATAGCCCTGCAATCGCGTTTATCGGTGTCGGGTGGGTAAGTGTTGTCTGTTTTGTAGTTGATTATGGCTTGATACCAAGGCTCTGTCTGCTCGGCTTCGTCCAGGTCAATGGTATGGATGTATGCTGGTTCGTCACGTCTTTCGACGATGATGGGTAGTAACTTCATGTTTGGTGGCATGTTGAGGAGGGATGAGAGTTTTGACAGAGCGTCGGCAAACTGGTTTTCTTCCCTAGGGAGGTGGTAAAATTCGATCTGATCGAAGTTGGTTAGGAGTTTTTGTACTTTTGTTTGGTATTTGGTGAGGGTTTCGCTCATGATCTTCCATGCCCCGGTCACTTGATTTATGATGAGGAATGAATCTCCATGCACTCGTAGGTTCCTTATTTTGAGGGCGATGGTCGCTGCAGCCGTAAATGCAGCCAGATTCTGCGGCGTTGTTCGTGACACTGAAGTAGAGCTTGGTTGAGAGTGGAGTATGATCGCCGTTTGGGGATATTAGGAGTATTCCGACTCCATAGCCGCGGTAGTTTGACGCTCCGTCAAAGTATAATTGCCAGTATTCCTTTTCTACGGCAAAGATCCTCGTCGAGGAGAGGCGTTGTGTCGATCATGGGTCGCTCGGCGATGGCGTTTTTACGCAGGAAGTCCGAAACCGCTCTTCCTTTGATTACTTTCGGAGGAGGTATTTGAGTTCGTGCTCGGCGAAGCGAGTCCACCGCCATACGTCCGCTCAGACTGGTTTTTCAAATAGGTATTTGAGGGGTCCATTAGGAGTAAACTCTTGTTGTGCTAGTGAGTAGGTAGTGTCCGAGCTTTTTGGTTGCCCGGACCGGCGAGGCGACTTTTCTCGATCGTTCATACCGAAGTTCGTAATCGTGAAACTTCTTTGATGTAGTAGATGGCCCGTTCTTCGTTGTTGACTTCTTGGGCAAGCATGGCACCCATGGCGTTTGGCGTGGTCGTCAAGTATAGCGGCGATGGCAAGTCCTTTGTGGGGGTACCGAGCGGGTGGGTTTGTAGCGGGCTCTTGACTTTGTCGAACGCTTGTTGGCAGTCATCGTCCCACTTCGTATGCTCTTCCTTCTTCAATTTTTTGAAGATTGGCTCGCAAATCATGGTAAGCTTGCTGATGAATCGGGAGATATATTGGACTTGTCCCAAGAAACTCCTTATTTCATCGATGTTGCTCGGCGTCTTCATGCTCATTATTGCTTTGATTTTGGTCGGGTCTACTTCGATCCCTCGCTGGCTTACTATGTGGCCTAGCAGTTTGCCTGATGTGACTCCAAAGGTGCATTTCTGTGGGTTTAATCGCATTTTGTACTGCCTGATTCTGGTGAAGAACTTGCGGAGGTTGGTGACGTGGTCGTCCCTTCCTTTTGACTTTACAATCATGTCGTCGACGTATACCTCAACCTCCTTATGCATCATGTCGTGGAGCAAGGTGGTAGCAGTGCGTTGGTAGGTAGCGCCGGCATTTATGAGCCCAAATGGCATGACTGTGTAGCAGTACGTTCCCCAGGGGGTTACGAAGGTGGTTTTTGGCATGTCGTCTGCTGCCATTTTGATTTGGTTGTATCCCGCGTATCCATCCATGAATGACAGTAAGGCGTGGTCTGCTGTGTTGTCGATTAGGATGTCCATGTGGGGTAGTGGGAAATCATCTTTTGGGCAGGCTTTGTTCAGGTCCCGGAAGTCGGCACATACTCGTATTTTGCCGTTTTTCTTCATAACCGGTACCATATTGGAGACCCAATCTGAGTATTCGATGACTTGGATGAACCCGACTTGTAGTCGCCGATCTCTTCTTTGACCATGAGAGACCATTCTGGCTTGATGCGTCGGAGTTTCTGCTTGACCGGTCTGCTACCTTGCTTGATCGGGATGCGATGTTCAGCTATCTCACGGTCGATACCGGGCATGTCTCTGTATGACCATGCGAAGACGTCCTCAGATTACGTGAAGCTTAGTATATGTGGCCCTTTCTTCTGTGCTTAGGGAAGCCCCCAGTTGTAGTTCTTGAGGCTCTTCGGGTGTTCCTATGTTGATGGTCGTTGTGTCTTCAATAATGGGGTCTGTTAGGGTTTGAGACAATACTTGCAATGTATCTATATAATGCAATGTTATTTGGTTTAAATTTATCGCGATTATTAGGAAAAGTAGAATTTAAATGAGGCAAAGAGTAAAAAACTTTCATGTTATTAATGTTATCAAAAGCGGTTACATTTGAAGATAGCTCAGACGAGGGAGCTTTGGATAACCTTAATGACTCTAGTTCTTTAGCTAAATTGACTATGTCGGGGAAGTAGCCCGGGGGCTTAGTTGGGGTAAGAGACTTGAGATGACGACGAGGGAGTTTAAATTTTAAGACAGTCTTTTGGTTTGGGGTGTTGTCTTCGTCTTCGTCGGAGTCGGAACCTTCGAAGGCGTAGCCCTGACCCGTAGTTATCTCGAAAGTGCGGCCTTGTTCGTCGGTCCATTCGAGGGTTTTTGACCATCCGTCGTGTGCTTTTTCTTCGTAAGGGATGATCAGGTTGGTAGGGTTGAAGTTGTTGTTGCGCACGATGTCGGAAATGAGCTCAATCCCGGCAATGGTGTACGTGGTGGTGTCCTTAGGAATCTTGTTAGTGCCCTCTTTGACGAAGTAGTGGCTGGGGAGGATGTGGTATGGTTGTATGTGGAAGTCATGATATTTCTTGCGATCATTGTATGCTTCCCAACCTTGAGAGACTTCGTACGACCATGGTACGTAGGATAGACCCATGGTGGGCCATTTGTTATCGTCGTCCTTGGCGTAGAGTGTAGCGATTTCTTCTCTCTGAGTCGAGTACGATGTTGAAGTCGAAGTCGAAACCACACATGTCGTCGGTGGATCGGCGTTTATCTCCATGATCTTATCATTAGTCTTTTCTTTGCTGAGGGTAGCCCAAAGTTCGAGGCGTCGATGGTGACGATCTCGTCATCCGCAGGTATCCCTGACCTTTTGATGTAGGGTTGAGGTGACGGCCTTGGTAGCGTGGATCCAAGGTCTACCTAGTAGCATGTTGTAGGTAGGGGGTATGTCGATGATTTGAAATTCAGTTTCTCTCATGACTGGTCCTGTCATAATGGGGAAGGAGATGGTTCCCTTTATGCTGCGACGTGTTCCATCGTAGGCCCTGACACCGTCCGTACACGGGATAAAGTCATTTTCCTTAATTCCCAGTTTCCTGGCTGTCTCAAGGGGCAAGACATTGACTGCGGATCCGTTGTCGATGAGGACGACTGGTAGCACCATATTGCGACACTCTACGGTTATGTAGAGTGCTGGGTTGTGTGGGTCTTGAAAAGGCGGCAGATCTGCGTGGGAGAAAGTTATGGCACCTGGTAGCCAATCCCGAACAATGCGGTCAATAAGTTGTGCTGGGAGGATCTCTTTGGCATCTCGCCATGTTGTGTTATATGACGGACCGTTCGTTATGGGTGGGGTAATCATATTTTCGATCATGTTTTTGTTCTTGCTTTTGCTCGTGTGTTTAGGAGGGAATCCCGGCGGTATTTCTAGATCTAAAGGAGACTGATGCGGGCGTTGGGGGTGTGGAGCTTTATTGTGGCCGTCGGACTGTCTGAGGGGACGTTGATGAGGGATCTGGGTGGAAATTTCTCTCATGTCCTCGTGCCTTGGTTTTGTCCTTGTCCTAGCTCGGCGAATGTGATCGATGTTGCTACCGTTGTTGTTGATGCTGTCGAAAAGGACGTTGACCTCGTGATCGCTTGCGGGAGCCAGGAGGGGGTGATTGAGGATGGGATGAGCTCCTACGAAAATGGGGCGAGCAAGGGAGGTGTCATGCTGGCCTGATGATTTAGGAGCTATGCTTGGCTTATCGATTGTTTCGTTGTCGATCATGTCTTGGATTACGTTCTTCAAGCGAGCTTGAGTTCTCCGTGTCATGTCCCTTTCCCCTGTGGAACTCGCAGTACGAGTCCTCGTGCCATGATAATGGCTTCTTATCCTCAGGTGGTACACTGGTGGGCTTGGGAAGATGGAGAATGTTCTTCTTTACGAGCTTTTCTAATGCCTTTGAGTAGGACATAAAGAGGGGATCGAACCTTCGTCGCTGTTGCAACGGAAATGGTCCGACTGATGATGACCTGGGTGAGGCAGGAGTGGGCTGTGCTAGGAATACTGGTCGTGCTGCTAGTGCCTTCGAGTTTATAGCGTTAAACGGTTCAGTCATTGTTGCAGTGGGAGAAGCATTTGCCTGGCGGCCATGATCTGAAGTTTTGGCCAGCTTGTATTTGTGAATTTCATCTTCCAGGGATCGGATTCCTTTGATGTGTCGAGCAGACTCTTCGGCGAATAGTCTTGCGTTTTTCTCGGTTTCGATCTTTTGCATGGCGGCCAGATGTTCGAAAAAAGCGGTGAGATTGGCTACCTTGTGGTCGAGCAGCCTTACGTGCTCGATGATCGTCATTAGCGGAGGAGGTGGTGGAAAGGCAGTTTCATCATTTGCGAGGTTGAAACGGAAATTCATCTTGTGCTCGCGAGCCGGGTGTTCAGGGTTTTTCAATGAGCGGACCTGACAAAGTTTTCAAATCTTTAGTGATTCTAAAATAGAAGGAAAAGACTCGAATGAAAAATCACATTCACGACCAAAGGAAGACACAAAAGTGTAAAAAGCGGGTGACTTGACTTGACTCGTGTTTTTAGCTTTTAAAGGACACGAAGCTTTTGAGATAGAAGCGCGTTAACACGTCCCCTGTTCTCGAGGTAGGACAAATTTGCATGATCATAATCAGTTAACCCAATTTGGCGGTATGTTGCCAGGGTTTATCATTAGATTCACGATAAAAAGGATCAGGCAAAGTAGCGATAGGCTAACCGACACGAGGATGTTAAAATTGGGTAAAGCGATCAATTGTTCGCCTTTACGTGTGACTCAGGATTTAAATCAAAAATGACGATAAGTCACTTGATTCAAAGAGTAAATCAACGGTCCGTGATCTCAACGAGCCCGCGTTTTTTGTTTTTGAGAGAAAAAGATTAAATCGGGATGACTAAAGAGTCACTCGACTTAGAGCTAATTCTAATGTTCTAAAAGTTAATTTCATTTAAAATCTCCGAAATGAATTGACATATTCGGGTTTTTGCTTTGTGAAAGACCTTTAGCAATAAATGTATTATGACGATACGTCAGTCGCATAATTCATTTACGTTTTGAAAAAGACCTGGGATATAGTGGTTATCCTGGGTTGATTTTAAATGTAGTGGCATCCTATTTATTAAACTCAAATGACTATAGGTCAAAGAGCCTAACGGCGTGTTTTAAAAAGTATGACCTTTTTTGAAAAAAGTTTGAAAAAGCAATTTCAAAGATGGACGTATTTTAAAAGTATAATGCCTAGGAAAAGTTTTCACATGCAGAAAGTTTTTGAAAGACTACTATAGTGAGGGTACTATAGCTTCGCACTCGTACATATAAACACAGGTTTTTGGTTTATAGGGTAAGGTTCCCTCCGGTCATTCCCGTGACGTTTAGGTAGGGGCACCCGCAAGACTACACACGTCTTAGGTGTGAATTCAAGACGGGCCCTAGAGCGTTCGAGTTTGACTGGTTACGATCGTTTGTACGGATGCCGTACTTGTAATCGTGGAGGGGTGAGAGAACAGTGTGTCCGGAGTTACCTCGCTTATGAAGCGAGGATTCTTGGGCCGTTCCACAAAGGGTGTGGTTTGAATCAGGAGGATTCGACTCAACGTATTTTTGCCCAAATATCGAAAGCGTAAATGTTTTCAAAGTTTCAAGCTTCACTTCTTTATGATTTTAAAATAAAAGAAAAACTAGTTTTTCAAAAATAATAAAAATCATGCTCGTCCCCAGCGGAGTCGCCAGCTGAAGGTACCGGGAATTTTTCCTTGGGAAAACCTATCGGCGCTACTGTGCGCCCGACCTCGCCGTCTTGGCGTAGAAGCGGAATGCGCCTCGCAGGAAAAAAAAAAAAAAAAAAAAAAAAGGGGGGGGAAGTTTTGTAAAAGGGGTGAAATGAAAAATGGGGAGATCATTGCATGAATTTGTGATCAAAAAAGAAAAGTATAAAAGTCCTTTTTGAAATGTATTTTCGGAGTCGCCACCAAATATTAAAGGAATTTGGAACCTATTCAACGCGTCTTGAAATACAAGACATGAGTGTCTCAGATTTCAAGGTGCGTCGATACCTATCAATCTGAGGTTTGAAACCAGAGAAGGGGTTCGGAGTGAGGTTACTTTTCGAAAGTTTTGACAAAATGAGTTTTGAAAACAGTAATCAAAAAGCCTACATAAGAGTAGTCTCTACTAATTTGAAAACATTTGCTTAATTTCGATATTTGGGCTAAAAAGTCACGCTACGTCTGAAGTGCGAATAAGTATGACTCGATTAAAATGCATAAATAATGTAAATTGTCAAAATAAAGACATATTGCTATAGAAAATGTAAGTTAAATAATAATTTATTGACTAAATTAATACTATAGTAGATATTTTCCGACCTCGTATTAGAATTTTGTGAAAACCCCTCAGTTTTGACATGCTAAAAGACTCTATGAACCGGTACAATTTAGTGTTGGATCCGTGATTCTAGTCGTTATTTAATGCATGAATGAGGACTTGCATAATTATAAAAGTGACGTCGGTTTGCTTTAGTGATAATGAGTCGTTTATTTATGCGATATTGGCGGGGTTTAGACGGATTATGAATCAGAATTGCTCTGGCTACAACCGTATTACGAATACGGCTTCGCTAGTGCCAATATCGGGTTTGGGGTTAATGTAACCCCATTGTCCAAGTCTCAAACGTCCAGCCCGTAGGTAAAATGTTTACCTTTCGAAAATGTAAAGACGGTATTTTTGAGTGGATTTTGTGAATAGTGTATAAGTGTTAAAAAACCGGTGTTTGAAAAGAATGAAGTGGGTTGGTATTTATAGAGTTTTGGTGGTTTTTGTGGGATAACAAAATTAAATCGCCTGTATACAGGCGTTTAAGTTTGTTTGAGTTGGATATTTTTTAAAGAAAAATAAAAAAAGGCGGCTGGTACAAAACAAAAAGAAAATCGCCTGTTGACAGGCGATTTTATTTTTAATCGCCTGTCAACTGGCGATTTTATTTTTGTTTTGGTGGGCTGTTTTAAGCCGCCTTTTGGTTTTGGGTATGTGATTAGGTGATGATTGTGTTTTTGTGGGTTGTTTACTTATGGGTTAAGTCTTTAGTTTTTGTCCGAATTTCGGTTTTCGTGTTTCGGTTTTTGTCGTGTTTTTCGGTTTTGGCTCGAAATTAAATAATATTAGGTTATATTATTTAATGGTATCGTGGGGTTTTGTTTTGTGAAAATGTGACACGGGACGCACTTTGGCCCGTTTTGAGTGTTGTGTTAGTGTGCGTTTTTGGGTCGTTTTTGTAAGTTTGGGCCGTTTTGTAGCTAGTTGGGCTGTTTTTGTGGCTTGGCTTAATAAGACGTTCCTATATTGTGCTCGTGTTACGCTCATGATGACTAAAATTGACATTCATTTTCATGATTATGCAAATCCAAATTAATACGCTAAAAATGACTAATACGTTTTAGACACTTTTGTACCGTTTCGACTCTTTTAAAAGCATGCATGAAAGTCCTTTTCATCATCGGGTTTGTTTTTGGGGGAATGCGGATACGGGTATCTACTGAGCCCAGTTTGGCGAGCTTGGACAAAGCGTTAGTCAAACTTAAAGATAGTATCCGGACCATTACAGTCTCGATACTACCTGGCGGCGCTAAGCATGTGTCTTATGGGAGAGACGAGGACTTAGCGTCGGGAAATGCGGGGAGGGACGACATGTTTTTAAGGACATGACGGTCCTACATGTTTAAGGGCATGTCAGCCTGCATGTGGCCTGAGTACTCCCAGCTGGCGCCTTGCTTGTGTTTCCGCTTGTGCTCCTTGCTTTGCTTGCGCTTCTGGCTTGCGCTCCTTTGCTTTGCTTGCGCTTCTGGCTTGCGCTTCTGGCTTGCGCTCCTTTGCTTTGCTTACGCTTCTGGCTTGCGCTCCTGGCTGTGCTTTGCTTGCGCTTCTGGCTTGCGCTCCTGGCTGTGCTTTGCTCGCGCTTCTGGCTTGCGTTGGTACGGACGTGTCATAAAGGAGGTTACGCGCTCTCGTGTTTGGTTTATAAGAATGGTTGGTGTTTTGGTGGACGTCTCGTAAGGAGGCTACGTGTTTTTCTCATAAAAAGGTTAGGTTTTTATGAACGTCTCGTGAGGAGGTTACGTGTTTTTTGTATTTCTCATAAAAAGGGCTAGGTTTTTATGAACGTCTCGTGAGGAGGTTTCGCGTTTTTCTATTTTAACGTCTCGTAAGGAGGCTACGTGTTTTTGGTTTCTCATAAAAGGGCTAGGTTTTTATGAACGTCTCGTGAGGAGGCTACGTGTTTTTCTCATAAAAAGTTAGGTTTTTATGAACGTCTCTAAAGGAGGCTCTGGCGTTTTGTATTTCTCATAAAAAGGGCTAGGTTTTTATGAACGTCTCGTGAGGAGGCTACGTGTTTTTGTATTTTAACGTCTCGTGAGGAGGTTACGTGTTCTTGGTTTTTTCATAAAAAGGGCTAGGTTTTTATGAACGTCTCGTGAGGAGGCTACGTGTTTTTCTCATAAAAAGTTAGGTTTTTATGAACGTCTCTTAAGGAGGCTACGCGTTTTTGTATTTCTCATAAAAAGGGCTAGGTTTTTATGAACGTCTCGTGAGTAGGCTACGCGTTTTTCTCATAAAAGGTTAGGTTTTTATGAACGTCTCGTGAGGAGGTTACGTGTTTTTGTCATAAAAGGTTAGGTTTTTATGAACGTCTCTTAAGGAGGCTACGCGTTTTTCTCATAAAAGGTTAGGTTTTTATGAACGCCTCTTAAGGAGGTTACGTGTTTTTGTTGGTTGGGTTGAAATTGTGTTTAAAATGGGTTGAAAGGTGTATTGGGCCGAGGAAATGGCCCAAAACTAAACAGAAACCCATGAAACAAAAATAAAATCGCCAGTAAACTGGCGATTTTGTTTTTGTTTTGTGAATCTGTATAAAAGTCGGGGAAGAGAAAGGAGGGGGGTTTATTTCGTTTCGAAAATAAAAACTAAATCGAAAACACCCAAAATTCAATCCGGCGATTTTCTAGACCAAATTTCGATTTTCCGACTCCTACAATTCGTCATGGACCAAGGTACGTACTCAACTCACTTGGTTTTTCGCGTTTTGAAGCTTGTTTGAGTCGGTTTTAACTTGAAAAACCGTTTTCTAGGGTTTTGGTCGATTTTTGTTGGTTTGATTCGAGTTTAGCTCTCGTCTTGGCTTGAAAACGTTCGCCATGGCTAGTATAGTGCTTGCCTCGCTTGTCTTGCTGTCGTTGTGTGAAAACCCGGCTCGTGGTCTCGATTTTCGTGCGTTTTGTAGTGTAGGGGCATTTTGGTCATTTTTGAAAACGTCTCGAAAATGGTTCAAAACTTCAGTGTAGCTTGCCCATTAGTAGTATATCGTGTTGGTGAGTTTGGTTTGTTGAGATGGTCGCGAAAAGCGGTTCGTTTGGGTAAAAACCGTGTAGAAGGGGGTAAAATCGGGGCTTGTGCTCTGTTTTTGTAGCGTAAGGCGATCCCGAGTGGCTTGGTTATTTTGAAAATGTTGTAGTATGCTAGTGTGAAGGTTTGGGTGGTTTGTATGCGAAGAACGGCTCGAAAAAACGTCATTTTCGTGCGTTTTGGTATAGGGGCCGATTTTGGTCGAAATTTTTCGGTTCCGAAACTTGCCCGAATTCTCTGTATTGTGTTTTCATGGCTAGTATGGTACACTTTTGCTCTTGTTTTGTAGGAAATGTGTTGTTTGGAGGTGTTTTGGAGTGTTTTTTGTAGTTTAGGCTAGGTTTACAAAAATCGCTTCTCCTCGCTTTTCGTGCCCCGTTTACGGAATGTATAGTAATGTACGTCGTCTGTGTTGGCTAGGGGGTTGTTTTGTGAGAAGTGGGGGCTTTTTGGGTTGAGTTATGGTCAAGAAAAGGCCGTTTTTGTAGTTTGTAAGCGTTTTGTAAAGGCTATTCAGTCGAGGTGTTTGGGACATCGTTTTCGCATGAAATTTTTTGCGTGAGCTTATTGTGATTTATGGGTTGGAGTGCAGTCGTGAGATATGGGTTTCGCTTTACGTAGCGTTTTCCCTCTTACGCTATTTTTGGGTTAAAGGCACGCTTCTCTTTGTTTTGGCCAATTCTCTGCTTGCTTTCTTGGCGTGCTTGCTCTTAACTTGACTGAGTAGGACGTATATATCGTATACGTCTCATGGATTTTGGTTTCCTGTGCTCCTGCTCCGTTTTGGCCTTATCTGTCAAAAAATGGGCCTATGGCTTGCTTTTTGCTGCTTTGTCTTGATCTTTCTAGGATGATTTCTTTGTTCTTAGTTTTCTGAGTATGCCTTTGAATCTTGTGCAGGTGATCCTACGCCTCCAACGCCTACTTCCAGTGACATGGATCGGGTATTGGCTGGAGTTGACTTCGCTGTTCCGGGGGGCAAGCATACTCCTACTTCGGGGATGCCTGCGCCCTTGGAGGTTTCCGAGGGTCCGTCTCAGTCGGACCTGCTGAGAGCTTTTCCTCCGACGCCAGGGGTTTCTACGACGCCAGGGAGTGAGTTCCAGTCTTTCTTGAGTCTCCGGCCTTTTCTGCTAGTGGCTTGGGGGCACGATCGCCCCCTGAGGTCTGGCCGTCACGCTAGTGGCGTGGGTCGTGGCGTTCTCAGCCGAAGTCTCCTGCTTTTTCGGCTAGCGGTGCGCGAGAGGAGGTTGCCGTTGAGCAGCCTGGGTCTTCTGCTGGCGGGGTTAGGCACGACGTTGTCACAGAGTCACCTACTTTTCCAGCTAGTGAGGTACGCGAGGAGACTGCTGCTGAGCGGGCGCGGTCTTCTGGTGATGCGAGCGGTAGTGGAGCTGCCGCTGGGCCGTCGAGGTCTCCTGCTGGTGGCCGAGGTCAGGCTCAGGGTCTCGTCTCAGAGTCTTTGCAGGGGCGCGGACGTGGCGCTGCTGTGGAGTCTTCTGGGGCTCCTGGGCATGATCGTGGGAGAGGCCGAGGCGTAGCTGCAGGGTCTTTGCAGGGGCGTGGCCGTGGCGGTGCTGGAGGGATGCCTGTGGCTCCGAGAGGGGGCCGAGGCAGAGGTCGCGCAGGCGCAGGGGCTTCGCAGGACGCAGCGTTGCCGAGGAGCCTGCGGCTCCTGGAGGAGGCCAGGTTAGAGGCCGTGGTCGTGGTCGGAGGAACCCGAGGAAGAAGCGTAAGGTGGACGTGGCTTCTGGTGAGGGCAGCAGTAGGCCGAGGCGTCGAGCTCGTGCTGCTGCCGAGGGTGGTGACCGGGCCGAGGCCGAGGTCGCCGGTGTTGCTGAGGAGGTTGGAGCGGGGAGAGCTCCTGTTGAGGTCACGCGGAGGCGTGGTCGTGCCCGGTCCGGAGTCGTTCGAGACCGCCGAAGTCGGAGGAGTCTTGAGTGGCGAGAGGGGCTCGACGAGCGAGGCTGCGGTGAAATTTGTCGAGGTTGAGATTGCTGAGGCTGCTGCGACGCCGCTTGTGCTCAGGTTCTTCTTTATTCTTCTTTGCGAACTTTGTGGCCGGGTCGTTGAGGCCAGGCTTAGGAGCAGGTTCAGGATGAGGTTGAGGCTGAGGCAGAGGCCGAGGGTGAGGCAGAGGGTGAGGCAGAGGCCGAGGGCCCGCCAGATGCGCGCGGCAGCCTCTTGAGGCCGCAATGCAGGTTTTCATGGGGATGGTCGACGAGCTGGGCGCGAGGCCTGACTATCCTCACGGTCCGCGCTTGTGGTCACAGGTGGCCTTGGACTGGGATGGCGTGACTCTGGTTTGGAGTCCCTTGGAGCACTTGTCGATCCGAGTGAAGGTCGGCTTCCCGTTAGGCTCGATGAGGACCTTCTCTGTGTTCCGGACAGTGTTTGACGTCTTTGAGGGTAGGCTCACCCTGGAGGAGCGGGACATAGTGCTTGGGACAGCTTTCGGTCCCCTGGTGCAGAAGTGGAGGGAGGTGCGGGGCAAGCGGGTGAACTCGCGCCTCACTGTACTTCGGGCGTTGTTGGATAGGTTTTGGGATACGACCAACACCTTCCACATGCCTGGTTACGAGGTTGGCGTGACTCCTTCCTCGTGGGCAGTTGTCACGGGGTTGCCTCATGGTGAGCGCGTACTTGACTGGGGGCGTGAGCGACCTCCTATCGATAGCCCACGAGTCGTGCGCCTGATTGGCGACGGGGTCAAGTGCGGGGTAGGTGAGGAGCATACGTTTCAGCCCCGGACTATTTGGTTTGCTGACTTCTTCGAGGGGAAGAGGAGGAAGAAGGGGTCCACTCGAGCGAGCGCTGAGCAGAGGGCCCGGCTGTGGCTGTGGTGGTTCCTGACAGCCACCCACTTTGGCGACAAGGGAGAGCGAGCGTCGACGGCTGTGTTGATGGCGCTGTCGGACATGTCACGCCTAGGTGAGTTTGACTGGGTCACTCCGGCTTTTGGGCTGTTGATCCGTTACCTGAGGGATGCAGTGCGCCCTGACCGGATTAACGAGGATTCAGATGTGTCGCTCGTGGGCCCTGGTCTTCTGATGGAGGTAAGGCTTGATTTCGCAGCATCTTGTTATCTCGTCTCTGCTTTTCTTTTGTAACGTGTGTTCTGTTTGCTTGCAGGCTTGGTGCTACGCTCACTTCCCCTCTCTGCTTCCGGACACGTTCCAGGTGACGGCTACATACCCGGCTTTCCATGCGTACGCGACAGCGGATCGGAGGGGTATTGGCCTGAACTATGACGCGGCTCGTGTGCGCTTCAACGGGATGACGATGGATAAGGTAAGGGTGATTGTGTTTTGTACTTTGGTCTTTTGTAGCTTGTTTTTGGGTTTGTGTTTGTTTTTGTGGTTTATAATTTGGTTTTGTTTTGTAGTTCGTTCGCGACCCCTGGAGAAAGTTCTGGCGTCCTGAAGTCGATTGCGGCTCGCTTTGCCCTCTTGGCCAGGCGGTGTACATCGAGACTTCGACGGCTCATCTTGCACTGGGTGAAGCGTCTGTCTGCGCAGACGTCGCGGCTTCATCGTACACAACTCCTCCGCCCTCGGTTTTGTTCGTGGAGACGCCGACGCTAATGGCGTCGTGGACGTGTATCACAAGGGTGAGTCAGGCTCGCTTCTTGCGGCGGGATGAGGATTACGTGACTTGGGCACAAAGATGCCCGCCGACGCTGTGATCGAGGTATGCTTGTTTATCCCTTTTGCTTGTATGTGTTTTGGTTTTAGGAAGCAAAAATTTACCCTATTTTTGTTTTGTAGCGACGTGATCCTGATCTTGAGTTCCAGCCTCCTCCGTTCGTTGAGGACCTGCTGGTTGTTCACAAGGGCTGCTCTCATTCGATCGTGCTGCCACCTTGCCTGTTCGTGGTCACCGATGCGGGCCTTGAGAGTTGGGATCCGCGCGTGAAGAAGGTATTAACCCTCCTCTTTGTACAGCATGAGTATTATGTAGTATATAGCCCCCAGTTTGAATTAGATTTTATTGTAAAATCATTATTCAAACTCTGTTGAAGCAGGTTTTTGATTATAGCCCCCAGCTTGAGTAAGATTTTAGCATAAAATCATTAGTCAAACTCTGTTGAAGCAGTTTTTTGATTGTAGCCCCCAGTTTGAGTAAGATTTTAGCGTAAAATCATTAGTCAAACTCTGTTGAAGCAGTTTTTTGATTGTAGCCCCCAGTTTGAGTAAGATTTTAGTGTAAAATCATTAGTCAAACTCTGTTGAAGCAGGTTTGTGATTGTAGCCCCCAGAAAGCTAAAGTGATTTCTCGTATTGTTGCAGGTGACAGCTGAGGTCCACAGGAGGTTGTGGCGGGCGGCAAACCGGTGGCGGGCGGTCGTGAACGAGAAAGTTGTTGACGCTTGCAGGGCGCAGAGAGACGGCGAGGCGCCGACTTCGAGTTAGCCAGGTCGTACGAGGAGGCGAGATCGCGGGTCGAAATGAGGTCGCGCATGCCGAGGAGTTGGCGAGGGTCCGGGCAGAGCTAGAGGGTCGTGACGCCAGGAGCCGGATAGGCGCGCGTCGAGATTGATTCCTGCGTCTTTGTCTTCGGCGTCGTGACCAGTCGTAGTAGGCTTGGACTTGTGTATATTGGACTTGTATTAGGAGTATTAGTATTTGTTGGTAACGGTTTATGTATCAGGATTTGTTATGGTTGGTTGTTTTTTTGGACTTGTAGGTGTTTATGGGTATAATTTGGTTATTTTGTCTTGTTGCGAAAATGCATTACTGCGTCGTAGCCGGGTCTGAAATCCTTGCGTATTTGCTTGCCGAGCGTACCTGCAAAACATTGTTAGTCGTAAAAGCATATATATACGTCTCGATTGAGACTGACTCGCTAATGATTAAATTAAATGCGAAATGAAGAGTTTTTGAAAAATGCTGGTTTAGAAAATATTCTAGACTCGTGAAAAAGACGTCATAGCAAAAATTTGAGCTAAAACGACGTTTTGAGACGAAAATTGTGAATGCGAAAATCATATTTTGTGTTGTGTTTCATTTTTGTGTGATTATCGTGTTTTGTGAAAATGAAAAATACGAAAGACGGGAGTCAATTACGCAAATCGAGACGACGCGACGGGACCGTAAAAACAGGTCCAAGGTCGGTAGAAAGGATAAATGGGGTAATAAGTTAAATATTTTAGGGTATAGGTGTCTAAGAAGTGTAAGAAATCGAATAATTTTGCTAGAAGGAAAAAGAAAATCGCCTGTAAACAGGCGATTTTATTTTTAATCGCTTTGTTCTGCGATTAAATTTTTGTTTTGTGGTTTTCTTTGATTTATTTTAATCGCTTGTTCACTAGCGTTTAAGTTTTTGTGTTGTATTTCGCTTTGCAAATCTCGGCTATAAAAGGAGGGGTAAGTTAGTTCATTTTACTCATCCTCTCGTCTTCTATTCTCGATTTTCCAAAAATATTCAGAATATTTACGGAACATTCGTCGAGTTATGGAGAATTTTGAAGGAAACTTGCGTCGTTGGTGTGCGTCCTTGTCGGGTGTCGAGAAAAAGCTCTTGAAAGATTGCGGAGTTGGCGTATTTCGTGGGCTAAGGCAGGTTCGAATGGAGTACGAGTTCCTGGACGCTTGTCTTGAGTATTGGGACCCAAGCCTTCATGTGTTCCGCTTTCCTTGCGGTGTGGTTTGCCCCTTAGTCGTCGAGTGTGGGGCCATCGGCGGGTGGGCGCGGATTGGCTGCTCGTATGTGTCGTGCAGAACTTGGCTACAAGAGGCGTGTTGATTATCTCGGATGACCCGTGATGAGGTGGAAGAGTTATTTGTTGGGAGCCGTATCAACCTCTATCGTTTGTGTCAATGGTTTAGGAATAATGCGAACGGGCATATCTCTGCTGTGGCTAGGAGAAGGGCTTTGGCTTTTTGCTTGGTTCATTGCTATATGTTCCTGACTGCGTATGCGAGGGGTCGTTGGGAGATCCGCGTTTAATTCTTTGTTGTGGAGCGGATGGAAATAGGTTGCAATCATACGCTTTAATTACGCCGAGACGATCCTTGGATTGGACGACCGGGCATGTAATAGGGAACATGCGTACCGAGGGTGTCCATTGATCCTCCAGGTGTGGCTGATGGAGCGTCTAAGTGTGTTGAACGACCTTGGCTTCGATGACGAAGATGTCGCAGGAGGCATTACCAATCGTTACATGCGATGGTCGGGTCCAGACGAGCGCCCTAATGACTATTTCCCCGAGCTTGGGAGGTGATGTGCCATCCGCTGGCTCGGTATCTTGGTGGGAGTGGTCGGTGTGACGCGGCGCGATGAGGTGATGGTCCCTCTGGATTCCTATTGTGTGGGTTTGAGATGGGAGTTTAAATCCATCCCCTGCGGGTGAGGCGACAGATAGGGTATGCACAGTTCATTCCTGGCCAGGACACGAAGGTACAGGACATGGTTGTGTTAAATAACCAGGTGGTAGCGAGTGGGTCGATGGTTGGATCATGCGTCCTAAGTGGCTTGTGGCTGGTACTTCTGGGACGATCCGGGTGTCGTGGGCTTACTCCAAATGGACCGTTGCTGAAAGTGCTGTGGAGAGGGCTCGTCTCCGTGCCATAGAGCTTAACGAGCCTCCGCCGACCGCCTACGACCCGATCCGCTTTGGGCCTTGATAGTGGTAGGGTGGCGCTTGAGCTCGGTGCCTCTCTCGTGGTGAATCGTGTTCGGCCGTCGCCGTATTCCAGGGCCAGTGCTCAGGATCGTCATGGTAATGTTGGGGGTCGTAGTAGGGGTTGAGGTTAGTGCTCCCCTATTCAATTTGGAAGGTTTCAAGTCCGCCTTTAGAGAATAACCTGGTTTTAGTTTATGTGTGCTTTGTTAGTATTATGTTCATATTATGTTGTATTATGTAGTATATTACCTATCCTAAACTTAGATGTACATCTTAGGGACTCGTATTGTAATATATAGTGTTTGTTAGTGTATTTCTAAGGTCGTAGTTATGCTCCTATGTTTGAAAAATCCAAAATGTAACCGTTCTTTTTAAGATTAATAAAAATCAGGTTTTTATTTACGACTTTGCCTCATTTTGCTTGTTATTTTGTGTGAAATTCCTTGGCTCTAATCTCTTTTCAAAGGTTTAGAATGCAAGCATGGTTTTTGTTTTTAGGAAGTTTTTGTGTTGACTAATCCCTCGACTTTTTTAAGCTTTGGGTTTGTCGTTTTGTGTTGAATGTCGTTCTTTTCACCCTTAGGTTTAAAAGACGAATTTTTGTGTTGACTATGTCCTTAGCCTTTTTAAGCTTTGGACGCGTCATTTTTGTGTTGAATATCGGTTACGCTTTTTGCAAAGCTGCCTACGTATCCACGAAAAGTGGAATCAAACCGGCGTAGTTCGAGAAATGTATGTTTAGGGGCATACCGGCCCAGGAATTGTGTTTGCTTTTGGAATGTGCACGTTTAAGGGCATGCCGGCCCATGAATTGTGTTTGGTGGATGCATGTTTAGGGGCATGCCGGCCCATGAATTGTGTTTGCTCATGGAATGTGCACGTTTAAGGGCATGTCGGCCCAGGAATTGTTTTTATAAAATTGTATATTACAGATACATTGCAAGGGGTTTTTAGGGATAGTATTTCTTGAGTTGATCGAGATTTGTGGCGAGGTTGAACTCTTGGCCGTCGAGGTCGGTTAGTTTGACTGCTCCGCCCGTGTAGATTTCTTTGACGAGGTAGGGTCCAGCCCAGTTAGGCTTGAATTTTCCTCGTGGGTCGACTGGAAGTGGTGCCCGGACTGACTTTAGTACGAGATCACCTACTTTTATGTGTCGTGGCTTAACTCGTTTGTTGAATGCTCGTTGTAGTCGGGCTTGGTACATTCGTACGGTGCTCAGGGAATGCAGTCGGCGTTCATCCAGGAGCATGAGCTGTTCGTACCGTTCACGGGCCCATTCGCTCGGGATGCTACTTTCCATTAGTATGCGTAGAGATTGTATTTCTATTTCCATCGTTGGGCGGCTTCCATGCCGTAGGTGAGAAATAGGGGTCATGCCCGTAGGGGTTCGGATGGTAGTACGGTATCCCCCGCAGTGCATATGGTATCTTGTTGGGCCAATCTTTGCGGTGTCGATCATTTTCTCGAGTATGGTGACGATCGCCTTGTTTCTTTGCCAACGGCTCCATTGGTTTGGGGTCGATAGGGTGAGGATTTGTGATCTTTGGATGTTGTATTTTGTGAGTATGGCTTAGTCTCGCGTTGAAAGTCACGAACCTTGATCGCCGATGAACTCATGGGGTATGCCATATCGGCATATGATGTTCGCCTGGATGAACTTGGCGACTTCTTTGGGCCGAGGGTTCAAAAGATCTTCTTCTACCCATTTAGTGAAGTAGTCGATGGCCACCAAAGACGGGCGGTGACCTCCCGCTCAGATGGGGTGGACTTTTCCTATCACGTCAATGCCCCAGGTTGAAAAGGGCCAGGTGAGGTTAAATTTGTATAGTGGTGAAGGTGGTACATGTTGGACGTTGCTGAAAATTTGGCAGTTGTGGCAGTGCTTGACGTATTGGATACAGGCTGCTTCCATGGTCGTCCAATACCATCCTAGCCGTAGAATCTGTTTGCAGGGTGCTCCTGCGTTCATGTGGGGGCCGCATTCGCCATCATGGACTTGCGTGGCGATTTCTCGCTCTTTCTTGTAGTCGACACATATGAGCGGTGTCCCTTGTGGTGTCTTCTTGAGTAATTGTCCCATCTCTAGCACAAATTGGGAAGCTAGAGTCCGATAGCCCTCTGTCCGTTTATCGATTGTCGGGTGGGTAAGTGTTGTCTGCTTTGTAGTTGATTATGGCTTGATACCAAGGCTGCATGCGCTCGGCCGTCCAGGTCAATGGTATGGATGTATCTTTGGTTCGCCACGTCTTTCGACGATGATGGGTAGTAACTTCATGTTTGGTGGCATGTTGAGGAGGGATGAGAGTTTTGACAGTGCGTCGGCAAACTGGTTTTTTTCCCTTGGAGGTGGTAAAATTCAATGCAGTCGAAGTTGGTTAGGAGTTTTTGTACTTTTGTTTGGTATTTGGTGAGGGTTTCGCTCATGATCTTCCATGCCCCGGTCACTTGATTTATGATGAGGAATGAATCTCCATGCACTCGTAGGATCCTTATTTTGAGGGCGATGGTCGCTGCAGCCGTAAATGCAAAGCCAGATTCTCGGCGTAGTTCGTGACACTGAAGTCGAGCTTGATTGAGAGTGGAGTATGATCGCCGTTTGGGGGTATTAGGAGTATTCGACTCCATAGTCGCGGTAGTTTGACGCTCCGTCAAAGTATAATTGCCAGTATTCCTTTTCTACGGCAAAGATCCCTTCGTCAGGGAGAGACGTTGTGTCGATCATGGGCTGTTCGACGATGGCGTTTTCTGCAAGGAAGTCCGAAACCGCTCTTCCTTTGATTACTTTCAGAGAGAGGTATTTGAGTTCGCATTTCTGGCGGAAGCGTAGTCCACCTGGCCATACGTCCGCTCAGGTGGTTTTCAAATAGGTATTTGAGGGTCCATTAGGAGTAGACTCTTGTTGTGCTAGTGAGTAGGTAGTGTCTGAGCTTTTTGGTTGCCCAGACCAGCGAGAGGCAGCTTTTCTCGACTGGTTCATACCGAGTTTCGTAATCGTGAAACTTCTTGCTGATGTAGTAGATGGCCCGTTCTTCGTTGTTGACTTCTTGGGCAAGCATGGCACCCATGGCGTTTGGCGTAGTCGTCAAGTATAGCGGCGATGGCAAGTCCTTTTGTGGGGGTACCGAGCGGGTGGGTTTGTAGCGGTGCTCTTGACTTTGTCGAACGCTTGTTGGCGATCATCGTCCCACTTCGTATGCTCTTCCTTCTTCAATTTTTGAAGATTGGCTCGCAAATCATGGTAAGCTGGCGATGAACCGAGATATATTGGACTTGTCCCAAGAAACTCCTTATTTCGCCGATGTTGCTCGGCGTCTTCATGCTCATTATTGCTTTGATTTAGGCTCGGGTCTACTTGATCCCTCGGCCGCTTACTATGTGGCCTAGCGGTTTGCACGATGTGACTCCAAAGGTGCATTTACGTGGGTTTAATCGCATTTTGTCTTTGCCTGATTACGGTGAAGAACTTGCGGAGGTTGGTGACGTGGTCGTCCCTTCCTTTTGACTTTACAATCATGTCGTCGACGTATACCTCAACCTCCTTATGCATCATGTCGTGGAGCAAGGTGGTAGCAGTGCGTTGGTAGGTAGCGCCGGCATTTATGAGCCCAAATGGCATGATCAGTAGCAAAGACGCTTCCCAGGGGTTACGAAGGTGGTTTTTGGCATGTCGTCTGGCCGCCATTTTGAATTGGTTGTATCCGCGTATCCATCCATAAATGACAGATGGCGTGGTCCATTGTGTTGTCGATTAGGATGTCCATGTGGGGTAGTGGGAAATCATCTTTTGGGCGAGGCTTTGTTCAGTCGGAAGTCGGCACATACTCGTATTTTGCCGCTTTTTCTTCATAACCTGCACCATATTGGAGACCCGGTCGAGTATTCGATGACTTGGATGAACCCGACTTATGGCGCACCGATCTCTTCTTTGACCATGAGAGACCATTACGGCTTGATGCGTCGGAGTTTACCTTGGCCGTCTGCTACCTTGCTTGATCGGGATGCGATGTTCACTATCTCACGGTCGATACGGCATGTCTCTGTATGACCATGCGAAGACGTCCTGAATTACGTGAGAAGCTTAGTATATGTGGCCCTTTCTTACGTGGCTAGGAAGCCCCGGTTGTAGTTCTTGAGGCTCTTCGTGTTCCTATGTTGATGGTCGTTGTGTCTTCAATAATGGGGTCCTGTTCGGGTTTTGAGACAATACTTGCAATGTATCTATATAATGCAATGTTATTTGGTTTAAATTTATCGCGATTATTAGGAAAAGTAGAATTTAAATGAGGCAAAGAGTAAAAAACTTTCATGTTATTAATGTTATCAAAAGCGGTTACATTTTAAGATAGCTCAGACGAGGGAGCTTTGGATAACCTTAATGACTCTAGTTCTTTAGCTAAATTGACTATGTCGGGGAAGTAGCCCGGGGGCTTAGTTGGGGTAAGAGACTTGAGATGCCGACGAGGGAGTTTAAATTTTAAGACAGTCTTTTGGTTTGGGGTGTTGTCTTTGTCTTCGTCGGAGTCGGAACCTTCGAAGGCGTAGCCCTGACCCGTAGTTATCTTGAAAGTGCGGCCTTGTTCGTCGGTCCATTCGAGGGTTTTTGACCATCCGTCGTGTGCTTTTTCTTCGTAAGGGATGATCAGGTTGGTAGGGTTGAAGTTGTTGTTGCGCACGATGTCGGAAATGAGCTCAATCCCGGCAATGGTGTACGTGGTGGTGTCCTTAGGAATCTTGTTAGTGCCCTCTTTGACGAAGTAGTGGCTGGGGAGGATGTGGTATGGTTGTATGTGGAAGTCATGATATTTCTTGCGATCATTGTATGCTTCCCAACCTTGAGAGACTTCGTACGACCATGGTACGTAGGATAGACCCATGGTGGGCCATTTGTTATCGTCGTCCTTGGCGTAGAGTGTAGCGATTTCTTCTCTGCAGTCGAAGTACGGATGTTGAAGTCGGTCGAAACCACACATGTCGTCGGCTGGATCGGCGTTTATCTCCGCAGTACTATCATTAGTCTTTTGCTGCTTGAGGGTAGCCCAAAAGTTCGAGGCGTCGATGGTGACGATCTCGTCATCCAGAGGTATCCTGACCTTTTGATGTAGGGTTGAGGTGACGGCCTTGGTAGCGTGGATCCAAGGTCTACCTAGTAGCATGTTGTAGGTAGGGGGTATGTCGATGATTTGAAATTCAGTTTCTCTCATGGTGGTCCCGTCATAATGGGAAGGAGATGGTTCCCTTTATGCTTTGCGACGTGTTCCATCGTGAGGCCCACGACACCGTCCGTACACGGGATAAAGTCATTTTCCTTAATTCCCAGTTTCCTGGCTGTCTCAAGGGGCAAGACATTGACTGCGGATCCGTTGTCGATGAGGACGACTGGTAGCACCATATTGCGACACTCTACGGTTATGGCACCTGGTAGAGTGCTGGGTTGTGTGGGTCTTGAAAAGGCGGCAGATCTGCGTGGGAGAAAGTTATGGCACCTGGTAGCCAATCCTGAACAATGCGGTCAATGAGTTGTGCTGGGAGGATCTCTTTGGCATCTCGCCATGTTGTGTTATATGACGGACCGTTCGTTATGGGTGGGGTAATCATATTTTCGATCATGTTTTTGTTCTTGCTTTTGCTCGTGTGTTTAGGAGGGAATCCCGGCGGTATTTGTAGATCTAAAGGAGACTGATGCGGGCGTTGGGGGTGTGGAGCTTTATTGTGGCCGTCGGACTGTCTGAGGGGACGTTGATAAGGGATCTGGGTGGAAATTTCTCTCCTGTCCTCGTGCCTTGGTTTTGTCCTTGTCCTAGCTCGGCGAATGTGATCGATGTTGCTACCGTTGTTGTTGATGCTGTCGAAAAGGACGTTGACCTCGTGATCGCTTGCAGGAGCCAGGAGGGGGTGATTGAGGATGGGATGAGCTCCTACGAAAATGGGGCGAGCAAGGGAGGTGTCATGCTGGCTTGATGGTTTAAGAGCTATGCTTGGTTTATCGATTGTTTCGTTGTCGATCATGTCTTGGATTACGTTCTTCAAGCGGAAACAGTTTTCCGTGTCATGTCCCTTTCCCCTGTGGAACTCGCAGTAGGAGTCCTCGTGCCATGATAGTGGCTTCTTATCCTCAGGTGGTACACTGGTGGGTTTAGGAAGATGGAGAATGTTCCTCTTTACGAGCTTTTCTAATGCCTTTGAGTAGGACATAAAAAGGGAATCGAACCTTAAATCATTTGTTGCAGCGAAATGGTCCGTGATGATGACCTGGGTGAGGCGGGAGTGGGTGTGCTAGGAATCTTGAGTCGTCTTTGCTAGTGCCTTGAGTTTATAGCGTTAAGCGGTTGATCATTGTTGCGATGGGAGAAGCATTTGCCTGGCGGCCATGATCTCAAGTTTTGGCGGCTTGTATTTGTGAATTTCATCTTCCAGGATCGGATTCTTTTGATGTGTCGAGCGGACTCTTGGCGAATAGTCTTGCGTTTTCTCGCTTTCGATCTTTTGCATGGCGGCGGATGTTCGAAAAAGCGGTGAGATTGGCTACCTTGTGGTCGAGCTTACGTGCTCGATGATCGTCATTAGCGGAGGAGGTGGTGGAAAGCGGTTTCATCATTTGCGAGGTTGAAGCGGAAATTCATCTTGTGCTCATGGCCGGGTGTTGAGGTTTTTCAATGAGCGGACTGACAAAGTTTTCAAATCTTTAGTGATTCTAAAATAGAAGGAAAAAGACTCGAATGAAAAATCACATTCACGACCAAAGGAAGACACAAAAGTGTAAAAAGCGGGTGACTTGACTTGACTCGTGTTTTTAGCTTTTAAAAGGACACGGGAAGCTTTTGAGATAGAGGCGCGTTAACACGTCCCTGTTCTCGAGGTAGGACAAATTTGCATGATCATAATCAGTTAACCCAATTTGGCGGTATGTTGCCAGGGGTTTATCATTGGATTCACGATAAAAAGGATCGGGCAAAGTAGCGATAGGCTAACCGGCACGAGGATGTTAAAATTGGGTAAAAGGCGATCAATTGTTCGCCTTTACGTGTGACTCAGGATTTAAATCAAAAATGACGATAAGTCACTTGATTCAAAGAGTAAATCAACGGTCCGCATCCGAGCGAGCCCGTTTTTGTTTTGAGAGAAAAAGATTAAATCGGGATGACTAAAGAGTCACTCGACTTAGAGCTAATTCTAATGTTCTAAAAGTTAATTTCATTTAAAATCTCCGAAATGAATTGACATATTCGGGTTTTTGCTTTGTGAAAGACCTTTAGCAATAAATGTATTATGACGATACGTCAGTCGCATAATTCATTTACGTTTTGAAAAAGACCTGGGATATAGTGGTTATCCTGGGTTGATTTTAAATGTAGTGGCATCCTATTTATTAAACTCAAATGACTATAGGTCAAAGAGCCTAACGGCGTGTTTTAAAAAGTATGACCTTTTTTGAAAAAAGTTTGAAAAAGCAATTTCAAAGATGGACGTATTTTAAAAGTATAATGCCTAGGAAAAGTTTTCACATGCAGAAAGTTTTTGAAAGACTACTATAGTGAGGGTACTATAGCTTCGCACTCGTACATATAAACACAGGTTTTTGGTTTATAGGGTAAGGTTCCCTCCGGTCATTCCCGTGACGTTTAGGTTGGGGCACCCGCAAGACTACACACGTCTTAGGTGTGAATTCAAGACGGGCCCTAGGCGTTGAGTTTGGTAGTTACGATCGTTTGTCACGGATGCCGTACTTGTAATCGTGGAGGGTGAGAGAACAGTGTGTCCGAGTTACCTCGCTTATGAAACGAGTTCTTGAGGCCCGTTCCTCAAAGGGTGTGGTTTGAATCAGGAGGATTCGACTCAACGTATTTTTGCCCAAATATCGAAAGCGTAAATGTTTTCAAAGTTTCAAGCTTCACATCTTTACGATTTTAAAATAAAAGAAAAACTAGCTTTTCAAAAATAATAAAAATCATGCTCGTCCCCAGCGGAGTCGCCAGCTGAAGGTACCGGGAATTTTCCCTTGGGAAAACCTATCGACGCCTACTTGCCAGAGCCTCGCCGTCTTGGCGTAGAAGCGAGAATGCGCCTGAGGAAAAAAAAAAAGAAAAAAGGAGGGGGGGGGAAGTTTTGTAAAAGGGGTGAAATGAAAAATGGGGAGATCATTGCATGAATTTGTGATCAAAAAAGAAAAGTATAAAAGTCCTTTTTGAAATGTATTTTCGGAGTCGCCAGCAAATATTAAAGGAATTTGGAACCTATTCAACGCGTCTTGAAATACAAGACACGAGTGTCTCAGATTTCAAGGTGCGTCGATACCTATCAATCTGAGGTTTGAAACCAGTGAAGGGGTTCGAGTGAGGTTACTTTTCAAAGTTTTGACAAAATGAGTTTTGAAAACAAGAATCAAAAAGCCTACATAAGAGTAGTCTCTACTAATTTGAAAACATTTGCTTAATTTCGATATTTGGGCTAAAAAGTCACGCTACGTACAAGTGCGAATAAGTATGACTCGATTAAAATGCATAAATAATGTAAATTGTCAAAATAATGACATATTGCTATAGGAAATGTACGTTAAATAATAATTTATTGACTAAATTATTACTATAGACGTTATTTTCCGACCTCGTATTAGAATTTTGTGAAAAACCCTCAGTTTTGACATGCTAAAAGACTCTATGAAACGGTATAATTTAGTGTTGGATCCGTGATTCTAGTCGTTATTTAATGCATGAATGAGGACTTGCATAATTATAAAAGTGACGTCGGTTTGCTTTAGTGATAATGAGTCGTTTATTTATGCGATATTGGCGGGGTTTAGACGGATTATGAATCCGAATTGCTACAACCGTATTACGAATACGGCTTCGCTAGTGCCAATATCGGGTTTGGGGTTAATGTAACCCCATTGTCCAAGTCTCAAACGTCCAGCCCGTAGGTAAAATGTTTACCTTTCGAAAATGTAAAGACGGTATTTTTGAGTGGATTTTGTGAATAGTGTATAAGTGTTAAAAAACCGGTGTTTGAAAAGAATGAAGTGGGTTGGTATTTATAGAGTTTTGGTGGTTTTTGTGGGATAACAAAATTAAATCGCTTTGTATCTGAGCGTTTAAGTTTGTTTGAGTTGGATATTTTTTAAAGAAAAATCAAAAAGGCGGCTGGTACAAAACAAAAAGAAAATCGCCTGTTGACAGGCGATTTTATTTTTAATCGCCTGTCAACTGGCGATTTTATTTTTGTTTTGGTGAAATTTGTTTAAGCCGCCTTTTGGTTTTGGGTATGTGATTAGGTGATGACTGTGTTTTTGTGGGTTGTTTACTTATGGGTTAAGTCTTTGGTTTTTTTCCGAATTTCGGTTTTCGTGTTTCGGTTTTTGTCGTGTTTTTCGGTTTTGGCTCGAAATTAAATAATATTAGGTTATATTATTTAATGGTATCGTGGGGTTTTGTTTTGTGAAAATGTGACACGGGACGCACTTTGGCCCGTTTTGAGTGTTGTGTTAGTGTGCGTTTTTGGGTCTTTTTGTAAGTTTGGGCCGTTTTGTAGCTAGTTGGGCTGTTTTTGTGGCTTGGCTTAATAAGACGTTCCTATATTGTGCTCGTGTTACGCTCATGATGACTAAAATTGACATTCATTTTCATGATTATGCAAATCCAAATTAATACGCTAAAAATGACTAATACGTTTTAGACACTTTTGTACCGTTTCGACTCTTTTAAAAGCATGCATGAAAGTCCTTTTCATCATCGGGTTTGTTTTTGGGGGGTACGGATACGGGTATCTACAATCACATGCTTAAAAGACTATAATAAATGAGTACTAAAAATGTTATTCATATGTTCATGTTCAATTCCTTATATTTTATTTTTCTATTAAATGATATGTATTTGAAATGATTTACTTTTGTTTGTTAATGTTTTATTATGAATTTCACTTATGTTAATTATACTTATGATATAAAGTATATTAGATATAGAATTACTAGTATAAAAATCAAAAATAAAAACTTGTGAAACTAAATAGAGGGCCACGATTTTGTGAGGATTTTTGGACCAATCTTTAGTTTTAATTTTTGTAAATAACATGTTATGTTAGTTTAGGTAAATTAGAATTGTTGGTAAAATTTGAGAAATTTATATGATGATATGAAAATTTGAGTATTTGATGTTCATATGAAATACATAAGTGTTCTTCATTTCTTCATGTGTTCTTGATATTTTAGCTCATTTTGATTTATAATATTTTTATGTGTGTTGTTATTTATTGCTTTTATTAACTAATAAGTAATTACAAAACTAAATATATAAGTTAAATAAGCTAAATCTTTAAAATATAAAAGATAGAAATTTAAAGTGAGTAAAAACACTATTCATAAACATAATAAATTATTTAGTGAAATTTCATTTTAGTTTAAATCACTTTTGTACAAACTAAATAATTAGTATATAAAACTTCAAGTCAAAAACCGATAAATTAGAAAACGAAAATAAAATACATAAGTGTAAGCTAGGCCACGGTTTTTATTTTTATCACTTAAGTAATTTAATTTGTTAAAGAAATGAATTATTAATAAAAACAAAAAAGAAATAAATAGCCAAAATAAATAGAGGCCTCGGTTTATACACTAAAATTGGACCAATTTTTGATCAAAATGAATTTGTCACTAAGTCACTAAATTTGAATAGTAATTAGGATTATATTAGATTGTATAGTAAATCGTTAATAAAAAGAATCGACGAAACCGATAAAAATAAATGTTACGTATATTAAAATGAACAAATACGAGTGTTACTACCTTTGCTTAAATTTGGATGTGGACATACGAACTATTTAAAATGAACTACGACAACCTCGCTAAAAATGGAAACCGTTAAAATTTTAGTTAAGTATATGACTAAACTTAACCGACTTTCGCTTTTAAAATAATATTTCAAATCACTAAATACAAAACGAACTTAACGACTTTGAAACTAGGATTTTGTACTTAGAAAATAAAAGTTGGTTTTGTAACTAAATAGAATATCTTAAGTATAAAAATACGTATAAAGTATAAAAATACGTAGAAATACGACGTATAAGATTACGTATAGGTATAAAAATACGTAGAAATACGAAATATGAAAATACGAATACGTATAAAAATACGATGAATTGTAACCGCGATGAATAGTAAGATGATGAATAGTAACCGTGATGAATAGTAAAATAATGAATAGTGAAAATAAGTTAAAATTTACGAACGGACTCAAAATAAATATTTAAGTTTTTCTATGTGTTCTTGTAACCTAGGTTGCACGGACACTCCTAATTTTTGGCGTTCCCGTGTCGGACACGGACACGCGTCGGACACACCTCCAAACGTGTTAGACACGCCTTGAACCGTGTCCTCGGTTTTTTATTAAAACAAGCCGTGTCCGACACGGCCCAAGTGACACGGACACGGCCCGTGTCCTAGAGGACACCTTATTATACTAACTTTTTTACTTAAAAAAATAAAATAAAATAAATAAATAAATACTCCCTCCCTTCTTTCCACTTAGCCCCCTTCCCTTTTTCACCAATTTTAAGAAAAGTGAAAAAAGTGGAGTAGAGTGAAGAAAAAGTAGAATAGTTTAATTATAAAAAATTGTATGTGAGTGAGAAAAAGTAGGGTATGTGAGAGAAAAAGTGGGGTATGTGAGAGAAAAAGTTACTAAAAAGGGAAATGGGGCTAAATGAAAAAAATTTCTAAAAAGGGAAATGGGGCTAAATGGAAAGAATGGAGGGAGTATAATACTAAAACACTAAAACCACGTAGTGTCAAGTACTAAAGTAGTAAACTAGTGAGGAATTTGAAGTCAGTAACTCAATACTCTTTTACTCGGTACTCCTTTTAACCCAAAACAAATCACTCCTTTATTATTTCAAACTTGAAAGTTTATTTAAATTGGTATTTTAATTTGGAACTTTGTAGTTTGTAATTTTGTAAACATTTGATTTTCAGACATAATTATTGACGTATTGGTTGTTTTACGACTTTTTGAGTTATGAATG
Source organism: Dianthus caryophyllus (assembly GCA_023091065.1). Lineage (NCBI taxonomy): Eukaryota > Viridiplantae > Streptophyta > Magnoliopsida > Caryophyllales > Caryophyllaceae > Dianthus > Dianthus caryophyllus. The sequence goes on from CM041527.1 coordinate 23,663,304, forward strand.
ATCATAGTATACATGTTAATTGTAATGAGTTATGAATTCCCTTTAATTTAATATGCATATTGATTTTTTTCTTGCCGTGTCCCGTGTCCTAAAAAATCGGACTGGCGTGTCCCGTGTCGTGCCCGTGTCCGTGTCCGTGTCCGTGTCCGTTTTGGTGCAACCTAGCTTGTAACAACCTGGTTTTTAGTCGACTTTAATTACTAAGGCGGAAATTAATTAAGTCTTAAACCAGCGTCATTAATTATACATAAAACCCAAATATTACAAACATCGTTCAAGAGTTGAATAAATCAACTCTAAGTACGGAATTTAGAAGAGTATAGGTTATATATTACAATCTCTCAAAACAACTAAAAGTAAAGCAATAAAACGCCTCGTGGCCCCGTCCAAAAATCCAGCTCCCGGTCCACGATAATCCTGCACAATAAACTGATGGGGGGATGCCCGCTGAGCGGACAGTGACTAGCTATGCTCATACTTACCCTCGATTTCAATTACTTTGGTTTATTACTATCGCTTTATAAACATAACATTATGATAAAAACATAAACATGCTTATTACATATAGCATATAAAGACATATGAGTCATAATAAACATGCGGTTTAAAGCGTTAAATCATATAAGCATGATATTCAATTATGAAGGCAAATAGCATATAATAACATAGCAATAGTATCACAATGATTCAATAGCATTACAAGGCGATATCGGATCGAAATCAAACATACATATCGTATCATTCACATCATGCAGACTCGATTCAATTCAGAAAGTTGTGGTCTTTAATTTTCAAAGATGGTACGCACTCATTCTCAATTAATCATACAACAGACAACACATACTGCTTACGAGCCTGACCACTGAGTAGGCCTTTGTACTCTAGTCGTTTGCATCTCACTACCATAGTGCAGCGACTTACTCGACTCGTAAACCACGCCGAATACTATAGTACTTGCATCTCATCTTCTAGTGTTCGAAATGATTCGAACTTCAGATACAATCTCGTCAAGTAATCTTTACGCAGGGTAAGAACGAATGCTAGCGTCGCGCCCACTAAGAACGAAACACGGCAAGGAGACAGAACCGCAAAGCGCATAAGTACATAATGTCACGGTGGCCCTGGTAACTTTAGCGAAATAGGGGAATAAAACCCTAGTCTAGTATGCATACACAAATATCCACTTTAAGAATAGGCTATGCTAATCATAGTGTAACACCCCGTGTTTTATTAACGCTAAATAATTATTTTAACTAAATTTTTAAACTAAAATTTGTATAATTTAAACTTTTATTCAATTACTTCAAAAACGCGGCTGAAAAATTTCGTTTCAATACTTTCTCAAATACATTTCTGGTTAAACTTTCTTGTTTTATATTAATTTGTATTATATTTTTATTTCTAAAATACTTGTCAAACTAAAACCTTGATTCGATTGTTTTTATTAAACTTAAATAATTTGCGTTTTACTTTAAAAATTATTATTACTTGAATAAAAATAATTTTATTGAAATGTATCTTGCAAACGAACAAACCGTTTGAAAATTTATGAGACCGTAATACAATTTGTAATTGACAACTTTTATACATTTACATTTTCGAACTATAAATTTTATAATTTGAATAATAGAAACTAAAATTTAAAACTAATAATTTAAAATATAATATATTTTATAAAATATAAAAGTTTATAAATAAGAGTAAATGAAACAGAGTAAACAAAGTGAAACAGACCCAAATATATTACTCACTATGTCGACATCCACCATCCAACTTACCTTTTTAGATATTTATTTTAGGTCAAAGCTTCTTGAGTACACTCCTTATAACTCCCTTCATTCTAACTGATCTCCTTCTTCCTCCTATCTCCTTCTTCTTCCTTCTCTTTAAAAAAAAAATAAATAAAAATAAAATAGAAACAACAACAACAACCTACGACACAGCAACAACAGCCACGACAACAACAACAACAAATACAACAACGACGACAACAATAACAAACGACAACAACAACATCATCAGCCACCACGGCCACCGTAGACATCACCACCATGGCAGCCACCATTCAAGCCACCATAAATGGTGAGCTCAAAGGTCGGGCTCGGCCTCCCACTGTGTCTCTCCTCCGCTCTCCCTGCTCTTCTCCTCTTTTCGGTTTCGATTACGGCCGAGTCGACCACCATGAGGACCACCACCGTCGTGTCCCGGAACCACCGTCGCCGGGCCGGCCGAGCAACATCAACGGCCAACCTGGCGGTGCGCTTCCGTCGAGCTCTCTCTCTCGCCTCCCCTGTTTTCCCCTGTGTTGCTCGGCCTTTTCTCGGCTTTTGGTCCACCGTGAACCACCAGGGCCCCTGCTCGTCGTGGCCTTGCTCTGCTTCCCGTCGTACTCTTATCGTTGGTAAGTGTCGTCGATTAAATCGTTTTTTATTCATTAAATTATCGACATTTGATTTGGCCCATTTTAATTGATTTCTCTTTGACTCGCCGGAATAAACCTCGCCGGAGTCGTCACCCGGCCAGGCCTGCTCACGCCAACCTCGAGACCACCGTGGTCCCTTGAGTAGATGACCTTTGTTTGGTCAGACCTTGCCTCGTCAACACCACTGAAATCACCACCGTTTTATTTTTATTTTTCGGTGAGCCTTCATCTTGCTCTTCTTTGTTCATTCATTCTAAAATTCTGAATCTTTTACTTCGACCTTTTTAATCAATTAAATCGGTGTTGTCATTACCGATTTACTTTGTAAATTGATTTCATTCGGCTCTAATTCACTCTTTTTCTCCTATTTTTAAATGATAAATGTCATTTGCCATTATTGTCGATCCGAAGTCTTTGTTGTTCTCTTTTGGCTTCACGGGTGTTGATTTGGGTCCATAAGGAAATGGGTTAGGACCGTATTTGGAGGCCCTCTGCTCGTGAGCCAAACTTAAGGTGCCCCTCAAGACACTAGTTTAATTTACATATTTAGAATATATAATTTTTGTGTTCATGTGTTATATAAATAATTATGTGATTTTGTGAATTTTGATTGTGTGTTAATTTGAATTATTATATGATGTTGAATTAAATTGTGAAATATGATATTTGTATGATTTTATGATAATATGTTTTAGGTGAAAAATGTGTTGTTAAATTATTGTTGATTTTATATGAAATTTTTATCATGTTGAAATTATATGTTATGTGTAAATTATTGAAAATATTGAATATAAGTAATCACAAGTATAAAATAAGACTAAAAATATTATTAACCGGCTTAAGTAAATAAACTAAATAAATATAAAAATATTTATAGTCGTAAAAATAGTTGTAGTCACTTAATGGTTCAAATTAAAATACAACTAAAAATAAAGAGTTAAATAAAAAGAGAATCAAGTTTAAATTAGGATTAAATCAATTTAAAAGTAAAGTTCATTTTTAATATACATAAAAGTTACTCGTATTAAATATCTAATATAAACAGTCGTATAAAAACTCATATATCTAATTTAATATAATAATTACCTTATTTAAAACACTAAAGTTTAAAATGAACTTAAAATATACTAAATAAGTATTTGGTTAAAATATCAAAAGGAATTAAAGAACTTGAAATTTAAAATAAACCTAAGTAAGCTATTATTGAATAAAGTTAAAAATTAATATCACTAACAAGATTTTTGAAAATAAAATGAAGTTAGGCGAAGTCGCGTAAAAAGGAATTTAAGAACTAACGTCACAAATATAAAGTAGGACACAAATAATGTGTCAAGAAATTTTGCTAAGTATAAAAATGTAAGGATTAAAAAGATTATCGAATCATATAAATAACTTAGTAAGTATAACATTTTATATGAAAAGATTAACTTAAAGCAAAGCTTACAAATTTAAATAGTATCTTTAAAATTAGGAATTTGTCTTAAAGTCGACGACTCACTAAATCAATGTAAGTCGTATAAAACAAATAATAATAAACATATAAAAAGTAAGACATTATAAAAAGACACTAATGGTTATTCCATAAAAATAATGTACAAAGAATTCTAAGTTACAAAAAGCTTAAATAAGATTCTACGATCAGATTATCTTTCCACCTAAATCGAATAACTAAGTAAAAATAATAATGTAAAGCTTTATTAAGAAATTAAACCCCCTAAAAGAAATTTAACTAAATGTCAGCTAATTATATTTTATCAAAAATCTAAAACTTGACAAATCTCATTTAAGTAATATTCCTAAAGTTAAAATAAATGTTATGAATATTATGTAACTAAACACCTTCATTATTTTTATTAACTATGAAAATATCAAATAATTATTATATTAAATGAAACTTGGAATATTTATATCACTAATGGTAAACATACTTAAGTTGAAATTTAAACGAAACTAAATCATTTAACTTAATCAAATAAAATACTTACACTTGAATGAAATAAATTAATTACTTGAACCTATTTAAGTTATTCGAAATAAATCTTTTTTAAAGTAAACTAAGTAACGAGAATTAATATTTAAAAGTAAAATAATGAATAGTGAAAATATTTAAAGTATACGAACGAACTCAAAATAAATATTTAAGTTTTCTATGTGTTTCCGTTTATCTGAAGAACTGCTAGAACTAAATTTTCATTATACAAGTTCGACGTTATTGTTTATTATGAACTGTCACTGGAGAAATAAAGGAACGAGAAAATGATAAGAAAGTACTTGTTAAATACTCGGGTGTCTGTCATGTTGCGAATCTATTGTGCCATGGTTGGAAAGGTAGCCGCGTATGGGGACTCTTTCACTCTCGATCTTGGTAGGCGTTAATGACTCTCATAGTCTTTAGGCAAGCAGGCGTATACAACCCTTGAATGGGCATAATTGTTGCGTTTTGCGGTCCATACGAGGTAACGAAAAATGACCATCCCACCCGGGGACCTTGTCGTTAGGTATTAATCGTTTTGGTTAGGAAAAGCATACTCTCTCGAGTAGCGAGGACTGTGTCGTTTCTAAGTGAAAGTGTGTGCACACATAAGATAAGGGATTGAATCGTCCTTCTTACCTAGTGGTATACTAGCATTAAAGTCCGTTGATGTACCCGGCAGCTTATGAGCAGGCCTTGCTTTTGTAGGGTTTTGCATGCTTCCATCCTGACTTGTTGTGGCTCATAGGACAACGTATGATAGATTATCCATGTTGTATTGGATATTAGGTAGTTATCACGTACGCTACTTAGTGTTTGATCTGATGTATAAGTCTGAGTAACAAGTGCACTTTGATGGCGGATCATATGGGTGGTTTACCATGAGAGTACACAAGCCACTCTGTAGTCAAGACTCGCGAGTATATGTTATTATATGAATAATTGAAAAGGGTCGACTACCCCGATGATGATTGAGATGATGATGAATTGCCTATATGATTATGATTGAAATGATAATGATTTATTGAACAAGATTGGTTATAAGTGTTGCATGATATATGATGTTTGGTTTATACTCGAGTTTGAATCATCCTGATTTTCCTTATGTGTTTTGCTTGCCTGCTTGCCATCTGCTTTAGTTAATTGTCATGTATATCGCATATGTTTATAATTGCTACACTACATGATTTATTTGATGTGTTTAGATGTGTTGGGGGAGAAAACACTAATTATGGGATTTGTTGCAGGCGTCCCGAGACTTGAGTGTCTATCTACACCAGGGGTTGTGAAAGCCTTCTTTCGTGTTTTGAGAGATTGTAACCGAATGACTCTGTTTTGTCTATAACTCTTATTATGTATAATGAGTTGTAATACGATGACAGCTGGTTTTGTAATAAATAGACTTAATTAATATTCCGCCTTAGTTTAATTAAAGTCACGAAAAACCAGGTTGTTACAGTTGGTATCAGAGCTGTCTTGCGACCGTGAGTAGCTTAAAGTTATCTCATCTAGCGAGACGACACCTGGGCCAGACATTCATATCGTATGTCAGGCATAGACTTATAGGATCAAATAATAGATTAGAAATCCTAGATCGCTAAAATAATAATCTTAGAACGCTTTAAATTGTAAGAAAGGGTAGAAACTTAAGGATCGACCTAAAAATAAAAGACTAGTTAGATGAGCGATAGAATCTTATCGTATTATAATTATTTTACTTGCTAAATGCTCTATGACTAAACTTTTTGGCTAACAAGTCTCTTATACTAACGTTACCAAAAATCGAGACGTATAAAGTGAAGACAAGACGACAAGAACTCAAGCACTTGCAAATGGACGCATCAAGAGTCGAACGATCTGAAGCGACGCTCTGGACCTTGAAGAAATCCACTGCTTTGAAGACGTCTATAATTTTTTTCAAACATCCTTATTAACTAGATTATCATTTATCTCCTCCAAATTTTTAAATCTATTTAACTTATCTTCTTCTTCTAAAATATAACTTTCCTAACTTATACTTCTATAATGACTTCATAAAATTGAAATTTTTACCTCCTTTCATTTTCTCGCAAATATAAGACTTGAAAACAAGACCAGAAGCGCATGTGAAGAGACGTATCAAGGATCACGCTATCCAAGACAATTTTCAAGACCTCGAAGATTTCTTTAGCATTGGAAATTTCTACAACCATATCAAAATCATTCTTTAAATATCATCATCATTTTAACGCTTTTCAATTTTTGATTTCCTAATCATAAAATTTCCTAATATTTAATCTAACCATGATTTTAGTGTTCCTTTTTCATTTTAAAATCCCCACCAAAAGGGAGTTAACTCGATGATTTTCCAACCTCGTAAAATTTTTATCTCCTTCGAAATTTCTGATTTCCTAAATCAATCAATAATTCTGAATAAATGATTTCTTAAGTGGATTTTCCTTTTTCCCCCAATCTCGTAAGATGATTTCATCTTTACTTTTCAATTTCATAAACTTCTTTTTCTTCATTCTCTAAAAACCTTTGAACTTGAATTTTTCGTATTTTTAATCTCTAACACTTGTTATCAGCTTCTAAAATTTCTAACCTTGAAATCTATAATACCTACTAATTGATTTCGTAAAGATAATTTTCATTTGTTCTATTTAATCTCGAAAAAATGATTTTTATTTTCCCTTTATAATCTCGTTAACTTTTTATTCAACCTCTTAAATTTACTTCCTTGTTCTGAAATTCTTGAAACTCCTAAATTATAATTTCTACGGAGTACTTATTAATCTTATACAATAAAGTTTCATCTTCTAGCTTCCTTTATTTTTATAAACTCTTAATCTTTGTGTTGAATATCTTTGAAACTTGAAAACTACACTGTTATAAATTCCTCATCCTATAATTTTAAATATTTTTAACTTGATTAGTTTTCAAAATCTTAGCCTTACTATCTCATTTTAAATTTTTAACATTGTAAATTTCTAACTACCTTCGAAAATTTACCTTCGTATTTTGTCTTTAAAACATCTTCGAAAATTATTTATTTGCTTCGTAAAATTTTTATTTCGTAGTTCGAAATGTCTTTGATATTTGCTTGTTTTAAATTGCTTATTCTTTATTTCATACCCTTTTGAACCTTATTACTTTTCAGTTTCTTAAAATCTATTATCATCTTCTTGTGAATTTTTGTCCATTTAAAACTTATAGTTTTTCTATGTATTAATCATTAAATTGGATTTCGTATTTTCAATTCCCTTCATAAATTCCTTATTTCTTAAATATAGATACTTTTGAAACATATTTATTTCGACCTTCTATATTTAAAATTTTTATCAATCTCCTAATATAATTCTAAAATTTTGTTTTCATACGTTCTCTATAAAAATACCTTTGAAAATTCATTGCTTGTTCCGTAAAATCTTTGTAACGTTATTTGAAATACTTTTGAAACTTCATGGTTCAAACTTTTCATTCCTTTATTTCTAAAATCTTTGAAATTGTTTTATTTCTACTATTTCTTCTATTTTAGAAATATATACAACAAAGTTATTTTACGTCATCAATTATTATAAATTTTCAATCTTACCCGAAATATAATTTATAACATTTCTGTTTCATCTAATAACATCATAATAACAATTTTAAGAAAAAGAGCTATATCAACAAGGTTATCCATAATTCTCTATAATTTTATTTAATCATTCAACGATAACCTATATTTCCTTAATTTCATTAGAGCTCACATTTTTTTTCTTATGATCACGATGCCTTCTTCATAATTTCCCTAAATGCCGTTTTTCTATGGCTATATTTCATATACACGTGGTCATTAAAAGTAACAAAAATAATATTATGAATATACGTTTGAAATTTCTTAAGGGGGTAGGATAGTAATTTGATTATATCTCAATCTTAATTAAATCTTAAAACTTCTTATTTCAGCCTATTTTAAAGTTAATATTTATTCCTAGATTTAAATAAAAAAATTTTTATTCTTAAAACGCTTATTATTTTAATTTAATTTAATTCCGTACAAAACTTCTAGGCCCTACCTTTTTGAAAACGTCTTTCGCGCAGAATTTGAAAATGTCAATGCAGCAACATTTAGATATTAATTCGAAAAAGAATTATTTATATTATTAAGTTATTAAATTCTTCAATCTTTCCTTTTTAGAAAATTGATACTCAATCAAGAGCAATATTAATATCCCAATTCCAAACACCTCGTTGTTTTCTCCAACTGCTTTTAATCTCGAGCAGTTATCCATCCTAATCAAGTTTCGGGGACGAAACTTTTCTTAAGGGGGTAGGATTGTAACACCCCGTGTTTTATTAACGCTAAATAATTATTTTAACTAAATTTTTAAACTAAAATTTGTATAATTTAAACTTTTATTCAATTACTTCAAAAACGCGGCTGAAAAATTTCGTTTCAATACTTTCTCAAATACATTTCTGGTTAAACTTTCTTGTTTTATATTAATTTGTATTATATTTTTATTTCTAAAATACTTGTCAAACTAAAACCTTGATTCGATTGTTTTTATTAAACTTAAATAATTTGCGTTTTACTTTAAAAATTATTATTACTTGAATAAAAATAATTTTATTGAAATGTATCTTGCAAACGAACAAACCGTTTGAAAATTTATGAGACCGTAATACAATTTGTAATTGACAACTTTTATACATTTACATTTTCGAACTATAAATTTTATAATTTGAATAATAGAAACTAAAATTTAAAACTAATAATTTAAAATATAATATATTTTATAAAATATAAAAGTTTATAAATAAGAGTAAATGAAACAGAGTAAACAAAGTGAAACAGACCCAAATATATTACTCACTATGTCGACATCCACCATCCAACTTACCTTTTTAGATATTTATTTTAGGTCAAAGCTTCTTGAGTACACTCCTTATAACTCCCTTCATTCTAACTGATCTCCTTCTTCCTCCTATCTCCTTCTTCTTCCTTCTCTTTAAAAAAAAAATAAATAAAAATAAAATAGAAACAACAACAACAACCTACGACACAGCAACAACAGCCACGACAACAACAACAACAAATACAACAACGACGACAACAATAACAAACGACAACAACAACATCATCAGCCACCACGGCCACCGTAGACATCACCACCATGGCAGCCACCATTGAAGCCACCATTAATGGTGAGCTCAAAGCTCGTCCTCGGCCTCCCCTGCCCACTGTGTCTCTCCTCTGCTCTCCCCTGCTCTTCTCCTCTTTTCGGTTTCGATTACGACGCCGGAGTCGACCACCATGAGGACCACCACCGTCGTGTCCAGAACCACCGTCGCCGGAGCCGAAGCCGACAACATCAACGGCCAACCTGGCCGTGCTCTTCTCTCGAGCTCTCTCTCTCGCCTCCCCTGTTTTCCCCTGTTTTGCTCGGCCTTTTCTCGGCTTTTGGTCCACCGTGAACCACCAGGGCCCCTGCTCGTCGTGGCCTTGCTCTGCTTCCCGTCGTACTCTTATCGTTGGTAAGTGTCGTCGATTAAATCGTTTTTTATTCATTAAATTATCGACATTTGATTTGGCCCATTTTAATTGATTTCTCTTTGACTCGCCGGAATAAACCTCGCCGGAGTCGTCACCCGAACTGGGCCCTGCTCGCTGCCAACCTCGAGACCACCGTGGTCCCTTGAGTAGATGACCTTTGTTTCGGTCAGACCTTGCCTCGTCAACACCACTGAAATCACCACCGTTTTATTTTTATTTTTCGGTGAGCCTTCATCTTGCTCTTCTTTGTTCATTCATTCTAAAATTCTGAATCTTTTACTTCGACCTTTTTAATCAATTAAATCGGTGTTGTCATTACCGATTTACTTTGTAAATTGATTTCATTCGGCTCTAATTCACTCTTTTTCTCCTATTTTTAAATGATAAATGTCGCTGCCATTATTGTCGATCCGAGGTGCTGTTGTTCTCTTTTGGCTTCACGGGTGTTGATTTGGGTCCATAAGGAAATGGGTTAGGACCGTATTTGGAGGCCCTCTGTTCGTGAGCCAAACTTAAGGTGCCCCCGCACACTAGTTTAATTTACGTATTTAGAATATATAATTTTTGTGTTCATGTGTTATATAAATAATTATGTGATTTTGTGAATTTTGATTGTGTGTTAATTTGAATTATTATATGATGTTGAATTAAATTGTGAAATATGATATTTGTATGATTTTATGATAATATGTTTTAGGTGAAAAATGTGTTGTTAAATTATTGTTGATTTTATATGAAATTTTTATCATGTTGAAATTATATGTTATGTGTAAATTATTGAAAATATTGAATATAAGTAATCACAAGTATAAAATAAGACTAAAAATATTATTAACCGGCTTAAGTAAATAAACTAAATAAATATAAAAATATTTATAGTCGTAAAAATAGTTGTAGTCACTTAATGGTTCAAATTAAAATACAACTAAAAATAAAGAGTTAAATAAAAAGAGAATCAAGTTTAAATTAGGATTAAATCAATTTAAAAGTAAAGTTCATTTTTAATATACATAAAAGTTACTCGTATTAAATATCTAATATAAACAGTCGTATAAAAACTCATATATCTAATTTAATATAATAATTACCTTATTTAAAACACTAAAGTTTAAAATGAACTTAAAATATACTAAATAAGTATTTGGTTAAAATATCAAAAGGAATTAAAGAACTTGAAATTTAAAATAAACCTAAGTAAGCTATTATTGAATAAAGTTAAAAATTAATATCACTAACAAGATTTTTGAAAATAAAATGAAGTTAGGCGAAGTCGCGTAAAAAGGAATTTAAGAACTAACGTCACAAATATAAAGTAGGACACAAATAATGTGTCAAGAAATTTTGCTAAGTATAAAAATGTAAGGATTAAAAAGATTATCGAATCATATAAATAACTTAGTAAGTATAACATTTTATATGAAAAGATTAACTTAAAGCAAAGCTTACAAATTTAAATAGTATCTTTAAAATTAGGAATTTGTCTTAAAGTCGACGACACACTAAATCAATGTAAGTCGTATAAAACAAATAATAATAAACATATAAAAAGTAAGACATTATAAAAAGACACTAATGGTTATTCCATAAAAATAATGTACAAAGAATTCTAAGTTACAAAAAGCTTAAATAAGATTCTACGATCAGATTATCTTTCCACCTAAATCGAATAACTAAGTAAAAATAATAATGTAAAGCTTTATTAAGAAATTAAACCCCCTAAAAGAAATTTAACTAAATGTCAGCTAATTATATTTTATCAAAAATCTAAAACTTGACAAATCTCATTTAAGTAATATTCCTAAAGTTAAAATAAATGTTATGAATATTATGTAACTAAACACCTTCATTATTTTTATTAACTATGAAAATATCAAATAATTATTATATTAAATGAAACTTGGAATATTTATATCACTAATGGTAAACATACTTAAGTTGAAATTTAAACGAAACTAAATCATTTAACTTAATCAAATAAAATACTTACACTTGAATGAAATAAATTAATTACTTGAACCTATTTAAGTTATTCAAATAAATCTTTTTAAAGTAAACTAAGTAACGAGAATTAATATTTAAAAGTAAAATAATGAATAGTGAAAATATTTAAAGTATCTGACGAACTCAAAATAAATATTTAAGTTTTCTATGTGTTTCCGTTTATCTGAAGAACTGCTAGAACTAAATTTTCATTATACAAGTTCGACGTTATTGTTTATTATGAACTGTCACTGGAGAAATAAAGGAACGAGAAAATGATAAGAAAGTACTTGTTAAATACTCCTGTCTGTCATGTTGCGAATCTATTGTGCCATGGTTGGAAAGGTAGCCGCGTATGGGGACTCTTTCACTCTCAGTGCTGACTGAGGCGTTCTAATGACTCTCATAGTCTTTAGGCAAGCAGGCGTATACAACCCTTGAATGGGCATAATTGTTGCGTTTTGCGGTCCATACGAGGTAACGGAAAATGACCATCCCACCCGGGGACCTTGTCGTTAGGTATTAATCGTTTTGGTTAGGAAAAGCATACTCTCTCGAGTAGCGAGGACTGTGTCGTTTCTAAGTGAAAGTGTGTGCACACATAAGATAAGGGATTGAATCGTCCTTCTTACCTAGTGGTATACTAGCATTAAAGTCCGTTGATGTACCGGCCGCTTATGAGCAGGCCTTGCTTTTGTAGGGTTTTGCATGCTTCCATCCTGACTTGTTGTGGCTCATAGGACAACGTATGATAGATTATCCATGTTGTATTGGATATTAGGTAGTTATCACGTACGCTACTTAGTGTTTGATCTGATGTATAAGTCTGAGTAACTAGTGCACTTTGATGGCGGATCATATGGGTGGTTTACCATGAGAGTACACAAGCCACTCTGTAGTCAAGACTCGCGAGTATATGTTATTATATGAATAATTGAAAAGGGTCGACTACCCCGATGATGATTGAGATGATGATGAATTGCCTATATGATTATGATTGAAATGATAATGATTTATTGAACAAGATTGGTTATAAGTGTTGCATGATATATGATGTTTGGTTTATACTCGAGTTTGAATCATCCTGATTTTCCTTATGTGTTTTGCTTGCCTGCTTGCCATCTGCTTTAGTTAATTGTCATGTATATCGCATATGTTTATAATTGCTACACTACATGATTTATTTGATGTGTTTAGATGTGTTGGGGGAGAAAACACTAATTATGGGATTTGTTGCAGGCGTCCCGAGACTTGAGTGTCTATCTACACCAGGGGTTGTGAAAGCCTTCTTTCGTGTTTTGAGAGATTGTAACCGAATGACTCTGTTTTGTCTATAACTCTTATTATGTATAATGAGTTGTAATACGATGACAGCTGGTTTTGTAATAAATAGACTTAATTAATATTCCGCCTTAGTTTAATTAAAGTCACGAAAAACCAGGTTGTTACACATAGAGCACCTTAACTCTGGATAAAACGACTATTTCCTAAAGCCTGACCCACTAAGAGTTGGCATATTCATTATCTTGTACGGCCTTGGCTATACGACTTAAGGCGTAACGGCATGGGCAGGATGCACTAAGCAATAAGGCTGCCGGCTTAAACCACACTATTCGATATGACCCAAGCCAGAGATCGAGATAGTGGTATCCGCACAAGACTATCTTAACCCCACTTCACTTACGATTGACGTTTTCATATCGGAGGCTCAAGCATTTGACCTTTTATTTAACTTACTCAAGATTATTATTTATTTGATATTACATATCACATGTTACTAGACTCTCCTAGTCTCAGCGTCAAACGTTTAATTTGAATTGTAGGTTTCATATGATCACATAACATATTCGTTTATTATTTGAAGTGCTGTTAATTATTAACGTTTTCAAGTTTCTATAATGATACGTTTATTAGTATGTCCAATTTTATTTAAGTGTTTTTCAATTCACTTTAAGTCATTTACTTATTCATTTTAAATTTTTCTATGCTTAGTAAAATTTTCAATTATTTTCAATATTTCAATTTTTGAGTTTTGAAATATCTTTGAATTTTAAGACGTAACTTGTTTTACAAGTTTCGTAAATTTTTCACTATTCACTTTTCACTATTCACTATTCACTATTCACCGTATTTTATACGTATTTTTATACGTATTTGTATTTTTATACTTCGTATTTTATACGTATTTTTATACTTATACGTATTCTTATACTTGTACGTATTCTTATGCTAGTACGTATTTCTATATTTTATACGTATTTTTATACTTAAGATATTTTAGGTATTTATACTTAAGATATTTTAGGTATTTATACTTAAGATATTTTAGGTAATAAACTAAACCGTTTTATTTTCTAAGTATAAATTTCTAGTTTCAAAGTCGTTAAGTTCGTTTTGTACTTAGTGAATTTTGAAAATGTTTTAAAAGTCTAGTTTTAAAAACGTTAAGTTCGATTTGTAAAATGTGATAATGATATTCATTTTAAAATGAGACTTAGTTAAATTTAGTCGTCTATTAACTAAATTTAGCGATTTTCATTTTAAAAATAATGGTATCGGGGATGATTCATTTTAGTCCGTATGTCCAAGTTTCAACAGTCCAAGTGCAAAGGCGGTAGCACACGATTTAGTTCATTTTTATAACGGTTACATATTTTTATCGGTTTATAATATTTCATTTATAACTAAATCGATTTATACAATATTTCAATTCTAATAACTATTAAACTTTAGTGACTTAGTGATAATTTCATTTTGATCAAATGTAGTCTATTTTAAATGGTAATGTCGAGTAGTTTAATATATATGTCAAAATTGATTTATTTCTTTTAATTCTTTAATTCAATTTATCAACTACTAATTAAATTATTTTAACAATTAAACTAAAAAGTGATAAAAACGATTTTTGACCCAAAATAAGTGTGAATACCGTGAGCAAGCTAGGGTGATGTCCAAATTTTCATTTTTCGATTTTAATGGTTTTTTGTTTAAAGTCTTTATAATTTAATTATTTTAATTATACTAAAACGATTTAAACTCGAATGAAATTTAATAAAAATTTCATTTATATTTATGAATAGTGTTTTTCAACACTTTAAATTTCTAACTTTTTAAACTTAATGATTTTATTAGTTTAGTTTAAATGGTTAGTAATATAATTACTTATTAGTTAAACTAAACAATAAATAACAACAAACATAAAATAATCTAGAATCAAAATAAGCTACAAATCAAGAACAATATGAACATCAACATGAGTTTTCAAGAACACCAAAATAAACTTCAAGAACACCATTTTCACTTTTAATAACTTATAATTTATTTTCCTAATTTAATTTCTTTTACATGATATCATCCATTTTAACTAACTTAACACCACATATTATTTACAAAAATTAAAAGTGAAAATTTCATAAAAAAAAATGGGGAAAACCGTGAGGAGTAGTATATATGTATAAATTTTTATTTTCGATTTTTAATCACTTTAAACTCATTGTTAATATTTCACATAATTTTTATATATGATTATAACATAACTAAAACATAACTAAACATAAAAATCATAAGATTCATAATTAAAAATGCTCAAAACAAATTAAACTAAACATATTATCATATTACTACACTTTAACTATTATCAATAATACTTATTTATTATGATGTTATTATACTTCACATAACATATAATCACACATAAATGATGTTTAACATATTTTGAACATAAAATCATACTCATAAAACTTATAATAAAAATCAAATTAATTTCAAAGGAGACTAATATGAGATATAATTAGTCACCTTAATATGGATGTTAAACGTCGAGGATCTAAAATAAATTTTAGATCGGAAATTTCGTTACCCAAAATACTCAAGTTTTCCACCCAAAATAACTTAAGAAAGTTAGCTCCAAAACCCACCTAAAGAACTTAGAACACTTAGGAGTTATTAAGTTATTATTATAGTATTTATTGTAAGTGTTTTTGGAAGAAAAATGAGAGAAAATAAATGAGAGAAAAGAGAGGAAGTGCACGACATTCTTGAGAGCAAACCAAATTGATTTTTGCACTTGTAATTAATGAGGACAAGTGTTAGAATAAATTAGGTTAAATGAATTTGTTAGATAGGTTTTGATTTTAATGAAATTTAAAGTTTAATTATAATGAAATTAGGGAACAAAAAAGAACAAGTAGCTTAAATGTGTGCTCATCACTATTTGGCAAAGAAAATGTCTATTTGTTGTTTTAAAATGTTTTTCACGAAATTAGTCAGTTTTAAAAAGTCGGGCGTCAAAGGCGATAAAAGTTAAAGTGTGCGCGTTTGACAACTTTTTCGAAATATTTCTACTTTTAAATTTTAAGACTAAAATATTTTATTTACTACTAAAGAAAATATTTAAAAGTGACGGAAATGAAAATGGTAGTATTAAAGTAGTAGTATTGTATTTGTATAAGTATTTTTATTATTAAGTATAATCTTTAAATTTAAATACAAAAATAAGAGTAATGATGATAAATTAGATGTGTAAGAAAAAATCAATTTGTGTAAGAAAATATGGAAGAGGATAGAATTTGACTTTGGTGTCCGAAAGTCAAAGGTTTATTTTTCGGGCTCGATTATCCTTTTTAAAATTTTCGATTTGCGCGATCGCAGAAAGTCTCAAAATAAAGGATATGATCTTAAAATAGTGTTTTGAAATAAAATCGGAATTAAAAATAAAAATAATTTTCGAAAGGTACTAAAAACAAAAATCGGATCATAATCCTCGAAATTTTGAATAAAAATTTCCTAGGTCGAAATACTTATTTTTTTTCGTTGAATGTTATAGATTTAAAGAATTATATTCAAACGTCAAAAAGTTAATCAATTTAAATTAGGTGTGATTTCAAATATCGACAATTTAGAAAAAAACTAGTTTAATGAAAATGAAATAGTAATTAGATATTAATATAATATGATTTATAAATAAAAATCAAAATGATTATATATTTGATGTGTAAGTTTGCTTTTCAAAAGTAAAAAGAAAGTGGAAGAGGATAAGATACTTGACCTTGATTTGCGTGTTTGAAATCGTTGACTTGAATTTCAAAGACGAGAAAAGTATAAATGTCCATTTTTATTTTGAAAACGAAAAATGTTTGGAATTGAATTTTATGAATAAAAGGTTTTACATTTATTTTTGTGAATAGTAAACATAACTTAACATTTTTGAAATTTGAAAGGCGAATATTAATTTTGGGTTGATTTTTATAAAATTTTGAAATGTGTTTCTTTTTCAATTCTAAAGATAATACAACAAACTTTATTTTTCAAAATTTTTAAATTTGTACTTAAGAAAATTTAGTATTATTTAGCGAAAAAATTTCAGACGCATTTTTATTATAAGGAAAAAGGATGAATTTAATTTAAGGAATTAAATTCTTTTATAGTATTGTGTTAAAATAACACGGGGTGTTACAGTTCTGCTTACTTGAAGAATTGCTAGAACTAAAATTTCATTATACAAAGTTCGACGATATTTTTAAGTTTTAGAATTGTCACGTATTACGATTGAACGAGGAAATAAGAATTTGAGAAAACATGCTACTTGATAAAATACTTGGATTGTTCGCCATGTTGCGACTCTTGAATTCGATGTTAATGAGGTAGCTGTATATGGGGACTTGGGCTCCCTCCCAGAGTTGCCCAAGGCGATTTAACGATCTTGAGATTGTTATTTGGCACGGTATATACAACCTCAGAGATGGGGCATCCTTGATATTCCGTGGGCCCATATATAGTAATTGGAAAATACCAGCCCCATCCGGGGGTACCCGTCTTCGGTGATAGTCGAATTTTTCTTGGTGAATACCTTTTGAATAGCGAATAAGTATGATCCTCGATAGGTGGTGTATGCATACATTAGACAAGGGATGTGGCCGTCCTTATTACCTTAGATATCTTTAGCATGTCAGCCATGTCCAAGTTATGTTGGCCCTGTTTGCTATCGCGCGGATTATGTCTGCATGATTCCGCCTTACTAACGAAGATTCTTTAGTTAACGTATGATGAATGTATTTCCTTGTTATGATTGGTATTTGCATGAAGGACTTTTGATCCTGGATATTGAGAATTGCCATGTTGAGAATGATTATGGATGCATGTTTTACGATTATATGATTTGATTTATGCTTGTGTTTGAATCATCATGTATCCTTATGTTATTTTGCTTGCCTACCTGCAATGTGCTTTATTTATTTATTTACTATGTTGCACATGTTTAGAATTGCATGTATCGAAAGAGTGTTGCGAGAAAATGATAAATTGCAGGTACCCCGAGGACTAATGTTATTGACTACTGGGGATGGTTTTACTTTATTTTGTGCTCCTTCGAGAGATTGTAATTTAAATACTCTATTATCTTTAACTCATATTATGTATATGGAGTCTGTAAGACGATGACAACTGGTTTTGTAATATATAGACTTAATTAATCTTTCCGCCTTAGTTTAATTATAGTCACGAAAAACCAGGTTGTTACATACATACCGTATACTAAAATTATACACCATAATGAAATTTCTATTAAACAATTTTCAAATAAAGAAAAAGATAGACTGAGAAATAATGTTCATTAATTACATGAAATTAAACATTTAAACGAAAATAGAAGATTATTGTAACACCTTGTGGGTACCGGTTCGCAAGGGACGCTACCACTCGATGTCTTGTATAATTGGCGACTTAGAGGAAAAGAGGTGTTTAAAGTTAAAAAGATTAAATTAGAAAAATATACTCAATTGTTTAAGAGTCGCCACCTAATTAACGCGGTAACTAGGAATCTGCATGCATGTTCTAAGCTATAGAACACGTTCTTAGATTTTAGAGCACGTTGACACCCCTACATTTAAGGCTTGTGAAACCTGATTGGATTCGGGGTGAGGGTACTTTTCCTAGATTTATTCAAGTGTATTACAAAAATCGCTTAGAAAAGCCTACGTAAAAGTAGCCGCTACTAGTTCAAGGACAATCTGTTAATTTTGATATTTGAGCAATGAAGAAATCCGCCGTGCACGTGCGATATTATGCAATTCATGCTAAGTACGCCTAAAGATGTCTAAGCTGCATCTGTTGGATACAGTTTGCTTTGGGAGCCGCCTATGCTCTGGCGGTTCATGGGCAGAATCGCCAGTGCAGAGGTGATTTCTCCCTTGTGAATACAATGCAATATGTAAAAGTTGTTTGAAAACCCTCAGTTTAGCATTCTTTAATGTTTAAACGAATACAGTATAGTAAATCTCGAATTCATTGTTAATTGTTTAGATGCATAAAGAGGATTTGCTTAATGTATGAACTTAAAATAAAGTCTATTTGGTTCATTTAAAAGTTCGTTACTTATGCAACTTTGGCGAGGTGTACATGGGTTGAATGAACCCAAGTTGCTACTACCATCTTGAATTGCAAAACGGTTTCGCGGTGCCAAAGTTGAGAAGGGACTAGAATGTAGCCCTATAAGTCAATGACATGCATAGTGATAAGGGAAGAAGAACATTGATCCTTGTTTAGGATCGAATTTTACCTATTCAAACGAGAATTGGGTAGAATTTCGTTGTTTGTGCGTGAGGCTTTTGAGAGAATTGTAAATGCGTATGTGAATGTCTAATGTTGTGTACAGATGTTCACTGATGTCTGTTAAGGCCGGGGGAAGGCTGATATGTAGGATTTTGCTACGCTGAGGGACCTAAACCGCCAGAGATGTGGCGGCTACGGATCCTAGCCGCCTCTTCTCATGCGGTTAGGCCCTCTCAATCTACCCAAGATTACGTATCTTTCTAAGTTCCTCTTTTAGGAGATACGGTATAATCTGTTACTTGGCTCTCAAGTATCTCGGTGTTGGGCTTCTGGGAGATATTTGTTAAAGCTTAGGGCCTTGTGAACCAGGACAAAAGTAGATCGGGCCCAGTTCGAGGTCCGAGACCCAAAATATGAAAAATGTCATTTTGTGTGTTGAGCTTAGACGTGAGCTTTGTTTATGCGTGCGGGGATGCTGATGAGGCTAAGTCGTAGTCGCCTATCAAAAATAAACCTAAGGACAACTAACTGGGTAGCTAGTGGCAGTAGGGTCGAATCCACAGAGAGACAGTGTAGTCAAAAGTCGCTTAGCTAAACTAGGCTAATCTCAAGGGTAACAAATCGGGGTATAAGCAGAGGACTAAACTAAGAACAGTGAATAAAAGGGTATAAAAGTATATGAGAGGGAGATTAGGGCATCGGGATCAACGTGACACTAATTCAGGAACTCAACTCAAAAGGAAATAACAATCAATTGAAGCTATGCAAGTGACTAGGTTTAAGAATACGCTCTCTCGAGTCAATATTAACATTAAGCAAATTTAGCGGGCTCTCGCAACTTACTAAACTTAACTTATCAAATACGCGTAAGTTTAGTTTTAATTCGGCTTTCGATCTTAAATTAAAATAACCTAAGTTCAATTCAATAAAGGCGTCCCTAAACTCAATTGATAATAAAAACGCGTCGGAAGAAGTCAACTTGCACAAGTTCAATCAATTAAACAATTAAAACATGTTCCTGAACCAATCTCACAAATCACCCTTAACCCTAATTAAGAAATTAGCTACTCATAATTAAAGGGCAAACAAAACAATAATATTAATTAAACATGATGGAAGAAATAACAATTGAATTAAACTTGACAATAATCTTGAACAGAAGTAAAGATCGAATCTTGCAAAGTAATTAGAACTAAACTAAGTGTTCATGAGTGTTTTGTAAAAGGAGAGAAAACTGACTTAAGTAAATTATAACCTAAATTTAAAACATAAATAAAAGCCTCTGTCAAAGTAATTCGTCCTAGGAGTATATATATGACTTTCCTAAAAACCAAACGCGGATTAAATGAAACCCGCATAAATGACCCATGAGCCGGCCGGTCGGCTGCCGGCCTGACCCAACCGGCCTGACCCCAAACATTGGGCCGGCTCTCCACTTTTCAATTCAAGCCCAATTCTTCATTTGGGCTTTGACTTTCCTCGAGGCCTTTGATCTTTTTGGTCTTTGTTTCGCCTTCCCGAGCTTCCGTATAAGCTCAAGCTTGGTCTCGAAATGCCGGTACTCGAAAATGCTCCAATCAACTCAGGTTTTAGCTCAGGACCGCCAAAACCTGCAAAATATAAACGAGGAACAACAGTACCGCAATACAAAGAAAATATCTCCTAAAATAATAATGAACTCGAATAAATGCAAGCTAAATGCGACTAAACCGGGGCATAAAGTTTATATAAATAGTACGTATCAGATGCTAAATGGTGGTTTTGGACACCGAGCCTAAATTTAGGAATTTATGATAGCTAAATTGACCTTTGTAAGAAAAATGGCTTATGTATTGTGCTTGGGTCATTTGTATTAACTGGGCTTGGATTGTGTATGCATGTGGTTTAAGATGTAGTGCATAAGAACCTAGGTGAACCAAAGGACGTTAGTTAAGTCATATTAGCGTTTTGACTCATGTTAGCATTTTTAACATTTAACTCTGTTATCGACATTTGTACCGTATAAGTCAAATTAAAGCATGCATGTTAAAAATCCTGGTTACATCATCGAGTTTTTTTTTGTGAGGTACGGATACTGGTATTCATAGAGCCCCCAGTTTGACTGAGTTTGGACTAAAGCACTAGTCAAACTTACTTGACAGTATCCAGATCGTTAAAGTCTCGATACCATTGGCGGCGCGGAGCATGTGTCTCAGGGAGAGACGAGCGCTCTGTGCCGGACTATTCGGGGCGGGACAACACGTTTAAAGACATGACGGTCCGTGCACGTTTAGGGGCATGCCGGCCTAATGAGTGTCTTGTGCTTCTTTGCTATGACTGCGTATTGCTAATTCTTGTGTCTTGCTGGGTGTAATGCTTTTGCCGTTTGCCTTTGTTGTTGTGAAGTGCTTTGCATATACAGAATGCATCGCGGTTGGTTAATGTCGATGCTATTGCTGGCGTGAGGTGCTTTTGTTGTTGCTGTCGATGTGTCCTCGTGCTGTAGCCATTGCCTATTCTGTTGCCATTGCCTATTGCTGTGTGCTGGTGCTGTTGCTGTTGCTTAGGTGCGTAAACTCGCTAAGGAGTGTTGCCGCATTGTGTAAGGTGTATATCTTCTGGGAGTACTTTTTATCTTGTGTTGTGTATAGATCCGTTGGGGAGTGTTTGCGTAGTCCTAGCTGTCTGTGTAGATGTTTTACACTGTCGTTGGTGTTAATTTTTTTTTCTGAAGCAAGCATGTTGGTGCTTAAGTGTAACAAGTGTAGGACAAATGTGGGCTAATGAACCCAACCAAACGCCCAAAATAGAAGAAAATGAAGTGAAAACCAGTAGGCCAAACTGCTAGAGCTGATGCAACTAAGGTCCTTAGCCACATGAAATGAGCCTTTCCAGATCTGACGTAAAAGGTGAGAACTGCAGCCCGTGTTTCATTTGCAAAGGAACTCGCGGCTCTTCTTCTTTCTAAAACTCGTTCTAGCGGCTTTCTCGATTAAATCGACTCGTTTTTCTTGCGTTTCAATGTCATGGATCACTGTATGTCTGTAACCCATTACTTTTTATGCGTTTTTAGCCTTGAAATGCGTGTTATCATCTTGAAATGCTTGAAATTGACGGTATTTGTGAAACACAGTATTTGTGCTTGAAAATGTCATTTCTTAGCATGAAAACTTTGCTAGTTGGTTGTATAATGCTATCCTTGCTTCAATGTGTGAAATGTGTGCGAAAACCGGGTTAAATCGGGCCTAATTCATCCGTTTTAGATTTATGGTCGATTTTGGTGTTTCAATTTTCGGTCCTGAAATTTCAATTAAACTTCGGTATAGCTTCTTTACAACTAGTATAGTGTATATGTAGCCTTAACTCGTGAGAAAAGTAAGGATTTGGGTGTGAAAATACCGTCTTAAAATAGGTAAAACAGTGTTTTTGAGCAAATTGGGGATTTTTTTTTTCTCGAGTTGTCGAAAATTCAATTAATTGCTCGAGTGTGATCCTTGAGGTCAATGTAGCAATGACAGGGATGGCCGTAGGATACGCAGCTCGAGAACAGAGGCGTGTAGAATATGTTTCACTACTCATGGTATTGCTTCTGCAAGGACAGTTGTTTCTTCCACCCTATTTGTCGCCTTCATCGCCTAAAAACATAAACAAAAACTCAGTCCGACAAAACTAAATCACCAAAAATTTATAACTCTTACGCTTCTTTATCTGCAGAAAAATGATACGAAAAAAAAATTACTTCTAGCTCCCAGTCTGTTCTGACAGTGATGACAAAAAGCAAAACAACTTGTATGACCAGCGCGCATAAAATCCCCAGCCAAAGCCCCTGTGTCAACGTGTACGATAAAATGAATAAGAACTTACAATTCGAAAAAAGTTTGAGTGTAAAACAAAAGTTTGTATCAATCTAACCTTTCCGCCTATGTGTAACACGAACGCTAGAATAATAGCCATAGGAATGCCAAAAATATAGTACGATCCAAGATTGATGTACGCCCCGATTTTCTGCCATCCACATCCTCGAGCAATTCCTACGCATTTTTTAAACATGAGAAGGTAAATAAAGTAACTCGAAAAGAATTTTTTTTGCAGCGTGTTTGTAAGCCTCTTACCAGAAAGAACGGATTGAATGCCGTCCAGGAAGTTGGATACAGCAAGTATCGGCAACAAAAAAGCAACATTTCTGATAACTTCAGTCTCGTTGCTGTACGCATACCCCCATATGTTTCGGATCAAGATTAGTACGACTCCAACCACGATACCTTCGGTAATGGCTAGGAATAGAACGACTGATACTGCTAATTTGGCTTCCCTTGGGTGACCAGCACCTAGCTCGTTTGAGACTCGAGTACTGCTCGTATCATCAAAGGAAGTATCAATTGGCGTGCATTAGTTGTTCACTTGATTTTATATGAACGCCAAATGAAGATGGAAAACGGATGAAGTTTAAGAGTACACGTACCTCACGGCCCCACTGAGACCGAAAGGGATCATCCAAACAAGGGATGCTGTGTTGAGACTTTCAAATAAAAAAAGAAAAAAAAAAAGATAGTCAATATTCATCGTACATAGCTGATTATTACGACAAAAGTAATGCTAAATCACAGTTTTCGTGACTTTGAAGCTAACCTGATTGAGAGCACCGACGTTTCTAAGGCCGGGTTAGGAAGAAAACCAGCCGCAAGAACAATGAACTGAAACGACCACGCCTCCAAACTATAGACAGCACATGCAAACGACATAAATTGAATGACGGGAAAAAAAACATGAGACAAATCTACGTGCGGGTAAACCAGCATGTGCAGAACATACCAGACCATACACGCGGAAGGAATGCTCAATCTCAAAAACATAGGTAACTGATGAAATGCATCAATTGATAAACCTGTCCATGTTTTCGTGCAAGCAGAAGAAAGCTTCACATAAAGCACCAACAAAACAACATTGATCCAATACGATATACCAGTTGCCAACGCAGCTCCTGTATGTCCGAGGCCAGATTTTAAGACGAGGACCCAACAAAGCGGCAAATGCAACAGGGTTATAACACCAGTACTAATCATCATAGGGAAAACGATGTTTTGAGTCTGTAAGAATCGTATCAGTGACTGAAGAATGCCGTAGGCGAACAGTCCAGGGATGAGAAACTGCGCGTAGTGTCCAGCTGCAGTGGCTATATCGGGATCTTGGCTAACTGCTATTAGAATAAATCGAGTATTTGCCCATATAACTGCTAAGGGAATACTTGAAAGAAACAGGATTATAATGGATCCTTGTAAGTGTATTCCGAGCATGTGATACTGCTTTGCTCCGTAGGATTGGCCGCAGAAAGTGTCTAAGGCACTCGCCATTCCCATCTGCGCAAAACGGGATCAACGATGAACAATGTTGGTTAGTGTTATATTAAACATATGAATTATATGAGTGTAATTATATTTATGAATTGCATGATCATTGATTTACAACATACATCTATTTATATACATTATAATACAATGGTAACTATATTTATTTTCACCAAGAGACACATCTATTCACAAAGGAGCGTTAATATCATCTATCACATTTCGCGTATGCTTTGACTTCGTTGACCGTCGGTACACACTAGTAATGTCAATATACTCCAATAGTCAGACATAGTGTACTATAACTCTATAATACACTGGACTGCAGGAGTATATATTTGCATAAATTGTTATACTAGCATTAGACATGGGCTTATCTTTGGCCAAATGGCCATTTATGTACTTATATAAACTCAAGATTGTTAATTAATATACAACAAGCCATTTATTCCATTTAATCTTTCCCAAGATTATCATGGTATCAAGCCAACTCTTCCAAATCCAATAAACAATTTTTTTTTTGTCTGGTCTAATTATCTCCTCTGTCCCTTCGTTTTCTTCGGGCTTTCATGGCTGCCAACGACCAACCTCCTCCTCCACCCAAAATTTATTTTTCTTCTCCATATTATCTTGGGTCTCAAGATGGGCCCGACGCTATCATTTTCAGCGTCACTCTTTGTCATGATAACTACGATAATTGGCGTGACTCTATGAAGATTTCCTTGAAGTCCCGACGTAAGTTTGGTTTTGTCGACGGCTCTCTCTAAAAACCGACAGACCTTGTCCTTCTCGAGTACTGGGAAGTGGTCAATTGCACAATTGTTCAGTGGATGCGGAACACTATCGACGCGTCCGAGCTGCCCACCGTTTCGTATACCGAGAGTGCCGCTACTCTCTGGTCAGAATTGGAGTCCCGCTACAAGGTTGTTGACGATATGAAACTTCATAATTTAAAAGTTCAATTAGTCAATTGTAAACAAACCCCCGCTATGGACGTTACTACGTATTTTGGTCAGTTAAAAACATTGTCGGATGTTCTTGTTGTTCTCGAACCTCCGTTCGCGTGTAAGTGTGGCAAGTGTGAATGCGGTATTAGCGACGTTGCCATTAAACGTCTCAATAACGAGAGTCTTCACCAGTTTCTAATGGGTCTTGACCCCACTCTGTTTAGTACGATTCGGTCACAGTAACTTCAGAAGGATCCCCTGCCTACCCTTGGCCGCGCTTACCATGCCGTGTTGCAGGACGAAGGGTTGCACACCCTTGTCTCTTCCCCCATCCAGCCTAAGGTGGTTGCCTTTGCCACGACAGCCTCTCCTCGTCCCTCGTCTGATAGTCGTCTCCTTATTTTCTCTTTTTGTGATTCTCGAGGTCATGACGTCCGAAACTGTTATATTAAAAGCCAAAAATTTCCCGAGTCGTAGGGTGATCCGCCGCGGACCTTATCTGACCTTCGTCGCTCTCGTGCTGGGTCTTCACGTGGGACTGCTGCTGTTGGGCCTGCCGTAGCCCCTTCTGTGGCTGCTGTTGGACCTGTTGTTGGGCCTACCGTAGCCCCTATAGTGGCTGCTGCCACTTCGTCTTCTGCCGCCACTACTTCAGGCAACTGCTCGGCCTCTACCGCTCCTCTGGTTCATGCCAGCGTTGTTGCTTCGAGTGTCGCTCCAAACTCTATCATCTCCTCGCGTCATTTAAATGGTATGTCTCCTTGGATACTTGACACGGGGGCTTCTAATCACGCCACGGGTGATTTGTCGTGCTTGGTAAACCCGTCCTCGGTCCCTCCTCGTCTTGTTGGTCTTCCAAAAGCCCAACTGGTCGAGTCATTGATCATGGGCACTGTTCGTAATAATACTAACATTACCTTGAGTGGTGTTCTTTTTATTCCATGTTTGACGTGCAATCTTATTTATATCTCAAAGCTTGCCGCCAAAACTCGGTGTTCTTTTGAATTTAACGCTACTTCTTGTCTTATTCAGGACCCTACCCTGAGGAGGACGATTAGGAATGGTGAGCTGCAGGATGGACTTTACTGGATTTGTGCGGATACTCGATCTACGGTGGTGCATCATGTGGCTAACGACATGGGATCTCTTGCGCTTTGGCATCGCAGATTGGGCCATCCGTCTAATAAAGTGGTCAAACTTATACCTTTTGCGAGTAGTTTAAATGCTCAAACAGATTTGGTTTTTGATGCCTGCCATTTTGTAAAACAAACTCGTAGTAGTTTTCATTTGCATAAGGCATGTGCTTTGACTCCTTTTGAATTAATGCGCTGTGATTTATGGGGTCCTTATCGAAATTTCTTCATCGTCTGGCGCGAAATATTTTCTGACTATTATTGATGATTTTTCTCAGTCTGTTTGGGTTTATCTGTTATCTTATAAGGCCAAGGTTACAGACATGTTTATGAATTTTCTCTCTATGGTTGCGACTCAAGTTCCGACCTCTGTGAAAAGTGTGCAAAGTGATAATAGGAATGAATTTAATTGCATGACAAGCTATTTCTTTGGTCATGGCATTCATTTTCAGACTTCTTGTGTCGGCACGCCCCAACAAAATGGGCGCGTTGAACGCACACATCGTCATATTTTGAATGTCGCTCGTGCTCTCCTTTTTCAAGCTCATTTGCCTAAATATTTTTGGGGTGAGTGCGTTCTTACTGCTGCGTTTCTGATCAATCGAACCCCGTTTGTTTTGCTTGGTCACAAGTCACCGTATGAGTGTTTGTACGATGTTCCGCCGACTTATGTGAATTTGCGCGTTTTTGGATGCCTCTATTTTGCGCATAATCAAAATACCAATGGTGACAAGTTTGCTCGTCGGGGCCGTAAGTGTGTTTTTGTTGGCTATCCACATAATAAAAAAAAAAAGGGTGGAAACTCTATGATCTTGACACCAAGACGTTTTTTGTTTCTCGTGATGTTGTCTTTTACGAGACAACCTTCCCTTTTGCACGCACCCACACTCATATCGTTTCCTCTCCTTCGGTCCACTCCCCTTCCTCGGCTGTACCTTTTAATGGCACCGGTGATATAGCTGATGAGGCTGCTACTCCCCCAGCAGTGACCGTGGTAGAAGCCATAGGTGCCCTTAGAAGAGGTCATTGTTGCAAGTTCCTTAATTCCCGTCTGCGTGGTTTCATGGTCGACGCCGCACAAAGTCCATCCTCGTCTTCCAGCTCACCATGTCCGCTCTCGTCGCCTACAGGTACGCCGTATTCGCTTGCAAATTACGTTGATTGTCATTCTTTTTCGATGCAACACCGTATCTTTCTTACAGCTATTACTACGGGTGTCGAGCCCCCTTCTTTAAAGATGCTATACGTGATAACAGGTAGTGTAAGGCCATGCGTGACGAGATCGACGCCCTTGAACATAATGACACTTGGGAGCTGACTGACCTTCCACCAGGAAAAAAGGCCCTCGGGTGCCGGTGGTCTATAAAATTAAATACAAATCAGACGGTACTGTTGAACGCTTTAAGGCACGTCTCGTCGTTTTTGGTAATCATCAGCTTGCAGGGGTCGACTACGGAGAAATGTTTGCTCCTGTTGTTAAAATGGTAATTATTCGCGCCTTCCTCGCTATTGTTGTTGTTAAGAACCCAGAGTTGCATCAGATGGATGTTCATAATGCCTTCTTGCACGGGGATCTGGACGAGGAAGTCTACATGTGTCTTCCTCCTGGGTTCAGTCGTGGACACGACGGGAAAGTATGTCACTTGAAGAAGTCTCTCTATGGTCTACGACAAGCGCATAGGTATTTGTTTGCTAAGGTTGCTTCCACTCTTCGCGACTATGGTTTTCTCCAATCTTACTCTGATTACTCCTTGCTCACCTTTTCAAAGGATGATGTTCGTTTGTTCGTCCTTGTCTATATCGATGATCTTGTTATTGCAGGGAATAACCCATCTGCTATTTCCCAGTTCAAGACATAGTTGAGTGAATGCTTCCATATGAAAGACTTGTACCCTCTTAAATATTTTTGGGTCTTGAGGTGGCACGTAGCCGTAAAGGCATTTATTTGAGTCAACGCAGATACACCTTGATATCGTTCTAAGGCAGGTCTACCTGGGGAAAAACTGGCAGACACCCCTCTTGAGCAACATCATCGCCTTGGGCTCGTGACCGGCGCGGTTCTAGATGATTCTAAGTCCTACTGACGTCTAGTCGGGCGTCTTGTCTATCTAGCTGTGACGCGTCCTGACCTCTCCTATGTTGTTCACGTCCTTTCTCAGTTCATACATGAACCTCGTCAGGAGCACATGACTGCTGCTCTTCGAGTGGTGCGCTATTTGAAAGGTTATCCTGGTCAGGGGGATTCTTTTGCGGTCCGATAGTTCTTTTACGGTGTCTGGGTGGTGTGACTCTGATTGGGCCGGTTGTATAGTGACGCGTCGTTCCATTACTGGTTGGTTTGTGTTCGTCGAGGATTCACCCATTTCTTGGAAAACTAAGAAACAACAGACCGTGTCGCGTTCCTCTATCGAAGTGGAATACAGGTCAATGGCTGATGTTGTTTGGGAGTAAAAGTGGTTGTAGGGACTCCTTCATAGCTTGGATGTTTCTATAGCGTTGCCTATGCAGTTATTTTGTGATAGTCAATCCGCTTTGGATCTTGCTCGCAATCTTGTTTTCCA
Organism: Dianthus caryophyllus; assembly: GCA_023091065.1. Taxonomy (NCBI): domain Eukaryota; kingdom Viridiplantae; phylum Streptophyta; class Magnoliopsida; order Caryophyllales; family Caryophyllaceae; genus Dianthus; species Dianthus caryophyllus. The sequence continues at coordinate 23,692,712 of CM041527.1, forward strand.
TGAACGAACGAAGCATATTGAGATCGACTATCACTTTGTACGTGATGCTACACTCGACGGCCTAATTACTCTGGTGCACGTCTCCACGCTTGTGCAGCTCACCGACATTTTCACATAAGCCTTGGCTGCGCCTCAGTTTCGTTTTCTTCTTCGCTAGCTGGGCACTTTGGATTTGCATGCTCTAACTTGAGAGGGGGGGGGGGGGGGGGGGGTGTTGTTAGACTAGTATTAGACTTGGGCTTATCTTTAGCCAAATGGCCCATTTATGTACTTATATAAACTCAAGATTAAAGCCATTTATTCCATTTAATCTTTCCCAAGATTATCATAAATTCAAGATTTCGGGCAGGGATCGATATAGATGAGGTGTCCCAAATGATTATGACCAAGAAGGCTAGAATGTAACACCCCGTGTTATTTTAACACAATATGATAAAAGAATTTAATTCCTCAAATTAAATTCATCCTTTTTCTTTATAATAAAAATACGTCTGAATTTTTTTCGCCAAATAATAATAAATTTTCCTAAGTACAAATTTAAAAATTTTGAAAAATAAAGTTTGTCCTATTATCTTCAGAATTGAAAAAGAAACACATTTCAAAATTTTATAAAAATGAACCTTTATACTTTTCCCGTCTCTTAAATTCGGGTCAACAATTTCAAACACGCAAATCAAAAAAAATCAAACAATCAACATCAACATTTTGGAAAAGCAAACTTAACATCAACATTAATGAAAATATAATCATTTTGATTTTTATTTAATAAATCATATTTTCTTAATATCTAATTACTATTTCATTTTTAATAAACTAGCTTTTTACTAAATTGTCACAATTTGAAATCACACCTATTTTAAATCAATTAAATTTTTGACTTTTGTTTATAATTCTTTAAATCTATAACATTCAACGAAAAAAATAAATATTTCGACCTAGGAAATTTTCATTCAAAATCTCGAGGGTTAAGATCCGATTTTTATATTTAGTACCTTTTGAAAATTAGTTTTATTTTTATTTCCGATTTTATTTCAAAACACTATTTTAGGATCATATCTTTTATTTCGAGACTTATCGCGTGCGCGCAAATCGAAAATTTCAAAAACGAAAATCGAGCCCGATTTTCTTTGAGCTAGCCGACTTACTTGAGGTCATCCATGACCATTTTCTAGCTCTTCTTTTCTCTTACACAAGCCACCCTATTTTCTTACACAAAACCAAATTTTCTTACAACTTTAAAATTTTCATCATCATTTTTATTTTATGTATTTAAATTTAAAGTTTATACTTTTAATAAAAATACTTATACAAATACAATACTACTATTTTAATATTACCATTTTCATTTCCGTCACTTTTAAAATTTTTCTAAAGTAGTAAATAAAATATTTTAGTCTTAAATTTATAAAATGAATACTTTTCAGAAAATCGCCAAAACAGCACATTTTAACTTTTATCGCTTTTGACGCCCGACTTTTTAAAACTGACCAATTTCGTGAAAAACATTTTAAAACACAAATTAAACATTTTCTTACCTAAATAGTGTTTTATGACACTAGTATACTAGTTGATTAATTTGGTTCCCTAATTTAGTTTTAATTAAACATTATTTTCTATTTAAAACCAAACTTATTCAACACATTACTTTTAACCTAAAATCACAACATCCTTTCATTATTTTCTAAGTGTAAAATTCACTCTCTTTTCTCTCCATTTCAACCGGCCCCTTGCTCTCTTTTTTCTCCCTTTGTTTTTCTTTCATTTTTCACTTAAAACCTCCTAAATTAAAACCTTAATAATATTTCTAATAATTCCTAAGTGTTCTAGTATAATTAGTGGGTGTTTAGAGCTAACTTTCAAGGATTATTTTGGGTGGAAAACTTGGGTTTTATGGGTGAAGAAATCCGGGTCTAAAATTTATTTTAGACCCCTCGACGATTAACATTCTTTTAAGGTGACTAGCCTTGTCTTATATTATTCTTTTAGTAAATTAACTTGTTTTGTTATTATAATTTTATGAGTATGAAAATTATGTTCAATATGTTAAACATCACCTAAGTGTACTTGTATGTTTAGGTGACGTATAATAAAATGATAATAAATAAGTTATATTGATAATAGATTAGTTGTAGTAAAATGATACCATGTGTAGTTAATTTATTTTTGAGCATTTTTAATTTATATTCATATGATTTTTATGTTTAGTTATGTTTTAATTGAGTAGTAGTTATATATAAAAATTATGTGAAATATTAAAAATGAGTTTAAAGTGATTAAAAACGAAAAATAAAAATTATATGTTCATGTTTGTATATCTCGGCTTTTCCCTTTATTTTTACTAAATATTCACTTTTAATTTTTGTAAATAATATGTGGTGTTAAGTTAGTTAAAAAGGATGCTACCATGCAAAAAGAATTAAATTAGGAAAATAAATTATAAGTTGTTAAAATCAAAATTAGTGTTCTTGAGCTTTTATATGATCTTCATGTGTGTTCTTGATATATTCATGTTGATGTTCATCTTTTTACTCATTTTGATCTTATTTTAATTTATGTTTAGTAATAATTTGTGTTTATGTTTAGTTATTGTTTATATATATTGTTAGTATTATATATTAAATCAACTTAAACATTATAAATCATCTAGATTAAAAAGTTAGAAAATTAAAGTGTTGAAAAACACTATTCATAATTATAAATGAAATTTTTAGTAAATTTCATTTTAGTTTAAATCATTTCAGTATAATTAGAATAATTAAAATATAAAGACTTTAAGCTAAAAACCGCTAAAATCGAAAAATGAAAATTTAGAACTACTACTTGCTAGCTCACGGCATCCCTATAATTTTTAGGTTAAAATTTGTTTTTATCACTTTTTAGTTTAATTGTTAAAATAATTTAATTATTAGTTAATAAGTTAGAATTAAGAAATTAAAAGAAATCAAATCAATTTTGTAATATATATATATCACACGACATTCTCATTTTTAATTGACTAAATTTGATCAAAATGAAATTATCACTAAGTCACTAAAGTTAAATAATAATTAGAATTGAATTTTTGTATAAATCGTTTTAATTGTAAATGAATTATGTTAAACCGATAAAAATGAGTAACCGTTATAAAAATGAATTAAATCGTGTGTTACTACCTTTGCTATTGGATTATTGAACTTGGACATACGGACTATAAATGAATCATCCACGATACTATCACTAACTTAAATAAATAGACGACTAAATTTAACCGAGTCTTATTTTAAAATAAATATCATTGATCACCTTTTATAAACCGAACTTAACGTTTTTTAAAATTAGACTTTAAAATATTTTCAAAAATCGCCTAAGTACAAAACGAACTTAACGACTTTGAAACTAGAAATTTATACTTAGGAAATAAAAAGATTTAGTATTATACTAAAATATCTTAAGTATAAAAATACGTATAAAAATACGTATAAATATAAAAATACGTACAAGTATAAGAATACGTATAAGTATAAAAATACATTTAGAATACGAAGTATAAAAAATACGAATACGTATAAAAATACGTATAAAATACGGTGAATAGTGAATAATGAATAGTGAAAAGTGAATAGTGAAAAGTGAATAGTAAAATACTAAAAATAATTGAAAATTTTACTAAGTATAGAAAATTGAAAATGAATAAGTAAATAACTTAAAGTGTATGAAAAACACTTAAATAAAATTGGACACACTAGTAAACGTATCATTTCAGAAACTTAAAAATGTTAATAATTAACAACACTTCAAATAATAAACGAATGTGTTATGTGATCATATGAAACCTACAAATACTTAAACGTTTGACGCTGAGACTAGGAGAGTCTAGTAACATGTGATATGTAAATATCAAATAAATAATGAATATTGAGTAAGTTAAATAAAAGGTCAAGCTTGGGCCTCAGATAAGGGAACGTCAATCGTGAGTGAAGTGGGGTTAAGATAGTCTTGTGGCGGTCGCCATTCTTAGGACAAGATAATTGAATATGCCAAGGCTTTTGTCTCAGGCTTTAGGAAATAGTCGTTTTATCCTGAGTTAAGGTGCTCTATGATTAGCATAGCCCATTCTTAAATTGGATACTAGTGTACATGTACTAGACTAGGGTTTTATTCCCCTATTTCGCTAAAGTTATCAGGGCATCCGTGCCGATTTGGGCGATTATAGCGGTGGTCTCCTTGCGGTGTTTCGTTCTTAGTGGGCGCGACACTAGCATTCGTTCTTGCCACATGTAAAGATCACTTGACGAGATTGTATCTGAAGTTCGAATCATTTCGAACACTAGAGGATGAGATGCAAGTATTATAGTATTCGGCGTGGTTTACGAGTCGAGTAAGCCTCTGCACTATGGAAGTGAGATGCAATCGATCAGAGTACAAAGGCCTACTCAGTGGTCAGGCTCGTAAGCAGTATGTGTTGTCTGTTGCATGATTTAATTGAAAATGAGTGTGTACCATCTTCGAAAACTAAAGACCACAACTTTCTGAATTGAATCGAGTCTGCATGAGAAGAATGATAAGATATGTATGTTTGATTGCGATCCGATATCGCCTTGTAATGCCATTGAATTATTGTGATACTATTGCTATGCTATTATGTGTTATTTGTCTTCATAATTGAATATCATGCTTATATGATTTATCGCTTTAAACCGCATGCTTATTATGACTTATATGTCTTTATATGCTATATGTATTAAGCATGTTTATGTTTTATCATAATGTTATGTTTATAAAGCGATAATATTAAACCAAAGTGATTGAAATCGAGGGTAAGTATGAGCATAGCTAGTCACTGTCCGCTCAGCGGGCATCCCCCCAATAGTTTATTGTGCAGGACGTTCGTGGACTAGGAGCTGGTTTTTGGATGGGGCCACGAGACGTTTTTACGCTTTACTTTTGTTGCTTTTGAGAGATATGTAATATATTTAACGCTACTCTTTTAAAGTACCGTATTTAGAGTTGTTTCATTCAACTCTTGAACGATGGTTGTAATATTTGGGTTTATGTATAATTAATAACGCTGGTTTAAGACTTAATTAATTTCCGCCTTAGTAATTAAAGTCGACTAAAAACCAGGTTATTCTGATTAATTATCGAGTCATCTTGCGGCCAGTGAATAACTTAATAGTTATTTCATCTAGCGAGAGACACCTGGGCCGGACATTCATATTGTATGTCAGGCATAGACTAATAGGATCAAATAATAAATTAGATTTTTCTTTTATTAGATCACTTAAATAATAAACTTGAAATCGCTTTAAAATGTGAGGATGAGTAGAAACCTTAAGGACCGACCATTGGCTAAGGACTTTTAAATAACGAACTACTACCCTCAAAATAAAATACACTAACTATCGTATGCTTGCTACTTGCTGATGTGACTAACTAAAACTAACAACTATCCTCGGATATAAAATCCAAGTAATAAATTTAATTCTCGAAGAACGAAGCCATTAATCGAATACATGACGACAAGATCTCAAGCGCAACAAATGGACACATCAAGAAGCTTACTACTGATGAGACGTTCAAGATCTCGAAGATTTCTATCGCAGAAAGGAATTCTACAACTCCATCTAATTATCCTCTTTAACTAAAATCTTTATTTTGTTCTCTTTTAAAAGATTTTCAACCTCTTAAAACCTTTTTCCCCTAACTCTCTAAATTCCTAAATCTATAATCTCTAATAACTAGTTCCCAAATGAACTTTCATTCCTCTTCCTTAATTTCACAAAATGATTTTACTTTTGATTTTCAAAGTCATAAACTCCTCTAAGTTTATTTTGAAAACCTTTAAATTTTATAATTTTTCAACCTCTTAAACATAGTTTCTTTCAAAATTTAAATATCTTCGAAAATGTTATAATTCCTAATTATCTTCTAAAATTAACTTTCAAGTTTCTCCTTTAAAACATCTTTGAAACTTATTCAATTATTTCTTAAAACTTTATTTCGTGATTTTAAATATCTTTGAAATTATTTTGTTTTAAATCGTATATTTTTACCTCATTTATTATCAAATTTGATCACTTTCAAAATTTGCAACTTATCATTACTCTTTCCAAATTTACAACCTTTGAAATGAATCTTTATCTTTTCTATTTAAACTTGATAAATATGTCTAAAACTTTCTTAAGGGGATAGGACAAAATATGATGATTTTAAAATCATTGATTAAAGTTTAAAACTTAAAATCCTTATTTCAACCTACTTTACACTTGATATCTATTTCTAAATTTAAATGAAATATGAAATTGCTTTTAAAATTCTTATAGTTTTAATTTAATTTAATTCCGTACAAAACTTCTAGGCCCCACCTTTTTGAAAATCCCTTTGAAATCAATTTCAAACATAAACAATGTAACAATATTTCTATATTAATTCAAAATATTCTATTTATAAATATAAAATGTTTATATCCTTCAAATCTTTCCACTCTATCTAAAATCTTTATAATGATTCAAAAATTCAAACATTTTGAAAGGTCATATGCTATCAAAATAAAATGTCATTATCGAAACTTGTAAAATCTTGATATTCTCTCTAACTGCGTTGCTCAACTGTAAGTAGTTATCCACTCTATTCAAGTTTCGGGACGAAACTTTTCTTAAGGGGATAGGTTTGTAACACCCCGTGTTATTTTAACACAATATGATAAAAGAATTTAATTCCTCAAATTAAATTCATCCTTTTTCTTTATAATAAAAATACGTCTGAATTTTTTTCGCCAAATAATAATAAATTTTCCTAAGTACAAATTTAAAAATTTTGAAAAATAAAGTTTGTCCTATTATCTTCAGAATTGAAAAAGAAACACATTTCAAAATTTTATAAAAATGAACCTTTATACTTTTCCCGTCTCTTAAATTCGGGTCAACAATTTCAAACACGCAAATCAAAAAAATCAAACAATCAACATCAACATTTTGGAAAAGCAAACTTAACATCAACATTAATGAAAATATAATCATTTTGATTTTTATTTAATAAATCATATTTTCTTAATATCTAATTACCATTTCATTTTTAATAAACTAGCTTTTTACTAAATTGACACAATTTGAAATCACACCTATTTTAAATCAATTAAATTTTTGACGTTTGTTTATAATTCTTTAAATCTATAACATTCAACGAAAAAAATAAATATTTCGACCTAGGAAATTTTCATTCAAAATCTCGAGGGTTAAGATCCGATTTTTATATTTAGTACCTTTTGAAAATTAGTTTTATTTTTATTTCCGATTTTATTTCAAAACACTATTTTAGGATCATATCTTTTATTTCGAGACTTATCGCGTGCGCGCAAATCGAAAATTTCAAAAACGAAAATCGAGCCCGATTTTCTTTGAGCTAGCCGACTTACTTGAGGTCATCCATGACCATTTTCTAGCTCTTCTTTTCTCTTACACAAGCCACCCTATTTTCTTACACAAAACCAAATTTTCTTACAACTTTAAAATTTTCATCATCATTTTTATTTTATGTATTTAAATTTAAAGTTTATACTTTTAATAAAAATACTTATACAAATACAATACTACTATTTTAATATTACCATTTTCATTTCCGTCACTTTTAAAATTTTTCTAAAGTAGTAAATAAAATATTTTAGTCTTAAATTTATAAAATGAATACTTTTCTAAAATCGCCAAAGCAAGACATTTTAACTTTTATCGCTTTTGGCCTTGACTTTTTAAAACTGACCAATTTCGTGAAAAACATTTTAAAACACAAATTAAACATTTTCTTACCTAAATAGTGTTTTATGACACTAGTATACTAGTTGATTAATTTGGTTCCCTAATTTAGTTTTAATTAAACATTATTTTCTATTTAAAACCAAACTTATTCAACACATTACTTTTAACCTAAAATCACAACATCCTTTCATTATTTTCTAAGTGTAAAATTCACTCTCTTTTCTCTCCATTTCAACCGGCCCCTTGCTCTCTTTTTTCTCCCTTTGTTTTTCTTTCATTTTTCACTTAAAACCTCCTAAATTAAAACCTTAATAATATTTCTAATAATTCCTAAGTGTTCTAGTATAATTAGTGGGTGTTTAGAGCTAACTTTCAAGGATTATTTTGGGTGGAAAACTTGGGTTTTATGGGTGAAGAAATCCGGGTCTAAAATTTATTTTAGACCCCTCGACGATTAACATTCTTTTAAGGTGACTAGCCTTGTCTTATATTATTCTTTTAGTAAATTAACTTGTTTTGTTATTATAATTTTATGAGTATGAAAATTATGTTAAATATGTTAAACATCACCTAAGTGTACTTGTATGTTTAGGTGAAGTATAATAAAATGATAATAAATAAGTTATATTGATAATAGATTAGTTGTAGTAAAATGATACCATGTGTAGTTAATTTATTTTTGAGCATTTTTAATTTATATTCATATGATTTTTATGTTTAGTTATGTTTTAATTGAGTAGTAGTTATATATAAAAATTATGTGAAATATTAAAAATGAGTTTAAAGTGATTAAAAACGAAAAATAAAAATTATATGTTCATGTTTGTATATCTCGGCTTTTCCCTTTATTTTTACTAAATATTCACTTTTAATTTTTGTAAATAATATGTGGTGTTAAGTTAGTTAAAAAGGATGCTACCATGCAAAAAGAATTAAATTAGGAAAATAAATTATAAGTTGTTAAAATCAAAATTAGTGTTCTTGAGCTTTTATATGATCTTCATGTGTGTTCTTGATATATTCATGTTGATGTTCATCTTTTTACTCATTTTGATCTTATTTAATTTATGTTTAGTAATAATTTGTGTTTATGTTTAGTTATTGTTTATATATATTGTTAGTATTATATATTAAATCAACTTAAACATTATAAATCATCTAGATTAAAAAGTTAGAAAATTAAAGTGTTGAAAAACACTATTCATAATTATAAATGAAATTTTTAGTAAATTTCATTTTAGTTTAAATCATTTCAGTATAATTAGAATAATTAAAATATAAAGACTTTAAGCTAAAAACCGCTAAAATCGAAAAATGAAAATTTAGAACTACTACTTGCTAGCTCACGGCATCCCTATAATTTTTAGGTTAAAATTTGTTTTTATCACTTTTAGTTTAATTGTTAGAATAATTTAATTATTAGTTAATAAGTTAGAATTAAGAAATTAAAAGAAATCAAATCAATTTTGTAATATATATATATCACACGACATTCTCATTTTTAATTGACTAAATTTGATCAAAATGAAATTATCACTAAGTCACTAAAGTTAAATAATAATTAGAATTGAATTTTTGTATAAATCGTTTTAATTGTAAATGAATTATGTTAAACCGATAAAAATGAGTAACCGTTATAAAAATGAATTAAATCGTGTGTTACTACCTTTGCTATTGGATTATTGAACTTGGACATACGGACTATAAATGAATCATCCACGATACTATCACTAACTTAAATAAATAGGCGACTAAATTTAACCTAGTCTTATTTTAAAATAAATATCATTGATCACCTTTTATAAACCGAACTTAACGTTTTTTAAAATTAGACTTTAAAATATTTTCAAAAATCGCCTAAGTACAAAACGAACTTAACGACTTTGAAACTAGAAATTTATACTTAGGAAATAAAAAGATTTAGTATTATACTAAAATATCTTAAGTATAAAAATACGTATAAAAATACGTATAAATATAAAAATACGTACAAGTATAAGAATACGTATAAGTATAAAAATACATTTAGAATCTGAAGTATAAAAATACGAATACATTATAAAAATACGTATAAAATACGGTGAATAGTGAATAATGAATAGTGAAAAGTGAATAGTGAAAAGTGAATAGTAAAATACTAAAAATAATTGAAAATTTTACTAAGTATAGAAAATTGAAAATGAATAAGTAAATAACTTAAAGTGTATGAAAAACACTTAAATAAAATTGGACACACTAGTAAACGTATCATTTCAGAAACTTAAAAATGTTAATAATTAACAACACTTCAAATAATAAACGAATGTGTTATGTGATCATATGAAACCTACAAATACTTAAACGTTTGACGCTGAGACTAGGAGAGTCTAGTAACATGTGATATGTAAATATCAAATAAATAATGAATATTGAGTAAGTTAAATAAAAGGTCAAGCTTGGGCCTCAGATAAGGGAACGTCAATCGTGAGTGAAGTGGGGTTAAGATAGTCTTGTGGCGGTCGCCATTGCCGGACAAGATAATTGAATATGCCAAGGCTTTTGTCTCAGGCTTTAGGAAATAGTCGTTTTATCCTGAGTTAAGGTGCTCTATGATTAGCATAGCCCATTCTTAAATTGGATACTAGTGTACATGTACTAGACTAGGGTTTTATTCCCCTATTTCGCTAAAGTTATCAGGGCATCCGTGCCGATTTGGGCGATTATAGCGGTGGTCTCCTTGCGGTGTTTCGTTCTTAGTGGGCGCGACACTAGCATTCGTTCTTGCCACATGTAAAGATCACTTGACGAGATTGTATCACGAAGTTCAATCATTTCAACACTAGAGGATGAGATGCAAGTATTATAGTATTCGGCGTGGTTTACGAGTCGAGTAAGCCTCTGCACTATGGAAGTGAGATGCAATCGATCAGTACAAAGGCCTACTCGATTGGTCAGGCTCGTAGCGGTATGTGTTATGCATTGCATGATTTAATTGAAAATGAGTGTGTACCATCTTCGAAAACTAAAGACCACAACTTTCTGAATTGAATCGAGTCTGCATGAGAAGAATGATAAGATATGTATGTTTGATTGCGATCCGATATCGCCTTGTAATGCCATTGAATTATTGTGATACTATTGCTATGCTATTATGTGTTATTTGTCTTCATAATTGAATATCATGCTTATATGATTTATCGCTTTAAACCGCATGCTTATTATGACTTATATGTCTTTATATGCTATATGTATTAAGCATGTTTATGTTTTATCATAATGTTATGTTTATAAAGCGACAATATTAAACCAAAGTGATTGAAATCGAGGGTAAGTATGAGCATAGCTAGTCACTGTCCGCTCAGCGGGCATCCCCCCAATAGTTTATTCTGCAGGACGTTCGTGGACTAGGAGCTGGTTTTTGGATGGGGCCACGAGACGTTTTTACGCTTTACTTTTGTTGCTTTTGAGAGATATGTAATATATTTAACGCTACTCTTTTAAAGTACCGTATTTAGAGTTGTTTCATTCAACTCTTGAACGATGGTTGTAATATTTGGGTTTATGTATAATTAATAACGCTGGTTTAAGACTTAATTAATTTCCGCCTTAGTAATTAAAGTCGACTAAAAACCAGGTTGTTACATAGAAGATATCAAAACCTTGAATGGGCATGAATAGAGGTGCCATGGGTTGGGCCCGGTCCGGGCAGCCATGGGTTGGGTTTTGTGTCTAGGCCCAAAACCAGCCCTTTTAGGTGGTTGACAAAGCCTCAAAATTGTTTATCGGCCCGGCCCATTAGTTGGGCATGGTGGGCCGTGCTGGCCAAATCGTGGTCCATTGGACAAGATGGGTCCGGTCACCCCACTCAAATTGGCCACCTTTAGGCATGAGATGTGATCAATACTTAATGTCCATTACTAATCCATAATAGTTAACTATCGTACTTAATTTGAATATTTGATAAATATTTATGAAAACTTTATTAACCGTTTAAATATATAATTTGAATTATTTTTTAATTTATGATTTGCAGTAAAATAGTTTTGGATTGGTCTTATTTTTATTCAAATTATTATGATTATTATTATAATTATTATTTTTAATAATATTATTATCACTATTATTAATAACATTAATGTTATATATAGCTTAGGAATATTTCACATGAATAAACCAACCTATTAGTTATTTTCCATTAATAAACCAACTTTTTGATTAACCCTTAATAAACCAACCTTTACATCTCATCTTCCATTATTATACTATCTCGATTTTAAACTTGTCATTTTGGGTAAAATGAAAACTATAACTCACATGTGTTTACCCAATTATTGATGTTATAGAGAAAAAAAGGGGAAAACATATGATCTTGAACCTTAAATAATCGATTAAAAATGAAAATAGTATAATATTGGAAGATATGGTGTAAATGTTGGTTTATTGTGAGTTAATCAAAAGATTGGTTTATTTATGGAAGATCACCAATAGGTTATTATTATTATTTATTATTATTATTATTATTATTATTATTATTATTATTATTATTATTATTATTATTATTGTTATTATTATTATTATTATTATTATTATTATTATTATTATTATTATTATTATTATTATTATTATTATTATTGTTATTATTATTATTATTATTATTATTATTATTATTATTATTATTATTATTATTATTATTAGTTTATTTATTAGAAATCTAAAGTAATCTGAAATTTTCTAAAGTTGTCTAAAATAATCTGAAGTTTCTGAAGTTATCTGAAGTTTTCTGAACCAGAGAAATCAGAAAACTTCAGATGAAGAGAACGGACCCTTATTACATAGGTATATCACAATATAATATAAATAGAAATGATTTCATAGATCACATGATAAATGAAATATTTATTGACTTTTATGATGTCCAATGAAACATATTTAAAATAATTTCTATATTTTTATCATCTTATCCTATGATCATATTACGTTTGAAATTTCTAACAATTTTTTTTTGTTGAACTTATAAGATAAGAAATATTACAAAAATAGTAAATCAATTATTGAATTATATTCAAGAATTTAATATAGCTAAATATAAAAAAAAAAAAAAAAAAATCAAAACTATATGGTGTCATATATAATTAGATTAACGCAGTGTACATATTTGTATAATTGTTTCACTAAAAAGAAAAAAAAAAAAAAAGATACGGAGCACTTTGTATTATTTTAATTAGCCTTACATTTTATACTACTACGCATTTAGCAGAGTAGGGCTGAAAGGCCCATTTCTTGTATGTCGTATTACATGGACTTTATACCCTAATATCCTGTAAAGTAAAGTATAAGGAGTATATATTACCCCTCTCATGAATATATAGTCAACTAGTTTTAAAGCTCGTACAATGCACGGGTATTAATAATGTGTATTTAATAATTAATTTATGATTTATCTTTTTCAATTTGGGTTCGGTACAAATATTAAAAAAATTAAAAAATAAAATAAAATATGAAGATAGGATTACTAATATCATGTTCATTGTAATATATAACAAAATATAGAGGAATATAGAATTATAAAAATGTAAGAATGTTTATATAAATTTGTACAGTTTTTAGCTAATTTATGATATTATATTGTCGTTATTATTTTCATAGTAATTGTATTTCATTGCTAATTGTACCTAAATTTTATCACTAACCTTGTTTGTGACTTTAGTTTATTAATTTTATGTTCTATACCCCTTTAACTATGATTTGTTCTCTTGGGTGCACGATAAATTAGTTTGAGACCGTCTCAAAGAAGACTTAGCTTTGAATTAAACTTTTTTTTTAGGAGTGTTTTATTTATTTATTTGTATCTTATAGGAAAAAATTAATTGCTACGAATTTTATTAGATTATAAACATATATAATTTTTATTAGATTATCAATTAATTATTGTAAATGTTACCCATGAGCTCTTCAACTTATATGAATAGGTAAATGTATCTTATTGAAAATAATATTAAAAACTTAATTTCCATAAGATTAGTCGTAATATTTTTGGGCGAGGTTTTATTAAATTTTATATAGAATTAATTACTTTGAATAATATATGGAAAAAGACTAATGGGTAGTCGTATAAAATTAAGGAAAATGTTAGTCTTTATATTTTTTTTATCTTTGTTTTCTTCCTTTAAATTTTGTAGAAAGCTAATTGCTCTTAATAGAATTTATTAGATTAATTTAAAATTTATTAGATTATCGAATGATTATTTTTATTAGATTATCAAATAATTATGGTAAGTGTTGCTCACTTTAAATAATAAGTAATTTAAAAAATATGTTAAATCATCAATAATAATTTATAACCTAATTTAATAAATTATGATGATATTAATTTTTGAATCAATTAATATTATAAAATATTAACTTATTTGAATTTTATTAGATTATCAAAATATAATATTTATTTATCAAATAATTATGGTAAAAATTGCTTATGAGCACAGATGTCCAATTTATATGAAGATGTAAGTTTATCTTATGGAAAATAATATTAAATACTAAATTTTCATATTATGAGTTTTAGTTTTCTTAGGTAAATTTTTATTAAATTTTTCTAGATAATTAGTTGCTTTGAATAATAATTGGAAAATGCTAATGAGTAGTCATATAAAATTAGAAAAAAAAGGTGAGTTTAAAATTTTATAGCTTAGGTTTTTTCTTATTAAAGTTTGTAGAAAACTGATTGCTTTGAATTGAATATTTTATTAGGGGATTTTTTCTTTTAAATTTATAGATTAATAATAATTTTGGATTTTATTAGATTATTAACTAATTATTTTTATTTGTATTAGATTATCAAAGAGTAATTTTTATTAGATTATCCAATAATTACTTTGAATTTTATAGAAAACTAATCGCTCTTATTTTTTAATTTCTAGGAGAATTTTTGCTTTTTTTTTTATTAGTATTTCTCACTTTAATTAATAATTAATTTAAAAATTAGCTTAAATCATCAATAATGATTTATATCCTGATTTAATTGATAATGATGTGGACACTCTTTAATCGCTCAAAAAAACTTTCATTTACATAAAATATGAATAAACATTATAAATTACCTTGGAGGTGAGTCCGATGATGATGTCATACTAATTATGTATTGAGAATTCAAATAAACGTCTTTTGCTATAGATGATTTTTTGTTTAGATGTTCATAATACAGCTCATCTCTTCTTATATGTTATATACTCAAACGTAGGTGTCTCATAAGAATTTTAAGTTAACTTTTCCTTAATAATTTTCCGAAATCTTATATGTTTCAATCTATGTAAATAAAAAAAAAAAAACTAAGTAATGATAGAAACTAAGAAAACTTACCAAGACATTATTTATTTTAGTTTCATAATTGTTATTGTTGTGTACTAATGTAGTATATAAAATTCCATGCCTACAGAAATTTCAATCAAATAATTAATAAAAATTACTAAAATAAAAAATTAACGCAAAAGAATAACTTGCTTACAATTTGTTTTTCATAATAATATCTCATAACTCATACAAAGCGATGTTTAGTATCATTATTATTCTTCTTAACTTGGGATGATTTTAGGGGATAAAATATATTTTCCTAAGGACCTGTTAATAGATTAAACATATATAAGTAAGATATAAAAATAATCAATAAAATTATCCGTAAGTAATTACTTTAATAATTTTTATTATGTAAATTATTCCTACAACAAATTTCTGACGTATAATCAAAGTGTTGTAACCTGCTAAATACCGTGAATTTAGTCACCTTGTACATTAGATAAAAATATTTAAATTAGACATTAAAAATAAACAAATATAACGTATTGAGACAAATATACATATGTAACTGTAATAAATTATAAATATCTCTTTATCAATAAGAACTACATTTGTATCGATCTGTGTTATTTAGTGCTTAAAACATCTCGTATATACTAAATAATAAATAAAATAAATTTCATTATGTAAAATTGAACATATGAATAAAAATACGTACAATAATTATTGGAAATTTCACCTTAAACATGATGATGATGGCATATGAATCATCTAGTTTTATAAGTATCACTTCAATGTAATATTTGAATTATCAAGTGCTCTCCAATTTATATGAAAATATAGTTGTCTTCTAAAACATAATATTAAGTACTAAATTTTCCTAAGATTAATCTTAATATTTTTTTAGCTAAGTTATTATTATTATTATTATTATTATTATTTTTTATTCTATTTCTTAGTCTTGATATATTTTAGGTAAGTTTTTAATAATAATGCGACTAATTCTACTGTGAGGCCGCCTCATACTATGAGACACACTATATATTAATAATATCATTATGACTATTTTAATTAATTCTCTATTTTTCTATTCAAGTTTTATAATAATTTTATCTTTCATATTATTTGACCATAATATTAGTGACATGATTTATCAAACACATTTCAATATCATGTTCAACCATATTTTCGTTGAGCAGTTATACACTACAAAGGTCGCTGTCAATTTACAGCTACTTAGTTCAAACATAATCGCATTACATATGAAAAGTAACGCTATTATTCATCAAAATAAACTATGCTTTCATTGTCTCATACTATTAGATGATCTCATCGTACAATTTGTATAATACGGAGCAAATTGTTTTAAATTGAATTTATTTTCTAGGAAAAATTTTCTTGCAATGATATTGAATCTAATTGTTTTGAAATTTATTATATTATCAAATAATTATTTTTAACAGATTATCAAATAATTATGGTAAATGTTGCTTACATTAATTAATAAGAAAATTAAAAGTAATTTAAAATCATCAATAATAATTATTTCCTAATTTAATAGGTCATGGACGCTTTAAAATCGCTCGAAAAAAGCCTGAATAAAAAAAAAAAGAAAAACAGCCTACATGCATCACCACACCCACACCCTAACCCCACGACCATGACAACCCTAACACACCATCCACTGCCGCCCTCTTTATCTCCGGCCATCCCCGCACTACCATGCCTACCACCGTCAAACACCCCAAAAAACCCTAATAAAATCATTAAATAAAATATTGGACTAATTAATGAACAAGAATTTAAAAATTGAAAGCGAACTACTTGAAATTTGTCATTATTATTCTCCGTAATCAAAATATTGAACGAATTAAGGAGGTCATTGGTTGATTTTTGATGATTTTAGGTTTTTTTTAGGGTGGACGTATTGAATGTAAAAAGGAGAGAATTGTTAGTTTTCACAAGGGCAGAGGCTGGAAATATTATGAGTAAAAAGGGTACAACTGAGTAAAAAGTCGGGTACAGTTGATCAATTACGTTTATTTATTACATAATTATTACTCCCTCCATTCTTTTCATTTGACCTCCTTCCTCTTTTTCACTCTTTTTAAGAAAAATTGTAAAATGTGGGGTAGGATGAAGAAAAAGGTAGTATGGTTTAATAATAAAAAATTAGTTGTGAATGAGAGGCGGCCAAGGGTTATTTTCATTAGTTGCATACTTGCATGAACATGTATGTAGCAAATTATTCACAATTCATTTACCAAATTCATAAAAAGCACAATTTCTCACTTCAAAACAAATACCAGTTATTTTCTCTTTAAACTATTGCTTATCTACATATCTAAACTAAATAAACCGTGCATTTGCACGAGTTCAAAACTAGTAAACAACCAATAATAAACCCTACGCACAATTTGCCATGGCAGCCGAGGAGTCGAACTCGACTCTTCTTCTCCTTACTATACCGGTCCCCAAGATAATAGTGATTACCATAACATAAATATAATCAATGTACTCATTTTATTAACAGTCAATTAGTCATCAGGGCCGTCCCTGAGTTTTTCGGGGCCTGTGCGACCATGTAAAATTAGGCCCTATTATTTCTACATTATATTATACTCGGTAACCATATGAACTAATTCGTGCGTCTTTAAAATTATTTTTGATGTTTTAGAGGAAAGCTAACTTACTTACATATTTCTCAGTATAACTTACGAACTACGATTAGTAGTTTATTATTTTTTTTCACATGTTAATTTTGAACCTTTGAAAACGACCGCAACTTCTTAAAAACACACATATAATTATGTTGTTTGCATTATGAAATACAAATTGGAAAAAGTATATTTTAGTGGATTTAATCAATAAACATATGAGATTAAGAAGACAAAAAAAAACCAAAATTGCCCTCAAGTGGGAGTCGAACCCCTGCCATAAAGTTCCTCAATGCACCAACAAACCAGCTAGATGACGAGAAAGACTATGCTCTTACAATGCTGTAACATGTATATGTATCTTACATAACCAGATTCATTCAATTGGGCCCTAAAATTTTGGGGGCCCTGTGCGCCCGCACGGGTCGCACACCCCCAGGGCCGGCCTTGTTAGTCATAACTTTTTTTTTATAATAATCATGTTACTAACTTGAATATATCTTTTTATATTTAGTTACACAACTCTAATTTGTACCATCAGACTCGTATTAATCTATTGTACATAAAACTTATTCATGCGAATTGTAGTTGACTACCAATGATGTCATACCCTAATGATCAAGACAAAATTACCCTTAACAGTAAAAGTAAAATGACGGTAGCAACACCATCGCATGCCAGTTACGGAGATAATCATATATTCTATTGGAAGTAGGTTAATTAGATGGACAAACTGAAACTCAAAATCACGTAAAAACCGCATATATAATAGATGGTCAAACTAAAAACGTACCAAAAGGCTGAACCCGGTGACGGAAGCGAAAGAAGTGGCCATGGAAGCGCCGGAAAGCGGTAGCTCACCGAGGTGGCCAACGAACATGATTGAAATAAGCTGCAAACTGAATAACAGCAAATTCACTGATATTAATGGCCCTGCTAACCATAACTGTTGCTTAACCTCTTCAATTAAACTTCCTTCTTTTTCTTCTTCTATAATCGCTCGTTTTATAATTAGTGGAGTTTCCATTTAATTTTTTCCACTTTATTACTTTAGATCAATGGACTTGAACTTCTCACTTAATAAATATATTTGTAATTCGATTAAAATGATTAGTATAAATAATAATGAGATGATGATGGTGTAATTTAATTTGTACTAGTGCATAAGTGGTAATTAACGTTGCAGCTTGAGATTCTCTGCATTTGAAAGTTTGATTTGGTGAATTTACTTACAATAGTATAGAAATTTTATTTCCTTCCAATTTTATGAGATTCCAATTAACACAAATCGATTTTTATATCCAAATGCATGGAATTTCATCAAATGCTGCACCACGTTTCTTTGAGATAATTGTAGCATTAATTTCACCTGTCGTTACTCATTAAATTCATCGTAAATAAGGAAACCAACTAGCTTAGTGGCCCGTAAAAAACACGGGTTTTCTTAATAATTTTCTTATTTTGTATTGTTTTATTTATCTAATAAAACGTGTTTATTGTTAATGTTTTAAATTTTCAGCTTGCATATATTTCATTACCCATTTTTATTAGTTAGTACATATTATTTATGCAATCGAAATATTATATGTACCATATTGTAAACGTTTAATTTCCTATAATATACACTATAGAAAGTGTACCCAATATTGCAAATTTTTTTTCATTGTTTGGAGTTTGAGGTAATAATGAAAAAAAAAAAAAAAAAAAAAGCTAATCTCGATAGTTAAAAAAAAGGAATAATTCACAAGAATAATCCCAACTAACACTCATCTTCCCAAAATAATCCCAACTCAAAATATTCCAAGAATAATCCAAACCATTGAAAGTTATTCCAATAATATACTTTAGCCAATTTTAACCGACTCAAATAGTTACAAAAGAAGGTTAAACCGATTTAAATTTTTTTCTTTCCTATTCTACCTAAAATTAAAATCGGTTTGACTTTCGTTTATACCTATTTGAGTCGGTTAAAATTGACGAAAGTATATTATTGGAATAACTTTCAATAGTTGAGATTATTATTGGAATATTTTGAGTTGAGATTATTTTTGGAAGATGGGTGTTAGTTGGGATTATTCTTGTGAATTATTCCTAAAAAAAATACATAAACAACTCTCAAATCTTTTTCAATAGGTTTAAGTTAATTTAAAACAAAACGGAACAAACCAATTAAATTGTAAGTCATGTAACAATTCTTCTTTGTTTTTTTCCCGACCTGAATGAATAAAGAGCAAATCTTCTTACTAAAAAAATTATACCACTTCGATCATCCTCAGTTTCTGTTGTTTTTATATTTATCTTGCACACATATACAAAAATATTGTATGATAAAATTAATTTAGGAAAATAAAATATGAAATTAAAAACCCAAAAATTAAAATATAAAATGATGAGAATTAATGAGTTCATTAATACATGACTTGAAATTTTTTATATATTGCACTAATAAAATTAATGCATTAATTTTTCCTCTAAAAAGTAAATCCATTAATTTTATAAAGTAGTAGTTCAACTATTTTGGTTTTTTATTTTATTAAATAATTTGTTAACATTAATTAGCATGGAAATAAACTTGGAAATTATGAAAAAAGCTAGAGACAAAATTTATCTACTCCATATTACTTTACAAAAAAAAAGGCTTGTCCATTACTTTATAGGTTTCATTTATTGAATGATGACTTAAAAATAATTAAAGATATAAAATTAAAAAAGTAATTGAATCAATTAAAATAATGAGAATGATTTACTTGTTTCATATGTAAGTATACCATATTATAAATATATAATATTTAGTTATATAGAAGAAAAAGTATATCAAATTAAAACAATTTCTTGTTTGATTTTTGAGTCAATGAAAAAAATATCAATTCTGATGGAGGTATTTACTTTATTCATTTTCTCTAAAATTTAAGAATCACTAATATATAAATGCATTACTGATGTATTGTATTTATATATGATTTTAGCCCCCTTTTCACTAGCGATTCGTTTATATTTAGCGCTTTTATTCGCTTTAAGCGATGTTTTTCCTCCGAGATTTCTGGTTTTCGTTGTTTGGCTTTGTTTTGCAGGACATAGCCGATTATAGGAAGATTTGTGCTATTTGAGACGACATTTGGAGCTCCCCGGGTCGCTAGGTGAAGTGTTTGTGCGTCGAAGTATGGCCAAAGATGAGCACGAGCCAAGAAATGATGATTTAAACCCGTCCCGGAACTTAGGGATGACAAAAGAAGCTCATGTACTCATTCACGACTCCGTCCCTACCCCTTGGGGCGAACTACACCTCGTCCCTATGCCTTAGGACGAGAAAACAAGAATTGAAGTGAAGTAAAAAAAGAAGAAAAAAAATCTGTAACCCACGGGATGGGCATCCCGTGGGGCTGGGATACCCGTCCCGGAGCTCCGGGACGGCTCCGTGTTCGGGGTTCTCATTTTCTATGTATTATATACTCTGTGTAAAAATTTTAGACTGACTTATCTTTTATTTCTCGTTTTATGCTTATTTTTAGAGGAGAACAAAAACCTAAAATTCTACTTTTGTAATTTGATTTCCTATCTTTCAATCTCAATCATAATCATCGGGTTAGATCGTTATCTTCTCTAGTTCATCATCCATTCCCTTGTAGTTTGGTAATCATCATCATCTCTCTCTTGCTATTATTTGATTTTGTTTTATTGTTCTCTAGTATGCACTTTTATTGTTCAGTTTGCTTTGTTTGCGCTTTGATCATGAGTGAGTAGTCATCTTTCTAGGGTGACGGTAAGTTCAGTGTACATGTACTCATAGTGCTTTGGAATGGTTGTGCTTATGCTAAGTTTTGTATGTTTATGCTTTGTTGTTGTTGAGATTATTGGCCATAATCTTCATCCCTTACTCCCAAACTTAAGAACGAAAGCCTAGTTTGAGGATAGACCGTAAGCATACAACGAAACCCTTGCTAGTAAGAGCGAGAGCACGCTTGTATAGTTCGAGGGAGACTAAAGCCGAGAGGACGAGTCAAACCCCTAGCTACACTACTACAAATCTGAGCAAATACAACGACAAAAAAACAACACAAATTATGGCATTGTGTTGTTTTTATTATTATAAATAACGACTAAAAAATATGTGTTGTTTAAAGTATTGGCGCCAACCAAATTGGGTATTATAAACAACACAAAGAAAACTTTAAACAACGGTTTAATTATAAACAACGAGATTAAAAAAGTTGCGTTTTTTTTAATTAAATCAAATGAAACGGTTAAGAACTAAATCCGTTTTATTTGATTTTCCTAAATAAAACGGATACAACAAAAATCCGTTTTATTTTCCTAATATATAAAAACAACGGGATTTTAAAAGTTGCGTTTTGTTTATTTAAATCAAATAAAACGGTTAAGAACTAAATCCGTTTTATTTGATTTTCCTAAATAAAACGGATACAACAAAAATCCGTTTTATTTTCCTAATATATAAAAACAACGGGTTTTAATAAAGATCCGTTTTAAATGCCTTTTTATCAATTTATTGTCAATTAATTATTGTATTTTGGAAAATACTCAAATAAAACGGGTTTAGGGTATTAACCGTTTTATATATATTGTTTTAAAACGGATTTCTAAAACCCGTTTTAAATAAGTGTTTATAAAACGGGTTTCTTTAAATCCGTTTTATTAAATGTTAAACTGAATTTAAAAAAAAAAAAAGGCTTAAATGACCGTATTAGTAGTTCAAGGGTTTTTTTTTTTCATTCATTCAAAATAACTCCATCTTCTTCCTTATTCCTAAATGTTCTTCAATACTTTTTACTCTTCCTTATTCCTAAATGACCGTATTAGTAGTGCAATCATTTTTTCATTATACTCTTGCAATATTCATCTCTTTCAACCTCGTTTTTTCATCTCTTTTAATTCTCCATTGATTTTCATCTTACTCTTTTTATTTTCCATTGATTTTCGATTATAAATTACTCTAAAACATCATATTATTTATTGATTTTTCGATTTCTTTATTAGGGTACTCTATTTAAAACCCTAATTGAATTGATTATATCAGGTTTGTTTTCTCTATATTTTTTCATTAATGTAAGTATTTCATGTTGTTGTTATTTTCTTTGTTGTTGTTTTCGTTTTAGGGTTTGTTGGTGGTGGTGTTCACCGTGTCTATGGTGGTGTTCACAGTGTTATAGCCCTTGTTGTTGTTGTTGTTGTTGTTGTTGTTGTTGTTGTTGTTGTTGTTTTCGTTTTAGGGTGCATGTGTCGTCCGTGTTGTGTGTGTTAGTTGTTGTTAGTTGTATGTATGAATGTATGTATGAATGTATGAATGTATGTATGAATGAATGAATGTATATATGTATGAATGAATGAATGAATGAATGAATGAATGAATGAATGAATGTATGTAGAATGTATGTATGAATGAATGAATGAATGAATGTATGTTAATTATTTGAGACACTAAAATAAATCCTAAATTGAAAATAATTTTCATTCTATCACCATAAGGATCTTAAAGGTTTATATAAATTTTAAAATCACGTTTCAAAGTGTTTTGATATTTTAAAGGAATTTATTTTCTAACTATCCTCTGCAAATTTTAGCTCCAGAAATAAAGGGGTCTATTCAATCAATATTTTCTCAAACTTCTGAACTACATTACTAGTTTCTCATAAAATGAAAGTTGTAGCCCTATGGGTTTATAGTATATCTTCCAAATTTCGGACCCTAACTCTCAAAGAATCATCCTGTACAACGTTTTTTGTAAACTCACTCAAAGCTGTCTTTTCTTGAAAAATGTTTCTGTCCGGATTTTTCTGTATCACTTAAACTTATTATTTTACCCTGAAATTTGGCATAGAGCTTCACTAGGGTTCTTATTATAGACTCAAAAAATTTCAAGTCAAAATTCGATCTTTTAGATTTTCAAAAGTATTTAAATCAGAGAGCACGCGAATCTGCCAAAACTGGTATTCTTAAGGTCTTGTTTAGTCTCTTCTTTTCTCGACTAGGGTTTGGCCTTAGGTCTCAATAGACAATCCTAGAACTCATATATGCTAGGTTGCTATGGACTCGACACCCAAGAAGAGGAAGAGAAACGATGGTGCATCCAAACGTCGTGTTAGAGGACGTGGGAAACAACCGGAGGCAACGAAGGCCATTGCCGAAGGTAAACCTCTTCCACTTAAGGCGTTGGCAGTGATGATGATGGTGTAATGTTGATGGTCAGATTTGTTGACGTTGTTTTATTTTTGTTTTGGTGTAATGATGATGATGGCTTATGGTTTTTGTTTAAGGGAAAGATTAAAGGCCATGTTTGATTGTGGAAGTGTTTGTTATGATGGTGAATTGATGAATTGATGACGTTAATACATGGTGATTTGATGACGTTAATTGATTATATTTTTCAGTGCTTATACGGTAAAAAGGTCTCGGGATCGATTGGCACAAGTGATGGAATCCGATCTTAGCCCTACGTTTATTACTGTGTCCGAGGTATGCATGTTAAAAACATAAAAACTAATATATATAGTGTCAACTATTATTATTTTTTTTTAATTAAGACTATAACTTCAATAATTGATTGTTTGTTATTATATTTATTATTTTAGGTTCCTCGCCAACCAGATAACATACAATGCGGATATTATGTGTGTCGGTTTATGTATGAAATTATATCGCAAAGATATAGATCACTAGCAGCACGGGTGAGTACATATTATCAAATTGTTAAGCTCCCAATAGTTATTTATGATATGGCTATCATTAGTGCTCATACGTAAACTATATATTAATTTTTTTTTTTTTTTTTTGTAGTATGTCGCTAAAAAGACGGGCACTAAAACATACAAGAACTCGGAAATTGACAAAATTCGAGATTTGTGGGCAAATTATGTGCTTAACCATCCTGAGGAAGATCCCTTAGGTGATGATGAGAGTGAATGATCTCGCTTTGTTGTATGTATATATTGTGGTTTAATGGATTGTGATTGTGACGTATATTGAATGTGTGGTTTGGATATTCTGCAGCAATAATATTTTGTATCGTCGTATTGACGGGAAATTAAAAAAATCTGTATTTTTTTTTTTTTAAAGATTTAAAAAAACGGTTTACAATTTAAAACCGTTATTCAAAAGTAATATTTTTAAAAACAAATTTGATTAAACAAAACAGTTTTTATTATTAAAATAACGGGTAAAATATTAAAGAGGTATATTATTAAGGATTTTATAAAACAACTACAGTTTAAAATCCGTTTTATAAAATATAGAATATAAAACGGGTTTTAGAAAATCCGTTTTATAAAATTGAGAATATAAAACGGGTTTTAGAAAATTCGTTTTATAAAATATAACATATAAAACGGATTTAGAAAATATAAAACGGATTTAGACAATATCCGTTTTATATAATTTAGAATATAAAACGGGTTTTAGAAAATCAGTTTTATAAATTGTGTTATATAAAACGGATCAAAAGAGAAATCCGTTTTATTTAATTATAAAAAACGAATTTGTACAACCGTTTTATTTATTATTAAAAACGGATTTGCTATTTCTTTTGTGTTGTTTTTAACTTTAAACAACGACCAAGGAAACAACGGATATTTTTGTTATAAATAACGGTTTTTACGTGTTGTTTTTGCCTTATTTTGTAGTAGTGCTAGCTTAGCATTCCTATTCCGAGTGTCACTTAAAACGTGCGTACCCGTAACGAGCCTAATCCCTAGACCTTTCCCATTAAGTTAAACCCTTTTATTTTCTGAGCCTTAGCCTTTAGTAATTACAACCAAAACTCGAACCGACCAATCTAGAATCCATCCACCGATAACACACATTATCAACCATCTCCCTGTGGAAATCGATCCCGACTACCCTATCTACCTAGTAGTGTGAGTGTCCGGTTATCTTTGTTAGGCGTTGCGACTTTAGCCTATCAAATTTTGGCGCCGTTGCCAGGGAGACGGCTTTGGTTATTGTTTGTTATTCGATTCTAGATTTTGTTTTTGTCTCAAGGAGCCTTAGTTCCTTGAGGCCGCTTCTCACGTTCTACTTTAGTGTTGTTTATGCCCAGGAAGTCTCGCACGTCTCAAGCGAATAAGGATATTCCTTTCGACCCTGAACCAGAGCGTACTTTCCGTCGGCGTAGGAACTTACTAAGGGTACTAGAGGCTCAATCCACCGAGGAAGCTCACGTTGATCTTGAACCCAAAGTACACACGATGGTGAAGCTTTCCGATCACTCTAAGGCGACTGCAGATCAACTTCCAACCGGCAATGCTATGCCGGCGATCCAGGCCAACAATTTCGAGATTAAACCCGCTTTTATCAACTTGATTGAGCGTAGCCAATTTAGGGGAAGCGCCGGGGAGGATCCTAACCTCCACATCCAAAACTTCTGCGACTATTGTGCTACGATCAAGCAAACGGGAGTCACGCAAGATCAAATTCGGGAAATGCTTTTTCCGTTTTCACTCCGAGACAAAGCGAAGTTGTGGCTCAACTCTTTGAACCGCGTTGCTCAAGGTGTAACCGATTGGAATACTTTAGCACTAGCCTTCTATCAAAAATATTTCTCACCGGAAAAGACGGCTATGCTTAGAAGCCAAATCACGAGTTTCCGACAAAGAGGAGACGAGAGTCTATATGAAGCGTGGGAACGATACAAAGATCTTCAACGTCAATGTCCGCATCATGGGTTAGACAAATGGTTTATTGTAATGCAGTTCTATAATGGGTTATATAGCGAGTCTCGCCAAGTGCTAGACTCCGCGGCGAACGGGAGATTTGACAACATCGATGTGGAGGAAGCTCTTGACCCCATCGAATCCATGGCCCTCCACAATAACCAATATGGGAATCCTAGGAATGTGCCAATCAAATCCGGTAAGCATGGTGTTGATTCTATGACTCTACTTACGGCTCAATTGGCGGCTATGAATCAAAAGATCGATCAACTACAATCGGGTAGTTCGTCCTCATCTCGAGGGCAAGTGGCCGCTATGAGTTCTCAATTGGATGCCCCGTGTGACGCTTGATGTACGCTTGGACATACATCGGTTGAATGTCGAGGTACACATGAGCAAGTCAATGCTTTTCAATCTTACCGTCAAAATAACCCATATTCGAACTACTATAATGAGGGTTACAAGAACCATCCTAATCTTTCCTACAAGAGTACAAATGTCCTAAACCCACCACAACAACAACCACCACAACAACAACATCAAAACTGTAACACCCCGACTTTTCCTAATATTAATTGTTCGTCTCAATAATATTCGTAATTCATTTCTCTTGATTTTCTCATTTTTAGCTCGAGAAAATCAGTTCACTTGTCGCGTGGATTAAGCTACACTGTAGTCAGAACTTAAAAACGGAGTAATTAGCTTAAAAACGGTGTAATTTCCTCATACGGACTCCGATTCAGGTGATTCAAAAGGCTAAACTGCGTATTTTTTCGTCGCCGTCGCAACTGCCAAATTTTTAGAAGTCAGTTTGGACCGGTCCACCCTGGACCGAACCGAAACCCCCAGCTCGGGTTGGGTTTAGTGTTTTTGGGTAGCTTTTTGATCAAGGCATTATATATCCTATTATCTCCTAAGCATAGCAACATTATAATCTGATTTCTCCCTTCCTAATATCATCCCTAATCCCATCCTTATTCATCCCCCTTAATCCTCTCACAAAATCTCTCTCAAAGCTCCTAAAACTCCATTGTTATTCATCCAAGCTTTTTCATCTTTTGTGCCCTAATTCTTTCCTAGTCTTTCCATTAGTGTATGATCTCTTTTTATCTCTTTTATTTTCTGATCTTATATTATTTTATGTGTTATGATGCTATGTATTCATTGCTTGTGTGTTTTTGGCTTGGATCTTCAAAGGGGAAGGTGATTTGGAGGAGGGAGACACTATCTTGATTGAAGAAGAAGAGGAGTAGCAAGGTTTTTGATCTCAACTAAGGTAACTAGGTGTGATCTAGTTGTATTTTAACATGTATGAGGCCTATATGTTGTTGTTCTTGTGTTCTATTTGTTTGATCTATTGTGTGAATGCAAGTGTTCATGTTGTTAATGGTTGTTATGTCACCAAATCATGCTAGATCTATGGCCTCATACTAGGGTTGTCTTATAATCATGGTTTCATGCATATTTCACATAATTTATCATTAATCATGCTAGTAAATCGATGAAAAACGAATTGGTGTTGTTGTTTAATGTTGGCCGTGTGTATAGGTAAGGGGCCGAAGCCCTTGCTCTTTGTTTCTCTTGCTTTTCTTCCTTGTTTTGGCTTAATTATGTTGAATTATGATGTTTGTATGAATCACCTAATGTTGAGTCATGAGTTAAGATGACTACATGATGTTTAATAACGTTTATATGCATGCTTAAGTGAATTGATCATATAAATCGATAATTGGTCGCATGAGAATCGAATGTTATGTATGAATTGGGTTGTTATGTATGTTGGCCGTGTATAGTGTAGGCTGGCCGTGAGGTGTTTGTGTGTGTGATGGTTTGTAACAACCCGGATTTTCCAACAAAATAAAATAAGCTTTTAAAAAGGATTTATAAAAGAAAGTGAATAAAAATAAAAGCCACGGTGGCGGAAAACACCGTGAATCCGAGCTGTCACTCACGCAAACAATCTAATCAAATCAAAATGACAAAGTAGGCCTTGTGGCCTAGCAAATACGGGGAGTACGTAAATACCCCTTACAATCCAAACGAACATAAATATGAAAACAATAGAGTCTAATCCTAAAACACGGTCCAACAAGTCTAAACAATTCTAGCCAAATTGTCCACCATTAGCTACGGGTCGTGTCTCACAGCATCTCACTCATAATGCTTAGTCAGCGCATACATGCAAACATGCAATGACCCACGGTCGATGGGGAGTAATTCAGACGTTCTCCCAGCCATATTACATCACAATAAAGCTGACAAGTAAATAAAACAACTAATAATAATAATAATAATAATAATAATAATAATAATAATAATAATAATAATAATAATAATAATAATAATAATAAGTCATTCTCAACACAACTCAATCATACAAAAGCAGATTACTCCTCTTTATCATTCTTAACCTTATTCGACACAATACTCTTAATCTTTACCACAATTTAGTAAGCTGAAACGTTTATACGCATATCCCTACGGGGTCGACTACTAACCAGCTGACAATAGGACCTCAACTAGCTAGTCCCGCATACTTGACAATAGGACCTCAAGATACTTCCGGCAATACTGACAATAGGACCTCAGTAAACTAGTTTAGGCCAACAATAGGACCTTGGACACTAAACCAGTCCGAAAGCGGATAAAAATATAATTGTTTCATAACTTACTAAATCAAAATCAACAAAGTACTAACGGTTTACGAGGTATTGCATACACTTGACATTACGATAACCGTAACCATCACTAATAATAATAATAATAATATTGTAGTCATTAGAGTAAAATAGTAGTCACAACAAATAAAACAAAGTAATTAAATATATGAGTAGGAGAAGCCAGTCAACCAAACCCACCATCACCACTAACCCCTAATTAGATACTCCGTACGAGTTACACGCCCAGCCATCAATTTTACATACATACTCCCCATGTTAAGTTGGTAAACATATTCTACACAACAATAGCACACAATTATCATAAGCAAGGTGATTCCAAAACGATTTATACGTAAGGTAGAAAACTGTACTACTCAATTACATACTATAAACCATAGATTTAACCAACTTAATCACCACATACACGGCAAAGAACATAAACTTTAACGTAAGGTAATATCGAGTCACGTCATCACCGTTACCTTTTCGCGCTAGTCTTCAATTGAGTCGTCCACCACGTACGTATCAGCGTCAGGGTCGTTCCGGCTCAATCCTACGATCGATTAGGGAGAAAAACGGGAATAAATATGAGTTACAATATCGACGGCGATCCGAGCGACTGAGACGAAACGGAGTATAGCTTACCTTAATGTGAAGAGGACGAAGAGAGGATAATTATGACGCAAGAACGGAGTAAAACGGTTAAGAAACGAAGGAGAAAAGGAAGGATAAAGGAGGGCGTTAATGGAGTTCTACCGAAGATGAGTTTTGAAGATGCAGGGGCGATTTATTATACGGAGTGACTAAATAATTGTTTAGGGTTTTCTTAATGTACACGTTTTTAATAAGGAGTATTAGGTTATCTTTTACTCTTATTCAAAGTCTAATACTTTTGTTAAAATAAATAAATTTAATTTAACTTTAACCAAATATTGATCCAAATAGTTGAAAATATACAAAATAAGTTAAATGTGTTATTTTATAAAATTTAGTAGGCATACTTTATAACTATAGAAATCCAAATCAAAATTATTATTTGACTATTTTAAATTAGAAAATAATTATATTATTCAATAAGGGTAAACATTAAATAAATAATTTTATTAACTTTTAGTATAGAAAGTAGTAAATATATTATCTAAAAGATCATAAATATTATTTAAAAATATTAAACATATAAAATATGAAAAATTAAATATAGTTTTAAATAAATTTTGAATTAAAAATATATTTTAATCTAACCTTAAAAACACGGGGTGTTACAATCTCCCCTACTTCAAAAAGTTTCGTCCTCGAAACTTGAAATGGATGGACGATCAAAGGAGGTGATGCGGGTATTTAAAGGCGATAAAACAAGGATTAGAGCTTAGGGCTAGGAAATAGTTATTAGAAGAAGAGAAGAATTTTTTTTTTTTTTTTTTTTTTGAGGATAGACAAAAAGGTAAAAACGTACCAACAAAGAGCTCGGGGTGCGCTGCAGCTTCAGTACGACTCATTACGAATATGCGCCCCGTCGGTTTTTGTTTAGTCGCAGCAGTAGGGGTCGGATTAGTAGGAGTTGCGTTCACGGACTTCTTAGGGCACTGAAACGATTTATGACCCCTATCTTTACAGATATAACAACCCATCAGAGTACCATCACAATACTTCCCGGGATGGAAAGGCTTATTGCACTTGTATTAGAGCCGATCCTTAACATAATCATTCCTTTGGACCATGTGTTGATTGTCTGGTTTATATTTCTTTATCTCCGGACCTCGTACAGGGGAGGTAGGGAGTGACCTCTTCACAAACCGGTCTCTCGCAGCAGCTTCGGCTTCCTCAGCCTGGATCGACGCATAAACGCTCAGAGCTCGGTCATAAGCTTGCTGGAAAGTGGCAGAGGGCATTCCAGCTAGCACGGTCCTAACACCAAAGGACAGGTTTTTCTCGAATCGACGAATGCGAGCAGCTTCATCGGGAATGATGTGTGGCGCGAAACGAGCCAAAGCCGAGAACTTGTCAGTGTACTCCTGCACTGACATGGTGCCCTGTACAAGATTAATGAACTCTTGCTCCTTCTGCCAGCGGATCTCATCAGGGTAGAAGCGCTTCTTCAACGCCTCGCAGAAAATGGTCCAGTTGAACCCAGCTTGAGCCTGCAGAGTGGCTCTAGACATTGCCCACCAGTTGTCGGCCTCCACCTTAAGGTAATAGGTGGCAATATCCACCTTCTGTGCCTCGGGACAGCGGGTAGCCACAAACAGCTTCTCGATCTCCCTAATCCAGCTTTCGAGCGCGACTGGATCTGCCTTGCCATCATACGTAGGTGGATGATGACGGTTAAAACGATCGAAGACGGACTGGTTGTTCTCACGTGCCTCCGTCAAAGCTATGATTGCATCCTCAATTCGGCGCATGCGTTGAAGGTCCTGTTGCGCGGCATTCCCATTTCTAGCCATCTGCAACACAAAAGCTTAGTTAATAGTAGCACTTACTAAACATGCTACTTCCAAACTACTACTCAAACGCACACAAAAGCAACATAACCCCCTATTGTGTCTACCCAACACTCCACTCAAGGTTCTAAGTCAAATTCTACTCACTCATCTAGGAGAGTTGGGAGCGTGTTCGCTCTGATACCAACTGTAACAACCCGGATTTTCCAACAAAATAAAATAAGCTTTTAAAAAGGATTTATAAAAGAAAGTGAATAAAAATAAAAGCCACGGTGGCGGAAAACACCGTGAATCCGAGCTGTCACTCACGCAAACAATCTAATCAAATCAAAATGACAAAGTAGGCCTTGTGGCCTAGCAAATACGGGGAGTACGTAAATACCCCTTACAATCCAAACGAACATAAATATGAAAACAATAGAGTCTAATCCTAAAACACGGTCCAACAAGTCTAAACAATTCTAGCCAAATTGTCCACCATTAGCTACGGGTCGTGTCTCACAGCATCTCACTCATAATGCCGTCCCGCGCATACCTGTCGCAAACATGCAACAGCCACAGTCAGTGGGGAGTAATTCAGACGTTCTCCCAGCCATATTACATCACAATAAAGCTGACAAGTAAATAAAACAACTAATAATAATAATAATAATAATAATAATAATAATAATAATAATAATAATAATAATAATAATAATAATAATAATAATAATAATAAGTCATTCTCAACACAACTCAATCATACAAAAGCAGATTACTCCTCTTTATCATTCTTAACCTTATTCGACACAATACTCTTAATCTTTACCACAATTTAGTAAGCTGAAACGTTATATCGCATATCACTACTGAGTCGACTACTAACCAAATTGACAATAGGACGTCAACTAGCTAGTCCCGCATACTTGACAATAGGACCTCAAGATACTCCGTAATCGACAATAGGACCTCAAGAAACTAGTTTAGGCCAACAATGGACCTTGGACACTAAACCAGTCCGAAAGCGGATAAAAATATAATTGTTTCATAACTTACTAAATCAAAATCAACAAAGTACTAACGGTTTACGAGGTATTGCATACACTTGACATTACGATAACCGTAACCATCACTAATAATAATAATAATTATATTGTAGTCATTAGAGTAAAATAGTAGTCACAACAAATAAAACAAAGTAATTAAATATATGAGTAGGAGAAGCCAGTCAACCAAACCCACCATCACCACTAACCCCTAATTAGATACTCCGTACGAGTTACACGCCCAGCCATCAATTTTACATACATACTCCCCATGTTAAGTTGGTAAACATATTCTACACAACAATAGCACACAATTATCATAAGCAAGGTGATTCCAAAACGATTTATACGTAAGGTAGAAAACTGTACTACTCAATTACATACTATAAACCATAGATTTAACCAACTTAATCACCACATACACGGCAAAGAACATAAACTTTAACGTAAGGTAATATCGAGTCACGTCATCACCGTTACCTTTTCGCGCTAGTCTTCAATTGAGTCGTCCACCACGTACGTATCAGCGTCAGGGTCGTTCCGGCTCAATCCTACGATCGATTAGGGAGAAAAACGGGAATAAATATGAGTTACAATATCGACGGCGATCCGAGCGACTGAGACGAAACGGAGTATAGCTTACCTTAATGTGAAGAGGACGAAGAGAGGATAATTATGACGCAAGAACGGAGTAAAACGGTTAAGAAACGAAGGAGAAAAGGAAGGATAAAGGAGGGCGTTAATGGAGTTCTACCGAAGATGAGTTTTGAAGATGCAGGGGCGATTTATTATACGGAGTGACTAAATAATTGTTTAGGGTTTTCTTAATGTACACGTTTTTAATAAGGAGTATTAGGTTATCTTTTACTCTTATTCAAAGTCTAATACTTTTGTTAAAATAAATAAATTTAATTTAACTTTAACCAAATATTGATCCAAATAGTTGAAAATATACAAAATAAGTTAAATGTGTTATTTTATAAAATTTAGTAGGCATACTTTATAACTATAGAAATCCAAATCAAAATTATTATTTGACTATTTTAAATTAGAAAATAATTATATTATTCAATAAGGGTAAACATTAAATAAATAATTTTATTAACTTTTAGTATAGAAAGTAGTAAATATATTATCTAAAAGATCATAAATATTATTTAAAAATATTAAACATATAAAATATGAAAAATTAAATATAGTTTTAAATAAATTTTGAATTAAAAATATATTTTAATCT
Source organism: Dianthus caryophyllus (assembly GCA_023091065.1). Classification (NCBI taxonomy): domain Eukaryota; kingdom Viridiplantae; phylum Streptophyta; class Magnoliopsida; order Caryophyllales; family Caryophyllaceae; genus Dianthus; species Dianthus caryophyllus. The sequence goes on from CM041527.1 coordinate 23,726,391, forward strand.
AACCTTAAAAACACGGGGTGTTACATGGTTTGTTTGTCACTTGTTTGAGTCTTGGCATGTATTAAGATGTTATCTATGCTAAATCGAATTGAGATATACCTTGTTTGGTCACTAAACAATGAGTTAAGAGCATGTCAATCGAATGTATGACTTGTAATGTATGTTACTCATATTGTACTCCGTATGTATGGTTGGTTATGATTGTAATGAGGCATGTGTATGTTTGAGTATGGTTGTTGTGGTTGTATGGTTGTGTTGGAAGTGTTGGAGACAGGTTAACAGGTTAACAGGTTGTGCTTGAGTTAAGTTTGCACATGGGTACTGTTCTGGCACATGTGTGAGGAGATACAACGTCCTAGGATGGACGGATACCGCCCATGATCCCCTCGGCTATTCTTGTTGTTTAGTTAGAGCGACTATGGGTTCTCAACCAGAAGGGTTAGAGACTATGGTTATTTATGTCGTCACCGTTCTTGTTGCTCGGTGGAATTTGGCCAAATTTAGACTTGTGATTATTGAGGAACTTCTTGTTGCTGTTCCGCCATAGGGTTTGGGTGATTCTTGTTGCTTCACTCGGGGTGATTCTTGTTGCTTCACCCAGTTCTCCGCGCTTACTCTCGCAATTGGTTGGAAGAAGGATCGTCGTGTGAGCTCAGTTGGTTTGGTCACAACCTTGGTTGTGCCGTGTTGTTGTTGCTTGTGTTTGTATCGTTGTTCTATTGTTGTATGATTTGTTGTTCATGTATATATACTTTGGTATTAGGCCGTAGGCCAGGTCAGCTTGTTGCATTGTTGTTGTTTGCATTTGTTATGTTAAAATATGACTGGGGAGCACCTAGTTACTCCCCACTGATTGTGGTTGTTGCCTCTCTTTTATAGGTACGCGCGGGACGGGCTTATGTGTAAGGACGTTGTGAGGATGTGACCGTAGTTTGCCTTTGTTGAGTCGTCAAGCTAGTCATTTGGGAGTTATTTAGACTGGTTTAGTCCATTTATGTTTTCATTTCATTGTACTTTGGTTTTGGATTTGTAAGGGGTATTTACTCCCCACTTCTAGGCCTCAAGGCCTACCTTTTTATCGTTATTTAGTTGGTTTAGTGAGTAATGATCCGGATTCCACGGTGTTTCCGCCACCGTGGCTCGCTCTTATTTCCTTTTATTTTATAAATCCTTTCTATTTCTTTATTTTATTTTGTTGGAAAAATCCGGGTTGTTACAAAAACCATCCACCACCACAACCTTATGTTCCCTACAACAATCCCCCACGTCCTTATAACCCACCGGGTTTTCATCGCCCACCGTATCAACCTCCGGTTGCACCTACTCCGGCCGCCGATCCTATGGCCGAGATGAGGGGGATGATGGTTCAAATGCAAAAGAACCAAGATGCGATGTTGACTAAATTGGAGAAGGATTCGCAAGCTAAAGATGCTATGATTCAATCGTTAGTTGCACATAACAAGATGATCGATACGCAAATGGCTCAAATGGCTTCGAGTAGTCAATCACGAGCGCCCGGGACGCTTCCTTCTCAACCGCACACGCCTCATGAGTCCGCTAATGCTATCACTCTTAGAAGTGATACATGCTACGATGGGCCACCGATGCCCAATGTTGAGACACCTCCCGTGAAGGTGTCAAATGAGGTAAATCCTAACATTATTCCTACTAATGTGCGTGTTAGTGATGTTGGTGTTGCAGGTGAGCCAAGCAAGGATAATGCTAACGATGTGACTAAGGATGTGGAGAACGAAGTGGATACGCAATCAAAGGAGAAGCCGGTGGAGCCACCTATTGAGATTAAGCTACCATTCCCGAGTCGTGTGATCAAGTCAAAGCTCGACGACCAATTCGGTAAATTTATGGATGTAGTAAAAAATCTCAAGGTAACTGTTCCCTTTGCCGAGCTTATTACTCAAGTCCCGGCATATGCAAAATTCATGAAAGATATCCTCACAAGAAAGAGGTCGTTTAGTGAAGTGGAGACCATTGCTTTTACCGAGCGTTGTAGTGCGCTTTTACAAAATAAATCTCCACTTAAACTAAAGGACCCCAGTAGTTTTTCCATACCATCTACCATTGGCACCCTAACTATTGATAAAGCTTTGTGTGATTTGGGTGCTAGTGTGAGCGTGATGCCGTACTCGATATGTGAAAAATTAAACATGGGAGTCTTGAAGTGCACTAATATCACCCTCCAAATGGCGGACCGTTCTGTGAAACATCCTTTGGGTGTCTTAGAGGACGTTCCCGTGCGCGTAGGTAAGTTCTTTATCCCGGTTGACTTTGTCGTTCTTGACATGGCCGAGGATGCTCAGATTCCTATTATCTTGGGCCGGCCCTTCTTGCACACAGCTGGTGCAATCATCGATGTTAAGAACGGTAAGCTAACCTTGGATGTTGGAGGTGATAAGATTACATTTAACTTATCAAATGCACTTAAGAGTCCTATGTTGGAGGAGTCTTGCTATGCCGTCGATGTCATTGATTGTTTTGTGGACGATGTTTTGCCTCACTCGCTTTCGAGGGATCCCCTCGAGGCTTTGCTTTGTTGTGATGATATTGTAGGTGGTGACGAGCAATGGAAAGCTGAAGTGGACGCTATTGAAGACGCATTGAATCGAAAGGAAGTTGGCTTTGCTGCAAGCCAAAAGGTAAAAAGTTTGGATTCATCACTTTCGGTTGAGGTACAAAAGCCCGAACTCAAACCTTTACCTTCTCATTTGAAATATTGTTTCTTGGATGACGCGGAAATGTGTCCGGTGATAGTGAATGCGACTTTATCCGATGACCAACTTGTAAAATTGTTGAATGTTTTGAAAAAGCACAAGAAGGCCATCGGATATTGTATTGATGATTTGAAAGGGATTAGTCCCGATTTTTGTATGCATCGCATTCATCATGAGGACGGTCATAAGCCATGTATCCAAGGACAACGTCGTTTGAATCCTAACATGCAGGAGGTAGTTAAGAAGGAGGTGATGAAGCTTTTAGATGCCGGTATCATATACCCAATTTCGGACTCGAAATGGGTAAGCCCCGTGCAAGTTGTGCCAAAGAAAGGAGGTACCACGGTGGTCCGAAATGACAAGAACGAGCTCATTCCTACTAGGATTGTCACGGGATGGCGCATGTGCATAGACTACCGGAGGTTGAATACCGCGACTCGTAAGGATCATTTTCCTTTACCTTTCATTGATCAAATGCTAGAGCGTCTTGCATGCCACAGGTATTTTTGCTATCTTGATGGTTATTCCGGGTTCTTCCAAATTCCTATCCATCCTGAGGATCAGGAAAAGACGACATTCACATGTCCCTATGACACCTTTGCATATCGCAGGATGCCATTCGGATTGTGCAATGCTCCCGCCACCTTTCAACGTTGTATGATGGCTATTTTTTCAGATTTTATCGAGTTAAGCATGGAAGTTTTTATGGATGACTTTAGTGTCTATGGTTCATATTTTGATGCATGCTTGACTAATCTTGTCCATGTGTTACAACGTTGTGAGGAGACGAACCTTGTCCTTAATTGGGAGAAGTGTCACTTCATGGTGACAGAAGGTATAGTACTTGGACACCTTATTTCTGAAAAAGGTATCCAAGTGGACCGAGCTAAGGTCCAAGTGGTTGAGCAATTACCTCCACCGGTAAATGTTAAAGGAGTGAGAAGTTTCTTTGGTCATGCGGGATTCTACCGCCGCTTTATCAAGGACTTCTCCAAAATTGCTAAACCATTGACTCAACTTCTCCTTAAGGATGCCCCCTTTGTTTTCACTAACGAGTGCGTTAAGTCTTTTGAGCAGATAAAACAGGCACTTATTTCAGCACCTATTATCCAACCGCTGGATTGGTCATTACCTTTTGAGGTGATATGTGATGCTAGTGACTACGCCGTTGGAGCTGTTTTGGGGCAAAGGAAGGACAAGGTGTTGCATGCCATCTATTATGCTAGCAAGACGTTAGATGAGGCTCAAGTCAATTATGCCACGACAGAGAAAGAATTGCTTGCTGTCATCTATGCTTTGGAGAAGTTTCAGTCCTATCTTGTGGGGTCGAAAGTCATTGTCTATACCGATCATGCCGCCTTGAAGTATTTGCTTGCAAAGAAGGAGGCCAAGCCTCGTTTGATTCGTTGGATACTCTTGTTGCAAGAGTTCGATTTGGAGATACGCGATAAGAAGGGTGCCGAGAATGTCGTCGCCGATCACTTGTCTCGGCTTCGTTATGATGGAGGGGATTCTTCCCCTATTGACGATTCATTTCCCGATGATGTTCTTATGTCCGTGGTTGCCGATACACCATGGTACGCTGATTTCGCTAATTACATCGTTGGAAAAACTTTGCCACCTGATTTTTCTTATCAACAAAAGAAGAAGTTCTTGAAGGATGTTCGCCACTACTTTTGGGATGATCCATACTTGTTTCGTGAATGCGCCGATGGTATGTTTAGACGATGTGTGCCTCAATGGGAGGTCAATTCTATTCTCCAGCATTGTCACTCCTCTTCTTATGGAGGACACCATGGCCCTTCCAAGACCGTCGCTAAGGTCTTGAAATCCGGTTTCTATTGGCCGACTATGTTCAAAGATAGTCATGCTTTCGTTATGTCATGTGACGCTTGCCAACGAACCGGAAATATTTCACGAAGACACGAGATGCCTCAAACAGGTATCTTGGAGGTTGAATTGTTTGATGTATGGGGTATTGATTATCAAGGTCCGTTTCCTTCATCTCGAGGGAATCGTTACATCCTAGTGGCGGTCGATTATGTCTCCAAATGGGTTGACGCCGTTGCCTCTCCTACGAACGACTCTAAGGTGGTGATTAACCTCTTCAAGAAGATAATATTTCCAAGGTTTGGGGTTCCCCGAGCCATTATTAGTGACGGAGGTTCCCACTTTCACGAGAAGAAGCTAGATGCTCTGTTGGCTAAGTATGGCGTTATGCATAGGACCGGACTTGGCTACCACCCTCAAACGAGTGGTCAAGTCGAGGTCTCTAATCGTGAACTGAAGAGCATTTTGGAGAAGGTTGTGAACAAATAACGCAAGGATTGGAGCATGAAGTTGGATGATACGCTTTGGGCGTATAGAACCGCTTACAAGACACCTATAGGCATGTCGCCGTATAGGTTGGTGTATGGCAAGTCTTGCCATCTTCTCGTGGAGCTCGAGTACAAGGCGTATTGGGCTATTAAGGAGCTTAATTTTGATGCTAAATTGAGTGGGGAGAAGCGGTTGTTGCAACTAAACGAGCTTGATGAATTCCGACTTGGCGCTTATGAGAGTTCACGCCTCTACAAGGAGAGGACTAAGCAATGGCATGACAAACGTATCTTGAAACGCGAATTTTCGGTTGGTGACAAGGTACTTCTCTATAACTCTCGCCTTAAGTTATTTCCCGGTAAGTTACGTTCTAAGTGGTCCGGTCCTTATACGGTCACTACTGTGGGAAAGTTTGGAAACATTGAGGTTGAGACGGCAAGTGGCGAGCGCTTCAAAGCGAATGGCCAACGTTTAAAAGTGTACCACGAGGATGCTCGTTTAGGTACGACGGAGGTATGCTATCTCTATCCCCTCCCGATCAATGCTTGATCATGGGAGCTTAGGTCGTGCGGGGCCTTAAAAAAACCAGCGCTTTCCGGGAGGCAACTCGTTGTTTTTCGCATTTTCAATTCTAGTTAGTTAGTCGTTTTTTATTTTTTATTTTTATGAGAGCATGTGAGGGAGGGTTTTTAATCGTGTTTTGGAGATGTGACGCAGATACGAAATGAAACAAAGTTAGACGGGTCAATCGTGTTCGCAATTTCTGCTGAATATGAGGTCTAAGGATGTGGGAACGAGTTTATTTTTACAGGGGAAAGCAGCAAGTCTGAAAACGGAGCTAATGGCAAAAAAGGGAGGCGTCCTGGGATTCCGGGGCAGCCATCCCGATCGGGACGACATGGTCCCGGACGGGACGGTCTTCGTCCTGTGGCTTTCAGTTTTTGCATCAAGAATGGAAAAATATTTTGAAAAGATCGTCCCGGAACGGGACGGTCGTCCCGATCGGGATGAGTAGGCCGGGCTGGGCCCTTCGCTTTTGACGGATGTTTTATTTTATTTTGAACTCATTATTTACTCCTCACTTTTCATTTATTATTTCACTTTCATCCACTCATTTTAAACATCATCTCCAACCTCTCTCCCCATTCTCCATTAAAACACCTTAAAACCTCAACAAAAACCCTTTGAAACATCTACTTCCAGTCACCCAAATTTAATTTTAACGCCGGATTCGGATTCTACTCGTTTGAAGCTTCGCTCTCCACTAATTTTTGAAGCATTCCGGGTTGTTTGAAAAATCTCTACGATTATGGGTGGTGATTTTTGGGTCGGTTTTTGTGTCATCTTGTTCTTTGGTCTCTTCTCTACTCGGCATTGTAAGTATTTTTCGTTAATCTTTTCGTTTACTTAGTTTTTCAATTTTGATTTGTGTTTTCAGGGTTTACTAGTTTGTTTTAGCTTTCCTAGTTAGTTTTGTCCCTTTCCCTTTCCTAGTTAGTATTTTTAGTTTAGTTTAGTGTTTTCTAGTTTGGTTTAGTGTTTTCTTAGCATAAATTTCCCTTTTCCCTCTAGTTACTCCTTAGTATCACCATGGGTCCTAAATCCGGGTCTAAGAACACTAGGAAACGACGTGCCGACGAGGGTCCTACCTCCACCACCGAGCAATATTCCGATACCACTTACCCTCACATTGTCTTTCCAAATAAAGAACAATACGAACGATTTCAACTTCTAAAAGGTAAGAAACTGCGTCCGACTCGGTGGTTAGATCGCAAGCTTTTAGCCGCCTTCGGTATTGAGGCGACTACGCGTGAACTTTTCGTAGGTACAAACACCGTAGGCCTCTTCGAAATGCAATACCGCACTTATGCTTCCATCACCCTCGAATTCTTGAGTTCGTTCGAGTATTCACGAAACGCAGAGGGTATTCCTGTCACAGTTAGCTACCGTTTGCGCAACAATGATTTCACTCAAACCTTCGCCCTTGCTAACACTTGGCTTAGTCTCACCGGTGTCCCTAACGTCGTTAACTATAAACACCTGTCCTCCGGTCTTATCCACCATCCCATAGTCCGCCTTTGGCAACGTTTGATGGCGTATACTTTGTTTGGACGTACCGAGCCCCACAATGTTCCCCAAGTAGAGATTGAACACATTGGCGGCTTTCTTAACCCTGATCATAGACGACCTTTTAGGCTTAACTTAGCTCATCACTTTGTCCGTCACCTTAAAGCTGTGGGTACGGGGTCTAGGGTTCGAGACATTGTCTTGGGTAGCTTGGTTACTCACATTGCTCGACGTATGCTTAGGCTTAACGAGAGTGACCTAGAGCCAGCCGTTAATGGGGGGATCTTGATAGACATGGCTTACCTTCAGACGATATGTTGGGTAACACGGGGTGATCGACGGGGCGACTTATGGAGGGGGGGGGGGGGGGGGGGGGGAGTGGTAACCAATGGATTGATTTATGCCTGCTCCCTGACCCTACTCTCCCTAGGTTAATCCCCAACCCCGAGTTTTTGGGACGTCGGTCTGTTGCAGGTGATGATAATGACGAGGAGATGGAGGATGATGAGGGCGAAGAACGCCCTGCGTTGGCCACTTATTGGATCATTCCAGCTGGAGGTGTGGCTCCTCAGATGCCTGACAGAGGCCATACCTACACTTACCACTGCCGAGAGTGCGGTGAGGCTTCCACTTCTGGTGCTGCTGCTGGTGGGCCTGAGCCTACTGCGCAACCTGCCTTTGATCCCTTCGCTCCCTATACGCGAACTGGGGATCTTATGTACGACTTCATTCATGACCTCCAGGTTGGTCAGGCGCGACTTATGTCTTCCTTTGATTCCTTCGCTTCTGATATGCGAAGCAGCATGACCGCCTTACAGACTGACCAGCGCCTGGCCATGTACCCCATGTATGATCACTTTGCGCGCCAGGGCTTTGTTCAGCCCGAGGGACCACATCCCTCTTGGTATACTTACTCATCTGGTGGCTTTCCTCAGGGAGGCCAGGGTAGTGGGATGTTTGGCGGCGCAGGAGGCTACGGTGGGCAGGGGGTGGTTTTGGATTTACGCCGAATGTTGGTGCTGATGTTGCAGGTACCTCTCAGGCCAGTCTTGGCGCGATGGACGCCACTTTTCAGCAAGACTTTGGAGGCCGCGGCGACGATGGTGGTGATGATGGAGCAGGTGGCAGTGGTGGTGGTATGTCTGAGAACGCCACATTTTCTCGTTTCTGGTAGTTCGTGCTTGCCCCTCTACGTGGATGCTGGTTTGGGGGAGTGCTTTCCTTGTATATATTGTAAGTATTCTTCTCATTTTTCTGCTTTTCTTGTCTTTCCCTCCTTTATTTTGATGTCCCTCTACTATAGATGTGCTGCTGGTCACATTGGGGACAATGTGATGTTTGGTTTGGGGGGAGACTTGTTGTTTTCTTTATCTTCATTTTCATTTTTCATTTTTCAAAACCATAAAACCACAAAAATCCAAAAAAAATCAGAAAAATTCAAAAAAATTCCAAAAATACGTTAACTTTGTTGTTTAGAATCGTTGTAGTCGAGCTTGTTATTACCTTTCGCTTCCCGACATCCCTTCCCTTTTTGCTTTTAGCCTTGACATGATCTTTATAGACGGGAATAGCACTAATGGGGATGTCTTGACAATGTGGTGTAATGGCATGCTTTTACTTTTCGGTTGATCACTTTCCGGATTAGCTACATATTTTGTGAGGTTTAGAGCCTCCAGTGGCCGGTACATCTATATCCGGTCCCCGTTCTAGGAATGTGTGTAGTCTCCTTGTGGGGCACGTAACATCAACACGCATAAGTGTGGCCCCCTTTCTCGTTTTTCCCCGTGATTTGTCATATGTTTTTGCATACGAGGCTTTAGTCGATTTCATAATTTTCACCATGTGCTTACATTGTTTCATCCTCTCATTTTCGATCTATTATCCTTATACCCACATTGAGTCTTGCTAGCTACATGCCTAAATTGCCTACCCTAGCCTAGCTAGTTGTCGCTTTTGCATACTCTTGTGCTTGTCCTTGGGTTTTGATCGATTGACACGACTTGCTGATGTCGTGATCGTGAGAGTTTTGGTGAATTGAGTCGGGATTGCTGTTTCCCCGACATGAGATGATGTTTTCGCAACAATTTGAGTGTGCTCTTTTAAAAAAAAAAAAAAAAAAAAGCAATGAAATAAACACAACAACACAAAAAGAAAAAAAAAAAGAGAAAACAAGTCAATTCAAAATCAAAAAGAAAAAAAAAATGACTTTGTGAAACAATGTTGAAGTTGTTGTTGGTGTTGTGAGCATTTGAGCACTTGTCTTGTAATGTTAATGTTGCGAGGGTGTGTTAGAGGAAACCGATTTGCTGTTTCGGTCCGTTTTTGCTTGTGAGAGTTGGGTTTCTTATCGGTTGGACGAGCACTTGAGTTGCATTAGTGGTTTCTAGTTGGCTTTTAGCTCCACGAATCCATAATCATTTGTCCACCTTATTCCCTTTACCTCTCTTAGCCTTTATACATCCTTTGTCCTATGTAAGCCCTCGTGTTTGCTTTGTTTATTGTGACATTTTCATGTACGGGAATGCGAGATTGGTTCCACATTAGATTGCGGGCGCATTTCTATGAGTTGAGTAGGTGAGCGTAATCACATTATATCTATATTGCCTATATTCACTTGTGTGATGAGTGGAAACTGCGAGGAGTCCGGAATTTGATCGCGGGAGAGCCGAAAGTCTTAGCTATGTCATTTACTTACTGCGCCGTCGTGTAAATCTCAACCGTTAGTTAGCTATTTCTCATGTCCCATGTTGATTCGGGAACGATTGTCAATGCTTCAGCTTCTTGTGGTTTGGGTTTTGTTGGGAAGCATTTTAGGCTCGCTTTGTCCTCATGATTTTACTGTCACGCTTTGTTGCTTGAGGACAAGCAACGGTTCGGTTTGGAGGAGTTTGATGTATTGTATTTATATATGATTTTAGCCCCCTTTTCACTAGCGATTCGTTTATATTTAGCGCTTTTATTCGCTTTAAGCGATGTTTTTCCTCCGAGATTTCTGGTTTTCGTTGTTTGGCTTTGTTTTGCAGGACATAGCCGATTATAGGAGGATTTGTGCTATTTGGGACGACATTTGGAGCTCCCCGGGTCGCTAGGTGAAGTGTTTGTGCGTCGAAGTATGGCCAAAGATGAGCACGAGCCAAGAAATGATGATTTAAACCCGTCCCGGGACTTAGGGATGACAAAAGAAGCTCATGTACTCATTCACGACTCCGTCCCTACCCCTTGGGGCGAACTACACCTCGTCCCTATGCCTTGGGACGAGAAAACAAGAATTGAAGTGAAGTAAAAAAAGAAGAAAAAAAATCTGTAACCCACGGGATGGCCATCCCGTGGCTGAATACCCGTCCGTCAGGGACACCGTCCGTCAGGGACACCGAATCCGAGCTCGGACGGCTCGCCTTTGGGGTTCTCGTTTTCTATGTATTATATACTCTGTGTAAAAATTTTAGACGGTCTTATCTTTTATTTCTCATTTTATGCTTATTTTTAAACCTAAAATTCTACTTTTGTAATTTGATTTCCTATCTTTCAATCTCAATCATAATCATCGGGTTAGATCGTTATCTTCTCTAGTTCATCATCCATTTCTTCCCTTGTAGTTTGGTAATCATCATCATCTCTCTCTTGCTATTATTTGATTTTGTTTTATTGTTCTCTAGTATGCACTTTTATTCTTCAATTTGCTTTGTTTGCGCTTTGATCATGAGTGAGTAGTCATCTTTCTAGGGTGACGGTAAGTTCAGTGTACATGTACTCATAGTGCTTTGGAATGGTTGTGCTTATGCTAAGTTTTATATGTTTATGCTTTGTTGTTGTTGAGATTATTGGCCATAATCTTCATCCCTTACTCCCAAACTTAAGAACGAAAGCCTAGTTTGAGGATAGACCGTAAGCATACAACGAAACCCTTGCTAGTAAGAGCGAGAGCACGCTAGTATAGTTCGAGGGAGACTAAAGCCGAGAGGACGAGTCAAACCCCTAGCTAGCTTAGCATTCTTATTCCGAGTGTCACTTAAAACGCGCGTACCCGTAACGAGCCTAATCCCTAGACCTTTCCCATTAAGTTAAACCTTTTTATTTTCCGAGCCTTAGCCTTTAGTAATTACAACCAAAACTCGAACCGACCAATCTAGAATAATCCATCCACCGATAACACACATTATCAACCATCTCCCTGTGGAAATCGATCCCGACTACCCTATCTACCTAGTAGTGTGAGTGTCCGGTTATCTTTGTTAGGCGTTGCGACTTTAGCCTATCAATTACAAACATTTTAAGTCCTCTTAAACATCAAATTGGTATATCAAGTTTAAAAAAATAATAAACCATGAAATAAAAATAAATAAAATAAATAATTGAACTAGTGCTTGTCCCTATAGTTCGAATACACTTAGATTTTTAATGTAATCACATATATTATTTCTTGAAAATCATCCAATTTTTTGTTTAATCATTTAACTTGCTTTCTAATATATTATATAGATATAGATATAGATATAGATTATATTGTATTTTAAGTTTTATGTTGTAACAACCTAGTTTTTCGTGACTTAATTAAACTAAAACGAAAATTTAATTAAGTACTTTGTACTACAAAACCGATTGTTATCGTCTTACAACTAAAAATTCATAATCAGAGTCATAGATAAACATAGTTATTAATTTACCATCTCTCAAAATACAAAATAAAACCTTCAATCCCCTGTTAATCATCGTCAATTAACCTCGGGGTACGTAGGTATAACCCGTCAGACTCGATTTCATCCCGCACACGCTAAACCGTATAAATCCATAGAAATAAACATAAAGCATTTATCATATACATATGTAATTATAGCATAACACATATAAAGCATATACGGAGTAGTTGATTATTAAAACATAAATCATTTTAAATCGTATTTTAAGTATAACTCATAACAATTTCATATAACGTGAACAACGTGATATATATAAAACATAATACATTTCAATCGAGATATATTGCATTAATCATAATTCATAATCAATTCAATAAACATATACGTGTGAACAAACATGCAATATCGCATATAGCATGAAGGATAGTCGACTCTTTTCATAGCAATTCATCAAATACCAAACAAAACTCACGAGTCTTGACTGTAGAGCGGCTCGTATACTTTCATAATAAATCACCCATATACTTCCTATCATTAGGGGTGAGCAAAATTATACGTTACGGTTTTACTATACGAATACGGTTTAAATTTTACGAATTTTAGTATATCTGAAATTCCGTATATATGAATTCCGTATATACGATTCAAACCGTGTCAAAACCGTATCAATTTTTTTTAAGCCGTATATACGATCTACGATACGGATTTCTTTCGGGTAGAACAATTATAGAATTATTGTGAAGATTTTATAGCTTTCATGTTGATTCCGCCTACAATATTTGTCTATCATCCTAATTATTATTTATTTTCTCTTATTTTATTTTTTATGTAGTTATATCAATGAAATAATCACGGTTAGTTAATTAATTTGTCTTCATTTGACTATCGCACAAGTCGTCAATTACAGTAAATTATTTATTGTGACCATCTCTTCAGCTATTATGAACAACATAGACAACTATTTTTCACATTTATCAGAAAATATTTTTTGTTTTCTTTTTTATTTTATCCGTTTCTTGTCCTATAATATCGTCATTTTTACGGAGTATTTTTTCTAACTTTTATCAAACTCAATTTTAGTATAACGTGTACTGTTAATTTTGACGTGCTATGAAAACCGTGTATACGATTACACGAAAACCGTATATTCGAAAAAACCGTACATACAGTTAAAACTGTGTCAAAACTGTATCAGAGTTTTCTATGATTTTAAAACCTTATATACAGTTTCCATATATACGAAAAACCGTATATATGGTTTTGCTCACCCCTACCTATCAAAGTGCAAAAGTTACTCAGACACGTACATAACATCGAATAAAAAGTAGGGTACATTATGGCTACTTAGTACTAAATATCACACGGATAATGTATCATACATTAACCTATGCGCCACCACCAATTGGGACAGAAGCATGCAGTACCCAACAAAAATCAGGCTCGCGCAGTAGCCGAAGGGGTCGGATTCATCAACGGACAAGTCAGACAGACTAAAGACACCAATTGTTGGGGTTAATGTCCTCCACAGTTAGTGCAATAACATAAATAAATCTCTAAAGGTACACAGGGTACATTTTGTATTTAATCAGTTGATTAACGTTTATCAATAACGGTTGGCTTGCTAGATAAGTTGGAGTGCAAGCGCGCTGGGTGCCAAAGCCGGGGGGGGGGGGGGGGGCTAGAGTGTAGTCCCCTTTGTTAGTCCATAGAAAATAAGAAAAAGCTCTAATCCAAGTGGATCGGTACCTACCTTGTCCTGACGCTTCAGATCTGGGCAGAGCTTCGCTTCTTGAACTTAAAAGGAGGATGAATTCAACACGGGATGGTGTGTTGAACTCAAGGATTTGAGTGCGTGAGGCTTTGAGAGAGTTTTGTAGTGTGTTTGCTGTGAAAACTGGTTGTGAATTGTGTTTTTCGAGGTCAGGTATAGGGGTGTATATATACTAAAAACCTTAGAGAAATTAGGAAACCCGGGGTGTGGACAAGGGATTTTGATCCACGCGATGTTTTATTTCAAAAACATTTTTTATTCGAAAAGAGTCACCACTAAATTTTTAGGTGGAATTTAGAAACCAATTTTAGAGAAAATGAGTTCGTGTGAGTTTACGTGTTAGGAAGTTTAAAAGAATTTCATTAATTTAACGCCTAACCCCGCCCGTCGTAAAGACGGTCTCTACTAAGTAAAACCATGGCTATTACGAGTACACATGCGGATATGCAAACAATGTTTTAACCCTAAATAAAATACATCCATTCTATGTCGTTTAATGCACACAAAAATTCGTCGAAGTTATTTAACATGTGGGTTCATTTACTATTCTAGCAAACAAAGAAGAGAAGCAGAAATACTTACCGACAGCATAAGATAGATTAACAAACGTTAGCGGCAGACGAATAAAAAAAGAACAAGAATGACTAAAACGTGGATAAGCATGGTTGATTGGCATAAATATTGCACATGAGTATAATGGATTAACAAACAAAGCACAAGCTAAGGCAATAAACTAAGTGCCACTAAATAAAACGTGCAGATATATGCAAAAGACGTAGAGGCGACTAACAATTAATTAATAAGCGTACAAAGGGGCGGACATAAACACATAACATGACCAAGCAAGCACGACACATGAAATTCTGAACTATACAAACCCATACACCGACGAATTACACGATTAAAGATCGATCAAACAAAACAGGAAAGACAACAAACAGAGCCGTGTACGACTCTTACATGTTCGACAAGACGTGCTACGGAACCAAAACTAAACGACAGGGCAAAGTCATTGAGAGCTAAATTATCATACAATCGTGAGTTGCAAATCTGAAAATAACGTGAAAGACCAAATTATACAAATCAACACAACACAACTCAATACTTTAATAGACGAAGTAGGACCAGCAAACAACAGAACCACGCAATACATGACTTTACACGATCAACGACACACAAACTTGAAACGAAGAAATAAAATCACGACACTATCTGGACGCACAAACGTGAATTACAGACCCCAAAAAAAGGATAGATCAAGTTTAAGACCAACGACATAATTAACATGAATCAGACCTAACTACGTAATAAACTATCGAGCTAAACAGAATTAATCTAACGGAGAATTTTCGAGCCATACTACGTAAGGAAACTGAACACACATATTAGGTGAATAAGAGGCACGACATACTCATACATACGCATCAAAATCATACTAAAGATATAAGCCTAAAACAAACAATAAACAATAACAACGATGATAAGCAACAGCGCGACAGAAAGTGATAAAAAACGACAGAGGGCTATAAAACAAATAAAAAAACAATTTAACAACGTAAAAAAAAGGAATTTTTGCACCCTCAACTTACATGTATCGTTGACCAAATCTCCGAGTCGTAATCGATTGTAAGATTTTATCCCAAGGGGCCGTCGTCGACGAAAACCAATTGTAAAAACCGTAACTTTGAGTAAAACTGACAGCAATTTTCAAAAGCTTGTAACTTCTTCGTTTCTCAACGAAATTTCGAACCGAAAGATGTTTTAGAATCGTGGTAAAGTGAACTTTGAGATTTGGTAAATAAATCAGAGTGAATATAGTGTTTTCAACACGAGAAACGGGGATGAAGAGGTGATAGCTGAATGAGAACAGAAAGTGATGCTCTGTTTTCGTGCAGCTATCTCGACTTCTTTGAGGGTTTTTTGGGAGCTTTTTTGTTACTCAAGGCTGTGTGTGTATGCTGTATATTTCCTCCTCTTGAATGCTTATGATCGGTGTGTATATATAGAGTCGAAAAAGTAGGGTTTTTGAAGGGAAAGAGCAGCTCCTCCCTTTTCTTCGAGAGCTGCTGTTCCAAGCTCGTCTTAGGGTTTCGGAGGGGTTTTCTTGAGGGTTAAGCAAAGGTAAATGGAGCATGTGGATCAGGTGTAGGGTTTTTGTTGTGGGTACGGGTTTGGTGACCAAACGAGCCGAGTTTTGGTCTGAATTCAGGCCGCCCAAAACAGAGCACGGGATGGGGGCCTGGGCTGCTGTTAGACGAGCTTTTTGGTCTGATTATTCGAAGGAAAGGAAGGGTAGTAAGGGTAGGATAGTTAGGAATCGGGTTTGGGCTAAATAAGGGCTAATTTTGGGGCTAACGTGCTGTTGTGTATCAGCTCTGCTTTGGGCTTCTTTTAGGCTGGTTGGGGTGGGTTTAGGATGTGATTTCAGGCTGGGTTCAAGCTTTGGTATGTGGGAAAGGAAATGGGAGAAAAGGGCCTCGAAATTCGTGTTGAAACGGGCTCAAAATCGCTCTTAAAAGTGGGCTTAAAACGAGCTTAAAACTTGCTGTTAAGAAAACGAATTTGTCGAATAAACTGTTTTAAAAGCACGAGAAACGACTTTTCAAGTCAAATATCAAATTTATAAAAGCGATTTTTCAAATCGAGTTACTTAAAATGATTTTTCAAATCGAAATATTTTATTTTCAATAAAACACTTGAGGCAAATAAATTTTGACAGAAAACATTTACCTTGTTAAAATAATAACTTAAATGTCATTTAAATTAATAAAACATTATGTCGACAGCGTCTGGCTTACATCGTAAAACGAACTCAATTAAATGACACGAAACACATGTTGTCCTATCATCATTGGGTATTTGTCGGGTTTTCTATAAATTTCCATATCGACAGATACGGGTATCTACAGAGCCCCCACTTTGACTAAGGCTTGGACAGGCGAAAGTCAAAGTAGACACTCAAGTCGATCGATGATCACAACTTGAGAGCCTTACGGGTCGTTTAGGGTCCCTTAGACATGTGTATAAAAGTTCACCAGCCATAAGAAGAAATCATACCTGACTCACTTTTCTAGATGCCTCCTCTTTCATTAAAATATGGGTTGAGCCTTATCCTTAGGCGCCTACGTATCCGTTGTGACAGAATCAAACCCGTATCGTAGTTCGAGCTCGCTGGCCTGTAGCCTTCTGCTGCTTCGGCCCAAAACAAATGATATTTGTTTACTCGAGTGAGTAAAGCCAATATCTGCGCTCTTTTTGGAAGTGTCACTTCTTTTAGCTTCTGCTAGTATTTCTTCATTTCGAGGATGTCATCCTGTCGTCGGGGTCTAAGGTTGATGACTTTAGAGCCCCCGGTTGGAGCGTTCTTGCTCAATCTTAATAACAAATCATAGCACACAACTCACATAGTGAAATCTGCGACTTTTGAAATAAAAAGAATGGATCATCGATCCGAGCTGCGAATTTTATTCGAAAAAAGGATCGTCGATCTACTTTTTAAACAGAAGGGATGAATCATCGATCCGAACTGAGAACATTAATTTGAAAATGGGTCTTCGACCCGCTTTTTTAAACAAAAGGGATGGATCATCGATCCGAACTGAGAATACTAATTTAAAAATAGGTCTTCGACCTGCTTTTTAAACAAAAGGGATGGATCGTCGATCCGAACTTAGAATTTTAATTTGAAAATGGGTCTTCGACTCGCTTTTTTGAACAAAAGGATGGATCATCGATCCGAACTTTAAGTAGTGAGCTAAAATAGATATCGCGCTGGAAATGGGTCATCGACCCGAGCTAAAACCGACATTTGCGTCCTCGATTCGCATTTCAAAATTTTTGCGTCCTCGACCTATTCAAAATTTTGCGTCCTCGGCCTATATTTTTAGATTAAAGAGTGGTGGGTCTTCGACCGGAAACTGTAAACATCTTTTGAGAAATGGGTCGTCGACCCTCATCTTGAAAAGTGGATGAGTCATTAACTCGAACTATAAACATCTTTTGAAAATGGGTCTTCAACCCGCATCTTGAAAAGTGGATGAGTCATCGACTCGAACTATAAACACCTTTTGAAAATGGGTCTTCAACCCGCATTTTTATTTAAGTGGATGGGTCATCAACCCGAAACCGTAAACATCTTTTGAAAATGGATCGTCGACCCGCATCTTGAAAAATGGATGAGTCATCGACTCGAACTATAAACATCTTTTGAAAATGGGTCTTCAACCCGCATTTTTCATTAAGTGGATAAGTCATCGACTCGAAACCGTAAACATCTTTTGAAAATGGATCGTCGACCCGCATCTTGAAAAATGGATGAGTCATCGACTCGAACTATAAACATCTTTTGAAAATGGGTCTTCAACCCGCATATTTATTTAAGTGGATGAGTCATCGACTCGAACTATATATATCTTTTGAAAATGGGTCTTCAACCCGCGTTTTGATTTAAGTGGATGGGTCATCGACCCGAACTATGTTCATCATTTGAAAATTGGGGCCATAGACCCGTATTTTGAGGAAAAGGCGGATAGGTCATCGACCTGAACTATAATTGTCATTGAAAACTGGGGCCATCGACCCATATTTTGGAGGAAAAGGTGGATGGGTCATCGACCCGAGCGCAAGACATCATCTGAAAATAGGTCATCGACCCCTATTTTGGAAAATGGATAGGTCATTGACCCGCATAGCAAATTTCATTTGAAAATCGAAAGAGGTCATCGACATGAACTTTGGAGTTTGAGCACTTCGAATAACTCGGCCATTAACCTAGTTTAAAAACATCGTTTTTAAAGTTGGATTGCGGGACCAACCTAGACTACAAAAGTTACTTGGAAATTGACGTGGGGTATTGGTTACTATGCATCAAATCGAATTGGGTCCTCGACCCGCATTGCAAATATCATTTTGAAAATTAAGAAGAGTCATCGACTCTGAATGTAAACATCATTTGGAAATTGAAATGGGCCATCGGCCCGCAAGCATCATTTTGAAAATTGAAGTGGGTCATCAACCCGCATTTGAAATTTGACCTCGGGTCATCGACCAAAACTTTGCAAAAAGGTTCTTGAAATGTTTGAGATTAAAGCATGGCCAAGTGAGCACGAGATGCGACACGAATGTGACATGAATGCAATAGGCACGTGACACGAGCAACTGTCATTTGAACGTTCGACCATGACCGACTCGACCTAAGACAACGTTTCACTGACGGGTAGACTAGCAACTGTGCAAGGTCTTTTAGGATGATTGACACGTGGTCTAAAATAGACGTGGGTTAATAGTATCATGTTCTTCCCCCCAAGCAAATTCTTTGTCAAGATGCGAACCAACTGCCAAAGTAAACATCTTTGCCAATTCCCATTAAGAAAAAGATCATTCCAAGACTGGACAATTACTTATCAGAACGTTGATTCTCATCTCAATCTAAATCGAGCACTAAGACAAACTCAACAAAAGTTGCTTCATTTGGACTTTGTAAAGACCCGTAAAAAATTGACAAGATGACAAATTAGATGATGTGCGGTGGTGGATTGTATCCCATATTCTAAAGGATTGCCTACATATTCGCGTGGAGCGAAATCAAATCCGATGTAGTTCGATCAAGGTGCATAAACATTGCATTTTTTTCGTGTGTAACACTCGAAGGTTTCACCTAAGGTATCATGTTGTATCCTGTTCTAGCTTGTGAAGTACTGGCGGATCCCTTGTGGACCCTAAACGCTTGGGTGCAACTACATAAGCCAATGATTCTCGGAACTCAAGACTATGTCTCCATTACCGTTTTGAGAACGACTTAAAAAAAAAGAATTGATGGTAATTTCTGACCGTTTTGGCTTCGCCTTTAATTTTGGCTTTGATCTTCGATCTCCGACGTGTTGCCACTCAATTTTTCGTATTTATTTTTGTTTGCGTTTTTGAGAATCTGTCGCGCCCTTTGTGGCTTGGGCTTGTTCCAATTTTGCTAGACTTTGCGGTGGGCGGTCGCATGTGGTCATATGTATATCGCGCCGGATTCCTCTGACAAGTTCGTTTGCTTATTAGGCACGTGATCGAGTACACGGAGGGCGATCCATGAGTATTCGTACTTTTGGTCGCGATCAAATTCATGACCACTGTGGAGTTCCAAATTAATGGGTCCTCCTCCAAAGGCAGAGGAGTAGTATACCACAAGTTGACTACCGGACCTTAGCTTTTTAGTTGTCGGAAACCCTTTTGTCTTTGTTTTTGTCTTTGCACCTTACCATTTAGAATTGAATACGTATTTCTACCCCAGGGACACCCTTCGAGTGCGTTGTGCATTTTTATCAGTTGGATTATGGAAGCAAATTAGAGACAAGATCAATTTCATTGATTTTGAGAAGGGGTTAGAAATAATTGTGGAAAAACGAATCTTAGACTCAACTCAGACATAAGACTTGAATACGAATTCTGACTTATAATCACCAACCTCAACTTTGAACTTTTCTCCTTTCAGGAGTTGATTCAGCTGCTTGGTTTGAAAGTTACCCCACTTTTGCAACTTGATTTTGACTTAAGGAGGAGAATATACGACTCGAGTTCAGAAATCGACACGGTTTCGACACTATTTGTAAATTGGTAGAGGTTTCATTCTATTTAACAACTCGAGATGCAAATGGACTGGACCAGATTAATCATGACAAGACTCAGAGCTTAGCGACATGGTCTACGACCTAACTGTTGGAGCTAGTGTCCTCCACAGTCAGTGTGATTAATTTATTAAATCTCTTACAGGATCACAAAGGATACTTGTATTTAAAATCAGCTGATTAACGTATATCGGTAACGGTTGGCTTGCTAGAAAGTTTGACGTTACTGTCATACAGATGGCGATAATCAGCCGGTCCTTATCGGTCACACCTATAGGACGATTTTATGAAATGTAATGTGATTACATTGATGCCTTAATTATATCTAAACAGTTAGTAAATTGGAAATAAATTAGTGGGTGAGCTGAATTAAATGTTAATACAATTTGGATGAAGTCAATTAAGTGTTAATTCATGTGTGTATAATAGTTATGAGCTACATTCATATTATAAATATATTTGATATTTATAGTTAAAATGATGCTATAAGTTATGTTATTTAATCTATTGTATTATACGATAATCAATTAATTAAATACGTATTATACATATTTTTTTACATGTAATGTACATTTAAAATATACTAAAAAATATAATACACACAACACACACACACACTTCAAGTGTGTCGTGTGATATGTATGTATGTATAATGTTTTTTAGTTTATTTGTTTAGTAGTAATGGGTAGTTAATAGTTGATTAACCACCACTTACCATTACTTCATAACCTCTCCCATTAACTCATGTAACTTCCCACTCATAACACATTATATACTAACTATTCTACTCATAAGATGAGAAGGAAAATAATTGGTGTTGTTGTGTGTGTGTGTCGTGTATATTGAGAGAAAAAGAGAGAGTTGTTCTCATATTTTTCACTCTTCATATTTCCATAAACACTTCATATATTAATCGTAATATATACATCGTTTTCTAGCATAAACTCAAGGCATTTCATATAACGTTATTTGGGTACGTTTTTAGGAGGTTCTTAGGCCTTCCATCGAAGTTTAGAAAGGTTATTTCTATTCTTTTGTAATTCATATTACTATCATTTTGTATAATCTTGGGCATGTTAATACGATTAACATTTTAGTAGCAATATCGTGTTTCATATTTCTACAAGTGGTATCAGAGCATTAGGCTCAAAATGATTTTAATATGGATTAAAATTGAAAAATAAAATCGTTTATTTATTTTATATACCTCACGGCATTTTTATTATTTTCGAAATCTTTTTTGTTTTAATTTAATTATTTTAAATTGTTAGAATGATTAAATTAAATTGATATGCAAATTTGTTATATGTAAATATTTTGATATGATCATTATTTAAAATATATAACACTAAATTTTGGTTTTGAATATGTATAACAACCTGGTTTTTCGTGACTTTAATTAAACTAAGGCGGAATATTAATTAAGTCTATTTATTACAAAACCAGCTGTCATCGTATTACAACTCATTATACATAATAAGAGTCATAGATAAAACAGAGTTTAATTCGATTACATTCTCTCAAAATACAAAATAAGGCCTTCAATCCCCTTGTGTAAATCAACGGTCAAGTCTTGGGGTACCTGAGTCTGTTCTCAAAAATTAGCTTTTTCAGCCCCGCACATTCTAAGCAACACATATATTCATACAATAATGCAGTTCATAAAGCATAACATATAACAGTTCATTTAACATGGCAAATAAATCATCAGATCATATCAATTTATATAACATAACAATTTAATCATCAAATTATCTCAATTTATAATCATGTAGACAATTCATTATCATTTCATTCATATTCGGGGTAGTCGACCCTTTTCAATTATTCATATAGTAACATATACTCGCGAGTCTTGACTACAGAGCGGCTTGTGTACTCTCATGGTAAATCACCCATATGAATCGCCATCAAAGTGCATTAGTTACTCAGACTCGTACATCAGATCAAACACTAAGTAGCATAAGATACAGCTACCTAACATCCAACATGACATGGATAATCAAAGATGGAATCCACTATAAGCCAACAAACCAGTAAGGATGGAAACATGCGTTAACACAAATAGCATGTTAACGCGCGACAGCGTGCCGGTCACATCAACGGACTTTAAATGCTGAAGATATCAAGCAGGTAATAAGGAGGATCAATCCCTTGTCTTTTGTATGCATACACTACCCTATTGGTACGACTATTACACTACGACAGATCCCCCGGATGGGAATGGTCATTTTCCAATTACCTCATATGGGCCCGTGAACGAATCACTACCCAGGGCGAAAATTGTAACACCCCGTATTTTATTAACACTAATTAATTACTTTGACTAAATTATTAAATTAAAATTTTTATAATTTAACTTTTATTTCTTTGTTTAGAAAACACGAATGAAAAATTTTGATCGAATAAACCTTCTCAAGATATTTCTAATTAAATCTTTTTGATCTTATGTTAATCTGTATTATATTTCTATACTATCGCACTAAAATTTTCTTTCGTTACCACTATTAAATTTTATAAACTTGCACTATATTTTAAAAATCATTACTTTCATAAAATTTAGTCTTTATAAAAATAATCGTGTAAATAAACTAACCGTTTGAATTTTTTACGAGACCGTAATAAAATTTACAACTGACAATTTTTATACATTTTATATTACAAAATATAAATTTTGTAATACTAATCATAGAACAAAAATTTAAAACGAATAATTTAAATTATATTATATATTATAAAATATAAGAGTTTATAAATAAGAGTAAATGAAATGGAGTAAGACAAACCAAATCCTAAACCTACAAATCTTGTATGTCGACCAACTCTTCTAACTCATAATAGATATTTTCATTTTAGCTTCTTCAGCACACTTCACCCTTCTTTTTCCTCATTATATATCCCCTCCATTTATCAGACCTCTTTTTATTTTCATCATCTTCTCCTTCATTCACTTTTTCTCTTTAAAATTAAAATAATAAAGTTAAATAGAAACAACAACAAACGACACAGTCAACAACAACAAAGACAACACTGACGACGCCGCGACCACCACCGAGCCACGACCTCCGACAAATACAACGTCAACACCACCGTAGCCCTCTCGCTATTCCCCTGTTTCGTCACCTTCGCCGGAGTCGAGGTCGACAACACGTACGGCTGCCATGGCCGCCTCTCTCCTCTGCTCTTCCTCGGCTTCACCTTGCCGCCTTGCTCACCGGAGCAACTCCCACCACCCTTGACCATCGTCTGCTCGGTCCTCCAACTCTCTGCTCTCTTTCTCCTTTCTGCTCTCGCTCGCACCGCGCTCAGCCGCCATTAATGGCGAGCCCGAGCTCAGTCCTCCAACACCACCACCATTAAGGGTGAGCTCGAATCTCGAGCACGACCACCGTGAAACACCATGGTCACCAGCCTCTACCGCTCATCATCACCGTGTTCCTCCTTTGCTCTTTCTTCCTCTCCCTCACTCGGCCTCTGCCTCCTCGGCTGCCACTGTCGAGCTCACCACCGCCATGGCCGTGCCCTGCTCACGTGGCTATGTTCTACTTATCGTCATATTTTTATCGATGGTAAGTATCTTTGATTAAACCGTTTTCTATCAATAAATACGAATCGTCAATTTATTGTACCGACTCTAACTCACTTGCTCTTTTCCCTGCGTGTCCTGCTCATTTATCGAGGACAAATTTGGAGCTGCTGTTCAATTCGACTTCGCAACTATTTTGGGTCCATGAGAAATCGTATTTTTATTTTGGAGGCCTCAGTTCGTGTGCCTAATTTAGGTGACTCAATTCTTCTCCAAAATCTCTAACTTTAACACTTTGATTTTATTCTAACTTGTGATTAAAAGTGAGCTAGTATGCACTAGACACTTATGATTCCCGTTTCAGTTTAATTTGATAACTTTGTATGATTAGTTATAGTATGAAATTGGGTGGTAATTTTAGTTATAATATAATGTTGAGTTGAATTGTGAAATATGATATTTATCTGATTTTGTGATAATATGTTTTGAGTGAAAAAGGCGTTGTTGAATTATTGTTGAATTTAATTGAAATATTATCGTGTTAAAATTATTTGTTATGTGTAAATTAGAATATATAAAGTATAAGCATCACAATTATAAAATAAGACTAAAAATATTACTAAAATAACTAAAGTAAATAAATTAAACTAATATAAAATATTTATGGAAATAAAATATTTATCGGCACTAAAAAGGTTTAAATAAAACACAACTAAAAATTAAGAGTGAAATAAAAAGAGTATTAAGTTTAAATTAGTATTAAATAAATTTAAAGGTAAAAATATAAATTAATTACTACTCGTATAAAATTTCTAAGATAAAAAGTTATATAAAAAGTCATATATCAAATTTAATATAACAATTACTATATTAAAACTTTAAAGTTTATAATAAATTTAAAATATACTAAATAAACATTTAGTTAAAATAATAAAAAGAAATAAAGTACTTCGAAATATAAAATAAACCTAAGTAAAACTTTTATTGAATAATGTTAGAAATTTGTATTATAAATATGGTTTAACAAAAAGATAAAGTGTTAAAATGATAATCCTATAAAAAGATAAAGTAAAATGACTTAGTAGAAAGTCTAAGTTATAAAAACTATAAAAAGAAATAATATGTAAGTGGAAGTATTATTATATAAAATTAATTTCTAAAAATTTACTTTTAGAAAAACTTATAAAATTGAATGCTATCATTAAAATTTGAAATATACTTTAAAGACGACGACTTCCTAAATAGTTGTTGTGTTATAAAATTTAAATGTATAGAATATACGAATTTATAAAGATGCTTAAATAATTAAAGAAATGAAAGAAAAGTAAATAATTAAATATTAATAAGATATAAAAATATACTCCGTATAAAATTCCACCATCGAGTTATCATTCACCTAAAAGAAATTTTACTAATTGTCACCATATTTTATTTTATCAAGAATACTAAAATTTGTAGATTATCATTTAAGTAATATTTCTAATATTAAAATAAATGTTATGAATATTATGTAACTAAACACCTTCAATATTATTTATATCAACTATGAAAATATCAAATAATAATTATATTAAACGAAACTTAGAATATTTATATCACTAATTGTAAACATACTTAAGTTGAAATTTAAACGAAACTAAATCATACTTAGACGAACTATTATTAATTACTAAAATATAAGTATAAAATACGTAGAAGTATAAACTATAAAAATACGTACAGAGTATAAAAATACGCATACGTATAAAAATACGTACAAAATAATGAATAGTGAAAATATTTAAAATCTACGAACGGATTCAAAATAAATATTTAAGTTTTTCTATGTGTTTACATTTACCTGAAGAACTGCTAGAACTAATATTTCATTTACAAAGTTCGACGATATTATTTAAGTTTCAGAATTGTCACTTGATTTGAATGAACAAGGAAATAAGAATATGAAAATAAGCTACTTGATAAAATACCTGGATTGTTCGCCATGTCGCGACTCTTGAATTCGAAGTTAATGAGGTAGCCGTCTATGGGGACTTTGGCTCCCTCCCAGAGTTGCTAAAGGCGATCTAATATTTTTATATAAAGTATTATTTCGGTGCGGGATATACAACCTCAGGGATGGGGCATGATTGATATCTCCGTGAGCCCATACTACGGTAATTGGAAACTCCAGCCCCACCCGGGGGTACCCGTCTAAGGTGATAGTCGTATTATTAGGTGACTACTTACTCGAGGGCGAGTATGCTACGATCCTATCTATAGTGGTGTATGCATACATTAGACTCGGGATTTGGCTGTCCTTATTTCTTTAGGTATCTCTAGCACATCGAGACACGCCCGCTTTGTCGCCCGATCGCTCTGCGGACGTCTAGTATGTCAGCCACGTCCAATCTGTTTGGCCCTGTCCACTATTGTCTAGTGTGTCAGACACGTCCAATCTGTTTGGCCCTGTCTACTATAGCGCGTTTTACGTCTGCATGCTTCCGCCTCGCTAACGAACATTCTTTAGTTATCACATGTTGAATGCATTTCCTTGTCTTGTTTGATTATTGTCTGAATGACTGGAATTCCTGAGTATTGAAGTACGATTTATTGAGAATGATTATTTATGAGTGTTGTACGTTATGTGATTGGATGTATACGCGTGTTTGAATCATCATGAGTTCCTTATGTGTTTTGCTTGCCTAATTGCAATGTGTTTTTATTTATTTATTTTCTATATTCTACGTTACGTTTTATGAACTGCATGTTGTATGAGATTTAAATATCTATATGTGAGAACTGATATTATATGCTAATTGTCCAATTTTATTGAAATATCACGCCTTTGGAGTTATACGCGTTTAGTGCTGCCAAGTTACTTTTAATCATAGGTTAAATAAACCAAAACTTTGGTTTAGAGGTTGTTGGTTAGAACAGTCACTTCCCGCCTCTGAGCGGGAGATCCTCCTATTTTGTGTTTTTGTCTCCGTTGCAGGAAATTCTCGAGACTCAGGATTATCGGGACGATTAGGATGTTTCGTTTGTTTTCTTTGAGAGATTGTAATATATATTTGTATCCTATGCCATTTGAATGTAATTTAATTAACATCCGGCATGTATTAGACTTAATTAATTTTCCGCCTTAGTTTAATTAAGTCATGAAAAACCGGGTTGTTACAGTTGGTATCAGAGCTGTCTTGCGACCGTGAATGACTTAAAGTTATCTCACATAGCGAGACGACACCTGGGCCAGACATACATATTAATATATATGTCAGGCATAGACTTATAGGATCAAATAATAAATTAGAAATCCTAGATCGCTAAAATAGTTATCTTAGAACGCTTTAAATGTGAGAATGGGTAGAAATATTAAGGATTGACCGACTGACCTAGATTTTAGAATTTTCGACCGTCATTCAACCTCGATAGATTTTTATTTCTCTTTTCTTGCCTGCTAAGTGCTCTATGACTGATCTTTTTGACTAACAAGTCTCATATACTAACATTACCGAAAAGCGAGACGTATAAATCAAAGTCAAGACGACAAGAATTCAAGCTCAACAAATGATGCAATAAGAACTATACAACATGAGAGACATTCAAGATTCGAAGAATTCTGTTACATTAAAGAATCATTCAGCTATATCAAATTCCTTCTTTAACTATCGTTATCATTTCTAAACTTTTCAATTTTCAAATCTTCTAATCATAAAATTCCTAATATTTAATCTCTAAAACTGAATTTTAGTGTTTTCTCTTATTTGAAACTCCTTACTCAAAAAGGGGTTAATTCGATTATTTTGAAACTCGTAAAAATTTCTAACTCCTAAATTTCTGATTCCCTAAATCACAAATTCCTAATAATCGACTTCGTAAAATGAAGTTTCATTTTTCCATTAATTTTGAAAAAATAACTCAATCTTGTTATTTTTAATTTTCGTAAACTCCTTAATCTTTATACTCAAAAACTTTCGAACTTGATTACTTGCTTACTTTTGACCTCGTACAATTATTTAATTTCTTCTAAAATTTCTACTCTTGAAATCTATAATACCTTCTAAAATTTCATAAAGTTAATTTTCTTTTGTTCTATTTAATCTCGAAAAATGAATTTATATTTCCTGTGTAATTCCGTTAACTTTTTATTCAACCTCTAAAACTTATCACCTTGTTCAAAAATTTTGAACTCTTAAATTATATGTCTACGAAATACTTATTAATCTCATACAATGAATCTTTGGTTGTTTCCTTCAATTTTGTAAACTCCTTATCTTTTTATTAAATATTTTTGAACTTATAAACTCGATTGTTTTAAAATCCTCATCCTTTAGCTTTAAATATTTTTAACTTGATTACCTATCAAATTCTTAGCTTTATTATCTCATTTGAAATAATTAACATCATAAATTCCTAACTAGCTTTAAAAATTTACCTTCATATTTCGTCTTTAAAACATCTTTGAAAATTATTTATTGTTTGTCAAATTTTTATTTCGTCATTTGAGATATCTTTTGATATTTAATTATCTTAAATTGCTTATTCTTATTTCATACACTTTCGAATCTTATTTTGTTATTACCTTCTCGTGAATTTTCATCCGTTTTGAATCTTATAGTTTTCTACGTATTAACCACTAAAATGGATTTTCTTATTTTAACTTCGCTTCATAAACTCCTTATTTCTTAATTTTAGATACTTTTAAAACTCCTTTGTTTCGAGCTCCTTTTCTTTAAATTTTAAATATATTTTGAACCTGTCTTATCTATTACATTTATCTCTCTTCGAAGTATATATACATATATCATTTTCTTTTTCTTTTATATAACCCCTTATTGTAAATTTCAAATCTTATCCTAAATATGATTTATAACATTTCTGTTTCACCTAATAACATCATAATAACAATTTTAAGAAATAGAGCTATATTAAAAAGGTTATCCGTAGTTCTCTAAAATTTTATTTAACCATTCAACGATAACCTATATTTTTCTTAATTTCATTAAAGCTCATATTTTCATTATGATCACTACGACTTTTACATATTTTTCTTAAATGCCGTTTTTCCTAAGGCTATATATATCATGTACGCGTGATCATTAAAAGTAACAATAATAATATTTTGTATATACGTTTAAAATTTCTTAAGGGGGTAGGACAATAATTTGATTATATTAAAATCCTAACTAAATCATAAAACTTCTTATTTAAACCTATTTTATTTTAAGGTTAATATTTAATTCTAGATTTAAATAAATTGTTTTATTCTTAAAACGCTTATTATTTTAATTTAATTTAATTCCGTACAAAACTTCTAGGCCCTACCTTTTTGAAAATGTCTTTCACGCAGATTTTGAAAATGTCAATGCAGCAACAATTAGATGTTAATTAGAAAAAGAATTATTTATGTTATTAAGTTATTAAATTCTTCAATCTTTCCTTTTTAGAAAATTCAAACCCAATCATGAGCAATATTAATATTCCAATTCCAAAACCTCGATGTTTTTCTCCATCTGCTTTTTAATCTCGAGCAGTTATCCATCCTATTCAAGTTTCGGGGATGAAACTTTTCTTAAGGGGGTAGGATTGTAACACCCCGTATTTTATTAACACTAATTAATTACTTTGACTAAATTATTAAATTAAAATTTTTTATAATTTAACTTTTATTTCTTTGTTTAGAAAACACGAATGAAAAATTTTGATCGAATAAACCTTCTCAAGATATTTCTAATTAAATCTTTTGGATCATATATAAATCTGTATTATATTTTTATACTGTCGCACTAAAATTTTACTTTCGTTACCATTATTAAATTTTATAAACTTGCACTATATTTTAAAAATCATCACTTTCATAAAATTTAGTTTTTATAGAAATAATCGTGTAAATAAACTGACCGTTTGAAATTTTTACGAGACTGTAATAAATTTTACAAGTGACAATTTTTATACATTTTATATCTCAAAATATAAATTTTATAATACTAATCATAGAACGAAAATTTAAAACGAATAATTTAAAGTCTATTATATATTATATAATATAAGAGTTTATAAATAAGAGTAAATGAAATAGAGTAAGACAAACCAAATCCTAAACCTACAAATCTTGTATGTCGACCAACTCTTCTAACTCATAATAGATATTTTCATTTTAGCTTCTTCAGCACACTTCACCCTTCTTTTTCCTCATTATATATCACCTCCATTTATCAGACCTCTTTTTATTTTCATCATCTTCTCCTTCATTCACTTTTTCTCTTTAAAATTAAAATAATAAAGTTAAATAGAAACAACAACAAACGACACAGTCAACAACAACAAAGACAACACTGACGACGCCGCGACCACCACCGGAGCCCTGACCTCCGACAAATACAACGTCAACACCACCGTAGCCCCTCTGCTATTCCCCCTGTTTTCGTCACCTTCGCCGGAGTCGAGGTCGACAACACGTACGGCTGCCATGGCCGCCTCTCTCCTCTGCTCTTCCTCGGCTTCACCTTGCCGCCTTGCTCACCGGAGCAACTCCGACCACCTTTGACCATCGTCAGCTCGGTCCTCAAACTCTCTGCTCTCTTTCTCCCTTTCTCTGCTCTGCACCGTGCTCAGGCCGCCATTAATGGCGAGCTCGAGCTCAGTCCTCCAACACCACCACCATTAAGGGTGAGCTCGAATCTCGAGCACGACCACCGTGAAACACCATGGTCACCAGCCTCTACCGCTCATCATCACCGTGTTCCTCCTTTGCTCTTTCTTCCTCTCCCTCACTCGGCCTCTGCCTCCTCGGCTGCCACTGTCGAGCTCACCACCGCCATGGCCGTGCCCTGCTCACGTGGCTATGTTCTACTTATCGTCATATTTTTATCGATGGTAAGTATCTTTGATTAAACCGTTTTCTATCAATAAATACGAATCGTCAATTTATTGTACCGACTCTAACTCACTTGCTCTTTTCCCTGCGTGTCCTGCTCATTTATCGAGGACAAATTTGGAGCTGCTGTTCAATTCGACTTCGCAACTATTTTGGGTCCATGAGAAATCGTATTTTTATTTTGGAGGCCTCAGTTCGTGTGCCTAATTTAGGTGACTCAATTCTTCTCCAAAATCTCTAACTTTAACACTTTGATTTTATTCTAACTTGTGATTAAAAGTGAGCTAGTATGCACTAGACACTTATGATTCCCGTTTCAGTTTAATTTGATAACTTTGTATGATTAGTTATAGTATGAAATTGGGTGGTAATTTTAGTTATAATATAATGTTGAGTTGAATTGTGAAATATGATATTTATCTGATTTTGTGATAATATGTTTTGAGTGAAAAAGGCGTTGTTGAATTATTGTTGAATTTAATTGAAATATTATCGTGTTAAAATTATTTGTTATGTGTAAATTAGAATATATAAAGTATAAGCATCACAATTATAAAATAAGACTAAAAATATTACTAAAATAACTAAAGTAAATAAATTAAACTAATATAAAATATTTATGGAAATAAAATAGTTATCTACACTAAAAAGGTTTAAATAAAACACAACTAAAAATTAAGAGTGAAATAAAAAGAGTATTAAGTTTAAATTAGTATTAAATAAATTTAAAGGTAAAAATATAAATTAATTACTACTCGTATAAAATTTCTAAGATAAAAAGTTATATAAAAAGTCATATATCAAATTTAATATAACAATTACTATATTAAAACTTTAAAGTTTATAATAAATTTAAAATATACTAAATAAACATTTAGT
The DNA here is from genome assembly GCA_023091065.1 of Dianthus caryophyllus. Classification (NCBI taxonomy): domain Eukaryota; kingdom Viridiplantae; phylum Streptophyta; class Magnoliopsida; order Caryophyllales; family Caryophyllaceae; genus Dianthus; species Dianthus caryophyllus. Next base: position 23,757,786 of record CM041527.1, read on the forward strand.
TAAAATAATAAAAAGAAATAAAGTACTTCGAAATATAAAATAAACCTAAGTAAAACTTTTATTGAATAATGTTAGAAATTTGTATTATAAATATGGTTTAACAAAAAGATAAAGTGTTAAAATGATAATCCTATAAAAAGATAAAGTAAAATGACTTAGTAGAAAGTCTAAGTTATAAAAACTATAAAAAGAAATAATATGTAAGTGGAAGTATTATTATATAAAATTAATTTCTAAAAATTTACTTTTAGAAAAACTTATAAAATTGAATGCTATCATTAAAATTTGAAATATACTTTAAAGACGACGACTTCCTAAATAGTTGTTGTGTTATAAAATTTAAATGTATAGAATATACGAATTTATAAAGATGCTTAAATAATTAAAGAAATGAAAGAAAATTAAATAATTAAATATTAATAAGATATAAAAATATACTCCGTATAAAATTCCACCATCGAGTTATCATTCACCTAAAAGAAATTTTACTAATTGTCACCATATTTTATTTTATCAAGAATACTAAAATTTGTAGATTATCATTTAAGTAATATTTCTAATATTAAAATAAATGTTATGAATATTATGTAACTAAACACCTTCAATATTATTTATATCAACTATGAAAATATCAAATAATAATTATATTAAACGAAACTTAGAATATTTATATCACTAATTGTAAACATACTTAAGTTGAAATTTAAACGAAACTAAATCATACTTAGACGAACTATTATTAATTACTAAAATATAAGTATAAAATACGTAGAAGTATAAACTATAAAAAATACGTACAGAGTATAAAAATACGCATACGTATAAAAATACGTACAAAATAATGAATAGTGAAAATATTTAAAATCTACTGACAGTTCAAAATAAATATTTAAGTTTTTCTATGTGTTTACATTTACCTGAAGAACTGCTAGAACTAATATTTCATTTACAAAGTTCGACGATATTATTTAAGTTTCAGAATTGTCACTTGATTTGAATGAACAAGGAAATAAGAATATGAAAATAAGCTACTTGATAAAATGCCTGGATTGTTCGCCATGTCGCGACTCTTGAATTCGAAGTTAATGAGGTAGCCGTCTATGGGGACTTTGGCTCCCTCCCAGAGTTGCTAAAGGCGATCTAATATTTTTATATAAAGTATTATTTCGGTGCGGGATATACAACCTCAGGGATGGGGCATGATTGATATCTCCGTGAGCCCATACTACGGTAATTGGAAACTCCAGGCACCCGGTGCCGCCTAAGGTGATAGTCGTATTATTAGGTGACTACTTACTCGAGGGCGAGTATGCTACGATCCTATCTATAGTGGTGTATGCATACATTAGACTCGGGATTTGGCTGTCCTTATTTCTTTAGGTATCTCTAGCCTGTCAGACACGTCCGCTTTGTCGGCCCTGATCGCTTCTGCGCGGACGTCTAGTATGTCAGCCACGTCCAATCTGTTTGGCCCTGTCCACTATTGTCTAGTGTGTCAGACACGTCCAATCTGTTTGGCCCTGTCTACTATAGCGCGTTTTACGTCTGCATGCTTCCGCCTCGCTAACGAACATTCTTTAGTTATCACATGTTGAATGCATTTCCTTGTCTTGTTTGATTATTGTCTGAATGACTGGAATTCCTGAGTATTGAAGTACGATTTATTGAGAATGATTATTTATGAGTGTTGTACGTTATGTGATTGGATGTATACGCGTGTTTGAATCATCATGAGTTCCTTATGTGTTTTGCTTGCCTAATTGCAATGTGTTTTTATTTATTTATTTTCTATATTCTACGTTACGTTTTATGAACTGCATGTTGTATGAGATTTAAATATCTATATGTGAGAACTGATATTATATGCTAATTGTCCAATTTTATTGAAATATGCGGCTGCTGGAGTTATACGCGTTTAGTGCTGCCAAGTTACTTTTAATCATAGGTTAAATAAACCAAAACTTTGGTTTAGAGGTTGTTGGTTAGAACAGTCACTTCCCGCCTCTGAGCGGGAGATCCTCCTATTTTGTGTTTTTGTCTCCGTTGCAGGAAATTCTCGAGACTCAGGATTATCGGGACGATTAGGATGTTTCGTTTGTTTTCTTTGAGAGATTGTAATATATATTTGTATCCTATGCCATTTGAATGTAATTTAATTAACATCCGGCATGTATTAGACTTAATTAATTTTCCGCCTTAGTTTAATTAAGTCATGAAAAACCGGGTTGTTACAAAAATCACGTTAAATAACGACTAGGAGAGTCATTAGATTACCACTAGCACAGTATAGCGATGATAGTGTCCCCATATGCGGCTACCTTACTAACCCTGACCCTATAGCGATTAACATCGCAGACACCCGAGTGTTTCATACTTACATTCTTTATCGTTTTCTCATTCGTATATTACTCAGGTGATAATTCATAGTAACAGCATCGTCAAACTTGTATAATGAAAATTTAGTTCAAGCAATCCTTCAGGTAAACGGAAACACAAAGAAAACTTAAATGATTTATTTGAGTCCGTTTGTAAATTTTGAATATTTTTCACTATTCATTATTTTACTATTCATCGTATTTACTATTCACCGTATTTACTATTCACCGTATTTACTATTCATCGTATTTACTATTCATCGTAGTTACTATTCCTCGTATTTGTATGTATTTTTATACGTATGTGTATTTTTATACTTCGTATTTTATTCGTATTTTCATACATGCATGTATTCTTATACTTAGTATATGTCCCATATTTAGTATGTATTATTATATTTTTATACTTAGTATTTTTATTCTTTAAGGTATTTTATTTAAGTACAAAACTAGGTTTATTTCCTAAGTATAAAATTTTAGTTTCAAAGTTGTTAAGTTCGTTTTGTACTTAGCATTTTAAATAACTTTCCAAAGGTAAAACTCGGTTTTATTTAGTCATATACCTAACTAAAATTTTAACGGTTTCAAACTTTAGTGATATCGTCAAAGTTCATTTTTAATAGTCCGTATATTCAAATCCAAATTTAAGCAAAGGTAGTAACACACGATTTAGTTCATTTTTATAATGGTTAAACATTCCTTTAACGGTTTAACATATTTCAATTCTAACTAAATCGGTTTATACAAAAATTCATTTCTAACAACTAGTTAACTTTAGTGACTTAGTGATAAATTCATTTGATTAAATTTGGTCTATTTTAAATGGTAATGTCGTGTGGTTTACTATATATGTCAAAATTGATTTATTTCTTTTAATCTCTTAATTCAATCTATTAACTACTAATTAAATTATTTTAACAATTAAACTAAAAAGTGATAAAAATAATTTTGACCCAAAATTAAATGGGAATGCCGTAGCTAAGGGTGGTGTTGCTCCAATTTTTACTTTTCAAATTTTATCGTTTTTTTAGCTTAAAGTTTTTATATACTAATTATTTAGATTATACTAAAGTGACTTAACTAGTTTACGATTTCTACTAATTATTTTATTTCATTTATGAATAGTGTTTTTACTCACTTTAAATTTCTAACTTTTATATTTTGATGATTTAGTCTATTTAACTTATATGACTATTATTGTAATCTTTCACTAATGTCTTTAAACTAAAAATAAAATAAACTTTTAATTATTTTGAATCAAGTTAGTCATTTAAATGAAGTACACTTGAATGTGTGAAGGATTTTTATATTTTCCATATGAACCATAATTAATCTAATTTTTATATGTTTATATAATTTTCTCAAATTTTTCCTACAAGTCCATTTTAACTAAACTAATCATAATATGTTATTTAGAAAAATTAAAACTAAAATTTGGTCCATTTATTTAAAGAAAAACGTGTGGGTGTATGTATATGTTCAAATTTTTATTTTTGATTTTTATACTTCTAATTCAATATCTTATTTCCTCTATATTATATATGTATTTAACATAAGTGAAAAATCATAATAAAACATTAACATATAAAATCAAAACATTTAAAGAACACACAAATCAATATGAAATAAAATGCAAAGAAAAGAACTTCAACATATAAACCATATTTTTAGTACTCATTTATATAAGTCTTTTAATCATATGATTTACAAAAATTAAAATGAAAAATTAAGTGAAAATAAAAAGGGATGCCGTGGGTTTTCTTAGTGAGCATACAATTTATTTTTTTGATTTTTGTCTCCTAATTTAACATATGAAGCTAGGTGGTCATAAACACAATAAATATAACACATAACATTTATAGCATGCGATTTGCAAAATTAAAACCTAGTGTGCGGGGGCACCTTATTTTGGTTAGTGAAAACGAAGCTTAGCAATTGTCGGGATCCACAATATGATCAAATTGGCTCAAGTCGATGCCTCCACCTTGCTCCTCGTCTTTGGTTAGGATTAGTACATAAACAAGAAAATAAGAAAGTTAGTAAATTATTTTTAAAGGCTAACTAACTAAACTAGAATTTAAAGTGTAGTGGTATTTTATGTTTTAGATGATGTTTGTATTTTGTATAGTTTGATTTATAATCTTAGATAAATCTAAGTACAAAGGGAATGTGACTACTAAAATATTTGGTGAAAGATTTATTTATGTGTTTAAAAGGTTTAAAGATAAGGACATAAATAATTTAAAGGAGGAAGAAATAGAAGTAATGGTATTCTTCATGTTCTTGTTGAGGATGAAGGTAGCTTACAAAGTTCTTGAGTAATGGTTTTATTTAGAGAAAAAAAATAAGCTAAGTGTTTGTTGTATATGAGTGTAAACCGTATGATAGTAGTAGTAGTTGTTGTAGTTGTTGTTGTGTTTGCATTGTTTGTACGTGTGTTGGTAGTAAAGTAGTAGTAGTTGTGTTTAGTTTTAGTTTGCAATGTGTGAATGCAAGTATGCAACAAGTTGCAATAATTTATCAACTTAATTCAAGCTAGGTATGATGATGATCATATAGGATGGTAAGTGTTGTTTTTAATTAAATAAAACATGTGATGATGTGCTTGTAGGTATGCAAAGGAAACTAGGGTGGCTTGACTTAGTAAGGAAAAGGAGGAAGCACATGAGCATGTGGTGTTTGTGTGTGTTGTTTATACGTATAAGTGTAGAGGTGGTAGTTAGTAGTAGTTGTTTGTCTTGTATTATGTAGTATGTTTAAGTAGGGTTATGTGTGAATGTAAGTGTAGTTCAAGTTGTATAAAGGATGTAGTTTAGTCAAGCATAGGGTGATGAAAATGTAGAGTGTAAAATGGATTAGACAAGGTAGTAAAGCAAGGAAGAAAAGAGAGCACACATTGAGCTTTACACCAAGGAGTAGCTCGGCTAAAATGGTGCAAGTGGATCGATTTTTGGTTCTTAAATTTTTCGATTTCTGGCGCTGTGAAAAGTCCCGAAATGAAATATATAGTCTTAGAATAATGTTTTGAAGTAAGATCGACAATAAGAATGAAAATAAAACTCAAAACGAAATCAAAACAAAAATTGGGTACTAGCTCCTCGTAACTTTGAAATAAAATTTTATTTGATCGAAATATATATTTTTTTAGTTGAGTGTTATCGATTTAAATCATTATACTCAAACGTCAAAAAGTTTATCAGTTTTGAATAAGTGTGATTTGAAATTTCGAGGTTTAGCGAAAAAAGCTAGTTAAATAGAATATGACTAGTAATTTGTTTATTCAAATAACATGTTTTCTTTTTAATAAACAAAATGATTAAATAAATGGTTGATGTTAAGAGTTGAATTTGTATAAGTCAATAAGAAAGAAGATTAGTTGACTTGGTCAACAAATGTGGCTCGGCCACCTTGGGTCAAATTGACCTCGTTTTGCGCGCCGAAATTTGTCGTTGAGAAAATTTGTCGTAGACTCATCATTTGATTTATCGAGTTTGAATATGAAAGAATAAAGTTCAATTTCAAAGTATAGCAAATTGGTTTTAGTTTAGGTGCGAGAATAACTTGTAGCGCATTGTGTTAGAAAAATATTGAGCGAGATTGTTTAATTGAAGACTTGCGCAATAATACTAGGCATAACTTGACATGGGGTGTTACATGTTTAGCGAAAAAAATTCAGTCGCATTTTTATTATAAGGAAAAATGATGAATTTAATTTAAGGAATTAAATTCTTTCATAATATTTTGCTATAAAAAAAACACGGGGTGTTACAATATGATTAAAATCAAAATAATATGATTATATGATAATTATAAAGTTTATTATATGATAATAAAAATTGTGATGTAATTTATGAAATTATATTGAAATCAATTCTTTTTGCATATATTAATAATTTCGAAATATATATATATATACATGTCAAATTTTGTTAAATATGATTTAATAAAATAATTGTTTATATATATGTGTATAAAAATTTAATTTTGGCCGATTTTTTTTAGAAAAAAAAAAAAAAATTGTTTTTGTTTTTAAAATTTGGCCGAATTAAATTGAGTTAATTCGTTTAATTCATTTTTTTTCTTTTAATTTGAATTGTCAAATTGATTTTGTTTTAAAATGCCTTATTCTATTGTCATAAAATTGTTTATGATATGTGAGTGTATATGATGCCATTTATTTTAAAGTGGTTTAAAATAATCATTGAATTGATTCATTATATATGATATGTTGAATTAATTCTTATTTATCAATTTATGTATGACATGATTGATTTTTATGTTAATAGGTGAATTTTTATGAAATTTTCACTTAAACATATTTTTAGTAGGTGGTTTGTGTTTTTCATGCATTTGGATGTATGAAATTTTTGTTTTAGTTGATGAATGCGTTTATATTTGATTGCGTTTTATATCTAGTGTGGCCTAAGTTTCTTTTAATTGCATTTTCGTAATGATGAAAATGTGATTTTGGGATTTTCACATCTCCAACTTGTAATTTTCTTTTATCCTAGATTATTTGTAAATAGGATTTACAATGTAATAGCTAGTGGTACAAGAAGAGGAGATTGAAGGTTTGCCATTCCTTTTGGTGATCCAAAGACGGAGGTTTTGGAGCTTTGCTTTTGGAGTTAGGGTCCTTTCTTTCAAGGATTCCAATTTGTATTTTATAGGGTCCAATTTGATTGGATTCCGCCTTGTACTGTTTTTGATAGGCCACACTAGGTTTTATGTGCTTGTTTTATTTATGTTTTTCGTCATATTCCGCCTAAAATCAAACCACCTAAATAGATGAATATTGATTCATTCCCACGTGTTAGTTAAAATAGTTATAACATATGATGTTTTAACCTTTTAATTTAAACATATAATGTTCTAATAAGTCATCGTTCACTTAGACTCACCTATATTGTTCAATTAAATGAGTTTTTAATGGATGATGAGATCTCACTCTTAAACTATTAAAATTGAGATATAGTCTTTCTAAATCGAATCATTATGAATCCCTTGTTCGTCGGTGGGCATATAGGACCTGTTGTTAAATCCATGTGTACCCCTTCTACCTTGGGTAAGTAGTGGATGTCGATGTTAGTTGAACTCAACATTTGGTTTTCACTAAGATGTGGGAATCGAAATGGACTATTAATAAATTTGAGAAATTTATGAACCAAGAGTTTTTTAAAAGTTAAAAAATTAGTCAAATGGTTGACTTATCGATTAATTGAAATTTGAGTCTTGGAATCATTTATATAATTCTTGAGTGGGATCAATTGTATAAATGCTTTTAGTTTATTTACATGTTTTAAATAGACGCTTTAAATTTGGTGATTGCTTATGTTTGTTTTATCTTCTTATATTGTAGATATATTTGTTGCTATTTCTGCATTATTATGGCTGATAATACTGCTACCCTACTCTAGTGCCGTCTTGACTGGGGGGGCATGGTTACGTCCCCTCATGGACCATGTCTCCTACAACCAAAACTACCGTCTCAAGTCAGATGGTAGTAACTTCACCGAATGGGAGGCGGCATTAAAGAATGCTGCCATCGCAGACGGAAAATTGAAGTATCTCATGGAGCCAATTCCGGCTGAACCTACTGCTAGATCTGGAGCTCAACGAACTGCATACGATGAGTTTGTTAAAGAAGCGGGTGCGATTAAGAACGTACTCATATATGCAATGGATTCACATTTGCAACGTCGCTTCATTTCCCAAGGTGCAAATCGCATTTTCACCTCGCTGACTAATGAATTCTCGCAAGCTCAGAATTGTTAGGTATGATCTTGTTGTCGCTTCTTTGAAGCTAAGCTGCAAAGGGGCCAACCTGTTAGCGCCCACATGCTTAATATGATTGAGAATGTGGAGAAATTAGACGCTCTTGGTTGCAAGATTGAAGAGTCAATCATTGTTGATCGTATCCTACACTCTCTTCATGATGGATTCACTCAATTTAGGGTGAATTACAACATGAATGATATGAAGAAAAGTCTTCACGAACTTCATTCTCTGCTTGTGCAAGCTGAGAAAGATCTTAATTTGAGTGGGAGTCACAAGAAAGATATTCTTGTGATACAGTCTAAGGGAAAGGGAAAGGCACCTGCTGCCTCGAATGCTAAGCGACCTCATTTCAAGAAGAAAGGTCAACCTAAACCCAAGAGTGGTCCTGGGGAGTCAAGTCACTCAAAAGGCAAGAAGAGCAAAGAAAAGGAGGGAAAATGTCACCATTGCCAGCAGTCTGGGCATTGGAGAAGGAATTGTCCTAAGTACCTCGAGGACATAAAAGCTGGACGTGCGACAGCTCAAGGTATGTCATCTAGTGTTCACATGATAGAAATTAATCATGCGAGTTCCTCTGTTTGGGTATTTGATACTGGATGTGGTTCTCACATTTGTAATCACTTGCAGGGCCTCCGGGACGTAAGACGTCTGGCTAAAGGCGATGTTGATTTACGTGTTGGGAATGGAGCAAAGGTTGCTGCTGTTTCTGTAGGAACTTACATCTTGTTTTTACCTAGTGGTTTGGAACTTTGTTTGAATAATTGTTATTATGTTCCTAGTTTGTCAAAGAACATTATTTCCGATAACATGTTGGATGTTTATGGTTTTTCATTTATTATTAAGAACAATTGTTGTACTTTTTCTTTAAATGATGTTGTTTATGGTCAAGCGTTTTCCATGAATGGTATTTATGTTCTAGATCAAACGCAAGAAATATATCATGTGGATAATAAAAAGGCTAAATTAGGTGATAAAGATCAAACGTATTTATGGCATTGTCGAATGGGACACATAAATGAAAAACGAGTAAAGAAACTCATTAAGAATGGGATTATTTCACCATTTGGTTTTGAATCATTTGGTACTTGTGAATCATGTCTCATTGGAAAGATGACTCGTATATCCTTTAAAGGTATTGGAATGCGAGCCAGTGACTTACTAGGACTAATACATACCGATGTATGTGGACCAATGTCTGTCACAGCACGAGATGGCTATAGATATTTCATCACTTTTACTGATGATTTAAGTAGATATGGGTATGTCTATTTAATGAAACATAAAAGTGAATCTTTTGAGAAATTCAAGGAGTTTCAAAATAAGGTTGAGAACCAATTAGATAAAAAATAAAGGCATTACGATCAGATCGTGGTGGTGAATATTTATCTAATGAATTTGATCGACACCTAAAGGATTGTGGCATTGTATCACAATTAACTCCACCTGGAACACCACAATTGAATGGTGTGTCCGAACGGAGAAATCGGACCTTGTTAGACATGGTTCGCTCCATGATGAGTCACACGGTTTTACCAGATTCATTGTGGGGGTTTGCTCTAAATTCTGCTGCACTCATTCTAAACCGAAGTCCGACTAAAGCGGCAGACAAAACCCCATATGAGATGTGGAAAGGAAAAGTTCCTGATTTGTCTTTTATTCGGGTTTGGGGATGTGAGGCTTACGTTAAGTGGAGACCTGACGATAAGCTAGGCCCACGATCGGTCAAAACATACTTTGTGGGATATCCAAAAGGAATGTTTGGTCATTACTTTTATTCACCTACTGAACAACGAGTCTTTGTTGCAGCTAGTGCTAAATTCTTAGAGAAAGAGTTTATCACGAATAACCAAAGTAATAGGGTTTTTGAGTTGTCAGAAATCTCAGAACCAGACACTGCACATGTGATGGAGGAAGATATTCCTTCAACCTCCACGAACCTAGGAGGTCAAGTCGAGTCTCTTATCCTCCGGATCGATACATTGTTATCGTTGAAGAAGGAAATGGAGATGATTTATTACTTCTTGAAAGTAATGAACCGACTACCTACAAAGGTGCAATGACTAGTTCTGATTCGAAGCTATGGCTTGAAGCCATGCATTCCGAGATAGACTCCATGTACGAGAACGAAGTATGGGATCTGGTTGATTTGCCCGAAAAGGTGAGACCTCTTCAGTGCAAATGGATTTATAAGATAAAACATTCACTAGGTGGACAACCAGATATCTATAAAGCACGACTTGTTGCAAAAGGTTTCACCCAAGTGCAAGGTTTACACTACGATGATATCTTTGCACCTGTCGTCATGCTTCGATCTATCCGGATTATCTTAGCGATTGCTGCATTTCATGATTATGAAATATGGCAAATGGATGTGAAGACCGCCTTCTTAAATGGTTATTTAGACGAGGAATTGTACATGGTACAACCCGAAGGCTTCACAGATCCAAAATATCCTAAGAAAGTATGCAAACTTAAGCGTTCCATTTATGGACTTAAGCAAGCATCGAGGAGTTGGAATCATCGATTTGACCAAGTGATTAAACAATATGGTTTTAAACGATCAGTCGAGGAACCATGTTTATATGTCAAATCAAGTGGGAGCTATATTGTATTCCTAGTTTTGTATGTAGATGACATGCTATTAATAGGGAATCACATTCCTATGCTTTCTTCTGTAAAAGAATGGTTAAAGAATCATTTTCAGATGAAAGACTTAGGTGAGGCACAGAGAATACTCGGTATTCAAATCTATAGAGATAGATCCAAGAGAATGTTGGCGTTAAGTCAAGAATCTTATATAGATAAAATTCTTGAGAGGTTCAGTATGACGAACTCAAAAAGGGGTAATCTTCCGATGGTTCATGGGGTACATTTAAGTAAGACTCAATCACCTAAATCACCAGAAGAAGTAGAACGCATGAATCGAATTCCATACGCTTCGGCCGTAGGATCGATTATGTATGCTATGATGTGTACACGTCCAGACGTGGCATACGCACTTAGTATGACGAGTCGTTACCAAAAGGATCCAGGTGAAAGTCACTAGATTGCTGTTAAGAACATCCTTAAGTACTTGAGAAGAACTAAGGGTTGGATGTTAGTATATGGTGGAGACGAAGGGTTATGTGCAAAAGGTTTCACAGATGCTAGTTTCCAAACGGATAGAGATGATTCTAAGTCTCAATCCGGATTCGTTTTTACACTTAATGGTGCGGCAGTGAGTTGGAAAAGTTCCAAGCAATCAGTCACAGCAGATTCCACAACAGAATCTGAGTATATTGCAGCTTCCGAGGCAGCTAAAGAGGCAATATGGATGCGTCAGTTCTTACAAGGACTAATGGTAGTTCCTAGTGCGAATGACCCGATCACTGTTTATTGTGATAACAGTGGTGCCATATTCCAAGCTAAAGAGCCTAAATCTAGCAATAAGTCTAGACATGTGTTGCGGAAGGCTCATATGATACGAGATTACGTGGAGCAAAAGGAGATAGAGATTTGTAAGGTTGTCACGGATGACAACATAGCGGACCCTCTCACGAAGCCATTGTCATACAATAAACATGTTGAACATGTTGTATCAATGGGACTGAAGAGTGTTCCTGATTTTCATTAGTTTGTTTTTTTGGATAATGTATCTGTTAAAACTACTACTTTGTAATCATCAAAATTATTATTTTATATATCGTATTTCATGTGGGTTGTGTGACAATTTTGAACGCCACTGAGTGAACTGATTTACTTTATATATGTTTTGTCCATAATCACCAAAGTGAGCTGATAACTCTAGGTGATTACATTGTGGGTTGATAGATGGTAGGTTCAATAACCATAAGGACATGTGATGTCTGATCGAACACATATGCGAGGTATAGAGGATACAGCGTAGGACATAGTGACCACTTAAATGAAGTCCTAAATGTACAGACATTTTTGCCTGGTCGTGGATAGGACGTTCATTGTGTTCCTAGAGTCGATTCTTTTGACCGCCGATTGTTTCTTGAGATAAGAGGCGCTTGGGGTGACTTTGGTTTCTTTCTCGTGGTCGCACCGTAAAAGGAGGCCGAGTAGATTTTTTCTGGGTCATTTCATACTGTGCTTTAATCTGCAAGATTCGAGTCAAGGAAAATATCCAATCTTATCGTTTTTTTTTAATCTCAGGGCTACTCGAGGAGTAGTAACTGAAATGCATGGCCATGCTCGAATGTTGTGAATACATTTGTATATCAGTTAGTTGCTCTCTAGTCGAGGAAACCACTCTTGATACGATCACTTGATAGATACGACCTTGTGAAAGTGCGACTTTGCAAATATGTCTACCATTGAGTGGGAGATTTATATGGATATGAGAATCGTTAATCACACACGAGCACTTGTAGGACAAGTGGGAGATTGTTGGAGCTAGTGTCCTCCACAGTCAGTGTGATTAATTTATTAAATCTCTTACAGGATCACAAAGGATACTTGTATTTAAAATCAGCTGATTAACGTATATCGGTAACGGTTGGCTTGCTAGAAAGTTTGACGTTACTGTCATACAGATGGCGATAATCAGCTGGTCCTTATCGATCACACCTATAGGACGATTTTATGAAATGTAATGTGATTACATTGATGCCTTAATTATATCTAAACAGTTAGTAAATTGGAAATAAATTAGTGGGTGAGCTGAATTAAATGTTAATACAGCTGGATGAGCTAAATTAAGTGTTAATTCATGTGTGTATAATAGTTATGAGCTACATTCATATTATAAATATATTTGATATTTATAGTTAAAATGATGCTATAAGTTATGTTATTTAATCTATTGTATTATACGATAATCAATTAATTAAATACGTATTATACATATTTTTTTACATGTAATGTACATTTAAAATATACTAAAAAATATAATACACACAACACACACACACACTTCAATTGTGTCGTGTGATATGTATGTATGTATAATGTTTTTTAGTTTATTTGTTTAGTAGTAATGGGTAGTTAATAGTTGATTAACCACCACTCACCATTACTTCATAACCTCTCCCATTAACTCATGTAACTTCCCACTCATAACACATTATATACTAACTATTCTACTCATAAGATGAGAAGGAAAATAATTGGTGTTGTTGTGTGTGTGTGTCGTGTATATTGAGAGAAAAAGAGAGAGTTGTTCTCATATTTTTCACTCTTCATATTTCCATAAACACTTCATATATTAATCGTAATATATACATCGTTTTCTAGCATAAACTCAAGGCATTTCATATAACGTTATTTGGGTACGTTTTTAGGAGGTTCTTAGGCCTTCCATCGAAGTTTAGAAAGGTTATTTCTATTCTTTTGTAATTCATATTACTATCATTTTGTATAATCTTGGGCATGTTAATACGATTAACATTTTAGTAGCAATATCGTGTTTCATATTTCTACACTAACTATGCAAATGCATGCGACATATGGACTTGAAGACAGGCCCACGGTATGAGACTAGATCCAACTAGACATGGACTTGAAGTAATTAGCTCGTGTGTGGACCAAACAGTTCCTAAGGTTTATACAAAACTTCCAAATACCCTAGCATAGACGTTGTTGTGCCCTGACTCAAAACTAGAAATTGACATGCATGACTTGGGCCCAAGAGTAGGCCTAGGTGACCCAACTAGGTAAATCCTCTAACACTTTTAGATGGACTAGACTTACTATATACGGCTTTGATTCTAACTAGACTCGATTCGGTGCATTTCATGCTTACTCGCGTCTTGAAAAAGAAACTTATTTTTGAAGTTGAGGTTTGAAATGGGCAGCACTTCGACTACAAACGAGGCTTATTTGGTTCGAAATTTCAGTTCAACTTGGGCTAGATTTTACCTTTGAAAAAACTTCGTTTTGGTTGGAAAAAATTCTATTTCCAAATGGGTAGCATTTCAAAAGCGTTCGAGATTATTCTAATCCTAAACGTATCGCATTTCAGCTCAAAACTATTCTTTTTTCAAAAGACGTAGTGTTAAAAATCGTTCGGGATTAATCTAATCCTAAACGGGTAGCATTTCAGCTTGAAAGGATTTTTTCAAAAGAGTTAGTGTTGGGAATTGTTCGAGATTATTCTAATCTTAAACGGATAGCATTTCAGCTATAAAAGGATCTTTTTTCAAAAGAGTTAGTGTTAAGAACTGTTCGAGATTATTCTAATCTTAAATGGATAGCATTTCGACTTATAAAAAGATCTTTTTTCAAAAGATATATATATATATTTTTTTTTTAAAAAAAAAAAAAAAAAACAAAAAAGGTTTTAGGATTTTCTAATCCTAACGAGGAGCATTTCAGCTTAAAAAGGATCTTTTTTCAAAAGATAATTTTCTTTTAAAGAAAAAAAAAGTTTTGGGATTTTCTAATCCTAACGAGGAGCACTTCAACTTAGAAACGATCTTTTTTTCAAAAGAGCTAATATCGAAAATTATTTAAGATTGTTCTAATCCTAAACGAATAGCATTTCAGCTAAGAAAAGATCCTTTTTCAAAAGAGCTAATGTCGAAAATTGGTTAAGATTATTCTAACCCTAAAAGAATAGCATTTCAGCTTAGAAAAAAGATCTTTTTTTTTCAAAAGAGGCAATATCGAAAATTGTTTAAGATTATTCTAACCCTAAACGAAAAGCATTTCAGCTTAGAAAAGATCTTTTTTCAAAAGAGGCAATATCGAAAATTGTTTAAGATTATTCTAACCCTAAACGAAAAGCATTTCAGCTTAGAAAAGATCTTTTTTCAAAAGAGTTAGAATCGAAAATTATTTAAGATTATTCTAATCCTAATCGAATAACTTTTAGCTTGGAGGATATCTTTTTTCAAAAGAGCTAACATTGGAAAAAAATGTTTAAGATTATTCTAACCCTAAACGAATAACTTTTTAGCTTGGAGGAGACCTTTTTTAAAAAGAGCTAAAATTCAGAAAATTATTTAAGATTATTCTAATCCTAAACGAATAGCCTTTCAGCTAGGAAGAGATTTTTTTTTTCAAAAAGAACTAAAATCGAAAATAATATAAGATTATTCTAATCCTAAGAGGATGGCATTTCAGCCAAGAAAAGATCTTTTTTCAAAAGAGCTAATATTCAGAAAATATCTAAGATTATTCTAATTTTAGAAGGAAAGCGTTTCAGCTTAAACAAAAATCTTTTTTTTTTTCGAAAGAGATAGTGTTGGAAAATATTTAAGATTATTCTAATCCTAAAAAGACAGCATTTCAGCTAGGAATGAATCTTTTTTCAAAAGAGCTAATATCGGAAATCTTTTAAGATTATTCTAATCTTAAATGAATAGCATTTCAGCTAGGAATGGATCTTTTTTCAAAAGAGCTAAAATCGAAAATCTTTTAAGATTATTCTGATCCTAAAAGAATAGCATTTCTGCTAGGAAAAGATTTTTTTTTCAAAAGAGCTAAAATTGAAAATAATTTAAGATTATTCTAATCCTAAAAGAAAAGCGTTTCTGCTAGGAAAAGATCTTTTTTCAAAAGAGCTAAAATCGGAAATAATTTAAGATTATTCTAATCCTAAAAGGAAAGCGTTTCAGCTTGGACAAAAATCTTTGTTTTTTCGGAAAAGAAAGTGTTGGAAAATATTTAAGATTATTCTAATCCTAAAAAGACAGCATTTCAGCTTAAGGAATGATTTTTTTAGAAGGAAAGCATTTCAGCTTAAGTCAAAAAATCGTTTCAAAAGAGATAGTGAAGATTATTCTAATCCTAAAAGACAGCGTTTCAGCTAAAAGAAAAGATTTTTGGAAAATATTCGATTGAAAAGATGACAATTTTGACTAAAAAAAGGATTAAAACAAGGCTTTGGAATTCACAGAGCAATTAGTCACACGTCGTTCAAGGATGCAATGCATGAGCTAGACTATTCTAAGTCTCGAAAAGGGTCCATGCCAATGATTCCACGTTGTTAGGGAACTTACACCCCCACCATAAGTCAGGAACGAAAGGTGAGCAGCAGTTGCTAACCTCGGCGGAACCACCTTGGTATTTAAACCAGACACAGTGAACGTCATTTCCCTACTTTGAGATCGACCCAAAGGGAGAAATGGTTCGAATCCTAACAATATGATGCATAAATAACATAAAAAAAAGGGTACTCTAAATAGCCATCGTTTTACTTTTCAAGTTTCACTGTCCCCAGCGGAGTCGCCAAATTGTGGACAAGGGATTTTGATCCACGCGATGTTTTATTTCAAAAACATTTTTTATTCGAAAAGAGTCGCCACTAAATTTTTAGGTGGAATTTAGAAATCAATTTTAGAGAAAATGAGTTCGTGTGAGTTTACGTGTTAGGAAGTTTAAAAGAATTTCATTAATTTAACGCCTAACCCCGCCCGTCGTAAAGACGGTCTCTACTAAGTAAAACCATGGCTATTACGAGTACACATGCGGATATGCAAACAATATTTTAACCCTAAATAAAATACATCCATTCTATGTCGTTTAATGCACACAAAAATTCGTCGAAGTTATTTAACATGTGGGTTCATTTACTATTCTAGCAAACAAAGAAGAGAAGCAGAAATACTTACCGACAGCATAAGATAGATTAACAAACGTTAGCGGCAGACGAATAAAAAAAGAACAAGAATGACTAAAACGTGGATAAGCATGGTTGATTGGCATAAATATTGCACATGAGTATAATGGATTAACAAACAAAGCACAAGCTAAGGCAATAAACTAAGTGCCACTAAATAAAACGTGCAGATATATGCAAAAGACGTAGAGGCGACTAACAATTAATTAATAAGCGTACAAAGGGGCGGACATAAACACATAACATGACCAAGCAAGCACGACACATGAAATTCTGAACTATACAAACCCATACACCGACGAATTACACGATTAAAGATCGATCAAACAAAACAGGAAAGACAACAAACAGAGCCGTGTACGACTCTTACATGTTCGACAAGACGTGCTACGGAACCAAAACTAAACGACAGGGCAAAGTCATTGAGAGCTAAATTATCATACAATCGTGAGTTGCAAATCTGAAAATAACGTGAAAGACCAAATTATACAAATCAACACAACTCAATACTTTAATAGACGAAGTAGGACCAGCAAACAACAGAACCACGCAATACATGACTTTACACGATCAACGACACACAAACGTGAAACGAAGAAATAAAATCACGACACTATCTGGACACACAAACGTGAATTACAGACCCCAAAAAAAGGATAGATCAAGTTTAAGACCAACGACATAATTAACATGAATCAGACCTAACTACGTAATAAACTATCGAGCTAAACAGAATTAATCTAACGGAGAATTTTCGAGCCATACTACGTAAGGAAACTGAACACACATATTAGGTGAATAAGAGGCACGACATACTCATACATACGCATCAAAATCATACTAAAGATATAAGCCTAAAACAAACGATAAACAATAACAACGATGATAAGCAACAGCGCGACAGAAAGTGATAAAAAACGACAGAGGGCTATAAAACAAATAAAAAAACAATTTAACAACGTAAAAAAAAGGAATTTTTGCACCCTCAACTTACATGTATCGTTGACCAAATCTCCGAGTCGTAATCGATTGCTAGATTTTATCCCAAGGGGCCGTCGTCGACGAAAACCAATTGTAAAAACCGTAACTTTGAGTAAAACTGACAGCAATTTTCAAAAGCTTGTAACTTCTTCGTTTCTCAACGAAATTTCGAACCGAAAGATGTTTTAGAATCGTGGTAAAGTGAACTTTGAGATTTGGTAAACAAATCAGAGTGAATATAGTGTTTTCAACACGAGAAACGGGGATGAAGAGGTGATAGCTGAATGAGAACAGAAAGTGATGCTCTGTTTTCGTGCAGCTATCTCGACTTCTTTGAGGGTTTTCTGGGAGCTTTTTTGTGACTCAAGGCTGTGTGTGTATGCTGTATATTTCCTCCTCTTGAATTCTTATGATCGGTGTGTATATATAGAGTCGAAAAAGTAGGGTTTTTGAAGGGAAAGAGCAGCTCCTCCCTTTTCTTCGAGAGCTGCTGTTCCAAGCTCGTCTTAGGGTTTCGGAGGGGTTTTCTTGAGGGTTAAGCAAAGGTAAATGGAGCATGTGGATCAGGTGTAGGGTTTTTGTTGTGGGTACGGGTTTGGTGACCAAACGAGCCGAGTTTTGGTGCAATTGGGCCGCCCAAAGCAGAGCAGGATGGGGGCCTGGCTGCTGTTAGGCAGGCTTTACGGTCTGATTATTCGAAGGAAAGGAAGGGTAGTAAGGGTAGGATAGTTAGGAATCGGGTTTGGGCTAAATAAAGGCTAATTTTGGGGCTAACGAGCTGTTGTGTATCAGCTCTGCTTTGGGCTTCTTTTAGGCTGGTTGGGGTGGGTTTAGGATGTGGTTTCAGGCTGGGTTCAAGCTTTGGTATGTGGGGAAGGAAATGGGAGAAAAGGGCCTCGAAATTCGTGTTGAAACGGGCTCAAAATCGCTCTTAAAAGTGGGCTTAAAACGAGCTTAAAACTTGCTGTTAAGAAAACGAATTTGGCGAATAAACTGTTTTAAAAGCACGAGAAACGACTTTTCAAGTCAAATATCAAATTTATAAAAGCGATTTTTCAAATCGAGTTACTTAAAATGATTTTTCAAATCGAAATATTTTATTTTCAATAAAAAACTTGAGGCAAATAAATTTTGACAGAAAACATTTACCTTGTTAAAATAATAACTTAAATGTCATTTAAATTAATAAAACATTATGTCGACAGCGTCCGGCTTACATCGTAAAACGAACTCAATTAAATGACACGAAACACATGTTGTCCTATCATCATTGGGTATTTGTCGGGTTTTCTATAAATTTCCATATCGACAGATACGGGTATCTACACGGGGATAAAAACAAGCCAGGAAACCGCATAGCCTTATGCGGTTGCCACCCCAAACCGCATAAGACTATGCGGTTTGAAGGTGTGTTTTTTTGTGTAGTTTCTTAGTTCCGGTTTGATTATATCTCAAAAAGATTTAGTATTATCCTTGCTTGCA
This sequence comes from Dianthus caryophyllus, assembly GCA_023091065.1. NCBI lineage: Eukaryota > Viridiplantae > Streptophyta > Magnoliopsida > Caryophyllales > Caryophyllaceae > Dianthus > Dianthus caryophyllus. Next base: position 23,776,968 of record CM041527.1, read on the forward strand.
CGTCAAGGAAAAGGCCTGGGATATTTCTAAGATATTTTGATGTTCAGGGCTTTGGAGTGCGGGCCAAAGGCTGGGTTTGGGCTCGGTTTCGGGCCCGAGACCCGGAAAAATTAAAAGGGTGTATTTGCATGGATTTTGTGAAATAAGGTAAGACGTGAGGTTGTATTTTGTGTAAGAGGAGGCTAAAGGGAAGATCTAGCCGCCGGGCCTAAATTTAGGGATTTAGGAGTGCTGAATTAGACCTTGTTAATGTAAAAGGGCTAATTGTAGTGCAAATGCGAAGCTCATGCCAAATGAAGCAGGACAAGGACCTAGCTAGACTCCAAATGGACAAAATGAACGTTATTTAAAGCGATGTAAAGCGACCTTAATCGTTTTAACATTTCAAACGACTCAAAATGAATTCGACATTAGTTAGAACCGTTTAAGTCAACGTTAAAGCATGCGTAATAAAAGTCCGTGTTACATCACAGGGTTTTGTTTGGGAGGGTACGGATATGGGTATCCACAGAGCCCCCAGTTTGACTGAGCTCGGACTAGAGCGTTAGTCAAACTCCACGACCATATCCTACCATTACTGATCCGTCCAATCAACGGGCGAAGCATGTGTCCATGGGTGAGACGAGGACTTCGAACCGGGCTAAACGGGGAGGGGCGTACATGTTTAAGGACGTGACGGTCCATGCATGCTATAAGGGCCTGCCGGCCTGCTGGATGTCTTCGTTATGCTTGTAATGCTGCTGCGTAGTGCCGTTGTTGTTGCCTTTGTATAGTCGAATGCTTGGTGCTGCTGCTTGTAATGTCTTCATGTTGCATGTGTTGAAATGTAAAAGGGGCTAAAGTACAGGGGTGCATGTGCTTGTAAGATGTTTGGGTATGCGTGAGGTGTATAATTGAGTAGGGGCGTTCATGTAGGTGTAGGTCTCGTGAAAGTGCGTCCGTGTAATGCTTGTGTTTGAATGTATTTCGTGAAATACTTGTGCTTGAACTCGCCGAGGAGCGTCTATGTAGAGTGAAATGCTTGGAGTTAGGTGTATATTGCAGAGTGCTTGTGCTTGGGCTCGCCGAGGAGTGTCTATGTAGTCGTAATTGCATGTGATTGCCTTCCGTTGAGGAGAAAATGATGTAATGCTCGTGAAGAGCGTTAGGTATACGCTACATGCCGTACATTAAATGCTTAATAAACGCGTATGGCGGACTGTAGGTGACGCCTTAACCCAAGCACGGGATGTACTTGGAGTTGCATTTGAGCTAGGAATGCAAAAGTAGGCGTAAAACGAGAAAAACCGAAGAAAAACCACAGGCTGAAACCGCATAACCTTATGCGGTTCGTGGTGCAAACCGCATAAGGCTATGCGGTTTGCCTTAGTGGCTGAAGACCTGTATAAAAGCTCGAGCAAGGCTGTGAGTTACTCATTATACTTCATTTCGGTTTTCATACTCTAAAAACACCATTTTTCGATTTCTCAACCGATTTTGCTCATTTTTCTTGCGTTGCCTTGCTATGGAATCAGGTAATGCTCCATTTTAACTTGCTTTTGCGTTATTTGTCGTTGTAATTAGCTAGTTTTGCCTTGAAATGTTGAAAAGACGGGTTTTGAATGAAAACCCGATTTTTGCTTGAAATTTGCCGTTTGAATGCTTGAAATTGACGTCATTGTGTTGCATTATGCCATGTGAACGTGTATGTGTGAATTGATTGTGATTTGGACCGTCTTTGTGTGAAAAACGTCCAAATTAGGTTTCCGACCCGAAAACGAACGCGGATTTTTCGACCCGGAATTTCAATTAAACTTCGGTGTAGGATGCCCATAGTGTGTATAGCATGCCCATAGCGTTTGTTTTGCGAAAATGTCGAGCTAAGGCTTTCAAATCGCCGTCTTAAGTCGTAGTTATACGGAGTAATTAAGGCGAATTGGGGGTTTTTGATCGGGGTGACCAAAATGCAATTGCTTGTAATGGTTTGTTGTTGGGGACTATTATGGCGCGTAGAAACCATAAAGTTGTAATTTTGAGGTGTAGAGAACGGTTTTCGGCTTAATTGTGAATTAGGCCTAAAAATGCTCTGTAGGGCGTATAGTGCAATGTGTTAAGGGATGTATATGTATTATGTGCGTATTATTTGTGTGTATTTGTGTATGTGTATGCCAAGTTTGTATGCTTGCATGTGTTATAGCTGTATGTATTGGCCGTGTTGTTTTGCAGGAGAGGGTTCTGGTCGTGTTACGAGATCAAAATCTCGTAAGAGTACTAGCTCGAGGACTGAGGGAGCCTCTAGTTCGAGTAGTTTGAGGCGTTCGCGTAGTGAGAGGGATGCTGACCCTCGGGACTTGCCCACGAGGCGTGGCCAGTCACGAGGTAGGGGTCAGGGCCGTGCGAGGCGTGACCCTGTGCCTGATCCTGAGGAGGAGGAGGATGCGCTTGCTCTGGTAGACGAGATAGAGGCTGGAATGGATGTTGAGGAGGAGGTCGAGGAGGCCGAGGAGGCTGCGCCTAGGGCGAGTAGTTCTAGGCCGCGAAAGTCTCGTGCGAACAGGGCGTTCGCCAAGGGCTGGGATGGCCATGACCTTCTACTAGCTCCGGAGAGACACGTTTCCTATTGGGCGACGATGGGTTGGCGGAAAGGTCCGATGAGGACTTTCTCGGGCGTCTCGTCCGTGATGTATGCTTTTGAGAAGAAGCTTTGCAGGGTGCATGGCTTCGGGTCTTCTTGTGATGCTTTGGTCCTCTAGTTGAGCACCTGGAGGCGATCATGAGGTCGGCCGACGGCTAACCCGACGCCGATCGTGGCCTTCCTTGACAGGTATTGGGATACCACGACGACATTTCACATGCCCGGTTTTGAGGCCGGCATTACTTTGTCAGGGTACGCGGTCATGACGGGGCTTCCGTTCGGGGACCGTGATATGAGTTTTGGGTTTGCGCTGTCCATTGAGGACGAGGTAGTGACTACCGCGATTGGCGGTGGTTTGGAGGTGGAGTATGAGGGTAACCCACCTTATGTGATCAAGACTAGCTTCATCTTGGAGTACTTTGAGGGGAAGACCGAGCGAGGCCCCTCCGAGTGGACTGACGAGCAGAACGCTCGTTTGTGGTTGTGGTGGTTCGTTAGCGCCGTGTACTTCGGCGATAAAGGTGAGAGGGCGACGACGTCGGTCCTGATGCATCTCGTAGATTGGGGTGCGATCGGGACACTTGACTGGGTGTCGCCATCCTTGGGCTTATGCCTTCGATTCTGCATGGACGCGGTGAGGCCGCGGGTCATGAACGGAGGATCGAGACTGTCCTTAGTCTCGCCTGGGTTTGTGATGGAGGTATGTATTGATTTTGTTTTTGTTTTAGATGCACTGTTATTCGTCTTTGTTGTCTTGTAATGTGTTTTTGTATGTGCAGTCGTGGATCTTGATCAACTTCCTTTTCTGCTGCGCCTCGCATCTTTGTGACGGTCCATGGTGTATCCGGCGGTGCGTACTTGGGGCACGTGTAACCGTGCGGCTTTTGACTGGTCGTATGACGAGGTTCGGGTGTGTCTGAACCAGATGCAGTTTGATCAGGTTTGTGTTTGAACCATTTTAAATAGAGTGTACTTAAAATGATTGTATTTATGAGTGTTTGTTCTTGTTTGTAGTTCGTGCCGTTCCCGTGGGGCCAGTATGCGGGCATTCCTAAAGGCATCGGGGCGCGGTTTGCATTGCGTGACACCCAGCGTCTGTACTTGGCGACGCCGTATGGGCTGGTTTGGTACCTTGGAGAGCGTTTGGTCTTTCAGGCAGGGTGGCCAGTTCCAGTGGTGCCTAGGGACCCGCCGAGGGTCCTTTTCGAGCGAGGGGTTTCCGCTCAGGATCGGATGGCGTTGTACGGGGAAGGAGAGTCGGTGAGTCTTCTCTGTCCTGGGGAAGATTATGGCCAATTTGCTCAGTCTCGGCTTGCTTGTGGGCCGATTGAGGTATGGTCGCTTCTTTTGAGGGTGCGTAAGGTAATTTTTGCGAAAAATTTCCCTGACGTGTACTGACGTGTGCTTTTTGTAGTTGTTTGATCCCGAGATGGCGGAGCAGCCTGGCGACTTTCCTACCACCGTTGAGTATGACGAGTCGGGTGTCCGTCGTACCTTCACTTTGCCGACGTACTTGCCGGTGACTACCGACGCGGGTATGGACAGCTGGACGGGTAAGGTGAAGAAGGTATGTATCTATGTCTTTGTATATGTGTGTGAGCCCCCAGTTTGATCGAGGTATGAGTTATAGCGATGATCAAACTTGTGAGAGTCGTGTTTTTGTGTTACCCCCTCGAGTTTGACTTAATTTAAGTGAAATTAAGGCAAAGTGGGGTGGACTGCTTTTGTTTTGAAATTTCCCCCCGAAGTTTGACTTAATTTGAGTGAAATTAAGGCAAAATGGAGAAAATGCGCTTAGTTTTTGAAATTTCCCCCTAAGTTTGGCTTAATTTGAGTGAAATTAAGGCAAAATGGAGAAGAACGTGACATGTTTATGTGTTGTGTATCGCAGGTGGCTAAGGAGGCGCATAAGAAGCTATGGCGGATAGCGAACAGGTGGAGGATGGCTTGAGGTGGCGAGCAGACTCGGTTGTGTCAGTCGAGGTGAGGCGGCTCGGTCGACGTGAGTTTGACGAGTATCGTCGTCGTCACCTGAGTGAACTTGTGTAATAAAGATTGTATGAACCTTTGTGTGCATGTCGTTGTAGCTTGAACTTGAACTTGATTGTCGTAGTGAACCTGTTTGGTAATTAAGCGTGTTTGAAAAATGAGATGATTCCCGAGTGGGATGCTTTGATGTCGAATTAGATTGTGAAAATGTTTTTGCAAAAAGTTCATTTTAAATGCGAAATGAGCTTGCATGAATGTCGAAAATGTTATGTTTTGACTCGTGGTAGGAATCGTGGTTGCTAAAGCGAGATGTAATGTTGCTGCGTGGGGAACGACAAAAGAATGTCGTAGCCTATTGTAGATTGTAGTGTTTAGGAAAGACGAAATTAGGAAAGTTGCGAGAAAACCCGCCCCTCGAACCGCATGGCCTTATGCGGTTTAGGGGTCAAACCGCATAGGCTTATGCGGTTTGGGGTGCAAACCGCATAGGGCTATGCGGTTTGGTGGATTGGCTGGTAACGCTGTGTTTCCATATTTCGTATTATGTTTTCGTATATAAGGAGGGGGGGTGCGTGCCATATTCTTCATTCATAATCACTTCTTTTCTTTTCTTTTCTTTTAGTACAAGTTTTTGCTCTCATAAATAATTTAGGCATATTTACAAAAGTTTTTTTTTGTATCCAAGAAAATGGTTGAGCATTTTGATGCTCTTTTGAAGAGGTGGACTTCCTCACTAAGTCCGGCGATGAAGAAGGCGGTGTATGATGATGGTGCGGGTGTTTTCATTGGCTTTCACCAAATGAAAGTCGATCTAGACTTCCTGGATGCGTGCTTAGATTATTGGGATCCTAGCTTTCACGTGTTTAGGTTTCCCGGGGGAGAGGTGTGTCCTTTGATGGAGGAGTTTGCGGCCATTGCGGGGTGGTCGAAGCGGACCACTCCGGTGGTTGTGCGGAGTGAGCTTTGCTACAACGGGATGTTGCGAAACTTCCTTGGGATGTCAAATGCTCATGCTGCAGGTTTGTTTGAAGGAGGTAAGGTGAATATGCTTCTATTGTGTCAACGGTACATGAATAAGGTAGACACTAGTATTTCGGACCGTTCTAGGCGGAGGGCCCTTGCTTTTTGTTTGGTTCATCGCTATGCTTTTGCGGGGTCCATGCCAGATGGGGTGTTCGGGAACGCGAGGTATGCTCGCGTTGTCGAAGAGATGGAAAGGGGATATGATCCTTCTGCCTTGATTCTAGCGGAGACCATACTGGGCTTAGGCGGCCAGATTATGCTAACAAATGCGAGCTCGCAGGGGTTGCGCTAGGATTCTCAACATTTGGCTCATGGAGAGGCTGAGTGTTTATAAAGCTCTTCCCCTTGGTGGTGTCTTCAAGGCTGCGGCGACGACGTCGCGAAAGATGGAGTGGGCTAACCCTCGGGAGCGTTCGCTAAACTACTTCCGGGGGTTCGTGAAGGAGAGAACCATTCGTTGGTATGTGTCATGGTGGCATATTACGGCGATTACGGCGCCGTCTGTTGCGAATGCGGCTCGCGGGTTGATGTTGTGCGGGTTTGAACGAGGGGTGTGGATTCATCCTCTTCGGTTGAAGAGGCAAATCGGGCTTGCTCAGACCATCCCTGAGCAGGATACTCAGGTTGGAGGGGTTGTTGTCCTAAACAACCAGATGATTGATGCTTGGATCCGAGGATGGTCGGACCGTGTTACTTGGGTTGTTCCGGAGCATATAGAGTCTACTTGTGTTACAAACTTCTACACGCGGTGGTATCGTTCCAATGATCCTCAGGAACGGGAGAATCAGAGGAGGAGAGAGAAGAGTGGGCCAAGGCCCTCCTTGGCGTATGAGGTGGTACGCGATAGCAGGGACTATGGTGATCTTTGCGATGTTAGTGTGGATGTGTCTACTTCGAGGCCTGCGCGGGAAAGGCTTGGAGCAAGGGTGATCGTTAGAGATCGTCTAGGGTCAAGGATCGAGGAGCCCCCAGTCGAGCGGGACGAGGATCCGATCGAGCCCCAAGGATTTGAGAGGACTGCTCCCGTGATCAGTTCGAAGACTGTGGCGGATCGACCTCTTGAAGATGAAGAGGCTAATCCGAAGCGACAGAAGATGGCTTAGTTTGTTTTGCTTTGTTTAGAAAGTTTTCTTTATTCAAATACATGTTCTAGATTCGAAAAAAGGGTTAAGGAGGCTTGTTCCTAACTCATTTCTAAATTGCGAAAAATTCTAAATAAAGTAATAAAATAGAATTAATTTGCTTTTGCCTTGTCTCGTTGCTTTCTTTTGTTTTGTTTTGAAATGTTCTCGACCTTTTTAAGCTTTGAACATCCGTATTTTGTCTTAAATCCTCGACCTTTTTAAGCTTTGGATATGTTGTTTGGCTTGTTTGCTCTTAAGTCCTCGACCTTTTTAAGCTTCGGACTTGGAATTTTTTTTTTTTTTTTTGACTGTGCTCTCGACCTTTTTAAGCTTTGAGCGTGTCTTTTTGTGAGTGCATCGCCCTTGACCTTTTTAAGCTTTGGGCTTGCGTGCTAGGAAGTTCGGTTGTGCTTTTGACAAGCTGCCTACGTATCCGCGTCTTACGGAATCAAACCGGCGTAGTTCGTGGGATTCGGTTGAGCTCTTTGCAAAGCTGCCTACGTATCCACAGTGCGTGGAATCAAACCGAGCGTAGTTCACCCATGCGAGAGTGAGTTTTGTTTTTTTTGAAATACATTGCAAATTTGTTTGTGTTTAGGGGTAGTATTTCTTGAGTTGATCAAGATTTGTTGGCAATCGGAAGTCCTGGCCGTCAAGGTCAGTTAACTTCACGGCTCCTCCAGGGAGGATTTCTTGACCAAGTACGGTCCGGCCCAATTGGGTTTGAATTTTCCTCTTGGGTCGACTTGTAGTGGTGCTCGGACTGATTTGAGTACTAGGTCACCCACTTTGATATTTCGTGGCTTGACCCGTTTGTTGTAGGCGCGTTGTAAGCGAGATTGGTACGTTCGGACTGTACTTAGTGAATGTAACCGTCTTTCGTCTAAAAGGATGAGTTGCTCATATCGTTCGCGTGCCCATTCGGCTTCAGGAATGTCTGCTTCCATGAGAATTCGAAGGGATTGCATTTCGATTTCTACGGGTTGAACGGCTTCCATCCCGTAGGTTAAGAAGTAGGGTGTCATGCCAGTGGGTGTGCGGATGGTGGTGCGATATCCCCATAATGCGAATGAGATTTTGTTGGGCCAGTCGTGGCAGGTGTCGATCATCTTTTTAAAGATTGATACGACGGTTTTGTTTGCTACCTCGACCGCGCCGTTAGTTTGTGGTCAATAGGGTGATGATTTATGTCGTTGTATCTTGTATTTAAGGAGGAGCGGTTCGACTTCTCCTTGGAAGTGTGTGCCTTGGTCGCTGATAAACTCGTGGGGTATGCCGTAGCGACAAATGATGTTGTTTTGTATGAATTTCGCAACTTCTTTTGTGCCTAGCCTACGGTATGATGCGGCTTCGACCCATTTGGTGAAATAGTCGATGGCCACGAGGATGAAGCAGTGTCCTCCTGCTCCTACGGGTTGAACTTTGCCGATGACGTCGATTCCCCAACTTGAGAATGGCCACGGCGAGGTTAAGCTGTATAGTGCTGAAGGGGGTATGTGTTGCACATTTGCGAAAATTTGGCAATTATGGCAATGTTTGACATATTTTGCGCAATCGGCTTCCATGGTGGTCCAGTACCATCCTAGCCTTATGATTTGTTTGCACATGGCTCGTGCGTTCATGTGTGGTCCGCACTCGCCATCGTGTACTTGGGACATGATTTCGTGTCCCTTTTTGTGGTCGACGCACAAGAGTAGTGTGCCTTGAGGCGTCTTTTTGAGTTGCTTGCCCATTTCCATCACGAATTCTGATGATAATAGGCGTAGGGCTCTTTTGGCTCGTTTGTCAATGTTTGGTGGGTATTCGCCGTTTGTTTTGTAGTTGATGATTGCTTGGTACCAAGGGTCGGTTTGTTCTTCCTCGGCTTCAATGTCACAGATGTAGGCGGGTTCGTTCCGTCGTTCCACGACGATGGGTAGTGTTTCCATCCCCGGGGGTATGTTGATTAGTGACGCGAGCTTGGATAACGCGTCGGCGAATTGATTTTCTTCGCGAGGGAGGTGTATGAATTCTACGTGATAGAATTCGTTTATGAGTTCCAGTATTTTGTTTTGGTATAGTGCTAGGTTTTTGTTGAGTATCTTCAATGCTCCGGATACTTGGTTGATTATGAGGGAGGAGTCCCCATAGACTCTTATATTGCGGGCGTTGAGTACAAGCGCTGCTTGGAGACCGTGCAAGCACGCCGTGATTCTCGGCGTTGTTTGTTACGTCAAAATCCAGTTTGATGGGTAAGGGGGTGTGTTCGCCATTCGGGGATATGAGAAGTATTCCTACTCCACATCCTCGATAGTTGGAGGAGCCGTCGAAGTATAACTCCCATTGTTCTTGGTTGATATTGTAAATCCCATCGTCTGGAAGGGATGTCGTGTCGATGATTGGCTCTTCGTTGATTGCATTTTCGCCAGAAATCGAGATCTGCTCGTCCCTTGATTGCTTTGAGAGTGCGTGCCAAGGTCGGTCGGCTAGGAGCAATGTCCATCCGCCATTAAATGCATTAAGCCGCAGGTTTCTCAAAAAGGTACTTTACGGGGTCCATTTTTGAGTAGACCTTCGTTTGGTGTGCTAGCATGTAGTGACGGAGTTTTTTGGATGACCATACCAATGCTAGACAGCTCTTCTCGACGGGTGAATATCGAGTTTCGTAATCGAGAAATTTCTTGCTTATGTAATAGATTGCGTGTTCTTTGCCGTTTATCTCTTGAGCGAGCATGGCGCCCATGGCGGTAGGGGTTGTTGTGAGGTAAAAGGATAGTGGTAAATCCTTTTGGGGTGGTCGTAGAACTGGCGGGTTGGTTATTAGTAATTCTTTGACCTTGTCAAATGCCTTTTGACATTCTTCGTCCTATTCAACGTGGTCGGTTTTCTTGAGTTTCTTGAAAACTGGTTCACATATCATGGTGAGTTTGCTAATGAAGCGCGAGATGTATTGGATTTGGCCCAAGAAACTTCGAATTTCGTCGAGATTCTTCGGGGGTTGCATTTCTAGGATTGCTTTGACTTTCGAGGGGTCGACCTCGATGCCTCTTGGAGTGAAACTAAGTGGGTCAAGTTTCACTCAAAGGATGAACAAGAATCAAACTTTGAACACTTGAAATATACTCGGCCAAAATATGTTTTTGTGAGACAATTTTTCTGATTTTTGTATGTAAATGAAAGAACATAAAGATAGTCACTAAATCTACACACAAAGTAATAGATTTAGGGTTTGATTAGTTTAAGCACAAAGCCACTAAACTAATCTTTCACTAACTCACACACAAAGTAATGAGAAAAATGAGAGCACTCAAGTTTTTAGGGTTCAACCTTATATTCAATCAAATCTGAAAAAATTACAATGTTGAGTGGAGGTACTTATAATACCCTTGCTTACATCTACACCCTACAATTCAAACTTAATCTAAGGGTCCTAAGAGGCCCTCAAATCAGCCGAAAATGGTCTTGGTCTCCTTGACCTTACAATTTTGAAAATAAAACAAACAAAACATAAAGTAGACAATGACACTTGAACCCATCCTATCCATGCACTTTAGGTAGCATCCAAGGGTCAAGAATTGGTCTTGGAGAGGCATGTGGGACGGTCCATGTGAGCAAATACAAGGGATTATATTGTCTCTTATACTAAAACATAAAGTAAAAAGTAGAGAAAGCGACATGTATGAAAATGACATAAAGCATAAAAACAATGTGATGATCTTTGGTGACTTGATTAGGCCGGCCCCTTGACCTCCATGAGCTAGCTTGATGAACCATGTGAGCCCATTTATTGGAGGGTTGACTCACATGGGTGTACCTTAATTGACCACATTTCAAAAATAGCATAATCTTGACTTTTTGTTGCTCTCCAACTTTGACTTCCTCTTGACTTTGCTTGATCACTAAGGTTGGCTTGATTGGACCATAGAATTGACTTTACTTAGCCCTTAGTGACCCCCCTTGACCCATGGCCTAGGCTTGGGTTTGAGCCCATGGCCCTAACCCATGGTCTCCCTCGACTTCTCCCTTGACCGCTTTGACCATTTTTGGTCCATTCTCCTCTCCTTGGAAAGGACTTGTCCTCAAGTCCTTGGAGATCCTCTTGCTTCCTCCCTTGCTCGATTTCATGCTTGATTCTCGGCTCATCCTTTGCTCGATCTTGGCTTTCACGGTTTTGGTCTTCCATGGGCACCACCTAGCTAGAGTTTGTAGAAATGGTTGGACCCCTTTGCCTTGGCTCGAAGAATTGATCATGTTTTCCTCCTTGGTCACGGTTTGCTTGACCACACACTCTTCCTCGAGCATTTCTTTGAGCCCACGACTCATAACCATGCCATCCATCCATTCTTGCTCATGATCGAGCCCATCAATTATTCTCCATCTTAAAGACCCGCTTGATCTTTCCTTGCCATCGATTTTTGCCCTCTCATTGTTCACATTGGTTGTTTCATGGTTGATTGATGTATCTCCTTCTTGTTGCTCCTCTCCTAGAACCCTCCTTATCATGCTAGAGCTTCCCTCACATTCCAAGTTCATCTCTCCCTCTTGCCCTCCACTACTCGGTGTAAGGCCTTTCAAGCCTTCTTGGTCAATCAATTTCGGCCCCAACTCCATCTCCATGCTAGGGTTTGGCTCAATGAAGGATTCAAACAAGCACGCATTGGATTTGCATCCCATCATTGGTGGTAGGGGAGCTAAGACAATAAGCTTTTCACCATACTTGAATGAGTAGGTGTTGTCTCTTCCATGGTGGGAAGAATTCTTTTCATACTCCCAAGGCCTACCAAGCAACACATGACATGCATCCATGTCCAACACTTCACACACAATTTCATCTTTATAGTCTTGTCCAATCGAGAACGAGACTTTGCATTGCTTATCGACTTTTACCTCGGCTCCTTGATTAAGCCACCTTAGCTTGTAAGGATGAGGATGCTTCAAAGTAGGCAAGGCAAGCTTATCAATGAGGGTTTTAGAAGCAACATTAACACAACTTCCCCCATCGATAATGAGATTACACACTCTCCCCATGATGGTACACTTGGTTCGAAATAGTTGGTGTCTTTGATCCATGCTTTCACTTGAATCTTGAGTGTGCATTACTCGCCAAGTAACCAAGCTCAACCCCGAGTCCGGGGGAACAATTGTCTCGGCCACCTTCACATCCTCAACTCCCTCGTTTTTTTCTTCTTCACAAACTAACACTTCATCGTCTCCCCAATGCACAACCTCACTTGTGTTCAAGGTGCTCTTGCTAGGGCACTCCTTAGCAAAATGACCATACCCTTGACATTGGTAGCACTTCTTGAGAGGAATTGTTCTCTTGGGACCATAGTCAATTCCCTTCCCCTTGTCAACACTTGATGGCTTGATGGTAGGGCTAGGTTCGACAATTTTGACCCCTCCTTGGCTCGAGTTAGGGTGGGCCTTGGTGTTGCTTTTGGCCGAATCCCCTCTCCCCTTCTCTAGCCTTTCCACACGTGTGGCCATGGTAACGGCCTCATCGAATGACCACAAGTTTTGCATCTTGACCCGATTTGCTATCCTAGGGTTTAGGCCCTCGACAAACCTAGCTATTTTGTGTTCTGACTTCTCATTCATCTCACATTGTAATGTGAGTTGCTCAAAGTCCCTAAGGTAAGACTCAATGGGTTGTGTCTCTTGTTTGAGTTGAGCTAGTTTGAGGAACATGTCTTGGGTATAATCCTTGGGAACAAACTTGTCTTTGAGTTTCTTTTTGAGTTTGAGCCATGACCTAATGGGTTCCTTACCCTCTCGGTTTCGTTGGTTCTTGAGGTTTTCGTACCAAAGGGAAGCGTATCCCTTGAACTTCATGATGGCCACCTTGAAACACTTCCTATCGGGATATTCCTTAAATTCAAAGATCCTCTCTATCGACCTAAGCCAATCTAGGAGATCCTCGGGGTTCAAGCTACCATAAAAGTCGGGTATATCCACTTTGATATCTCGGTCATGGTCTCTTGGGTGGGTTTCAAGGGACTCCTCCGAATCCGAAAATTGATCTTCCATGTGAGGAGGAGGTTGTCCTCTCCCACGGCCCCCATACCCATACCCACGCCCTCTTCCCCCTCCACCCCTTCTTGGTTCATTAAGATTTTGGTCTAAGAGGGTGTTCAAAGCATTCATCATAGTATTACAACTACCGGCAAGTTGATTCAATTTCTCTTCCAAATTCGAAAGTCTCTTATCCTCCTCCATTTTTGTGAAATTTTTGTGAGATCTTTTGTGGGAATTTTGTGGTAAATTTATAGAAAATAAACAAGGAAAAGGAAGAAGAAAAACGAAAAATTAAAGGAGGAAAACAAAGGAACAACTCGACACTACTAAGGAAAAAACCGAAAAATTAAGATAAAAATCAAAAATCAAGAACAAACCTACGCTTTGATGACCAATTTGGAGTGAAACTAAGTGGGTCAAGTTTCACTCAAAGGATGAACAAGAATCGAACTTTGAACACTTGAAATATACTCGGCCGAAATATGTTTTTGTGAGACAATTTTTCTGATTTTTGTATGTAAATGAAAGAACATAAAGATAGTCACTAAATCTACACACAAAGTAATAGATTTAGGGTTTGATTAGTTTAAGCACAAAGCCACTAAACTAATCTTTCACTAACTCACACACAAAGTAATGAGAAAAATGAGAGTACTCAAGTTTTTAGGGTTCAACCTTATATTCAATCAAATCTGAAAAAATTACAATGTTGAGTGGAGGTACTTATAATACCCTTGCTTACATCTACACCCTACAATTCAAACTTAATCTAAGGGTCCTAAGAGGCCCTCAAATCAGCCGAAAATGGTCTTGGTCTCCTTGACCTTACAATTTTGAAAATAAAACAAACAAAACATAAAGTAGACAATGACACTTGAACCCATCCTATCCATGCACTTTAGGTAGCATCCAAGGGTCAAGAATTGGTCTTGGAGAGGCATGTGGGACGGTCCATGTGAGCAAATACAAGGGATTATATTGTCTCCTTATACTAAAACATAAAGTAAAAAGTAGAGAAAGCGACATGTATGAAAATGACATAAAGCATAAAAACAATGTGATGATCTTTGGTGACTTGATTAGGCCGGCCCCTTGACCTCCATGAGCTAGCTTGATGAACCATGTGAGCCCATTTATTGGAGGGTTGACTCACATGGGTGTACCTTAATTGACCACATTTCAAAAATAGCATAATCTTGACTTTTTGTTGCTCTCCAACTTTGACTTCCTCTTGACTTTGCTTGATCACTAAGGTTGGCTTGATTGGACCATAGAATTGACTTTACTTAGCCCTTAGTGACCCCCCTTGACCCATGGCCTAGGCTTGGGTTTGAGCCCATGGCCCTAACCCATGGTCTCCCTCGACTTCTCCCTTGACCGCTTTGACCATTTTTGGTCCACCTCTTTGGCTCACTGCGTGTCCTAGTAGTTTACCGGACTTTACTCCAAAAGTACATTTTTGGGGATTGAGGCGCATTTTGTATTGTCGTAAGCGAGTGAAGAACTTGCGGAGGTTAGTGATGTGATCACTTCTCTCCTTTGATTTCACGATCATATCGTCGACGTAGACTTCGACTTCTTTGTGCATCATGTCATGTAAAAGGGTTGTGGCGGTGCGTTGGTATGTAGCACCGGCATTGATTAGGCCGAAAGGCATGACCGTGTAACAGTATGTGCCCCACGGTGTAATGAAGGCCGTTTTTGCCATGTCTTCGCAGGACATTTTGCTTTGATTATAACCTGCGTAGCCGTCCATGAAGGATAGGAGGGCGTGGTCGGCGGTGTTGTCGACTAGGACGTCCACATGGGGTAATGGAAAGTCATCTTTGGGACTAGCTTTGTTCAAGTCGCGAAAGTCAACGCATACTCGAATCTTGCCATTCTTTTTCAAGACTGGGACCATGTTTGAGACCCATTCAGGATACTCGATGACTTGGATGAAACCGGCTTGCAGTTGTTTTTCGATTTCTTCCTTAACCATAAGGGACCACTCGGGGCGTAGTCTCCTTAGCTTTTGCTTGATGGGTTTGTAACCGGGCTTAATGGGGATGCGGTGCTCGGCTATGCTTCGTTCGATTCCGGGCATATCTTTGTACGACCAAGCGAATACGTCCTTGAATTCGCTCAGGAGTTGTGTGAATTGGGCGCGCTCGCGTTCGTCTAGTGAGGCACCTAGTTGTATTTCTCTTGGCTTTTCGGGGGTTCCTACGTTTATGGTTATGGTTTCCTCGATGATTGGGTCTTGTGTTTTTGGGTAAACAATGTTTGCAATGTATTTGTTTAATGATTTATTTGTTTGTTCATTTTCATCGCATGAGTTAGTGTCTTTTGTATTTTGCGTTTTGTTTGTTGCTTGTTGATTTTTGATTTTTGATTGTTTGTATTTTGTTATTTGTTTTAGCTTGAGACAAGACGTAAGCAAATTTATTCATTTCATTATTTTGAAGAGAATTATTCGACAAATCGGAAAATTGCTTGGAGCTAGCCTCCGTAAAAAGGAAATCTAAACTAAATCTAGAGTCTAGGATAGATGGGTCGACAGGTGACCCAACACTAATAGCATTAGAAGCTAAAAGAATCTCTTCTTCTTCTTCGTCGTCTTCTGTGCCGTTGGAGCTACTTGAGCTGCTTGAGCTGCTTGAGTTGCTTGAGTTGCTTGAGTTGCTTGAACTTGTGCATCGGTCCATTTCAGCGTCTTATACCATCCGTTGAGGGTTTTGTCTGTGGCGTCGGCTATGAGTAAGTTAGGATCGAAGCGACGGTCTTGCATGATCGTGGAGACAATCTCTTCGTTTTTGGTGCTCGGTGAGGTCTTGAGTGTATTGGGCTCGGCCTCACTAGAGAAACAAGCTTCGGATGAATGGATGATGTTTCGAAGGGAGGTATTCCCGTCGACCGTTCCTCCGGGGGTGAAATATGCGTTCAGGTCGAGGATGTAAGGTCGCAGGGTGACCTTGTGAGTTGACCTTCGCCTTTGGATTTCCTTAACCATCTTCTCCTGGTCGTCGTTCTTGGGTTTATAGCCTAAACCCATGGTGAGCCAAAGGCTGTTGTTGTTTTTTGTTTTGAAAGGGTTGTAGGTTTTGATTGGTGTACGTGTGATGGCGCCGACCTCAAAGTTGAAACCACATAAGTCTTCTGCGGGTTCATCTACGATTTCCGCAGAATTGGGCTCTTTTGGTGTATCGAAAAGGGCTCGGAAGTTTGAGGCATTCAAGGTTATGATCTCCTCGTTCAGAGGGATCTTAACCTTTTGATGTAGGGTAGAAGTTACGGCTTTAGTGGAGTGGATCCACGGGCGTCCCAGGAGTATGTTATAGGAAGGGGTCATGTCGATGACTTGGAACTCAACCTTCCTTTCTATGGGACCACTGCGTATGTGAAGAGAAATGGTTCCTTTCACGTGACGTCGGGTTCCGTCGAAGGCTTTGACTCCGTCCATGCTCGGGGTGAAGTCTTTATCGGATAGGCCGAGGCGATGTGCGGTGGCCAATGGTAGAACATTGATTGCAGATCCGTTGTCAACAAGGGACACGGGCAGAGTTTTCTTCATACACTCTACGCTAATGTATAGAGCGAGGTTGTGGTTCGGTCCGAATGCGGCGAGATCATCATTTGAGAAGGTGATAACTCCTGGTAACCAATCCCTCGTGACATGGCTGACCATTTGATCTGGAGAGATCTCAGCATCAGCGCACGCTATTTGTAGAGCGCGAATGAATGCGTTCCTATGTTCCGCTGAGTCTCGTAAAAGGGCCCAGATGGAAACATCGGCTTTTGTGCGAGCGAGTTGCTTCTGAAGCACCTCACTCGTGTTTGGTGGTGGAATTATTGTAGAGGTGGAGGGTGTACTTGTAGAGGGAATATCCTCTTGGGCTACGGCCTTGCCTTTCTCGGCCGCAGTTGCTTTTCTGGCATGCTCATCCGTGGAGATATTCTGATAAGGACGACCAGAGCGTGTGAGGTGTGAAACCTCGTCTTGGTCTTTCTTCTCGGGTTGCTCGCCCTTTTTTTTTTTATCTTTGTTTTCGGGCTGTTTGCCCTTCTTTTTCTTCCCCTTCTTGTTCTTCTTGGTTTTATTCGAGGAAGGAGTGGTTGAGAGTTGAGCTACTGTTTTGTTAGTGGGCGGCCACTCTTCGTCTTCGTCGTCACTGAACCAAACGCCATTGATTTGGTTATCATCGGGTGCGGTTAAGTAGGAACAATCTATTATCGGAGCCGATTCAACGAGGGTCGCGTGATTCTGGGCTCGGATACCGATTTCAATGAGTTCCTCGAAGTTCTCGGCATCTTCGTAGTCGAAATGCCTTTGCCATTTGGGTTGTAGACTGGAGAGAAATATGTCCATGAGTTCATCTTCATGCGGAGGGTTCGGAACTTGGGTAAGTAGTCCTCTCCATCGTGCAAGGTAGTGGGTAAAGTCTTCCTCGTCTTTTTGACGTGGAGCTGTGAGAGCATAGAGGGAGACATGATTGTTGACCTTGTTCTTAGCGCGTTGCTCTAGGCGTTCAACTTCGATCTGATGCAAGGCCTTCAAGTTGTCAATGTCTTTGGTGAGTTGGCTAACACGGTGGCGAAGAGTTCTCAATTGGTCGAGGTTAGCCATGTTTGAGGCGCGTTGGCGTTTGAAGCGAGGGGTAATGATGCGATTCATCGTACGATGAGTATCCGGCTGAGGCCTGCATTTCACTTCGTATATTAGGGACACGACTCGACCCACTAGACTCACATTCATTTTTAAGCATTCATTTTAGCTCATTTCTTTGTTTAGAAAGACCTTTTATGTTTTGAAAAGAGGAGATTTTCGAAAAGGTTTTAGCTAAAGGAAGCTTTTGAGACGAGGATGTGTGCGCACATCTCGCCTCAATGTTAAAACGTTTTGCTTTGCATCCGTCGAACTGATATCGGTGATTTGCCGAGGTGAGCTCGAGTTCGAATGTGTAAAAGAGAAAGGATTCGACTCGAGAGTGGTTAACAAGTCGAGTCGAGAATGTTAAAAGCGGAGTCTAGGCCACATGACCTAGAGGATTGAATTCCACGAGCTCGGGTTCTAATCCTTGCTCGGGTTTTTGATTGTTAGTGAAAAAGAAGAATTTTGAGAAAGCTTGTTTCGAAAATTCACGATAGTTTTGTTTGAAAAGGTGTTAGATGTTAGATGTTAGATGTTAGGTTCATTTATCTTTGAAACGTTTAAGCGAGTTTTCGAAGATATGAATGCAAATGCTTATTTTGAAAAAGACTATGGAGTGCATATGTAACACCCCGACTTTTTCCTAATATTTATTTGTTCGTCTCATTTATATTCGTAAATTATTTCTCTTGATTTCCTCATTTATTTTAGCTCGAGAAAATCAGTTCTCTTGTCGCGTGGATAAGCTACTCTGTAGTCGGAACTTAATACGGAGTAATTTAGCTAAAAAACGGTGTAACTTCCTCATACGAACTCCGATTCAGGTGATTCAAAGGGCTAAACTGCGTATTTTTTCGACGCCGTCGCAACTGCCAAATTTTCAGGAGTCAGTTTGGACCGGCCCACTTCGGGCCGAGCTGAAACCCCTTTGCACGTGTTTGGTTTAGGGTTTTGGATAGATTTTTGATCAAGGCACTATAATATCCTATTATCTCCTAATCAAAGCAACATTATAATTCTGATTTCTCTCATCCCTCATATCACATCCACATTCATCCTTCATTCATCTCTCAAACTCTCTCCAAATTCTCATCCAAACTCCATTGATTATCACCCAAGCTTTCATCTTTTGCATCCTAAACTTTTCCTAGTCTTTTTCCTTGGTAAATGGTCTCTTTTATGCCTTTTATTTTTCTGATCTTATGTTATTTTAGGTGTTATATTATTGTGTATTCATTATTTGTATGTTTTGGCTTGGATCATCAAGGAGAAGGAGACTTTGAAGAAGGAGACACCATCCTAGTGGAAGAGGAGGAAGAGTAGCAAGGAGTGGATCTTGATAAAGGTAACTAGGTGTGATCTAGTTGTATTTTAGCATGTATGAGGCCTTGCTTGTCATGTGTGTGTTGTATACATTGTTGTTATGTTGTTTGGTTTATGTTTGATCATGAAATCATGCTAGAATCATTGGCCTCATACTAGGGTTTGTCATTCTATCATAGTCTCATGCATAATTCACATGTTGTATCATTAACCATGCTTGTAAATTGATAAAAATCGGTTTGGTGATTGTTTGTTGTTGTTGGCCGAATGTTGTGGGTGAGGGCCGTGGCCCTTGCTCTTGTGTTCTCTTGTTTTCCCTTCTTGTTTTGGCTTAATCATGTTGAATCTTAACGTTTGAATGAATCACCTAAAGTTGTTTATGAGTTAAGATGATTTTGATGAGGTTTAACAATGTTTAATTGATTTGATCACATAAATCGATAGTTGGTCACATGAGAATCGAATGTATGCATGAATTTGGGGTTGGCCGTGTGTAGGCCGCGTGTATGCATGTATGCCGTGTAGTGTGTGTGTATGTTGATTCATTTGTCGCTTGTTTGAGTCTAAGAATGTCTTAGGATGTTATCTATGCTATAATGAATCGAGTTACACTTTGTTTGATCACTAAATGAAGGATTGTGAGCATGTCAATTGAATGTATGACTTGCAATGTATGTTACTCATATTGTACTCCGTATGTATGGTTGGTTATGATTGTAATGAGGCTTGTGTATGTGTGAGTATGGTTGTTGTGGTTGTATGGTTGTGTTGGAAGTGTTGGAGACAGGTTAACAGGTTAACAGGTTGTGCTTGAGTTAAGTTTGCACATGGGTACTGTTCTGGCACATGTGTGAGGAGATACAACGTCCTAGGATGGACGGATACCGCAAAGGCTAAAACGGAGCTCGTGCGCAAGCGAAACGCAACGAAACCAACTCGGAACTTCACGAAACTTTGCGAAACTTCACGAAACCTCTCGAATAGCCTCCTAACCTCCAAATATGCGCGTGTACCGGCAATATAGACACAAAAACGCAGCAGGGCCAAAACGGAGAGAAATAGGAGCTGAAACGCAAGTAAAAGCGCGGGAAACGCAATGTAAAGCTCGTGAACAAGGGGCTATATACACATAAATGTATGACACATCAGGGATCATGGGCGGTATCCGTCCATCCTAGGACGTTGTATCTCCTCACACATGTGCCAGAACAGTACCCATGTGCAAACTTAACTCAAGCACAACCTGTTAACCTGTTAACCTGTCTCCAACACTTCCAACATAACCATACAACCACAACAACCATACTCACACATACACAAGCCTCATTACAATCATAACCAACCATACATACGGAGTACAATATGAGTAACATAAATTGCAAGTCATACATTCAATTGACATGCTCACAATCCTTCATTTAGTGATCAAACAAAGTGTAACTCGATTCATTATAGCATAGATAACATCCTAAGACATGCTTAGACTCAAACAAGCGACAAATGAATCAACATACACACACACTACACGGCATACATGCATACACGCGGCCTACACACGGCCAACCCCAAATTCATGCATACATTCGATTCTCATGTGACCAACTATCGATTTATGTGATCAAATCAATTAAACATTGTTAAACCTCATCAAAATCATCTTAACTCATAAACAACTTTAGGTGATTCATTCAAACGTTAAGATTCAACATGATTAAGCCAAAACAAGAAGGAAAAACAAGATAACACAAGAGCAAGGGCCACGGCCCTCACCCACAACATTCGGCCAACAACAACAAACAATCACCAAATCGATTTTTATCAATTTACAAGCATGGTTAATGATACAACACGTGAATTATGCATGAGACTATGATAGAATGACAAATCCTAGTATGAGGCCAATGATTCTAGCATGATTTCATGATCAAACATCAACCAAACAACATAACAACAATGTATACAACACACACATGACAAGCAAGGCCTCATACATGCTAAAATACAACTAGATCACACCTAGTTACCTTTATCAAGATCCACTCCTTGCTATTCTTCCTCCTCTTCCACTAGGATGGTGTCTCCTTCTTCAAAGTCTCCTTCTCCTTGATGATCCAAGCCAAAACATACAAATAATGAATGCCCAACAATATAACACATAAAATAACATAAGATCAGAAAAATAAAAGGGATAAAAGAGACCCTTTACCAAGGAAAAAGACTAGGAAAAGTTTAGGATGCAAAAGATGAAAGCTTAGGTGATAATCGATGGAGTTTGGATGAGAATTGGGACAGAGTTTGAGAGATGAATGAAGGATGAATGTGGATGTGATATGAGGGATGAGAGGAGAGATTAGGAGGAGAGAAATCAGAATTATAATGTTGCTTTGATTAGGAGATAATACGATATTATAGTGCCTTGATCAAAAATCTATCCAAAACCCTAAACCCAACCCGTGCAAAGGGGTTTCAGCTCGGCCCGAAGTGGGCCGGTCCAAACTGACTCCTGAAAATTTGGCAGTTGCGACGGCGTCGAAAAAATACGCAGTTTAGCCCTTTGAATCACCTGAATCGGAGTTCGTATGAGGAAGTTACACCGTTTTTTAGCTAAATTACTCCGTATTAAGTTCCGACTACAGAGTAGCTTATCCACGCGACAAGAGAACTGATTTTCTCGAGCTAAAAGAAATGAGGAAATCAAGAGAAATAATTTACGAATATAAATGAGACGAACAAATAAATATTAGGAAAAAGTCGGGGTGTTACAATCTCACCACCTAAAAAGAAGTTTCGTCCTCGAAACTTGAGAACGAAAGAATGCCCCTAAAGGATTAAGAAAACTACCTACTCCTATGGTCTTCAAGACAAGAATCGCTAACTCTAATCACCTCGATAACAAGGGCATATACACGCTTAACGACGCTTAAGATAACTCGACATCACATATCACCCGAATGATGCTCAACTCACTCATATAACCCTTTAATACTATGGGTATATCTTATGCTCGACAATCCTCAAATTAGGCACACTAGCCTCATAAAACCATATCGTTCAACCAAGCATCTTCCTCACCAAGCCTAACCAAAACCTCAGACGGGTTTTAACCCAAAAGGCACCATTACCTATGTTACCAAGAAAAACTAACGCGTAAGCTAATCCCCAAATCAATGCTAATGTCAAGCCTCATATCCTTAATCATAACGTGATGCAAGCTCAAGTCTATATCGCTTTTCATATCTATCCACACTCTCCACAACGAAATACCCATAATTATGACATACCATATCGTCTCATCTCCAAATCAAAGGTATATTATCACGTAGCTATCAAAATGTGTCGTCAAAAGCTTAATACTCTCTTAACCCATTGTTTCCATACACAAGTCTATCCATACCTTCCTTGAACGTCAATACCTTACTGACCTCGATTTCTTTCCTTCCATTAATGAATTTCCTTATACTTAACACATACACAAAACCACAAGATGCACACTTGTCATTCCTACATTATCCTTTAAAGTACAAACCCCAAAGTTTTATCGTGCTCACTATAACCTTTAAGTTTTCCTCAAAGCCGATTGTTGCTCATCACAATATCACTTCCCAATTCTCACTAACTCATGATTGTCACAACTCATCTAGTAACATAACTAAGTCCTAAAAATACTCCCTACGCAGATACTATAATCTCCCTAACATTCACTCAGCATAAATTAAATCATTAATCTCAAAGACTAAGGATCACATGTGCATTAACTCATAATTATAAAACGGTCTCAAGATGCACTAGCTAAGAATCGCAAAACTAAGAATCCTCAAAAGTTACAACGACCAACCATGTGCATTAGCTAGTAAACCACTCATACTATCAAATACTTATTAACCAAACTCTATCATCTATGACTCAAATAACAGCGACAGCCTAAGGATCAGATTTCGAGCTAGATAAGGGTGAAGCACCTTACGGCTAGATGTCAAGGAATACGATTATAGAAATTTATCAAGGACAAGATTGATGTTAATACATCAAGAGGTTTTACAAAATCAAGAATACGGAAAGGAATGGAAAATAATAGAAGATCGACGTCTTAAAAGTCGGCTCAAAGGCAATAGAACTGAGGTAGCCACTAGAGGGAAACCTAAGGAATGGAATGACATAAGACCTGAATGACAAGACTAAAAGGTGATCGACAAGGTCATGATATAAAAGTGATGAGTTATGATGAATAGGAAAGAAAAGAAGGAATGAAACGAATTAAATAAGAATATGACATAACAAGTCTTTTGCAAGAACTGCTCAACAACCACCAATTAAACAAAAGGAATTTTTAAAATGAAATGATGAAGGAAAATGAAATCATTCTTTAAGAGTTCACAAATGCAGGCATAAGACTCGTTTCCAACAAAGAACTCAAATTGGTTTCGTTATGAATGAGAGACGAAAAGGTAATTCCCGAAAAGTTTGACATATATAGAATATGATTAAAAGGTACGATTGAAAGGAGAAGTCTCAAAGTTGAGTTTCAAAACGACAGCGATTTTAGAAAAATGAAGCTACTAAAATACCAGGTAGAATAAATAATATTCAAATAAACCAAATGCTCAAATTAGAAAATTTAATAAAAGAATGTTTAGGATAACAAAGAGGTTTTGATCAAAAGTGGATGCAATAGATAAGTGTCAGTCATTTCAAATTTGATTGAGTAAAAGCCATCAAAAATGTATTGACGCATTTAAAAATGAATGGAAAAGTAAAACGATACTGATTAAAATTTTCCTCAACATAGTTACAAAAGAAGAAAGTACAAGAAGGACAAACAAACCATTATAGCACAATTATGCAAAAATAGGTTTCGTTAATACAACTGACTGAAAACATTCTTGAAATAAAAGTGTTTATAAATTATTTCAGCTCGATCTACTGAAAAAGATGAGGATGAACATAAGAAGAAATTTTATTGGAGAAAAAGAAACTCAAACTGTAATCACGAGCTGATAGTTTTAAAACAACTGTATAATAAGATCAAGAACTAGAAGGAACTAAGGACAATCGTAGCTAACAAGCTGAAAGATGTCCCTACGAATATGGTAGGTGACTTAGATTAGGAGCTTCCGCTGCGTGCTCTGATGGTAGGACCATACATTCGCAATTCGGCTTCAAGTTTCTTGCTCCAGCTGATTAATCAGTACGAGTCAAAGACTTTAAGAGTTAAATTTCTAGATATTTCGAAAGGTCAAATGAAAGAGGGATATTTTAAATTAGAATACTCAAATGATTAAAGTTCAAGAAACGAATAAATCGAAAAGTTAAAATAAGGGATCGACAAGGCATAAATAGACTAAAATTTTCGATAAAACAGAACTCTCAAATGAATAAAATTAAAAAGCAAGGGTCATACAAGTGTATTAAAACGGAATGCAAAATACTCCCTTTTTTGTCGATATTTAAAAATGAAGGATAACATGATTTGGTAAGAAAATAGAAGTATAAAGGATTTAGTTAAGAATGGTGAGTATGATGAAAGCAAAGAAACCAAGTAGTACAGAAGAAAGCAATTATCAGAGTGAAACATTTTGAAATAAAGAAATAAATTTAACAACGACGATTAAATCAAATCAAAAGCTTTCAAAGACTATTTTAGAGGTAGGACTAGTAAATTTTAAATGAAGAGATTTATCGAGTCGACACCCGACCTCGCATGACTCCATTATTCCTGTACCTGCATCCAAAGCAAACATATGATCTAATGGTGGAAATCCTAAGACCACCATTCACACAACTACTCATACACATGCACAAATCACGTAGACCCCCTAATGTGTCTACCCAACACTCTCACTCGGTGTTCTAGGTCAAATCCTACTCACTCACCTAAGAGAGTTGGGAGCGTATTCGCTCTGATACCAACTGTAAAACCCGGATTTTCAAACAAAATAAAATGAAGAAATAAAAAGGATTTGTAAAATGAAAGAAAATGAAAGCAAGCCACGGTGGCGGAAACACCGTGGAATCCGGATCATTACTCACTAAACCAACTAAACAACGATAAAAAGGTAGGCCTTGAGGCATAGAAGTGGGGAGTAAATACCCCGTACAAACCAAAACCCAAAACAAAAGTCTAAAGACCGAAAGAAAGTCTAAAACAAAACCAAAGAAATACAAGTCCAAAAGTCTAATCCAAAACAACATCTCTACTAAGGTGCACGCGGTCATATTCTCGCATCCAACTCACTCAATCCCGTCTCGCGCATACCTATAAAAGAGAGGCAACAACCACAATCAGTGGGGAGTAACTAGGTGCTCCCCAGTCATATTTTAACATAACGAACATAAACAACAATGCAAGCAAGCTCACCTGGCCTATGGCCTATTATCAAAGTACAACAACATAAATAACTAACATACAACCAAAGAAACAATAAAACACAACAACAAAACAACACGGCACAACCAATGTTGTGACCAAACCATCTGAGCTCTCAAGACGATCCTTCTTCCACCAATTGCGAGAGTAAGCGCGGAGAACTGGGTGAAGCAACAAGAATCACCCAAACCCTATGGCGGAACAGCAACAAGAAGTTCCTCAATAATCACAAGTCTAAATTTGGCCAAATTCCACCGAGCAACAAGAACGGTGACGACATAAATAACCATAGTCTCTAACCCTTCTGGTTGAGAACCCATAGTCGCTCTAACTAAGAAACAAGAATAGTCGAGGGGATCATGGGCGGTATCCGTCCATCCTAGGACGTTGTATCTCCTCACACATGTGCCAGAACAGTACCCATGTGCAAACTTAACTCAAGCACAACCTGTTAACCTGTTAACCTGTCTCCAACACTTCCAACACAACCATACAACCACAACAACCATACTCACACATACACAAGCCTCATTACAATCATAACCAACCATACATACGGAGTACAATATGAGTAACATACATTGCAAGTCATACATTCAATTGACATGCTCACAATCCTTCATTTAGTGATCAAACAAAGTGTAACTCGATTCATTATAGCATAGATAACATCCTAAGACATTCTTAGACTCAAACAAGCGACAAATGAATCAACATACACACACACTACACGGCATACATGCATACACGCGGCCTACACACGGCCAACCCCAAATTCATGCATACATTCGATTCTCATGTGACCAACTATCGATTTATGTGATCAAATCAATTAAACATTGTTAAACCTCATCAAAATGGATCATATAGTTGCATCCTAGATCATAGACATACGGATGTCATTTGTTTAGAGCTATCACCTCAATTTAATCATTCACGATAATGCTAGATATTAGTTCACTTAAAATGAATTAAAATGAGTTGGTGGGATCTTCCTCTAAAACTAAAATTGAGAATTAGTCTTTATAAGTCGAACCACTATGAATCCCTTCTTCTTCGGTAGGCATAATATGACCCCTTCTACGTTGGGTAAGTAGTGGCTGTCAACTTAGTTTACCTCAACACTATAGTTCGAGTAATATCTCGTAGTTATAGTGGACTAATAGATAGGATTTACTGAAATCTATCGACCAAGAATTCTAACAGTAGAATTAGCCAAGAGGTTGGCTTATCAATTTAAAGAAATTGAGTCTTGGGATCGCTTATGTAATTCTCGAGGGAGGTCGATTATATGAGTGCACGAGTCATTGCATTAAATCGTTATTGCTTTATGACTTAAACTTTTAAAACCATGATTTCTTATCTTTTCTCTTCTTCTTCTTTCTTTTTCACAGTTTCGAATACGTTATATACAGATATACCTACTATAACAAATGGCTGTCCGTACAGACGAACCAATGCCAAGTGCCACACTAATGCGAGAATCATGGCTTAGATTTTTTATGGGCACCATGAATCAGTCAACTCGACTGAAAAGTGATGGGTCCAATTTTTCTGATTGGGAGGCCGCATTACGGAATGCTGCCATTGCTGACGGTAAGCTCAAGTACTTGACTGAGCCACCGCCGGCTCTACCAGCTCCCGATGCAGAAGAAGCTGAAACCTTTGCTTATAACGATTTCATGATGGAAGCGGGTGCGTTACAGAACGTGCTCATCTATGCAATGGAACCCAATTTGCAAAGACGTTTCATTACCCAAGGTGCAAACAAGATTTTCACCACCCTTACTAAGGAATTCTCGAAAGCTCCGAGAATTAAGAGTTACGAGTATACTACTCGTTTCTTTGAAGCTAGACTCCACAAGGGCCAACCGGTTGGTCCACACCTTCTCGCCATGATCGAGAACGTTGAGAAATTGGAGGAGCTTGGTTGCACGATCGATGAGAAGATCATCATTGATCGAGTGCTTCACTCTCTTCATGATGGGTATGCCCTCTTTAGGGCAAACTATTACATGAATGACATGCAGAAAAGTCTGCATGAACTACATTCACTCCTCGTACAGACGGAGAGTGATCTGAAGTTGAGTGGGAGCACGAAGCAAGATGTTCTCATGATTGGGAACAAGAAGGGTAAGGGTAAGGCTCCGGCTAACCTAACTGTAGGGAAGCCGAAATTTAAGAAGCCGATGGTTGCTAAGAGTGGGCCTGGTGAGTCTAGCGGTAGCTCACAAGGCAAGGCAAAAGCAAAGCAGAGCATGGAGTGCCACCATTGCCACAAGTCTGGGCATTGGAGGCGTAACTGTCCCGTGTATGCTGAGGACATAAAATCAGGCCGCGTCGCTCCTGTTGGTATGTCTTTTTTTATTCATATGATTGAGATTAACCATGCAAGTTTCGGAACTTGGGTACTAGATACTGGTTGTGGTTCTCATCTGTGCAATCATTTGCAGGGTTTAAGAAGCATCAGAACTCTGGCAAGAGGTGATGTGGACCTGCGAGTGGGGAATGGAGCAAGAGTTGCTGCCGTTTCAGTAGGAACATATGTAATCCAACTCCCAAGTGGATTTGAGTTATTTCTGAATAACTGTTACTATGTACCTAGTTTATCTAAAAACATTATTTCTGTATCCGTTCTTGATAAAGAAGGATTTTCATTTTCAATAAAGAATAATAGCTGTATTTTCTCATTGAACGATATGATTTATGGTAAAGCAGTTTCCATGAACGGAATTTATGTTTTAGATCAAACCACAGATATTATGCATGTGAGTAACAAGAAAGCAAAGGTTGGTGAAAAAGATCAAACCTATCTATGGCACTGCCGTATGGGACACATAAATGAGAAACGGGTGAAAAAGCTAATTGATAGTGGGACTATCGCCCCATTTGACTATGAAACTTTTGGCACGTGTGAATCATGTCTTATAGGCAAAATGTCTCGAATTTCCTTCAAAGGTGTTGGAATGCGCGCTGCTGACCTATTATGACTCATACATACTGATGTGTGCGGACCTATGTCAATCAACGCTAGAGATGGCTATAGGTATTTCATCACTTTCACGGACGATTTGAGTAGATATGGACATGTCTACTTAATGAAGCATAAAAGTGAGTCCTTTGACAAGTTCAAGGAATTCCAGAATAAGGTTGAGAACCAACTGGATAAAAAGATAAAAGCACTACGTTCAGATCGTGGTGGCGAATATCTTTCAACTGAGTTTGATCGACACCTGAAAGACCGCGGGATAGTACTACAGTTAACTCCACCCGGAACACCACAACTGAATGGTGTGTCCGAACGCAGGAATCGAACATTACTTGATATGGTTCGATCCATGATGAGTCACACGGTAGTACCTGACTCATTGTGGGGCTATGCTCTTTTGTCAACTGCTCTTATACTTAACCGAAGTCCGTCTAAAGCTGTAGACAAGACTTCATACGAGTTATGGAAGGGAACGGTCCCTAACTTGTCCTTTATTCGGGTTTGGGGGTGCGAGGCTTATGTCAAGTGGAGACACGAGGATAAGCTCGGCCCGCGATCGGTCAAGACATACTTTATTGGTTATCCAAAAGGAATGTTTGGTCATTACTTCTATTCGCCAACCGAACAACGCGTTTTTGTTGCGGCTAGTGCGAAGTTCTTAGAG
This sequence comes from Dianthus caryophyllus, assembly GCA_023091065.1. Lineage (NCBI taxonomy): Eukaryota > Viridiplantae > Streptophyta > Magnoliopsida > Caryophyllales > Caryophyllaceae > Dianthus > Dianthus caryophyllus. The sequence goes on from CM041527.1 coordinate 23,805,682, forward strand.
AAAGAGTTTCTCGAAGACAACAGAGGTAATAGAACCTTCGATCTGTCGGAGATTCCTGAACCAACAACCGAGCAACCAATGGAGGAAACTGTTCTTTCTACGTCTGCTGCGGTTGATATTCCCTTGGAACCCAGAAGGTTGGGTAGACTCTCCATTCCTCCAGATCGATATATCGGTATAGTCGAGGAGAATGGGAGAGACGATGTTTTACTCCTTGAGAGCAACGAACCCGTAACCTATAAAGCTGCCTTGACATGTTCCGACTCAAAGCTATGGCAAGAAGCCATGCAATCCGAGATGGACTCGATGTACGAGAACGATGTATGGGATCTGGTTGACTTACCTGATAAGGCTAGGCCTCTTCAGTGCAAATGGCTTTACAAGATAAAGCGATCTGTAGAAGGACAACCAGATATATACAAGGCTCGACTAGTGGCAAAGGGTTTCACTCAAGTGCAAGGGTTGCACTATGATGAGATCTTTGCACCCGTAGTCATGCTTCGTTCCATTCGGATTCTCTTAGCGATTGCCGCATTTCATGACTATGAAATTTGGCAAATGGATGTGAAAACCGCCTTCTTAAACGGTTATTTGGAGGAGGAGTTGTACATGGTACAACCCGAAGGTTACATTGATCCTAAAGATCCTAAGAAGGTTTGCAAGCTTAAGCGTTCCATTTATGGACTTAAGCAAGCTTCACGGAGTTGGAATCATCGCTTCGACCAAGTGATAAAGGAGAATGGATTCACTCGATCGGTCGAGGAACCATGTCTATATATCAAGTCGAGTGGGAGCAAGATTGTATTCCTAATACTGTATGTCGATGACATACTCTTGATTGGGAATGACATACCTCTCTTAACTTCGGTAAAAGTATGGTTAAAGAACCATTTCCGGATGAAAGATCTGGGTGAGGCACAGCGTATTTTGGGGCTCCGTATCTATAGAGATAGATCACGACGGATGTTATCCCTCATTCAGGAGTCTTATATAGATAAGATTCTTGAGAGGTTCAGCATGACCAACTCCAAGAAGGGGAACCTTCCAATGATCTCAGGGGTGCACTTGAGTAAAGCTCAAGCACCAAAGACATCAGAAGAGGTCGAGCGCATGAGTCGAATTCCATATGCTTCGGCAATAGGATCGATCATGTATGCCATGATATGCACACGTCCGGACGTGGCATATGCATTGAGTATGACGAGCCGATACCAAGGCAATCCAGGTGAAGCACACTGGATGGCCGTAAAAAACATTCTTAAGTACCTACGGAGGACTAAAGATTGGGTATTGACTTATGGTGGAGACACTGAGCTATGCGCAACCGGTTACGCAGACGCTAGTTTCCAAACGGATCGAGATGACTCGAAATCTCAATCTGGATTTGTTTTTACTCTTAATGGCCCGGCTGCGATCGGTGGAAAAGCTCCAAACAAACTGTTATAGCGATTCAACGATCGAGTCCGAGTACTATCTTTGCCGTGAGGTCAGAAGGAAGCTATATGGATGCGTCAGTTCTTACAAGGACTAACTGTAGTTCCTAGTTCGAATGACCCGATCACCATCTATTGCGATAATAGTGGTGCCATCTTCCAAGCGAAGGAGCCTAAGTCCAGCAATAAGTCTCGGCACGTGCAAAGGAAGGCTCACATGATCCGGGATTACGTGGAGCAGAAGGAGAGAGTGATTGACAAGATTGCTACGGATGATAACATAGCAGATCCTCTCACTAAGCCGTTGAGACAAGATAAGCATGAAGGGCACGTTAAATCCATGGGAATTAAGCGTGTTCCTGAGTTGTATTAGTTGTTTATATGGATTTGACACTTGTATTTCCTAAAACTTCTAATAAAATCATTGTTTTGTTATATATATTGTTTTTCATGAGGGTTGTGCAGACAACGTTGAACACCTCAAAGTGAACTGAATTGCTTTATATTTTGTTTTGGTCCGTGATCGCCTACACGAGCTGATAACTCTGGCAATCATTTTGTGACGTCGATTGATGGTGGGTTCAACGAGCCATAAGTCAAGCGTTGGCGATCGATCACAGATGCGGGTTTCTTGAAATCGCGCGGGACAATTTTTGTGACGACTACATGGAGTCCTAAATGTTTCGTAACATTCGGTCTTAGGGTCGTGGATAGGACATCCATAGTGTTCCTAGAGTCGATTCTTTTGACTATCGACTGTCTCTTGAGATTAAGGCAGATTTTGGGTGACTTTGGTTTCTTTCTCACGGTCGACCGTAACAGGAGGCCAAGCAGATTTTCACTGGGTCATTTCATGCTGCACTTACATCTGCAGGATTCGAGTTGAGGGAAATATCCAAACTTCTATCGAGTTATAATATTTATTCTCAGGGCCACTCGAGGAGCTGTAACTGAAAATGCATGGCCATGCTCGAATATTGATTCGTTTATCAGTTAAGTTACTCTCTAGTCGAGGAAACCACTCTTGATACTGATCACTTGTGAACTACGACCTTTGAAAGTACAGACTTTTCAGCTTTTGTTCATCTTTTGTACATAGTTTTTCTTTGCTTTCTTCTCGTCCCAAGGCATAGGGACAAGGCCAATGTCGTCCCAAGGGGTAGGGACAAGGCTTAGGATAATCATGTGAGTTTCAAATCCCGAGCCAAGGTCCCGGGACACCTTCAAAGGCTAAAACGGAGCTCGTGCGCAAGCGAAACGCAACGAAACCAACTCGGAACTTCACGAAACTTTGCGAAACTTCACGAAACCTCCCGAATAGCATCCTAACCTCCAAATATGCGCGTGTACCTGCAAAATGGACACAAAAACGCAGCAGTGCCTGAACGGAGAGAAATAGGAGCTGAAACGCATATAAAAGCACGGGAAACGCAAAGAAACGCAAATGAACAGGGGCTATAAGTACGTATATAAATGATACATCAAACTCCCCCAAACCGAACCGTTGCTTGTCCTCAAGCAACCAAGCATGACAGAAAATAGAGGACAAAGCGAGCAAAAGAAGACTTCCCCAACAATCACCTTACCGTAAGTAGCACGAGCAAATGGCAATCAACCCCGAATCAACATGGGACGTATGGAAATAGCAAGCTAACGGATGAGAATTACAAGACGGCGCAGAATGAAATAGCATGGCTTAAACAAAGGCTCTCTAGCAATCAAATCACGGGCCTCTCGCGGTTTCCACTCTAGCGCACATGATGAACAAGGTGATATATGTGCTGACATTCACCTACTCGACTAGTGGAAGCACGCCTGCAATCTAATGTGGACAAAATCTCGCATTCCCGTACACAAATTGTTGGGGTTAGTGTCCTCCACAGTTAGTGCAATAACATAAATAAATCTCTAAAGGTACACAGGGTACATTTCGTATTTAATCAGTTGATTAACGTTTATCAATAACGGTTGGCTTGCTAGATAAGTTTGACGTTATTGTCATACAGATGGCGGTGATCAACTGGTCCCTAAGAGTCACACCTAAAGGATGTGTTTGAGAGATGTGATTATTTGAGAAAATAATCATATCGATGCCTTATTTAATGACTAAATAGTTAGTCAGTGTTGTGGACTGAAAGGTCAGTCGGATATGACTAAGAGGTTAGTCAAATGTATTATTTAATAATGATTAAATGATATTAGATGAGAGGAATTAGCTGTAATTCGAGAATTGAATATAAAAGGTTATATTTAATTATTACGTATAATGTAGGCTAATTAATTTTAATCAGTTATAATTAATTAGTAAATTATAAATATAAAGATATTTATGATTAATTATAATATAAGGATATTATAAATTACATTATACATTAAAAGCTAAATAAGACTAATTAATGGGTTAAACTTTTAATTAGTTTTTGGGCTTGAAAATTTAGAAGTGGGTGAGCCCACTTCACCTTATTTGGGACGTGTATTAGGTAGCTTGGGGAGGGAGTTTTGCTTCCTCTCTACTTAACCTAATGAGTCTCCTAATCTCATCTAACCTAATTACAATTCTACTTGCACACAACACAAAATCCTCAAGAAAAGAAAAACAGTTTTCTCTCTAAAAATTCTCTAGCAATTCAAAGGGCATATCTCACATACATCTTGGGTGTTTCAATTAGGAGATACCATAATTTTGGTATTGATCTTAGGCCAATTCATAAGGATTAAAAGGTTAATTCTTGTTCTTTTATTCATGTTATGCAATTTCTTTTATGACTTTAAAATCTTATAAAGTTTTTCAAACATTCATTCAAGCTCATTTCGCTTTTAAAATGAACTTTTCGCAAAACATTTTCACAAACTAATTCAACATCAAAGCATCCCACTCGGGAATCATCCGTCTTTCAAACAAGCCTACAAAACAGGTTCACAAACGACTAACGATCAAGTTCAAGGTGCAAGCTACAACGACATGTGAACAAAGGTTCATACAATCTTTATTACACAAAGTTCAATCATGATGACGACGACGATACTCGTCGAACTCACGCCGTATCTGAGCCGTCTCAGCACGACTCTGACACAACTGCGCTGCCTGCTCAGCCCAAGCCATCCTCCACCTGTTAGCTGTCCACCACAGCTTCTTGTGCACCTCCTTGGCCACCTGCAACACATAACAACATAGGCACACATTACACTTTTCTCCATTTTGCCTTAATTTCACTCAAATTAAGCCAAACTTAGGGGGAAGTTTCAAAACAAAACGCATTTTCTCCATTTTGCCTTAATTTCACTCAAATTAAGCCACACTTAGGGGGAAATTTCAAAAACAAACGCAGCCAACCCCACTTTGCCCTAATTTCACCCAAATTAAGACAAACTCGAGGGGCTAACCACAAAAGCACGACCGTCACTAGTTTGATCATCGCTATATCCCATACCTCGATCAAACTGGGGCTCACACATATAAAAAGAACAAAGACGAGGATACATACCTTCTTCACCTTGCCACTCCAGCTGTCCATCCCCGCGTTAGTAGTCACCGGCAAGTACGTCGGCAACGCAAAGGTACGACGGACGCCCGAGTCATCCCACTCAACGGTAGTAGGAAAGTCACCAGGCTGCTCCGCCATCTCAGGATCAAACAGCTACAAAACAAACATAAAACGCACACGTCAGGGAAATTTTTCGCTCAAATTACCCTACGCACCCTCAAAACAAAGTAAGCATACCTCAATCGGCCCACAAGCAAGCCGAGACTGAGCAAACTACCCGTAGTCTTCCCCAGGACAAAGAAGACTCCCCGACTGTCCCTCTCCATACAACGTCACGCGATCCTGCGCAGAAACTCCCCTCTTAAAAAGGACTCTCGGCGGGTCCTTAGGCACTACCGGAGCCGGCCACCCTGCCTGGTAAACTAGACGCTCTCTAAGATACCAAACCGGTCCGTACGGCGTCGCCAAGTACAGACGCTGGGTATCACGCAATGCAAACCGCGCCCCAATGCCCTCAGGGATACCCGTGTACTGGCCCCACGGGAACGGCACGAACTGCAAATAAGAACAAACATCCATAAATAAAATCATTTTAAGTACACTCTATTTAAAATGGTTCAAACACAAACCTGGTTAAACTCCATAAGGTTCAGACGCACCCGAACCTCATCATACGACCAGTCGAAGGCCGCACGGTTACACGTGCCCCATGTACGTACCGCCGGATACACCTTCACGATCGTCACGGCATGCGGAGGCAGCAGAAAGGGGAAATGACTGAAGATCCACGACCGCACACACAAAAACAAGTCAACAAAATCAAGCAAAACAGGTCAACAAAATCAAGCAAAACAAAACAACAAAATCAAGCAAGACAAAGACAACAAACAAGATGAACTAGAACAAGAGCAATACATACCTCCATCACGAACCTAGGCGAGACTAAGGACAGTCTCGACCCTCCTTGCATGACCCGCGGCCTCACCGCGTCCATGCAAAAACGAATGCACAAACCCAAGGACGGCGACACCCAGTCAAACGTCCCAATCGCACCCCAGTCTAGGAGATGCATAAGGACCGACGTCGTCGCCCGCTCGCCCTTATCGCCGAAATACACGGCACTAACAAACCACCACAGCCACAAACGAGCATTCTGCTCGTCACTCCAGTCGGAGGGGCCTCGCTCGGTCTTCCCCTCGAAGTACTCCAGGATGAAGCTCGTCTTGATGATGTAGGGTGGTTTACCCTCATACTCCACCTCCAACCACCGCCAATCGCGGTAGTTACCACCTCGTCCTCAATGGATGGGGCAAATCCAAAGCTCATGTCGCGGTCCCCAAACGGCAGCCCCGTCATGACCGCATACCCTGACAAAGTAATGCCGGCCTCGAAGCCGGGCATGTGAAACGTCGTGGTGGTGTCCCAATACCTGTCAAGAAAAGCACGAATCAACATGAGGTTCGCCGTCAACCTCGACCTCGCAATCGCCCTCCAGTCCTCGACCAAAGGACCAAAAGCACTGCGCAACACCCAAGTCTGCGCACCCTCCGAAAGCTTCTCTTCAAAAACACACATCACGGACGAGACGCCCGAGAAAGTCCTCATCGGACCTTTGGGCCAGCCCATCGTCGCCCGATAGGAAACATGTCTCTCCGGAGCCAACAGAAGGTCGCGGCCATCCCAGCCCTTTGCGAACGCCCTGTTCGCACGCGACTTTCGCGGCCTAGAGCTACTCGCCCTAGGCGCAGCCTCCTCGGCCTCCTCGGCCCCCTCCTCAATGTCCATTGTGGCTTCTAGCTCGTCCACTAGATCTAGAGCAGCCTCCTCACCCTTCTCCTCATGCCTAGGGTTATGCCTCGCACGGCCCCTGCCTCATGACTGGCCACGCCTCGTGGGCAAGTTGCGAGGGTCAACCTCCCTCTCACTATACGAACGCCTCATACGACTACTCGAACTGGGGGCTCCTCACCCTCGAGCGTGCATTTCACGAAGCTTTCGACCTCGTAACACGACCTGAACCTTCTCCTGCAACAAAACACGACCAATACATACAACTATAAAGCATGCAAGCATACAAACTTGGCATACATTATACGTATACGCACATAATACATATACATACACATAACACGCACGACAGAGCATTTTTGGCCTAGTTCATAATTAAGCCGAAAAACCGTTCTCTACATTTCAAAATCCTAACCTTATGGTTTCTATACGCCATAATAGTCCCCAACAACAACCCATTACGAGCAATTGCATTTTGGTCTCCCCGATCAAAAACCCCCAATTTACGAAGAACACTCATGTTCAATCATGAAGAATCGTCGAATTGAAAGCCTTAACTCGACATTTTCGCAAAATTGAAGCTATAGACATGCTATACACACTATGGGCATCCTGCACCGAACTTTAATTGAAATTCCGGGTCGGAAAATCCGGGCTCGTTTTCGGGCCCGAACCCTAATTCATACATTTTGGGCAAATAGACGGTCCAAATCGTAATCAATTCACACATACATGCTAGCATGGCATAATGCAACACAATGACGTCAACTTCAAGCATTCAAACGGCGAATTTCAAGCAAAACTCGGGTTTTCATTCAAAACCCGTCTTTTCAACATTTCTAGCTAAAACTAGTTAATTAGAACAACAAATAACGAAAAAGCAAGTTAAAATGGAGCATTACCTGGTTCCATAGCAAGGCAACGCAAGAAAAATGAGCAAAATCGGTTGAGAAATCGAAATTTGGTGTTTTTTAGAAGGAGAAACCGAAAATGGAGAATGAGGCAAGGCTACGGTATTCTCGTGCCTTTATACAGCATTTTCAGCCAGTAGGGGAAACCGCATAGCCTTATGCGGTTTACCCCCCTAACCGCATAAGCTTATGCGGTTTGCCCCTGTGGTTTTTTCTGGTTTTTTCTCGTTTTACGCCTACTTTTGAATTCCTAATTCATCTTGGCCCTAATGCAACTCCAAGTACGTCCCGTGCTCGGGTTAAGGCGTCACCTACAGTCCGCCATACGCGTATATTAAGCTTTTAATGTACTGCATGTATAGAAACACGAACGCTCTTCACGAGCATTTACATCATGTTCTCCTCAATGGACGGCAATCACATGCAATGACGACTACATAAGCACTCCTCGGCGAGTCCAAGCATATACACTCTGCAACATACCCAACTACAAGCATCTCACCCTACATAGACACTCCTCGGCGAGTTCAAGCACAAGTACCTTACAAAACACAATTACATCCAAGCTCTGCAATCCTTACACATGCGCTCCTAGGCGAGATAGACATTTCCACATCCAAGCATGCCCTTTTACCCAATCACCCTGCACCCTTGCACATGCGCTCTTTCGCGAGACCACGCACTACACGAAGACATTACAAGCAGCAGCACTAGGCATACGACGACACCATGCATATACAACGACATTACGCGACAACGCAGCAAGCATAACGAAGGCATCCAGCAGGCCAGCAGGCCCTTATAGCATGCACGGACCGCCAAGTCCTTAAAATGCGCACGCCCTTCCCCGTTTAGCCCGGTTCGTATTCCTCGTCTCACCCACGGACACATGCTTCGTTCCGCTGACTATATCGAGACTGTAATGGTCCGGATATGGTCGTGGAGTTTGACTAACGCTCTAGTCCGAGCTCAGTCAAACTGGGGGCTCTGTGGATACCCATATCCGTACCCTCCCAAACAAAACCCTGTGATGTAACACGTACTTTTATTACGCATGCTTTAACGTTGACTTAAATGGTTCTAATAATGTCGAATTCATTTTGAGTCGTTTTAAATGTTAAAATGATTTAGGTCGCTTCACATCGCCTTAAATAAATGTTCATTTTGTCCATTTGGAGTCTAGCTAGGTCCTCGTCCTGCTTCATTTGGCATGAGCTTCGCATTTGCACTACAATTAGCCCTTTTACATTAACAAGGACTAATTCAGCATTCCTAAATTCCTAAATTTAGGCCCGGTGGCCTGATCTTCCCTTTAGCCTCCTCTTACACAAAATACAACCTCACGTCTTACCTTATTTCACAAAATCTATACAAATACACCCTTTTCATTTTTCCGGGTCTCGAGCCCAAAACCGAGCCCAAGCCCAGCCTTTGGCCCGCACTCCAAAGCCCTGAACATCACAAATATCTCAGAAATATCCCAGGTGTTTTCTTGACGTGCAAGGTTAAGATTATACCGTATCTTTTAGAGATATAATCAAACCGAAACTAGGAAACTAGAGAAAAAGCCACACCCACAAACCGCATAGCCTTATGCGGTTTGGGGTGGCAACCGCATAAGCCTATGCGGTTTGCCTAGGCAACCGCATAAGGCTATGCGGTTTCCTGGCTTGTTTTTATCCCCGGATTTCCTAATTTCTCCGAGCTTTTTAGTATATATACACCCCTATACCTGACCTCGAAAAACACAATTTACACCCAGCTTTCACAGCAAACACACTGCTAAACTCCCTCAAAGCCTCACGCACTCAAATCCTTGAGTTCAACACACCATCCCGTGTTGAATTCATCCTCCTTTTAAGTTCAAGACAAGGTAGGTACCGATCCACTTGGATCAAAGCTTTTTCTTATTTTCTATGGACTAACAAAGGGGACTACACTTTAGCGCCGGCTTTGGCACCCAGCGCGCTTGCACTCCAAGTGTTCTATTTACTTCGGGTACACTCCATATCCGATGACACGCCAAAGTCGCATAAGCAACCGACCCTTATAAAATATACCAATGGACAATTGAACTTTATTTTATTTGCATGCATCTTGCACCTTCTTATTTTGCATTAAAATCAACTGAAACAATGAATTCGACCTTTAACTAAATCGCTTTCGTTAACAAGTTAAACATGCTAAACTGAGGGTTTTAATCAATCTTTTTGCATCTGCATCTGCATCCTTTTACAAACTTTATCGCACTTGTACGTAGCGATAACATTAAATCAAATATCATCTTACACGGAGTGTTCTAGGTCAGTAGAGGCTATTTTTACATAGGCTTTTCTAAAAGGTTTTCATAAATCATTAATTGAACTCTTTTCCTAAAGTACCCACACCCCGAATCCATTCTGGTTTCACAAGCCTTCTTCGATCTAGGGGTGTCGGCGTGCTCCAAAATCTAGGACATGTCTTTAGCTTAGGACATGATAGCAGGTTCCTAATTTCCGCGATAATTAGGTGGCGACTCCAAAACAGTTTTAAAGGTTTTTCTAAATTAGTCTTTTTAACTTACATGCTCCCTTACGGAAGACGCCGAGTTGGGTCCCTCGCCTCGATCCCGGGTTCCACAGAGAGAAAAGAGCAAAGTAGCTCGGCAATATGGAGTAAAATGAGTGAGTTTTTTTGACTTAGAAAATAATGAGGAAAACTAGTAAAGAAATTAGGTTAAATGAATTAGGTTTTGTTTTGTTTATTTAGAAAATAAAGTTTAATTAAGTAATTAGGGAACAAAAATAAACAAGTGGGTATACTAGTATGCAAAAACACTATTTGGTAAAGAAAATGTTTATTATGTGTTTTAAAATGTTTTTCACGAAATTGGTCAGTTTTAAAAAGTCGGGCGTCAAAAGCGATAAAAGTTAATTTGTAAGCGTTTGACGATTTTTTGAAATATTTCTACTTTTGAATTCTAAGACTAAAATATTTATTTTATTATTCAAAAATTTTCAAAAGTTTTAAAGAAGTCGATAAATTTTACAAAACGAATGTTTTGCAAAAATAGAGATTTTGAAAGGCTAAAAGGCTAAGATTAGATTTAAGATTTGAAATTAGTATTTAATGGCTAATTATTGATTTAAATTAACACGGGGTGTTACAAACCTCCCCCCTTAGAAAAGTTTCGTCCCGAAACTTGAATGAAGGATAGGATTTTCACCTGAGATAAACAGCTCGGGGTATTTCTCCTTCATAGAGGCCTCGGTCTCCCAAGTTGCTTATTCGGTCAATTGACCCTTCCATAGCACCTTCACTAAGGGAACCGTCTTCCGCCTTAACACCTTGGTTTCTCGTGCTAGAATCTTCACTGGTCTCTCGGAGTAGAGCTGGTTAGGCTCAACTGCGATTACGTCAGGAGTAATGATATGACTTGGGTCACTCCTGTATCGCCTTAGTTGCGAAACGTGAAAGACGTTGTGAACTTTCGACAAGTTGGGTGGTAGTGTTAGGCGATAAGCTACCTCACCAATCCTTTCAAGTACCTCGTACGGTCCAACGTATTTAGGACTTAGCTTCCCTTTTAATCCGAGTCGTCGAACCCCCTTCATGGGCGATACTTTCAAGAAAACATGATCACCGACTTCAAACTCAATAGGTCGGCGATGTTTGTTAGCATACATCTTCTGGCGGACCTGGCCCGCTTGCAGACGTTCACGAATGACTTTGATGTGCTCGATTTAGTCTTGAATAACCTGTGGTCCAGTCCCCATGTTGTCACTTGCATCGTACCAACAGACTGGGCTACGACACTTTCTCCCGTAGAGTGCCTTGAATGGGGCACAACCCAAACTTGCATGGAAGCTATTGTTGTAGGAGAATTCAATCAAAGGTAGACTTTTCTCCCAGTTGTCGTTGAATTCTAGAGCACATGCTCTGAGCATGTCTTCAAGCGTTTGTATAGTTCGCTCAGTTTGGCCATCGGTAGTAGGATGAAAAGCGGTGCTCATCTTCAGCTGGCTTCCCAATGCTGCTTGTTGTTTTTCCCAAAAATGAGAGGTGAACCTCGGATCCCTATCCGAAATAATGTCCAGAGGTACGCCGTGTAATCGGAAATGGGCCGACTTTGTCAAGCGGTCCACAATCACCCAGATTGCATTATTTCCCCGGTGAGTCCTCGGTAAACCCGTTATGAAATCCATGGAAATGGAGTCCTATTTCCCCAATGGAATGTCCATAGGTTGTAGTAGTCCTCCAGGTCGTTGATGTTCGAATTTCACCTTCTGGCAGATTAGGCACTTTACAACGTACTCGGCAATCTCTGCTTTCATCCCGACCCACCAGAACCTCAGTTTTAAATCTTGGTACATTTTATCGGATCTTGGATGTATGGAGTATCGTGTACTATGTGCCTCGTCAAGGTTCCTTCTTTTTAACACTGGTACGTCTGGCACACACCACCTTCCTTTGAATTTTAAACTTCCGTCAGGCTTTATCTCAAACCCTTCTCGGTTTCCTGAGGGAATCTCCATCCCGATTTTCACGAGTTCCTCATCTTCCCATTGTAGAGCTCTAATCTCGTGATATAACTCCGGCTCTGCGATCATTGCGTTTAAGTCGGCATCATCAGACTGAACCAACTCTAAATTCATTCTTTTGAAGTCTCTAACGATACCAGCCGGAATTTCCCAAATGTTGTTGAGGGTATGCGTTGTCTTTCTACTCAGAGCGTCTGCCACGACGTTCGCCTTACCCTCGTGGTACAGTAGTTCAATCTTGTAGTCCTTGATCAGTTCTAACCACCGGCGTTGTCTCATGTTGAGTTCCTTCTGTGTGAAGATATATTTCAAGCTTTTATGGTCTGTGTAGAACTTGATACTCACTCCGTAGAGGTAATGACGCCAGATTTTCAAAGCGAACACCACGACTGCTAATTCTAGGTCATGAGTGGGGTAGTTTCTTTCATGTACTTTCAACTGCCTCGATGCCTAAGCAATGACCTTTCCTTGTTGCATCAGTACGCAACCCAGGCCATTCAGTGAGGCATCCCTGTAGACTTCATACTCGTCACCATCCGTAGGGAGAGCTAAGACTGGTGCCGTGGTAAGCCTTGTCTTAAGTTCCTAGAACGCATTCTCGTACTCGTCGCCTAATGAGGCTAAATCGTCACACCTAATCAAAAATAAACCTAGACAAACAACTAAAAGAAGCTAGCGGTAAGCAGGGTCGAATCACAGAGAAATAGCGTAGTTATAAGCTAAGTTGGATGAAAACAGGTTTGACTCACGGGTATGAAAAAGGGTTGGTTTGAACTATAAACTAAAGCAATAAAAGAGAGGAATAGAAATCTATAAGGGAGAAGATTAGGGCATCGGGTTCATTATGACAGTGATTCAGGAACTCAAGTTAATAAGAAGGAACAATAAACTGTGCAAGTGATTAGGTATGGAATACGCTCTCTCGTGTCAATATTAACCTTAAGCAAATTTAGCGGGCTCTCGCTACGTACTAAACACAACTTATCAATCTCGCGTAAGTCTAGTTTTAACTCGGCTTTCGATCTTAAATTAAAACCTACTCAGGTTCAATTAAACTCAGACGAATTCGTTGGCCAGGCGAAGAAATCCTAATTCAATTGGCATAAAACGCGTAGAAAGAAATTCAATTGCACAATATATTCTACCAATTTTATCGAAAAATATGTTCCTGAACCAAAGGCACAAATTCCCCTCAAACCTTAATAGGAGAATTAGCTATGCATAATTGGAATTAAAACAAAGCAATAAATTAAAGAGTACATGATAAATAAATAGAAGAACAATTGAAATTAAATTAAAACCTGAATGAATCCTTGCAAGAACGAAGTAAAAATCAATCTCGAGAGTAAAATAAAACTAAACCTAATATTATTTGAAAGTTGAATGAAAGCAGTAGAAGTACGTTCTAAATTCTAAACCTAAAAATAAAAGAGAAGTGTTTCGAGACTCTAAGTCTCCTATATATACAAATCCACAAATTAGGCCCAAACGAACTAGCCCAACTGTCAGCTGTACTGGGCATGATTTCTGAGAAATCCGGCCGGATTCATCAAGAATCCGACCCAGGTCAAAAAAAACGTGTATTGGCTTTGAGCTTGCTTTTTTCGCGCGTAGCTCGGATTCTCCACGTATCCACTCGTATCTCGAGCTCCTGTGTCAGCTCAAGCTTGGACTTTGCTCTCTTTGACTTCAAACTTGACTCAGGACCGCCAAATTCTGCAAAACGTAAACAAAGAGCAGTAGTACCAACATTCACAACAAATAGCTCATAAAATACATACATACTCGACTAAACGCGAGCTAAATGTGACAAAACGGGGGCATATAAATCAATATAAAACGCTCACATCAAACTCCCCCAAACCAAACCTTCGCTTGTTCTCAAGCAAACTACCCAACAATAAGCACATAATCCCAGGACAGGCGAGCACAGAAAAACGCAACTCATCGTCACAAGCATCGTCGTCTCATACAAAAGTGAATCAAATCAATACCCGCTTCCTCTTCAAATAAATTTGAAGAGTTAAGGAGCAAACTAAACAAATAAACGACGGCAGGACATTATAACATAAACTCCATGCAAAGATTTTCGACCGTATGCATCCACTAAGACGCTGAGACTATAAATAATCTCACTAACTCGATAGCTAGGAAAACTATTAGAACTAAGCATGTCGTCACCCAAAATACACTAAAAATCACATCGAGCGAGGTTTCCAAGGGTTGTAATGTTAGGCTCGGGTCAAGAGGGTAAAAAGGTGGTAAAATGTATTTGGAAATGTGGAGCTCAACGGCTTAACAGCTGTATCTAAAACCAACACCCACATCCAATCACAACTCCTCCTCAACTCACCATTCAAAATAAACCACAATTCCCGGATAAGAATGATAAACATCGCTTCCTACTCAACACTTCCGATCTTCTTATTGAATTAAACAACAACGTATTTACAACCAACTCTTTCTTTTTTTTTTTTTCTTTTTTTCTTTTTTTTGTTTTTTCCTTTTTTTTTTTCTTAATTTTTTTTTTCTTTTCTTTTTCTTTTTGAATAAAACGAAATGAGATCGGGTGAAACTTTGAAACATGTAGGAAAGCGCATAATTAACGGGAATACTCACAAAACATCAACCCATAACTCCAACTCACATAATAGACAATCACGGACTTAACCCACTTCCTTCCCAACCAAAAACTCCGTGGTAACATGGGATCCCTAATGCAACTGATCAGCTCAGGTAGGATAATTCTGGAATGTAGCTCAAAATATATAATGTGGCTCAAGAAAAACAGGCTACAAAGGCTAGGACGGGCTACAAATGAGGGACCTAAGTCAAAAGGGTAGAAAAGTAGGCCATTTGGCTATGTGGAGTTAACATAATATAGTAACCAAAATCAAGTACCTCTTTGTGCAATGCTCGATCATTTAAGTACAAATAGGCTGAAACAATGACATAAATTCAAGTTTTCATTTCACTAGTACGAGTATATACAATGTCAAGCGGATGGTTAGTCTAAGAAACGCGCCCCGTCTACGTCACATGTCCCTATGCCGAATTATAAGCTAGTCTACTCAAATCACCTCAAGGATGAATGAGATAGGGTAGGCAAGGTAATGAAAATCATACACGATCAATAAACTCAACTAAGTGGCAACGAGCGTGTCTCAAAAGACACTAAAGCTAATCTACGCAAAAGGTTTCCAAGCGACGACTAACAACTAGTTATGGATTTTTATTTTTTTATTTTTTTGAATTTCGATTAAATGCACACAAAAATGAAAATGTAACTAAAATGCGTGAAAATGCAACTCCCCCCAAACCAAATCACACATTGCCCTCAATGTGGAAAACATCACAACCACATAGCAGCAAAGACGAGGACACAAAAGATGAAGGGCGGGAATGATGCAAAATTAGGGGAAAAAGGGTCTAAAAGTACTCACACTATCGCGATCGAGCTCCCCCAAACCATTGTAAAGTAAGGAGCGTGGCCAGCTGCCACAAAACGTCAGCGCAAGGTACTTAAAGTAAGCGTGATAAAGCGTCGTAGTACCCGTAAGCTCGATCAAAAATCATCAATAACCCTCCCTCGCGCGCGCTCGATAATAAAAATAGAAATGTACTAGCACACAAAGCAAATGAAAAGTACATATATTACAAAACGTTATCGGGTTGCCTCCCGAAAGCGCTGGTTTTTACGGTCCCGCACGACCGTCTTTCAAACTCAACTCGAATCAACATAGTCTCGCCAAGGTCGCTGGCTACTCGTGACTCTTTTACTTGTCAGTATCTTGGAGTGCTCAAAAACTCGACCATCGTGGGGAAGGTCACTAGCCATCAATGCACATACAACTCCGTCTTTAAACGGCTCACCATATCTCCCACGTGCACCTGGTGGTCTATCCGTCGAGCCTTTGCCACCATCGCTAGCATCATATAGGTCGGCATTCAACAGCTTCTTCTCCCCCAAGCCAGTCCTGCAGCTATTCTTCGTTGAACCTACTCAAGGAGATACAACAGAACAAACCTCCAAAGTGTCTCCAAGAGAGTGAGACGGAGGTATAACATTAATAGCATTAACCGACTCTAACTGCATGGGTGACCGCGGCGTACTCGACTGTGTATACGTAAGCTTTTCACCCCCCACCGAGAACGTCAAAGTCTTATTCCCCACATCAATAACAGCACCAGCAGTGTGAAAAAAGGGTCTACCTAGGATGATCGGGATATGGGGGTCCTCGGGAATGTCTAGCACAACAAAGTCTACGGGGATAAAGAACTTTCCGAACCGTACTGGAACGTCTTCTAGGAGTCCTAGAGGGTGCTGAACTGAACGGTCCGCCATTTGTAAAGTAATGGAAGTACAACTCAAAGAGGTCATATTAAGTTTCTTACAGACGGAATAAGGTATTATACTCACACTAGCCCCAAGGTCACACAAAGCTTTATCAACCACATACTTCCCTATAGAACAAGGGATAGAAAAGGTCCCGGGGTCACTGAGCTTAGGGGGTGAATTCCCTTGCAAAAGCGCACTTCCCTCCCCCATAAAGGCAACCGTCTCGCTCTCACTCAGCGAACGCTTCCTAGTTAAAACATCTTTCATAAACTTAGCGTACGCGGGAACTTGCTTAATTAAATCTATAAATGGAATGTTTACTTGCAAGTTCTTCACGACCTCCATGAATTTACGAAGCTGAGCATCGACTACCGTGTTGCGTTGTCGACCCGGAAATGGAAGCTTGACTTGGTATGGTGGTGGAGTAGTTACCGTAGAATCCTGATGCAGGAGCATTAGAGGAGGTTGAAAACGAAGTACTTCTAAGCCGGCATTTACCTAAGATCACTAAAGAGTTGAAGATTGGTTCGAATTATGTAACTATGGTTACTTGGAAACACAATGGAGAAACTCGAAACGCAGGAATGGAAGCTGGAAACGCAGAAGGAAACGCAGACTTTGAAGGTTCCTGGAAACTCACAGGAAACACAGACGCGTTTCCCACAGACTAGCTGGAAACGCTGGAAACGTGTACAGCTCACACGCTTTCCATAAATTAATCCGTAGGAATCAGCTAGTATAATCTTAATTATTCTTAGTTTATTTTCTTTATTTACTTGCAAATAAAGTAGGAAAATTTCCTAATTGTGTTAGGAATAATTTAGTTGATTTTATTTGATTTTGTTAGTTTGTTTCCTAATTAAATTAGGAAAGTCTTAGTTGATGGAATAATTTGGTTTCCTAATTATATTAGGACCAATATAGTTGTTTAGAGTACTATAAATAAGGTTGGATTGTGACCTTATTTTTGATATCTTATCATACATTGAATTATCAATAAAGTTTTATACTTTGCCTAAACTTGCGAGTTTAACCCTTGAATTCTTTCTTGCGAGATTGATTTCAAACTCTTCCTTGCGAGGTTGAGATTTAGCTAATCAAGTGATTTCCTTGCGAGGATTGATCAAGATTGCTTGCTTATCCGTTCTTGTTATCAAGAACTTGCATTATCCATCTTATTTGCAACCTCACGTTGTGTTTCCACCCAAAAAGAGCAACCTCACGTTGCATACATATTCACAGTTACAAATTCCGCTGCTACGTTTCTAAAGAACCTACGCGTTCTATATCAAATTGGTATCAGAGCTCGATTCTTGATTTATTTTTCAATAAATCTGTCTTGGGCAGCTTAAAACAATGGAAGATAATTCTGGTCAAGATAAGTCGTGGATGGAAGACATGAATTCCATGCAAAAGGAGCTAAGTCAGTTGACATACATGGTGAAGCACATGTTTAAAAGTGGTTATAAGAAACCAAAGAACCCGAATATAAGTGATGATGAAGGTTCGATTTTATCCGAAGAAGAAGAACGTCCGAGAGGAAGGAAGATCACCAAGAACGATGATGATCGAGGTCTCAAACTCGATATTCCAGATTTTAAAGGTGACATGGATCCGGAGAGTTTCTTGGATTGGATTCGACAAGCCGAGAGAATCTTTGAGTATAAGGAATATGATGATAGGAAGCAATTTAAGGTTGCAACGTTGAAACTCACCAAATATGCTTCTTTATGGTATGAAAACCTAAAGAAACAAAGGAGGAGAGAAGGAAAGCCAAAGATTGAGTCTTGGGCTAAGTTGAAGAAACACCTTCTGAAACGTTTCTTGCCTCGTGATTATGAGCAAGAAAACTACTTGAAACTCCAATCTTTGATGCAAGAAAACTTGTCCGTGACTGAATACATCAAAGAATTTAAGAGGATAACAATCTTATGCGATCTTGAGGAGAAAGAAGAGCTGAGAATCGCAAGATTCATCAAGGGCCTAACACCCTCGCTTGCGACGAAAGTTGAAATTCAGAATTTTGATGGTTTTAATGATGTGTGCAGGTTAGCTTTGAAGTTTGAGAAGCAAGAAAAGGCACGAAAGACTAATCCTTATTCAAGAGGAGTGGTCATTGGTTCGAGTTCCCAAGCTAAAAACACTCCAAGCAAACCTAAAGAAATTCCAAAAGAGGAATCTCGAGACAAAGGAAAGGGAATCGCTGTGGAGACTAAAGAAAACTCAATGAGGCGTTGCTTTAAGTGTCAAGGCTATGGTCACATGGCAAACGAGTGTCCTCTAAAGAGAGCACTCACAGTTCAAGAATTGGAAGGGTTGGTTCCTAACTTTGTCACGTCTAAGGAGGATGAAGAAACAGAAGACCAAGAGGGAGTGGTTTATGATTTGGATCCCTTGAGTGAAGATGAATGCTTGGTGCCTAGAAACCTTCATGTGGAAGCAAGCACAGCTGAAACGGAACAAAGAGAGCAGATTTTTCATACCCGGTGCAAGGTACGTGACAAGATTTGTAATCTTATCATTGATAGTGGGTCATGCACGAATGTAGTAGCAAAGACTTTGGTTGATGAACTTAAATTACAAACTAGAGACCGTGATAAGTCATATAAACTACATTGGTTGAATGGGGATGGTGGTGTTCATGTGAAGAAACAAGCCCTAATCTCTCTTAGTTTAGGCCCATATACTGATGAATTGTGGTGTGACGTGGTTCCAATGAATGCTTGTCATATTCTATTGGGGAGGCCATGGCAATTTGATCGGAAGGTTGAGCATGATGGGAGAACTAATATTTATAGCGTGACCAAGGGAAACACAACTTACAATCTGAAACCTTTATCACCTCATAAGATTAGGGAAGCTAAATTGAAGAGGGGAAACTTATTTGTGGAGGCTAAGGAAGTAGAAGAGGTTATTACTCGTGGAGAACGCGTTTACATGCTTATGGTACGTGATTCTGATTCGGGGAAGATTGGTGATAACCGTGATGTGAAAGAGCTATTGGATGAATTTGGGGATGTGTTTCCGGATGATTTACCACAGGGGTTACCTCCTTTACGTGGAATTGAGCATCAAATTGACTTGATTAGGAGCGGCGTTACCAAACAAACCAGCTTATCGTTGTAATCCCGAGGAGGCAAAAGAACTTCAAAGACAAGTCCAAGAGCTACTTGATAGGGGTTACGTGCAAGAAAGCTTGAGCCCATGTGCGGTTCCAGCATTATTGGTCCCAAAGAAGGAAGGAACGTGGAGGATGTGCATTGATAGTAGAGCGGTAAACAACATTACCATCAAATACCGTTTTCCGATGCCAAGACTTGATGATATGCTTGATGAGCTTGCTGGCTCATGTGTGTTTTCTAAGCTTGATTTAAGGAGTGGGTATCATCAAATGCGAATTCGAGAAGGAGATGAGTGGAAGACCGCATTCAAAACGAAACAAGGACTATATGAGTGGCTAGTGATGCCATTTGGACTTTGTAATGCTCCTAGTTCGTTTATGAGACTTATGAATGAAGTGTTAAGGCCTTTCCTTAACAAGTTTGTGGTTGTGTATCTCGATGATATTTTGATCTATAGCAAGGATGAGGAGGAACACAAGCAACACTTGAGAGCAGTTTTTGAGGTTCTACGAAAACAAAAACTCTATGGGAAACTTGAGAAGTGCACCTTTATGGTTCCTAGTGTTGTGTTTCTTGGTTATATTGTAGGTAAAGATGGTGTGAGCATGGATCCATCTAAGGTTGAAGCTATTCAAGCCTGGCCGATTCCAAAATCGACTACGGAGGTACGAAGTTTCCATGGATTGGCCTCATTCTATAGGCGATTCATCCATGGTTTTAGTTAGATTATGGCTCCAATTACGGAGTTGACCAAGAAAGGAGAATTTGTGTGGACAACAAGCGCTCAAAAGGCATTTGAAGAAGTGAAGAGCAAGCTATGTTCTGGACATGTTTTAGCACTTCCTGATTTCGACAAGTTGTTTGAAGTCGAATGTGATGCAAGTGGTGTTGGAATTGGTGCCGTGTTGATACAAGAGAAACGCCCTATTGCTTACTTTAGTGAGAAGTTAAATGGTGCAAGGTTGAACTACTCAACTTATGACAAGGAGTTCTACGCTATTGTGAGGGCATTGAACCATTGGAGTCACTATTTGCGGCCAAAACCGTTCGTGCTTCATTCTGATCACGAAGCTCTTAAACACATACATGGGCAGCAAAAATTGAATCCAAGACATGCTAAATGGGTTGAGTTTCTGCAATCTTTTACGTTTTCATCGAAATATAAGACTGGAAGTTCTAATATTGTAGCTGATGCACTTTCGAGAAGACATTGCTTATTAGTTGACCTAGATGCAAGGTTGTTGGGATTTGAGCACGTCAAGGAGTTGTACAAGGATGATCCCTCATTTTCTAAAGAGTTTCTTGAGCCTACGGGAGATTTCACATTGCAAGATGGGTTCTTATTCAAGGGAAATCGACTTTGCATTCCACAAAGTTCGATTCGGGAGTTGTTGATTCGCGAGGCTCATGGAGGGGCAATTGCTGGTCACTTTGGAACTAATAAGACTTACGACGTTGTAAGTGAACACTTCTATTGGCCGAAGATGATCAAAGACGTGCAAGACATCGTGGCTAAGTGTGTTGTGTGTCAAAAGGCGAAGAGTTCGTTCAATAAGGGATTATACACGCCCTTACCTGTTCCCACGCAACCATGGAGTGAGGTTAGTATGGATTTTATACTTGGGTTACCAAAAACGCAAAGAGGAAAGGATTCGATTATGGTTGTGGTTGATCGGTTTTCAAAGATGGTTCACTTTATTCCTTGTCATAAAACCGATGATGCTACTCATGTTCTTTGATCTTTATTATAAAGAAGTAGTGCGTTTACATGGGATTCCACTTACTATAGTGTCGGATCGAGATGTAAAGTTTCTTAGCTATTTTTGGAAGACGTTGTGGAGGTTAGTGGGAACCAAGCTATTGTTTAGTACTTCTCACCATCCACAAACTGATGGTCAAACGGAAGTGACTAATAGAACTCTTGGAAGTTTGTTAAGAGGGTTGGTTAGCAAAAGCGCGAAGGATTGGGATGTAAAACTCGCACATGCCGAGTTTGCTTATAACCGTACTCCATCGGTTACTACTGGTCGTGCTCCATTTGAGATCATTTACGGAGTTAATCCATTCCTACCTATTGATTTAATTCCGATTCCAAAGAAAGATCTCATGAGTTTTGAAGCAAAGGAGAGACAAATTGCGTTTCTTAGAACTTGTGAGCAAGTGAGAGCTCAAATTGAGAAGGCAAACGCGAAATATAAGGAGAAAGCGAATAAACATCGAAAGCAACCTGTGTTTCAAGTGGGTGATCTTGTGTGGCTACATTTGAGGAAAGAGAGATTTCCATCGAAACGAAAGAATAAGTTAATGCCAAGAGCTGATGGTCCATTCAAAGTACTTGAGTGTTACGGTTCTAATGCTTACAAGCTTGACTTGCCAAGTGAATATGGAGGAGTTAGTGCAACGCGTTCAATGTTGGGGATCTATCACCATATCTCGAAGACGACAATTTGAGGTCAAATTCTCAAAAAGAAGGAGAGAATGATGCAGGAGCATTAGAGGAGGTTGAAAACGAAGTACTTCTAAGCCGGCATTTACCTAATATCACTAAAGAGTTGAAGATTGGTTCGAATTATGTAACTATGGTTACTTGGAAACACAATGGAGAAACTGGAAACGCAGGAATGGAAGCTGGAAACGCAGAAGGAAACGCAGACTTTGAAGGTTCCTGGAAACTCAAAGGAAACACAGACGCGTTTCCCACAGACTAGCTGGAAACGCTGGAAACGTGTACAGCTCACACGCTTTCCATAAATTAATCCGTAGGAATCAGCTAGTATAATCTTAATTATTCTTAGTTTATTTTCTTTATTTACTTGCAAATAAAGTAGGAAAATTTCCTAATTGTGTTAGGAATAATTTAGTTGATTTTATTTGATTTTGTTAGTTTGTTTCCTAATTAAATTAGGAAAGTCTTAGTTGATGGAATAATTTGGTTTCCTAATTATATTAGGACCAATATAGTTGTTTAGAGTACTATAAATAAGGTTGGATTGTGACCTTATTTTTGATATCTTATCATACATTGAATTATCAATAAAGTTTTATACTTTGCCTAAACTTGCGAGTTTAACCCTTGAATTCTTTCTTGCGAGATTGATTTCAAACTCTTCCTTGCGAGGTTGAGATTTAGCTAATCAAGTGATTTCCTTGCGAGGATTGATCAAGATTGCTTGCTTATCCGTTCTTGTTATCAAGAACTTGCATTATCCATCTTATTTGCAACCTCACGTTGCGTTTCCACCCAAAAAGAGCAACCTCACGTTGCATACATATTCACAGTTACAAATTCCGCTGCTACGTTTCTAAAGAACCTACGCGTTCTATATCAAATCCTCTTTAGAGGCATTAGCATTATCAGAGTCAAGAACCAAAGGATTTCCATCTCGAGAAGCAGCAAAACAATCCGTAGTAAAATTAGGTGACCTGGGTCGGATTTCTGATGTATCCGGCCGGATTCTCTGAGAATCCTGCCCAGGTGTTTCAGCCGTATTTGCATTTCCCGCCTCAGTTTCAAGTTCGTTCAGGTGCTTTCGGCCACCGTAATGCGTACCACTTCGCAGCGTGATCGCACATGCAGTGTCGGGAGGTTGTTGGCCTTGAGGCGGGAGTGTTCCGGGTTGCCTCGATGCTTGAGGAGTAGCTAGCTGCGCCACTTGATTCTCCAATAACTTGATCGCGGCGTCCTTGGCTTGACCATCTTTTTGCATTTGCAACATTAAAGCCTCCTGCGTCTTTTGCATACTTAACATACTTTGTTGCATTTGCAACATCATAGCCTTAGTCTCGGCCAAAGGATCGGGTACCGGTGTAGGTTGAGGTGGTTGTGGTGGTGCATAAGAGGGCTTATTATAGAATGGTTGTTGAACATTGCGAGGGGGAGGTTGGTAAGGTGGATTTTGTGGAGGTTGTGGGGTCGGGTTAAGTACGTTTTGGTTACGATACGATAAGAGTTAGCGATCATAACCTGGTTGATTACAGTACGGCCAGGTTCAAGAATAAAGGCGATACGCATGAACCTGCTCATGGGGTCCCGTATACCCCGGTGAAAAGTGACCTGAATCGTGCCCCGAGATAGCGTTAACGTGAGCACCCGTAGAAACACTCCCCTGCATAGCATCAAACTTCCTATTTAACTCAGAAAGTTGACTCGCAATCGCACTCATATTCTCATTCCCACAGTCATTATGCGCGGACCGTGAATTAACCTAGGCTTACCAAACTGGGATGAATGTACAGCCATTTCCTCGATCGTTTGCCACGCTTTATCATCATCAGTATTATTAGCAAATCGACCTCCCGCGGCCGAGTCAAGAATAGCGCGACTCTTAGCATATAAACCGTTGTAAAACGTCATAATCACCAACCAATCGCCAAGTCCGTGGTGCGGACATTCACGAATTAACCGTATGTAACGGTCCCATGCCTCAGCTAATGTCTCGTCAAAGTGTTGCTGGAACCCTTGAATTTGACTACGGAGTTGGTTAGTCCACTCCGGAGGATAGTACTTGCGATAAAAAGCAAGAGCTAGACTAGGCCAACCCGTAATTCCCGCGGCAGCTTTGTCAAGATCCGTGATCCAATCCCGCGCGCGGCCGCGTAAAGAGAAAGGGAATAGCATCTCCCTAATCTGATCCTGCGTGATCCCATTCCGCTTAATCGTCGAGCAGTAATCGGTAAAAACCTGCATGTGCTTCCCGAGATCCTTTGTAGGATTGCCGCCGAATTGATTACGCTCCACCAAAGTAAGAAAGGCGGGGCGAATCTCAAAATTCCCCTGGACCCTAGCCGGTATCGTGAATCCTTGTGGGATGAACTCGGTCTTGGGCAATAAGTGACTATATAATTTCGGCATAGTCACAAGCGGTGGAGTAAAAACTGGAGTAATTGGTGGTGTGTCCTCTTCGTAGGACGATTGCTTCCTTACGTAGTCTATGTAATGCTCGCTCAGGTTCGGGCTCAAAAGGAACTAAAGTCCGAGGTGACCTGTGCATAAACAAAACTACACGAAAACAATAAGAAACGGTCTCAAGGAACTAGGTTCCTTGAGACTAAAGAGAAAAACCTGTAGCAAAACAATAACTATAACTAACAAAGCCGTTTTCCCGGCAACGGCGCCAAAATTTGATGAGGCTAAATCGTCAAACCTAATCAAAAATAAACCTAGACAAACAACTGACAGAAGCTAGCGGTAGAAAGGGTCGAATCCACAGAGAAACAACGTAGTTATAAGCTAAGTTGGATGAAAACAGGTTTGACTCAGGGGTATGAAAAAGGGTTGGTTTGAACTATAAACTAAAGCAATAAAAGAGAGGAATAGAAATCTATAAGGGAGAAGATTAGGGCATCGGGTTCATTATGACAGTGATTCAGGAACTCAAGTTAATAAGAAGGAACAATAAACTGTGCAAGTGATTAGGTATGGAATACGCACTCTCGAGTCAATATTAACCTTAAGCAGATTTAGAGGGCTCTCGCTACGTACTAAACTCAATTTATCAATCTCGCGTAAGTCCAGTTTTAACTCGGCCTTCGATCTTAAATTAAAACTTACTCAGGTTCAATTAAACTCAGACGAATTCGTTGGCTAGGCGAAGAAATCCTAATTCAATTGGCATAAAACGCGTAGAAAGAAATTCAATTGCACAATATATTCAACCAATTTAATCTAAAAACATGTTCCTGAACCAAAGGCACAAATTTCCCTCAAACCCTAATAGGAGAATTAGCTATGCATAATTGGAATTAAAACAAAGCAATAAATTAAAGAGTACATGATAAATAAATAGAAGAACAATTGAAATTAAATTAAAACCTAAATGAATCCTTGCAAGAACGAAGTAAAAATCAATCTCGAGAGTAAATTAAAGTAAACCTAATATTATTTGAAAGTTGAATGAAAGCAGTAGAAGTACGTTCTAAATTCTAAACCTAAAAATAAAAGATAATTGTTTCGAGACTCTAAGTCTCCTATTTATACAAATCCACAAATTAGGCCTAAACGAACGAGCCCAACTGTCAGCTGTACTGGGCAGGATTTCTGAGAAATCCGGCCGGATTCATCAAGAATCCGACCCAGGTAAAAAAAAACGTGTATTGGCTTTGAGCTTGCTTTTTTCGCGCGTAGCTCGAATTCTCCACGTATCCACTCGTATCTCGAGCTCCTGAGTCTGCTCAAGCTTGGACTTTGCTCTCTTTGACTTCAAACTTGACTCAGGACCGCCAAATTCTGCAAAACGTAAACAAAGAGCAGCAGTACCAACATTCACAACAAATAGCTCATAAAATACATACATACTCGACAAAACGCGAGCTAAATATGACAAAACGGGGACATATAAATCAATATAAAACGCACACACCATCGCCCCATATAAACTTAGATTCCTTCTGTAGTAACCTGGTCATCGGTCGTGCTACCTTGGGGAAGTCGGGAACGAATCTTCTGTAGTAGCCAGCCAATCCCAGGAAGCTGCGTATCTCAGTTATGTTTGTAGGAGCCTTCCATTCCTTCACTGCGTCGATCTTTGCAGGATCTACCATCACTCCGTCCTTCGAGATGACGTGACCCAAGAATGCTACTTTCTCGAGCCAAAACTCGCACTTAGACAATTTTGCATACCACTTATATCTCCTCAGTATTCCCAGGATGATACGGAGATGCTCCTCGTGGTCTGCCCCCGTCTTGGAATAAATCAGGATGTCGTCGATGAAAACAACCACGCATATGTCTAAGTACTCGTGGAAGGTTCTGTTCATTTGATCCATGAACACTGCTGGTGCATTTGTCAAACCGAACGGCATGACTTTAAACTCGTAATGACCATATCTGCTTCTGAAAGCAGTCTTCTGGATGTCCGTTTCCCTAACAGCGATCTGATGATAACCTGACCTCAGGTCGATCTTAGAAAACACTCCCGCGCCTTTTAGTTGATCAAAGAGATCGTCGATTCTGGGCAAAGGGTAGCGGTTCTTAATTGTTACCTTATTCAATTCCCTGTAGTCGATGCAGAGTCTCATACTGCCGTCCTTCTTTTTCACAAAGAGAACCGGTGCTCCCCAAGGTGAGACACTCGGTCTTATGAAACCCTTTTCAATCATCTCCTCAAGTTGTTTCTTCAATTCCTGTAGTTCTACCGGTGCCATTCAATAAGGTGCCTTTGAGATTGGTGCCGTGCCTAGCGTAAGGTCGATAGAGAACTCAACGTCACGTGTAGGTGGCAAGCCTAGCAACTCGTCGGAAAAGACGTCAGGGAATTCCCGTACTACGTGAATATCTCCAATGTTCACGCTTTCTTTGACTTCGTTGACGCTGCATAGGTACACTTGGTGCCCTTTTCTTTCTAACCGTTGTAGTTGTAGTACGGAGATGATTTTCGCCCCCTTAATTGGCGAAGTCTTCTGATACGTGACTCTAGTCCCCGTATGATGCTTCAGGCGAATCTTTCGATCTCGACACTCAAATATCGCATGATATTTGGTTAACCAGTCAATACCAAGTATGACGTCGAACTCCGGCATGTCGAAAAGAATAAGATCGGAAGGAAAGATTGTTTTATGAATGATTAAAGGAGTTTCTTTGAATATTTTGGAACATTTGAGAATTTTACCGTTTGGTAGAGAAATGTTTGCTTCGATTGATTCAAAATTTGAGAGGTTAGCTTTAGAGACAAACTTAGAAGATATAAAGGGCAATGATGCCCCAGTGTCAAACAAAACAACAGCGTTCATAGAGTTTACAAGAAAAATACCAGTGATGACGTCGGCCTCAGGTGAATCCTGCGCCTCAGCTTCCGTGAGTACATACACTCGACCTTGTACCACTACAGACTGTGGTACACCCGCAATAGGCGCCGTATTCAGGTTGTTGGGACATACATTTGACTTATGCCCCACCAATTTACACTTGTAACATGTAATCGGCAGACCGTTGCACTGTCTTCCCTCATGTAGTGCCTTGCGACACATACGACAATTCCCCGGTAAGACTCTTGGTTGAGGAGCCCTTCCTGCAACCATAGCTCTTTCATTGTTCCCAGTAGGAAGCATGTTCTGCAACGCAGACCTTGGGAAGTTTGGCCTCTGATGTACAGGGCGCTGGTAAGTCGACTTTTGGATGTAGCTCGACTGTGCCACAGATGGCACAAACACCTTCTTCTTCTTCTCTTCAGCCTCTTCCAACTCTAAGGAAGCCCATACACTGCACGCACGCTCATACGCTGCGGCAATAGTGGTGTAGGTGTTGCTGCTCAAGTAAGTACGCATACTTGCGGACATATTGCGCAGGTACCTCTGGGTCATGGCCTTCTCGTTAGGAGCGACCGCCGCCCCGAATTTGGCCAGCTGTTGAAACTTCTCAGTGTACTCCTGGAGTGTCATGTCTCCCATCTTGAGACTTATGAACTCTTCCTCCTTCTGACACCGGAGCTCATACCCGAAGTATCGCCCCTTGATCTTCTCAGTGAATTCGTACCAGGTGAACGTAGTGTCAGGCTCGTTAGTCCTGATCACGTTCCACCAATCATTCGCCTCGCCTTTTAAGTAGTAGGCGGCGATGTTGACCCTATCTTCTGGAGGCGTCCTACTCAGCTCCATGAGCTTTTTCATTTCCTCCAGCCAGTTCGTGAGGTCGACAGGGTTACTTGAACCCGAGGACACTTGTGGTCTGTGACGTGAGAATCGGTCGAACGCGCTTGGCTGATGTTGGCGGTTCGCGTTTTCCGTGGCTATTTCAGCCAAACGGATTAAAGATTTTTCGGCCAGAATTTGCCTCTCTTCATTGGTCATTGGAGGAGCAGCCATTCTGAAAGAATTAGGAAGCGAAGAAATTTATTAGCATTGCGAGGTTTAGGTAGTATGCTTATCATTGATGGAATTTAATCGTAATAGAAAGCGATAACACAAATCATTCAAGTAATACAGAAAAAGATACTTCATTCCATTGAAATGTAAATGCTGGTTACATCGGTTTTGGATAGCAAAATGCATCTAGTACATTTCCTAGGAAGATAACAAAAGATAGAAAGTAGGGACAACGACTCCTAAGAGTGCTATACACAATCTCTGAGGTTAGATATTTAGAATCTAGAGATTTTACAAAATGTTGTTCATACTGATAGGTTACTAGATCATTCGGGTTTTAACTCGAGGGTGCGAATTCATCATCGCTGATCTCCTCTGCCTCCTGGAAGGTGTCACCCTCAGAAACGGCTCGAACTGCAAGCCTGATGAAGCACTTGAAGAACTTCCACTCGTGGAAATTTTCTCCCAAGGCAGTAGCCGGCGCACGGACTCTCATCCACCACAAGAATGGTTCTCTTGAGATGTGCTCCTCCACTAGGCGTATCTTCCACTCCTCGCGAATTCCTGTAATGGAGAACTTTGCCTCCATCTCCTCAGATCCAGTAAGACGCGATCGTAGCGATCTCATGAAGTGGTGGTGACTCTGCTGGAAGGTCGCGTAAGCCTGTGCTCTCGTTGGGGAGTCTACCCCATACATAGGTGCCACAGGGTGTGTTGGCAACTGGACTCTCAAAGCGCTGGTCTTCCAATGTCCATCTTGTGCCATCTATAGAGGTTTCAAGAAAACGAGTCAAACAACAAAGTATTGTTTTGACGGAAATAAAATGGCTCTTAAATGGGATCTTTATGGAAGTCAAGTTTGACAAGTTTAGAGAGTAAAATTTCAATAGGTTCAAGGATTTATTTTAGTGCAAAAAGGTTATGGATTTAATAGGTCGCTTAATCCGAGTAGTCTGGTACTCCTTCGATGCTTCAATCCTTGAGAATTAAATTATTATTTCGATTTTATATCCGAGGATAGTTGTTAGTTTTAGTTAGTCACTTCAGCAAGTAGCAAGCATACGATAGTTAGTGTATTTTATTTTGTGAGTAGTAGTTAATTTAAAAGTCCTTAGCCTATGGTCGGTCCTTAAGGTTTCTACCCGTCCTCACACTTTAAAGCGATTTAAAGTTATTATTTAAGTGATCTAATAAAAGAAAAATCTAATTTATTATTTGGTCCTAGTAGTCTTGCGGGTTAACATATTAATATGTTTGTACCGCCCAGGTGTCTCTCGTTAGGTAAGCATAAATCGCATTAGGCAATTCATGTTACGGTCACGAGTCAGCTCTGATACCAACTGTAACAACCTGGTTTTTAGTCGACTTTAATTACTAAGGCGGAAATTAATTAAGTCTTAAACCAGTGTCATTAATTATACAAATAACCCAAAATATTACATCATCGTTCAAGAGTTGAATAAAACAACTCTAAATACGGAAATTTGTAGCGTTGTATATATTACATCTCTCTCGAAAACAAACTAAGGTAAAACAATAAAAACGTAGCGTGGCCCTGTCCAAAATCCAGCTCTCGGTCCACGATCATCCTGCACAATAAACTGATGTGGGGTGCCCGCTGAGCGGACAGTGACTAGCTATGCTCATACTTACCCTCGATTTCAATTACTTTGGTTTATTAC
Organism: Dianthus caryophyllus; assembly: GCA_023091065.1. Classification (NCBI taxonomy): domain Eukaryota; kingdom Viridiplantae; phylum Streptophyta; class Magnoliopsida; order Caryophyllales; family Caryophyllaceae; genus Dianthus; species Dianthus caryophyllus. The sequence goes on from CM041527.1 coordinate 23,835,761, forward strand.
TATCGCTTTATAATTATAACATTATGATAAAAACATAAACATGCTTAATACAAATAGCATATAAAGACATATAAGTCATAATAAGCATGCGGTTTAAAGCGATAAATCATATAAGCATGATATTCAGTTATGAAGGCAAATAACATATAATATCATAACAATAGTATCACAATAATTCAACAGGATTACAATGCGATATCAGATCGCAAACAGACGTACATATAGTATCATTCACATCATGCAGACTCGATTCACTTCAGAAATTTGTGGTCTTTAGTTTACAAAGATGGTACGCACTCATTCTCATTTAATCATACAACAGACAACACATACTGCTTACGAGCCTGACCACTGAGTAGGCCATTGTACTCTTGTCGCTTTCATCTCACTACCATAGTGCAGCGGCTTACTCGACTCGTAAACCACGCCGAATACTATAGTACTTGCATCTCATCTTCTAGTGTTCGAAATGATTCGGACTTCAGATACAATCTCGTCAAGTGATCTGTACATGTGGCAAGAGCGAATGCTAGTGTCGCGCCCACTAAGAACGAAACACGGCAAGGAGACAGAACCGCAAGATGACAATCGCAATAAGGTCGCGGTGGCCCTGGTAACATTAGCGAAATAGGGGAATAAAACCCTAGTCTAGTATGCATACACTAATATTCACTTTAAGAATGGGCTATGCTATTCATAGAGCACCTTAACTCTGAATAAAACGACTATTTCCTTATGCCTGACCCAAAAGAGTTGGCATATTCCTTATCTTGTACGGAGCAGGCTATACGACTTAAGGCGTAACGGCATGGGCAGGATGCTCTAAGCATATAATGGTGCCGGCTAAAACACACTATTCGAGATGACAATCGCAATAAGGTCGAGATAGTGGCGTCCGCTACAAGACTATCTTAACCCCACTTCACTCACGATTGACGTTTTCATATCCGAGGCTCAAGCGTTTGACCCGTTATTTAACTTACTCAAAATTCATTATTCATTTGATATTTTATATCACATGTTACTAGACTCTCCTAGTCTCATCGTCAAACGTTTAATTATTTTATTCGGTTTCATATGATCACATAACACGTTCGTTTATTATTTGAAGTGTTGTTAATTATTAACGTTTTCAAGTTTCTATATTGATATGTTTGTTAGTACGTCCAACTTTATTTAAGTGTTTTTCAAACACTTTAAGTTATTTACTTATTCATTTTCAATTTTCTATACTTAGTAAAATTTTCAATTATTTTCAATATTTCAAATTTTGAAATTTGAAATATCTTTGAATTTTGAGACGTAACTTGTTTTACAAGTTTCGTAAATTTTTCACTATTCATCAATCACTATTCACTTAGGTTACTATTCATCGTAATTTATACGTATTTTTATACGTATTCGTATTTTTATACTCCGTATTTTATACGTATTCGTATTTTTATACTTCGTATTTCATACGTATTTTTATACTTATACGTATTCTTATACTTCGTATTTCTACGTATTTTTATACTTATACGTACTCTAATACTTGTACGTATTTTTATATTTAAACGTATTTTTATACTTAAGATATTTTAGGTGTAAAACTAAACCTTTTTATTTACTAAGTATAATTTTCTAGTTTCGAAGTCCTTAAGTTCGTTTTGTATTTAGTGATTTGAAATATTATTTTAAAAGTAAAACTCGGTTAAGTTTAGTCATATACTTAGCTAAAAATTTAACGGTTTCCATTTTTTAGCGATGTTGTCATAGTTCATTTAAATAGTCCGTATGTCCAAATCCAACAGTCCAAAATGCAAAGGCAGTAGCACACGATTTAGTTCATTTTTATAATGGTTAAACATTTTTATCGGTTTAAAATATTTCTTTTATAACGAAATCGATTTATACAAAAATTCAAATTCTACTAACTATTAAACTTTAGTGACTTAGTGATAAATTCATTTTGATCAATTTTTGACCCATTTTAATTAAAATGTCGTGTGGTTTAAAATATATTTCAAAATTCATTTATTTCTTTTAATTTCTTAATTCTAACTTATTAACTACTAATTAAAATATTTTAACAATAAACTAAAAAGTGATGAAAACACAATTTTGACCGAAAAATGGCAGGAATGCCGTGAACAAGGTGGTGTATGTTCTAAATTTCATTTTTCGATTTTTATCGGTTTTTAGCTTAAAGTCTTTATATTTTAATTATTCTAGTTATACTAAAACGATTTAAACTAAAATGAAATCTTACTAAAAATTTCATTAGCCTAAAATTTGAGCTAAAATATAAAGTGAAATTTTCTAAATGTTTTTCTAAAAGTTTAAGTTGATTTATGTAATAGTACTAACATAATATAAAACAATAACTAAACATAAACATAAATTATTACTCCCTCCATTCATTTCCATTAGCATCCCTTCTTTTTTGACACTATTCACATAGGTGAAGAATTTTCGGTATAACTCGTAATGTATAAATAAAAATATAGTCATGTGAGATCTTGTTTTATTCGTTTTCATAAGTACAACATTAATATCAAATTTTTATATTTTTATACAATTTAGAACAATAGATAGTGTCGTTACAAAAAGCGTCTCGGCAAATGTGAAAAGAGAAGGGATGCCAATGGACTTGAATAGAGGGAGTAACAAACATAAAATAAAACAAAATCAAAATGAGTAAAAATGAAGAACACACATGAAGATCATAAGAACACATATGAACATCAAACATAAACTCAAGAACACATTTTGCACTTTTAACAACTTATAATTTATTTTTCTAATTTAATTTTTTTTACATGACAACATCCATTTTAACCTAACTTAATCCAACATATTATTTACAAAAATTAAAAGTGAAAATTTATAAAAAAAAATAGGGAAATGCCGTGAGTAATGAACATAAGTACATAATTTTTATTTTCGATTTTAATCACTTTAAACTCATTGTTAATATTTCACATAATTTTTATATATGATTACTACTTAACTAAAACATAACTAAACATAAAAATCATATGAATCATAATTAAAAATGCTCGAAACAAATTAACCTAAACATATGAACATATTATTACAATAATCTATTTAAAACATTACTTATTTATTATCATTACTTATACTCCACATAATCATACAAACACATATTCATGATGTTTAACATATTTTAGCATAATAATCATACTCATAAAACTTATAATAAAAATCAAATTAATTTACAAAGAGATTAAAATGAGATATAACTAGTCACCTTATTTGTTAAGTTATTGATTATCGGGATCGAAAATATTATCAAGGTCATCAAGTCCTTCACCCGTAACCTGTCTTCACCTTCAAATAAAACCCGTAAATGATAAGCTTCAAAACCCACTAAATAGCTACGGAAATACTAGAGGTTATTAGAATAATATTTAAGGTTTTAATTTAGAGGTTTTTGTAAATAAAAGGAAGAAAAATAAAGAGAGAGAAGAGAGCAAAGTAGCTCGGCAATATGGAGTAAAATGAGTGAGTTTTTTTGACTTAGAAAATAATGAGGAAAACTAGTAAAGAAATTAGGTTAAATGAATTAGGTTTTGTTTTGTTTATTTAGAAAATAAAGTTTAATTAAGTAATTAGGGAACAAAAATAAACAAGTGGGTATACTAGTATGCAAAAACACTATTTGGCAAAGAAAATGTTTATTATGTGTTTTAAAATGTTTTTCGCGAAATTGGTCAGTTTTAAAAAGTCGGGCGTCAAAAGCGATAAAAGTTAATGTGTGCGCGTTTGACGTTTTTTCGAAATATTTCTACTTTTGAATTCTAAGACTAAAATGTTTATTTTATTATTCAAAAATTTTCAAAAGTTTTAAAGAAGTCGATAAATTTTACAAAACGAAAGTTTTGCAAAAATAGAGATTTTGAAAGGCTAAAAGGCTAAGGTTAGATTTAAGATTTGAAATTAGTATTTGATGGCTAATTATTGATTTAAATTAACACGGGGTGTTACACTCTAGGTCTCAAATGCGGGCTCTCGCAACTTAGAATTGAGGGTCCTAAAGATCGTCTTGCGCCTCTCCTCGAACTAGACTTTTGATCTTAAGTTCAAGGGTGCTAAAAGTTTGCTAAAACTTGGGCAAAGAATTAACAATCACAATCAAGTAGAGACAATCAAAATAAGCGCAAAAACCTAACTCAAACAATCATCAAAAACGAACTAACTGAACACCCATAATTCACCCTTCTCTCTAGATGATAAAACTACTCACACATGACAAAAATAATGACAAAAGCAAGGGAAAAGGATGAAATCATGATCAAGCACAATATAAATTGAAATTACAATGAAAAGAGGAAGAGAAATAACAATACCCAATCAGAAATTCAAAGGAGAATTGGTTGAACAAAGACAACAAATACCAAATAGATGAACGTAGTAGTGAATTCGAGTCGGGAATTGAAAGTACAGAATGTAAAAAGATTCAAACCCTAAGTTTTTGAGAGAGAATAGTTTAAAGTGTCCTAAAAATATTGTAAAAATTGTGTGTTCGAATAATGAGCGAAACCCTCTTAAAATAGACGAACAATTTAAGCACACGAGGAGTCGGAGCCCGTCCCAAGGGTCCGGGACAGGTGTCCCGACCGGGACCATACCATGCTGACCGGGATGAGCTCCGGGACAGCCATCCCGACAACTTCATCTAATTCCTTGATTTTTCACTTAACTTTTCTTGCTTTGTTTACCGTCCCAAGGCATAGGGATGAGGTCTAAGGTCGTCCTAAGTGGTGGGGACAAGGTCTAAAATGATTATATGAACTTCACATCCCGTCCCAAGGTCCCGGGACGGCTTCAAACATCCAAAAATAGCTCGTACGCAACCGAAACCACATGAAATCAACTCGAAATGCCACGTAGCGACTCCGGGACGCCTTAGCTTTGACCCGGCAACCTTCCATCCTCCAAATTAGTGCGTGTACCTATAAAATAGACACAAACACACAACAGAAACATGCGGGGGCAAAATAGGAAGCGAAATGTATATAAAAGCACTCGAAATGACAGAAAATCGCTAGTGACAAGGCAGGTTTACTTCGGGTCATTTACAGGTTCGGGTAGATTTTGGGTTCGAGTCGAAAAAGGCAGGTTTACTTCGGGTCATTTACAGGTCGGTTTCGGGTGGTTTATCGGGTCAGGTCAGATTTTGACAGCTCTACCTGCAACTACATCATGACAACAAAGCACGGCCTCAAGAGGGTCCCTCTCGAGGACTTTAGGTAAGTTCTCCACAACACAAGCATCCACAACATCTATAGAAAAGACCGACTCCTCCAACATGGGGCGTTTCAAAGCATTTGACAGATTAAAAGTAATTGAATCACCTCCGACATCCAACGTCAACTTCCCGTTCTTGACGTCAATGACTGCACCAGTAGTGTGCAAGAAAGGCCGACCCAAAATTGTAACACCCCGACTTTTCCTAATATTAATTGTTCGTCTCAATAATATTTGAAATTCATTTCTCTTGATTTTCTCATTTTTAGCTCGAGAAAATCAGTTCACTTGTCGCGTGAATTAAGCTACTCTGTAGTCAGGACTTAAAAACGGAGTAATTAGCTTAAAAACGGTGTAATTTCCTCATACGAACTCCGATTCAGGCGATTCAAAAGGCTAAACTGCGTATTTTTTCGACGCCGTCGCAACTGCCAAAAAAAAAAACAGAAGAAACCCGCGAGTTACCCGCGAGTGACCCGCGAGCGACCCGCGGGCAGCACTGTTTTATGCGGGGGTTTTGTTTTTCGATCCGTGACTTATTGTAACCTATTTTATTCGTACTATAAACTCTCCTAAGCCCTAATTACCTCATTAATCTCTCCTATCATCAATCTAAAGCCCTAATTCTCTCTTCTCTCTCATAATTCCCTCATTAATTCTCATTGAAGCATCTCACAAGTTCATTCAATTCTCCTCCAAATCAAGTCCCAATCTGCCCTAATTCATTCCTTTGCTTATTCCTTTGGTAATTCTTATTGTTTAATATAGTATTTTGATTATGTTATTGTTAGATGCTTGTGTTGTGTGTTCTTATGTTTTGTATGTGTTATTGTTGTGCCCTAATCAAGGAGAAGAAGACTTGGGTGAAGAGGATACTATCTTAGTTGAAGAAGAAGAAGACTAGGACGATTCTCATCTCTTGAACAAGGTAACTAGGTGTAGCCTTAGTGATATTTTGACTTGTGTGAGACCATATAATTGATTGAGGATGTCTTGATTGTTGATATGAATGAAAAGGTGTTACCTTTGGGATGTTTGAGATGTAAAGTTGCGGTCTTTGGTCTTGTTTGAGTTGGTCTCACACTCTTATGTCTAATAATGCGATTTGGGATGTTTGTTTACTTTGAATTTGGGTTATATTGTTATTAAGTTGATGAAAGATGATAACTTTGGGAATTATAATGGTTTATTATGGCTACTCTTGAGTTCTTATGGTTATTACTCCGTATTTAATATGTTGATTATGGTTAGTGTTGAGATTGCTTACAAAAGAGGTCAATTATGTTGTAGTTGTGTATATGATGGACATTGTGATGATTTTGAGTAAAGGATGATTGGTTTATTGTTGATTGTGAGATGATTCAGGTTATTGAATTGACTTGTTTGATTGCTTGAGTTGAGTGTGCGTACGGGTACTGTTCTGGCACGTACGTGAGGAGCTACGACGTCTTTTGTGGACGGATACCGCTCATGATCCCCTCGGCTATTCTTGTTGCTTAGTTAGAGCGACTATGGGTTCTCAACCATGTTGGTTAGAGACTATGGTTTATATAATGTCGTCACCGTTCTTGTTGCTCGGTGGAATTTGACCAAATTTAGACTAATGAGTTTGAGGAACTTCTTGTTGCTGTTCCGCCATAGGGTTTGGATGATTCTTGTTGCTTCATCCGGGGTGATTCTTGTTGCTTCACCCAGTGCTCCGTGCTTACTCTTGCAGGTTGTTGATTGTTGTCTGTCATCTTGTTGTTGACAGTTTGAGCTTGTATATCTAGGATGGACTGGTTATTGTTGAGTTGTATTGGTTATATATGTTTACAGGTTGTTGAGTGACGGTTGGTTGAGTTTGGTAGTTAATGAGTTGGCTTGAGGTTGCATTATGGTTACCATACCTTTGGGTTGTTTGTTGTATTAATGTCTATTTCGGTTATGTTGAAATATGACTGGGGAGCACCTAGTTACTCCCCACTGATTGTGGCTGTTACATTCTTTGTGGCAGGTTAGCGCGGGATCGGGTTTGTCAAGTGAGGATGTCGTGAGGATGACCTATAGCTAGCCTTGAAGTGATTTTGGATTAGACTTGTTAGGATGTTTAGATTTGTTATTATTATTTTACTTTCATTTTTGGAGCTGGATTTGTAAGGGGTATTTACTCCCCACTTCTAGGCCTCAAGGCCTATCTTTTTATCGTTGTTTAGTTGGTTAGTGAGTAATGATCCGGATTCCATGGTGTTTCCGCCACCGTGGCTCGCTTTTATTTTCTTTTATTTTATAAATCCTTTTTATTTCTTTATTTTATTTTGTTGGAAAATCCGGGTTGTTACAGTTGGTATCAGAGCGAATACGCTCCCAACTCTCTTAGGTGAGTGAGTAGGATTTGACATAGAACACCGAGTGAGAGTGTTGGGGTAGACACATTAGGGGGTGTACGTTATTTGTGCATATGTATGAGTAGTTGTCGAAATGGTGGACTTAGGTTCTCCACCATTAGACCACACGTTTTCTTTGGATGCAGGTACAATTATAATGGTGACATGGGAGACCGTGTACTGACTCGTTATGTCTTTAAATATTCCTTGTTCATCTCCAAAATTACTGGTTAAGGTTTTTCATTCGATTTAATCATTCTCGTTGAACCTATTCCTTTACTGCAACATGTTTTATTCTAATAATTACATTCTTAGCTATTATCCGACATCTTTGATTTCCTCAAAACTCATCTTTTAAGATTAATTACCCTATACTTCTATTTTCTTATTGAATGTTAATACTCCTATTTTTCCTATCAAATGTATTTTTGCATTTCCCTTTATTATTAATGACGCTTGCTTTTAACAATATTTGTTTGACAGCTCAATTCCTTTGAGAATTTTGATTTATCTATCTCTTGATGATTTATTGTCTTAATTTCTTTTTTTTGATTTATTGGTTTATACGAATTTAATCATTTGAGTATTCTAATTTAAAATCTCTCTTTCATCTGACCTTTTGAAATATCTAGAAATTTAACTCTTAAAGTCTTTGATTCAGATCGATTGATCACCGAGCAAGAAACTTGAAGCCGAATTGCGAATGTATGGTCCTACCATCAGAGCACGCAGCGGAAGCTCTTAATCTAAGTCACCTACCGTATTCGTAGGGACCTCTTTCAGCATGCTAGCTACACTTGTCCCTAGTATATCCTTCTAAATCTTGATCTTATTATACAGCTGTTTTAAAACTATCAGCTCGTGATTACAGTTTGAGTTTCTTTTTCCCCAATAAAATTTCTTATTATGTTCATCCTCATCATTTTCAATAGATCGTGCTGAAATAATTTCTAAACTCTTTTATTTCAAGAATGTTTTCAGTCAGTTCTATTAACAAAACCCATTTTTGTATATTTGTGCTATAATGGTTCGTTTATCCTTCTTAAACTTTCTTATTTTGTAACTATGTTGAGGAAAATTTTAATCAGTATTGTTTTACTTTTCCATTCATTTTTTAGACGCGTCAATACATTTTGGTGGCTTTTTACTCAATCAAATTTGAAATGACTGACACTTATCTATTGCATCTACTTTTGATCAAAACCTCTTTGTTATCCTAAACCTTCTTTTATTAAGTTTTCTAATTTGAGCATTTGGTTCATTTGAATATTATTTATTCTACTTCTTGGTATTTTAGTAGCTTAATTTTTTTCTAAAATCGCTGTCATTTTGAAACCCAACTTTAAGACTTCTCCTTTCAATCGTATCTTCTGATCATATTCTATATTTGTCAAACTTTTCGGGAATTACCTTTCTCTCTCCTTCATAACGAAACCAATTTGAGTTCTTTGTTGGAAGCGAGTCTTATGCCTTCATTTGTGAACTCTTAAAGAATATTTCTATCTCCTCTCATCGTTTCATTTTAAAAATTTCTTTTGTCTAATCGGTGGTTGTTGAGCAGTTTCTTGCAAAAGATTTATCATGTCATAATTTTTACTTAATCCGTTTCATTCCTTCTTTTCTTTCTTATTCATCATAACTCATCACTTTTATGTCATGACCCTGTCGATCACCTTTTAGTCTTGTCATTCGGGTCTTATGTTATTCCATTCCTTAGGTTTCCCTCTAGTGGCTACTTCGGTTCTATTGCCTTTGCGCCGACTTTTAAGACGCCGATCTTCTATTATTTTCCATTCCTTTCCGTAGCTATTCACGTTCTCAATTTTGTAAAAGCTCTTGATGTATTAACATCAATCTTATCCTTGATAAATTTCTATAATCGTACTCCTTGGCATCTAGCCGTAAGGAGCTTCACCCTTATCTAGCTCGAAATCTGATCCTTAGGTTGTCGCAATTATTGGAGTCATAGATGATAGAGTTTGGTTAGTTATTAGTTGATAGTATGGTGTTTGTTAGCTTATGCACACGGTTGGTTGTCATAACTTTTGAGGATTCTTAGTTTCGCGATTCTTAGCTAGTGCATCAAGAGACCGTTTTATAATTATGAGTTAATGCACATGTGATTCTTAGTCTTTGAGATTAATGATTTAATTTATGGTGAGTGAACGTTAGGGAGATTATAGTATCTGCGTAGGGAGTATTTTTAGGACTTAGTTATGTTGCTAGATGAGTTGTGACAATCATGAGTTAGTGAGAATTGGGAAGTGATATTGTGATGAGCAACAATCGGCTTTGAGGAAAACTTCAAGGTTATAGTGAGCACGATAAAACTTTGTGGTTTGTACTTTAAAGGATAATGTAGGAATGACAAGTGTGCTTCTTGTGGTTTTGTGTATGTGTTAAGTATAAGGAAATTCACTAATGGAAGGAAAGAAATCGAGGTCAGTAAGGTAGTGACGTTCGAGGAAGGTATGGATAGACTTGTGTATAGTAACAATGGGTTGAGAGAATAGTAAGCTTTTGACGACACATTTTGATAGTTACTGGATAATATACTTTTGATTTGGGGTTGAGACGATATGGTATGACATAAGTATGGTTATTTCATTGTGGAGAGTGTGGATAGATGTGAGAAGCGATATAGACTTGAGCTTGGATCACGTTATGATTGAGGGTATGAGGTTTGTCTTTGGCATTGATTTGAGGACTAGTTTGTGCGACAATTGTATTGGTGACGTTAGTTAGGATGTCCACGGTTTTAAAATGCGTTTGGAGTGTGTTAAGATTTTGGATGGAGATACTATGTTGAGTTGATATGGACATACGAAGCTAATAATAGTCAATTTGGGTTGGTCGAGCATACGATGTATCTATGGTATACAAGTTTACATAAACTAGCGTGTCTATGCCCCTGTGATCAAGGTGAGTAGAGTTAGCGATTCTTGTCTTGAGGACCATAAGAGTAGGTAGTTTTCTTAACCCTTTGGGGGTATTCTTTCGTTCCCAAGTTTCGAGGACGAAACTTCTTTTTAGGTGGTGAGATTGTAACACCCCGACTTTTCCTAATATTAATTGTTCGTCTCAATAATATTTGTAATTCATTTCTCTTGATTTTCTCATTTTTAGCTTGAGAAAATCAGTTCACTTGTCGCGTGAATTAAGCTACTCTGTAGTCAGGACTTAAAAACGGAGTAATTAGCTTAAAAACGGTGTAATTTCCTCATACGAACTCCGATTCAGGCGATTCAAAAGGCTAAACTGCGTATTTTTTCGACGCCGTCGCAACTGCCAAAAAAAAAAACAGAAGAAACCCGCGAGTGACCCGCGAGCGACCCGCGGGCAGCACTGTTTTATGCGGGGGTTTTGTTTTTCGATCCGTGACTTATTGTAACCTATTTTATTCGTACTATAAACTCTCGTAAGCCCTAATTACCTCATTAATCTCTCCTATCATCAATCTAAAGCCCTAATTCTCTCTTCTCTCTCATAATTCCCTCATTAATTCTCATTGAAGCATCTCACAAGTTCATTCAATTCTCCTCCAAATCAAGTCCCAATCTGCCCTAATTCATTCCTTTGCTTATTCCTTTGGTAATTCTTATTGTTTAATATAGTATTTTGATTATGTTATTGTTAGATGCTTGTGTTGTGTGTTCTTATGTTTTGTATGTGTTATTGTTGTGCCCTAATCAAGGAGAAGAAGACTTGGGTGAAGAGGATACTATCTTAGTTGAAGAAGAAGAAGACTAGGACGATTCTCATCTCTTGAACAAGGTAACTAGGTGTAGCCACAACAACAATTGATCACTTGGGCCACGATTTATGCCACGGAAATTCGTGAAACGTGGCAAATTTTCATGTAGCCACGAGAAAAACTATTTGACATGGCCACGGGAAAATTTTATGCCATGGAAGAAATATTTCGTGGCCAAAAATTACTTGCGCCACGGAAAAAGTTATAAACGTGGCAAAAACGTTCATTTAGCCACGATTATAACTTTATCCGTGGCGCAAGTAATTATCTGCCACGAGCTCATTTATCCCATGGCAAAAAAATTCTTTTGTAAACATATTAAATTAAAATTAACATGTCACAAAATAACGATAACATAAACTAATACTCCGTATATGATAATAAGCTCATTTATCCTGTGGCAAAAAATTGTACTGTAATATAATTCTCATACGTGTTTTATAAAATAATTTCAAAACGTTTCCTGTTTCGGTACAATCACTATTAAAATATTTAATCAAAGATATCCATTAATCTCAGTTATTTTCTATAAATATTTTTTAAATTCTCTATGATACACATATAAACTATTTATTTTTCATTAAAATACACATATAAAATGTAGTATAATCATATTAAATCAAAATTAATATGTGACATAATAAAGGTAACATCGCATGATTTTATTTTATATATTAATGACGTAAGTGTTACAACTTCATCCTTAAATAGTAAAGTGAAAATATGTTTTTGAGATACACAATGTTATTTTAATATTTTAACGCGTTTATTCCGAAAAATTTGATAAAACTTATTGCATAAAAGAAAGTCTAAAAAAGAGTTCAAGATATAAAAGAAACGAGGAACATAAGCTCAATAAAGTTAATTAAACAAAATTTATACTTTGTCCGTTTATCAAAAATATTGTTTGATTTAAATAATATAGTAAAATAATTAAAACTTTATAAGTATGTATAATTTTAAGTCTAATAATTTTAAAATTAATATTATTAATTCAAATATTAAATTAAAATAGAAAAAAAGTAACAATTTAAAGTTTAAATAAATATTGAGCACAAAAATAATCAAAAATTTCTAAGTGGCATAGTGGTTAATACCTCACCTACTAAATGAGAGGTCATGGGTTCAAATCCTTTTATCAACATTATTTTTAGCCACGGAAATTTTATTTCGTGGCAAGATAAATGTAAGCCAAAATATTATTCGCCACGTGATAATCCGTGGCAAAAAACATAAATTTAGCCACGGGATAATTCGTGGCAGAAAAATGAAATCATGCCACGATTTAGTTTTTCCCGTGGCTATCTATTTGCCACGGCCACTTGCGCCACGACCTAAATTTCCGTGGCAAAGTGTTATAGCCACGGAAATTTAGTACTTGCGCCACGAATTTTGTCGTGGCGCAAGTGTCAAATTGTAGTAGTGAGCCTTAGTGATATTTTGACTTGTGTGAGACCATATAATTGATTGAGGATGTCTTGATTATTGATATGAATGAAAAGGTGTTACCTTTGGGATGTTTGAGATGTAAAGTTGCGGTCTTTGGTCTTGTTTGAGTTGGTCTCACACTCTTATGTCTAATAATGCGATTTGGGATGTTTGTTTACTTTGAATTTGGGTTATATTGTTATTAAGTTGATGAAAGATGATAACTTTGGGAATTATAATGGTTTATTATGGCTACTCTTGAGTTCTTATGGTTATTACTCCGTATTTAATATGTTGATTATGGTTAGTGTTGAGATTGCTTACAAAAGAGGTCAATTATGTTGTAGTTGTGTATATGATGGACATTGTGATGATTTTGAGTAAAGGATGATTGGTTTATTGTTGATTGTGAGATGATTCAAAGGTTATTGAATTGACTTGTTTGATTGCTTGAGTTGAGTGTGCGTCACGGCATCGCTCGCACGTACGTGAGGAGCTACGACGTCTTTTGTGGACGGATACCGCTCATGATCCCCTCGGCTATTCTTGTTGCTTAGTTAGAGCGACTATGGGTTCTCAACCATGTTGGTTAGAGACTATGGTTTATATAATGTCGTCACCGTTCTTGTTGCTCGGTGGAATTTGACCAAATTTAGACTAATGAGTTTGAGGAACTTCTTGTTGCTGTTCCGCCATAGGGTTTGGATGATTCTTGTTGCTTCATCCGGGGTGATTCTTGTTGCTTCACCCAAAGGTCTGCGCTTACTCTTGCAGGTTGTTGATTGTTGTCTGTCATCTTGTTGTTGACAGTTTGAGCTTGTATATCTAGGATGGACTGGTTATTGTTGAGTTGTATTGGTTATATATGTTTACAGGTTGTTGAGTGACGGTTGGTTGAGTTTGGTAGTTAATGAGTTGGCTTGAGGTTGCATTATGGTTACCATACCTTTGGGTTGTTTGTTGTATTAATGTCTATTTCGGTTATGTTGAAATATGACTGGGCAGCACCTAGTTACTCCCCACTGATTGTGGTTGTTACATTCTTTGTGGCAGGTTAGCGCGGGATCGGGTTTGTCAAGTGAGGATGCCGTGAGGATGACCTATAGCTAGCCTTGAAGTGATTTTGGATTAGACTTGTTAGGATCTTTAGATTTGTTATTATTATTTTACTTTCATTTTTGGAGCTGGATTTGTAAGGGGTATTTACTCCCCACTTCTAGGCCTCAGGGCCTATCTTTTTATCGTTGTTTAGTTGGTTAGTGAGTAATGATCCGGATTCCACGGTGTTTCCGCCACCGTGGCTCGCTTTTATTTTCTTTTATTTTATAAATCCTTTTTATTTCTTTATTTTATTTTGTTGGAAAATCCGGGTTGTTACAAAAATAATAGAAATTTGGGAGTCCTTGGCCATGTCAAGAACGACAAAGTCGACGGGGATTAAAAATTTACCAACCTTGACAGGAACGTCCTCCAAAACAGCTAAAAGGCGTTTGACAGAACGATCCGCCATCTGGAGCGTGATTTTTGTAACATTCAAAGGCCCCATGTTAAGCTTCTCGCACACCGAGTACGGCATGACGCTCACGCTTGCGCCTAAGTCACATAAAGCATTGTCAATAAAAACAGTTCCAATAGTGCAAGGGATGGAGAAGCTACCCGGATCCTTCAATTTAGGAGGAGACTGGTTTTGTAAAAGTGCACTGCATTCAGCAGTAAAAGCCACAGTCTCGACCTCACTGAAAAATCGTTTACAGGTAAGGATGTCTTTTAAAAATTTCTAAGTCCTTCTTTTCTCTCTAAAACAAAAACCATTATACTTCCTAAGTAAGAACACTACTTTAGGTGTTCTTCGTCCTCATGAAGATCTTCATCTTCAATTCTTCACTATTTTTATTTCCCTAATTTTTATTTCACCTTAGTTTATATTATAAATTACTCCACTTAATTCAATACTTAATTTAGGTCATTTCTATATAAAGTATATTACCACTACACTTGTTAAATGAAATTTAGCAAATTAAAGTAGAGTTCTAAATAAAATAGTTCAAGATCTTCATCTTCTTTAATTAAAATTTCCACTTAGGTTTTCACTATTCACTAAAATAAAACTCTTCATAAGTTGTTTTATTTTCATTTCCTCTTTTCCTACTAAATTATTATGATCATAAAACATAAAATGAAATACAACACCTCACATGAAAATAAAAATGTTACTACACTTTAAGTTTCTTTTATTTAGTTTAGTTAAAATAATCACTAACTTAGTTTATTTTTCATTGTATGTACTAATCTTTCCAAAGAAGAGGAGCAAGGTGGAGCCATCGGTCTTAGTATTTGTTGGGACCAGAAAACCAGGCTGGTCCAGAGGCCTCAGTCAAGTCCAGACAAGGTCAGGACCAACGGCCAGAACCAAGGCTTACAGCCAGTACCGGACTGTACAGACAAAACGTAGGCGCAGGTCAGGAGAGGAAAGGTCAAGATGGGCCAAGCCCAACAAGGGAGAAAGTCGGTACGAACAAAGCCCAAGGATGTATCAGCAAAACCTAGAAGTAGACGTTGGAAAGACCCAGTCAAGCATGCAGAAACAAAGCCATGAAGATAGGGGCTGTTGGAGAACCAGAAGGAGGAGGTTGCCTACAATCAAGGGAAGAGACGTTGGAGCCAAAGACACTATAAAAGGAGCAGATTTCAGAAGAAAGGAGGATCATAAGACACACCACTCAACAACTCGACACTCTACGAAATTCTCTTTCAATCAAACACCTTAAAATTATTTTACGCCTTTATTGTATCCTGTACCAGTTGGTCCAGAATCTGTACCTGTTATTCCTGAACTAGTGAAGATCCTCTCCTGGCTTGGCGCCCGTGGTTTTTCCCTTAACATTTAAGGGTTTTTCCCACGTAACATATCGTGTGTCTTGTGTCATTTTTGTTATCTTTTCATACGTTTAAGCTCGATAACACCAAATACCATAAAACACAACCTAAAGGATAGTACTAGTAATCCTACAATCTCTTAATCGAATCGTGTGAGAAAATCACCCCGAACAGATTGGCGCCGTCTGTGGGGATACTAGTTTACTAATCCTACAAAACATTCCAAGTCGGCGCAAGTGCAACCAGCGTGAAAGATGGCAGATCCCAGTGCTGAGGCCATGCTCAAACTCCAGGAGGAATTGCAGCAGGCCAAGAAAGCAGCAGAGGACGCCAAGGCTGAGGCAGCAAGATTGAAAGAGGCTGAGGCTGTCCTGAAGAAACAGCTAGAGACCTCTGCTCAGAAGAAAGCCTCAGGATCCAGGATCCCACCAGGTACACCATTCTCTGACATAATCAAGCAACTTGACTTTTCCACTTTCTCTTCTGCAGGGTCAAAAGGAACAAAAGTCGACCCACTCAATGTGGAGGAAGATCAAGAGAACAACGGTGCAGGTGGAGGCGGTGAACCAAAGACACCAGAAGGAGTTAGTGCAGGCCAGGTCATGCAATACATGATGATGGAAATGCAGAAACTCTCAGAGTTGGTACGAAAGGTTCCAGGACTCCCACCACCCATTGAAGAGGCAGCACCAGGGAGTTATGCTGATTCACCCTTTGATGACTGCATTGCAATGGTGGAGATGTCAAAGAAGTACTCAGCGCCCAACCTAAAGCTCTATGATGGGACAGCTGATCCTCTGGAACACGTTGCTCAGTACAGGCAGAGGATGTTCAACGTTCCTATCCCAGCAGAGAAGAGGGAGGCCTGCATGTGCAAAAGCTTTGGTTCAACCTTAATCGTCCAAATTTCTACGGTGGTATATCAACTCGCCAATCAAGACCATCAAATCCTGCGGGTGATCAACCTTTTCAACATCCGATTCGCCAAGAGCGCAGTTGTTGGAGAAGCAAACCGGTGACTGCATCGAGTCATCCGAGCAGAAACGAGTCTCTCAAGGACTTCTTGCACCGCTTTAACAAGGAGAAAGTGTCCATCCCCAGATGTGACATCGGCACGGCCATTGAGGCCTTCAGGCAAGGTTTGGTTAGAGACTCTGATCTTTATGTTGAACTAACTCGCTACCCCTGTTCTACCTTTGAGGATGTGCAGGCTAAGGCTCTGGCCCAGATCAGGGTAGAGGAGGACCAGCAGTTCAGGGCACGATATCAGGACCAGGGCAGGGCTGAACGAAAGGTCACCACCCAATGC
This sequence comes from Dianthus caryophyllus, assembly GCA_023091065.1. Lineage (NCBI taxonomy): Eukaryota > Viridiplantae > Streptophyta > Magnoliopsida > Caryophyllales > Caryophyllaceae > Dianthus > Dianthus caryophyllus. The sequence continues at coordinate 23,852,748 of CM041527.1, forward strand.
AAGACAAAGAACAACAGCCTGGTCCATATCGAGGCCAAACAAGAGTGGAGGCAAACGCCGTGGATGAACAGTCGATGCACCCAGTGGTTCCACCTCCGGTTTGATCGCTTTTCTGTAGATCTGCCAGGCCTGATCAACAAGTTGGACAAGTTGGGCTCAGCAGTCAGATGGCCAAAAGCGAGTGAGAAGCCAAATCCAAGGCGAGACACGACCAAGTGGTGTGAGTACCATTCTGATATTGGACACACCACAGAGGACTGCATAGCCCTTAGGAGGGAAGTAGCTCATCTGCTAAAGAATGGTCACTTGAAGGATATCCTGCCCAGGAACAGGAGGAACAGAGATGAACGAGATGAGCCCAGAGATCTTCCTCCACCACCACCAACCCATGAGGTAAAATTCATTTCTGGTGGTTCAGATATTTGTGGACTAACATATTCTGCTGCGAAGCGTGTGGCTGTGGAGAACAGGCAACGACCACCAGCAGGACAACCAGGTTCAGCCCAGGAGATTGTGTTCGATGAGTCAGATCTTCAGGGAGTGCATGGGCCTCACCATGATGGACTGGTGATCAAGATCCAGATTGGGACCTGCATGGTCAGACGAGTCCTGGTAGATGGTGGCAGTTCAGTCAACATCATAATGATGGAGCCGCTGGAAGCTATGGGACTGAAAGATTCATATGTGACGAATAAGTCTAGCGTCCTGGTAGGATTCAGTGGAGAGACAAAGCACAGCTTGGGAGAGATCACCCTACCAACCTATGTGGAAGGAGTCACCTCTTTCGAGAAGTTCTGCGTAATAGATTGCCTGTCCTCGTACAACGTGATCCTAGGGCGACCCTGGATCCACAACCTCAAGGCTGTACCTTCAACGTACCACCAGTGCATAAAGATTCCAACGAAGTGGGGGACAATGATCGAGAGGAAGCGTGACCGCATTTAAATGTTACAGACGACCACGAAACCTCCTAGCCCAAGTAAGTCCCTCGCATAGCAATTAAAGCAGACTGTCAGTGCGCTGAGAATCCTGTCCCACGCATGGAGGGAGAGGAAATTGTTTTGGCAAAGGAAAGACCTGACAGGAAGGTTCTGGTTGGTTCTGACGCTCCAGAGGTAATCAGACCTGCTCTAATTGACTTTCTGAGGAAAAAAGAGCATTGTTTTGCTTGGTCCCATTTTGATATGACTGGTATAAGTTCTGATGTTATTACGCATAAGTTAAATATTGACCCAAGTTTTAAGCCTGTGAAACAGAAGCGCAGGAAGTTTGCACCAGAGCGTAATGAAATTGTGAACCAGGAGGTACAGAAATTGCTGGACATGGACATGATTACAGAAATGATGTACCCAGGCATCGGGCCGGGCAAACGTAGTTGTGGTCCAGAAAAAGAATGGCAAATGGAGGGTATGCGTGGACTATACAGACCTGAACAAGGCGTGCCCAAAGGACTCATTTCCACTACCACATATAGATGCCATGGTGGATGCCACTGCAGGACATGAGGTGCTGACGTTCATGGATGCAGCTAGTGGATTCAACCAGATTAGGATGCACCCCACCCAGGAGCATACTGGCGTTCATGACGGCCAGGGAATCTATTGCTACAAGGCAATGCCTTTTGGACTAAAGAATGCAGGTGCAACATATCAAAGGCTGGTGAACTTGATGTTCAAAGACCAGATTGGAGATACAATGGAGGTCTACATCGATGATATGGTGGTGAAGTCAAAGAGAGCTGAAGACCATATCCTGGACCTGGAAAAGGCGTTTGAGATTCTGGAGAAGTATAATATGAAATTAAACCCTACTAAATACACCTTTGGTGTCACTGCAGGAAAGTTCTTAGGCTATATGGTGACAAAAAGAGGCATAGAGGCTAGTCCAGAGCAGATCTCAGCAATAATCAACTTGCAGTCCCCCCAGAACTCGAAGGACGTCCAGAAACTAACTGGAATGGTAGCAACGCTGAATAGATTCATCTCCAGGTCTTCTGAAAGGTGCAAACCATTCTATGATCTTCTGAGAAAGAACAAGCAGTTCACCTGGGGGACAGAGCATGAGAAAGCATTCCAGGACCTAAAAGCGTATTTGTCAGCAGCCCCACTTTTATCTAAACCAGAACCAAGGGAGTCACTGGTCCTGTGCACATGCATGAATGAAGCCTCTGTAAGTGCGATCCTGGTGAGAGAGCGGATGGACAAAGAACACCGTATTATGTAAGTAAGAGTCTTCTGGATGCTGAGACCAGGTATTCTGTATTGGAAAAATTTGTTTTGGCTTTAACAGTTGCTTGTACCAAGTTGCGCCCATATTTTGAGGCGCATCATGTTATCATTCGTACTAATGTTCCTGTGAGATCAGTACTGTGTAGACCAGAACTTTCAGGTCGTATGTCAAAGTGGTCAGTCAAATTAAACACCTATGACTTATCCTATGTGCCCAGAACAGCAATCAAATCTCAAGCATTAGCAGACTATGTGGCCGACTTCACTCCCACACTAGAGGAGCAGGTGACAAAGGAGATCTTCCATCTGGACCAGAAACAGCAGACCTGGGAACTCTGGACAGATGGTTCAGCCAATATCAGGGGTACAGGACTAGGTGTGGTCCTGAAGTCACCACAGGGGAACAAGATAGTACAGGCTGTATCCTGTGAATTCAGGACTACCAACAATGAAGCTGAGTATGAGGCACTGATAGCAGGACTAAACGTATGTCTGGACATGAGGATCCAGAATCTGAAGGTAAAGATAGACTCTTTGCGAGTAACAAACCAAATCGATGGTACGTACGCTGCTAAAGATTCTAAAATGATTGCATATCTTGATTTAGTTAAAAATCTTTTTCAAAAGTTTACTAACATTGAGGTTGAGCAAGTCCCTAGAGATCAGAATGTACAGGCAGATGCTCTGGCCAACATCGGATCAGCATTTGAACCTCGTGCTTTGGACAGTATACCAATTGTACACATCCTGGAACCAGCAGTCCAGAAAGTTCAGCCAGTCCTGCAGAACACAGTCCAAGCTACCCAGAGCTGGACCAAACCATATTATGAATGGCTGGTCCAGGGCAAACTACCACAGGACAGAATTGAAGCAAGAGCATTTAGAATCAAGGCGTCCAGATATACAATCATACAAGGCATACTATTCAGAAGGTCCTTCAACGGGCTGTACCTGCGCTGCCTAGAACCTGACCAGGTCGGGACAGTACTATCAGAAATACATGATGGACATTGTGGAAATCACACAGGTGGTAGAAGCATGGTTAACAAAATCCTACGAATGGGCTACTACTGGCCCACAATGAAAACAGATAGCATCCAGTATGCCACAAAGTGTGACGCCTGCCAAAGGCATGGTCCAGAGATACATCAACCTGCACAGAACCTGCACTCAATATCAGCACCATGGCCATTCATGAAATGGGGCATGGACTTAGTTGGCAAACTACCAATGGCTCCAGGGCAGAAGGTGTTTATGCTAGCAATGACGGACTACTTCTCCAAGTGGATAGAGGCAGATGCATACAAAAATGTCACAGAAAAAGAAGTAATCGCTTTCATAAAGAAGAACATCATCAGCAGGTATGGGATCCCCTCAGAAATAGTGTGTAACAATAGGCTTGCATTCGTGGGAAACAAGACCAGAGAATTCTGCACAAGGTGGAACATCAACTTGGTAACATCTGCACCAAGATATCCTCAAGCAAATGGACAGGCTGAGTCCAGCAACAAGATTGTGATCAGTTGCATCAAGAAGACAGGACTACGCCAAAGAGAGCAACAGGACAAACTCCATACTCAATGGTTTATGGACGTGAAGCTGTACTCCCAGTAGAAGTGCACGTTCCAACAATCAGGTATGGACTGAACACAATTTCTGAAAGTAACGAATTATTGTATGACAGCCTGGATGCAGCCTAGGAGCTCAGAGATTTAGCAGCAGTAAGGTTAGCAGCATACCAACAATCTGTGGCCAGAAGCTACAACAAAAACGTGAAGGTACGAATGTTCAGGATCGAGATCCGGTCACGAAAGGTATTTCGAACACAAGGGACAAGGCTGCGAGCAAGTTGGCTGACCTGGAAGGCCCATACCTTATTGATTCAGCAGTAGGGAAGGGCTCCTACAGACTACAGACTCTGGAAGGAGACATGATCCCAAGACCCTGGAATACACTCCACCTCAAGCTCTATCACATGTAGAGTGTCCTCGACCAAGACATCTGGTAACCCACGAAACTCAAAACTTTTCCTTTACAGATTATCCAATATAACTATACTGACTTGAGCGTCGGAGGGCCGTTGGCTAATGCCAACGGTCAGTCCTGACCCTCTTCCTGTGCAGACAAGGCAGTACAGACGTCTGGACCAGACCAGAACCAAAAACAAAAACAAAAACAAAAACAAAGCAAAGAAGGGCCCCAGCCCCAGTACGACTGCAACAACGGGACAGGGAGTAATGTCCGTTAAGGGAGCCCCAAAGTGTAAGTCGCCTAAACTATCAAACGCATGCATGCTACTTTACAAAATTCACAACAAATTATATGCGCATCATAACAAAGACAAAACATAACATAACATAGCACAACTTAGGTAACAAAAGGATGTCAGAAGTCAGGATCTAAAAAGTCAACCCATGCCTGTGCATGGACACAGGAATCAAAACCAAAGTTCAAAACAGAAAACAAGTCTAAATAATTACAGGCCAAATATCTACAGGGGACATTCCCCCCCTGGCAAATTCAAAGATTGTTCAAAGAGCACCAACAAAATCAGTTCATTCACCAGACTCACCCGTACGCTCAGCATGTTCACCTGCAGGATCAGCATTGGAGGGACCAGCAACCTCAACCCTAGTACCTGGACCAGCAGTATCCCCTGCACTTGGCTGCGCAACCGAAGAAACTTCAGCCTCAGGAAACAGCTGCTTGAAAGTGGCAATCTCAGCAGAGAGGTCCCAGGCAGCACGAGCTTCAGGACTAGCGTTCATCATTTCAATCCTGGAGCGAAGCGTGTAAAACACACTCAGGTCTGCCAGAGCTGCATTGTGCTGACTAACATCAGCCCTCAGTCCCTCAATCTCCTGGGTCAACCTCGCAATAAGGGTATCCTGCTGCTGGATCCTCTCAAAGTTGGTCATATTCAATTTTGCCATCCTCTCGCAACGGTAGCTGACACTCTCAAGCTCCTTCTTAACGGCCTCGAGGGAAGAATGAAGCGCTTCATTTTCAGCCTCAGCCCGGCCCCTACCACTCTCCAGAATTGGCACCGTGGAACCAAGACTGGCAGACATGAGTAGCAACTACAAACAACAGAACAGAAAATCAGAGCCATACCAAAGGAAACACTGGACAAAACCAAGACCATAAGAAGAGGTACAGACCTGGGCACAACAGCCCACCATTTTGTGCGCCAGGCGCATAGGCTCCAGGGCAGCAGGTGCAGTGGATAGAGTAGCAAAGTTTTCACTCAGGGATTTCCCCAAGGAAACATACTCAGATTGGCTTTGAGAGTGCAGAGGTATTGAAAGCACAGGATTCATTTGAGATAACTTCCCTTTCTTCCTCTTTTTCTGGTCAGGCGAAGGTTCAGAAGACTCAGCAGCCATTTTGGTAGATGATGAGGCTAAAGTCGTGGTCACCTATCAAAATAAACCTAGACAAACTACTAACAGAAGCTAGTGGTAAGCAGGGTCGAATCCACAGGGAGAAGGATGAAGTCAAAGGATCGCTTAGCTAAGAAAGGTCGGTCTCAAGGTAGCAAAAATGGGTGTTGTGTAGAGCTAGACTAAGAACGACAAGTAAAATGATATAAAAGATATAAGAGAGGGAGATTAGGGCATCAAGTTCATGTGACATCGATTCAGAACTCAACTCAAAAGAAAATTCAATCAATTGAAAGCATGCAAATGATTAGGTTTTGGGAAAACGCTCTCTCGAGTCAAATTCAACCTTAAGCAAATTTAGCGGGCTCTCACTACGTACCAAATTCGACTTAACAATTACGCGTGAGTCTAGTTTCAATTAGGCTTTCGATCTTAAACTGAAACAACCTAAATTCAATTCAATAAAGGCGTCCCTAAATTCAATTGATTATAAAACGCGCAGAAAGAAATCAATTGCACAAATTCAATCAATATAAACAATTAAAACATGTTCTGAGTCCAAATCACAATCACCCTAAACCCTAATTAAGAATTAGCTATGCATAGGTAAGATAAGAGCAATGAATTCAATAACAATAAGCATGATGAGAAGAATAAACTTGATTAAATTAAACCTGGGAGAAATTGTTGAATTCAAAGTATCGATCTTGCAAAGGTAATTAAAACTAATCTAAAGGTTTTTGAGAGTTTAAAAGGAGAGAAAACTAAGTTCTAAACTAAAGCTGAAATTATAATGTAAAAAACATAAATTAAAACCCTAACTCAACTTATATTTATAGGCCCGTGTAAACTCGTGAAACTGGGCAAGTGAACCGGTCGGTTTTGGCCAAACCGATCGGTTTGATTGGTGGAACCGATCGGTTCTATGGGAACCGATAGGTTCTAAGCTCGTTAGAAATTTCCAGCAACTTTTGCCTTTGATTCACGTATCCAGAACCTATAGGTTTGCTCTGAACCTATAGGTTTGACGTCCCAAATTGTCGTATGACTTCCGAATCGACTCTCGAGCTTCGTCTTGACTTCACGATACTCGATAATGCTCCATTTGACTCAGGTTCTAGCTCAGGACCGCCAAAACCTGCAAAATACACACGAGGAACAACAGTATCGCAATAAAAAGCAAATCGCTACTAAGACAATAATGAAATCGAGCAAATGTGAGCTAAATGCAACTATATCGGGGGCATATAATCAATATAAACGACATGTATCAAACTCCCCCAAACCAAACCTTTGCTTGTCCTCAAGCAAACAGCGTCGGAGAAAATCAAAGTATCCAAATTAATCACGCCGGCATCTCAAAGTTGACGACCCATACGCATGAACTTACAACCATAGTCTATTTCACCAAAAATAGAGCACAAGTCTCAACCATTCACACCAACATCGTACTACTATCTTCTCATGCTTTCGCAAAAATAAAGCTAACGATAAATGGATTCAAGCAAGGCCAATCGTGCATACCACTTCCATTTCACCTTTCTTACCACATCATTTCATTTTTTCCTTTCTTTTCTTTCCTCTTTTTTTTTTTTTTCTTTTTCGCGCAATGTGGAGCATCCCTCGTATGTTATACCGTTTAGCTTGACGTTCACTCGGTAAAAATCGAGCTCGGGTACACATATTTCCTTAAGGGTTACATCATTGCTCATACTCCCGGTGTAACAACCCGGATTTTCAAACAAAATAAAATAAAGAAAAGAAAAGGATTTATAAAATAAAAGGAAAATAAAAGCGAGCCACGGTGGCGGAAACACCGTGGAATCCGGATTATTACTCTCTAACCAACTAAACAACGATAAAAAGGTAGGCCTTGAGGCCTAGAAGTGGGGAATAAATACCCCTTACAAAACCAAAACCAAAGTACAATGAACTGAAAGCATAAATGAAGTCTAATCCAAACTAAACCAACTCGACAGCTATCAAGACAACTCGCGAAAGGCATGCTACGGGTCTCAATCTCACGGCATTCTCATACATAAGCCCATCCCGCGCGTACCTATAAAAAAGGAAGCAACAACCACAATCAGTGGGGAGTAACTAGGTGCTCCCCAGTCATATTTTAACATAACATACATAGACAACAATGCAAACAAGCTCACCTGGCCTACGGCCTATTATCAAGGTACAAAGCATAAAATAACAAACATACAACAATGGAACAACGTAACAATACGCAAGTAACCAAACCACACGGCACAACCAAGCCGTGCCCAAACCAACCGAGCACTCATGACGATCCTTCTTCCAACCAATTGCGAGAGTAGCGCGAGAAGCGGGTGAAGCAACAAGAATCACCCCGGGTGAAGCAACAAGAATCACCCAAACCCTATGGCGGAACAGCAACAAGAAGTTCCTCAATAATCACAAGTCTAAATTTGGCCAAATTCCACCGAGCAACAAGAACGGTGACGACATAAATATAACCATAGTCTCTAACCCTTCTGGTTGAGAACCCATGATAGCTCTAGCTAAGCAACAAGAATAGCCGAGGGGACCATGAGCGGTATCCGTCCATCCTAGGACGTTGTATCTCCTCACACATGTGCCAGAACAGTACCCATGTGCAAACTTAACCCAAGCATAACCTGTTAACCTGTCAACCTGTCTCCAATACTCCAACACAACCATACAACCGCAACATCCATACTCACACACACACACAAGTCACAATATCATCATAACTAACCAAGCATACGGAGTACAATACGATCAACTTGCTCAACAAGCCATAAATTCAATTATCATGCTCATAAATCATTATTTAGTGATCAAACAAAGTATACTTCAACTCGATTTAGCATAGATAACATTTTAATACATGCCAAGACTCAAACAAGTGACACATGAACCAATACATACACACACACCACACGGCCAGCCCACACAACTCACGGCCATCACACACCACACACGGCCATCACACCACCAACACGGTTTCATGCATCAAACTCAATTCTCAAGTGACCAATTATCGATTTAGGTGATCAATTCATTAAAACATGCATACATATACTTTTAAACTTAATCAAAACCATCTAAACTCATACTCATCATTAGGTGGATCATGTAAACATCAAGATTAATCGTATTTAAGCCAAATCAAGAAGAAACATGAGGGAAAACAAGAGCAAAGGGGTTCGGCCCCTTCACCCACAACACGGCATCAACACAACAACACCACCAAACCAATTTTTAATCAATCTACAAGCATGAATAATGATACCACAAGTGAATTATGCATGAATACATGATTATAGGACAACCCTAGTATGAGGCCAATGGAACTAGCATGAAATCATGACCAAAACATCAACCATCATCACAACAACAATGTAAACAACAACAACATGACAACAAGGCCTCGTACATGCTAAAACATAACTAGATCACACCTAGTTACCTTTGTAGAGAACCAAAATCGTGCTACTCCTCCTCCTCTTCGACTAGGATAGTATCTCCTTCTTCAAAGCCCTCTTCTCCTTTGATAATCCAAGCCAAACACACAAATAATGAATACAAAGCAATACAACACATAAAATAACATAATAACAGAAAAATAAAAGAGATTAAAGGGATCCTATACCAAGGGAAAAGGTTAGGAAAGCCTTAGGTTGAATAGGATGGAAGCTTGCAAGAGAATCAATAAAGTTTGAATGATAATGGAGAGATATTTTGAGAGAGAAAGGAGAAATGAATGTGGATGGGAATGTGGAATGAGAGATTAAGGAGTGAAATCAGATTATTAGGTTGCTTAGATTAGGAGATCACAAGATATGATAATGCCTTGCTCAAGAATCTAACCAAAACCCTAAATCCTATCCGTGCAAAGGAGGATTTGGTTCGGTCCAAGTTGGGCCGGTCCAAATTAGCTTCTGAAAATTTGGCAGTTGCAACGGCGTCGAAAAAATACGCAGTTTAGCCTTTTGAATCACCTGAATCGGAGTTCATATGAGGAAGTTACACCGTTTTTAGCTAAATTACTCCGTATTTAAGTTCTGACGACAGAGTAGCTTATCCACGTGACAAGAGAACTGATTTTCTCGAGCTAAAAGAAATGAGAGAATCGAGAGAAATAATTTACGAATATAAATGAGACAAATAATAAATGTTAGGAAAAGTCGGGGTATTACAATCTCACCACCTAAAAAGAAGTTTCGTCCTCGAAACTTGAGAACGAAAGAATGCCGCCAAAGGATTAAGAAAACTTCCTACTCCTATGGTCCTCAAGACAAGAATCGCTAACTCTACTCACCCCGATAACAAGGGCATAGACACGCTTAACGACGCTTAAGATAACCTGACATCACATATCACCCGAATGATGCTCAACTCACTCATATAACCCTTTAATATCTTATGCTCGACAGTCCTCTAATTGGGCACACTAGCCTCACAAAACCATATCGTTCAACCAAGCATCTTCCTCACCAAGTCTAACCAAAACCTCAGACGGGTTTCAACCCAAAATGCACCATTACCTATGTTACCAAGACAAACTAACGCGTAAGCTAATCCCCAAATCAATGCTAATGTCAAGCCTCATATCCTTAATCATAACATGATCTAAGCTCAAGTCTATATCGCTTCCCATATAGTTCCACATTTTCCACAACAAAATAACCATAAATATGTCATACCATACCATCTCATTCTCAAGTCACACATATACTAACACGTAGCTATCAAAATGTATCGTGAAAAGCTTACTACTCTCTCAACCCATTATTACCACACACAAGTCTATCCACACCATTCTCGAACGTCACTACCTTACTGACCACGAATGCTTTCCTTCCATTAATGAATTTCCTTATACTTAACACATTCACAAAACCACAAGATGCACACTTAGCATTCCTACATTAACCTTTAAAGTACAAACCCCAAAGTTTTATCGTGCTCACTATAACCTTTAAGTTTTCCTCAAAGCCGATTGTTGCTCATCACAATATCACTTCCCAATTCTCACTAGCTCATGATTATCACACCTCATATATCATCATAATCGAATCCTCAAAAATACTACCTACATAGATACCATCACTTCCTTTACCTCTACTCATCGCATACTAAGCTTTTACTCACGAAGGCTATAACTCACAAACATTATCTCGCAACGATTATGCTACCTCGCAAAGCTCTAGCTAGAAGTCACAAAACTAGGAATCCACTCAGGCCATCACGACCAACCATGTGCGCCACCTAACCGAACATCCATACCATCAACTAATAACTAACCAAACTCTACCATTTATGACTCCAATAACAGCGACAGCCTAAGGATCAGATTTCGAGCTAGATAAGGGTGAAGCACCTTACGGCTAGATGTCAAGGAATACGATTATAGAAATATCAAGGACAGGATTGATGTTAATACATCAAGAGCTTTTACAAAATCGAGAACGTGATTAGCTAAGGGAAAGGAATGGAAAATAATAGAAGGTCGACGTCTTAAAAGTCGGTTCAAAGGCAATAGAACTGAAGTAGCCTCTAGAGGGAAACCTAAGGAATAGAATGACATAAGACCCGAATGACAAGACTAAAAGGTGCTCGACAGGGTCATGATATAAAAGTGATGAGTTATGATGAATAAGAAAGAAAAGAAGGAATGAAACGAATTAAGTAGAAATATGACAAAATAAATCTTTTGCAAGAAACTGCTCAACAACCACCAATTTGACAAAAGAAATTTTTAAAATGAAACGATGAGAGAAGATAGAAATATTCTTTAAGAGTTCCCACATGAAGGCATAAGACTCGTTTCCAACAAAGAACTCAAATTGGCTTCGCTATGAATGAGAGACGAAAAGGTAATTCCCGAAAAGTTTGACCGATATAGAATATGATTAAAAGATACGATTGAAAGGAGAAGTCTCAAAGTTGAGTTTCAAAACGACAGCGATTTTAGAAAAATGAAGTTACTAAAATACCAGGTAAAATAAATAATATTCAAATAAACCAAATGCTCAAATTAGAAAATTTAATAAAAGAATGTTTAGGATAACAAAGAGGTTTTGATTAAAAGTGAAAGCAGTAGATAAGTGTCAATCATTTCAAATTTGATTGAGTAAAAAGCCACCAAAATGTATTAACGCGTCTTAAAATGGATGAAAAAGTAAAACAATACCGGTTAAAATTTTTCCTCAACATACTTACAAAATCAGAAAGTACAAGAAGGATGAACAAACCATTATAGCATAAATATACAAAAATAAGTTTTGTTAATAGAATTGACTGAAAACATTTTTGAAATAAAAGAGTTTAGAAATTATTTCAGCACGATCTATTGAAAAAGATGAGGACGAACATAATAAGAAATTTTATTGGGGAAAAAGAAAGTCAAACTGTAATCACGAGCTGATAGTTTTAAAACAACTATATAATAAGATCAAGAACTAGAAGGAACTAAGGACAAGCGTAGCTAACAAGCTGAAAGACGTCCCTACGAATACGGTAGGTGACTTAGATTAGGAGCTTCCGCTGCGTGCTCTGATGGTAGGACCATACATTCACTCTTCGGCTTCAAGTTTCTTACTCCAGCTGATCAATCAGTGCGAATCAAAGACTTTAAGAGTTAAATTTCTAGATATTTCGAAAGGTCAAATGAAAGAGGGATGTTTTAAATTAGAATACTCAAATGATTAAAGTTGAAGAAACGAATAAATCGAAAAGTTAAAACAAGGGATCGACAAGGCATAAATAGACTAAATTTTTTGATAAAACAGAACTCCCAAATGAATAACATTAAAAAGCAAGGGTCATACAAGTGTATTAAAACGGAATGCAAAATACTCCCTTTTTTGTCGATATTTAAAAATGAAGGATAACATGATTTGGTAAGAAAATAGAAGTATAAAGGATTTAGTTTAGAATGGTGAGTATGATGAAAGCAAAGAAACCAAGTAGTACATAAGAAAGCAATTATCAGAGTGAAACATTTTGAAATAAAGAAATAAATTTAAAAACGACGATTAAATCAAATCAAAAGCTTTTAAAGACTATTTTAGAGGCAGGACTAGTAAATTTTAAATGTAGAGATTTATCGAGTCGACACCCGACCTCGCATGACTCCATCATTCCTGTACCTGCATCCAAAGCAAACATATGATCTAATGGTGGAAATCCTACGACCACCATTCACACAACTACTCATACACATGCACAAATAACGTAGACCCCCTAATGTGTCTACCCAACACTCTCACTCGGTGTTCTAGGTCAAATCCTACTCACTCACCTAAGAGAGTTGGGAGCGTATTCGCTCTGATACCAACTGTAACAACCCGGATTTTCAAACAAAATAAAATAAAGAAAAGAAAAGGATTTATAAAATAAAAGGAAAATAAAAGCGAGCCACGGTGGCGGAAACACCGTGGAATCCGGATTATTACTCACTAACCAACTAAACAACGATAAAAAGGCAGGCCTTGAGGCCTAGAAGTGGGGAATAAATACCCCTTACAAAACCAAAACCAAAGTACAATGAACGGAAAGCATAAATGAAGTCTAATCCAAACTAAACCAACTCGACAGCTATCAAGACAACTCGCGAAAGGCATGCTACGGGTCTCAATCTCACGGCATTCTCACACATAAGCCCATCCCGCGCGTACTTATAAAAAAGGAAGCAACAACCACAATTAGTGGGGAGTAACTAGGTGCTCCCCAGTCATATTTTAACATAACATACATAGACAACAATGCAAACACGCTCACCTGGCCTACGGCCTATTATCAAGGTACAAAGCATAAAATAACAAACATACAACAATGGAACAACGTAACAATACGCAAGTAACCAAACCACACGGCACAACCAAGCCGTGCCCAAACCAACCGAGCACTCATGACGATCCTTCTTCCAACCAATTGCGAGAGTAAGCGCGGAGAACTGGGTGAAGCAACAAGAATCACCCCGGGTGAAGCAACAAGAATCACCCAAACCCTATGGCGGAACAGCAACAAGAAGTTCCTCAATAATCACAAGTCTAAATTTGGCCAAATTCCACCGAGCAACAAGAACGGTGACGACATAAATATAACCATAGTCTCTAACCCTTCTGGTTGAGAACCCATGATAGCTCTAGCTAAGCAACAAGAATAGCCGAGGGGACCATGAGCGGTATCCGTCCATCCTAGGACGTTGTATCTCCTCACACATGTGCCAGAACAGTACCCATGTGCAAACTTAACCCAAGCATAACCTGTTAACCTGTCAACCTGTCTCCAATACTCCAACACAACCATACAACCGCAACATCCATACTCACACACACACACAAGTCACAATATCATCATAACTAACCAAGCATACGGAGTACAATACGATCAACTTGCTCAACAAGCCATAAATTCAATTATCATGCTCATAAATCATTATTTAGTGATCAAACAAAGTATATTTCAACTCGATTTAGCATAGATAACATTTTAATACATGCCAAGACTCAAACAAGTGACACATGAACCAATACATACACACACACCACACGGCCAGCGCACACAACTCACGGCCATCACACACCACACACGGCCATCACACCACCAACACGGTTTCATGCATCAAACTCAATTCTCAAGTGACCAATTATCGATTTAGGTGATCAATTCATTAAAACATGCATACATATACTTTTAAACTTAATCAAAACCATCTAAACTCATACTCATCATTAGGTGGATCATGTAAACATCAAGATTAATCGTATTTAAGCCAAATCAAGAAGAAACATGAGGGAAAACAAGAGCAAGGGGGTTCGGCCCCTTTACCCACAACACGGCATCAACACAACAACACCACCAAACCGATTTTTAATCAATTTACAAGCATGAATAATGATACCACAAGTGAATTATGCATGAATACATGATTATAGGACAACCCTAGTATGAGGCCAATGGAACTAGCATGAAATCATGACCAAAACATCAACCATCATCACAACAACAATGTAAACAACAACAACATGACAAACAAGGCCGCATACATGCTAAAACATAACTAGATCACACCTAGTTACCTTTGTAGAGAACCAAAATCGTGCTACTCCTCCTCCTCTTCGACTAGGATAGTATCTCCTTCTTCAAAGCCCTCTTCTCCTTTGATAATCCAAGCCAAACACACAAATAATGAATACAAAGCAATACAACACATAAAATAACATAATAACAGAAAAATAAAAGAGATTAAAGGGATCCTATACCAAGAGAAAAGGTTAGGAAAGCCTTAGGTTGAATAGGATGGAAGCTTGCAAGAGAATCAATAGAGTTTGAATGATAATGAAGAGATATTTTGAGAGAGAAAGGAGAAATGAATGTGGATGGGAATGAGGAATGAGAGATTAAGGAGTGAAATCAGATTATTAGGTTGCTTAGATTAGGAGATCACAAGATATGATAATGCCTTGCTCAAGAATCTAACCAAAACCCTAAATCCTATCCGTGCAAAGGAGGATTTGGTTCGGTCCAAGTTGGGCCGGTCCAAATTAGCTTCTGAAAATTTGGCAGTTGCAACGGCGTCGAAAAAATACGCAGTTTAGCCTTTTGAATCACCTGAATCGGAGTTCGTATGAGGAAGTTACACCGTTTTTAGCTAAATTACTCCGTATTTAAGTTCTGACGACAGAGTAGCTTATCCACGCGACAAGAGAACTGATTTTCTCGAGCTAAAAGAAATGAGAGAATCGAGAGAAATAATTTACGAATATAAATGAGACAAATAATAAATGTTAGGAAAAGTCGGGGTGTTACACCCGGTCACAGCCAAATTCATGGTCATTGTGGTTACTCAGATCAATGAGTCCCCTCCGAGAGCATCGAAGCATTGCTCCAAACATTATTAGCATCCATCCGTTTCATACCACAAGCCAACATTCCAACTTTCCACAAGCCAAATGCCTCGCAAGAATACCAATATCGAAAGCAAAAGAACGAAAGGTAATAAGAATTAAGCAAATACAAGTGGGCTAGTGTTGAGGCTCGCAATCTATTCATAGGAAACAAACATATAGTGCAGGCTACGACGATGGATTTTCAACTCGGAGAAGCCAAAGATCATAATAAGGACACTAATCAACTCTGCAAACTAGGCAATACAACCCAAAATAGGCTTGGAATTTGCAAAATTTTTAAGAAATACATACAAAATGAAAAATGCAAAAGAATAAGCGCGAAAGAGCTTTCCTCCCCCAAACCAGAATCACACATTGTCCTCAATGTGGAAAACAGCATAACCACAAGCAGAGAAGGACACATAAAAGACGGGGGCAGGAAAAGTAAAGCGAGGAAACGAGGGAAAAGGAGTAAGAAAGCTCACATTATCAAATCGGAGCTCCCCCAAACCGAAGCGAAGCATGGAGTGCGGCTTATGATCCACGAATATGCGTCCAATTCAGTCCAGCTATGTAGTGCTTCGGAGTAGCATGCGAGAAGGGTAGGCCGAATAGCAGGGGCCCGTTCTCAACAATACTAGGGACGCAAAGTCTGTAGGTACCTGCGTGCTAAATCAATCATAAAATCCCTCATCCTCACGCGCTCAAAAGAAAAGTCTAAAATGTCATCCAAAACAAACAAAGCAAAGCAAAGTAAAGTACAACAAATTACAAAATGTCAACGGGTTGCCTCCCGGAAAGCGCTGGTTTATAATGGTCCCGCACGACCATCGTCAAACGCAGCAAATCATGTCCAATTAGGCCAAGGACGTTGGCCACTAGCAAAACCTTCATTTGGCGAAATAGCATCCATTCGCCATAGAACTCGATCTCCCCGCGGAAGAGCAGCATAATCCATCACGCACGGTAAGCCATCGCGAAAAGGCTCTCCAAAGCAACTGCGGGCGCCGGGCATTGTCAACCATGGGTCTCCTCCTCCATCGCTAGGAGCATAAACATCCCCCTTTGTTGCCTTCCGTTCCCCCAAACCAGGATCGTAGTCAACCTGCGTAGGACCTGCACAAGAAAAAGCAGAAGAAACAACCTCCAAAGTGTCTCCAGTAGAGTGAGACGGAGGGGCAAGGTCAATAGCAAAAGCAGACTCAGGCTGCATAGGGGATCGAGGAAGGCTAGACTTAGTGTAGGTCAACTTCTCACCTCCCACCGAGAATGTCAGGGTCTTGTTCCCCACATCGATCACAGCTCCGGCAGTATGCAGAAAAGGTCTCCCTAGAATGATCGGGATGTGGGGGTCCTCGGGAATGTCTAGGACCACGAAGTCTACGGGGATATAAAACTTCCCTATCTTGACCGGGACGTCCTCTAGGATACCTAAAGGTCTCTGCACACTACGGTCGGCCATCTGTAAAGTCATGGAGGTAACTCCTAGCTTAGTCATATTCAATTTTTGACAGATGGAGTAGGGAATGACGCTGACACTAGCTCCAAGATCACATAAAGAATTCTGCACCACATACTTCCCTATAGAGCAAGGGATTGAGAAAGTCCCGGGGTCACTCAGCTTAGGAGGCGAACTACCCTGCAAAAAGGCACTACCCTCCCCCACAAAAGATACAGTCTCGGTCTCATTTATGGTGCGCTTCCTAGAAAGGGCCTCCTTAAGAAACTTAGTATATGCAGGAATTTGCTTAACCAAATCGATAAAAGGAATATTTACCTGCAATGTTTTAAGGATCTCAAAGAACTTACCGAACTGGGGGTTCGCGTTGGCCGGACGTACACGACCCGGAAAGGGAAGCTTGATTTGAATCGGGGGCGAAGGAGTAGCAACAGGAGCACCAGAATTAACACCAGAACCGTCCTTACCCGTAGCAGAAAGGCCATCCACGTTTCTATCCCCCTCCTTCTCCTCCACATGTTTGGGACCATCATAGAATGTACCGCTTCTCAAAGTTATAGCACATGCGGTATCAGGGGGAGGATTAGGAGGATTTCCTTGGGGTGGTAGAGTACCCTGCTGACGTGACGCTTGCGAAGCGGCGAGCTGCGCCACTTGATTCTCCAGCATTTTGATCGCCGCGTCCTTGGCTTGCTCGCTCTTCTGCATCTGCTGCATCATCATCTCTTGTGACTTGGCCATTTGCAGCATCATGGCCTTCATCTCGGCCATAGGATCGGGTCCTGCAGGTTGGGGTGGAGTGTAAGGTGGTTTTTGGTAGTTAGGTGGAGGTGGTTGGTAGTTTTTGTGAGGAGGGATGTAGGGTTGGTTTTGTGGAGGTGGGGGAGTCGGGTTTAGCACATTTTGGTTACGATAAGATAAAAGCGAGCGATAAATGGCAAGGTTGGTTTTGGTAAGGCAAGTTCTGTGAGTAGGATTGGTAAGCATGAACTTGCTCATGGGGTGCAGCAGACCCCGTAGAATAAAAACCAACATCGTGCCCTGCAATAGCATTTACATGAGCAGCCGAAGAACCAACACCGTGCAGCAGGTCAATTTTCGCAGTCAGCGCAGCAAGCTGACTATGGACCGCACTCATGCTCTCCTTATCACGGTCATTATGCGCGGACCGTGAATTTCCCCGTGGCTTCCCAAATTGAGATGAATGGATTGCCATCTCCTCGATCAAACCCCAAGCTTTGTCGTCATCGACGTTATTAGCAAAACGTCCCTCCGCAGCAGAATCAAGGATAGCCCGGCTCTCGGCATACAACCCATTGTAGAATGTCATGATTACAAGCCAATCATTTAACCCGTGGTGAGGACAATCGCGGATAAGCTTCTTGTACCGCTCCCAAGCTTCAGCAAATGACTCATCGAACGTTTGTTTGAAGCCTTGGATTTGACTCCTCATTTGATTAGTACGTTCAGGAGGGTAGAACTTGGAGTAAAAAGCAAGGGCCAACCCGCTCCAATAAGTGATTCCAGCCGCCTCCTTGTCGAGGTCCGTGATCCATTCACGGGCTCGATCCTTCAACGAAAAAGGGAATAGCATTTCCCTTATCTGGTTCTGGGTGATCCCGGCCTGCTTGATCGTAGAACAGTAGTCGGTAAACACTTGCATATGCCGACCAGGATCCTCGGTGGGATAACCACCAAACTGGTTCCGCTCCACCAATGTAAGAAAGGCGGGGCGGATTTTAAAGTTGCCCTGCAGAGTAGCGGGCATCGTGAATCCATTAGGAATGGATTCCGGCTTAGGCACCGAGTGACTAGAAAGTTTAGGCATAGTCACAGGCGGTGAAGTAGAATTTGGAGTAACCGGTGGTGTGTCCTCTTCGTAGGACGATTGCGTTGCACTAGACTCCACGTGCGACGCTTCCTCAAAATTAAGATCAACTATTTGAATCGCTTGCTTACGTAGCCTATGTAGTGCTCGTTCAGGTTCGGGCTCAAAGGGAACTAGAGTCCGAGGTGACCTGCGCATAAACCAACTACAAGAAAACGATGAGATACGGTCTCAAGGAACTAGGTTCCTTGAGACAAGAGAGAAAAACCTAAGCAAAAACTAAGCAAAAGCTATAACTAGCTAACCGTCTCCCCGGCAACGGCGCCAAAATTGATGAGGCTAAAGTCGTGGTCACCTATCAAAATAAACTTAGACAAACTACTAACAGAAGCTAGTGGTAAGCAGGGTCGAATCCACAGGGAGAAGGATGAAGTCAAAGGATCGCTTAGCTAAGAAAGGTCGGTCTCAAGGTAGCAAAAATGAGTGTTGTGTAGAGCTAGACTAAGAACGACAAGTAAAATGATATAAAAGATATAAGAGAGGGAGATTAGGGCATCAGGTTCATGTGACATCGATTCAGAACTCAACTCAGAAGGAAATTCAATCTATTGAAAGCATGCAAATGATTAGGTTTTGGGAAAACGCTCTCTCGAGTCAAATTCAACCTTAAGCAAATTTAGCGGGCTCTCGCTACGTACCAAATTCGACTTAACAATTACGCGTGAGTCTAGTTTCAATTAGGATTTCGATCTTAAACTGAAACAACCTAAATTCAATTCAATAAAGGCGTCCCTAAATTCAATTGATTATAAAACGCGCAGGAAGAAATCAATTGCACAAATTCAATCAATATAAACAATTAAAACATGTTCTGAGTCCAAATCACAATCACCCTAAACCCTAATTAAGAATTAGCTATGCATAGGTAAGATAAGAGCAATGAATTCAATAACAATAAACATGATGAGAAGAATAAACCTGATTAAATTAAACACAGTGAAATTGTTGAATTCAAAGTATCGATCTTGCAAAGGTAATTAAAACTAATCTAAAGGTTTTTGAGAGTTTAAAAGGAGAGAAAACTAAGTTCTAAACTAAAGCTGAAATTATAATGTAAAAAACATAAACTAAAACCCTAACTCAACTTATATTTATAGGCCCGTGTAAACTCGTGAAACTGGGCAAGTGAACCGGTCGGTTTTGGCCAAACCGATCGGTTTGATTGGTGGAACCGATCGGTTCTATGGGAACCGATAGGTTCTAAGCTCGTCAGAAATTTCCAGCAACTTTTGCCTTTGATTCACGTATCCAGAACCTATAGGTTTGCTCTGAACCTATAGGTTTGACGTCCCAAATTGTCGTATGACTTCCGAATCGACTCTCGGGCTTCGTCTTGACTTCACGATACTCGATAATGCTCCATTTGACTCAGGTTCTAGCTCAGGACCGCCAAAACCTGCAAAATACACACGAGGAACAACAGTATCGCAATAAAAAGCAAATAGCTACTAAGACAATAATGAAATCGAGCAAATGTGAGCTAAATGCAACTATATCGGGGGCATATAATCAATATAAACGACATGTATCAGTAGACCTGGTCTGGACCCCTTCTGGCACCTTCCTCTTGGAAGAGTCAGAAAGGGGGGCCACCAGACTAGCAGCTGGAGTAGAGCTACCACCAGATTTTATTGTTTCACGAGCTTGTGCAATCCGAGCTGCGATAGCATCCATGGGCAGGAAGAGTTTCTTGCTGGGTCTAGAGGCTGGGAACATAGCAGGAAACAGATTACGCAGGAAGGGCAAATGTATCAATTCATGAGTCAGGGAAAATAAGTCAGTACTAGTAGCAGCGCTAGGCACAGAACTCTGGCCTGAACCAGGGATTTTCAGAGGGGGTAAGGTGGAATGGCCAGCAGTACCAGCAGGTATAGAGCTCAAGGGGGTCACATGGATGGGCACCTGGTCAAGCATGCCTGCACCACTCCCACCAGCAACCCCGCTTACGGATTTCTCGCCTTCTTTAGGAACAAACTCCTCCGCAGCGTCATCTTCTGTTCCCTCTTCGTCCTCTTCACTCTCACCACCATCGCCATCATGCTGCTCCGCTTCAGGAACAGGAACAACTTCAACAACATCATCATCACCGTCGGGATTCATGCACTTGGGCCACGCCCTCTTATCAGCAGGCAACCGTAGGAACGCCTCAATCCCCCTCCTTGACTCAAGGTCATCAGGAGTAGGGATCCAGTCAGAAACTACAAATGATCCAAAGCAAAACTGAGCAAACAAACAAAGAGGCACATGCAAGAACAAAACGGACAGAAATTCAAAAGCTCAAGGCACATACCAGTCCCCTTCAAAGAAAACTCAGGCGCCCAGACATTGTGGCCCAAGGAGTTGCTCCTAATAAACATGTAGTAGCTGGTCCAGTTTCTCTCGTCACCCACGTCTAGGCGGCCCAAGAGAGGCTGGCACCTATCCCTCAAACGAAAGTGAACCCTCCTTTTCTTATGCATACGCAAGCGGTAAGTATTCCTTATGTCAGCCAACTGAATTTCGACCCTATACCTCCGACAAAAGGAATCGATTCCGTGGATCAATCGCCAGACAGAAGGCATGACCTGACAGGGCGGTACTTGCACAATACCCAAGAAGGCCGCTGTGGAAGGACCAGTATCGTTGCGAGCCATGATCAGAGAAGAAGAAAAAAGCTAGGGTTTCTTGCAGATTAATTCGGGGATTTTTGCTAGGGTTTTTGGTTACAAAACAAATGAATCCGGTAGAAATGAGATAGAGAGAGAAAGAAACAAAAGTAAGGGTATATATAGAGGAACAAAAAGAAGTTAGATGGTTTTTACAAAAAAAAGCGCGTGAAGAGACGTGATGTGACCCATGACAGGACGTGCGCAGTACATTGAGCGCCAAAATAGGGCGCAATTCCCCACGAAAAGGCAACCAACTCATTAATTACAAAGTGCAGGTCCCAGGACCAAACGCAAGAAACGTAAAGAGCTGTGCCAGGCTCACAGAGATAGGACAAAGAACAAAAGCATCTCCTTACCCCCCAGTTCAGGACTGAAGGGCAAGGAGATGGGGGACAAACTGTTGGGACCAGAAAACCAGGCTGGTCCAGAGGCCTCAGTCAGGTCCAGAGAAGGTCAGGACCTACGGCCAGAACCAAGGCTTCTGACCCGATGCAGGCTATCTGCACAAAGCGTGGCGCAGGTCAGGAGAGGAAAGGTCAAGATGGGCCAAGCCCAACAAGGGAGAAAGTCGGTACGAACAAAGCCCAAGGATGTATCAGCAAAACCTAGAAGTAGACGTTGGAAAGACCCAGTCAAGCATGCAGAAACAAAGCCATGAAGATAGGGGTTGTTAGAGAACCAGAAGGAGGAGGTTGCCTACAATCAAGGGAAGAGACGTTGGAGCCAAAGACACTATAAAAGGAGCAGATTTCAAAAGAAAGAAGGATCATAAGACACACCACTCAACAACTCGGCACTCTACGAAATTCTGTTTCAATCAAACACCTTACAATTATTTTACGCCTTTATTGTATCCTGTACCAGTTGGTCCAGAATCTGTACCTGTTATTCCTGAACTAGTGAAGATCCTCTCCTGCCTTGGCGCCCGTGGTTTTTCCCTTAACATTTAAGGGTTTTTCCCACGTAACATATCGTGTGTCTTGTGTCATTTTTGTTATCTTTTCATACGTTTAAGCTCGATTACACCAAATACCATAAAACACAACCTAAAGGATAGTACTAGTAAACCTACAATCTCTTAATCGAACGGTGTGAGAAAATCACCCCGAACAGTATTTTCGACCATATTATCGATCCCGATAATTGCTAGGCTTTTCACTCACTCAACTAATTAAGGTGCTCTCGCACACTATAATTGCTAAGCACTAAACCTAATTGATTTTATGTTATTTTCCTAATTGATGTTTTGATGCATGCATGAATTATTTAATCACCTAGCATTTATATGTTAAATTAGAAGACAAAAATCGAAAAATAAAATTGATTGCTCACCTAAGAACCCCACGGCATTTCCTTTTATTTTTGATTAATTTTCGTTTTAATTTTTGTTAATCGTATGCTTAAAAGACTATAATAAATGAGTACTAAAAATGTTGTTCATATGTTGAAATTCGTTTCCTTACTTTTTATTTTGTTATCTAATTTATGTGTGTGAAATGACTTATGTTATATTGTTAATGTTTTATATGAGTGTTTAAATATGATGATACATATAAATTTATAAAGGATAAAAGATATAGAATTAGTAGTATAAAAATCAAAAATAAAAATTGTGAATAATACATAAGAGGCCACGGTTTTCCCTTAATTTTTGGACCAATTTTTAGTTTTAATTTTTGAAAATAATATGTTATGTTAGTTTAGGTTAATTAGTATTGTTGGTATAATTTGAGAAATTTATATGATAATATAAAAATTTGAGTTTTAGTGTTTGTTATGACCAGATTTTACACCACCCAGAACTGGCAGTTCTGGACAGACGACATAAATATGGTACAGAGCAGGATAAAAGAGCAACAGCAGTTATAACCCAGAACAGATCAGAAGAGGCATGGCAGTTATGGTCAGAAAGGTCAACTATGACGGTTACAAAAGTCATGGGATAATGGAAGAAGTTACAGCTGAGCAGAAGTGGAGTCAATGGAAGTTATTTAACCGCCAAAGGTAGTGGAGATCATGGAGAACGTGCCCTAGAAAATAGGAACCGATTTTGCAGCTAGTTTTGCCTATATATAGAGGCTCATTTGTACATTTTCATGGATCTTTTTACTCTCATTAGCATACTTAAGCACTAGAAAATACACTACAACATACTACGGTAATTTACAGTCAGTTCTGTACAAGTAACTACAGAAGTGGTCACTTACACAGTTGTACTCTGTAACCCCCAACTCTGATATTAATAAAAGTACTCCTGGCTTGGTAGCCCGCAGTTTTCCCCATCTTCTTCTCGGGGCTTCTGCGTCATCAAATCCCTGTGTTCCTAGTTCTGTCCCATATAGCTCAGTTCTGATCAGTTCTGTTCTGTTTCGCAAATAGTACTAGTTGATCCACTTTTTTCCATTTTCTCCCTTGTTAAGTTTTTACCAAAACAAATTGGCGCCCACCGTGGGGCAACTAGTTTATTAATTTGCGTAACTTTTCTCACAAAAATCTCACAAAAATCACCCTTTCTATACTCAAAATGGCTGATAGAACTTTGGAGGAATTGTCCAAGGAGTTACAAGATGCGCAATCTAAGATTCAACAAATCTCAGAAGAGAATGCAAGACTGAAGGAAACAGAGTGCATTGCTCAAGACTAAGTTGGATTCTCGCTAAAGAGCGATACATCAAAGATCAGACCTGGGGCATCTTTGAGTTCTATAATCAAGAGAATAGACTTCTCTAATCTGGATGAAGATGAGGATCTCGAAGACCAACTCCTGGGTGGTGAAGATGAGGAAGAGTCATCCGAGAATGCTGACAAGAGGAAGGGCAAGAAGAAGTTCAACTTTACCCTCATGATGATGCAAGAACTCCAGAAGTTACATGACAAGGTTGCAAAGATTCCAGGAGTTCCAAAGACCAATCGAGGAAGCTTCCCAAGAATGTTATGCAGATTCGCCATTCAATGAGGCCATAACTATGCAGACATCCCAAAGAAGTTCGGTGTTCCAGGATGAAAGCGTATGATGGTACAGAGATCCACGAGGACCATGTTGCCCAGTACAAGCAAAGGATGTACACGGTCCCAGTCCCCAAAGGAGTACAGAGAAGCTTTGCATGTGCAAGGGCTTTGGTTCTACTCTGGCTGGACCAGCTCTGCAATGGTTTGTCAATATTCCTAATGGTACTATTAAATCGTTTGCTAATCTTGTGAATGTCTTTGTTGCCCGGTTGCTAGCGGCAGGAAGTTAGAGAAGCAAACAAGTGACCTGGCATGCACTGTACGTAAGAAAGATGAGTCTCTACGAGATTATCTCCAGAGATTCAACAAGGAGAAGATCTCTATCCCCAACCGTGACGTTGCAAGCGCTATCCAGGCTTATAGGCAAGGTTTGGTGGTCAATTCGAGCTTTATCGTGAACTAACCAAGTATCCTTGTGTTACTTTTGAAGATGTGCGTGCAAAGACCTTGGCCCAGATTAGACTTGAAGAAGATGCTTTCGATGGCGAGGATAGTTACGGGTACGAGAAGGTGAACAGGAAACTGATAGTGGACGCACCCAGAGCAGGCCAGCACCATACAAAGAGCCACCCGAACGCAAGTGCATGCCGTCGATTCTGAGACAGTCAATTCTGATGACTCCCTCGATATCGCCAGCCTTGGTGTTGAGGTTCCACAGTTGATAGCAAAGTTGGAGAGCTTTGGGAATGCTGCAAGATGGCCCAAGAGGAATGATAATCCAAATCCAAACAGAATCCAAACAAGTACCGTGAGTACCATGGAGACATCGGCCACAAAGACGTAAGACTGCTATGCCTTCAAGAAGGAGATATCTTACCAGCTCAGAACTGGACGTCTGAAGGACATCATCAGGCCAGTCCAGAGGAACCAGGCCAGAAGCGAAGGCGCCAAGTCTCGAGATTCCAGGGGACAAGAGTCGAAAAGCCGCCAAATCCTCCGCCCTACACACACGAGGTAAAATTTATTAATGGTGGTTACGATATCCGTGGTTTGACTTATTCTGCGACCAAGAGGATAGCAAAGCAAGAAAAGATGCAACCTCCAACCAGAGTAGAGAAGAATTGGGAAGTTGTCACTTTTGATCATGAAGATTGTGAAGGCATCCCAGTCTGCATCATGACACCTAGTGATCAAGTTGCATTGGAAGCACCCTTATGCGTCGAGTTACGATTGATGGGGCGATTACGTGAACCTGATCATCTTTGGACGCATTGAAGGAGATGGGTATAGGCCAGGACAAGTGACCAAGAACTCTAATGTTACGGTAGGATTGATGGCGAGACCAAGCACACCTTGGGAGAGATCTCACTTCCAACCTATGCCCAGGAGTTTCTTCTTTGAGAAGTTTAATGTTATTGATTCTATGACTTCGTATAATGTTTTGTTAAGCGGGCCTTGGATCCACAATCTCAAGGTCGTGGCGTCTACTTACCATCAATGTGTGAAGGTCCCAACTCAATGGGGAGTTACGGTGATCAAGGGAGAAAGGCGGATCACGCAGAGTGCTCTGAGCGACCTTGAAGCCCCCAAATACCAACAAATCTCTCGCATAGCAATTACGAAACCAGTCAAGTCGGTGAGTGGAACCAGAAAAGTCGAGATTGAAATGGACCAGATCAGTGTAGACCAGAGCTGCCCAGAAAAGAAAGTGCTAGTAAGCGGTGATGTACCATCCAAGATCGATCCGATCCGATCGGTTTCTGAAGTCTAAGAAATCAAGTTTTGCATGGAGCCACTTTGACATGATCGAATCGATCCCGGCGTTATCACGCACAAGCTCAACGTTGATCCTCGATGCACTGCAACCGTAAACGCAGGAAGTTTGCGCCAGAGAGAAATGTTATCATCGATGAGGAAGTCGAAGTTGCTAGACATGAACATGGTAAGAGAGGTAATGTATCCTGATGGTTAGCTAATGTGGTTGTTGTGCGTAAGAAGAATGGAAAGTGGAGAGTCCGTAGACTACACAGATCTGAACAAGGCATGTCCCAAGGATCCTTTCCCTCTTCCTCACATTGATGCTATGGTGGACAAGGCTGGCCGCCATGAAGTTCGACTTTCATGGATGCCTCAAGTGGTTTCAATCGATTAAGATGTATCCTCCGGACCAGGAGGGAACCTCCTTCATGACAGGCAAGTGGAATCTATTGCTACACCGCCATGCCCTTTGGACTCGAAATCTTTGGTGCCACCTACCAAAGGTGGTCAACATGATGTTCAAAGATCTAATTGGGGACACAATGGAGGTTTATATCGATGATATGGTGGTAAAGTCTAAAGATGCCAAAGATCATGTGAAGCACCTAGAGCAAGCGTTTGCAATTACGGACAAGTTCAATATGAAGTCAATCCTACAAAGTGTAATTTTGGAGTGTCTTACGGGAAGTTCCTAGGCTACTTGGTGACTAGAAGAGGCATTGAAGCAAGTCGAGCAGATAAAAGCAATCCTAGATCTGGAACCCCGGATCTGTGAAAGATATCCGAAGTTGACGGGGAGAGTAGCTGCTCAACGAGGTTTATTTCGGATCCTCGAGAAAGATGCAAGCCCTTCTATGACATGTTGAAGAAGAACAAAGAGTTCCAATGGAGTGAGAAGCACGAGGAAGCATTCCAGGATCTCAAGAGTTACTGTCAACTCCACCGCTGCTGTCCAGACCAGAAGAGGGAGAACCGTTAAGTCTGTACCTACTCGATTCACGGAGCATTCAAGAAGCGCAGCTTCTGGTCAGGGAAGAAGATGGTTTGCGACGTCCCATTTATTATGTGAGTAAGAGCTTGTTAGATCTGAAACCAGGTATTCTCTTACGGAAAGGTATGTTCTCGCTTTAATAATGTCAACTACTAAGCTTAGACCTTATTTTGAGAGTCATCATATACGTGTTAGAACTAACCTTCCAGCTTAAGTCGGTCTTGAGAAAGCCTGAACTGCGGGAGAATGGCTAAGTGGTCTGTGCATTTCGGTACATATGACATCGATTATGAACCCGTAGCAATGATAAAGTCACAAGCCTTGGCGATTTTGTGGTCGATTTCACCCACCTGGAAGAGAGTAGCGCTATGGAGGTGTCAAGCTTACACAGGCGTAAAAGGAGAGACTTGGGTCTTTGTATCGATGGAGCGACCAATGTCGAGGTTCTGGTCTGGGCATTGTCCTGAAATCGCCACAAGGGGACATACTAGCCCAGTATCGGTTGTGAATTTCGTACCACCAACAATGAGGCGAATATGAAGCTTTAATCGCGAGGTTTGATGGTCTGTTGGTCTTGGTGTCAAGAATTTGAGGTAAAAAGCGACTCTTTACTTATTGTTAATCAGTTAATGGTTCTTTTGCGGCCAAAGATTCTAAGATGTTGCTTTATACCTAGAAGGTTAGGTCCTTGGTTTTGAAGTTTGACGGTTTAGGATTGATCGGATCCCCAGAGACCAGAACTCACGAGTGCACTCTCTAGCTAGTCTTGGCTCTAGCTTCAAACCTGCAGACTGGACAGATTCCCATAGTACACCTCCTCGGACCTTCTATAGAGAAGTCCGATCCTGCTCAACCTCGTCTACCCCACTCTTGTCTCTTGGGTGCACCTTTTTATGCTTTTCTTAGAGATGGTGTTTTACCCCGCATGCACTTGAGGCCGAGCTTTTCGGCTTAAAGCCTCGAGGTATGTCTTGATTAATGATCTTACGTGTAAGAAATCCATGTCAGTCCATATTTGCGTTGCTTGGAACCGGTGAAGCTTGAAGCGTGCTGGAAGAATTACATGAAGGAGATTGTGGCAACCACAGTCTTTGGGAGAAGTCTAGCCGCCAGAGCTCGAGATTTGGTTACTTCGCCAACTATGAGGAAAGAGGTGTGGAGTACGCAAGCAAATGTGAAGCATGTCAAAAGCATTCTCCAATGATCCACCACCACCGAGGTTACGCATCCTATTTACGCACCATGGCCTTTCATGAAGTGGGGCATGGACATAGTTGAAAGCTCCCAATGGCTCCGGGGACGGAGGGTGTTTATGTTGGCAATGACAGTTACTTTTCGAAGTGGATAGAGGTGAAGCATTCGAAGTGTAACGTAAAAGAAGTTATCTCGTTTATCAAGAGGAACATCATTTGCGATTTGGAATTCCAAGCCGATTGTGTGTGACAATGGTACACGATTCGTAGGAAACAAGACTAAGCGATTCATTGCAACCTGGAATATTGAATCGCTTACTGCACCGAGATATCCCCTGTAATGGTCGCGAATCTAGCAACAAGATCATCATCAAAAACCTGAAAAAGAAGTCAAGGAACGACGAGGAGATGGGCGGAAGAGTTACCATTAGTTACGTGGGTGACGAACTACACCAAAGAATTCCACAGACGGACTCCATTCTCTTTGGTGTATGGTTGTGAAGCGGTGATTCCAGCGAAGTGTCTGCTCCAACAATGAGGTATGGTCTCAACAGTTTAGAAACTAACCCGATTTGTTGTCTTCCAGTCTTGATTTTGCGGAAGAACCGAGGATGCAACCAAGATAAGATTAGCGACTTACCCGGCAAAATGTGGCCAGGACTTTCAACAAGCATGTCAAGGCCGAGTATTGAGAGAAGGAGATTTGGTTACGAGGAAGGTATTCGAGAATACAAAAGAGAAGTCTGCAGGGAAGCTGGCCCATGCAGGAAGGACCATACAGATTGATTGATTTGTGGGCCAAGGAGCTTATAGATTGGCAACTCTGGAGGGAGAGTTAATTCCTAGAGCATGGAATGCAACCAACCTCAAACTCTATCTTTGTTAATACGGTATTTTCAATTCTGTACTTTCAATTCTGTAATTTCAATTCTGCACTCTTTAATTGTTTTTGTAAATATTGCAAATTCCATTCAATAAAAACCATTGAACTCCAATGGTGTAGTTTAACTTTATTTCTAAGTTTTGCAGATTACATCTTTGGTTCAAGTAAATATTTTCTACCACAAATAAAAACAAAGTAAATATAAGACGCTACATATTACAAATAAAGGAGTTTATCCTCCGGACTTGTTTAGGAGTTCATCCTCCATTCTACTTAGGAGTGAAACCTCCGATTCACGGGCTTGGTCCCCACTTCTAAGGAACTTGTCTTCCAGATTTGAGCTTAGTCCTCGGCCTTGAGCGGCCCGATCCTGCGGTGGAGATTTTCCTCCGATCCACGGTCACGGCCGATCTGCGAAGCGGCGATCTGCTGTGAGGATGCGTCCTCGGATTGACGGACCAGGGCTTGGCCGTAGATTAAGAGAGTCCTATAATATCCCTTAAGGTGAGCCATGATCATGCATACGTAAGTCCGGGTGTACACTGCGAGGTTAGTACATTCACGTAACAATAGCGGCAATAGAAAGCAACGAGCGATAGTAGTTAAGTCCTTGGACCACCAAGGTGACTAAATACTAAGCAACCGAGTCCGTCAGAGCAGACTAGAAAAATGTCATGCTCTGCGAGACCAAACAAAAGTTTCACAAGAGCAATGCATGAAGTTCACAGAATAATTACAGACCTGGACATACAAGTCCAGGCCGGACCACGAATAGCAAATTGTTTGAATTTACACAAAATGTTCCACGAAGTAATTGTTTTTCACTCTTCTTCTTCTTGAAGGGTTGTCATCGGCTTGGGCATCTTCGCCAAGACCACCATCACCAGACGCAGAGGGTTCTTCTGATCGGTGCCCGGCACTTTCCTCTCACTGGGCGCACACCTGGGAAGAGGCTGTTTGAATTTCTCCACAAAGAAGATCAATATCCCACTCCTCACGCCGGACTCGAGGCACGCATCATTTGAATTCTGGTCTGGGCTGTGTAAACAGCGCTAGATCGATCTCCTGGTTCGAGTTGGCCCTCAAGCTCCCGAACACGCGCCGAGATTCTCATTCTCTCGACCTCAACGAGGCCGGACTCTCCTCAGACTTGGCAAAGACCAGCTTTTTCGGCCACCTCCTTCATGTTGTCCAAAGCCTTCTCCAAGTGCACAAGCCTGCTCTTCAGAGCAAGCTTGTCCTCCAAACAAGATCACGGCTCCCGAAGTGGATAAAATGTGCCCCAAACTTGCTATACTGATCGAAGTCTGCGAATTTTATGGTGTAAGGTACAATAGTGGTAGAATTATCATGAGCATTTGTACTAGGAGTAAGTCGGGACTAATACGAAAGGCGAGTGAGTGGCTCTGAACGCGATTCTGTAGTATCGATCCCGATCGGATCTGGGTCGAACCTTTTAGCCGCTTGTTGGATAATGTTCTCTACGCTGTTGATGGCGTCTTTGGGCGAAGATGTTCCTGGTAATGACAAACCTTCAATTTCTTCTATCTTCCTCTTCTTTGTTTTCTTGTGCCGTGTACTCTTCTCCTGCTCAACTGAACCTTCACCTTAGGTTCTTCAACTTTCAACGCCTTGAACCCTGGAGTAGGAATACCAGAGGAACAAACAGTGGCTTCACATCTGGACCCCCACCAAGATAGCATCCATCTTCTCTTGCGGAAGAGTAGGATTGACTGCTTGCTCAAGTATGTGGCCTAGAGGTTTCACCTAGCATAAGACCACACTTGATTTAGAATCACCGATCCAGACCAGACTTGACCAATCTTGAAACAAGAGAGAAACTTACCCTTGATGGCGAAACCATAGGCACGTGAACCTTCTGACCACAGCGGTGGCCTACGTAAAGTAGGAAAACACGTCTTGTTATCCCCCTCGGACCAAGTCCTCTCCCAAGAGGCAAGGCCATGAACGCAGCAATCCTAGCCTTAGAATCCTCGCTGCACAGCCGCCAAGAATCCGGCGGGAACCACAGAACATAAGAAACCTTCAGACCTACCCAGAATAGAAAAGCTAGAAATAACAGATCTGAGTCGGAAGTGACTAACCTCTTTCACCAATAGGGTAGTCCAAATGTACCGCTATTCCCGCAGTATCGCTTTTGGGAAAAGGAAGCCTGTCTTCCAGTCTTTATCATCCCCGATGTCGGGATGCTCCACAAGATTGCTCTGGCCCTTCCCGATTCTCAAGATGAATCTTCCACTACTGGGTCCTTACGGAATAAACGCGTTTTTCGGATCTTGCCTTTGTCGATTATGTCCCGAACTTTGTGCGAGTTTATCAACCAGACAGATAATCTTCCACATGCTTGGCATGATTTGGCAAGGGCAAGCTTCATAGAGGAAAGCACCCCACTAATCCAAGAATTACGGGGATCCTCGGACCCGATACGAAAGGGAACTCATAGATGCAGACCCATCCAGGACAGTCCAAGAAGTCAGAACATAATCGTCTCGAGGAACGAAAATTTCAGCAGATTCAGGCCACGATTTGGTGATCTTTCGTGTGTTTCATGATTGTTTGAGAAAGGTCGTTTTGGTTTCGTCATCAAAAGAGTCGCCTTTGATGAATTTGTGATCCCCATACAAGATTTCATTAATCTCGATGATTTCAAGATCGATGTCTTGTTGACCATGATTTTCAGATGATTTTGGTTTGATTTGAATTGATGATCGAAAAAGATGACAAAGGAAGAAGATGATGAGCAGTAGAAGGTAAAAGATAAAGTTGGCAAGGTGAGTTTTCTCGAAAATTTCAGAAGGCTCCTATTTATACTCGAGGTTAAAAGAGTTCAAGTGGGATTAGGACTTTACCGTTGGTAAAATTCAAAACACCCTGCATTAGCCGTTGCTACTATTCAGGATGTCAAATCGAGTTTAAATTCTCAACTACTTGATTCCCTCATTATCTCTTTGAATATCAGGCGCAAGTCCAGGTAAGTACATAGTTGTTATTCGAATTTATAGCCGTTGTTTCTGCTCTAGTCTGTTCTGTATAGAAGTATTTGTACAGGATTGTTTCCTCAAGATTCTTTGAGCATTGCACTTGAGAAAACAAGGGGCATTTGTTATGACCAGATTTTACACCACCCAGAACTGGCAGTTCTGGACAGACGACATAAATATGGTACAGAGCAGGATAAAAGAGCAACAGCAGTTATAACCCAGAACAGATCAGAAGAGGCATGGCAGTTATGGTCAGAAAGGTCAACTATGACGGTTACAAAAGTCATGGGATAATGGAAGAAGTTACAGCTGAGCAGAAGTGGAGTCAATGGAAGTTATTTAACCGCCAAAGGTAGTGGAGATCATGGAGAACGTGCCCTAGAAAATAGGAACCGATTTTGCAGCTAGTTTTGCCTATATATAGAGGCTCATTTGTACATTTTCATGGATCTTTTTACTCTCATTAGCATACTTAAGCACTAGAAAATACACTACAACATACTACGGTAATTTACAGTCAGTTCTGTACAAGTAACTACAGAAGTGGTCACTTACACAGTTGTACTCTGTAACCCCCAACTCTGATATTAATAAAAGTACTCCTGGCTTGGTAGCCCGCAGTTTTCCCCATCTTCTTCTCGGGGCTTCTGCGTCATCAAATCCCTGTGTTCCTAGTTCTGTCCCATATAGCTCAGTTCTGATCAGTTCTGTTCTGTTTCGCAAATAGTACTAGTTGATCCACTTTTTTCCATTTTCTCCCTTGTTAAGTTTTTACCAAAACAGTGTTCATATGAAAAGCATATGTATTCTTCATTTTCTTCATGTGTTCTTGATGATTTTGCTCATTTTGATGTATAACGTTTTTATGTTTGTTGTTATTTATTGTTTTTTTTATTAACTAGTAAATAATTACAAAACTAAAGATATAAGTTAAATAAACTAAATCTTTAAAATATAAAAGTTAGAAAATTAAAGTGAGTAAAAGCACTATTCATAAATATAATAAAAATATTTAGTGAAATTACATTTTAGTTTAAATCACTTTTATATAAACTAAATAATTAGTGTTCGGGGTGATTTTCTCACACGGTTCGACTAAGTGATTGTGGATCTACTAGTACTATCCTTTAGGTCAGCTTTATGATTTTGTGATTTAGGATCGATTATGTATAAAAGACTATGAAAACAAAGCAAGACACATGATATGGTTACGTGGGAAAAACCCTTAAATGTTAAGGGAAAAACCACGGGCGCCATGCCAGGAGAGGATCTTCACTAGTTCTGGAATAATAGGTACAGAGTCTGGACCAAGTGGTACAGAATACAATAAAGGCGTAAAATAATTTTAGAGCGTTTAGTTGCTTGTGAAATGCGTCGAGAGTTGTGTGCTTGCGTTGAATGATAACTGATCCCCTTCTCTTTTGAATTCTCTTGCTTTTATAGTGTTCCTAGGTCCAACGTCTCTTTCCTTGGTTGTAGGTAACTTCCCCCTTCTGGTTCTCCAACAGCTCCTATCTTCACGGCTCTTGTTTCTGTATGCTTGACTAAGTCTTGCAACGTCCACTTCTAGGGTTGCTTGTTCGTATTTCTGGGCTTATTCATAATGACTTCCTTTTGTTGGGCTCGGCCCATCTTGGGTTTTCCTCTCCTGACCTGTGCCTTTGTTTTGTTTGTCTTTGCTGGTCTTTGTCTGTAGATCCTGGACACGATTGTAGATCCCTGAACTTTGTCTGAACCTGGCGAGGGTCTGGACCAACTTTGCAGTGCGGACCAGCTCGGTTTTCTGGTCCCAACAGTTTGTCCCCCATCTCCTTGCCCTTCAGTCCTGAACTGGGGGGTGAGGAGATGCTCTTGTTCTCTTTCCTGGCCCAGGGTTGAGCCTGGTCCAGGCTTCTTCTGTTCTGCTGTGCGTCTGGTCCTGGGTCCTGCACTTTGTAATTAATGTGGTAGTTGCCTTTTTGTGGGGAATTGCGCCCCTTTTTGGCGCTCTATGCACTGCGCACGTCCCATCGTGGGTCTCATCACGTCTCTTCGCGCGTTTATTTTTGTAAAACTACTCAACTTCCTTTTGCTCCCTCTATATATACCTTAGATTTTTGTTTCTTTCTCTCTCTGCCTTATTCTTCTCTGATCTTCCTTTGCTGTGAAACCTAAAATCTTTCGAAAAACCCCAAATCAATTTGCAAAACCCTAGCTTCTCCCCTCTTCTCTGATCATGGCTCGTAACGATACTGGTCCTTCCACAGCGACCTCCTATTCTTATGGCGACTCCACTTTTCAAGCTACAGACTTGATTAAAGACATCAACATCTACCCAAATTTGCTCGCCCAAGGGGTAGAAGCGA
This sequence comes from Dianthus caryophyllus, assembly GCA_023091065.1. Lineage (NCBI taxonomy): Eukaryota > Viridiplantae > Streptophyta > Magnoliopsida > Caryophyllales > Caryophyllaceae > Dianthus > Dianthus caryophyllus. The sequence continues at coordinate 23,887,368 of CM041527.1, forward strand.
GGCTTAACACTGAGGGAAAGATCCCCGAAAGCACCGAGGTTTGGGCCCCTGACACTAAAGATGTCAGGGTGGACTGGGTAAGTCCCGGTTGGTTTTCAATCTTTGAGTCTTCTTTTAGGTTTGGAGCTTCCTTCCCGCTTTGTCCATTAATGAGCGCCTTCTTGGGTACTGTGCAAGTACCACCCTGTCAGGTCATGCCTTCTGTTTGGCGGTTGATCCATGAGATTGATTCTCTTTGTCGGAGGTACGGGGTTGAGATCCAGTTGGCTGACATAAGAAATACTTACCGCTTGCGTATGCATAAGAAGAGGAGGGTTCATTTTCGTTTGAGGGACAAGTGCCAGCCTCTCTTGGGCCGCCCAGACGTGGGCGACGAGAGGAACTGGACTAGCTATTACATGTTTATCAGGAGCAACTCCTTGGGCCATAATGTCTGGGCTCCTGAGTTTTCTTTGAAGGGGACTGGTATGTGTCCTTTTGAATTTCTGTCCATTTTGTCTTTGCATGAGCATCTCTGCCTTTTGCTTAATTTTGTTGTGGGTTTGGTTTGCAGTTTCTGACTGGGTCCCCACTCCTAACGACCCTGAGTCCAGGAGGAGGGTTGAGGCGTTCCTAAGGCTGCCTGCTGATAAGAGGGCCTGGCCCAAGTGCATGCGTCCTGATGACGATGATGATGATGATGTAGTTGAAGTTGTTCCTCCCCCAGAAGAGGAAGAGGAAGAGGATGGAGATGACGATGAAGACGGCGAAAGTGACGACGAGGAAAGGACTGAGGATGATGAAGTTGATCAGGAGGTTGTGCCTGACCAGGGTGAGAGACCTGTAGGTGAGGTTGCCGGTGGAAGTGGTGTGGGTGTACTTGATCAGACGCCTATCCATGTGACTCCGTTGAGTTCCATTCTTGCTGGGGCAGGTGGGCACTCCACCTTGCCTCCTCTGAAGATTCCTGGACCTGGCCAAAGCTCCGCGCCCAGCGCTGCTACTGGTACTGACACATTCTCTTTGGCCCATAAGTTGGTTTGTTTGTCATTCCTTTGTAATTTGTTTCCCATGATGTCCCCAGCTTCTGGATCCAGCAAGAGGAATTTCCTGTCCATGGAGGCTATTGCTGCTACAATTGCCCAGGCACGTGAAGCTATGAAGTCTGGTGGTAGCTCCACTCCAGCTGCAAGTCTGGTGGCCCCAGTTTCTGAGTCTTCTAAGAGGAAGGCGCCAGAAGGGGTTCACACCAGGTCCACCAAAGTGGCTGTCGAATCTCCTAAACCTACCCCTGACCAGTAGAAGAGGAAGAAAGGGTTGTTGCCTCAAATAAACCCTGTGCTCTCGATACCTCTACACTCTCAAAGCCAATCTGAGTATGTTTCCTTGGGAAAATCCCTGAGTCAATCCTTTGCTACTCTGTCCCCTGCACCTACCGCCCTGGAGCCTACACGTTTGGCGCACAAAATGGTGGGCTGCTGTGCCCAGGTCTCTACTTCTTCTTATGGTCTTGGTTTTGTCCAGAGTTTCCTTTAGTATGGTTCTGACTTTCTGCTCTATTGTATGTAGTTGCTGACCATGTCTGCTAGCCTAGGCTCCACCGTGCCGATCTTAGAGAGTGGCAGAGGTAAGGCTGAAATTGAGAATGAGGCGCTTCGCTCTTCCCTTGAGACCAGCAAGAAAGAACTAGAGGGTGTCCGTTCCCGTTGTGAGAAGCTGGTCGCCAAGGACAAAACCCACTTCAAGAGGATCCAGCAGCAAGACGAGCTTATTGCCAAACTGAACAAGGAGCTTGAGGGGCTGCTGGAGGGTGCCAAGAAGCACAATGCAGAGCTAGCTGACCTGAGTGTATACTACCCACTCCGCACCCGTATTGAAATGATGAATGCCAGTCCTGAAGCTCGTGCCACCTGGGATTTGCCTGCGGAAATTGCTACCTTCAAGCAGCTGTTTCCTGGGGAGTCGATTCTGGAACAGGCTGAAGTATCTTGATTCTTGTCAGTGCAGGGATTCTGGCGAGTGCAGGCTGGGGTTGACACTGCTGGGCCCACCAATGTTAGTCCTGCAGGTGATCATGCTGAGCATACAGGTGAGTCTGATGAATGAACTTAATTTGTTGGTGTTTTTTTTGAACAATCTTTGAATTTGCTAGGGGGGGAATGTCCCCTGTAGATATTTGGCCTGTAATTACTTAGACTTGTTTTTTGTTTAGAACTTTGGTCTTGATTCCTGTGCCCATGCACAGGCATGGGTTGACTCTTTAGGTCCTGACTTCTGACATCCTTTTGCTATGCCATGTTATGTTATGTTTTGTTATGTTTTGGCTTTGTTATGATGCGCATATAATTTGTTGTGAATTTGTAAAGTAGCATGCATGCGTTTGATAGTTTAGGCGACTTACACTTTGGGGCTCCCTTAACGGACATTACTCCCTGTCCCGTTGTTGCAGTCGTGCTGGGGCTGGGGCCCTTCTTTGCTTTGTTTTTGTTTTTGTATTTGGTTCTGGTCTGGTCCAGTCGTCTGTTCTGCCTTGTCTGCACAGGAAGGGGGGTCAGGACTGACCGTTGGCGTTAGCCAACGGCCCTCCGACGCTCAAGTCAGTATAGTTATATAGGATAATTTGTAAAGGAAAAGTTTTGAGTTTTGTGGGTTACCAGATGTCTTGGTCCAGGACACTTTACACATGATAGAGCTTGAGGTGGAGTGTATTCCAGGGTCTTGGGATCATGTCTCCTTCCAGAGTCTGTAGTCTGTAGGAGCCCTTTCCTACTGCTGAATCAATAAGGTATGGACCTTCCCAGGTTGGGGCCAACTTGCCTGCAGCCTTGTCCCTTGTCTTCTGAAATACCTTTCTCAGGACCAGATCTCCAGTCCTGAACATTCGTACCTTCACATTTTCGTTGTAGCTTCTGGCCACAGATTGTTGGTATGCTGCTAACCTTACTGCTACTAAATCTCTGAGCTCCTGGGCTGTATCCAGGCTGTCATGCAATAGCTCATTATTTTCAGAAATTGTGTTCAGTCCATACCTGATTGTTGGAACGTGCAGTTCTACTGGGAGTACAGCCTCACATCCATAAACCATTGAGTATGGAGTTTGTCCTGTTGCTCTCTTTGGCGTAGTTTTGTCTGCCCATAGCACTAGTGGCAATTCTTCAACCCATCTTCCTTGCTTCTCCATCAGCTTCTTCTTGATGCAACTGATCACAATCTTGTTGCTGGACTCAGCCTGTCCATTTGCTTGAGGATATCTTGGTGAAGATGTTACCAAGTTGATGTTCCACTTTGTGCAGAAATCTCTGGTCTTTTTTCCCACGAATGCAAGCCCATTGTCACACACTATCTCTGAAGGAATCCCATACCTGCTGATGATGTTCCTCTTTATGAAAGCGATCACTTCTTTTTCTGTGACATTTTTGTATGCATTTGCCTCTATCCACTTGGAGAAGTAGTCTGTCATTGCTAGCATGAGCACTTTCTGCCCTGGAGCCATTGGAAGTTTGCCAACTAAGTCCATGCCCCATTTCATAAATGGCCATGGTGCTGATATTGAGTGCAGCTTCTGTGCAGGTTGGTGTATCTCTGGACCGTGCCTTTCGCAGGCGTCACACTTTGTGGCATACTGGATGCTATCTGTTTTCATTGTGGGCCAGTAGTACCCCATCCGCAAAATTTTGTTGACCATGCTTCTACCACATGTGTGGTTTCCACAGTGTCCATCGTGAATTTCTGATAGTACTGTCCTGACCTGGTCAGGTTCTAGGCGACAGTGCGGCCGGATTGAAGGACCTTCTAAATAGTATGCCTTGGATGATTGTATATCTGGACGCCTTGATTCTAAATGCTCTTGCTTCCATTCTGTCCTGTGGTAGTTTGCCCTGGACCAGCCATTCATAATATGGTTTGGTCCAGGTTTGGGTAACTGGGCGTGTTACGTAGGGTGGTGAACTTTACGGGAATTTCTTGGTTCCAGGATGTGTACAATAGGTATACTGTCCAGCACACCAGGTTCAAATGCTGATCCTATATTAGCCAAAGCATCTGCCTGCACATTCTGATCTCTAGGGACTTGCTCAACCTCAACGTTAGTAAACTTTTGAAAAAGATTTTTGACCAAATAAAGATATGCAATCATTTTAGAGTCCTTAGCAGCGTACGTACCGTTGATTTGGTTTGCTACCAGTAAAGAGTCTATTTTTACCTTCAGATTCTGGATCCTCATGTCCAGACATACGTTTAGTCCTGCTATCAGTGCCTCATACTCAGCTTCATTGTTGGTAGTCCTGAATTCACAGGATACAGCCTGTACTATCATGTCCCCCTGTGGTGATTTCAGGACCACACCTAGTCCAGTACCCCTGACATTGGCTGAACCATCCGTCCAGAGTTCCCAGGTCTGCTGCTTCTGGTCCAGATGGAAGATCTCTTTTGTTACCTGCTCCTCTAGTGTGGGAGTTAAGTCAGCCACAAAGTCTGCTAATGCTTGGGATTTGATTGCTGTTCTGGGCTTATAGGACAAGTCATAGGTGCTCAATTTGACTGACCACTTTGACATACGACCTGAAAGTTCTGGTCTACATAGTACTGATCTTACAGGAACATTAGTACGAATGATAACATGATGCGCCTCAAAATATGGGCGCAACTTGGTATAAGCAACTGTTAAAGCCAAAACAAATTTTTCCAATACAGAATACCTGGTCTCAGCATCTAGAAGACTCTTATTTACATAATACACAGGATGTTGCTGTCCATCTGGTTCTCTCACCAGGACTGCACTTACAGAAGCTTCTGCTACAGACAGGTACAGGACCAGTGACTCCCCTGGTTCTGGTTTAGATAAAAGTGGGGCTGATGACAAGTATTCTTTCAGGTCCTGGAATGCTTTCTCATGCTCTGTCCCCCAGTTGAACTGCTTGTTCTTCCTTAGAAGATCATAGAATGGCTTGCACCTTTCAGAAGACCTGGAGATGAATCTATTCAGCGCTGCTACCCTTCCAGTCAGTTTCTGGACGTCCTTCGAATTCTGGGGGGACTGCAAGTTGATTATTGCTGAGATCTGCTCTGGACTAGCCTCTATGCCTCTTTTTGTCACCATATAGCCTAAGAATTTTCCTGCAGTGACACCAAAGGTGCATTTAGTAGGGTTTAGTTTCATATTATACTTTTCCAGAATCTCAAACGCCTTTTCCAGGTCCAGGATGTGGTCTTCAGCTTTCTTTGACTTCACCACCATATCATCGATGTAGACCTCCATAGTATCTCCAATTTGGTCCTTGAACATCATGTCGACTAGCCTTTGGTATGTTGCACCTGCATTCTGGACGTCCCCTGCTGGTCATGAACGCTGTATGCTCCTGGTCTGGAGGGTGCATCCTGATCTGGTTGAATCCACTAGCTGCATCCATGAATGTCAGCACCTCATGTCCTGCAATGGCATCCACCATAGCATCTATGTGTGGTAGTGGAAACGAATCTTTTAGGCACGCCTTGTTCAGGTCTGTATAGTCCACGCACACTCTCCACTTGCCATTCTTTTTCTGGACCACAACTACGTTTGCCAGCCAGTCTGGGTACATCACTTCTTTGATCATGTCCATGTCCAGCAATTTCTGTACCTCTTGGTTCACTATTTCATTACGCTCTGGTGCAAACTTCCTGCGTTTCTGTTTCACAGGCTTGAAACTTGTGTCAATATTTAACTTATGCGTAATAACATCAGAACTTATACCAGTCATATCAAAATGGGACCAAGCAAAACAATGCTCTTTTTTCCTCAGAAAGTCAATTAGAGCAGGTCTGATTACCTCTGGAGCGTCAGAACCAACCAGAACCTTCCTGTCAGGTCTTTCCTTTGTCAAAACAATTTCATCTGTCTCCATGCGTGGGACAGGATTCTCAACAGACCTGACAGGCTGCTTTAATTGCTATGCGAGGGACTTACCTGGGCCAGGAGGTTTGAGTCATCTGTAACACTCTGTGCGATCTCTTCTTCTCCTCATTTATTCTTGTCCCCCTTTTCGTTGGAATCTTTATGCACTGGTGGTATGTTGAAGGTACAGTGTAACAACCCGGATTTTCCAACAAAATAAAATAAAGAAATAAAAAGGATTTATAAAATAAAAGAAAATAAAAGCGAGCCACGGTGGCGGAAACACCGTGGAATCCGGATCATTACTCACTAACCAACTAAACAACGATAAAAAGATAGGCCTTGAGGCCTAGAAGTGGGGAGTAAATACCCCTTACAAATCAAGCTCCAAAAATGAAAGTAAGATAACAATAATAAATCTAAACATCCTAACAAGTCTAATCCAAAATCACATCAAGGCTTAGCTATAGGTCATCCTCACGGCATCCTCACTTGATAAACCCGATCTCGCGCTAACCTGCCACAAAGAATGTAACAGCCACAATCAGTGGGGAGTAACTAGGTGCTCCCCAGGTGCTCCCCAGTCATATTTCAACGTAACCAAAATAGACAACAATACAACAAACAACCCAAAGGTATAGTAACCATAACGCAACCTCAAGCCAACTCATTAGCTACCAAACTCAACCAACTGTCACCCAACAACCTGTAAACATGTATAACCAATACAGCTCGACAATAACTAGTCCACTGACATACAAGCTCAAACTGTCAACAACAAGATGACAGACAACAATCAACAACCTGCAAGGTAAGCACGGAGCACTGGGTGAAGCAACAAGAATCACCCCGGATGAAGCAACAAGAATCATCCAAACCCTATGGCGGAACAGCAACAAGAAGTTCCTCAAACTCATTAGTCTAAATTTGGCCAAATTCCACCGAGCAACAAGAATGGTGACGACATTATATAAACCATAGTCTCTAACCAACATGATTGAGAACCCATAGTCGCTCTAACTAAGCAACAAGAATAGCCGAGGGGATCATGGGCGGTATCCGTCCACAAAAGACGTCGTAGCTCCTCACGTACGTGCCGGAAGAGTACCCGTACGCACACTCAACTCAAGCAATCAAACAAGTCAATTCAATAACCTGAATCAACTCACAATCAACAATAAACCAATCATCCTTTACTCAAAATCATCACAATGTCCATCATATACACAACTACAACATAATTGACCCCTTTTGTAAGCAATCTCAATACTAACCATAATCAACATGTTAAATACGGAGTAATAACCATAAGAACTCAAGAGTAGCCATAATAAACCATTATAATTCCCAAAGTTATCATCTTTCATCAACTTAATAACAATATAACCCAAATGCAAAGTAAACAAACATCCCAAATCGCATTATTAGACATAAGAGTGTGAGACCAACTCAAACAAGACCAAAGACCGCAACTTTACATCTCAAACATCCCAAAGGTAACACCTTTTCATTCATATCAACAATCAAGACATCCTCAATCAATTATATGGTCTCACACAAGTCAAAATATCACTAAGGCTACACTTAGTTACCTTTTCCAAACAAGCCAAAGAAAAGCACAATTTTCACCCCTTCTGTCCAGACGTGATAACAGACGATCCAGAGCTCCAAATGAAACACTAAACGGTGAAAAGGTAGCCCCAAGAGTCAGGAACATTCTGTAAAAATTTCGGAAAAATCGGACGGTCGGATCTTCGGCGATCTTCCGTTTAGTGAACCTGGGTCAGAGAAATCCGAACTTGGGTTTTCTCTCCAATTCCCTCCTATTGATTAGGGCACACATAAATCATTCAATACACATAAAATAATACAAGATCAGAAAAATAAAGAGCTAAAAGGGATGCTATACCACGGGAATCGACGAAGGAAAGATTAGGGCTCAAAAGATGAGGAAAAGGATGAATAACAATGGAGTTTTGATGAGATCTTGAGAGAGTTTGAGGGAGAATTATGATGTGAGATGAGGGATGAGATGTGGGAGATGCAAAGCTGATCTTTTGGGAGCTAGGGTTAAGAGGGGATGAAATATAATGTCTTGAGCAAGAAGCAAACCCGAGAAACCCCTAAAACCCAAACCCGAGCTGGGGGGTTCGGCTCGGCCCAGGGTGGATCGGTTCAAACTGACTCCTGAAAATTTGGCAGTTGCGACGGCGTCGAAAAAATACGCAGTTTAGCCTTTTGAATCACCTGAATCGGAGTTCGTATGAGGAAATTACACCGTTTTTAAGCTAATTACTCTGTTTTTTAAGTTCTGACTACAGGGTAGCTTAATCAACGCGACAAGTGAACTGATTTTTCTTGAGCTAAAAATGAGAAAATCAAGAGAAATTAATCACGAATATGATTGAGACGAATAATTAATATTAGGAAAAGTCGGGGTTCACCTCCTGGGAAATTCTCGGGATGTGCACGAGTGAGGACAAAGTGCACTGGAAAGGACCCGTGTTGGTTTGTGGGCGATGTACGCAGCCTGGTGAGCTACCGTGAATAACATTTCGGCCTTTGGTTGGGGCCGGGGTGTTACAAATGGTATCAGAGCAACCCGGCGACCGTGTGGTCGAATCCTGTGTCTTGTTGGCCAGGTACGCACCTAGATGGGGAGGATTCTGGAATGCTATATTGTTGGTAGCTACCAGGCGCAACGAGGACGTTGCGTTCTTCAAGTGGGGGTGTGTAACACCCGGTGTTGTCCGAGGTTATTCGGGCCGGGTGTGTTATACCCGGTGTTGTCCGAGGTTATTCGGGCCGGGTACCCCATTGAAGAGGTTCATGTGTTGGCTCAATTGACATAGTGCTTAAAAGGATTGTAAGTACTACTCATATCAACAAGATGCATCTTCTTTTCCGGTGGCTCATCTTAAGAACTCTTCAGTTAAGCGTGCTTGTTGGAGAGTAGTCTTGGGATGGGTGACCTCCTGGGAAGTTCTCAGGATGTGCACGAGTGAGGACAAAGTGCACTGGAAAGGACCCGTGTTGGTTTGTGGGCGATGTACGCAGCCTGGTGAGCTACCGTGAATAACATTTCGGCCTTTGGTTGGGGCCGGGGTGTTACATACAGCCTTGAGGTTGTGGATCCAGGGTCGCCCTAGGATCACGTTGTGTGAGGACAAGCAGTCTATGACGCAGAACTTCTCGAAAGATGTGACTCCTTCCACGTAGGTTGGGAGTGTAATCTCTCCCAGGCTGTGCTTTGTCTCTCCACTGAACCCTACCAGGACGCTGGACTTCTTTGTGACGTCTGAATCTTTCAGTCCCATTGCTTCCAGTGCCTCCATCATTATGATGTTGACTGAGCTGCCACCATCCACCAGGACTCGTCTGACCATGCAGGTTCCAATCTGGATCTTGATCACTAGACCATCATGGTGAGGCCCATGCACCCCCTGTACATCTGACTCACCGAACACAATCTCCTGGGCTGGACCTGGCTGTCCTGCTGGTGGATGTTGCCTGTTTTCCAGAGCCACACGCTTCGCAGCAGAATATGTTAGTCCACAAATATCTGAACCACCAGAGATGAATTTTACCTCATGGGTTGGTGGTGGTGGAGGAAGATCTCTGGGCTCATCCCGTTCATCTCTGTTCCTCCTGTTCCTGGGCAGGATATCCTTCAAGTGACCATTCTTTAGCAGATGAGCTATTTCCCTCCTGAGAGCTATGCAGTCCTCTGTGGTGTGCCCAATATCAGAATGGTACTCACACCACTTGGTCGTGTCTCGCCTTGGATTTGGCTTCTCACTCGCTTTTGGCCATCTGACTGCTGAGCCCAACTTGTCCAACTTCGATCAGGCTGGCGGATCTCTGAAAGCGATGCTCTGGCTGGAGGTGGAACCCTGGGTGCATCGGTCTGTTCATCCACGGCGTGTGCCTCCCTCCTGGCTAGCCTCTGATATGGACCAGTCCTGTTGTTGCTGTGCCGCTGGGTGGTGACTTTGCGTTCAGCTCTGCCCTGGTCCTGGTAACGTGCCCTGAACTGTTGGTCCTCCTCTACCCTGATCTGGGCCAGAGCCTTAGCCTGCACATCCTCAAAGGTAGAACAAGGGTAGCGAGTTAGTTCAACATAAAGATCAGAATCTCTAACCAAACCTTGCCTGAAGGCCTCAATGGCCGTGCCGATGTCACATCTGGGGATGGATACTTTCTCCTTGTTAAAGCGGTGCAAGAAGTCCCTTAGTGACTCGTTCTCGTTCTGGATGACTCGATGCAGTCAGTCAGTGCGCTTCTCCAACAATCTGCTCTTGTGGCTGGGCGTTGAAAAGGTTGATCGACTCATGCAGCGACTTGATGGTCTTGATTGGCGTGTTGATATACCAAAGTAGAAATTTGGACGATCAAGGTTGAACCAAAGCTTTTGCACATGCAGGCCTCCCTCTTCTCTGCTGGGATAGGAACGTTGAACATCCTTTGCCTGTACTGAGCAACGTGTTCCAGAGGATCAGCTGTCCCATCGTAGAGCTTTAGGTTGGGCGCTGAGTACTTCTTTGGCATCTCCATCATTTCAATGCAGTCATCAAAGGGTGAATCAGCATAACTCCCTGGCGCTGCCTCTTCAATGGGTGGTGGAAGTCCTGGAACCTTTCGTACCAACTCTGAGAGTTTCTGCATCTCCATCATCATGTACTGCATGACCTGGCCTGCACTAACTCCCTCTGGTGTCTTTGGGTCACCCTCTCCTCCTGCAGCATTGTTTTCTGGATTCTCCTCTACATTGAGTGGGTCTCCCTTTGTTCCTTTTGATCCTGCAGAAGAGAAAGTAGAGAAGTCAAGTTGTTTGATCACGTCAGAAAATGGAGTACCTGGTGGGATCCTGGATCCTGAGGCCTTCTTCTGAGCAGAGGTTTCCAATTGTTTCTTCAGGACAGCCTCAGCCTCCTTTAATCTTGCAGCCTCTGCCTTGGCCTCTTCTGCAGCCTGCTTGGCTTGTTGTAGTTCCTCCTGGAGTTTGAGCATGGCCTCTGCATTGGGATCTGCCATCTTTCACGCTGGTTGCACTTGTCCTGACTTGGAATGTTTTGTAGGATTAGTAAACTAGTATCCCCACAGACGGCGCCAATCTGTTCGGGGTGATTTTCTCACACGGTTCGACTAAGTGATTGTGGATCTACTAGTACTATCCTTTAGGTTAGCTTTATGATTTTTGTGATTTAGGATCGATTATGTATAAAAGACTATGAAAACAAAGCAAGACACACGATATGGTTACGTGGGAAAAACCCTTAAATGTTAAGGGAAAAACCACGGGCGCCAAGCCAGGAGAGGATCTTCACTAGTTCTAGAATAATAGGTACAGAGTCTGGACCAAGTGGTACAGAATACAATAAAGGCGTAAAATAATTTGAGAGCGTTTAGTTGCTTGTGAAATGCGTCGAGAGTTGTGTGCTTGCGTTGAATGATAACTGATCCCCTTCTCTTCTGAATTCTCTTGCTTTTATAGTGTTCCTAGGTCCAACGTCTCTTTCCTTGGTTGTAGGTAACTTCCCCCTTCTGGTTCTCCAACAGCTCCTATCTTCACGGCTCTTGTTTCTGCATGCTTGACTAAGTCTTGCAACGTCCACTTCTAGGGTTGCTGTTCGTATTTCTGGGCTTATTCATAATGACTTCCTTTTTGTTGGGCTCGGCCCATCTTGGGTTTTCCTCTCCTGACCTGTGCCTTTGTTTTGTCTGTACTGCCTGGTGCTGTCTGTAGTTCCTGGACCTGATTGTAGATCCTGAACTTTGTCTGGACCTGGCCGAGGGTCCTGGACCAACCTGCACAGGTCTGGACCAGCTCGGTTTTCTGGTCCCAACAATTAGTATATAAAAACTTTAACTCAAAAACCGATAAATTAGAAAACGAAATTAAATTGTACAAGTACATTAGGGGCCACGGTTTTGGGGTCTTATTTTGGACTTAAAATAAATTTGGTCACTTTTTATTGTTATCACTAAAATAATTTAATTAGTTAAAGTAATGAATTATAACAAAAACAAAAAAAGAAATAAATGGGTAATTGTAAAGAGGGCCACGGTTTCACCCTTTAAAATGGGTCAATTTTGATCAAAATGAATTTATCACTTAGTCACTAAAGTGGATTAGTAATTAGGATTATATTAGATTGTATAATGAATCGTTAATAAAAAGAATCGACGAAACCGATAAAAATAAATGTTACATGTATTAAAATGAACAAATTCGAGTATTGCTACCCTTGCGTAAATATGAACTTGGACATACAGACCATTTAAATGAACTACGACAATATCGCTAAAAATGGAAACCGTTAAAATTTTAGTTAAGTATATGACTAAACTTAAACGAGTTTCGCTTTTATAATAATATTTCAAATCACTAAATACGAAACGAACCTAACGACTTTGAAACAAGAATTTTGTACTTAGAAAATAAAAGTTAGGTTTTGTACTTAAGTAGAATATATCCTAAGTATAAAAATACGTACAAGTATAAAAATACATACAAGTATACAAATACGAAGTATAAAAATACGGATACGTATGTATACAAATACGTATAAAATACGGAGTATAAAAATACGCATACGTATAAAAATACATAATAAATACGATGAATAGTAAAATACGATGAATAGTAAAATGATGAATAGTAACCGTCGTGAATAGTAAAATAATGAATAGTAAAATACGATAAATAGTAAAATGATGAATAGTAACCGTCGTGAATAGTAAAATAATGAATAGTAAAATAATGAATAGTAAAAATATATAAAATTTACGAACGGACTCCAAAAAAATATTTAAGTTTCCTACTTGCTTCTGTTTACCTGAAAAACTGCTAGAATTAAAATTTCATTATACAAAGTTTGACGATTTTATTAAGTTTCAGTATTGTCACCTATTTTGAACGAACGAGAAAATAAGAAATTGAGAAAATGAAGTACTTGATAAAATACTTGGATTGTTCGCCATGTCGCGACTCTTGAAATCGAAGTTAGCGAGGTAGCTGTCTATGGGGACTTTAGCTCCCTCCCTGTGTTGCTAAAGGCGATCTAATAATTTTTAAAATTATTATTTCGGTGCGGGATATACAACCTCAGGGATAGGGCATACTTGATGTCTCCGTGAGCCCATACTACGGTAATTGGAAAAACCAGCCCCACCCGGGGGTACCCGTCTCTGGTGATAGTCGAATTATTAGGTGACTACTTACTTGAATAGCGAGTATGCTACGATCCTATCTATAGTGGTGTATGCATACATTAGACAAGGGATTTGGCCGTCCTTATTACCTTAGATATCTCTAGCATGTCAGACACGTCCACTCTGTTTGGCCCTGACTGCTATTGCGCGGACGCTTATCAGGTCTGCATGATTCCGCCTTACTAACGAAGAATCATTAGTTAACGTATGATGGATGTATTTCCTTGTTTTGTATGGTTATTGCCTGAATGACGTTGTCCTTGAGTTGAGATTGCCTTGTTGAGTATGATTATCGAGAAATGTTTTATGATTATATGATTTGACGTATGCTTATATTTGAATTATCATGATTCCTTATATGTTTTTGCTTGCCTACTTGCTAATTGTTTTTATTTATTTATTTACTATATTACATACGTTTAGAAATGCATGTGTCGAAAGAGTGATGCGAGAATATGATAATTAACGCAGGTACCCCGAGGACTAATGTTATTGACTGCTGGGGATAGTGTTACTTTATTTTGTACTCCATTTCGAGAGATTGTAATGAAATACTCTGTTTTATCTTTAAACTCATATTATGTATATCGAGTTTTAATATGATGACAGCTGGTTTTGTTATATGTACTTAATTAATATTTCCGCCTTAGTTTAATTAAGTCACGAAAAACCGGGTTGTTACAATTTTGGTGCTGTGTATTTATGTCTGTGACTCAAGGAGCTGATTTGAAGTGAATTCGCTGCTGCCCATGACTGTGCTCTAGAAACAATTCTTCGATCATCACTTTGGTGAGCTCGTTTCCTTCTCCTATTTTTACGTGTCCTCGTTCTTCAGTGTTACTTGCATACATTGAGGACAATGCATGATTTAAGCATGGGGGAGGGTTTTCCAAAAATTTTACTTGTGCTTTCATGTTTTGATAATTGATTAGTGTGCTAATTTTGATCTTTAGTATCTCCAAGTTGAAAATCTATCATCTTATCTTACACTATGTTTGTTTCCTAGAAATAGATTGCGAATCTGCACAAAAATGGATAAGCTCATTTTTGCTCATTTTGAGGCTTGGGCTTACTTGGGTCCTATGGCTCGAGCCATGGCTTAATTTGTGAACATTAGGATCAAACCAAGTGAAATGTACAAAGAAGAACAAAGGAAATCAGCCCACACAAGGAAAGCAACAACCAAGGCCACGAACCATGAGCTTATCTTGACATGTCGGTAGAGATTTTAACATAACTCCCAATATACTCATCCAATTGAGGTCAAACCACTTTCATATGAAAGCTAGCTCAAAGCGCTTTCATGTGACATATGGTTGGCAATCTGGTTCAAAGGAAGCTGAGAGTTATGACTTCTACAAGTCAGGGGTCAGATTTTGAAAAACTCAGTCCAAAGGAGGATTCGACATGTCCGTACTAAAAGTTGCATATCTTGAGCTCTAGGCAATATTTTTGGGTGATGCTTTTTGCATTGGATAGCCAACGAAAATACCTTTCCAATGACATATCATGAACCTTCTAGTTCAACGTGAGTATGAAATGGTGAAGCCTGCAAGTCACTTCAATCTCATCAAACTCGGTTAGAAACTGTTTTTGGGTTAATGAGCAATGCACTTGTCCTACCTTCTCCTCCTTGGATGAGATTACTTTGGGGACCATTTGGGAGTCTTCCCATGAACCTAAGCTCACATGGACGTGGAACACACAAGAGAAAGGGTCAAGATGTTAGCTGATTTCAAGTCCAAATCAAAAGCTCAACTTTAACTAGTGTCATTGTCAATGTATTACTTTATGTCATTATCTACTTTATGTCCTTGTTGTTTGTTAGTTTAGGATCAGATTTTAGGACCCTTTTGGCTGGTACAACTTGTGCTCCAAGGAGCTCATCAAAGCTTTGATGTACGTCTTTTATATAGCTTATATGCCCCCGTTATAGTTGCATTTAGCCCGCATTCGCTCTATTTCATTATTGATTTAGGAGCTATTTGCTTTATATTGCGATACTGTCATTGCTTGTGTGTATTTTGCAGGTTTTGACGGTCCTGAGCTAAAACCTGAGTCAATTGGAGCGTTTACGAGTATCGTGACGTCAAGACGAAGCCCGAGAGTTGATTCGGAGTCAATATGACAACTTGGGACGTCAAACCTATAGGTTCAGAGCAAACCTATAGGTTCAGGATACGTGAATCAGGGCTAAACTTGCTGGAAATTTGCTGTAAACCTTAGAACCGCACGGTTTTATGTGAACCGATCGGTTCCTACCTTAGAACCGCACGGTTTTATGTAAACCGATCGGTTCCCACCCCTGAACCGATCGGTTCTTGCCCGAACCGCTCGGTTCACTTTCCTATTTTCTCCGGATTTTCGTGCCTCTATAAATACAACTCGAGTTAGGGTTTTGGGCTATGCTTTTCATTTATTTTTCAGCTTTAGATTAGAATTAAGTTTTCTCTCAAAAGTACTCTCATAAAACTCTTAGTTTAGATTAAAATTTCCTTGCAAGATTCGATCTTTACATCGCAATTCTTGAATTACTCCAGGTTTAATTTTATTGTTCTTGTTTTATTTCATCATATCTTATTACTACTATTGCTTTGTTTCAATTTCGATCATGCATAGCTAATTCTCAATTAGGGTTTAGGGTGATTGTGAGATTGATTCAGGACATGTTTTAATCGCTTATATTGATTGAATTTGTGCAATTTGATTTCTTCCTACGCGTTTTATTATCAATTGAATTTAGGGACGCCTTTATTGAATTGAATTTAGGTTGTTTCAGTTTAAGATCGAAAGCCTAATTGAAACTAGACTCACGCGTAATTGATAAGTTGCATTTAGTACGTAGCGAGAGCCCGCTAAATTTGCTTAAGGTTAAAATTGACTCGAGAGAGCGTTTTCCCAAACCTAATCACTTGCATGACTTCAATTGATTGTATTTCCTTCTGAGTTGAGTTCCTGAATCGATGTCACATTGATCCCAATGCCCTAATCTCCCTCTTTTATATCTTTTCATACCTTTTTACTCTTTGTTCTTAGTTTAGACCTTCAAAACACCGACTTTAGTTACCTTTGAGACTGACCTAGTCCACTAAGCATCCCTTTGAGTACACCATCTCTCTGAGGATTCAACCCTACTGCCACTAACTACCCAGTTAGTTGACCTTAGGTTTATTTTGATTGAGGTGACGCGACTTTAGCCTCATCAATTTTGGCGCCGTTGCCGGGGAGACGGTTAGCTAGTTTTAGTTTTGCTTAGTAGTTAGTTAGGTTTTTCTCTCTTGTCTCAAGGAACCTAGTTCCTTGAGACCGTTTATCATTGTTTCGTGTAGTTGTGTTTATGCGCAGGTCACCTCGGACTCTAGTTCCATTTGAGCCCGAACCTGAACGAGCATTACATCGTCTACGTAAGGAAGCAATACAAATAGTCAATCTTGATTTTGAGGAAGCGTCGCAAGGGGAGTCTAGTGCAATGCTATCGTCCTACGAAGAGGACACACCTCCGGTTACTCCATTATCTCCACCGCCTGTGACTATGCCAAAACTATATAGTCACTCGGTACCTAAGCCGGAATCCATTCCTAATGGATTCTCGATGCCCGCAACTCTACAGGGCAACTTCGAGATCCATCCCGCCTTCTTAAATTTGGTGGAGCGGAACCAGTTTGGTGGTTATCCCACCGAGGATCCTGGTCGGCATATGCAAATGTTTATCGACTACTGTTCGACGATAAAGCAGGTCTGGATTACCCAAGAACAAATAAGGGAAATGCTATTCCCTTTCTCGTTGAAAGATCGAGCTCGTGAGTGGATCACGGACCTCGACAAGGAGGCTGCTGGTATCACGGATTGGAGGGGGTTAGCTCTTGCCTTCTACTCAAAGTTCTATCCTCCGGAACGTACTAATCAAATGAGGAGTCAAATCCAAGGATTCAAGCAAACATTCGATGAGTCTTTAGCTGAAGCTTGGGAGCGGTACAAGAAGCTCATACGGGATTGTCCTCACCACGGGTTGAACGATTGGTTGGTAATCATGACATTCTACAACGGGTTGTATGCCGAGAGCCGGGCTATCCTTGATTATGCTGCAGAGGGACGTTTTGCTAATAACGTCGACGACGACAAGGCTTGGGGCTTGATTGAGGAGATGGCTATCCATTCATCTCAGTTTGGGAAGCCACGGGGTAATTCACGGTCTGCACACCAAGACCGTGATAAGGAGAGCATCAGCGCGCTCACTAGTAAGGTTGGTGCGCTGACCACGACGATTGATATGCTGCATAAGGGTGTTTCTTCTAGTGCCCACGTGAATGCTGTTATGGGGCACGATTCGGGTTATTCTACGGGGTATGCTGCACCCCACGAGCAGGTTCATGCTTATCAGTCCTATTCTCAGAACCTGCCTTACCAAAACCAACCGAGTTACGACCGTTCACTCTTGTCCTATCGTAACCAAAACGTGTTGAACCCGACTCCCCCACCTCCACAGAACACGCCCTACATCCCTCCCCACAAAAATTACCAACCACGTCCACTTAACTACCAAAAGCCCTCGTATGTTCCACCACCACCTACCCCGGGACCCGATCCTATGGCCGAGATGAAGGCCATGTTGCTGCAAATTGCCAAGAATCAGGAGACCATGATGCAGCAGATGCAGAAGAGTGAGCAAGCTAAGGACGCAGCGATCAAAATGCTCGAAAACCAAGTAGCTCAACTCGCCGCTTCACAAGCGTCTCGTCAGCAGGGTACCCTACAACCCCAAGGTAATCCTCCTAACCCTCCTCACGATACAGCATGTGCTATTACGTTGCGTAGTGGTACAGTTTATGATGGCCCGAAGCATCCGGGGAGGAGGAGAAGAATGGGGCAGCAGACACGGTCGTGGTGTGTTCAAGGGTCGACCACAAATGACGGCTCGTGGATGATGCTGTTAAGGTAAAAACACCGGAGATTCAAATCAGGCTTCCTTTTCCGGGTCGTGTACGTCCGGCCAACGTGGACCCTCAGCTCGGCAAGTTCTTTGAGATCCTCAAAGCACTGCAGGTAAATATTCCATTCATTGATTTGGTTAAACAGATTCCTGCGTATGCTAAGTTTCTTAAGGAGGTCATATCTAGGAAGCGTTCGATTAATGAAATCGAGTATGTGTCCTTTGTAGGGGAGGGTAGTGCTCTTTTGCAGGGTAGTTCACCTCCTAAGCTGAGTGACCCTGGAACCTCTTCCATCCCTTGCTTTATAGGGAAATATGTCGTGCAGAACGCCTTGTGTGATCTTGGGGCTAGTGTTAGTGTCATTCCCTACTCCATCTGTAAGAAACTTAATATGACTAAGCTAGGAGTTACCTCCATGACTTTGCAGATGGCCGACCGTACTGTGCAGTGACCCTTAGGTATCCTAGAGGACGTCCCGGTCAAGGTAGGGAAGTTTTATATCCCTGTAGACTTCGTGGTCTTAGACATTCCTGAGGACCCACACATCCCTATTATCTTGGGTCGACCTTTTCTGCACACTGCTGGTGCAGTTATTGACGTTGGGAATAAGACCTTGACATTTTCGGTAGGGGGGAAAAGCTTACCTACACACAGTCTAGCACCCCGCGGTCCCCTATGCAGCTAGAGCCTGTTTCTGTTATTGATTCTATACCTCCGTCTCACTCTATTGGAGACACTTTGGAGGTCGTTTCTGTTGTCTCTCCGTGTGCAGGTTCTTTTCAGGATGGCTGCAAGGATGGTTTGGGGGAGACAAAGCTGCTGAAAGCCGACTTGTTTGATGCTAGCGACGGAGGAGTCCACCCTACGGTTGAGTCGCCGGGAGCACGAGGGCGTTATGGAGAGCCATTTCGAAACGGAGTCCCGTGCGTGATGGACTATGCTGCTCTTCCGCGGGGAGATAGAGTTTTATGGCGAACAGATGCTATTTCGCCAAGTGAAGCTGCTGCAAGTGGCCAACGTCCTTGGCCTAATTTGACATGATTTGCCGAGTTTGAAGACGGTCGTGCGGGACCATTATAAACCAGCGCTTTCCGGGAGGCAACCCGATGACAATTTGTAATTTGTTGTACTTTACTTTGGTTTGTTTGCTTTTGATGACATTTTAGACTTTTGTTGAGCGCGTGGGGATGAAGGATTTATACTTGATTTAGCACGCAGGTACTTTAGGACTTTTCGTCCTTAGTCATTTTGAGAACAGGCCTCGACATGGCCTTGCTCGGCCCCCTCTGCTGAAGGGCCTTACTTTTTCTCGCGTGCTACTCCGAAGCTGGACCAAGAATGGTCAAGGCGATCAAAAGATGGAGAGGAGCTAGACCAAGGGTTGGGTCCTTCGACTCAAACCCTAGCCTAGGCCTTGGACCTAGGATCCACTAAGTGCTAAGTCAAGTCAATCCAATGGTCAATTTAGCCAAAACTTAGTGGGTCAAAGGAAGTCAAGGGAAAGTCAAGAAGGAGAGCAACCGAAAAGTCAACAAATGTGCTTTTTTGAATGTGATCACCTTGGGTGCACCTAAGTGGGCTAATCCTCCAATAAACTAGACTCACAAGACTCACAAAAGTCGACTCAAGGAGGCTAGAAGCCGGCTCCCACAAAAGTTCTCCAAGACATCCATTATTTTGTGCTTTAAGTCTTTTTCATTAATGTCGCTTTCATGCTTTATGCTTTATTGTTTTTAGCCTTCAAAATTCAGATTTGTTGGGAGAGTGGACCGTCCCCTTGAAACCCAAGGCTCTATCAAGACCCTTGGATGATCACCTAAAGAGCAAGGATAGGATTGAGTCACTTGTCACCATCAAACTTTATGCTTTTGTAGTTTGTAGTTTACTTGAAATTTTCAGCATTGTGAGCTCATGTGAGCCGTTCTCTTTGTATTATTCAAGGGCCTCTATGAGCCCTTAGATCATCTTCAAATTGTAGGGTCAAGATTAGAGTGTGGGTGTTATATAAACCCTCACTCTCACAATGTAATTTTCAGATTTTGATTGAATGAAAAAAACCCTAAGTTTGAGAGCTTTTAACTTGTATTCTCCTAGCTAAGTGCAAGAGAGTATTAGTGATTAATTAGTGGCATTGTGCTTGATTAGTCAAAACCTAAATCTTTAGCTTTGTGCTTAGATTTAGTCTATCCTTTTTATGTTTTCCTTTAAGTTACAAAAGTCAGAAAATTTCTCACAAAAACATCACCTTGGCCGTGTATTTTCAAGAGTTTACAAGTTCGATTTTTGTTGTTCTCTTGAGTGAAATCTAACCCATTAGGTTTCATTCCAAATTGGTCATCAAAGCCTAGGTTTGTTCTTTATTTTCGATTTGATCTTTGTTGTTTTCGACTTGTTCTTGTTTTCCCCTTTTATTTTTTTCGTTTTTTTACCTCTTTCTTTTACTTGTTATTTCACAAAACTTCCACAAAATTCTCACAAAATTTTCACAAAATGGATGGGGATAAGAGAATTTCGGATTTAGAAGAAAAGTTGAATCAACTCGCCGGTAGTTGTAATACAATGATGAATGCTCTAAACACCCTCTTGGACCAAAATCTTAATGAGCCAAGACAACCACCAAGGGGTGGAGGGAGAGGCCGTGGGTTTGGTGGCCGAGGGAGGGGACAACCACCTCCTCACATGGAAGACCACTACTCGGATTCGGAGGAGTCCATTGAAGTCCACCCAAGAGATCATGACCGAGACATCAAGGTAGATATTCCCGACTTCTTTGGTAGTCTTAACCCCGAAGACTTACTAGATTGGCTTAGGTCGGTTGAGAGAGTCTTTGAGTTTAAGGAATACTCGGATAGAAAGTGTTTTAAGGTTGCCATCATGAAATTCAAAGGGTATGCTTCACTTTGGTATGAGAACCTTAAGAACCAACGAAATCGAGAGGGAAAGGAACCCATTAGGTCATGGCTCAAACTCAAGAAAAAGCTCAAGGATAAGTTTGTTCCCAAGGATTATACCCAAGACATGTTTCTTAGGTTGGCCCAACTTAAACAAGAAACACAACCCATCGAATCCTACCTTAGGGACTTTGAACAACTTACCCTTCAATGTGAGATGAGTGAAAAACCCGAGCAAAAGATTGCAAGATTTGTCGAGGGCCTAAACCCTAGGATAGCAAACCGGGTAAAGATGCAAAATTTATGGTCATTCGATGAGGCCGTCACTATGGCCATGAGAGTTGAGAGGCTAGAGAAGGGAAGAGGAGATTCGGCCAAGCATGTCACCAAGGCCAACCCTACCACGAGCCTAGGAGGGGTAAAGATAGTCGAACCTAGCCCTACTACAAAGCCATCAAGTGTTGACAAAGGGAAAGGAATCGACTTGGGCCCTAAAAGAACGATTCCTCTCAAGAAGTGCTACCAATGTCAAGGATATGGTCATTTTGCTAAGGAGTGCCCTAGCAAGAGGGCCTTGAACACGAGTGAGGTGGTGCATTGGGGAGACGATGAGGTCTTAGTTTGTGAGGAAGAAAAAAAAACAGGAAGTTGTGGGAGAGAAGATGGCCGAAACTTTGGTTCCCCCGGACTCGGGGTTGAGCTTAGTCATTTGGCGAGTGATGCACACTCAAGAATCAAGTGAGAGCATAGACCAAAGACAACAAATATTTCGGTCTAAGTGTACAATCATGGGGAAAGTGTGCAACCTAATCATCGATGGTGGAAGTTGTACTAATGTGGCTTCCAAAATGCTTGTGGAGAAACTAAACCTACCCACTTTGGAGCACCCTAGCCCCTACAAATTAAGGTGGCTCAACAAGGGAGCCGAGGTGAAGGTCAACAAACAATGCAAGGTGCCATTTTCGATTGGTCAAGATTATAAGGATGAGGTCACTTGTGAGATTCTCGACATGGATGCATGTCACTTGTTGCTTGGGAGGCCATGGGAGTATGAGAGGGACTCTTCTCATCATGGAAGGAGTAACACTTACTCCTTCAAATACAAGGAGAAACTCATTGTGCTCACGCCTTTACCTCCTATGATGGGATACAAGACTAACTCGTGCTTGTTCGAATCAATCAATGAAGAAGACTCTAGCAAGGAGGGCGAAAGGGGGCCGAGAATGAGCATGGGTGAAGAAATCGAGGGAAACCCTAGAGCAACAAGGAGGATTCTAGGAGAGTAGCAAGAAGGGGACCAATCAATCAACCATGAGATGAACACAACCAACTACAATGAGAATGAGACCAAGGAGAGAGCAAAAATCGATGGCATGGAAAGATCTAGTGGATCTTTGAGATGGAGGATCATAGATGGGCTCGATCATGGGCAAGAATGGATGGAAAGCATGCCTACGAACCATGGGCTCAAGAGTGTGCTCGAGCAAGAATGTGTAGACAAGCAAGCCGTGGGCAAGGAGGAGTATATGGCCGTTCACTCGAGCCAACTCAAGGGGGGTCAACCTCTTTTCCAAACTTTAATCAAATGGTGCCCATGGAAGGCCAAGATCATGAGAGCCAAGGTTGGTCGAGGGCTAAACCGAGAATCAAGCAAGAAATCGAGTCAAGAGGGAAATGAAAAGATCTCCAAGGATTTGAGGGCAAATCCTTTCCAAGGAGAGGAGATTAGACCAAGAATGGTCAAGGCGATCAAGGATGGAGAGGAGCTAGACCAAGGGTTGGGTCCTTGGACTCAAACCCTTGCCTAGGCCTTGGACCTAGGATCCACTAAGTGCTAAGTCAAGTCAATCCAATGGTCAATTTAGCCAAAACTTAGTGGGTCAAAGGAAGTCAAGGGAAAGTCAAGAAGGAGAGCAACCGAAAAGTCAACAAATGTGCTTTTTTGAATGTGATCACCTTGGGTGCACCTAAGTGGGCTAATCCTCCAATAAACTAGACTCACAAGACTCACAAAAGTCGACTCAAGGAGGCTAGGAGCCGGCTCCCACAAAAGTTCTCCAAGACATCCATTATTTTGTGCTTTAAGTCTTTTTCATTAATGTCGCTTTCATGCTTTATGCTTTATTGTTTTTAGCCTTCAAAATTCAGATTTGTTGGGAGAGTGGACCGTCCCCTTGAACCCCAAGGCTCTATCAAGACCCTTGGATGATCACCTAAAGAGCAAGGATAGGATTGAGTCACTTGTCACCATCAAACTTTATGCTTTTGTAGTTTGTAGTTTACTTGAAATTTTCAGCATTGTGAGCTCATGTGAGCCGTTTTCTTTGTATTATTCAAGGGCCTCTATGAGCCCTTAGATCATCTTCAAATTGTAGGGTCAAGATTAGAGTGTGGGTATTATATAAACCCTCACTCTCACAATGTAATTTTCAGATTTTGATTGAATGAAAAAAACCCTAAGTTTGAGAGCTTTTAACTTGTATTCTCCTAGCTAAGTGCAAGAGAGTATTAGTGATTAATTAGTGGCTTTGTGCTTGATTAGTCAAAACCTAAATCTTTAGCTTTGTGCTTAGATTTAGTCTATCCTTTTTATGTTTTCCTTTAAGTTACAAAAATCAGAAAATTTCTCACAAAAACATCACCTACGCCGTGCATTTTCAAGAGTTTACAAGTTCGATTTTTATTATTCTCTTGAGTGAAATCTAACCCATTAGGTTTCATTCCAGAAGCACTTCATAGCTGGACTGAAATGGACGCATATTCGTGGATTCTAGGCCGCACTCCATGCTTCGCTTTGGTTTGGGGGAGCTCCAACTTGATAATGTGAGCTTTCGTTACTCCTTTTCCCTCACTTCCTCGCTTTAATTTTTCCTACCCCCGTCTTTTATTTGTCCTTCTATGCTTGTGGTTGTGCTGTTTTCCACATTGAGGACATTGTGTGATTCTGGTTTGGGGGAGGAAAAGCTCTTTCGCGCTTGTCATTTGCATTTTCTTGTTGAGTGCATTATTTAAAAATTTTGAAAATTTCAAAAATATTTCGGTTTAAATTGTCA
Organism: Dianthus caryophyllus; assembly: GCA_023091065.1. Lineage (NCBI taxonomy): Eukaryota > Viridiplantae > Streptophyta > Magnoliopsida > Caryophyllales > Caryophyllaceae > Dianthus > Dianthus caryophyllus. The sequence continues at coordinate 23,911,309 of CM041527.1, forward strand.
AGTTTGGAGAATTGATTAGTGTGCTAATTTTGATCTTTGGCATCTCCGAGTTGAATATCTATCGTCGTAGCTTGCACTATATGTTTGTTTTCTAATAATAGATTGCGAGTCTCAAACGCTAGCCCACTTGTATTTGCTTAATTCTTATCGCTTTTCGTTCGTTTGCTTTCGATTTTGGCATTCAAGTAAGGCAATTGGTTTGTGGAATGTTTGGAAAGTTGGCTTGTGAAATGAAATGGATGGATGTTAATAATGTTGGAGCAATGCTTCGATACTTTCGGAGGGGACTCATTGATTTGAGTAACCACAATGGCCATGAATTTGGTTGTGACCGAGAGTATGAGCAATGAAGTAACCCTTAAGGAAATATGTGTACCCGAGCTCGATCTTTAACGATTAAATGTCAAGCTAAACGGTGTAACATACGAGGGATGCTCCACATTTAAGAAAAAGAAAAAAAAAAAGAAAAAAAAAGAAAAAATGGAATGATGTGGAAAGAAAGGTGGAATGGAAGTGGTATGCGCGGTTGGCCTTGCTTGTATTGCAATTATCGTAAGTTTAATTTTTGCGAAAGCGTGAGAGGCTAGTAATATGATGTTAGTGTGAATGGTTGAGACTTGTGCTCTATTTTTGGTGAAATAGACTATGGTTTGTAAGTTTATGTGCATAGGTCGTCCACTTTGAGATGCGAGCGTGATAAATTAGCTACACTTTGATTTTCCCCGACGAGGTTTGCTTGAGGACAAGCAAAGGTTTGGTTTGGGGAAGTTTGATGTATGTCTTTTATATAGCTTATATGCCCCCGTTATAGTTGCATTTAGCTCGCATTCGCTCTATTTCATTATTCTTTTAGGAGCTATTTGCTTTATATTGCGATACTGTCGTTGCTTGTGCGTATTTTGCAGGTTTTGGCGGCCCTGAGCTAAAACCTGAGTCAATTGGAGCGTTTACGAGTATCGTGACGTCAAGACGAAGCCCGAGAGTTGATTCGGAGTCAATATGACAACTTGGGACGTCAAACCTATAGGTTCAGAGCAAACCTATAGGTTCAGGATACGTGAATCAGGGCTAAACTTGCTGGAAATTTGCTGGAAACCTTAGAACCGCACGTTTTTATGTGAACCGATCGGTTCCTACCTTAGAACCGCACGGTTTTATGTGAACCGATCGGTTCCCACCCCTGAACCGATCGGTTCTTGCCCGAACCGCTCGGTTCACTTGCCTATTTTCTCCGAATTTTCGTGCCTCTATAAATACAACTCGAGTTAGGGTTTTGGGCTATGCTTTTCATTTATTTTTCAGCTTTAGATTAGAATTAAGTTTTCTCTCAAAAATACTCTCATAAAACTCTTAATTTAGATTAAAATTTCCTTGCAAGATTCGATCTTTACATTGCAATTCTTGAATTACTCCAAGTTTAATTTTATTGTTCTTGTTTTATTTCATCATGTCTTATTACTACTATTGCTTTGTTTCAATTTCGATCATGCATAGCTAATTCTCAATTAGGGTTTAGGGTGACTGTGAGATTGATTCAGGACATGTTTTAATCGCTTATATTGATTGAATTTGTGCAATTTGATTTCTTCCTACGCGTTTTATTATCAATTGAATTTAGGGACGCCTTTATTGAATTGAATTTAGGTTGTTTCAGTTTAAGATCGAAAGCCTAATTGAAACTAGACTCACACGTAATTGATAAGTTGCATTTAGTACGTAGCGAGAGCCCGCTAAATTTGCTTAAGGTTAAAATTGACTCGAGAGAGCGTTTTCCCAAACCTAATCACTTGCATGACTTCAATTGATTGTATTTCCTTCTGAGTTGAGTTCCTGAATCGATGTCACATTGATCCCAATGCCCTAATCTCCCTCTTTTATATCTTTTCATACCTTTTTACTCTTTGTTCTTAGTTTAGACCTTCAAAACACCGACTTTAGTTACCTTTGAGACTGACCTAGTCCACTAAGCATCCCTTTGACTACACCATCTCTCTGAGGATTCGACCCTACTGCCACTAACTACCCAGTTAGTTGACCTTAGGTTTATTTTGATTGAGGTGACGCGACTTTAGCCTCATCAAGCCCTTGGATTAAAGCAACAATTGTAGAGAGTAGATGTAGTCAAGAGTCGCTTTCTACCTTTATGCTTTTTAGTTTGTTTTACATCAGATTTGTAAGGCTCTTAGAGCCATTATTTCGGCTGATTGGAAGGGTCACATGTGACCATTAGATTAAAGTTGTAATGTAGGGTTAAGATGAGAGCTTGGGTATTATATAAACCCACCCCCACACATTGTATTTTTCAGCTTGAATTTGAATGATAAACCCTAAAGTTGAGTTCCTACTCTTCTCTAGTTCATTGCTTAGTGCGTGAATGTATTTTCGAGTTAATTAGTGGCTTTGTGCTTAATTACACAACCCTTCTATCCTTGGCTAAGTGCTTGGAAGAAGACTCTCCTTTGGAAGAATACTTACAATCCTTTAAAGCACTATGTCACTTGAGCCAACACATGAACCTCTTCAATGGGGTACCCGGCCCGAATAACCTCGGACAACACCGGGTATTACATTTTGTATTGCAATCAGTTGATTAACGTTTATCAATAACGGTTGGCTTGCTAGATAAGTTTGACGTTATTGTCATACAGATGGCGGTGATCAACTGGTCCCTAAAACGTCACACCTAAAGGATGTGTTTAAGAAATGTGATTATTTGAGAAAATAATCATATTGATGCCTTACTAAAAGACTAAAAGGTTAGTCGGTGTTTTTGACTAAAATGTTAGTCAAGTGTGATAATGATACGGCCGTTTAATAAGGATTAAATGATATTAGCTAAGACGAATTAAATGTAATTCGTAAATTGAATATAAAATGTTATATTTAATTATTGAATATAATATAAGCTAATTAATCATAAACTGTTATAATTAATTAGAAAATTATAAATATAAGGATATTAATAATTTAATGATATATTATAGTGGATCATATTTATGACACTAGTAATATTATATTATATTATAAAGCTAAAGGAAACCTCCAGGAAAGAGCCTTATTGCTTTTTGACTCCTTGGTCAACAAGGAATTGAATTTTGAAAAGTAATTTTTGGAAAGCAAAATTACTCCCCATAATACTCCTGTTGGCCGAAATTTTGTAGTATATTAGGGGAGTTTTTGGCTCAACCTAATGTACTAATTCATTCATTATAATTCACACACACAAATTAGAAAATCAGTTTTCTTCTCTCTAAAGTTTTCTAGCAAGAACTAAGGGCATATCTTAAGCAATCTTGGGTGCAACTATTAGGAGATATCAAGCTTCTTGATATTCAATCTTAGGCCATTAAGCAAGGAGTAAATGTTGTTTTTCTTAATCTTATGTTTATTTATGCAATTTCTTTTATGTCCATTAATCATATAGAATAAGTTTCATTATAATCCTGTGTTTTTAAAGGACTATATACAGATATATTCCCACAAGTGGTATTAGAGCCTTAGGGCTATGAAATTGTTTATATGATTTTCATAAAAATTGAATTTGTATAAGTTTAAAAACAAGTAATTAAAATCGGATTTCATTAAAAAATATTTTCGGCCAGTTTTGTCCTTCTTTGTGCCGTGTCGTTTTTTTGTTTTTCTTGGTCCAATTTGACTCATATACTGTTAATTTAAAAGGTTAAGATGATAATATATGAACTTGTTTATGTTTTGATTCAATATTGATTGAGTTAGGACTTAGATGGATCATTAAGATGAATGTTAATGAACATTGAATTGTGTTGGGACCAGAAAACCAGGCTGGTCCAGGACCCTCGATCAGGTCCAGACAAGTTCAGAATCCACAATCAGGTCCAGTACTTGATGTCAGCACCAAGCAGTACAGACAGAACAAAGGTGCAGGACAGGAGAGGAAAAGTCAAGATGGGCCAAGCCCAACAGAAAGAAAGTAAACACCGTAAGCAAAGCCCAAAAGTTATAATAGCAACCCTAGAAGTGGACGTTGGGGAGACCCAGTCAAGCATGCAGAAACAAGAGCCATGGAGATAGGAGCTGTTGGAGAATTAGAAGGGGGAAGTTACCTACAATCAAGGAAAGAGACGTTGAGGGCTAGAGACACTATAAAGGGAGAAGGAAATCAGTTGAAGGATCATGAGAAGTCACACAACTCAAATATACTACACTCTACGCAATTCACAAGCAACCAAACTCTTTATAATTATTTTACGCTCTTATTGTATTCTTTACCAGTTGGTCCAGACTCTGTATTTCCTGAACCAGAACTACTACAAATCCTCTCCTGGCTTGGTGCCCGTGGTTTTCCCTTAACATTTAAGGGTTTTTCCCACGTAAACATATCGTGTGTCTTGTATCGTTTTTCGTTTTTCTTTACATTCTCAACTCAATTACGCCAATCACAATAAACTAAGATAAAAGGATAGTACTAGTAGATCCACAATCACTAAATCAAACCGTGTGAGAAAATCACCCCGAACAGATTGGCGCCGTCTGTGGGGATACTAGTTTATTAATCCTACAAAACATCTCAAGTCAAACAAGTTCAATCAGCTAGGAAGATGGAAGGCACCAGTGCAGAAGCCATGCAGAAACTCCAGGAGGAACTGCAACAAGCCAAGCAGGCTGCGGAAGAGGCCAAGGCACAGGCTGCAGAAGAGGCCAAGGCAGAGGCTGCAAGACTGAAGGAGGCTGAAGCTGTCCTGAAGAAACAGCTAGAGACCTCTGCCCAGAAGAAAGCATCAGGATCTAGGATCCCACCAGGTACTCCATTTTCTAATGTGATCAAGCAACTTGACTTATCTACTTTCTCTTCTGCAGGATCAAAAGGATCAAGAGGAGACCCACTCAATGTAGAGGAGGATCCAGAGGGCAACGCTGCAGGTGGAGGTGGTGACCCAAAAACACCAGAAGGAATCAGCAGGTCATGCAGTACATGATGACGGAGATGCAGAAACCCTCAGAGTTGGTGCGGAAAGTTCCAGGGCTTCCACCGCCCATAGAGGAAGCAACACCAGGAAGCTACGCCGATTCACCCTTCGATGACTGCATTGCAATGGTGGAGATGCCAAAGAAATACACAGCGCCCAACCTAAAGCTTTATGATGGGACAGCCGATCCTCTGGAACATGTTGCTCAGTACAGGCAGAGGATGTTCAACGTTCCTATCCCAGCAGAGAAGAGGGAGGCCTGCATGTGCAAAAGCTTTGGTTCAACCTTAACTGCTCCAGCCCTACAGTGGTACATCAACCTGCCAATCAAGACCATCAAGTCGCTGCGGGTGATCAACCTTTTCAACATCCGGCTCGCCAAGATGGCAGTTGTTGGAGAAGCGGAACCGGCGACACTGTGCAGAGTCATCCAAAACGAGAACGAGTCTTTGAGGGACTTCTTGTATCGCTTCAACAAGGAGAAAGTGTCCATCCCTCGATGCGACATCGGCACGGCCATAGAGGCCTTCAGGCAAGGTTTGGTTAGAGACTCTGATCTTTATGTTGAACTAACTCGCTACCCTTGTTCTACCTTTGAGGATGTGCAGGCTAATGCTCTGGCCCAGATCAGGGTAGAAGAGGACCAACAATTCAGGGCACGATACCAGGACCAGGCGGTGAGCGAAAAGTCACCACCCAACAAGACAAAGAACAGTGTCAGTCCATATCGAGGCGGCCAGGAGGGAGGCAAACGCCGTGGATGAGCAGACTGATGCACCCAGGGTTCCACCTCCAGTCTTAGAGTACTGCTTCTCCGTAAATATGCCTGGACTGATTCATAAGATGGACAAGCTAGGCTCGGCAGTCAGATGGCCAAAAGCAAGTGAGAAACCCAATCCAAGGCGAGACACAACCAAGTGGTGTGACTACCATTCAGATATTGGGCACACCACAGAGGACTACATAGCTCTCAGGAGGGAAGTAGCTCATCTGCTAAAGAACGGTCACCTGAAGGATATCCTGCCCAGGAACAGGAGGAACAAGGATGAACGAGATGAGCCCAGAGATCTTCCACCACCACCACCAACCCATGAGGTAAAATTCATCTCTGGTGGTTCAGATATTTGTGGACTAACATATTCTGCTGCGAAGCATGTGGCTGTGGAGAACAGGCAACGACCACCAGCAGGACAACCAGGTTCAGCCCAGGAGATTGTGTTCGATGAGACAAATCTTCAGGGAGTGTATGGGCCTCACCATGATGGACTGGTGATCAAGATCCAGATTGGGACCTGCATGGTCAGACGAGTCCTGGTAGACGGTGGCAGTTCAGTCAATATCATAATGATGGAAGCGCTGGAAGCTATGGGACTGAAAGATTCAGATGTGACGAAAAAGTCCAGCGTCCTGGTAGGGTTCAGTGGAGAGACAAAGCACAGCTTGGGAGAGATCACCCTACCAACCTATGTGGAAGGAGTCACCTCTTTCGAGAAGTTCTGTGTAATAGATTGCCTATCCTCATACAACGTGATCCTAGGGCGACCCTGGATCCACAACCTCAAGGTTGTACCTTCAACGTATCACCAATGCATCAAGATTCCAACGAAATGGGGGACAAAGAATAAATGAGGAGAGCGAAGAAGCGCACAGAGTGTTACAGACGACCACGAACCCTCCTAGCCCAGGTAAGTCCCTCGCATAGCAATTAAAGCAGCCTGTCAGGTCTGTTGAGAATCCTGTCCTACGCATGGAGACAGATGAAATTGTTTTGGCAGAAGAAAGACCTGACAGGAAGGTTCTGGTTTGTTCTGACGCTCCAGAGGTAATCAGACCTGCTCTAATTGACTTTCTGAGGAATAAAGAGCATTGTTTTGCTTGGTCTCATTTTGATATGACTGGTATAAGTTTTGATGTTATTACGCATAAGTTAAATATTGACCCAAGTTTTAAGCCTGTGAAACAGAAGCGCAGGAAGTTTGCACCAGAGCGTAATGAAATTGTGAACCAGGAAGTACAGAAGTTGCTGGACATGGACATGATCAAAGAAGTGATGTACCCAGACTGGCTGGCAAATGTAGTGGTGGTCCAGAAAAAGAATGGCAAGTGGAGAGTATGCGTGGATTACACGGACCTAAACAAGGCGTGCCCAAAGGATTCCTTCCCACTTCCACACATAGATGCCATGGTAGACGCCACAGCAGGACATGAGGTTCTGACATTCATGGACGCAGCAAGTGGATTCTACCAAATTAGGATGCACCCCCAGACCAGGAGAATACAGCATTCATGACCAGCAGAGGGATCTATTGTTACAAGGCGATGCTTTTTGGACTAAAGAATGCAGGTGCAACATATCAAAGGCTGGTGAACATGATTTTCAAGGACCAGATTGGAGATACAATGGAGGTCTACATTGATGATATGGTGGTGAAGTCAAAGAAAGCTGAAGATCACATCCTGGACCTGGAAAAGGCGTTTGAGATTCTGGAAAAGTATAATATGAAATTAAACCCTACTAAATGCACCTTTGCTGTCACTGCAGGAAAGTTCTTAGGCTATATGGTGACAAAAAGAGGCATAGAGGCTAGTCCAGAGCAGATCTCAGCAATAATCAACTTGCAGTCCCCCCAGAACTCGAAAGACGTCCAGAAACTGACTGGAAGAGTAGCAGCGCTGAATAGATTCATCTCCAGGTCTTCTGAAAGGTGCAAGCCATTCTATGATCTCTTGAGAAAGAACAAGCAGTTCAACTGGGGGACAGAGCATGAGAAAGCATTTCAGGACCTGAAGGCGTACCTATCATCAGCCCCACTTTTATCTAAGCTAGAAACAGGGGAGTCACTGGTCCTGTATCTATCTGTAACAGAGGCCTCTGTAAGCGTAGTCTTGGTAAGCTGAGTATGAGGCACTGATAGCAGGACTGAACGTATGCCTGGACATGAGGATCCAAAATCTGAAGGTAAAAATAGACTCTTTGCTGGTAGCAAACCAAATCAATGGTACGTACGCTGCTAAAGACTCTAAGATGATTGCATATCTTGATTTGGTTAAAAATCTTTTTCAAAAATTTACTAACATTGAGGTTGAGCAAGTCCCTAGAGATCAGAATGTGCAGGCAGATGCTCTGGCCAACATTGGATCAGCATTTCAACCAAATACTCTGGACAGTATACCAATTGTACACATCCTGGAGCCAGCAGTCCAGAAAGTGCAGCCAGTCCTGCAGACTACAATCCAAGCAACTCAGACCTGGACCAAACCATATTATGAGTGGGTGGTACAGGGCAAGTTACCGCAGGACAAAATCGAAGCAAGGGCATTCAGGATCAAAGCGTCCAGATATACAATCATACAAGGCATACTATTCAAAGGTCCTTCAATGGGCTGTACCTGCGCTGCCTAGAACCTGACCAGGTCGGGACAGTACTGTCAGAAATACATGATGGACATTGTGGAAATCACACAGGTGGTAGAAGCATTGTGGAACCCGGGATCGGATGGGACCCAACTCGGCGTCTTGCTTAAGGGCGGATTAAGTTAAAAAGACTAAGTTAGAAAAACCTTTAAAACTGTTTTGGAGTCGCCACCTAATTATCGCGGAAATTAGGAACCTGCTATCATGTCCTAAGCCTAAAGACATGTCCTAGATTTGGAGCATGCCGACACCCCTAGATCTAAGGCTTGTGAAACCAGAATGGATTCGGGGTGAGGGTACTTTAGAAAAAGAGTAGTTCAATTAATGATTTATGAAAACCTTTTAGAAAAGCCTATGTAAAAATAGCCTCTACTGACCTAGAACAATCCATGTAAGATGATATTTGAGCTAATGTTATCGCTACGTACAAGTGCGATAAGTTTGTAAAAGAATGCAGATCTGGATGCAAAAGATTGATTAAAACCCTCAGTTTAGCATATTTAACTTGTTAACGAAAACGGTTCAGTTAAAGGTCGAATTCATTGTTTAAGTTGATTTTAATGCAAAATAAGAAGGTGCAAGATGCATGCATGCAAATAAAATAAAGTTCAATTGTCCATTGGTTTATTTTAATAGGGTCGGCTGCTTATGCGACTTTGGCGTGTCATCGGATATGGAGTGTACCCGAAGTAAATAGAACACTTGGAGTGCAAGCGCGCTCGGTGCCAAAGCCGGGGCGGTAGAGTGTAGTCCCCTTTGTTAGTCCATAGAAAATAAGAAAAAGCTTTGATCCAAGTGGATCGGTACCTACCTTGTCCTGACGCTTCAGATCTGGGCAGAGCTTCGCTTCTTGAACTTAAAGGAGGAAGAATTCAACACGGGATGGTGTGTTGAACACAAGGATTTGAGTGCGTGAGGCTTTGAGAGAGTTTTGTAGTGTGTTTGCTGTGAAAACTGGTTGTGAATTGTGTTTTTCGAGGTCAGGTATAGGGGTGTATATATACTTAAAACCTCGGAGAAATTAGGAAACCCGGGGATAAAAACAAGCCAAGAAACCGCATAGCCTTATGTGGTTGCCACCCCAAACCGCATAAGACTATGCGGTTTGAAGGTGTGGTTTTTTGCGTAGTTTCCTAGTTCCGATTTGATTATATCTCGAAAAGATTTAGTATAATCCTTACTTGCGCGTCAAGGAAAAGGCCTGGGATATTTCTGAGATATTTTGATGTTCAGGGCTTTGGAGTGCGGGCCAAAGGCTGGGTTTGGGCTCGGTTTCGGGCCCGAGACCCGGAAAAATGAAAAAGGTGCATTTGCATAGATTTTGTGAAATAAGGTAAGACGTGAGGTTGTATTTTGTGTAAGAGGAGGCTAAAGGGAAGATCTAGCCGCCGGGCCTAAATTTAGGGATTTAGGAGTGCTGAATTAGACCTTATTAATGTAAAAGGCCTAATTATAGTGCAAATGCGAAGCTCATGCCAAATGAAGCGGGACAAGGACGTAGCTAGACTCCAAATGGACAAAATAAACGTTTATTTAAAGCGATGTGAAGCGACCTTAATCATTTTAACATTTCAAACGACTCAAAATGAATTCGACATTAGTTAGAACCGTTTAAGTCAACGTTAAAGCATGCTTAATAAAAGTCCGTGTTACATCACAGGGTTTTGTGCGGGAGGGTACGGATATGGGTATCCACAGAGCCCCCAGTTTGACTGAGCTCGGACTAGAGCGCTAGTCAAACTCCATGACCATATCCGGACCATTACAGTCTCGATAAAGTCAGCGGAACGAAGCATGTGTCCATGGGTGAGACGAGGACTTGAACCGGCTAAGCGGGAGGGCGTACATGTTTAAGGGCGTGACGGTCCATGCATGCTATAAGAACTGCCGGCCTTGAGTGTCTTAAATCGTGCTTGTTGTACTGTCGTTGTTGGTGCTTTTGTATATGCTTGGTATCGTCGGATGCCTGGTGCTGCTGCTTGTAATGTCTTTGTGTTGCATGTGTTGAAATGTAAAAGGGGCTAAAGTGTAGGGGTGCATGTGCTTGTAAGATGTTTGGGTATGCGTGAGGTGTATAATTTGAATAGGGGTGTTCATGTAGGTGTTAGTGTAGGTCTCGTGAAAGAGTGTCCGTGTAATGCTTGTGCTTGAACGTGTTTCGTGAAATATTTGTGCTTGAACTCGCCGAGGAGCGTCTATGTAGAGTAAAATGCTTGGAGTTAGATGTATATTGAGAGTGCTTATGCTTGGGCTCGCCGAGGAGTGTCTATGTAGTCGTAATTGCATGTGATTGCCTTCCGTTTGAGGAGAAAATGATGTAATGCTCGTGAAGAGCGTTCGTGCTTCTGCTTCTGTACCGTACATTAAATGCTTAATATACGCGTATGGCGGGCTGTCGGTGACGCCTTAACCCAGGCATGGGACGTACTTGGAGTTGTATTAGGGCCAAAATGAGTTAGGAATTCAAAAGTAGGCGTAAAACGAGAAAAACCCGAGAAAACCACAGGTTGAAACCGCATAACCTTATGCGGTTCGTGGTGCAAACCGCATAAGGCTATGCGGTTTGCCATGCTGGCTGTAGGGGGCTTATAAAGGCACGAGGATACCTCTCGCAACGGTAGCTGACGCTCTCAAGCTCTTTCTTAGCGGCCTCGAGGGAAGAACGAAGTGCTTCATTTTTAGCCTCAGCTCTGCCCCTACCACTCTCCAGAATTGGCACCGTAGAACCAAGACTGGCAGACATGAGTAGCAACTACAAACAACAGAACAGAAAATCAGAACCATATAAAAGGAAACTCTGGACAAAACCAAAACCGTAAGAAGAAGTACAGACCTGGGCACAACAGCCCACCATTTTGTGCGCCCAAAGATAGGCTCGAGGCGTGAGTGCGATGGGACGAGTAGCAAAGTTTTCACTCAGAGATTTCCCCAAGGAGACATACTCAGATTGGCTTTGAGAGTGCAGAGGTACAAAAGCACAGGATTCATTTGAGGTAACTTCCCTTTCTTCCTCTTTTTCTGGTCAGGAGAAGGTTCAGAAGACTCAGCAGCCACTTTGGTAGACCTGGTCTGGACCCTTCTGGCGCTTTCCTCTTGGAAGACTCAGAAAGGGGGGCCACCAGACTCGCAGCAGGAGTAGAGCTACCACCAGACTTCATAGCTTCACGAGCTTGTGCAATCCGAGCTGCGATAGCATCCATGGGCAGGAAAAGTTTCTTGCTGGATCCAGAGGCTGGGAACATAGCAGGAAACAGGTCACGTAGGAAGGGTAAATGTATCAATTCATGAGTCAGGGAAAATATGTCAGTACCAGTAGCAGCGCTGGGCACAGAACTCTGGCCTGAACCAGGGATTTTCAGAGGGGGTAAGGTGGAATGGCCACCAGTCCCAGCAGGTATAGAGCTCAAGGGGGTCACATGGATGGGCACCTGGTCAAGTATGCCTGCACCACTCCTACCAGCAACCTCGCTTACGGATTTCTCGCCTTCTTCAGGCACAAACTCCTCCTCAGCATCATCTTCTGTTTCCTCTTCGTCCTCTTCACTCTCACCACCATCACCATCATGCTGCTCCACTTCAGGAACAGGAACAACTTCAACAACATCATCATCACCGCCGGGATTCATACACTTGGGCCACGCCCTCTTATCAGCAGGCAACCGTAGGAACGCCTCAATCCTCCTCCTTGACTCAGGGTCATCAGGAGTAGGGATCCAGTCAGAAACTACAAATGATCCAAAGCAAAACTGAGCGAACAAACAAAGAAGCACATGCAAAGGCAAACTGGACAGAATTTCAAAAGCTTAGAGCACATACCGGTTCCCTTCAAGGAAAACTCAGGCGCCTAGACATTGGGGCCCAAGGAGCTGCTCCTAATGAACAAATAGTAGCTGGTCCAGTTTCTCTCGTCACCCACGTCCAAGCGACCCATGAGAGGCTGGCACTTGTCTCTCAAACGGAACAAAACTCTCTTCTTCTTGTGCATTCGCAGATGATAGGTGTTCCTTATGTCAGCCAACTGAATTTCAGTCCCATACCTCTGGCAAAGGGACTCGATCCCGTGGATCAGTCGCCAAACGGACGGCATAACCTGGCAGGGAGGCACTTGAACAGTGCTCAAAAATGAACGCATCAATGGACAAAGCAGAAAGGTGGCCCCAAATCAAAAGGAGGACTCAAAGATTGAAAACCAACCAGGGCTGACCCAGTCCACCCTGACATCTCTAGTGTCGGGGGCCCAAACTTTAGTACTCTCAGGAATTTTACCTTCCTCTTTGAGCCTTGTTTCAACTCCTTGAGCAAGCAGATTTGGGTAGATGTTGACGTCCTTGATTATATCTGTTGCGTGGAAGATTGAGCCGCCATGGGAGTAGGTGATTGCTGTGGAAGGGCCAGTGTCATTGCGAGCCATGATCAAAATTGGAGAAGAAGGAAAAAGCTAGGGTTTTTGCGAATCGATTTGGGGATTTTGCTAGGGTTTTTTATTACAAAACAAGTAAGATGAGGAGAAATAAGATAGAGAGAGAGAAAAACAAAAATAAGGGTATTTATAGAGGGAGCAAAAGAAAGTTAGATGGTTTTTACGAAAATAAACGCGCGAAGAGATGTGATGTGACCCATGACAAGACGTGCGCAGTACATTGAGCGCCAAAATAGGGCGCAATTCCCCACGAAAAGGCAACTGCCTCATTAATTACAAGGTACAGATCTCAGGACCAAACGCACAGCAGAGCAGAAAGAGCCTGGACCAGGCACAGCACTGGGCCAGGATAAAGAACAAAAGCATCTCCTTACCCCCAAGTTCAGGACTGAAGGGCAAGGAGATGGGGGACAAACTGTTGGGACCAGAAAACCAGGCTGGTCCAGGACCCTCGATCAGGTCCAGACAAGTTCAGAATCCACAATCAGGTCCAGGACTTGATGTCGGCGCAGCGATGCATGGCGAACAAAGGTGCAGGACAGGAGAGGAAAAGTCAAGATGGGCCAAGCCCAACAGAAAGGAAGTATGTTGGAGCATGTGTCCTCCACAATAGTGCGATTACTTAATAAATCTCAATTAAGGAATACATGGGGATAATCCTGCATTATTGTCAATTGATTAACGTAAATAAATAACGGTTGGCTGACTAGAGTTTGACGTTATTGTCGTGAGAACGGCGGTAATCAATTGATCCCTTTAAGTCACACCTAAAGGAACGTACTCCAAATATTAAAGCTAATTAATTGTATGATATACGATTAGATTAGTAACTTGATAAATTTGACTAACGGTTAGTCGGTGAATTTAGTTAGAGAGAAATCGAGTTGTGAATTCGAATGATTTAATTTTATATCGATAAAATTATTACAGGAGATGGGAATTAGTAATTAAACGTTAATTCACTAATTGTGTATATTTTACTAATGAGATTAGTAAAAGTACATTTTTAATACATGTGTAAGTGTACATATATGTTAAAGAAGAGTTGTGAGTTCAATTTGATAATTTGTACTTTATCATATTAGATGATTAAGTGATAAATTATAAGTATTTGTGGGACAAATATTGAAAACAAATTGGACCCATATAAGGGGCCTTGTAACCGTCCAACAAGGAGGAAGAAGGAGAATAAGATTCTCATTTTGTCTTTTCGCATTTGTTCCTCACATGCATGCTTTAAACATACTCATTGCAAAGCATGAAATTGTTTTAAACTATGTGAAAGACTTTCTTCTCTCCTCCATGCAAAGGGGCCGGCCCTCTAGAGTGTCTTGGACACATTTGGCTTTTCTCTTTTGTCTTTATAAGAGGATGAAAAGAAAGAGCAATGCATGCATTCATTTTCCTACACTCTTCTACTCTCCATCTCTCTCACATTCTCTCAAAAACTAATACTACTATTAGTCTTAATATTACTAAGTGTTAGTAATACTATTATCACATAATATCAAGTTTATACTAAGTGATTTCTAGATCAAAATCGTTAGTATATTTTGGAGTAGTTCTTGGGTGTATCTCAAAGGAGGTTTCCTACTTTGGAAACTCGGGTTTGGAGGATCATCCTACTTACTAGCTCAAGAAACAAAATAAGAAAGGAGTTCTTATTTTGTGCCCTAATTTCCTTTTAAGAAAGTTATAAATTTCTAAACTTGTTAACAAAGTAAATTTGTACTACATAGATCTTGCTAAATCAAATTAGAGTAATTTGATTTACACTAATATTTGATTAGTGATTGGGATGAGAACCCTACAAGTGGTATCAGAGCTTAGGCTTGTAGTTACAAATTTATTTTGTTATTTTTGGAGTTTTATATATTTATTGAGAATAAATATGATAAAATCCGAAAATAGTGTTAAAAATGGTTTTAACACGAGATTTTTATTGCATGCAAATTTTCTGGTCTCATGAATTTACTGGTCAAATTTCGTAATTTGTGAAATTTTTTTGCTAATTAAAATGAATTTTATACAAAACCGAGTCAAAAAGTGTGTTTTTGGCTAAAATAATTACTATAAATAGTTATAGTTGAAATCTAGTCACGAAATTTTTACACAGTGATATTTCATATTTATACATTCTGCATGTAAATTTTCAGAATCAGATCTTGAGTTTGAATATTTATTCATATTTTTGTTTAAAATCGGTATGATATGCATTTTATGTCCCAAAATATAGTAAACGTTGTTTTCTGGACATGAAATTTATACCAATATTTTTATACATTATGAGGATGCTCTCGTATGAATTTGGGATTTTACCTCACTGTTTTAGACGTTTTCTTGATTTTATGAGATAAAATCGATGAAATCGTATGTTTTTTATTATAAAATAATTAGTAAATATTTTCGGACCAAACTTTTCTTTTCTGATATTTTGGAAGTGTTCCAGAATATACAAAATTTTGTCAAAATAAAAATGGTTTTATTTTATTTTATTTTGATTTTATAAAGCTTTATTCATAATATGTTATGATTTAAGCTAGAACTAATTAGCAAATGACCAAGTTTATGAACTAAAATCACCATGAATTAGTGAAAACTAATTTTGAGTGTTCTAAATCAGTTTAGAAGTTTTAGTTCAAGCTTAAAAGGTGTTTTAAGCATTATTGATTAATATGAGATTAATCGGTTAAAAATGAGATCGGTTTGAAACGAATTAATGCGATTATTGTTTAGGGCGATTTTGGCATGTTTTTATTTATAAGATTTTCATCTTGCATGTTTGGATGAATGTTTATTGTTGAATGAATGTTTGTTTTTACTAGTATGGCCATAGTATGTTATATTTTTATCGATATTGCCCGTAATGTAAGGGAATATCGTGTGGGTTTGTAATTAAATGCGATCTCGTATCGCCGGTTTGTAATTTTTAATAGTTTATTTCATTTATAAATGTCTAATAGGATTGCTATGTATTCATTTGTAATTCATACTTGTAACTATTTGTAAAATCGAAGACCGGCGATGGAGATCGACAAGGAGCCTTAGAAGTGTTCTAAAGCTTGCAAGGAGGAGCTTGGATGAAGTCCTTATGAAGAGGGACCAAAGGAGTTGGTTTCCAATTTGTAACTCCTTGTATTTTTAATTATTTTTAGGTGGCCATACTAGGTTTATGCTTGCTTGCTTGTTTGATTGCTTATTTTCCGCGCACATGCCAAAATCGCCATGCATGCCACCATATCCCACTATGATTGTCGTTTTAGGTCACCATTCTTAAATTAGTTCACTTATAAAGAATTTTAATGACTAAAATTGACAAGATCACCCACATTATTATTTATCAAAATGAATTGAGATTAAGCCTTTCCAAATATAGCAACTATGAACCCCATGTTCATGAGGACCTCCGCGACGTGGAACCTTGTTACCATGGGTAAGTAGTGGGAGGAAGTCCCATGCTAATTTGGTTTGGACTCAACCAAATAAGAGTTATTTGGGGCTAAAAGATGCATTTTAAAGAAAATCATCAACCAAGCATTCTAGTGTAGAATTAGTCAAGTGTTGACTTATCGCTTTTATATAAAAGGAAACATGAGATGTCTAATTTTATATGAAAAACGAGTCTTGGAATTATTTATATAATTTCGTGGGAGATCATTATATAAATGGACGTTTGTTTTAAAAAGTGTTTTAGCAAATGTCATTAATGAACAATGAATGCTTATATATTTCCTCATATTTGTTGTAGAATCGTTTATTTCAAATCGCAATGGCATCATCATCATCAACTCCCGCGCCCATTTTGGGCAAAGATTCATGGTTGAGAACCGTGATGGATAAGTGTATCCTCAAGGATGACGGTAGCAACTTTGTCGAATGGGATTCGACGATGAGGGGCGCCGCAACATCCGACAATGTGCTCAAATACCTTACCGATCGACCACCCGCCGAACCCACTTCTCGAACCGGCGCGGCACGAGCAGCCTATGATGAGCATGTGAAAGTGGACAATGACGTGAAAAACGTCTTGATTTGGTCCATGGCACCCGCTCTCAAACTCCGATTTGTCACACAAAAGAGTGCATATGAGATATTCACTCGTGTGACAACCATGTTCTCCAAAGCACCGAAAATTAAGTTTTATGAAGCCGCGGTGCGGTTTTTCGATGCAAAGCTTGAGAGGAACCAAAAAGTTGGTCCTCATGTGCTCAAAATGATTGAGTACATAGACACTCTTGAGCGTCAAGAGTGTTCTATACCCAAAGCTCTTGCGATTAACCGCATTCTTCATTCTCTTCCCAACAAGTTTGCTCACTTTAGAGTAAACTATAACATGAACAACATGGATAAGAGTTACCATGAATTTCATGCACTCTTGGTCCAAGCCGAGAGAGATATGGAAGTGAATGAAGTGGAGAGGAAAGATGTTCTCTCCATGAAAATGAAGAACATGAATCTTGGAGTCGAGAAGGGGAAGGTGGCCAAGAAAGCGCCATCTATCAAAGGCAAGGGTAAGGGCAAAACTATTGTGGAAGGTGTTCCACATAAGCCTAAGCCCAAGATCAACAAAGGAAAACCTCTCAATGACACTTGCAAGTATTGCAATGAAGTGGGTCATTGGAAGCGCAATTGTCCCAAGTATAAGAAGGACTTGAAAGATGGATGTGCGACATCCAAAGGTATTCTTCCTTCTAATCTCTATATGATAGACATCAATCATGCTTGCATTTCTACATGGGTATTGGATACCGGATGTGGATCTCACCTTTGTAATCATTTGCAGGGGATGAGAAACGTGCGAGCTCTAGCCAAGGGTGATGTAGATCTCCGCATGGGCAATGGAGCTAGAGTAGCGGCCATTTCCGTGGGAACTTTTGTACTCGCTCTTGCTAGTGGTTTAGAGTTGCATTTAAATAACTGTTATTTTGTACCAACTCTAACTAAAAACATTATCTCCGTCTCCGTGTTAGATGTGGAAGGCTTTTGTTGTGTGATTAAGAACAACCGTTGTACTTTTTCATTTAATGAAATGGTTTATGGTGAAACTATTTCAATTGGAGGTATTTATGTTTTAAATGATGTCAATGATGTTTATCATGTGGAAAACAAGAGGCTCAAATCGAATGAATCAAACAAATCCTACCTTTGGCATTGTCGTTTAGGTCACATAAACGACAAACGCATAAAGAGACTTGTTGCGACCAAGGTTCTCAAACCATTTGATTACGAATCATATTGTACATGCGAATCTTGCCTCTTAGGCAAGATGACTCGTCAACCTTTTAGTGGTAAAGGGACACGAGCAAGTGAGGTTTTAGGACTCATACATACCGATGTGTGTGGTCCGTTAAACATCACCGCTAGAGGAGGATATCATTACTTCATTACTTTTACCGATGACTTAAGTAGATATGGTTATGTCTACTTAATAAGGCATAAAAGTGATGTTTTTGAGAAATTTAAAGAATTTCAAAATGAGGTTGAGAACCAATTGAACAAAAGGATAAAAGCACTACGATCGGATCGTGGTGGCGAATATCTAAGTAATGAGTTTGATTCACATCTTAAGAATTGTGGTATAATATCACAATGGACTCCTCCGGGCACACCACAGTTGAACGGTGTTGCAGAAAGGAGAAACCGAACTTTGCTTGACATGGTTCGGTCTATGATGAGTCAAACTGAGCTTCCTGGATCATTTTGGGGCTTTGCACTGTTATGTGCTGTTTTCTCACTAAATCGAAGTCCGACTAAAGCGACCAATAAGACACCATATGAGATATGGACGGGAACCGTTCCCTATTTGTCATTCATGAGAATCTGGGGTTGTGAAGCATTCGTCAAGAATAAAACTGACGATAAACTCGCTCCAAGGTCTGACAAATGTCTATTTGTAGGTTATCCTAAGGAAACCTGTGGTTATTACTTCTACAACCCTAACGAGAACAAAGCACTACTACAAATTGAATCTATCGCAACACATTAAAAATGTTGTCATAAGTCAATTAAATGTTGCAAAAGACTTTAGGCAACAATTTAAGATGTGCTGCCTAAAGTCTCGTTGCATTAGCCTTATGCAACAATATAAGCAACACTTTTTAACCTAATGCAACACTTTCGAAAAGTGTTGCACCTACTCTGTAAAATGCAACACTTCTTATATTAGCTAATGCAACAACTTTATTTTCAAGAATGCAACATTTTAAATGTGGAGTGGCAACACTTTAAATGCAAAACTGCAACATTAATTTTTTTGTGCCATCATAATAGGCAACATTATTCTATACATAAGCAACATTTTTGTATACTGTAATATAAAATAATGGCAGCACTTTTTTTTGCCAATAGTAACACCATTTTATTTTTAAATACAATATAAAATTTATTAACAAAAAAATACATTATGAATCATAGATGTAACCACCAAAATGACCAAATGTCGGAGTTCAAGGACCATTCATCTATGATTAACATAATCATAAATACCATACAACTTATAATTATTACTCCATATCCACTAATAATCATGAGTACAATACCTTAACAAACTATCCTCTAACCAACCGACTATGGGTAAGAGAATACAATCAGATGATAAACCCGTGACAACACGAGTCTTTATCTCCTCGCTGGGACTATTCCGAAACATGATCTCCCAACGAATGTATATATTTTTGTCTGTAAAAATCGTGCCCTGTGACAAAAAACACAATAAATTTAGCATTTAAAATCAACATGAAGAGAGTATCACAACAATATAAGAGTACAACTAACGTATCACAATGTCACATTTCAAAGAAGAAATTACACCTTCTAAAACATGATTGTTAATATTGTTATAGCCTAGTCAATGAAGAGCTGATGAGCATAGAAAAAGCATTAATCTTTCACGAGTTAAAAGATTAAGCTTAAAGATGTTAATCACGAGTCACCTACAATTAAAAATACAAGAACGGTTTGTTAGAGCGTGATATCATCAACAAAACTCTCACTTTAATATGTGACGTAAGAAACAAAAGATGCTAAAATTTGGGTAGAAAATATCACACCACAAGCTCAAGATTAACATCCCATTTCCCCATCATTAGTAACTCACACGAATACAACATTGACTCGACCGCAATCGCGATTGAATCACGGCTAGCGGTGGCCCTAAACACAAGGGCTAATGGCATAACACAGATATCGTCCAAAATTGGCGACCAAACAAGGTCGCCCAAAGTCGGGCAGAAATGACCTACACAAATTTCTTTTAGGCCCTGGCGACCCTACACGGCCACCTAAACCTGGCCCAAAGAACTACAGCCCTTAAGGCCACGTCGACCAAAATGATACAACATAGCGTGAATACAAAGACGAGGAAAGCATACCCATAGTAGAGTAAAGCATGACAGAAACACTCCCACGAGCCCCCTAACACAGCCTTTACCCGGCCATCACAGTCCCCCACCACGCAACCCTTAAGTCCTCAACCCAAGCTCGATTATAAACCGACTCACCCTTGTTATTCTCACACACTTACATAAACACAACAAACAACCAATACACAACAACAACCAAAGTTTACAACTCACAATCGCTTCACACGAATTCATACAAACGTCACACGCTACACTAATAGACTAAGTAAGGGAATGGCCGCACCTTGAGAGAAGCACCCGCGAACTTGACTAGCTCAGAAAACGAAACGTCAAAACCACCTCTACGCGGCATCGAACCCTACATACAACGACTTAACAATCAAATACTGCTATAATACTACTTAATCGACTACCAAAGTAACCAAAATCAACTCAAACGTGAAAAGCCCCAAATTCTAGGACTAGGGTTTATACGAAAATCTATTTAAACGGCAAGATACGAAGTTTACCTTCACTTAATAGCAGGATTATTCTAAATCTCAACAAACCCGACAAATTGTGACCTAAATTTGTCGAATTGAGGATTGAGATGAGGGGAACAAGAGAACGGCATGAAGAATAGTAGGGCAAGGACACACACACAACAACAACGAGGCGATGAACGATAACGATAACGATAACGAAGATGGTGATGGTGGGTGGTGATGATGTCCATCGAAGAGGAAGGCAGAGGAGCAGGTGAACAATATAAGGAAAAGATGAGAGAGCGTGGTGATTGAATGAATTAAAAGAAACGATTTTATTGAGTATGTGTGAGGGAGTATCTCAATATTTAGGTCCTTTCTATTTCTTATTGTTATGATTATGATTATTATTATTATTATTATTATTATTATTATTATTATTATTATTATTTTTATTTTTATTATTATTATTTGTTTTCATTCCAACTCGGCTTAATTATATAGAGTAACTCGCGAAGAATATTACTAGTATTATTAGATAATTTCAAGTGTTATTATTATATAAGATAGTATCGTATAAGGAGAACTTCAAATAAAATATAAGGAAAATATGGGGTATTACAGAGGTATATAATAATCAAGTAGTAAGAGCAAAGAAAATGAGAGGGTTATTACTTAAGTTATACGGTGTCTAATTTAATGAGAAATTAAAAATTGTGCGACAATAACAATTTAGGTTTATTTAATTATCATCCTTGACATATACGGACTATAAAGCTAATTTGAGTTTTTTAAGATTAAAATATAATCAGATAGTTATATATTTTTTCCGTTCCAGTGAATTTTTTATGTTTTGATTTTTATGAGGAGATGTAAATAAATGACTAACACATAGAGAGTAGTTAAATTACACTCTCTAGTGATCAAAAAGTCATTTTATACGTGGTCACATTGTATATGCATCATGCAATATTACCCTTCTTTCACCCTTTAGTTAGAGACAATATAACAACCTGGTTTTTAGTCGACTTTAATTACTAAGGCGGAAATTAATTAAGTCTTAAACCAGCGTTATTAAATATACAATAAAAACCCAAATGTTATAACATCGTTCAAGAGTTGAATAAAACAACTCTAAGTACGGCAATTTAAAAGAGTATAGTGTTATATATTACAAATCTCTCAAAAACAACTAAAAGTAAAGAATAAAAACATCTCGTGGCCCCGTCCAAAATCCATCTCCTGGTCCACAGTAGTCCTGCACATTAAACTGATGGGGGGGTGCCCGCTGAGCGGACAGTGACTAGCTATGCTCATACTTACCCTCGATTTCAATTACTTTGGTTTAATATTATCGCTTTATAAACATAACATTATGATAAAAACATAAACATGCTTAATACATATAGCATATAAAGACATATAAGTCATAATAAGCATGCGGTTTAAAGCGATAAATCATATAAGCATGATATTCAATTATGAAGGCAAATAGCATATAATAGCATAGCAATAGAGTCACAATAATTCAATAACATTACAAGGCGATATCGGATCGCAATCAAACATACATATCGTATCATTCTCCTCATGCAGACTCGATTCAATTCAGAAAGTTGTGGTCTTTAGTTTTCGAAGATGGTACACACTCGTTCTCAATTAATCATACAACAAACAACACATACTGCTTACGAGCCTGACCACTGAGTAGGCCTTTGTACTCTGATCGATTGCATCTCACTTCCATAGTGCAGAGACTTACTCGACTCGTAAACCACGCCGAATACTATAATACTTGCATCTCATCCTCTAGTGTTCGAAATGATTCGAACTTCAGATACAATCTCGTCAAGTGATCTGTACATGTGGCAAGAACGAATGCTAGTGTCGCGCCCACTAAGAACGAAACACCGCAAGGAGACCACCGCTATAATCGCCCCAAATCGCACGGATGCCCTGGTAACTTTAGCGAAATAGGGGAATAAAACCCTAGTCTAGTACATGTACACTAGTATCCAATTTAAGAATGGGCTATGCTAATCATAGAGCACCTTAACTCAGGATAAAACGACTATTTCCTAAAGCCTGAGACAAAAGCCTTGGCATATTCATTATCCTGTACGGCAATGGCGACCGCTACAAGACTATCTTAACCCCACTTCACTCACGATTGACGTTCCCTTATCTGAGGCCCAAGCTTGACCTTTTATTTAACATACTCAAGATTTATTATTTATTTGATATTTACATATCACATATTACTAGACTCTCCTAGTCTTAGCGTCAAACGTTTAAGTATTTGTAGGTTTCATATGATCACATAACACGTTCGTTTATTATTTGAAGTGTTGTTAATTATTAACGTTTTCAAGTTTCTAAATTGAAACGTTTATTAGTATGTCCAATTTATTTATGTGTTTTTCAAACACTTTAGGTCATTTACTTCTTCATTTTAAATTTTCTATACTTAGTAAAATTTTCAATTATTTTCAGTATCTCACTATTCACTTTTCACTATTCATCGTATTTTACTATTCATCGTATTTACTATTCATTGTATTTACTATTCATCGTATTTACTATTCACCGTATTTTATACGTATTTTTATACGTATTCGTATTTTTATACTTCGTATTCTATACGTATTTTTATACTTATACGTATTCTTATACTTGTACGTATTTTTATACTTGTACGTATTTTTATACTTAAGATATTTTTGTATAATACTAAACTTGTTTTTATTTTCTAAGTACAAATTTCTAGTTTCAAAGTCGTTAGGTTCGTTTTGTACTTAGTGATTTTTGTAAATATTTTAACAGTTTAGTTTTAAAAACGTTAAGTTCGTTTTGTACTTAGTGATTTTTGAAAATATTCTAAAAGTCTAGTTTTAAAAACGTTAAGTTCAATTTGTAAAAAGTGATAATGGTATTCATTTTAAATTGAGACTTAGTTAAATTTAGTCGTCTATTAACTAAATTTAGCGATTTTCATTTTAACAGATAATAGTATCGTGGATGATTCATTTATAGTCCGTATGTCCAAGATCAACAGTCCAGATAGCAAAGGCAGTAACACACGATTTAGTTCATTTTTATAACGGTTACATATTTTTATCGGTTTACAATATTTCATTTATAACCAAATCGGTTTATACTAAAATTCAATTCTAATTACCATTTAACTTTAGTGACTTAGTGATAATTTCATTTTAGTCAAATTTAGTCAAATTAAAATAGAAAAGTCGTTTGGTATATTTATATGTTACAAATTGGTTTATTTCTTTTAATTTCTTAATTCTAACTTATTAATTAATAATTAAATTAACTTAACAATAAATTAAAAAGTGATAAAACAAATTTTAACCCTAAAAATGAAGGGGATGCCGTGGCTAACATAGTGATGTCCTAAATTTTTATTTTTCGATTTTATCGGTTTTTAACTTAAAGTCTTTATAATTCAATTATTCTAATTATACTAAAACGATTTAAACTAAAATGAAATTTACTAAAAATTTCATTTATAATTATGAATAGTGTTTTTCAACACTTTAATTTTCTAACTTTTTAATCTAAATGGTTTATAATGTTTTAGTTGATTTATAGTATAATACTAAGTGATATATAAAACAATAACTAAACATAAACATAAATTATTAACAAACATAAAATAAAATAAGATCAAAATGAGCAAGAATGATGAACATCAACATGAATAAATCAAGAACACACATGAAGATCATATTAAAGCTCAAGAACACTAATTTCGATTTTAATAATTTATAATTTGTTTTCCTAATTTAGTTTTTTTTTTTCATAGGAACATCTATTTTAACTAACTTATTCTAACATATTATTTACAAAAATTAAAAGTGAAAATATATTAAAAAAAATGGGAAAAACCGTGATATGTATATATGTGCATACAATTTTTATTTTTCATTTTTAATCACTCTAAACTCATTTTTAATATTTCCCATAATTTTTATATATAACTACTACTCAATTAAAACATAACTAAACATAAAAATCATATGAACATAAATTAAAAATGCTCAAAAATAAATTAACTACACATGTGAATATATTACTACAACTAAACTATTAGCAAAATTACTTATTTATTATCATTTTATTATACTTCACATAATCATACAAGTGAAAATAAATGATGTTTAACATATTTAACATAAAAATCATACTCATAAAACTTATAATAAAAATCAAATTATTTTTCAAAGAGACTAATATGAGATATAACTAGTCACCTTAATTAGGATGTTAATCGTCGAGGATCTAAAATAAATTTTAGATCGGATTTTTCTTCACCCATAACCCAAGTTCTTCACCCAAAAATAATCCATAAGTTAGCTCCTAATATACCCACTAATTAACTAGAACACTTATGATTTATTAGAAATATTATTAAGGTTTTTATTTAAGAGGTTTTTGTAATAAAATGGAAGAAAAAGAAGAAATAAAATGGGAGAAAATGGAGGAAGTGTATACGACATTTAGGAGAGCAACCAAGGGTGAGTTTTGCATTTGTAAATAATGGGCACAAGTTGTAAAGCATTAGGATGATAAGGTTAAATTAATTAGGTTATGTTTTGTTTTATTTAGTAAATAATGTTTAATTAAACTAATTAATGCATCATTCCCTCCATCATCTCCTCTTAAGTCCACATTACTATTTTGGCATTAAAATTGTCTAATTTGTGTTTTAAAATGTTTTCCTCGAATTTAGTCAGTTTTAAAAAGTCGGGCGTCAAAAGCGATAAAAGTTAAAGTGTGCTGTTTTGGCGTTTTTCTGAAAAGTATTCATTTTATAAATTTAAGACTAAAATATTTTATTTACTACTTTAGAAAAATTTTAAAAGTGACGGAGATGAAAATGGTAATATTAAAGTAGTAGTATTGAATTTGTATTTATATTTTTATTAAAAGTATAAACTTTAAATTTAAAATATAAAATAAAATAAAAGTGATGATGAAAAATATAAAGGTGTAAGTAAATAAAGACTTGTGTAAGAAAATATGGAAGAGGATAAAATTTGATTTTTGGTGTCCAAAAGTCGAAAGTCAAATTTTCGGGCTCGATTTTCATTTCTCGAAATTTTCGATTTCTTGCGATCATGAAAGTCTCAAAATAAAGGATATGATCTTAAAATAGTGTTTTGAAATAAAATCGGAATTAAAAATAAAACTAATTTTCAAAAGGTACTAAAAATAAAAATCGGATCTTAATCCACGAAATTTTGAATAAGATTTTATTAGGTCGAAATACTTATTTTTTTCCTTGAATGTTATAGATTTAAAGAATTATAAACAAACGTCAAAAATTTTATCAGTTTAAATTAAGTATAACTTAGAATTTCGACATTTTAGAAAAAAGCTAGTTTAATAGAAAAGGAATAGTAATTATATATTAATATATAATTATTTATTAAATAATAATCAAAATGATTACATTTTTTTGATGTGTAAGTGTTGTGTACGTGAATTATGAAAAAAAAGTAAAGTGGTTTGACTTTGATTTGCGTGTTTGAAATTGTTGACCCGAATTTCAAAGACGAGAAAAATATAAGGGTCCATTTTTATTCGAAAATCAAAAGTGTTCGAAATTAAATTTTATGAATAAAAGGTTTTACTTTTATTTTTATAAATAGTAAACATAACTTAACATTTTTGAAATTTGAAAAGCGATATTAACTTTTGTGTTGATTTTTATAAATTTTGAAATGTGTTTCTTTTTCAATTCTGAAGATAATAGAACAAACTTTATTTTTCAAAATTTTTAAATTTGTACTTAGGAAAATTTATTATTATTTGGCGAAAAATTTAAGTCGCATTTTTATTATATGGAAAAAGGATGAATTTAATTTGAGGAATTAAATTCTTTTATCATATTGTGTTAAAATAACACGGGGTGTTACAAACCTACCCCCTTAAGAAAAGTTTCGTCCCGAAACTTGAATAGAGTGGATACTGGTCGCGGTTAGACAATGCAGTTTAGAGAAGATAAAAGGATTTACAAGTTTCGATAATAAAATTTTATTTTGGTAGCATAAGACTTTTCAAAATGTTTGAATTTCTGAATTATTTTGGAGGTGTTAGATAAAGTTGAAAGATTGAAAGCTATAATCGTTTTATATTTACAAATGAAATATTTTGAATTAGTATAGAAATATAGCTAGATTGTTATTTTCCAAAATCGACTTTAAAGGGACTTTTCAAAAAGGTAGGGCCTAGAAGTTTTGTACGGAATTAATTTAAATTAAAATTATAAGGGTTTTAAAATAAAACAAGTTATAAGTTCATTTGAAATTAAATATATAATTTAAAGTTGGTTGAAATAAAGATTTTAGATAATTTTAATCAATGATTTTAAATCGTATTATTTTGTCCTACCCCCTTAAGAAAATTTTAGACATATTTATCAAGTTCAAAAGAAAAGCTAAAGATTCATTTTAAAGGTTGAGAATTTGGAAATCGTATTGATAAGTTCAAAAATTCGAAAATAATCAGATTCGATTGTAAAAGAGGTAAATAATATATGATTTAGGACAAGATAATTTCAAGGATATTTAAAATTACGAAATAGAATTTTAAAGATTAATTGAATAAATTTTCAGAGATATTTTCAAAGGGAAACATGAAAGTAATTTTAGAAGATAGTTAGGAATTATAAAATTTTCGAAGATCTTTAAATTTTGAAAGAAACTAAGTTTAAGAGGTTGAAAAATAATAAGGTTTGAAGGTTTTGAGAACAAATTAAAAGAAGTTTATGAAATTGGAAAGCAAAAGTGAAATTATTTTGCGAGATTAAGGAATAGGAATGAAAATCGATTTTAAGAAGTCGATTATAAGGGATTATAGATTCAAAAAGTTAAAATTTTAGAAGTAAAGGTTTAAGAGGTTGAAATTTTTTTAAAAGAGGACGAAATAAGAATTTTAGTTAAAGAGGATAATTAGATGGAGTTGTAGAATTCCTTTCTGCGATAAAAATCTTCGAGATCTTGAACGTCTCATCAGTAGTAGGGTTCTTGATGCGTCCATTTGTTGCGCTTGAGATCTTGTCGTCATGTATTTGATTAAAGGCTTCGATCTTCGAGAATTAAACTTATTACTAAGATTTTATATCCGAGGATAGTTGTTAGTTTTAGTTAGCCACATCAGCAAGTAGCAAGCATACGATAGTTAGTGTATTTTATTTTGAGGGCAGTAGTTCGTTATTTAAAAGTCCTAAGCCTATGGTCGGTCCTTAAGGTTTCTACCCATCCTCACACTTTAAAGCGTTCTATGTTATTATTTTAGCGAGCTAAGATTTCTAATTTATTATTTGATCCTATAAGTCAGCCTGACATACGATATGAATGTCTGGCCCAGGTGTCTCTCGCTAGATGAAATAACTATTAAGTTACTCACGGTCGCAAGACAGCTCTGATACCAACTATAACAACCTGGTTTTTAGTCGACTTTAATTACTAAGGCGGAAATTAATTAAGTCTTAAACCAGCGTTATTAAATATACAATAAAAACCCAAATGTTATAACATCGTTCAAGAGTTGAATAAAACAACTCTAAGTACGGCAATTTAAAAGAGTATAGTGTTATATATTACAAATCTCTCAAAAACAACTAAAAGTAAAGAATAAAAACATCTCGTGGCCCCGTCCAAAATCCATCTCCTGGTCCACAGTAGTCCTGCACATTAAACTGATGGGGGGGTGCCCGCTGAGCGGACAGTGACTAGCTATGCTCATACTTACCCTCGATTTCAATTACTTTGGTTTAATATTATCGCTTTATAAACATAACATTATGATAAAAACATAAACATGCTTAATACATATAGCATATAAAGACATATAAGTCATAATAAGCATGCGGTTTAAAGCGATAAATCATATAAGCATGATATTCAATTATGAAGGCAAATAGCATATAATAGCATAGCAATAGAGTCACAATAATTCAATAACATTACAAGGCGATATCGGATCGCAATCAAACATACATATCGTATCATTCTCCTCATGCAGACTCGATTCAATTCAGAAAGTTGTGGTCTTTAGTTTTCGAAGATGGTACACACTCGTTCTCAATTAATCATACAACAAACAACACATACTGCTTACGAGCCTGACCACTGAGTAGGCCTTTGTACTCTGATCGATTGCATCTCACTTCCATAGTGCAGAGACTTACTCGACTCGTAAACCACGCCGAACACTATAATACTTGCATCTCATCCTCTAGTGTTCGAAATGATTCGAACTTCAGATACAATCTCGTCAAGTGATCTGTACATGTGGCAAGAACGAATGCTAGTGTCGCGCCCACTAAGAACGAAACACCGCAAGGAGACCACCGCTATAATCGCCCAAATCGGCACGGATGCCCTGGTAACTTTAGCGAAATAGGGGAATAAAACCCTAGTCTAGTACATGTACACTAGTATCCAATTTAAGAATGGGCTATGCTAATCATAGAGCACCTTAACTCAGGATAAAACGACTATTTCCTAAAGCCTGAGACAAAAGCCTTGGCATATTCATTATCCTGTACGGCAATGGCGACCGCTACAAGACTATCTTAACCCCACTTCACTCACGATTGACGTTCCCTTATCTGAGGCCCAAGCTTGACCTTTTATTTAACATACTCAAGATTTATTATTTATTTGATATTTACATATCACATATTACTAGACTCTCCTAGTCTCAGCGTCAAACGTTTAAGTATTTGTAGGTTTCATATGATCACATAACACGTTCATTTATTATTTGAAGTGTTGTTAATTATTAACGTTTTCAAGTTTCTAAATTGAAACGTTTATTAGTATGTCCAATTTATTTATGTGTTTTTCAAACACTTTAGGTCATTTACTTCTTCATTTTAAATTTTCTATACTTAGTAAAATTTTCAATTATTTTCAGTATCTCACTATTCACTTTTCACTATTCATCGTATTTTACTATTCATCGTATTTACTATTCATTGTATTTACTATTCATCGTATTTACTATTCACCGTATTTTATACGTATTTTTATACGTATTCGTATTTTTATACTTCGTATTCTATACGTATTTTTATACTTATACGTATTCTTATACTTGTACGTATTTTTATACTTGTACGTATTTTTATACTTAAGATATTTTTGTATAATACTAAACTTGTTTTTATTTTCTAAGTACAAATTTCTAGTTTCAAAGTCGTTAGGTTCGTTTTGTACTTAGTGATTTTTGTAAATATTTTAACAGTTTAGTTTTAAAAACGTTAAGTTCGTTTTGTACTTAGTGATTTTTGAAAATATTCTAAAAGTCTAGTTTTAAAAACGTTAAGTTCAATTTGTAAAAAGTGATAATGGTATTCATTTTAAATTGACACTTAGTTAAATTTAGTCGTCTATTAACTAAATTTAGCGATTTTCATTTTAACAGATAATAGTATCGTGGATGATTCATTTATAGTCCGTATGTCCAAGATCAACAGTCCAGGATAGCAAAGCGATAACACGATTTAGTTCATTTTTATAACGGTTACATATTTTTATCGGTTTACAATATTTCATTTATAACCAAATCGGTTTATACTAAAATTCAATTCTAATTACCATTTAACTTTAGTGACTTAGTGATAATTTCATTTTAGTCAAATTTAGTCAAATTAAAATAGAAAAGTCGTGTGGTATATTTATATGTTACAAATTGGTTTATTTCTTTTAATTTCTTAATTCTAACTTATTAATTAATAATTAAATTAACTTAACAATAAATTAAAAAGTGATAAAACAAATTTTAACCCTAAAAATGAAGGGGATGCCGTGGCTAACATAGTGATGTCCTAAATTTTTATTTTTCGATTTTATCGGTTTTTAACTTAAAGTCTTTATAATTCAATTATTCTAATTATACTAAAACGATTTAAACTAAAATGAAATTTACTAAAAATTTCATTTATAATTATGAATAGTGTTTTTCAACACTTTAATTTTCTAACTTTTTAATCTAAATGGTTTATATTGTTTTAGTTGATTTATAGTATAATACTAAGTGATATATAAAACAATAACTAAACATAAACATAAATTATTAACAAACATAAAATAAAATAAGATCAAAATGAGCAAGAATGATGAACATCAACATGAATAAATCAAGAACACACATGAAGATCATATTAAAGCTCAAGAACACTAATTTCGATTTTAATAATTTATAATTTGTTTTCCTAATTTAGTTTTTTTTTTTCATAGGAACATCTATTTTAACTAACTTATTCTAACATATTATTTACAAAAATTAAAAGTGAAAATATATTAAAAAAAATGGGAAAAACCGTGATATGTATATATGTGCATACAATTTTTATTTTTCATTTTTAATCACTTTAAACTCATTTTTAATATTTCCCATAATTTTTATATATAACTACTACTCAATTAAAACATAACTAAACATAAAAATCATATGAACATAAATTAAAAATGCTCAAAAATAAATTAACTACACATGTGAATATATTACTACAACTAAACTATTAGCAAAATTACTTATTTATTATCATTTTATTATACTTCACATAATCATACAAGTGAAAATAAATGATGTTTAACATATTTAACATAAAAATCATACTCATAAAACTTATAATAAAAATCAAATTATTTTTCAAAGAGACTAATATGAGATATAACTAGTCACCTTAATTAGGATGTTAATCGTCGAGGATCTAAAATAAATTTTAGATCGGATTTTTCTTCACCCATAACCCAAGTTCTTCACCCAAAAATAATCCATAAGTTAGCTCCTAATATACCCACTAATTAACTAGAACACTTATGATTTATTAGAAATATTATTAAGGTTTTTATTTAAGAGGTTTTTGTAATAAAATGGAAGAAAAGAAGAAATAAAATGGGAGAAAATGGAGGAAGTGTATACGACATTTAGGAGAGCAACCAAGGGTGAGTTTTGCATTTGTAAATAATGGGCACAAGTTGTAAAGCATTAGGATGATAAGGTTAAATTAATTAGGTTATGTTTTGTTTTATTTAGTAAATAATGTTTAATTAAACTAATTAATGCATCATTCCCTCCATCATCTCCTCTTAAGTCCACATTACTATTTTGGCATTAAAATTGTCTAATTTGTGTTTTAAAATGTTTTCCTCGAATTTAGTCAGGTTTAAAAAGTCGGGCGTCAAAAGCGATAAAAGTTAAAGTGTGCTGTTTTGGCGTTTTTCTGAAAAGTATTCATTTTATAAATTTAAGACTAAAATATTTTATTTACTACTTTAGAAAAATTTTAAAAGTGACGGAGATGAAAATGGTAATATTAAAGTAGTAGTATTGAATTTGTATTTATATTTTTATTAAAAGTATAAACTTTAAATTTAAAATATAAAATAAAATAAAAGTGATGATGAAAAATATAAAGGTGTAAGTAAATAAAGACTTGTGTAAGAAAATATGGAAGAGGATAAAATTTGATTTTTGGTGTCCAAAAGTCGAAAGTCAAATTTTCGGGCTCGATTTTCATTTCTCGAAATTTTCGATTTGCGCGATCGCAGAAAGTCTCAAAATAAAGGATATGATCTTAAAATAGTGTTTTGAAATAAAATCGGAATTAAAAATAAAACTAATTTTCAAAAGGTACTAAAAATAAAAATCGGATCTTAATCCACGAAATTTTGAATAAGATTTTATTAGGTCGAAATACTTATTTTTTTCGTTGAATGTTATAGATTTAAAGAATTATAAACAAACGTCAAAAATTTTATCAGTTTAAATTAAGTATAACTTAGAATTTCGACATTTTAGAAAAAAGCTAGTTTAATAGAAAAGGAATAGTAATTATATATTAATATATAATTATTTATTAAATAATAATCAAAATGATTACATTTTTTTGATGTGTAAGTGTTGTGTACGTGAATTATGAAAAAAAAGTAAAGTGGTTTGACTTTGATTTGCGTGTTTGAAATTGTTGACCCGAATTTCAAAGACGAGAAAAATATAAGGGTCCATTTTTATTCGAAAATCAAAAGTGTTCGAAATTAAATTTTATGAATAAAAGGTTTTACTTTTATTTTTATAAATAGTAAACATAACTTAACATTTTTGAAATTTGAAAAGCGATATTAACTTTTGTGTTGATTTTTATAAATTTTGAAATGTGTTTCTTTTTCAATTCTGAAGATAATAGAACAAACTTTATTTTTCAAAATTTTTAAATTTGTACTTAGGAAAATTTATTATTATTTGGCGAAAAATTTAAGTCGCATTTTTATTATATGGAAAAAGGATGAATTTAATTTGAGGAATTAAATTCTTTTATCATATTGTGTTAAAATAACACGGGGTGTTACAGACAATCTTTCAATAAAATAACTTGTCTAATATAATATTTTCAAACTAATTTAATGTGAATCAATGTAATTTATAAAATATTATATTTCTTATGTTAATACTTTGCCACAAATTATAAAAACAAAAAAGAACGAGAGAAAAAATTACCTAAAAATTTAAATATGCAACACATTAACTAGTGTTGCGTTTTGTACCCAATTATTGCAACACATTTATCAAAGTGTTGCATTTGACCATACAAATAGCAACGGTTTCTCAAAAATGTTGCATTTCATTACAATATGCAACACTTATTTATTAAGTGTTGCATTAATAATTAATATTCACTAATTTGCAACACTTTACAAAACTGTTGCAAACTAAGTGTTGCTATACTATAGCACTAATTTGTAGTAGTGAAGTGTTTGTGGTTCGTGATGCTGTTTTTCTAGAAAACGAATTTATTTCTAAAAAACAGAGTGGGAGAAAATTTGAACTTGATGAAGTTCAAGAGCCACAAACCGAGACAGAAAATGAGGAAACTGTTCCCTCGTCTTCTGACACGGTTATAATCCCTAGGAGGTCAGGAAGAATTAGTCATCAACCTGACCGTTACCTCGGTAACATCGAGGAAGAGGGTGATTTGTTGTTATTCGAAAGCAACGAACCCTCAACCTACAAGGCGGCTATAAGTAGCCCCAACTCCGAACAATGGCTTGAGGCCATGAAATCCGAAATGGATTCTATGTACGAGAACCAAGTTTGGGACTTGGTAGATTTACCTGAAGGAATGAAACCCCTTCAGTGTAAATGGATATTCAAAATCAAACTCGGCATAGATAAACATATAGATGTTTACAAAGCTAGATTGGTTGCAAAGGGCTTTTCACAAGTCCAAGGTATTCATTATGATGAAACCTTTGCACCGGTTGCTATGCTTCGATCCATAAGGATAATCTTAGCGGTTGCTGCATTTCATGACTATGAGATATGACAAATTGATGTAAAAACCGCCTTCTTGAATGGGATTCTAGAAGAGGAAGTGTATATGACACAACCTGAAGGTTTTATAGATACATCTAACCCTAAGAAAGTATGCAAGCTTAAAAGATCCATTTATGGTCTTAAGCAAGCATCAAGGAGTTAGAATCACAGATTCGATCATGTTATCAAACAAAAGGGATTCACTCGTAGTACCGAGGAACCTTGTTTATACATGAAGTTTAGTGGGAGTAAAGTAACTTTCCTTGTTTTGTATGTGGATGACATACTATTGATTGGAAATGATATTCCAAGCCTGAACTCGGTAAAGGAGGAATTGGGAAACCATTTCCAAATGAAGGACTTGGGAGAGGCACAACGCATCTTGGGTATCCGGATCTATAGAGATAGATCCAAAAGGATACTAGCATTAAGTAAAGAAACTTATATTTATAAGATTCTTGATAGGTTCAATATGAAAGACTCCAAGAGAGGATTTCTTCCGATGAGTGTAGGAATAACATTGAAGAAATCTCAATGTCCTACGACTCCTGCGGAAATTGAACGCATAAAATTGATCCCTTATACTTCCGCTGTAGGATCAATCATGTATGCTATGATGTGTACTCGTCCAAATGTCGCTTTTGTAACACCCCGTGTTTTTGAAACACATTTTTATAAAAGAATTTAATTCCTTAGATTAAATTCATCCTTTTTCCTTATAATAAAAATGCGACTGAATTTTTTTCGCTAAACAATACTAAATTTCTTAAGTCTAAATATAAAAATTTTGAAAAATAAAGTATGTTGTATTATATTCAGAATTCAAAAAGGAACACAATTCAAAATTTTATAAAAGTCAACACAAGACTTATATCGTCTTTCAAATTTTGAAATGGTCAAGTAGGGATGGCAACGGATCGGATGCGGATCGGGTGAAGCGCCACCCGCATCCGTCACCCGGTTTCATCCGCTCCACCCGATCCGCTTTCCACCCGGTTTTAACATCACCCGCATCCATCCATCACCCGCGGGTGAAACGGATGGATCGGGTGAATAAACGGGTGGACCAAATTTTTTTCCTCCCCTTTATTTAATAACCTATTTTTATAAATATTTACAAAAATATATATATATTATAAATATATTTGTATAATATGTTAGAGATTTTCTAAAACGGATGACAACGGGTCGGGTGACGGATCGGATGGACCTCCACCCGAATCCGACCCGGTTCTTCACCCGATCCATCCATCACCCGCTTTTCATCCATTTAATTCGGGTTTTCGTCCATCCATTTATATCGGGTGGATCGGTTATAAAGCGGGTACGGGTGAAATTGCCATCCCTATGGTCAAGGCATGTTTACTATTCACGAGAATAAAAGTAAAACCTTTTGTTCATAAAATTCAATTTCGAGCACTTTTGATTTTTATTTATAAATCTTATTATATTAATATCAAATTACTATTTCATTTTGATTTAACTAACACTTTCACTAAAGATCGAAATAATGAGTTTCACTAAGCCTAAACTGATAAACTTTTTGACGTCTGAGTATAATGATTTAATTCGATAACATTCAATGAAAAAAATATGTATTTCGGTCAAGTAAGATTTTATTTCAAAGTTTCGAGGATTCTAGACCCAATTTTTGTTTTGATCACCCTTCAACGTTTTTCTTCATTTTTATTTTTGATCTTACTTCGAACCATCATTTTAAGACTATATATTTTATTTCGAGACTTTTAACATGCACGTAAATCGAAAATTTCAAAAACGAAAAATAGGACCACTTGTGCTCAAAGGGGGCCGAAATTTTTGACCTTTCTTGGTCTTACTTATCTTCTTCCATTTTCTTCCCTTCTCTTACACAACATGCTCTACTTTACTAAGTTGTCAAAGACACTTACCATCCTATACTTCATCATCATGCTAGCTTGATTTAAGTTAATAAATTAATGCAACTTGATTCACAATTTCATTCACACATTGCATTACTTAACACAAACTACAACTACTACTACCTTACTACATTTACACGTACAACATTACACACAAACACTCTAAATTTTTCTCTCTAAATAAAACCAAGTCAAGAACACTTGTAAGAATAAACTCATCTTCAACCTTGAACATTCTTGAACACCTTCATCTTCTTCCTCCTTATTTTCTTCTTAAACTTTTATTTTCTTGTTTTAAATACACTAGGTCACTTGTATTAATTCTCCACTAATTATTTTGTAAGCATCTCCTCTTTTAACTAGTAAATAAAAATGAACATAAAACAAAGTACATAAAATTTAAACATCACCTAAACCTAAAAACAATACTACACTTAAATTTTGTTAGTATACTTTAGCTAGCCAAAATATTTTACTAACTTGCTTGTCTTCATTTTTATGTACTAATCCTAACCAAAGACGAGGAGCAAGGTGGTGGCGTCGACTTGAGCCAGTTTGACCATATCATAGACCCCGACAATTGCTAAACAATTTCACTAACCTAATTAAGGTGTCCCCGCACACTAGGTTTTAATTTTGTTAATCGCATGATATAAATGTTTATGTGTTACATTTATTGTGTTTATGAACACCTAGTAATCGTATGTTAAATTAGGAGACAAAAATCGAAAAACAAAACTTGTGCTCCATGTATAAAACCCACGGCCTAACCCCTAATTTTAGCTTAATTTTTCGTTTTAATTTTTGTAAATTGCATGCTTAAAATACTTGTATTAAGATGTATATGAAAATATAATTAGTTTATGTTTAGGACTTAAAATGAATTTGTTATGAATTTTAAATGTTTTAATGTGTTTATGTTTGTTCTTGAACTTTTGTTGTTATTCATGTGTTTAAATGATTTTTAGGTATGTGTGTTAATGTTTGTATATGATTTTCACTCTTGTTAAATACATAAGTAATATAAAGGAAATTAGTTATTGGATTAGAAGTATAAAAATCAAAAATAAAATTTTGAATATATATACATATATACACGGCATTATTAAAATAAATGGACCAATTTTTAGTTTTAATTTTTCTAAATAACATATTATGATTAGTTTAGTTAAATTAGACTTGTATGAAAAATTTGAGAAGATTATATAAACATATGAAAATTTGACTAAATTAAGTTCTTATGAAAAATATTAGGAACTCATCACATATTCATATGTTCTTCATGTAAATGACTAGTTTTGATTCATAATTTTTATAAAGTTAAAGTTAAGAGTTGTTTTAATCCATTAGTGAATAAACACCTAACTAAATATATAAGTTTAGTAAGCTAAATCTTTAAAATACAAAAGTTAGAAATCTAAAGTAAGTAAAAACACTATTCATAGTCATAATAAAATATTTAGTGAAATTTTAACTTAGTTTAAATCACTTTAGTATAAACTAAATAAATAGATTATAAAAACTTTAAGTCGAAAACCGATAAAATTAGAAAACTAAAATAAATTGCTAAGTATATAATAGGCCACGGCCTTGGTGATATTTTTGGACCAAAAATGAATTTGTCACTTTTCGTTTTTATCACTTAAGTAATTTAAATTAATTAAAGTAATGAATTATTAATGAGAATACAAAAAGAAATAGATAACTAAAATTAAATAGGGGCTACGGCATTTCTAGTATTTTTGGGTCAATTTTGGTCAAAATGAATTTATCACTTAGTCACTAAAATTGAATAGTAATTAGTTTTATATTTTATTATAAAATGAATCGTTAATAAAAAGAATCGACGAAACCGATTAAAATAAACGTTACACGTATTAAAATGAACAATGTCGAGTGTTACTACCTATGCTTAAATGTGGATATGGAGATATGGACTATTTAAAATGAACTACGACAACCTCGCTAAAATTTGAAACCGCTTAAATTTTAGCTAAGTATACGACTAAATCTAAACCGAGTTTTACTTTTGAAATATCATTTAAATCACCAAGTATAAAAATGAACTTAACCACCTTGATTTAAATATGTTTCAAAATCACTAAATACAAAATGAACTTAACGAGTTCGATTAAAATATATTTCAAAACCGCTAAATGCAAAATGAACTTAACAACTTTAGAACTAGACTCCTAAAATATTTCCAAAAATCACTAAGTACAAAACGAACTTAACGACTTTAAAACTAGAATTCTACACTTAGAAGAAAATAAGCTTAGTTTAGTAACTAAATAAAATACTAAGTATAAATATACGAATAAAATACTAAGTATAAATATACGAATAAAATACTAAGTATAAAAATACGTATAAAATACGATGAATAGTAAATACGATGAATAGTAAATACGATGAATAGTAAATACGATGAATAGTAAATACGTGAATAGTGAAAATATTTAAAATTTACGATTGGACTCCAAATAAATTATTTAAGTTTCTATGTGCTTCCGTTTACCTGAAGAACTACTAGAACTAAATTTTTATTAAACAAGTTCGACGTTATTAATTATTATGAACTGTCACTGGAGGAATAAAGGAACGAGAAAATAATAAAGAAAGTACTTGTTAAATACTCGGGTGTCTGTCATGTTGCGAATCTATTGTGCCATCGTTAGAAAGGTAGCCGCATATGGGGACACTTGGCACCCTATGAATTGCCAGTGGTAATCTAATGACTCTCTCAGTCGTTATTTAACGTGACTTTCGTCCTATGAATCGAATTCGTTCACGGGCCCATATGAGGTAATTGGAAAATGACCATCCCCATCCCGGATCCGTCAGAGTGTAATAGTCGCACTAATAGGGTGGTGTATGCATACATTAGACAAGGGATTTGGCCGCCCTTATTACCTACTTGATATCTTTAGCTTGAATGACTTGGCCGTTGAATGTTTCCGCCCTTCACCTTCAAGCAGCCTTGCTTTTGTAAGGTTTTGCATGTTTCCATCCTAACTGGTTGTGGCTCATAGGACAACGTATGATAGATTATCCATGTTGTATTGAATATTAGGTAGTTATCACGTACGCTACTTAGTGTTTGATCTGATGTACGAGTCTGAGTAACTAGTGCACTCTGATGGCGGATCATATGGGTGATTTACCATGAGAGTACACAAGCCACTCTGTAGTCAAGACTCGCGAGTATATGTTGCTATATGAATAATTGAAAAGGGTCGACTACCCCGAATATGAATGAAATGATAATGATTTGTCTACATGATTATGAATTGTGATAATTTGATGATTAAATTGTTGTGTTATATGATTTGATAAGACCTGATGATTTAATTACCTTGTTGCATGAACTGCTTTATGATATGCTTTATGAACTGTATTATTGTATGTATATATGTGTTGCTTATTAGGTGCAAAATTTGAAAAAGCTAATTTTTGAGAACAGTCTTAGGTACCCCGAGACTTGAATGTTGATCTACACAAGGGGATTGAAGGCTGTATTCTATATTTTGAGAGAATGTAATCGATTAAACTCTGTTTTATCTATGACTCTTATTATGTATAATGAGTTGTAATACGATGACAGCTGGTTTTGTAATAAATAGACTTAATTAATATTCCGCCTTAGTTTAATTAAAGTCACAAAAAAAACCAGGTTGTTACAGCTTTCGCTTTGAGCATGACGAGCCGGTATCAAGCTAATCCCGGTGAGAATCACTGGATAGCTGTGAAGAACATCCTTAAGTACTTGAGAAGAACTAAGGATTCGTTTCTAGTGTTTGGAGAAGAACTTGAGCTACGTGTAAAGGGTTACACGGATGCAAGTTTCCAAACCGATGGGGATGATCTGAAATCCCAATCCGGCTATGTCTTTATGTTAAATGGAGGAGCTGTTTGTTGGAAGAGCTTCAAACAGAGTGTCACTGCGGATTCTACAACTAAGTCGAATATTTGGCGACATCTCAAGTCGCTAAAGAAGCTGTGTGGATTCGGCAATTCTTGGATGGACTAAGAGTAGTCCCCAGTGCCGCGGATCCTGTCACTGTTTATTGTGATAACAGTGGGGCTATTTTCCAAGCAAAGGAGCCCAAGTCTAGCAACAAGTCTAGACACGTTTTGAGGAAATACCACGTTATTAGAGATAATGTGGAAATGAAGGAAATAGATATTTGTAAGGTTGGGACAGACGATAACATCGCTGATCCTTTAACCAAGCCTCTTTCAAGGGCTAAGCATGACGCGCACACCGCCTCCATGGGGTTGCGGCGTATGCCAGATTTCCTTTAGTTTCGTAATATGTAATTGAACGATGTATCTTATTACATATATGAAAATAACATTCATTGTTTTTATCTTAAGTCATTATGAATGCATACTTTGTTTATCCGAATATTTGTGTGACAACTTTGAACGTATTCAAGTGAACGGCATAAACTAAGTATTTGGTCCCTGGTCTCTTATATGAGGTGACGTCTCGTAGAGACTAGATTGCAAGTCGATCGATGGTGGGTTCAACACCATAGGGTCATATGAGATGACTGATCGTTTGCATAGACAGACTGTGAAAACACTCTGTCGGGCAGTGACGCTTATAGAATTCCTTTTCAATGAGATTGAAACCTGGTCGTGGTGGGAATTTCTATAGTATTCCTTTGAGTCGATTCTTTGACCTGAGCCGGTGATTATGCAGTCGGTGCGGTTTAAAGTGACTTTCATTTTTGTCCTAAACCATGCCGTGAAAGGGGGTTATAAGGGCATCTTTGGGGTCATGGTGATCTGCATCATACTGTACAATCGAGTGAAGGGAAATGTCCACCCTTGTCGGGGTAAAACATCTTTGGGCCACTCGAGGAGTAGTCGCTGAAAATGCGTGGCCACGCTCGGTAAGAATCTACGGTAGATTCCCTGGTCAGACAGCTACTATCCTTATTGAGGAAACCACTCATGATATTTATATCTTTGAATGCAAGTACGACCTGTAAGACACCTTGCATTGAGTGGGAGATGTGAAACGGACATGAGAATTGGTAATGCACAACTTGTCTCGGACAAGTGGGAGATTGTTGGAGTATGTGTCCTTCACAATAGTGCGATTACTTAATAAATCT
The DNA here is from genome assembly GCA_023091065.1 of Dianthus caryophyllus. NCBI lineage: Eukaryota > Viridiplantae > Streptophyta > Magnoliopsida > Caryophyllales > Caryophyllaceae > Dianthus > Dianthus caryophyllus. The sequence continues at coordinate 23,952,289 of CM041527.1, forward strand.
CAATTAAGGAATACATGGGGATAATCCTGCATTATTGTCAATTGATTAACGTAAATCAATAACGGTTGGCTGACTAGAGTTTGACGTTATTGTCGTGAGAACGACGGTAATCAATTGATCCCTTTAAGTCACACCTAAAGGAACGTACTCCAAATATTAAAGCTAATTAATTGTATGAGATACGATTAGATTAGTAACTTGATAAATTTGACTAACGGTTAGTCGGTGAATTTAGTTAGAGAGAAATCGAGTTGTGAACTCGAATGATTTAATTTTATATCGATAAAATTATTACAGGAGATGGGAATTAGTAATTAAACGTTAATTCACTAATTGTGTATATTTTACTAATGAGATTAGTAAAAGTACATTTTTAATACATGTGTAAGTGTACATATATGTTAAAGAAGAGTTGTGAGTTCAATTTGATAATTTGTACTTTATCATATTAGATGATTAAGTGATAAATTATAAGTATTTGTGGGACAAATATTGAAAACAAATTGGACCCATATAAGGGGCCTTGTAACCGTCCAACAAGGAGGAAGAAGGAGAATAAGATTCTCATTTTGTCTTTTAGCATTTGTTCCTCACATGCATGCTTTAAACATACTCATTGCAAAGCATCAAATTGTTCTAAACTATGTGAAAGACTTTCTTCTCTCCTCCATGCAAAGGGGCCGGCCCTCTAGAGTGTCTTGGACACATTTGGCTTTTCTCTTTTGTCTTTATAAGAGGATGAAAAGAAAGAGCAATGCATGCATTCATTTTCCTACACTCTTCTACTCTCCATCTCTCTCACATTCTCTCAAAAACTAATACTACTATTAGTCTTAATATTACTAAGTGTTAGTAATACTATTATCACATAATATCAAGTTTATACTAAGTGATTTCTAGATCAAAATCGTTAGTATATTTTGGAGTAGTTCTTGGGTGTATCTCAAAGGAGGTTTCCTACTTTGGAAACTCGGGTTTGGAGGATCATCCTACTTACTAGCTCAAGAAACAAAATAAGAAAAGAGTTCTTATTTTGTGCCCTAATTTCCTTTTAAGAAAGGTATAAATTTCTAAACTTGTTAACAAAGTAAATTTGTACTACATAGATCTTGCTAAATCAAATTAGAGTAATTTGATTTACACTAATATTTGATTAGTGATTGGGATGAGAACCCTACAAAGTAAACACCGTAAGCAAAGCCCAAAAGTTATAATAGCAACCCTAGAAGTGGACGTTGGGGAGACCCAGTCAAGCATGCAGAAACAAGAGCTATGGAGATAGGAGCTGTTGGAGAATTAGAAGGGGGAAGTTACCTACAATCAAGGAAAGAGACGTTGAGGGCTAAAGACACTATAAAGGGAGAAGGAAATCAGTTGAAGGATCATGAGAAGTCACACAACTCAAATATACTACACTCTACGCAATTCACAAGCAACCAAACTCTTTATAATTATTACTAGCACAAAATTAAGCCAAAAAAACGCGAAAAAACCGTTTTTTATAAGAAATAGCACCGTTGTTTCCATGGCCGTTGTTTAAAATAAAAAACAACAAAAAAAAATATACGAAACCGTTATTTATATAAAAAAACAACTGTTTTTAAAAGCCATTGTTTTTAATCAAAAACAACGGTTTTTTTGAAAAAACCGTTGTTTTTTATCATCAAAAACAACGGTTTTTTCAGAAAACCCTTGTTTTTGATCATCAAATACAACGGTTTTTTTGAAAAAAACCCTTGTTTTTGATCACTCAATGTTTTAAAAAAAAAAAATTACGAAATTGCTATAATTACACGACAATTCTCCAAGTACAATTTATATAAATTATCCAAATACAATTTATATAAATTATCCAAATACAATTTATATAATTATCCAAATACAATTTGTAACACCCCCATTTAGGCCGGGTGGACCCCACCTAAAAAAAGGGCGTTACGCGGCTCGAGTGAACAAGCACGCAGAAACTAAAAACAGTATCAAAACAACAGTATCAAAACAGGCACGCAGGCCTAATCTAGGTAAAGTAGTGAGACGTCTAGACACAACCAAAATCTTAAGTCGCCCTCCAAGCGTCCCGGCAAACAGTAGATTTACGTCCGAGTACCTACGGGGTGGGGAAAAACCAAAAGCAAGAGAACACGATACAAACACCCTAGTTAGCTTCCATGTTAAATATTAATAATAAGGGTGCGAGAAGGATTAAATTAACTTGAATAAAAATAATCATGGGCTATTATTATTGATTGTTACATATTATTGAGGATTAAATCAACAAGAAACGGAAAAAGTAAAATCATCCATGCAAGATAACTAATCATATTGAGGGCTTAAGGCACACCTTGTCTTCTTCTTGTTCATCCGAGTTAAATGCATCTGACTTCTCGCGAATAGACTCTTTAAGCTTTGCTTTAAAATCCTCCTTGTTTTCATATGCCTACAGATAAGTGGTAAACAGAATCAGTCCCAAAACTATACATTTCAACTGCAGGGCAATCTCCATATCGACACTTCACAAGTACAAGAAAGATGGAGGAACATATACTTCGTTCTCAAGACTATCCTCTGCTTCAACAATAGCAGCTCCAATAGTTGCTGATGAAGATAAGCGCGCTACTTTGGAAGGCTTAGAACTGCCAGAGACACCATTCTCTCCTTTTGGAATGGTGAAGGTGATGGGGCTGAAGCAAGGCGAGAGCCATGAAATCGTGAGACGGGAACCAGAGAATCAGGCACATAATTGGGCTGCGCATCATCTCCTCTTTTCTTCTGAGCTTTTTCACGTTTGATCCTATCTGTTTGCCGCTGGAGAACATAGTAGTGAAACCTTAGTAAGATGGAACTACAACAATACTGGCAATACGCACACCAGTAGTGACAATTCTGGCTAGAGCAAATCTGTAGAATAACTGCCTGAGCATATATAAACTACGAGTACAAAATTTTAATAATGCGTAAAATAACTGTCTCAGTATCTAATGTATAACTGCCCATGAATCAAATATTTCAAAAAAAGAGAACGAGAGGGGGATAAAGGGAATATGTATCCCACAATCTTACTTTAACAAGCTGTGAAAAGATTGATGCAACAATCAAAATCGATAAAATTAATTACACCACCATCAGCCAAACCCATAACATATTAAAAAATAATATGTAACAATCAATATTAATAATAAGGGTGCGAGAACGATACAAACACACCTAACAGTCAATTAACAACACACATTCATACATTCGTACTTTCAATAATTCACACACAAGTACATATAAAAACTAAGTAAGGGTTAGTCCCTTACCTTTCAATGAGGATCCGCGAACTTGAACTCGAAATCGTTAACACGTCGAAATCACCCCTCTCACGAGGTCAACTCTACAATAAAACCACAGCAAAATAGTAGGCTTTAGACGTCTACAACTGACCAAAACAACAGCAACTGACAGCCCTTAATCACCCACAAACCGACCCAAAAATTAATAGCCCACTCCCGAGACCCGGCATTCACAGCCCTCATGTGTACTTGCATATACACACATATATGTATACCCACATTCACACCCACAACACAGACATTCATTTGACAAACATTCAAGGCTTAATCATCTCACAAACCAATACACACAATTACAACAACACAACTATACTAAGAGACAAAGTAAGGGAGTAGCCCTTACCTTGAAGCGAAACCGCGAATTATCGAGCTCGAGGAGGCGAAAAACGTCGAAACCGCCCCTTACCACGTCGAAGGCTACAAATAACGATTATATTATCAATTAAAACTATAATTCAACTTAATCGACACTGAAAAAGGTGGTAAAAGACTTAAAATCAAAAAGGCCCAATTTTTAGGTCAAAATCGAAACATAGCAGAATTTAATGGTTTTAATTACAAACAATACCTTCAATACTCGAATAAGAAGGTTAAGATCGATGAATTGGATCTGAAAATAGAGGAATCGAGGCTAAGACGAAGAGTAATAAAGAAAATCGAAGAGGATAGCCGCGAAGGTACACCGGAGATGGAGATCGACGGTGACGGTGCGTGATGTTGATGAATGATATGATGATGTGCGTGATGATGATGAATAAGATTGATGATGAATGAATCAATGTGAATTGAAAGAATCAATGTGAATGACTGAAGTGAATGAACGAAGTGAATGAATGAAGAAGAAGGCAAAGATGTATAAGAGGTCAGGAGATGAAGAGATGCACGAATGAATTTGCACAACCGTTTTTTTATTATTTTAGGTCAAAAATAACGGTTTTTTCAATTAAAACCGTTATGTATAATTAACTCAAAAAAAACGGTTTTTTCAAAAAAACCGTTGTTTTTGTGTTCCACTCAAAAACAACACATTTTTTATAAAAACCGTTATTTATAATCCCCCCGTTGTTTATAGTGATTTTTTCGTTGTTTATAGTGTTGAGTTTGATTTGGCGCCTAAAGATTTAACAACGGAAATTTTTAGGTCGTTGTTTATAATATTATAAACAACAAACTTCGCAATTTGTGTTGTTTTTGCTCCGTTATTTTTGCTCAGATTTGTAGTAGTGTATTTTACGCTCTTATTGTATTCTGTACCAGTTGGTCCAGACTCTGTATTTCCTGAACCAGAACTACTACAAATTCTCTCCTGGCTTGGTGCCCGTGGTTTTCCCTTAACATTTAAGGGTTTTTCCCACGTAAACATATCGTGTGTCTTGTATCGTTTTTCGTGTTTCTTTAGATTCTCAACTCAATTACGCCAATCACAATAAACTAAGATAAAAGAATAGTACTAGTAGATCCACAATCACTAAATCAAACTGTGTGAGAAAATCACCCCGAACATATTGCTTTATATTATTGGTATAAATTGATTGAGATATTCATGTTAAAAGGTTAATTTGAATGATCTTACTATTACATCCATGTTTAATCAAGATTAGATGTTTGTTTTGTTTTGTACCAATCTAGTTAATATAAGCATGATCGAATTAAATCTGTTTAATTTGAGTTTGATTTAAAAACAAATCTTAAGAAAAAAATTTATTGTTTCGGTTTTTATTAAACCAAACCGTGAGTTTTTTTTGTTGTTTCGGTTTTGTTTTATTTTGTTTAAACCGGTTTTGTATTATGCATTATAAAGATAATGTATGATTAAGGCTTGTGAAAAGGTTCACATTAAATTGATACCCTATTATTTTAAAAAGGTTTAAAATAATGTTGGATTTAATTTATGTTATACTTGATAATATGAATTAATCTGGATTATGATTGATTAAAATTGATGTGTGCAATTGAGGAATTGTCACATAATTTTGATCTTGTTAAAAGGTGGTTTGGATTAATAATAATTAATCTTGTTTAGTTGATACTTTTATCTTGTTGAATGTTGTTAGAATGGTTTAAGTTTTTCGCATTATTATGTACAAAAGGTTGTAATTTACTAGTGTGGCCTTAGAAGATTATGTTTTCGTAATGAAAGGAAACATAATCGTTGGTTGTATTTTTGAGATCTCGAATCTCCCCTCTTGTAATTTTATTATTTTTGGTAGTTTTGAATTAGAATGTAAATAGGTTTATTTTGTAATTCAAAATGTAATTTGATAAGATTCAAGTTGAAGATTCAAGATGGAGATGCCCAACTTCCACTTAAAGCCCAAGATGAAGAATGAAGACAAGCTTTAGGGTCTATGGATGGATTCCAATTTGTAATTTGTCTTTATTTTCATAGGGATAGGCCACACTAGGTGTTTTTCGTTTCTTGCGTTTTTCTTTTACCGTTTTATTGCATTCTCGCGTTAGTTAGTAGCATCATATTCCGCCTAAACTAAACCAAACCACCTAATATGCATGAATATGGATCATTGATGTGTGCTATTTATATAGATTATATGCCCCCGGTTTAGTTGCATTTAGCTTGCATTTATTTATGAATATTATTATTTTACGAGATATTTGCTATATATTGCGGTACTGCTGTTCCTATTTATATTTTGCAGGTTTTGGCGGTCCTGAGCCAAAACCCGAGTCGAGTGGAGCACGTACGAGTACCGGACCTGAAGATCAAGCTCGAGCTCATACGGGAGCTCGAGAATATGAATAAAGACGCAAAAGGGGCTAAGGACTATAAGGAATGAGGCCCAAAAGAATTGAAGAAGACCCGGCCCAAAACAAGGGGACCGGCCGGTCCAGCCAGGCCGGCGGCCGGCCGGCTGACATGTTATTTTTCTCGGGTTTGATTTTTATCCGAATTAGCTTTTGGGGAAGTTGTATAAATACTTATTTTCGACCTAGACTTAAACATATGCTTTTCTTTATGCTTTATTTTTAGTTTAGTTTAGATTTAGTTAGTTTATCTCTCTAAAACTCGTAGAATAAAATTAGTTTTCAAGATTCAAGATTCGATCTTTATTTCAAGATTTCAAGATTTATTTCAGGTTTTATTCTAATTGTTCTTAATTTATTTACCATGTTTATTACTGATTTCCTTAGTTTAATTTTAATTGCGATTAGCTAAATCCTAATCTAGGGTTTAGGGGGATCGATGTTATGATTGCGTATTTTTAATAAGATGATTGTTTGACTGTTGTTGGTTATTGCTAGCCTTCCTTGCATACTTTTATTGATAATTGATTGATTGGTGGCCACAATTAGTTAATTAACCTTGGAAACCTGAACCTAAGATCGAAAGCCTGGTTTAGGTTAGACTTGCTTGCAATAGGTAGAGTAAACTAATAAGTTGCGAGAGCCCGTTAGTTGAACACTAGGGTAGATTATCATCCGAGAGGAGTAGTCGTTCCCATAGCATAATTAACTGTGAACTTACATGATTCTGTGCTTGCTACGTTTTCTAACATCGTGAACCTGAGACCCTAGAATTTTCTTATTATTATATCTTTACACCCTTCTTAGTCTTAGTTTTTAGTCTGAGTCTTAGTTTTAGTTATTTTAGTTTAGTCTTTAATTCATCTTAAAAACTCCGTAGTAATCTAGATACTCTTCAGGTTTAGCAGAAGTTAACCATCTCTCTGTGGATACGATACCCTACTACCACTAGCTACCAGTTAGTAGTTTTGTAAGATTATTTTTGATTGAGGTGATACGACTTAGCCCCATCAAATTTTGGCGCCGTTGCCGGGGAGACGGTTTTATTGTCTGCTTTTACTTGCTTTTCTAGGTTGCTTTTCTTTTCTCCTATCATGACAATATTTGATTTTCCTCAGTATGATCAACAACCGTTCCATCACTATTTTGAAAGATTTAATGATTATGTTAATTATATTGGTTCTTTCGGTTGTTATTGTCTTGATTGGGAGAAAATTTACATCGTTAGTCAGGGTATGAATTTTGAGACTCACGATTTCATGAATTATATGAGTCACGGAAGAATTTCTTATATGCCGGATAATGAGATTTGGGATTTTTTTTGTGATATAACTCGTGATGCTGTTTTATCTGAAATTAAGATTGAATTAAGTAGGATAGCTGTTGAGATCCAAAAATTAAAAGAGGATGCACGAGTTGATTCTGAGACTAACGAATGTTATAATGCTCCTTGTGATAATTCTTTTCCATCTCAAACGTGTTTGCTAGTTAATTCATACAATTCTTTGTTCGATGATAAATTGCTTGCTAATGATGATTTTGAGCCTGCGAATATTTATGAACCGACTGATCCACCTTATGCTGAGTTTGAGAACACTATTGAGATAGTCGAGGATGAGATTTCTAAAGAAGCATGTGAGACTTGTCCAATTATCGATGAGACTGTTGATTTTGTTTCAATCGGATCCTTGACCGAGGATCCCTTGGAGGTCTTAACGTGCGTTGAGAATAGTGCAGGTGAAACAAATTCGTGGAGCATTGAAGTCGATGAATTGGAAGCTTTATTATACGCGGATGAACAAAAGGATTTCGCTCCCACTAACATAGAAAGCTCGGAGGGCGATACTACTGCGGCTAATGAAAGAAATGATCCGCAATATTTTTTTGGGATCCCACGTTTATGTTTTTCACCACCTATTTCTGTATCGCGTAAAAATGTGGACCAAGCTCTACCGCTTTATTCCAGATTTTCACCTTATATTTTGAGCACGTCGGTTTATGCTTATAGTTTAACAGATGGGGTTTATCTTCATCCTTCACATGTACTACCCCCACTGTTTGCTGTTACTCCATGCAGGTTGAGTTATTTTATGGTGTTTATTTTATGGTGGTGCTACGTATGCTTTTGTCTACCACATGCGCAGATTTTTGATCGACTCCTAAGAGCTCTAAAAGGTTTTGACTTTAACCGCTTGCGTGGTGTGATTTGAGCTTCGAAGACGGTCGTGCGGGACCTTATAAACTAGCGCTTCCGGGAGGCAACCCGATGACGATTGTAATTTATTGTACTTTGGTTTGATTTGCTTTTGATGACATTTTATGGTTCTATATTGAGCGCGTGAGAATGAGGGATTACATTTGATTTAGCGCGCAGGTACTTAAGGACTTTTAATCCTTAGTATTTTTGAGAATGCTCACGAGGAGGCACCCACCGCCATAGGCCGGGACCGGTCAGAGTAGCATAAATTTGAAACCGGAAAACGCAAAAAAACGAAAAAAGGCATGGGAGCCGGCCGGCCGGCCGCCAGTCTGGACCGTCCCCCACACACTGGTGCTCTGTTTCGTTTCTTCTCGCATTCTCCTCCGAAGTACTTCATAGCTGGACTGAATTGGATGCATATTCGTGGACTATTAGCCGCACTCCATGCTTGGCTTCGGTTTGGGGGAGCTCCAACTTCATAATGTGAGCTTTCTTTACCCCTTTTTTCCCTCATTTTCTCGTTTTATTTTCCTACCCCCGTATATTATTTGTCCTTTTCTGCTACTTGTGGTTGTGCTATTTTCCACATTGAGGACAATGTGCGATTCTGGTTTGGGGGAGGGAAGCACTTTCGTGCTTATTAGTTGCATTTTTCATTTTTGGGTGCATTTATTCAAAAAAATCCAAAAAAAATTAAAAATTTCAAAAATCACAAAAATACGAGTCTTTTTGTGTCCTTTTTGGTCGTCTTAGAAACCTTTTGTGCAGGATTAGCTTTAGTGTCTTTTGAGATATGATAGGGCTTAGTCGCGTCACCTAATCAAAAATAATACCAAACTCAACACTACGGTAGCTAGGGTAAGTCGGGTCGAAATCCACAGAGAGACGGTCGTAATGTTGGTTATTTTGGGTGATTCTAGTTTCGGTTCGAGTAGTTGAGGTTACTAAAGCTATAGCGAAAGAATAAGGGATTTAAACGATTAGGAAAAGGTCTAGGGAATCGGGTTAGGCAATGGGTAAGTCAAGGCCAAGGATGATGATCGGAATGAGTAGGTATCGCACATGCTAAGGATAACGCTCGGCCTCTCGGTCTTAAGCTCCTCTAGGTCTCGAATGCGGGCTCTCGCAACTTACAAACGAGGGTCCTAATGTTTAGTCTCGCGCCTACCCTAGAACTAGGCTTTCGTTCTTAAGTTCAAGGGTGCTAGATACTCGCTAAAACGTGATCAAGGAATCAACGAGAGCAATCAAGCAAAGACTAAACAAAGCATGACAAAACCTAACTCAACAAGATCATCAAAAACAACCAAGACAAAAACCCATGCTTCACCTTTCTCCCTAGATGAAAAGACTACTCACGCATGACGGAAATGATAATCAAAGCAATTGAAATAGATGAAAACATGATCACAAACAATATAAATTGAAATCACAATCAAAAAGGGAGAAGTAGAAAGCAATACCAATCAGAAATTTGCAAGGAGAACAAGATGAATTCGACAACAAAACGAAATAGGATGATCAAAACAACGTACTTGAGTCGGGAATTGAAATTACAAAAAGGAAAATTATTTAAACCCTAAGTTTTCTTGAGGAACTAGTTTAAAGAGTTGAGAAAAAGCTCAGAAAAATTCGTGCCAAAATATAATGTTTTAAGCCTTAAAAAAGACGATCTAATTTAAGCACACGAGGCGTCACAAGTCGCCCCTGACCTCCGGGACCACCATCCCGTCCGGGACAGGCCCATCCCGACCGGGACAAAGCTCGGGGACATCTGTCCCGTGTTGTTCAGCCTATGCTCCAAATTTGACACTTTTCTTACTTAGTTTCTTTTGCTTTGTTTGTCGTCCCAAGGCAAACCAACTCGAATCACCTCCAAACTTCACGAAACTTTATGAAACTTCACGAAACCTCCCGAATAGAATCCTAGACTCCAAATAGCTGCTTATACCTGCAAAACGGATACAGAAACGCAGCAGAGCCAAAACGGATAGAAATAGGAAGCGAAACGCATATAAAAGCACGGGAAACGCGAAGTAAAGCTCGTGAACAAGGGGCTATATATACGTAAATATATGACACATCAAACTCCCCCAAACCGAACCGTTGCTTGTCCTCAAGCAACAAAGCATGACAGAAAGTAGAGGACAAAGCGAGCAAAAGAAGACCTCCCCAAACAATCACCTTACCGCAAGTAGCATGAGCAAATGGCAATCAATCCCGAAACAACATGAGACGTATGGAAATTAGCAAGCTAACGGATGAGAATTACAAGACGGCGCAGAATGAATAGCATGGCTTAAACGTAGGCTCTCTAGCAATCAAATCACGGACCTCTCGCGGTTTCCACTCTAGCACAAATGATGAACAAGGTGATATATGTGATGACACTCACCTACTCGACTAGTGGAAGCACGCCCGCAATCTAATGTGGACCAAATCTCGCATTCCCGTACACAAATAATGTCACAAAAACGAAGCAAACATGAGGGCTTACATAGGATATGAGAGTGTAAAGGCCAAAGAGAGGTAAAGGGTGATAAGGTGGAACAAATAGTTATGAAATCGTGGAGCTAAGCCACTAGAAACCACCAATACTACTCAAGTGCTCATCCAACCAAAACGAAACCCAACTCTCATGAAAAACGGACCGAAAGCAGCATATCGGTCTCCTTTACACATCAACGCAACATGACAACAAATTTCAAGTGCCCACTCATGTAACAACAACAACAACTTCTTACTTTTGTGCACACATTTTCTTTCTTTTGTATTTCGTGTGTTGTGTTTTTCTGATTTTTGTGTTTGATTTTTTTCCTTGAGCAAAGTGCACACTCACATAGTTGCGGAAAAACCTCATAAAAGGTCGGGGAAACAGCAATCCCGACTTACATTCACCAACTCTCCAAGCATACGACATCAGCAAGTCGAAGCATGATCAAAACCCGAAGAACGAGCACAAGAGTAAGCAAAGCGGTAACTAGCAAGGCTAGGGTAGGCTATATGGCAATGTAGCTAGCAAACTCATGTGTATAGGGGTAAAAGGATCATATATGAGAGGATAAAAGCAATGCAAAAACATGGTGAAAGAAATGAAATCAACTAAAGCCTCATATGCATAAACAAGTGACAAAATCGTGGGAAACACGGGATAGGGGCCACACTTATGCGTCTTGATATTACGCACCCCACGAGGAGAACTACTCACAATATAAGCACGGGGACCGGGATAGATGAACCGGCCTCTGGAGGCTGAAAACCTCACAATATAGTAGCTATAGTCCGTGAATGATAAAACCAACAAAGTCAAGCTTGCCATCATCTGCAAACACGTCGAAACATCCCCGTATCGCTAAACCATCAATATAAATCATGCCAAAGCTCAATTGCATACAACGGAAGGGATGTCGGGAAAGAAAAAGGTCAAAACAAGCTCGCAAACAACGATCGGGATACGTATTTTTGGTATTTTTTGTGAATTTTCTGATTTTTTGTGATTTAATGATTTTTCAGATTTTTTGGATTTTGTGATTTTTTGGAAAATAAAAAAACGAAAAAGAAAGCGCAAAATAGAGCAAAGCGTTCCTCCCCCCAAACCAAACGACACATTGTCCCCAATGTGTCCTAAAGCACATCAACCAGGGACCTTAAAATAAGGGAGAAAAAACGAGCAAAAAGTCTCAAAAGAAAACAAAGTACATACAATTTATTTACAATGAAAACGCTCCCCCAAACCAGCTTCAAACGGGGAGCTCAGCACGGGTACTAGAAGTACCACCAACCATGGATCTCGTCGTAGACGAACCCGCTACCATCATCCAACTCATCGTCAAGTCCATCTCCATCATCATCATCCACACGGCCAACAACACCTAGGCCACCTTTGGCATCAACTCGGCCTTCACAAACAACACCATGCACATCGTCTTTGATCACACTTCTACCCGCTTCCGTCCTCCCTAGAGTACCTACAATCATATCATAACAGAGCACAGCCTCAAGAGGATCCCTCTCGAGGACTTGAGGTAAGTACTCGTCTACACAATCGTCAATAACGTCGACAGCAAAGACTTGCTCCTCCAACATAGGACGCTTTAAAGCATGCGACAGATTAAAAGTTATTGAATCACCTCCTACATCCAAAGTCAATTTGCCATTCTTGACGTCAATGATGGCACCAGCAGTGTGCAAGAAAGGCCGACCCAAAATGATAGGAATTTGGGAGTCTTTGACCATGTCAAGAACGACAAAATCGACAGGGATGAAACATTTACCAACCTTGACAGGAACGTCCTCCAAAACACCTAAAGGGCGTTTAACAGAACGATCCGCCATCTGGAGAGTGATGTTCGTAAACTTTAAAGGCCCCATGTTGAGTTTCTCGCATACGGAGTAAGGCAGAACGCTTACACTAGCACCTAAATCGCATAAAGCGTTAGAAATAGAAACAGTACCAATTGTGCAAGGTATGGAGAAACTACCTGGATCCTTTAGCTTAGGAGGAGACTGGTTTTATAAAAGAGCACTGCATTCAGCAGTAAAAGCGACACTCTCGACCTCGCTAAACGATCTCTTTCGAGTGAGTATGTCTTTCAAAAATTTAGCATATGCGGGAACTTGTGTGACAAGTTCAGTAAAAGGAACCGTTACCTTCAAATCCTTCACGACTTCCATAAACTTACCGAATTGTGAGTCAAGCTTAGTTTTTACCACTCGACTCGGGAATGGCAACTTGATTTGAATGAGCGGCTCACTTGGCTTGTCTTTCTCGGCCTCCGTCTTCTTGGGCTCACCTACGGCTCCTCCCCCACCCTTGCTCACGGCCTGGCCACCTAGGGGACCCACGGCTGCCCCATTCCCACCATCATTCTCGGCCCTTGGCTGCCCCACTTTCCCTCCTTGCTTGGCTCCATGGCTCGTACCTGCAACATCACCACTAGAAGCACTAAAACCATTAGGAAAAAGAGAAGGGTCTACCTCACTTACCACCTTAGCGGGTGGAGCATCGTAAGTAGGCATAGGAGGACCATCGTAGCTCGTTCCGCTCCTCAAAGAGATGGCATTGACGGTATCATGAGGTTGTGATCCTTGCGATGGAAGAGTACCCGCCTTCCTTTGAGAACTAGAGGAAGCAAGTTGAGCCACTTGCGTTTCAAGCATTTTAATGGCCGAGTCCTTCGCTTGGTCACTCTTTTGGATGTGTGCCATCATAGTCTCTTGCGTCTTGGCCATTTGCATCATCATGGCACGCATTTCACTCATCGGATCGGGGACCGGAGCGGCTTGCACGGGTGGCGGAACGCTTTGCACGGGTGGCGGAGCATTTTGTGGTTGAAAATTGGGGCGATTGAAGCCCGGAGGGTTGTAAGGTCTTGGAGGATTAAATTGGCTGAAATTTTGTTGGACATTGTGTTGTGGTTGAGGATTCAAGACATTGTTGCTTTTGTAGCTCAAGTTAGGGTGATTTTTGTAGCCCTCATTATAGAAATTGGAGTAGGGATTGTTTTGTGAATGTGTTTGAGATTGATAAGCATAGACGGGTGCATACATACCTCGGCATTCATGAGAAGAATGACCGGAAACGCCACAAGAATTGCAAGGCATGTCATGAGAAGTGTGCATTGCCGCTACCGTTTGTCCACTAGGTTGAGAGGAACTACTACCCGCTCGTATCTCGCTCATCATCATTGCGGTCATGGCATCCAACTTAGCGCTAAGCATGGCCACCGCATCACCATTGTTCTTACTCCCGAATCTAGGAACATTCCTAGAACTCCCATATTGTGCATTATGGATGGCCATAGCTTCTATCGTGTCAATGGCCGCCTCCACATCAATATTATCGAATCTCCCATTAGCGGCGGAGTCAAGGACTTGGCGTGACTAGTTGTACAACCCATTATAGAATTGCATCACAATGAACCATTTGTCCATGCCATGATGAGGGCATTGACGTTGGAGCTCCTTATATCGTTCCCATGCATCAAACAAAGTCTCATCCCCTCGTTGGCGGAAGCTAGTGATTTGGCTCCTAAGCATGGCGGTCTTCTCCGGCGGGAAGTACTTTTGGTAGGACGCAAGCACGAGGGAGTTCCAATCGGTGATCGCATGAGCTACGCGATTCAAGGAGTTAAGCCACAGCTTGGCTTTGTCTTGGAGGGAAAACGGGAAGAGCATCTCCCGGATTTGATCTTGTGTCACCCCCGTTTGCTTGATCGTCGAGCAATAGTCACAAAAATTCTGAATGTGAAGGTTAGGGTCCTCACCGGGGCTTCCCCCAAATTGACTACGCTCAATCAAGTTGATGAACGCGGGTTTTACTTCGAAGTTGTTGGCCGCTATGGTTGGCATAGCATTGCCCGTCGGAACTTGAGCCGCGGTCGGCCTAGAATGATCCGAAAGCTTCACCATTTTCTTTGGCTCGGGTGTAGCTTGAGCTTCTTTATCGGATGAAGTAGAAGAAGAAGTAGCTTCCAAGTCCTTTAGCAAGTTCTTGCGCCTTAAAAATGTACGCTCTGGTTCCCGGTCAAACTGAATTGCCAAACCTTTTTGAGACGTACGCGTTTGCCTGGGCATACAAAACACTAGAGGCAACTTTAAGTAACGGCCTCAAGGAATTGAGGTTCCTTGAGACAAAGAGTAACAATGAGAAAAGAACCAAATAAACAACGAAAACAAAAGCCGTCTCCCCGGCAACGACGCCAAAATTTGATAGGGCTTAGTCGCGTCACCTAATCAAAAATAATACCAAACTCAACACTAGGGTAGCTAGGGTAAGTCGGGTCGAAATCCACAGAGAGACGGTCGTAATGTTGGTTATTTTGGGTGATTCTAGTCTCGGTTCGAGTAGTTGAGGTTACTAAAGCTATAGCGAAAGAATAAGGGATTTAAACGATTAGGAAAAGGTCTAGGGAATCGGGTTAGGCAATGGGTAAGTCAAGGCCAAGGATGATGATCGGAATGAGTAGGTATCGCACATGCTAAGGATAACGCTCGGCCTCTCGGTCTTAAGCTCCTCTAGGTCTCGAATGCGGGCTCTCGCAACTTACAAACGAGGGTCCTAATGTTTAGTCTCGCGCCTACCCTAGAACTAGGCTTTCGTTCTTAAGTACAAGGGTGCTAGATACTCGCTAAAACGTGATCAAGGAATCAACGCGAGCTATCAAGCAAAGACTAAACAAAGCATGACAAAACCTAACTCAACAAGATCATCAAAAACAACCAAGACAAAAACCCATGCTTCACCTTTCTCCCTAGATGAAAAGACTACTCACGCATGACGGAAATGATAATCAAAGCAATTGAAATAGATGAAAACATGATCACAAACAATATAAATTGAAATCACAATCAAAAAGGGAGAAGTAGAAAGCAATACCAATCAGAAATTTGCAAGGAGAACAAGATGAATTCGACAACAAAACGAAATAGGATGATCAAAACAACGTACTTGAGTCGGGAATTGAAATTACAAAAAGGAAAATTATTTAAACCCTAAGTTTTCTTGAGGAACTAGTTTAAAGAGTTGAGAAAAAGCTCAGAAAAATTCGTGCCAAAATATAATGTTTAAGCCTTCAAAAAGACGATCTAATTTAAGCACACGAGGCGTCACAAGTCGTCCCTGACCTCCGGGACCACCATCCCGTCCGGGACAGGCCCGTCCCGACCGGGACAAAGCTCAGGGACATCTGTCCCGTGTTGTTCAGCCTATGCTCCAAATTTGACACTTTTCTTACTTAGTTTCTTTTGCTTTGTTTGTCGTTCCAAGGCATAGGGACGAGGCCTACATCGTCCCAAGGGGTAGGGACAAGGCTGAGGATGATCATGTGAGTTTCAAATCCCGTCCCAAGGTCCCGGGACACCTTCATTTAGTGAAATGAGGCTCGCACGCAAGCGAAACGCAACGAAACCAACTCGAATCACCTCCAATCTTCACGAAACTTTATGAAACTTCACGAAACCTCCCGAATAGCATCCTAGACTCCAAATAGCTGCTTATACCTGCAAAACAGACACAAAAACGCAGCAGAGCCAAAACGGATAGAAATAGGAAGCGAAACGCATATAAAAGCACAGGAAACGCGAAGTAAAGCTCGTGAACAAGGGGCTATATATACGTAAATATATGACACATCAAGATACGCTCTTAGTCGCTATGTTGAGTCTCTTGATTGTGTTGATTTGATATGCTTTGCTTACCATTTGCTTTCATCCTTGAGGTGATTTGAGTAGACTGACTTATAATTTGACATAGGGACATGTGACGTAGACGGGGCGCGTTTCTTAGACTAACCATCCACTTGACATTGTATATACTCGTACTTGTGAAATGAAATCTTGAATTTATGTCACTGTTTGAATCTACTTGTTCTTAATTGATCGAGCATTGCACGAAGAGATACTTATTCTTGGTTACTATATTGTTTTAACTCCACATTAGCCAAATGGCCTACTTTTCTACCCTTTAGACTTAGGTCCCTCATTTTGTAGCCCGTCCTAGCCTTTGTAGCCTGTTTTTCTTGAGCCACATTATATACATTATGAGCTACATTCCAGAATTATCCTACCCAGGTTGATCAGTTGCGTTAGGGATCTGATGTTTTCACGGAGTATTTGGTTGGGAAGGAAGTGGGTTAAGTCCGTGATTTGCTTATTTTGTGAGTTGGAGTTATGGGTTGTTGTTATGCGAGTATTCCCGTTCATATTACGCTTTCCTACAGGTTTTACAGTTTCACCCGATCTCGTTTCATTTCAGTTCAAAAAAAAAACAAAAAGAAAAAAAAAAAGGGAAAAAAAAAGGAAAAAAGAGAAAAACCCAAGAAAAAAGAGAAAAGAAAAGAAAACAAAAGAAAGAGTTGGTTGTAAATACGTTGTTTTATTCAATAAAAGGATCGGAAGTGTTATGTTGAAAGCGATGTTTAATCATTCTTATGCGGGAGTTGTGATTCATTTTGATATACGGTTGAGAAGAAAGTTTTGTTGGATGTGGGTGTTGTTTTTAGATGCAGCTGTTATGCCGTTGAGCTCCACATTTCCAAATGCGTTTACCACCTTTTTACCCTCTTAACCCGAGCCTAACATTACAACTCTTGGAAACCTCGCTCGATGTGATTTTGAGACATTTTGGGTGACGACATGCTTAGTTCAAGTAGTTTTCCTAGTGTCGATGTTTGTGAGATTATTTATAGTCTCATCGTCTGAGTGGATGCATACGGTCGAAAGTCTTTGCATGGAGTTTGCGTTATTATGTTCCGCCGTCACTTATTCGTTCAGTTTGCTCCCTAACTCTTCAATTTATTGAAGAGGAAGCAGGTATTGATACGAATCACTTTTGTATGAGGCGACGATGCTTGAGGCTTTGAGTTGCATTTTCCTGTACTAGTTTGTCCTCGTGATTATATGCTATGTTTGGGTAGTTTGCTTGAGGACAAGCAAAGGTTTGGTTTGGGGGAGTTTGATGTGTGCTATTTATATAGATTATATGCCCCCGGTTTAGTTGAATTTAGCTTGCATTTATTTATGATTATTATTATTTTACGAGATATTTGCTATATATTGCGGTACTGCTGTTCCTATTTATATTTTGCAGGTTTTGGCGGTCCTGAGCCAAAACCCGAGTCGAGTGGAGCACGTACGAGTACCGGACCTGAAGATCAAGCTCGAGCTCATACGGGAGCTCGGGAATAAGAATAAAGACGCAAAAGGGGCTAAGGACTATAAGGAATGAGGCCCAAAAGAATTGAAGAAGACCCGGCCCAAAACAAGGGGACCGGCCGGTCCAGCCAGGCCGGCGGCCGGCCGGCTGACATGTTATTTTTCTCGGGTTTGATTTTTATCTGAGTTAGCTTTTGGGGAAGTTGTATAAATACTTATTTTCGACCTAGACTTAAACTTATGCTTTTCTTTATGCTTTATTTTTAGTTTAGTTTAGATTTAGTTAGTTTATCTCTCTAAAACTCGTAGAATAAAATTAGTTTTCAAGATTCAAGATTCGATCTTTATTTCAAGATTTCAAGATTTATTTCAGGTTTTATTCTAATTGTTCTCAATTTATTTACCATGTTTATTATTGATTTCCTTAGTTTAATTTTAATTGCGATTAGCTAAATCCTAATCTAGGGTTTAGGGGGATCGATGTTATGATTGCGTAGTTTTAATAAGATGATTGTTTGACTGTTGTTGGTTATTGCTAGCCTTCCTTGCATACTTTTATTGATAATTGATTCATTGGTGGCCACAATTAGTTAATTAACCTTGGAAACCTGTACCTAAGATCGAAAGCCTGGTTTAGGTTAGACTTGCTTGCAATAGGTAGAGTAAACTAATAAGTTGCGAGAGCCCGTTAGTTGAACTCTAGGGTAGATTATCATCCGAGAGGAGTAGTCGTTCCCATAGCATAATTAACTGTGAACTTACATGATTCTGTGCTTGCTACGTTTTCTAACATCGTGAACCTGAGACCCTAGCATTTTCTTATTACTGCTTTACACCCTTCTTAGTCTTAGTTTTTAGTCTGAGTCTTAGTTTTAGTTATTTTAGTTTAGTCTTTAATTTATCTTAAAAACTCCGTAGTAATCTAGATACCCTTTAGGTTTAGCAGAAGTTAACCATCTCTCTGTGGATACGATACCCTACTACCACTAGCTACTTGTTAGTAGTTTTGTAGGATTATTTTTGATTGAGGTGATACGACTTAGCCCCATCAATCATATAGTTGCATTTTATATCATGGACATACGGATGCCACTCGTTTTAAAGCCATCACCTTAGTTTATTTCATTCTCGTTTTGCTAGACTTTTGTTCACTTAAAATGAATTAAATAAGATGATGGGATCTTCCTCTAAATTTAAAAATTGAGATTAGTCTTTATAGGAAAAGCTACTATGAGCCCCTTCTTCGTCGGTAGGCATGTAGGACCTTACTCTCCACATGATCCCTTCTACGTTGGGTAAGTAGTATGTGTTGACCTATTTTACCTCAACATTATAGTTCGAGTAATATCTCGTGATTATAGTGGACTAAAAGATAGTATTTACAGAAATTTATCGACCGAGAATTCTAAAGGTAGAATTAGCCAAGAGGTTGGCTTATCAATTTACGGAAATTGAGTCTTGGGATCATTTATAAAATTCTTGAGGGAGGTCAATTGTATAAATGCATAAGTCATCGCATTAATCTGTTTTGCATTTAGACATAAATTTAATTAAAACGATGAATTCTTATCATATTTATTTTTCCTTTCACAGTTTCGAATTCGTTATATACAGATATAACCACTATAACAAATGGCTGGACGTATTGACGGCCCAATGCCAAGTGTCACACTTGAACGTGAATCATGGCTTAGAATATTTATGGATAGCATGAATCAGTCCACTCGACTGAAGAATGATGGGTCCAATTTTGCTGATTGGGTGGCCGCATTACGGAATGCCACCATAGCTGACGGCAAGCTCAAGTATTTGACTGAGCCAGTGCCGGCTGAACCAGCTCCCGATGCAGGAGCAAATGAAGTTGTTGCATATAGTGATTTCATGATGGAGGCGGGTGCGTTAAGGAACGTACTCATCTATGCAATGGAATCCAATTTGCAAAGACGATTCATTACCCAAGGTGCAAACAAGATTTTCACCACTCTGAATAGAGAGTTCTCGAAAGCACCGAGAATCAAGAGTTACGAGTATACCACTCGCTTCTTTGAAGCGAAACTCCAAAAGGGCCAACCGGTTGCTCCACACCTTCTCGACATGATCGAGAATGTTGAGAAACTTGAGGAGCTTGGTTGCAAGATTGATGAGCAGATCATCATTGATCGAGTGCTCCACTCTCTTCATGATGGGTATGCCCTCTTTAGGGCAAACTATTACATGAATGAGATGCAGAAAAGTCTGCATGAGCTTCACTCACTCCTCGTACAGACAGAGAGTGATCTAAAGTTTAGTGGGAGCATGAAGCAAGATGTTCTCATGATAGGCAACAAGCACAAGGGTAAGGGTAATGCTCCGGCTAACCTAACTGTAGGAAAGCCAAAATTCAAAAAGCCAGTGGTTGCTAAGAGTGTAGGGATCGGATCCCATTCACTAATCAAATATTAGTGTAAATCAAATTACTCTAATTTGATGAGCAAGATCTATGTGGTAACAAACATACTTTGTTATAAGTTTAAAGAGATTTATACCTTTCTTAAAAAGGAAATTAGGGCACAAAACTAGAACTCCTTTCTAGTTTTGTTTCTTGAGCTAGTGTTTTAGGATGATCCTCCAAAACCCAAGTTTCCAAACAAGGAAACCTCCTTTGAGATGCACCCAAGAACACACTCCAAAAATACTAAATATTTTGATCTAGAAACACTTAGTATTAGCTTGATAATATGTGAAAATAGTATTACTAACACTTAGTAATATGAGGTGTAATATAAGTATTATTTTAGAGAGAAAAGAGAGAGATAAGAGAGAAAAATTGCATGAATAAATTTTTCTCTTTATCATGTGATTATATATTAGAACAAGCAACAAGTGAAGTGTGTTAAACACACCAAAGTGGCCGGCCCCCTTGAGAGAAGAAAAGAGAAGAGTTTGGCTCTTGTTAAGAGTGATCTTGTGCATGCTAATCATTATGTCTAACATGCAAAAGTAAGTAAACTAAAATGAATAGGACAAAAGAGGAAGCTCTCCTCTTGTGCACCCATTTTGGACGGTCCAAAGACCTCCTAGAAGGGTCCATTTTGTTTGATAATATTTGTCACACAAATAGATTTAATTTATCACTTGAATCATCTAATATGATAAAGTATAAATTAATTAAACTCTTCCTTAATATACATGTACACTTACACATATATTAAAAATATACTTTCACTAATCTCATTAGTAAAATATACATAATTAGTGAATTAACGTTTAATCACTAATTCTCATCTCCTCTAGTAATTTTATCGATATAAAATTCAAACGTCCGAGTTCACAACTCGATTTATCTCTAAATTAATTTCACCGACTAACCGTTAGTCAAATTATCAAGTCACTAATCTAATCGTATCTCATACAATTAATTAGCTCAAATATTTGGAGTACGTTCCTTTAGGTGTGACTTAAAGGGATCAATTGATTACCGCCGTTCTCACGACAATAACGTCAAACTCTAGTCAGCCAACCGTTATTGATTTACGTTAATCAATTGACAATAATACAGGATTATCCCCACGTATTCCTTAATTGAGATTTATTAAGTAATCGCACTATTGTGGAGGACACTTACTCCAACAATCTCCCACTTGTCCAAGACAAGTTGTGCATTACCAATTCCCATGTCCGTTTCACATCTCCCACTCAATGCAAGGTGTCTTACAGGTCGTACTTGCATCCTGAGATATATATCATGAGTGGTTTCCTCGATAGGGAGAGTAACTGTATGACTGGGGAATCTACCGTAGATTCTTACCGAGCGTGGCCACGCATTTTCAGCGACTTCTCCTCGAGTGGCCCAAAGATGTTTTACCCCGACAAGCGTGGACATTTCCCTTCCACTCGATTGTACTGTATAATGCAGATCACCATGACCCCAAAGATGCCCTTATAACCCCATTTCACGGCATGGTTTAGGACAAAAATGAAAGTCACTCGGAAACTGCACCGACTCAGACAATCAGTTTCCAGTCAAAGAATTGACTCAAAGGAATACTATAGAAATTCCCACCACGACCAGGTTTCAATCGCATTGAAAAGGAATTCTATAAGCGTCACTGCCCGACAGAGTGTTTTCACAGTCTGTCTATGCAAACGATCAGTCATCACATATGACCCTATGGTGTTGAACCCACCATCGATCGACTTGAAATCTAGTCTCTCCGAGACGTCACCTCATATAAGAGACCAGGGACAAAATACTTAGTTTATACCGTTCACTTGAATATGTTCAAAGTTGTTACACAATTATTCGGATAAACAAAGTTTGCATTCATAATGACTTAAGATAAAAACAATGAATGTTATTTTCATATATGTAATAAGATACATCATTCAATTACATATTACGAAAAAAAAGGAAATCTGGCATACGCCGCAACCCCATGGAGGCGGTGTGCGCGTCATGCTTAGCCCTCGAAAGAGGCTTGGTTAAAGGATCAGCGATGTTATCGTCTGTCCCAACCTTACAAATATCTATTTCCTTCCTTTCCACATTATCTCTAATAACGTGGTATTTCCTCAAAACGTGTCTAGACTTGTTACTAGACTTGGGCTCCTTTGCTTGGAAAATAGCCCCACTGTTATCACAATAAACAGTGACAGGATCCACGGCACTAGGGACTACTCTTAGTCCATCCAAGAATTGCCGAATCCACACAGCTTCTTTAGCGACTTGAGATCTTTGCCAAATACTCGACTTAGTCGTAGAATCCGCAGTGACACTCTGTTTGAAGCTCTTCCAACAAACAGCTCCTCCATTCAACATAAAGACATAGCCGGATTGGGATTTTAAATCATCCCCATCAGTTTGGAAACTTGCATCTGTGTAACCCTTTACACGTAGCTCAAGTTCTCCTCCAAACACTAGAAACGAATCCTTAGTTCTTCTCAAGTACTTTAGGATGTTCTTCACAGCTATCCAGTGACTCTCACGAGGATTAGCTTGATACCGGCTCGTCATGCTCAAAGCGAAAGCGACATCGGGACGAGTGCACATCATAGCATACATGATTGATCCAACAACGGAAGCATAAGGGATCAATTTCGTGCGTTCAATTTCCGCAGGAGTCGTAGGACATTGAGATTTCTTCAATGTTATTCCTACACTCATCGGAAGAAAGCCTCTCTTGGAGTCTTTCATATTGAACCTATCAAGAATCTTATCGATATAAGTTTCTTGACTTAATGCTAGTATCCTTTTGGATCTATCTCTATAGATCCGGATACCCAAGATGCGTTGTGCCTCTCCCAAGTCCTTCATTTGGAAATGGTTTCCCAATTCCACCTTTACCGAGTTCAGGCTTGGAATATCATTTCCAATCAATAGTATGTCATCCACATACAAAACAAGGAAAGTTACCTTGCTCCCACTAAACTTCATGTAAAAATAAGGTTCCTCGGTACTTTGAGCGAATCCATGTTGTTTGATAACATGATCGAATCTGTGATTCCAACTCCTCGATGCTTGCTTAAGACCATAAATGGATCTTTTAAGCTTGCATACTTTCTTAGGGTTGGATGTATCTATAAAACCTTCAAGTTGTGTCATAAACACTTCCTCTTCTAGAATCCCATTCAAGAAGGCGGTTTTTACATCCATTTGCCATATTTCATAGTCATGAAATGCGGCAACCGCTAAGATTATCCTTATGGATCGAAGCATCAGAACCGTGCAAAGGTTTCATCATAATGAATACCTTGGACTTGTGAAAAGCCCTTTGCCACCAATCTAGCTTTGTAAACATCTATATGTTTATCTATGCCGAGTTTGATTTTGAATATCCATTTACACTAAAGGGGTCTCACTCCTTCAGGTAAATCTACCAAGTCCCAAACTTGGTTCTCGTACATAGAATCCATTTCGGATTTCATGGCCTCTAGCCATTGGTCGGAGTTGGGGCTACTAATAGCCGCCTTGTAGGTTGAGGGTTCTTTGCTTTCGAATAACAACAAATCACCCTCCTCCTCGATGTTACCGAGGTAGCGGTCAGGTTGATAACTAATTCTTCCTGACCTCCTAGGGATTATAACCGTGTCAGAAGACGAGGGAACAGTTTCCTCATTTTCTGTCTCGGTTTGTGGCTCTTGAACTTCATCAAGTTCAAATTTTCTCCCACTCTGTTTTTTAGAAATAAATTCATTTTCTAGAAAAACAGCATCACGAGCCACAAACACTTTGTTCTCGTGAGGGTTGTAGAAGTAATAACCACAGGTTTCCTTAGGATGACCTACAAATAGACATTTGTCAGACCTTGGAGCGAGTTTATCGTCAGTTTTATTCTTGACGAATGCCTCACATCCCCAAATTCTCATGAATGACAAATAGGGAACCGTTCCCGTCCATATCTCATATGGAGTCTTATTGGCCGCTTTAGTCGGACTTCGATTTAGTGAGAAAACAGCAGATAACAATGCAAAGCCCCAAAAAGATCCAGGAAGCTCAGTTTGACTCATCATAGACCGAACCATGTCAAGCAAAGTTCGATTTCTCCTTTCTGCAACACTATTCAATTGTGGTGTGCCCGGAGGAGTCCATTGTGATATTATACCACAATTCTTAAGATGTGAATCAAACTCATTACTTAGATATTCGCCACCACGATCCGATCGTAGTGCTTTTATCCTTTTGTTTAATTGGTTCTCAACCTCATTTTGAAATTCTTTAAATTTCTCAAAAGCATCACTTTTATGCCTTATTAAGTAGACATAACCATATCTACTTAAGTCATCGGTAAAAATAATGAAGTAATGATATCATCCTCTAGCGGTGATGTTTAATGGACCACACACATCGGTATGTATGAGTCCTAAAACCTCACTTGCTCGTGTCCCTTTACCACTAAAGGGTTGACGAGTCATCTTGCCTAAGAGGCAAGATTCGCATGTACCATATGATTCGTAATCAAATGGTTTGAGAACCTTGGTCGCAACAAGTCTCTTAATGCGTTTGTCGTTTATGTGACCTAAACGACAATGCCAAAGGTAGGATTTGTTTGATTCATTCGTTTTGACCCTCTTGTTCTCGACATGATAAACATCATTTAAAACATAAATACCTCCAATTGAAATAGCTTCACCATAAACCATTTCATTAAACGAAAAAGTACAACGGTCGTTCTTAATCAGAAAACAAAAGCCTTCCGCATCTAACACGGAGACGGAGATAATGTTTTTAGTTAGAGTTGGTACAAAATAACAGTTATTCAAAAGCAACTCTAATCCACTAGCAAGAGCGAGTACAAAAGTTCCCACGGAAACGGCCGCTACTCTAGCTCCATTGCCCATGCGGAGATCTATATCACCCTTGGCTAGAGCTCGCACGTTTCTCATCCCCTGCAAATGATTACAAAGGTGAGATCCACATCCGGTATCCAATACCCATGTAGAAATTCAAGCATGATTGATGTCAATCATATAGAGATTAGAAGGAAGAATACCTTTGGATGTCGCACATCCATCTTTCAAGTCCTTCTTATATTTGGGACAATTGCGCTTCCAATGACCCACTTCATTGCAATACTTGCAAGTGTCATTGAGAGGTTTTCCCTTGTTGACCTTGGGCTTAGACTTGTGTGGAACACCTTCCACAATAGCCTTGCCCTTACCCTTGCCTTTGACGGATGGCGTTTTCTTAGCCACCTTCCCCTTCTTAACTCCAAGAGACATGTTCTTCATTTTCATGGAGAGAACATCTTTCCTCTCCACCTCATTCACTTCCATATCCCTCTCGGCTTGGACCAAGAGAGCATGAAGTTCATGGTAACTCTTATCCATGTTGTTCATGTTATAGTTTACTCTAAAATGAGCAAACTTGTTAGGAAGAGAATGAAGAATGCGGTTTATCGCAAGAGCTTTCGGTATAGCACACTCTTGACGCTCAAGAGTGTCTATTTGCTCAATCATTTTGAGCACGTGAGGACCAACTTTTTGGTTCCTCTCAAGCTTTGCATCGAAAAACCGCACCGCGGCTTCATAAAGCCTTATTTGCGGTGCCTTGGAGAACATGGTTGTCACTCGAGTGAATATCTCATATGCACTCTTTTGTGTGACAAAACGGAGTTTGAGAGCGGGTGCCATGGACCAAATCAAGACGTTTTTCACGTCATTGTCCACTTTCACATACTCATCATAGGTGGCTCGTGCCGCCCCGGATCGAGATGTCGGTTCGGCGGGGTGTGGTTCGGTAAGGTGTTTGAGCACATTGTCGGACGTAGCGGCGCCCCTCATTGTCGAATCCCATTCGACAAAGTTGCTACCGTCATCCTTAAGGATACACTTATCCATCACAGTTCGCAACCATGAATCTTTGCCCAAAATGGGCGCGGGAGTTGATGATTGTAACAACCTGGTTTTTAGTCGACTTTAATTACTAAGGCGGAAATTAATTAAGTCTTAAACCAGCGTTATTAATTATACAAATAACCCAAAATATTACATCATCGTTTAAGAGTTGAATAGAACAACTCTAAATACGGAGAATAAAAGGAGTAGCGTTATATATATTACATATCTCTCAAAAGCAACAAAAGCAAAGCGTAAAAACGTCTCGTGGCCCCATCCAAAATCCAGCTCCTGGTCCACGATCGTCCTGCACAATAAACTATTGGGGGGATGCCCGCTGAGCGGACAGTGACTAGCTATGCTCATACTTACCCTCGATTTCAATTACTTTGGTTTAATATTATCGCTTTATAAACATAACATTATGATAAAAACATAAACATGCTTATTACATATAGCATATAAAGACATATAAGTCATAATAAGCATGCGGTTTAAAGCGATAAATCATATAAGCATGATATTCAATAACGAAGGCAAATAACACATAATAGCATAGCAATAGTATCACAATAATTCAATGGCATTACTAGGCGATATCGGATCGCAATCAAACATACATATCGTATCATTCTCCTCATGCAGACTCGATTCAATTCAGAAAGTTGTGGTCTTTAATTTTCGAAGATGGTACACACTCATTCTCATTTAATCATATAACAGACAACACATACTGCTTACGAGCCCGACTAATCGAGTAGGCCTTTGTACTCTAGTCGTTTGCATCTCACTACCATAGTGCAGCGACTTACTCGACTCGTAAACCACGCCGAATACTATAGTACTTGCATCTCATCTTCTAGTGTTCGAAATGATTCGAACTTCAGATACAATCTCGTCAAGTAATCTTTACGCAGGGTAAGATCGAATGCGAGTGCCGCGCCCACTAAGAACGAAACACGGCAAGGAGACAGAGCCAAAGCGCATAAGCACATAATGTCACGGTGGCCCGATAACTTTAGCGAAATAGGAATAAAACCCTAGTCTAGTATGCATACACTAATATCCACTTTAAGAATAGGCTATGCTATTCATAGAGCACCTTAACTCTGGATAAAACGACTATTTCCTAAAGCCTGACCCACTAAGAGTTGAATTTTTCATTATCTTGTACGGCCTTGGCTATACGACTTAAGGCGTAACGGCATGGGCAGGATGCACTAAGCAATAAGGTCACGCTTAAACCACACTATTCGATATGACCCAAGCCAGAGACCGAGATAGTGGTATCCGCACAAGACTATCTTAACCCCACTTCACTTACGATTGACGTTTTCATATCGGAGGCTCAAGCGTTTGACCTTTTATTTAACTTACTCAATGTTTATTATTTATTTGATATTACATATCACATGTTTCTGCACTCTCCTAGTCTCGGCCACAAACGTTTTATTTGAATGGTAGGTTTCATATGATCACATAACACGTTCGTTTATTATTTGAAGTGTTGTTAATTATTAACGTTTTCAAGTTTCTAAATTGAAACGTTTATTAGTATGTCCAATTTTATTTATGTGTTTTTCAAACACTTTAGGTCATTTACTTCTTCATTTTAAATTTTCTATACTTAGTAAAATTTTCAATTATTTTCAGTATTCCACTATTCACTTTTCACTATTCACTTTTCACTATTCACTTGACACTATTCATCGGTCACTATTCATCGTATTTTATACGTATTTTTATACGTATTCGTATTTTTATACTTCGTATTCTATACGTATTTTTATACGTACTCGTATTTTTATACTTCGTATTTTATACGTATTTTTATACTTATACGTATTCTTATACTTGTACGTATTCTTATATTTATACGTATTTTTATACTTAAGATATTTTAGGTATTTATACTTAAGATATTTTAGAAAATAAACCAAACCCCTTTTATTTTCTAAGTATAAATTTCTAGTTTCAAAGTCGTTAAGTTCGTTTTGTACTTAGTGAGTTTTGAAAATATTCTAAAAGTCTAGTTTTAAAAACGTTAAGTTCGGTTTGTAAAAAGTGATAATGATATTCATTTTAAAATACTAGTTTTAAAATTGTTAAGTTCAATTTGTAAAAAGTGATAATGATTTTCATTTTAAAATATTAGTTTTAAAAATGTTAAGTTCACTTTGTAAAAAGTGATAATGACATTTATTTTAAAATGAGACTTAGTTAAATTTAGTCGTCTATTAACTAAATTTAGCGATTTTCATTTTAAAAATAATAGTATCGTGGATGATTCATTTAAGTCCGTAAGTCCAAGATCAACAAATTCAAATAGCAAAGGCGAATAACACGATTTAGTTCATTTTTATAATGGTTACATATTTTTATCGGTTTATAATATTTCATTTATAACTAAATCGGTTTATACTAAAATTCAATTCTAATTACTATTTAACTTTAGTGACTTAGTGATAATTTCATTTTGGTCAAATTTAGTCAATTTATAATGGTGATGTCGTGTGATATGATATATGTGTCAAATTGATTTATTTCTTTTAATTTCTTAAATCTAACTTATTAACTAATAATTAAATTATATTAACAATAAACTAAAAAGTGATAAAACAAATTTTAACCCTAAAAACATGAGAAATGCCGTGAGCAATAAGGTGATGTTCCAAATTTTCATTTTTCGATTTTATCGGTTTTTAGCTTAAAGTCTTTATATTTTAATTATCCTAATTATACCAAAACGATTTAAACTAAAATGGAATTTACTAACAATTTCATTTATATTTATGAATAGTGATTTTCAATACTTTAATTTTCTAACTTTTTAATCTAAATGATTTATAATGTTTTGGTTGATTTATAGTATAATACTAAGTGATATATAAAACAATAACTAAACATAAACATAAATTATTAACAAACATAAAGTAAAATAAGATCAAAATGAGCAAGAATGATGAACATCAACATGAATAAATCAAGAACACACATGAAGATCATATTAAAGCTCAAGAACACTAATTTCGATTTTAATAATTTATAATTTGTTTTCCTAATTTAGTTTTTTTTTCATAGGAACATCTATTTCATACTAACTTAATACTACATATAATTTACAAAAATTAAAAGTGAAAATATATTAAAAAAAATTGAAAATGTCGAGTATAATATATATGAACATATAATTTCTATTTTCGATTTTAATCACTTTAAACTCATTGTTAATATTTCACATAATTTTTATATATGACTACTACTTAATTAAAACATAACTAAACATAAAAATCATATGAATCATAATTAAAAATGCTCAAAATTAATTTAGCTAAACATACTACCATTTTACTATATCATTACTAGTAAACTATATATTTAGTTATTATCATTTATTATTCAACACCTAAACATACAAGTTCATATAAGTGATGTTTAACATATTTAACATAAAATTCATAATCATAAAATTATAATAACAAAACAAATTAATTTACAAAGAGGTTAAAATGAGATATAACTAGTCACCTCGGTTTGGCAAGCTAGAGGTTATCCGGGTCTATTATATTATCTAGGTTTATATCTTCACCCAAGTCCTCGTCTTCACCTTCAAAAATATACCCAAAGTAGTAAGCTTCTATATCCATTAATTAGCTAAATAATACTAGGAATTATTAGAGTAATATTTAGGATTTTATTTAGTGTGTTTTAAGAATAAAATGGAAGAAAATCAAAGAGAATAATGGAGAGTAGTATCTCGGCCAAAATGAAAGAAAAGGAGGTAAGTTTTGCTCTTGTGAAATAATGAAACAAGTTAGTATAATTTAGGTTAAAAGTATTAGGTTTTGTTTGATTTTAATTAGAAAAATAATGTTTTATTTAAATGAAATAAATGAGTCATAAAATCAAGTGGAGCAAGTTGATAAATTTGGAAGGTTCCTAAATGATATTTTGATGTTAAAAAGTTTCTCACGAAATTTATCAGTTTTAAAAAGTCGGGCGTCAAAAGCGATAAAAGTCAATGTGTGCGCGTTTGACTATTTTTTGAAATATTTCTACTTTTGAATTCTAAGATTAAAATATTTATTTCATTATTCAAAAATATTAAAAAGTATTAAAGAAGTCGAGAAATTTTACAAAACGAAAGTTTTGCAAAAAGTGTGATTTTGAAAGATTAAATGATTAAGAATTGATTTAAGGTTTGAAATTAGAAATTGATGGCTAACTATTGAATTAAATTAACACGGGGTGTTACAAACCTCCCCCCTTAGAAAAGTTTCGTCCCGAAACTTGAATGAAGGATAGGATTTTAACCTGAGATAAACAGCTCGAGATATTTTTCCTTCATAGAGGCCTCGGTCTCCCAAGTTGCTTGTTCAGTCAGTTGACCCTTCCATAGCACCTTCACTAAGGGAACCGTCTTCCGCCTCAACCTCTTGGTTTCGCGTGCTATAATCTTGACTGGTCTCTCGGAGTATAGCAGGTTAGGCTCAACAGCGATCACATCAGGCGTAATGATATTACTTGGGTCACTTCTGTACCTCCTTAGTTGAGAAACGTGAAAGACGTTGTGAACCTTCGACAAATTGGGTGGTAATGCTAGGCGATAGGCCACCTCACCAATTCTGTCGGTTATCTCATATGGTCCCACGTATTTAGGACTCAATTTTCCTTTCAAACCGAAACGTCGGACCCCCTTCATGGGTGATACTTTCAAGAACACATGATCGCCGACTTCGAATTCAATAGGTCGGCGATGTTTGTTAGCATACATCTTCTGACGGTCCTGGGCCGCTTGTAGTCGTTCACGAATGATTTTGATGTGTTCAATCTGGTCTTGAATAACCTCTGGTCCAGTACCCACGTTATCACTAGCATCGTCCCAACAGACTGGGCTACGACACTTCCTCCCGTAGAGTGCCTCGAATGGGGCACAACCTAAGCTTGCATGGAAGCTATTGTTGTAGGAGAATTCAATCAAAGGTAGATTTTTCTCCCAATTCTCGTTGAATTCTAAAGCACATGCCCTGAGCATGTCCTCGACCGTTTGGATAGTTCGCTCAGTTTGACCATCGGTCGCAGGGTGGAAAGCGGTGCTCATCTTCAGTTGACTTCCCAATGATGCTTGGAGCTTGTCCCAAAAATGAGAGGTGAATCTCGGATCCCTGTCCGAGATAATGTCTAGTGGTACACCGTGTAGTCGAATCACCTCTTTCTCATAAGCCTTAGCTAGTTCCTCAAGGCTCCAAGTATCTTTGATCGGTAGAAAGTGGGCCGATTTGGTCAGGCGATCCACTATTACCCAAATTGCATTATTTCCTTTATGAGTCCTTGGTAAAACCTGTTATAAAATCCATGGAAATGGAGTCCCATTTTCCCAATGGAATGTCCAAGGGTTGTAGTAGTCCCCCGGGTCGTTGATGTTCAAACTTCACCTTTTGGCAGATTAAGCATTTCGCAACGTATTCGGCAATCTCTGCTTTCATTTGAACCCACCAGAACTTCAGCTTTAAGTCTTGGTACATTTTATCAGACCCAGGATGTATGGAGTATCGTGTACTATGTGCCTCGTCGAGGATCCTTCTCTTTAGCACTGGTATGTCGGGCACACACCACCTTTCCTTGAATCTCAAACTCCCGTCAGGTTTAATCTCAAACCCTACTCGGTTTCCTGAAGGAATTTCCCTTCTGATTTTCACGAGTTCTTCATCCTCCCATTGTAGAGCTCTAATCTCGTGATATAACTCCGGCTCTGCGATCATTGCGTTCAAATCAGCATCGTCAGACTGAACCAACTCTAAGTTCATTCTCTTGAAGTCTCTGACAATACCAACCGGAATCTCCCAAATGTTGTTAAGGGTATGCGTAGTTTTTCTACTCAGAGCGTCAGCCACGACGTTCGCCTTACCCTCGTGGTACAGTAGTTCAATCTTGTAGTCCTTGATCAGTTCTAACCACCGGCGTTGCCTCATGTTGAGTTCCTTCTGCGTGAAGATATATTTCAGGCTTTTGTGGTCCGTGTAGAACTTGATACTCACCCCGTAGAGGTAATGACGTCAGATTTTTAAAGCAAACACCACAGCTGCTAATTCAAGGTCATGAGTTGGGTAGTTTCGTTCATGAACCTTTAACTGCCTTGACGCATAAGCAATGACCTTCCCTTGTTGCATCAGTACGCAACCCAGGCCATTCAGTGAGGCGTCACCGTAGACTTCATACTCGTCTCCATCTGTAGGGAGAGCTAAGACGGGCGCTGTGGTAAGCCTTGTCTTGAGTTCCTGGAACGCATTCTCGCACTCGTCGCTCCATACGAATTTGGATTCTTTTTGCAGCAGCTTTGTCATTGGTCGTGCTACCTTGGAGAAATCTGGAACGAATCTTCTGTAGTATCCTGCCAATCCTAGGAAGCTGCGTATTTCAGTTATATTTGTGGGAGCCTTCCATTCTTTCACTGCGTCGATCTTTGCAGGATCTACCATCACTCCGTCCTTCGAGATGACGTGACCCAGGAATGCTACCTTCTCGAGCCAAAATTCGCACTTAGAAAATTTAGCATACCACTTATATTCCCTTAGTATCCCCAAAATGATACGGAGATGTTCCTCGTGTTCTGCCCCAGTCTTGGAATAAATAAGGAAGTCGTCAATGAAAACCACCACGCATATGTCCAAGTATTCGTGAAAGGTTCTGTTCATTTGATCCATGAACACTGCTGGTGCATTTGTCAGACCAAAAGGCATGACCTTAAATTCATAGTGACCATATCTGCTTCTGAAAGCAGTCTTCTGGATATCCTGTTCCCTTACCGCAATTTGATGGTAACCTGACCTTAGATCGATCTTAGAAAACACTCCCGCGCCCTTCAATTGATCAAAGAGATCGTCGATTCTCGGCAAAGGGTAGCGGTTCTTAATGGTCACTTTGTTTAATTCCCTATAGTCGATACAGAGTCTCATACTGCCGTCCTTCTTTTTCACAAAGAGAACCGGTGCTCCCCAAGGCGAGACACTTGGTCGTATGAAACCCTTTTCAATCATTTCCTCTAGTTGTTTCTTCAGCTCTTGTAGCTCTAGTTGTTTCAATCATTCATTGTATATGATGACATTTGCTAAAACACTTTTTAAAACAAATGTCCATTTATATAATGATCTCCCACGAAATTATATAAATGATTCCAAGACTCGTTTTTCATATAAAATTAGACATCTCATGTTTCCTTTTATATAAAAATGATAAGTCAACACTTGACTAATTCTACACTAGAATGCTTGGTTGATGATTTTCTATAAAATGCATCGATTAGCCCCAAATAACTCTTATTCGGTTGAGTTCAAACCAAATTAGCAAGGGACTTCCTCCCACTACTTACCCATGGTAACAAGGTTCCACGTCGCGGAGGTCCTCACGAACATGGGGTTCATAGTCGCTATATTTGGAAAGGCTTAATCTCAATTCATTTTGATAAATAATGTGGGTGATCTTGTCAATTTTAGTCATTAAAATTCTTTATAAGTAAACTAATTTAAGAATCGTGACATAAATCGACAATCGTAGCGGGATATCGTGGCATGCATGACGATTTTGGCATGTGTGCGGAAAAAAAAGCAATCAAACAAGCATGAGCAAGCAAGCATAAACCTAGTATGGCCACCTAAAAGTAATTAAAAAATACAAGGAGTTACAAATTGGAAACCAACTCCTTTGGTCACTCTTCATAAGAGCTTCATCCAAGGCTCCTCCTTGCAAGCTTTAGAACACTTCTAAGGCTCCATCTCGATCCATCGCCGATCTTCGATTTACAAATAGTTACAAGTATAAATTTACAAATGAATACATAGCAACCCTATTATACATTTATAAATGAAATAAACTATTAAATTACAAACCGGCGATGCGAGATCGCATTTAATTACAAACCCACACGATATTCCCTTTCATTACGGGCAATATCGGTAAAAATATAACAAACTATGGCCATACTAGTAAAAACAAACATTCATTCAAACATGCAAAATGAAAAGCTTATAAATAAAAAAACATGCCAAAATCGCCCTAAACAATAATCGCATTAATTCGTTTCAAACCGATCTCATTTTAATCGATTAATCTCATATTAATCAATAATGCTTAAAACACCTTTTAAGCTTGAACTAAAACTTCTAAACTGATTTAGAACACTTAAAATTAGTTTTCACTAATTCATGGTGATTTTAGTTCATAAACTTGGTCATTTGCTAATTAGATGTACTTTAATCATAACCTTTTATGAATAAAGCTTTATAAAATCAAAATAAAATAAAATAAAATCATTTTTATTTTGACAAAAATTTGTATATTCTGGAACACTTCCAAAATATCAGAAATGAAAAGTTTGGTCAGAACATATTTACGAATTATTTTATATAAAATAACATACCATTTCATCGATTTTATCTCATAAAATCAAGAAAACGTCTAAAACAGTGAGGAAAAATCCCAAAATTATACGAGAGTGTCCTCATAATGTATAAAAATATTGGTATAAATTTCATGTCCAGAAAACAATGTTTACTATATTGTTGGACATAAAATGCATATCATACCGATTTTAAACAAAAATATGAATAAATATTCAAAACTCAAAATATGACTTTGCAAAATTTACATGCAGAATGTATAAATATGAATTATCACTGTGTAAAAATTTCGTGACCAGATACCAACTATAACTATTTATAGTAATTATTTTAGCCAAAAACTCACTTTTTGACTCGGTTTTGTATAAAAATCATTTTAATTAGCAAACAAATTTCAAAAATTACGAAATTTGACCAGTAACTTCATGAGACCATAAAAGTTGCATAAAATAAAAATCTCGTGTTAAAACAACATTTAACACCATTTTCGGATTTTATCATATTTATTTTCAATAAATATATAAAACCCCAAAAACAACAAAATAAATTTGTAACCACAAGCCTAATTTCTGATACCACTTGTAGGGATCGGATCCCATTCACTAATCAAATATTAGTGTAAATCAAATTACTCTAATTTGATGAGCAAGATCTATGTGGTAACAAACATACTTTGTTATAAGTTTAAAGAGATTTATACCTTTCTTAAAAAGGAAATTAGGGCACAAAACTAGAACTCCTTTCTAGTTTTGTTTCTTGAGCTAGTGTTTTAGGATGATCCTCCAAAACCCAAGTTTCCAAACAAGGAAACCTCCTTTGAGATGCACCCAAGAACACACTCCAAAAATACTAAATATTTTGATCTAGATTCACTTTGTATTAGCTTGATAATATGTGAAAATAGTATTACTAACACTTAGTAATATGAGGTGTAATATAAGTATTATTTTAGAGAGAAAAGAGAGAGATAAGAGAGAAAAATTGCATGAATAAATTTTTCTCTTTATCATGTGATTATATATTAGAACAAGCAACAAGTGAAGTGTGTTAAACACACCAAAGTGGCCGGCCCCCTTGAGAGAAGAAAAGAGAAGAGTTTGGCTCTTGTTAAGAGTGATCTTGTGCATGCTAATCATTATGTCTAACATGCAAAAGTAAGTAAACAAAAATGAATAGGACAAAAGAGGAATCTCTCCTCTTGTGCACCCATTTTGGACGGTCCAAAGACCTCCTAGAAGGGTCCATTTTGTTTGATAATATTTGTCACACAAATAGATTTAATTTATCACTTGAATCATCTAATATGATAAAGTATAAATTAATTAAACTCTTCCTTAATATACATGTACACTTACACATATATTAAAAATATACTTTCACTAATCTCATTAGTAAAATATACATAATTAGTGAATTAACGTTTAATCACTAATTCTCATCTCCTCTAGTAATTTTATCGATATAAAATTCAAACGTCCGAGTTCACAACTCGATTTATCTCTAAATTAATTTCACCGACTAACCGTTAGTCAAATTATCAAGTCACTAATCTAATCGTATCTCATACAATTATTAGCTCAAATATTTGGAGTACGTTCCTTTAGGTGTGACTTAAAGGGATCAATTGATTACCGCCGTTCTCACGACAATAACGTCAAACTCTAGTCAGCCAACCGTTACTGATTTACGTTAATCAATTGACAATAATACAGGATTATCCCCACGTATTCCTTAATTGAGATTTATTAAGTAATCGCACTATTGTGGAGGACACTTACTCCAACAAAGAGTGGGCCTGGTGAGTCTAGCGGTAGCTCACAAGGCAAGGCAAAAGCAAAGCAAAGCATGGAGTGCCACCATTGCCACAAGTCTGGGCATTGGAGGCGGAACTGTCCCGTGTATGCTAAGGACATCAAAGCAGGCCGCGTCACTCCTGTAGGTATGTCTTCTTTTATTCATATGATTGAGATTAACCATGCAAGTTTCGGAACTTGGGTACTTGATACTGGTTGTGGTTCTCATCTGTGTAATCATTTGCAGGGCCTAAGAAACATCAAAACTCTGGCAAGAGCTGATGTGGACCTGCGAGTGGGGAATGGAGCAAGGGTTCTTTGCCGCTTCAAGAGAACATATGTCATGCAACTCCCGAGTGGATTTGAGTTATTTTTGAATAACTGTTACTATGTACCTAGTTTATCTTAAAACATTATTTCTGTATCCGTACTTGATAAAGACGGCTTTTCGTTTTTAATAAAGAATAATAGCTGTATTTTCTCTTTAAACGATATGATTTATGGTAAAGCAGTTTCCATGAATGGAATTTATGTTTTAGATCAAACCACAGATATTATGCATGTGAGTAATAAGAAAGCAAAGGTTGGTGACAAAGATCAAACCTATCTATGGCATTGCCGAATGGAACACATATATGAGAAACGCGTGAAAAAGCTCATTGATAGTGGGACTATTGCCCCATTTAACTATGAAACTTTTGGCACATGTGAATCATGTCTCATAGGCAAAATGTCTCGAATTTCCTTCAAAGGTGTTGGAATGCGCGCTGCTGACCTATTGGGACTCATACATACTGATGTGTGTGGCCCTATGTCGATCAACGCTAGAGATGGCTATACCTATTTTATCACTTTCACGGACGATTTGAGTAGATATGGACATGTCTACTTAATGAAGCATAAAAGTGAGTCCTTTGACAAGTTCAAGGAATTCCAGAATAAGGTTGAAAACCAACTGGATAGAAAGATAAAAGCACTACGTTCGGATCGTGGTGGCGAATATCTTTCAACTGAGTTTGATCGACACCTGAAAGACCGCGGGATAGTCCTACAGTTAACTCCACCCGGAACACCACAACTGAATGGTGTGTCCGAACGCAGGAATCGAACATTACTTGTTATGGTTCGTCCATGATGAGTCACACGGTTGTACCTGACTCATTATGGGGCTATGCTCTTTTGTCAGCTGCTCTTATACTTAACCGAAGTCCGTCTAAAGCTGTTGACAAGACTCCATACGAGTTATGAAAGGGAACGGTCCCTAACTTGTCCTTTATTCGGGTTTGGGGGAGCGAGGCTTATGTCAAGTGGAGACACGAGGATAAGTTCGGCCCGCGATCGGTCAAGACATACTTTATTGGTTATCCAAAAGGAATGTTTGGTCATTACTTCTATTCACCTACCGAACACCGAGTTTTTGTTGCGGCTAGTGCGAAGTTCTTAGAGAAAGAGTTTCTCGAAGACAAGAGAAGTAATAGAACCTTCGATCTGTCGGAGATTCCAGAACCAACAACCGAGCAACCAATGGAGGAAACTGTTCCTTCTTCGTTTGCTGCGGTTAATATTCCCTTGGAACCCAGAAGGTCGGGTAGACTCTCCATTCCTCCAGATAGATACATCGGTATGGTTGAGGAGAATGGGAGAGACGACGTTTTACTCCTTGAGAGTAACGAACCCGTAACCTATAAAGGTGCCATAACCTGTTCTGACTCAAAGCTATGGCAAGAAGCCATGCAATCCGAGATGGACTCTATGTTTGAGAACAATGTATGGGATCTGGTTGACTTACCTGATAAGGCTCGGCCTCTTCAGTGCAAATGACTTTACAAGATAAAGGGATCTGTAGAAAGACAACCAGATATATACAAGGCACGACTAGTGGCAAAGGGTTTCACTCAAGTGCAAGGGTTGCACTATGATGAGATCTTCGCACCCGTAGTCATGTTTCGTTCCATTGGGATTGTCTTAGCGATTGCCGCATTTCATGACTATGAAATTTGGCAAATGGATGTGAAAACCGCCTTCTTAAACGGTTATTTGGAGGAGGAGTTGTACATGGTACAACCCGAAGGTTACACAGATCCTGAAAATCCTAAGAGGGTTTGCAAGCTTAAGCGTTCCATTTATGGACTTAAGCTAGCTTCACGGAGTTGGAATCATCGCTTCGACCAAGTGATAAAAGAGAATGGATTCACTCGATCGGTCGAGGAACCATGTCAATATATCAAGTCAAGTGGGAGCAAGATTGTATTCCTAATACTATATGTCGATGACATACTCTTGATTGGGAATGACATACCTCTCTTAACTTCGGTGAAAGTATGGTTAAAGAACCATTTCCAGATGAAAGATCTGGGTGAGGCACAACGTATTTTGGGGCTCCGTATCTATAGAGATAGATCACGACGGATGTTATCCCTCAGTCAGGAGTCTTATATAGATAAGATTCTTGAGAGATTCAGCATGACCAACTCCAAAAAGGGGAACCTTCCAATGATCTCTGGGGTGCAACTGAGTAAAGCTCAAGCACCAAAGACATCGGAAGAGGTCGAGCGCATGAGTCGGATTCCATATGCATCAGCTATAGGATCGATCATGTATGCCATGATATGCACACGTCCATACGTGGCATATGCACTGAGTATGACGAGCCGATACCAAGGCAATCCAGGTGAAGCACACTGGATGGCTGTCAAGAACATTCTCAAGTACCTACGGAGGACTAAAGATTGGGTATTGACTTATGGAGGAGACACTGAGCTACGCGCAATCGGTTACGCAGATGCTAGTTTCCAAACGGATCGAGATGACTCTAAACCTCAATCGGGATTCGTTTTTACTCTTAATGGCGCTGCGATCAGCTGGAATAGCTCCAAACAAACAGTTATAGCCGATTCAACGACTGAGTCCGAGTACTATGCTGCTTCAGAGGCTGCAAAGGAAGCTATATGGATGCGTCAGTTCTTACAAGGACTAACTGTAGTTCCTAGTTCGAATGACCCGATCACCATCTATTGTGACAATAGTGGTGCCATCTTCCAGGCGAAGGAGCCGAAGTCCAGCAACAAGTCTCGGCACGTGCAAAGGAAGGTTCACATGATCCGAGATTACGTGAAGCAGAAGGAGATAATGATTGACAAGATTCCTACGGATGATAACATAGCAGATCCTCTCACTAAACCGTTGAGACATGATAAGCATGAAGGGCACGTTATTTCCATGGGAATTAAGCGTGTTCCGGAGTTGTATTAGTTGTTTGTATGGATTAACACGTGTATTTTTCCTAAAACTTCTAATAAAATCATCCTTTTGTTTTATATATTGTTTTTCATGAGGGTTGTGCAGACAACGTTGAACACCTCAAAGTGAACTGAATTGCTTTATATTTTGTTTTGGTCCGTAATCGCCTACACGAGATGATAACTCAGGCGATTATTTTGTGACGTCGATTGATGGTGGGTTCAACGAGCCATAAGTCAAACTGTTGACTGATCGATCACAAATGCGGGTTTACTGAAATCGCGCAGGACATTTTTGTGACGACTACATGGAGTCCTACATGTGTCAGAACATTAGGTGCCGGGTCGTGGATAGGACATCCATAGTGTTCCTAGAGTCGATTCTTTTGACTATCGACTGTCTCTTGAGATTAAGGCATATTTTGGGTGACTTTGGTTTCTTTCTCACGGTCGACCGTAACAGGAGGCTAAGTAGATTTTCACTGGGTCATTTCATGCTGCGCTTACATCTGCAGGATTCGAGTTGAGGAAAATATCCAACTTCCTTCGAGTTATAATACCTTTTCTCAGGGCCACTCGAGGAGCTGTAACTGGAAATGCATGGCCATGCTCGAATATTGATTCGTTTATCAGTTAAGTTACTCTCTAGTCGGGGAAACCATTCTTGATTCTGATCACTTGTGAGCTACGACCTTTGAAAGTACGGACTTTGCAAATTGTTTTACATTGAGTGGGAGAAATTTATTATGGATATGAGAATCGGTTATCGCACATACACTTGTACGGACAAGTGGGAGATTGTTGGGGTTAGTGTCCTCCACAGTTAGTGCAATAACATATATAAACCTCTATAGGTTCACAGGGTACATTTTGTATTGCAATCAGTTGATTAACGTTTATCAATAACGGTTGGCTTGCTAGATAAGTTTGACGTTATTGTCATACAGATGGCGGTGATCAACTGGTCCCTAAAACATCACACCTAAAGGATGTGTTTAAGAAATGTGATTATTTGAGAAAATAATCATATTGATGCCTTACTAAAAGACTAAAAGGTTAGTCGGTGTTTTTGACTAAAATGTTAGTCAAGTGTGATAATGATACGGCCGTTTAATAAGGATTAAATGATATTAGCTAAGACGAATTAAATGTAATTCGTAAATTGAATAAAAAATGTTATATTTAATTATTGAATATAATATAAGCTAATTAATCATAAACTGTTATAATTAATTAGACAATTATAAATATAAGAATTTTAATAATTTAATGATATATTATAGTGGATCATATTTATGACACTAGTAATATTATATTATATTATAAAGCTAAAGGAAACCTTCAGGAAAGAGCCTTATTGCTTTTTGACTCCTTGGTCAACAAGGAATTGAATTTTGGAAAGTAATTTTTGGAAAGCAAAATTACTCCCCATAATACTCCTGTTGGCCGAAATTTTGTAGTATATTAGGGGAGTTTTTGGCTCAACCTAATGTACTAATTCATTCATTATAATTCACACACACAAATTAGAAAATCAGTTTTCTTCTCTCTAAAGTTTTCTAGCAAGAACTAAGGGCATATCTTAAGCAATCTTGGGTGCAACTATTAGGAGATATCAAGCTTCTTGATATTCAATCTTAGGCCATTAAGCAAGGACTAAAGGTTGTTTTTCTTAATCTTATGTTTATTTATGCAATTTCTTTTATGACCATTAATCATATAGAATAAATTTCATTATAATCCTGTGTTTTTAAAGGACTATATACAGATATATTCCCACAAGCATCCAAGCATAGCATAATACAAGGGAATGGTATCGTTCTTTAGTAATCAATACGGCAAATTTCAAGCAAAAAGACGGTTTCTCACAAAAAACGTCTTTTCCACATTTCAAACCCGATCTAGCAATTTACAACATCAAAATACATAAAAACAAGTTAAATGGAGTATTACCTTGATCCATTTTGAAGCAAAGCAATAAAAACGAGCGAAAACCGTCTTGAAATCGCAAAAACCGATTTTTAGAGAGAAAGAGTCGAAAATGGGAAATGAAGAATGAAGCTCGGCAAAACCG
The DNA here is from genome assembly GCA_023091065.1 of Dianthus caryophyllus. NCBI lineage: Eukaryota > Viridiplantae > Streptophyta > Magnoliopsida > Caryophyllales > Caryophyllaceae > Dianthus > Dianthus caryophyllus. The sequence continues at coordinate 23,994,053 of CM041527.1, forward strand.
TGTTTTATAATGGTCAAAAAGCCCTTGACCCTAATCGGAAGGACGCTTGCGATTTCGGGATCAATTCGCAAGGACGCTTGCGATTTCCCCCTTGGGCATTTTCCTCCTTTTCCCGCTTTTAGGCCTAATTTGGACTCCTAGTCCACTTTTAGCCCAACTTGACACATTTTCACGACACGTCGCTCGGTTAAGGCGTCACCTAAAGTCCACCACACACACTCCTTAGCGAGTTTAAGCATTATACAATCACAGACGCAAACGCCTTTGCAATTACACATAAGCACTAAGCATATACACTTTGCCTCGGACGGTAATTCCCAGCGGGTATACACCACCACTCCTTACGAGACGAAGCACCAGCACTCTTTACGAGACGAAGCACCTGCACTCTTTACGAGCCAAACACCAGCACGAGTACTAGCACAAAGCACAAACACATGCGCTCCTCGGCGAGACCATGCAATGGCAACATCAATAGCACGCAAAGGCATTCAGCTTGCAGACATGCCCTCACAGTATGCAAGGACCGTCAAGTCCCTAAACATGTTTGTCCCTTCCCGGATAAGCCCGGTTCGGAGTCCTCGTCTCACCCATGGACACATACTCAAGGCCACGATAGTATCGAGATCAGAATTCGCCCCGATCTTTGTCGTGAAGTTTGACTTTCGCTTTAGTCCAAGCTCGGTCAAACTGGGGGCTCTGTGGATACCCACATCCGTACCTCCCACCAAAAACCCAGTGATGTAACAATGGACTTTTATTGCATGCTTTTACGTTGACTTAAACGGTACTAACTATGTCGAATTCAAGTTAAATGTTTTAAAATGCAAAATGTGGTTTCTTTATGGGTCATCACTCTTAGGTAGATGTCTTTAGGATAGTCTAGAGTCTAGCTTGTCTCGAGTCCAGGTCCTAATCGGCATGCGCACATCCCTTTTACAAACACATAATCTAATTGGCCCTTTTACATTAACAAGGCCCAATTCGATTCTCCTAAATCCCTAAATTTTGGCCCAGTCGCTAAAACCATCTTTTAGCACTAGCAAACACCCAAGACGGCCTCACGGGTCGTCTTATTTCACAAAACACTACAAAATACACCCTTTTATATTTTCGGGTCTCGGGCCCAGAACCGAGCCCAGTCCCATTCCTGGCCCACTTTCCAAGGCCCATGATAACCTAAACAAAGCCTACACTCAACCAACACTTCTTATCTTAAAGCTCAAGCAAGAATATCCCGTATATCCTAAAAGATAATTTGGAAATATACGGAAAATAGGACATTGCCCGCCCTTCAAGTCGCAAGAGCCCTTGCGATTAGGACAGGCTATCGCAAGGAGCCTTGCGATTGCCTCATGCTATCGCAAGGTATCTTGTGATTCCTACGGCTGGTTTTATCCTTTAGGGTTTCCTAATTCTTGACGATCTCTCCACTATAAATACAGCCCTCCTTCATACGTTTCAGGCATCAGAAATCACAATTAACACAGCTCACAAAATCTCTCACAAGCCTCACGCATAAACATCCTTTGAATTCTTTTTTTTCTCTTGTTTAATTCTCCCCATTGAGGCGAAGCGCTGCCGGTTCCTGATTCGAGACAGGTAGGTCTTAATCCTAGCATGGATTAAGGTTTTCTTTACTTCTTTGACTTGCAAGGGTCTACATTAGGCTCACCCCGACTTTGGTACGCGAGTCTGCTTTTTATAAGGCGGCCATGCACCTCAAATACACACCCTATTCGTAATACCTTTCCAAAGTCGCATAAACAACTGACCCCCTTAAAATAAATCAATGGACAGTTGAACTTTATTTTATGTATGCATTTCGCAAATCCTCTTATTGCATTAAATCAATTAATAATGAATTCGACATTAACTGAACAGTTTTCGTTAACAAGTTAAGCATGCTTAACTAAGGGTTTTAAACAATCTCTTTTTGCATTTGCATTCTTTTTACAACTTATATCGCACTTGTACGTAGCGAATTACTTAGGCTTACATATCATTCACTTGCATTGTTATGAAGTCTAGTAGAGACTATCTTTTGATAGGCTTTTCCAAAAGATCTTTCATAAAACATTATTTGAACTATTCTTTAGGACAGTACCCTCACCCAAATCCGAAGCTGGTTTCACAATAGCCTTAGACAGATGGGTGTCGACGTGCCTTGAACTCTAAGACGTGTCTTTGAGCATAAGGACACGGAGGCGGGTTCTATATTTCCCTCATAATTTAGTGGCGGCTCCAAAACAGTTTTAAAAGGTTTTTCTAACTCAATCTTTTTAGCTTTTACGCCCTTAGCAAGACGTCGAGTGGTCCCATTTAACCCCGGTACCTACATGTGTTTCGTGATTTGTTTGTTTGTTGTTTATTTTTTCATTATTTACTTTAGCTTGAGACAAGACATAAGCAAACTTGTTTGTATTATTCATTGAAAGAGAATTGTTTGACAAATCGAAAGAAGACTGGGAGCTAGCCTCCGCAAATAAAAAGTCTAAACTAAAGTTAGAAGATGGGTCGAAAGATGACTCGACGCCTACGATGTTGGATCCTAAAAGAATTTCTTCTTCTTCGTCTTCGCTGCCCTTCTTGCTCGTGTCGTCCTCGCATGAGTCGTCGTCCTTCTGCGAGGTCATCTTCTCGAAGAGAGGTCCTTCTCCCGTAATAAGCTGATATTTGTGGCTCTACGCGTCGGTCCATTTGAGGGTCTTATACGATCCGTTGAGAGTTTTCTCGGCGACATCAATGATGAGGTCGTCGGGATTGAAGCGGCGATCTCGGATGATAGAGGAGACTAAATCCTCATTGGTTTTGCTAGTGAATGGGTGTTCATCTTCACTAGCGAAGCAATCTTCGTGAGGTTTAACAGTGCTTAGGAGGGAGGCATTTGCGTCATACCTTCCACCCGAAACGAGGTATTTACTCATGTCAAAAGAGTAAGGTTTGAGCTTTAGTTTGCGCGCGAACTTGCGCTTCTTGGCATCTTTAGTCATTTGTTCGAGGTCACCTTCTTTTTGCTTGTAGCCTAGACCCATGGTGGGCCAAAGGCTATGGTTGTTTTTGGTTTCGAAGGGCTTATAGGCTCTAATAGGTGCACTTGTGATGGCGCCTATTTCAAAGTTGAAGCCGGAAAGCTCCTCGTCTCCTTCAATGGTAATTTCCGCGATTTTGTGCTCCTTAGGTGCATCGAGGAGGGCACGAAATTTAGATGCGTTTATGGTTATAACCTCATTGTTTAGAGGTAGTTTAACCTTTTAGTGTAATGTGGATGTCATGGCTCACACCGCGTGAATCCACGGTCGTCCTAGGAGCATGTTGTAGGACGGTGTCATGTCGTTAACTTGGAAATTGACTTTTCTTTCTATAGGGCCAGTGCGTACATGAAGAGAGATTGTCCCTTTCATGCTACGTTTGGTCCCATCGAAGGCTTTGACCCCTTCGATGCTAGGGTTGAAATCATTGTCGGTTAGTCCTAGGCGGTATGCCGTGGACAAGGGTAAAACATTTACCGCGGACCCATTGTCGATTAGGGTCGCGGGTAGAGTCTTTCTTCTGCATTCGGCGCTAATGTAAAGTGCTAAGTTGTGTAGCGCCAAATGATGGAAATTCGTTGTCAGAAAATGTAACAACCTGGTTTTTCGTCGACTTTAATTACTAAGGCGGAAATTAATTAAGTCTTAAACCAGCGTTATTAATTATACATAAAACCCAAAATGTTACATCGTAATTCAAGAGTTGAATAAAACAACTCTGTGTACGGGAATTTAAAAGAGTAGCGTCTTATATATTACAAATCTCTCGCAAATGACATAAAGTAAAGCGTAAAAAAAAACGTTGCATGGCCCCGTCCAAAATCCAGCTTCCGGTCCATGATTACCCTGCACAATAAACTGATGGGGGATGCTCACGAGCGGACAAAGGACTAGCTATGCTCATACTTACCCTCGATTTCAATTACTTTGGTTTAATATTATCGCTTTATAAACATAACATTATGATGAAAACATAAACATGCTTAATACAATTAGCATGTAAAGACATATATGTCATAAAAAGCATGCGGTTAAAGCGATAAATCATATAAGCATGATATTCAGTTATGAAAACAAATAACATATAATATCATAGCCATAGTATCACAACATATCAGCAAGATTACAAAGCGAAATCAGATCGCATACATACATACGTATCGTATTGTCCTCATCATGCAGACTCGATTCACTTCAGAAACTTGTGGTCTTTAATTTTCAAAGATGGTACACACTCGTTCTCATTTAATCAAACAACAAACAACACATACTGCTTACGAGCCTGACCACTGAGTAGGCCCTTGTACTCTGATCGATTGCATCTCACTTCCATAGTGCAGAGGCTTACTCGACTCGTAAACCACGCCGAATACTATAATACTTGCATCTCATCCTCTAGTGTTCAAAATGATTCGAACTTCAGATACAATTCCGTCAAGTGATCTGTACATGTGGCAAGAACGAATGCTAGTGTCGCGCCCACTAAGAACGAAACACCGCAAGGAGACCACCGCTATAATCGCCCAAATCGGCACGGATGCCCTGATAACTTTAGCGAAATAGGGGAATAAAACCCTAGTCTAGTACATGTACACTAGTATCCAATTTAAGAATGGGCTATGCTAATCATAAGCACCTTAACTCAGGATAAAACGACTATTTCCTAAAGCCTGACCCATCAAGAGTTGGCATATTCTTTATCTTGTACGGCAATGGCGACCGCTACAAGACTATCTTAACCCCACTTCACTCACGATTGACGTTCGCTTATCTGAGGCCCAAGCTTGACCTTTTATTTAAATTACTCAAGATTTATTATTTATTTGATATTTACATATCACATGTTACTAGACTCTCCTAGTATCATCGTCAAACGTTTAAGTATTTGTATTCGGTTTCATATGATCACATAACATATTCGTTTATTATTTGAAGTGTTGTTAATTATTAACATTTTTAAATTTCTAAAATGATATGTTTATTAGTATATCCAATTTTATTTAAGTGTTTTTCAAACACCTTAAGTTATTTACTTATTCATTTTCAATTTTCTATACTTAGTAAAATTTTCAATTATTTTCAGTATTTCACTATTCATTTTTCACTATTCACTATTCACTATTCACTATTCACTATTCACTATTCATCGTATTTTATACGTATTCGTATTTTTATACTTCGTATTTTATACGTATTTTTATACTTATACGTATTCTTATACTTGTACGTATTTCTATATTTATACGTATTTTTATACTTAAGATATTTTAGGTATAATACTAAATTTGTTTTTATTTTCTAAGTACAAATTTTTAGTTTCAAAGTCGTTAGGTTCGTTTTGTACTTGGGCGATTTTTGAAAATATTTTAAAGTCTAGTTTTAAAAATGTTAAGTTCGGTTTGTATTTAGTCATTTATGAAAATATTCGAAAATCATAGTTTTAAAAACGTTAAGTTGTAGATACCCGTATCCGTACCCCCCAAAAACAAACCCGATGATGAAAAGGACTTTCATGCATGCTTTTAAAAGAGTCGAAACGGTACAAAAGTGTCTAAAACGTATTACTCATTTTTAGCGTATTAATTTGGATTTGCATAATCATGAAAATGAATGTCAATTTTTAGTCATCATGAGCGTAACACGAGCACAATATAGGAACGTCTTATTAAGCCAAGCCACAAAAACAAATTTCAACTAGCTACAAAACGGCCCAAACTTACAAAAACGACCCAAAAACGCACACCAACACAACACATAAAACGGGCCAAAGTGCGTCCCGTGTCACATTTTCACAAAATTAAACTTTACAAAACCATAAAATAATATACCTTAATATTATTTTATTTCGAGCCAAAACCGAAAAACACGACAAAAACCGAAACACGAAAACCGAAATTCGGACCAAAACTGAACAAAGACTTAACACCTAAGTAAACAACAAAACATAATCATTACCTAATCAAACATCCAAAACCAAATGGCGGCATAAACAGCCCACCAAAACAAAAATAAAATCGCCAGTTGACAGGCGATTAAAAATACAATCGCCTGTCAACAGGCGATTTACTTTTTGTTTTATACCAGCCGCCTTTTTGATTTTTCTTTAAAAATATCCAACTCAAGCAAACTTAAACGCCTGTATACAGGCGATTAAGTTTTGTTATCCCACAGAAACCACCAAAACTCTATAAATACCAACCCACTTCATTCATTTTCAATACCCGGTTTTTAGCACTTATACACTATTCACAAAATCCACTCAAAAATACCGTCTTTACATTTTCGAAAGGTAAACATTTTACCTACGGGCTAGACGTTTGAGACTCGGACAATGGGGTTACATTAACCCCAAACCCGATATTGGCACTAGCGAAGCCGTATTCGTAATACGGTTGTAGCAATTCGGATTCATAATCCGTCTAAACCCCGCCAATATCGCATAAATAAACGACTCATTATCACTAAAGCAAACCGACGCCACTTTTATAATTATGCAAGTCCTCATTCATGCATTAAATAACGACTAGAATCACGGATCCAACACTAAATTGTACCGTTTCATAGAGTCTTTTAGCATGTCAAAACCGAGGGTTTTTCACAAATTTAATACGAGGTCGGAAAATAACGCCTATAGTAATAATTTAGTCAATAAATTATTATTTAACGACATTTCCTATAGCAATATGTCATTATTTTGACAGTTTACATTATTTATGCATTTTAATCGAGTCATGTTTATTCGCACTTGTAACGTAGCGTGACTTTTAGCCCAAATATCGAAATTAAGCAAGTGTTTTCAAATTAGTAGAGACTACTCTTATGTAGGCTTTTTGATTATTGTTTTCAAAACTCATTTTGTCAAAACTTTCGAAAAGTAACCTCACTCCGAACCCCTTCTCTGGTTTCAAACCTCGGATAGATAGGTATCGACGCACCTTGAAATCTGAGACACTCGTGTCTTGTATTTCAAGACGCCGCTGAATAGGTTCCAAATTCCTTTAATATTTGGTGGCGACTCAGAAAATACACTTTCAAAAAGGATTTTCTACTTTTCTTTTTGGTCACAAATTCATGCAATGATCTCCCCATTTTTCTCAAAACTGCACTTTTTCCTGCGAGGCGATTCGCCTCGCCTACGCCCCACACTGGCGAGGGCGGGCCAAGGCAGGCGCCGATAGGGACTAGCGATTTTTCACTTTCCTGCACCTTCACCGGCGACTCACTGGGACGAGCATGATTTTTATTATTTTTGAAAACTAGTTTTTCTTTTATTTTAAAATCATAAAGAAGTGAAGCTTGAAACTTTGAAAACATTTACGCTTTCGATATTTGGGCAAAAATACGCTGAGTCGAATCCTCCCGATTCAAACCACACCCTTTGAGGAACGGCCCAAGAATCCTCGCTCATAAGCGAGGTAACTCCGACACACTGCTCTCTCACCCTCCACGATTACAAGTACGGCATCCGTGACAAACGATCGTGAACTACCAAACTCGAACGCTCTAGGGCCCGTCTTGAATTCACACCTAAGACGTGTGTAGTCTTGCGGGTGCCCCTACCTAAACGTCGCGGGAATGACCGGAGGGAACCTTACCCTATAAACCAAAAACCTGTGTTTATATGTACAAGTGTGAAGCTATAGTACCCTCACTATAGTAGTCTTTCAAAAACTTTCTGCATGTAAAAACTTTTCCTAGGCATTATACTTTTAAAATACGTCCATCTTTGAAATTGCTTTTTCAAAACTTTTTTTCAAAAAAGGTCATACTTTTAAAAACACGCCGTTAGGCTCTTTGACCTATAGTCATTTGAGTTTAATAAATAGGATGCCATTACATTTAAAACCGACCTAGGATAACCACTATATCCCAGGTCTTTTTCAAAACGTAAATGAATTATGCGACTGACGTATCGTCATAATACATTTATTGCTAAAGGTCTTTCACAAAGCAAAAACCCGAGTATGTCAATTCATTTCGGAGATTTTAAATGAAATTAACTTTTAGAACATTAGAATTAGCTCTAAGTCGAGTGACTCTTTAGTCATCCCGATTTAATCTTTTTTCTCTCAAAAACAAAAAAACGCGGGCTCGTTCAGATGCGAACCCGTTGATTTACTCTTTGAATCGAATGACTTATCGTCACTTTTGATTTAAATCCCTGAGTCACACGTAAAAGGCGAACAATTGATCGCTTTTTACCCAATTTTAACATCCTCAGGTCGGTTAGCCTATCGCTACTTCGGTCTGATTCTTTTTTATCATAATCCAATGATAAACCCCCGGCAACATACCGCCAAACTGGGTTAATCGGATTATGATCATACAAATTTTCTTACCTCGAGAATAGGGACGTGTTGACACGCCTCTATCTCAAAAAGCTTCCCGTGTCCTTTTAAAAGCTAAAAACACGAGTCAAGTCAAGTCACCCACTTTTTACGCTTTTGTGTCTTCCTTTGGTCGTGAATGTGATTTTTCATTCGAGTCTTTTCCTTCTATTTTAGAATCACTAAAGATTTGAAAACTTTGTCAGGTCCGCTCATTGAAAAACCCTGGATACGCGACGAACTAAGAACCGTCACTTGAACCCACCTCCGCCTCCAAAGAAGCGCTCCTACAACAGATCAAAACCAAAACCTGTCATGGCCTTTCAACACGATGAGGGTCTCGGAGGCCCACCACCCTCGAGGTAATCACGAACAAGTCCGACAGCTCAATGACAGGATAGCTAGCCTCACTACGACGATCGAGCAAATGGCTATCATGCAAAAGTTTGAAGCAGAGAAAAACGCCGTGCGCCTGGCCGAGGAATCTGAACGGAATGCAAAAAGGATTCGAACCATGGAAGAGCGTCTCACGAACTCAAGGGGTTACTCCATACACCAAGAGAACGAGCACATCCCAAAGAACGCCAGTCCATGCTACCAGATAAGCTAGCGCCGCTGACCTCCCCGTCTTCAAAGGTCACGAAAGCCCGCTCGTTCATGTTAAGGCTTTCAAAGCTAAAATGGCCATCATGGGTGTCGAACCCCCTGCATGGGCTACCTTATTTCCTCACTCATTGGACGCACAACCCAGGGCATGGTTCTACGCTTTAGAGCCACACAAAACGGGTAGTTTCGAGGACATAACGGTTGCGTTCGATCTACAGTATCGAGACAACAATGATATCCAAGTCTCGCTACGTACCTTGGAGGTCCTGAGTCAGAGGGACAATGAGGGGTTTACCGAGTACCTGACGCGCTGGAAGAAACTGTGTGCCCAAATACCTAACCGTCCAAGGGACACCGACTTAATCACTAAGTTCATCAACAACCTCACCCCCGCATACCAACAACACCTACGGTACGGAAATTTTGACAACTTCTCAACCCTCAGCGTCGTCGGCGAGCTCATCGAGGACGACCTCCGCAAAGAAAACAGGAATAAGAGCACGGGCCGCGGATATCAAGGAAGCTCATCTCGAACCACTGCCAAAGTCGAGCCCATCCATGCCATCAACGCACTGGACGCGTTAGAGGCACCACCGGTTTTTACAACACCGCGAAGGCCTGCCATGCCTCCTCCAAAAGCATCATACTCACCTCCTGGTCCCAGTTCGATGAAAGCACAAAGAAATTTTGACCCAATATACATGACTTACTCAAAGGCGCTACAGAAGCTTGTAAGCCGCAATGTACTTCAACTCATAGGACCTACTAGCGAGCCTCCCCCGGACAAGAAGCCAAAGTCGTGGGATCAGAACGCATACTGCGAGTTCCACAGAGGAAAGGGGCATGACACCGAGCAATGCTTCCGCCTGAAGAACATAGTTCAGGACTTGATCGACGACAATACCATCGTAAAGCCCAAATTTCGAGTCCTAAACCTTCAAACCAAATTTAACCTCTCAGATACCCATGCTACTTTTGCAAGTACACACCCCATCATCGACTGCTCTAAACTAATCATCTCAAATGATCACGAAATCAACGGCATCTGGAATACTTCTGAGGATGAAGCCGACAATGATGACATCCGCATATGTCTCCAAGATGAACCCTACGACGAAGAGGCTCAACCCCGTCGCCCACCAGGCAAGTACGGAGAGTTACGTCACAAGTACCCATTCAGGCTATCAGACAGTGATGACGAAGTAGCCTACCTAACACGTTCTGGACGCCCGTACCAAGCTTCTCTAAAGTTACTTGAACCTCAAAGCCACCCGCCAAGGTTGGCTGCTCAAGAGAAGAACAAGGGGATAGTCATAAACGAGGATACGCCGCCTACTTCTCCTACCACTACAACCTCACCTACAAGCACTGCTCCTACGCCGCCAGCCAGTAAAGTGTCATCACCTAACACTAATCCTGCGCCAGCTCCACCAGTTGATAAGATAGCATCATCAAGCGTTACCCCGACACCCTTGCCTACGCCTGAGATCGGAGACACGCTCCACAAGCAGCTCAACAAGACGAAGGCGGACATTTCAATCTGGCAGCTCTTAAGGGACTCAATGGGACATCGTGAAGCCCTCTACCAAGCATTACAGTCACCCCAATGACGTCGGAAATGTCTCCGCAGAAGCTTATCAAGAACATCACACGCGGAATGGCAGCTAACGCCGCCACCTTCTCCGATAAAGATCTCCTCCGCTCGGCGCAAGACGCATAACCTACCTCTCTACAACAACGTGGAATGCGACGGCATGACATTACCAGTCGTCCTCAACGACAACGGATCCGCAAATCAATGTCTTGCCCTCGAGACACCCAGGAAACCGGGATTAAGGAAAATGATTTTATCCCGTACGGACGGTGTCGTGGCCTACGATGGAACACGCCGCAAAGATAAAGGGAACCATCTCCTTCCCCATTATGACAGACCACCATGAGAAAAACCGAATTTCAAATCATCGACATACCCCTACCTACAACATGCTACTAGGTAGACCTTGGATCCACGCTACCAAGGCCGTCACCTCAACCCTCGCATCAAAGGTCGGGATACCTCTGGATGACGAGATCGCCACCATCGACGCCTTGAACTTTCGAGCTACCCTCAAGCAAAGAAAAGACTAATGATAAGATCGCGGAGATAAACGCCCGATCCAAAGACGACATGTGTGGTTTCGACTTCGACTTCAACATCTGTACTCTGACTCGTAGAGAAGAGATCGCTACACTCTACGCCAAGGACGACGATAACAAGTGGCCCACCATGGGTCTATCCTACGTACCATGGTCGTACGAAGTCTCTCAATGTTGGGGAGCATACAATGATCGCAAAAAATGTCATGACTTCCACATACAACCATACCACATCCTCCCCAGCCACTATTTCGTCAGAGAGGGCACTAACAAGATTCCTAAGGACACCACCACGTACACCATTGCGGGGATTGAGCTCATTTCCGACATCGTGCGCAACAACAACTTCAACCCTACCAACCTGATCATCCCTCACAAAGAAAAAGCACACGACGGATGGTCAAAAACCCTCGAATGGACCGACGAGCAAGGCCGCACTTTCAAGATAACTACGGGTCAGGGCTACGCCTTCGAAGAGTCCGATTCCGACGAAGACGAAGACAACGCCCCAAACCAAAAGACTGTCTTAAAATTTAAACTCCCTCGTCGTCATCTCAAGTCTCTTTTGACTAAGCCCCTGCTACTTCCCTGACATAGTCAATTTAGCTGCAGAACTAGAGTCATTAAGGTTGTCCAAAGCTCCCTCGTCTGAGCTATCTTCAAATGTAACCGCTTTTGATAACATTAATAACATGAAAGTTTTTTACTCTTTGCCTCATTTAAACTCTACTTTTCCTAATAATCGCGATAAATTTAAACCAAATAACATTGCATTATATAGATACATTGCAAGTATTGTCTCAAAACCCGAACAGGACCCCATTATCGAAGACACAACAGCCATCAACATAGGCACACCTGAAGAGCCTCAAGAACTACAACTGGGGGCTTCCCTAAGCACAGAAGAAAGGGCCACCTATACCAAGCTCCTCGCAGAGTTTAAGGACGTCTTTGCCTGGTCATATAAGGACATGCCCGGCATAGACCGTGAGATAGCTGAACATCGCATCCCGATCAAGCAAGGTAGCAGACCGGTCAAGCAGAAACTCCGACGCATCAAGCCAGAATGGTCTCTCATGGTCAAGGAAGAGATCGGCGCCTACAAGTCGGGTTCATCCAAGTCATCGAATACTCAGACTGGGTCTCCAATATGGTATCGGTTATGAAGAAAAACGGCAAAATACGAGTATGTGCCGACTTCCGGGACCTGAACGAAGCCTGCCCAAAAGATGATTTCCCACTACCCCACATGGACATCCTAATCGACAACACAGCAGACCACGCCATCGCTATTCATGGATGGATACGCGGGATACAACCAAATCAAAATGGCGGCAGACGACATGCCAAAAACCACCTTCGTAACCCCTGGGAACATATCGCTTCTACGCCATGCCATTTGGGCTCATAAATGCGGCGCTACTTACCAACGCCTTCGCTACCACCTTACTCCACGACATGATGCATAAGGAGGTCGAGGTATACGTTGACGACATGATTGTGAAGTCAAAGGAAGGGACGACCACGCCACCAACCTCCGCAAGTTCTTCACCGTAATCGAGCAAAGACAAAATGCGATTAAACCCACGTAAATGCACCTTTGAGTCACATCAAGCAAACCGCTAGGCCACATAGTAAGCCGCCGAGGATCAAGTAGACCCACCAAAATCAAAGCAATAATGAGCATGAAGACGCCGAGCAACATCGATTTAAATAAGGAGTTTCTTGGGACAAGTCCAATATATCTCCCGATTCATCAAAGAAGCTTACCATGATTTGCGAGCCAATCTTCAAAAAATTGAAGAAGGAAGAGCATACGGCTGGGACGATGATCGCCAACAAGCGTTCGACAAAGTCAAGAGCACGCTACGAACCCCGCTCGTACCCACAAAAGGACTTGCCACTGTCGCTATACTTAACGACTACGCCAAACGCCATGGGTGCCATGCTCGCCCAAGAAGTCGACAACGAAGAACGGGCCATCTACTACATCAGCAAGAAGTTTCACGATTACGAAACTCGGTATGAACCAGTCGAGAAAAGCTGCCTCTCGCTAGTCTGGGCAACCAAAAAGCTCAGACACTACCTACTCACCAGCACTACAAGAGTCTACTCCCTAATGGACCCCCTCAAATACCTATTTGAAAAACCAGTCCTGAACGGACGCATGGCCAGGTGGACTCTGCTTCTCGCCGAGTATGAACTCAAGTACCTCCCTCTGAAAGTAATCAAGGGAAGAGCAGTTTCCGACTTCCTTGCAGAAAACGCCATCGTCGAACATCCCATGATCGACACAACGTCTCTACCTGACGAAGGGATCTTTGCCATAGAAAAGGAATACTGGCAATTATACTTCGACGGAGCGTCAAACTACCGCGGCTACGGAGTCGGAATACTCCTAATATCCCCAAACGGCGATCATACTCCACTCTCAATCAAGCTCGACTTCAGTGTCACGAACAACGCCATGAGTACGAGGCTCAGATTTATATTCGCAGCGACCATCACTCTCAAGATAAAGAACCTACGGTACATGGAGATTCATTCCTCATCATAAATCAAGTAGCGGGGGCATGGAAGATCGTGAGCGAAACCCTCACCAAATACCAAACAAAAGTACAAAAACTCATACCCAACTTCGACAGCAACGAATTTTACCACCTCCCAAGGGAAGAAAACCAGTTTGCCGACGCACTGTCAAAACTCTCATCCCTCCTGAACATGCCACCAGACATGAAGTTACTACCCATCATCGTCGAAAGACGTGACGAACCAGCATACATCCATACCATTGACCTGGACGAAGCCGAGCAGACAGAGCCGTGGTATCAAGCCATAATCAACTACAAGGCAGACAACACCTACCCACCCGACACCGATAAACGCGGACAGAGGGCTATCAGACTCCTAGCTTCCCAATTTGTGCTAGAGATGGGACAACTACCCAAGAAGACACCACAAGGGACACTGCTCATATGTGTCGACTACAAGAAGGGGCAGGAAATCATCACGCAAGTCCATGATGGCGAATGCGGACCCCACATGAACGCTCGAGCACTCTGCAAACAAATCCTACGGCTAGGATGGTATTGGACGACCATGGAAGCAGACTGTATCCAATACGTCAAGCATTGCCACAACTGCCAAATTTTCAGCAACGTCCAACATGTACCACCTTCACCACTATACAAATTCTAACCTCACCCTGGCCCTTTTCAACCTGGGGCATCGACGTGATAGGAAAAGTCCACCCCATCGGAGCAGGAGGTCACTGTTTCGTGCTGGTGGCCATCGACTACTTCACTAAATGGGTAGAAGCAGCGTCTTTTCGGACCCTTGGCTCCAAGGAAGTCGCCAAGTTCATCCAGACGAACATCATATGCCGATACGGCATACCCCACGAGTTCATCAGCGATCAAGGTTCGCACTTTCAACGCGAGACCGGGCCATACTCACAAAATACAACATCCAAAGATCACAAATCCTCACCCTATCGACCCCAAACCAATGGAGTCGTTGGCGACTAACAAAACAATCGTCACCATACTCGAGAAAATGATCGACGGTGCAAAGATTGGCCTAACAAAATACCATATGCACTCGGGATACCGTGATTACCATCCGAACCCCTACGGCATGACCCCTATTTCCTCACCTACGGCATGGAAGCCGCCCAACCAAAGGGAAATAGAAATACAATCTCTACGCATACTAATGGAAAGTAGCATCCCGTATGCGAATGGGCCCGTGAACAAGATTTAACAACTCATGCTCCTGGATGAACGCCGGCCGATTCCCCGAGCACCGCATTTAATGTACCAAGCCCGACTACAACGAGCATTCAACAAACGAGTTAAGCCACGACACATAAAAGTAGGTGATCTCGTACTAAAATCGATCCACCACTTCCGGTCGACCCACGAGGAAAATTCAAGCCTAACTGGCCGACCCTACCTCGTCAAGGAAATCTTCACGGGCGGGCAATCAAACTAACCGACTCGACGGCCAAGAGTTCAACCTCGCCACAAACCTCGATCAACTCAAGAAATACTACCCTAAAAACCCCTTGCAATGTATCCAGAAATACAATTTTATAAAAACAATTCATTGACCTGAGGTCCTTAAACATGCTCATGGGCGCATGCCCCTAAACCTCGCTCTTTCTCTCCACAAAATCAGCAATTCATGGACCTACAGTCCTTAAACATGCTCATGGGCCGGCATGCCCTTAAACGTGCACATTCCACAAGCAAACACAATTCATGGGCCGGCATGCCCCTAAACATGCATCCACCAAACACAATTCATGGACCGGCAGGTCCTTAAACATGCTCATGGGCCGGCATGCCCCTAAACGTGCACATTCACCACAAAAAAAGCAAACACAACTCTTGGGCCGGTATGCCCTTAAACATACATTCTCGAACTACGCCGGTTTGATTCCACTTTTCGTGGATACGTAGGCAGCTTTGTAAAAAGCGCAACCGATATTCAACACAAAAATGACACGTCCAAAGCTTAAAAAGGCCAAGGACATAGTCAACACAAAAATTCGTCTTTTAGACCCGAAGGGTTAAAAGGACGATATTCAACACAAAAATGACGCGTCTAAAGCTTAAAAAGGCCAAGGACATAGTCAACACAAAAATTCGCTTTTTAACCTAAGGGTGAAAAGAACGACATTCAACACAAAACGACAAACCCAAAGCTTAAAAAAGTCGAGGGAATAGTCAATACAAAAATTTCCTAAAGACAAAAACCATGCTTGCATTCTAAACCTTTGAAAAGGATTAGAGCCAAGGAATTTCACACAAAATAACAAGCAAAATGAGGCAGAGTCGTAAATAAAAACCTGATTTTTATTAATCTTAAAAAGAACGGTTACATTTTGATTTTTCAAACGTAGGAGCATAACTACGACCTTAAAATACACTAACAAACACTATATATTACAATACGAGTCCCGGCATGTACATCGGGTTTAGGATAGGTAATATATTACATAATACAACATAATATGAACATAATACTAACAAATTACACATAAACTAAAACCAGGTTACTCTCCGAAGCCGACTCGAGACCTCTCCAGCTGGATAAAGGGAGCACCAACCCTCAACCCTAATGGCGATCCCCAACATTGCCATAACAACCTTGATCACCTGACCCTGGAATATGCCGACGGCCGAACACACTTTCATCGGCCGAGAGTAGCTCCGGACTCGAACCCTCGCCATCACCACCGATACGTCCAAGGTCGGCCGGGTCATAAGCAGACATCTGAGGAAGCCCGTTGAGCTCTAGGGCTCGAAGGCGTGACCTCTTGTGGGGGCTCTGCGCAACAGTCCACCTAGCGTAGGCTCGTGATACCTGAGTCGTCCTAGGAGTACCCGCCACAGGCCACCTAGGGCGCGTAATCCATCCGCTCGCCCAGGCATCGGCTATGCCACTAGTCAACATAAGCATGCCCTGCACCTTGGTGTCATGACCAGGAATGAACTGTGCCCACCCTATCTGTCTCCTCACTCGCACGGGATGGATGTAAACACCCATGTCAAATCCGCAGCGAGGACTCCAGACGAACCATCGCCAAATTTCACTTGCCGTCACATCAACTATTCCCCACCACGGTACCAACCAACGGATGGTCGATGACCCCACAAGTCCAGGGAAGTAATCGTCAGGGCGATGATGTGGATCCAGCCACCTAATATAACGACTAGTCACGTCCCCAGTAGGATGTGACCCAGCAATATCACCTAGCACGCTCAGCCGCTCCATCAACCAGACCTGAAGGATTAAGGGACACCCTCGATACGGGCTCGCCCTATTGCAGGCACGATCATCCAGACCCAAGATTGTCTCGGCTAGGATCACGGCGGAAGGGTTACAACCATACTCCATCAGTTGGACGACAGTGATTAGGCGAGGATCACCGAGCGCTCCCTCATACGAAGAATTAGGAAACATGTAACGGTGGACTAAGCAGAACGCCAACGCCCTTTTTCTGGCACCAAAGGAGATCGTCTCGTTTTCACGGTTCATAAACCGTTTGCACAAACGATAGAGGCTGATACGACTCCCAACAAATAACTCCTCTGTCTCCTCACGAGTCATCTGAAGGTAGTTCTGCACATGCCTCTTATACCCAGGCCCTGATCTAACGCACACAGGAATGTTAGTTCGCAGCCAACCGCCAACGGCTCCAAACTCCTCAACCAACGGACAAACCTCCCCGCTAGGAAAACGGAACACGTGGAAACTCAAGTCCCAATAGTCGAGACACGCATCCAGAAACTCGGGCTCCATTCGAAGCCGCCCTAGACCCAGGAGGACCCCGAAACCGCAATCTTTCAAGTCTTCCTCCTCCAAATTTCGATAAGGACGCACACCAACTGCCAAGAAGTTTCCTTCAAAACTCTCCATCACTCGACGAATGTTCCGTAAATATTCTGAATATTTTTGGAAAATCGAGAATAGAAGACGAGAGGATGAGTGAAATGAACTAACTTAGCCCTCCTTTTATAGCCGAGATTTGCAAGACGAAATACAACACAAAAACTTAAACGCTAGTGAACAAGCGATTAAAATAAATCAAACAAAAACCACAAAACAAAATTCTAATCGCCTGTAAACAGGCGATTAAAAATGAAATCGCCTGTTTACAGGCGATTTTCTTTTTCTTTTCTGACAAAATTATTCGATTTCTTACACTTCTTACACACCTACACCCAAAAATTTTTAACTTATTACCCCTACACTATTTTTACCGACCTCCTAATCTGACGTTTACGATCCCGTCGCGTCGTCTCGATTTGCGTAATTGACTCCCGTCTTTCGTATTTTTCATTTTCACAAAACACAATAATCACACAAAAATTTAACCCAACACAAAATATGATTTTCGCATTCACAATTTTCGTCTCAAAACGTCATTTTAGCTCGCATTTTTACTATGTCAAAAACGTCTTTTTACGAGTCTAAAATATGTCCTAACCAGCATTTTTCAAAAAACTCTTCATATTGCATTTAATTTAGTCATTAGCGAGTCAGTCTCAATCGAGACGTATATATATACTTTTACGACTAACAATGTTTTGCAGGTACGCTCGGCAAGCAAATACGCAAGGATTTCAAACCCGGCTACGACACAGGAATGCATTTTTCGCAACAAGACAAAATAACCAAATAAAAACCATAAACACCCACAAAACCAAAAAAATCAACCATACACAAATCCAAAAACCAACCACACAAAACAAATACTAATATTCATAATACAAGTCCGAAATATACAAGTCCAAGCATACTACGACTGGTCACGACGCTGCAAGACAAAGACGCAGGAATCAATCTCAAGACGCGTGCTATCCAGCCTCCCCATATCGACCCTCCACCGCCTCGACTCGCCAGCCTCCTAAGATGCGCAGCCTCCAAGCCCGCGATCTCGCCTCCTCACCGACCCTGGCTAACTCACGCGTCGCGCCTCGGCCGTCTCGCCTGCGCCTGCAGCGCCAACAACCTTCTCGCTCACAACCGCCCGCCATCGGTTGGCGCCCATACACCTCCTGTGGACCTCGGTATCTCGCAACAATGCGAAATCAATTTAGCTTTACGGGGCTATAATCAAAACTCGCTGACAGAGTTTGAATAATGATTTTACACTAAAATCTTACTCAAACCGGGGCTATAATCAAAAACACCTGCTGACAGAGTTTGACTAATGATTTTACACCAAAATCTTACTCAAACTGGGGCTATAATCAAAACACCTTGACAGAGTTTGAATAATGATTTTAAAATAAAATCTAATTCAAACTGGGGCTATATACTACATAACACTCATGTCAGTACAAAGAAGAAAGTGAATACCTTTCTCACGCGGATCCCACCTCTCAAGACCCGCATCGCTGACCACAGACAGGAAGGCTGCAAAGACGATCGAATGAGAGCGACCCTCGTGAACAACCGGCAGTCCTCAACGAGCGGAGGAGGTGGAACTCAAGGTCAGGGTCACGTCGCTACAAAACAAAAATAGGATAAATTTTTGCTTCCTAAAACCAAAACACATACAAGCAAAAGGGATAAACAAGCATACCTCGATCACAAAGATCGCTAGCGGCATCGCCAGGCCCAAGTCACGTAATCCTCATCCCGCCGCAGAAGCGAGCCTGACTCACCTGTGATACACGCCACGACGCCATTAGCGTCCGCCTCCACGAACAAAACCGAGGGCGGAGGAGCAGGTACGATGAAGCCGCCGCGACCCATCTGCGCAGACAGACGCTCACCCAAGAACCACTACGAGCCGTACTGGGTCTCGATGTACAGCCGCCGTCCGTCAAGGGGACCGAAACGAGCTGCAATCGTAGGAGGGACGCCGGTAAACTTACTCCAGGGGTCGCGAACAAACTACAAAACAAAACCAAATTATAAACCACAAAAACAAACCCAAAAACAAGCTACAAAAAGACCAAAATACAAAACACGATCACCCTTACCTTATCCATCGTCATCCCGTTGAAGCGTACACGAGCCGCGTCAAAGTTCAGGCCAATACCCCTCCGATCCGCTGTCGCATACGCATGGAAAGCCGGGTATGTAGCCGTCACCTGGAACGTGTCCGGGAGCAGAGAGGGGAAGTGAGCATAGCACCAAGCCTGCAAGCAAACAAAACACACGTTACAGAAGAAAAGCAGAAACAAAACAACAAAAAGCTACAAAAATCGAACCTTACCTCCATCAGAAGATTAGGGCCCACAAGCGACACATCCGAATCCTCGTCAATCCGATCAGGACGCACTGCGTCCCTCAGGTAACGGATCAACAGACCCAGAGCAGGAGTCACCCAGTCAAAGTCACCTAGGCGTGACATGTCTGACAGCGCCATCAACACGCGTCGGCCTCGCTCCCCGCCGCCAAAGTGGGTGGCGTCGGGAACCGCCTGACCACCAGTAGGGCCCTCTGCTTTCGGCGCTTCGCTCGAGTAGACCACTTTCTTCTTCCTCCTCCTCGAAGAAGTCAAGAAACCATATCGTCTGGTCAAACGTGTGCTCCTCGTCCTTCCCGCACTTAACCCCGTCGCTAATCAGCGCCGCGACTGTGGGCTATCGATAGGAGGTCGCCACGCCCCGATCAAGTACACCTCGCCATGGGGCGACCAGAATACCGCCCACGAAGAAAGAGTCACGCCAACCTCGTAACCAGGCATGTGGAAGGTGTTGGTCGTATCCCAAAACCTATCCAACAACGCCCGAAATGCTGGCGCGAGTTCACCCGCTTGCCCCGCACCTCCTCCACTTCGCACTAAGGGACCGAAAGCCGCCCCAAGCACTATGTCCCGCCTCCCGCGAGCCTACCCTCAAAACGCCAAACACCGTCCGAACCCGCAGAAGGTCCTCATCGAGCCTAACGGAAGCCGACCTTCACTCGGATCGACAAATGCTCCGGGACTCCAAACCAAAGTCACGCCATCCCGGTCCAAGGCCACCAGACCACTGGCGCGGGCCGTGAGGATAGTCAGGCCTCGCGCCCAACTCGTCAACCATCCCCATGAAAACCTCGGTCGCGGCCTCAAGACTTGCCGCGCTGCATCCTGGCCTCGCCTCGGCCTCGCCTCGGCCTCACCTCGGCCTCTCACCGGCCTCGGCCTCATCCTGAACTCGCTCCCGAGCATGGCCTCAACTCGACCCGGCCACAAAGGCGGGCCGCGGCGAAGAAGAATAAAGAAGAATCGGCGGCGGCTGAGCCGCGGCGGCGCGGCAGCCTCAGCGATCTCAACTCGACAAAGAACCTCACCACGGTCGTCAGAGCCCCCTCTCGTCACTCGAAGACTCCTCCGACTGGAAGTGTCCTCGTAGCGGCTCCGGACCCGAGCACGACCACGCCTCGCGTGACCTCCATGTGGTCTCCCTACTCCAACCTCCTCAAAACACCGGCGACCTCGGCCTGCGTCCGGTCACCACCTCTGCGGCGACACGAAGCTCGACGTCTCGGCCGCCGCCTCACCGTGGTTACATCCACCTTGCGCTTCTTGGCCTCGGTTCCTCCGACCGCGACCACGGCCTAACCTGGCCCTCCAGAGCCGCAGCGCCTGGCAACGCTGCGGGCCACGCCCTGCGAGCTCCCCCGCCACGCACCACGACCTCGCCGCTTCTCCTCGAGCCGCAGCGCCCTCCAAAGACCGCCACGGCCACGCCCCTGTGAAGACCCCGCAGCTACGCTCCGACCTCCACCACGGCCTCCCCAGAGCCTCAGACGCCCCCACAAAGCCGCCACGCCCACGCCCGCAAAGACTCGAGAGGACACCTGGCCTCGACCGACCACCGCCAGGAGACCTCGACGACCCAAAGAAGACTCCACTACCGCTAGCGTCACCGTAAGACCGCGTCCCGCCAACGACGGCCTCCTCACGCATCACATTAGCCGAAAAGCAGCGACTTCGGCAAAGAACGCCACGACCCACACCACTAAGCGGCTCAGACCACCGAACAAAGACCACGCCCCAGGCCACTAGCGAAAGCCCAGGCGACGCACCAACAAAGACTAGCACCACTAGCGTAGCGGCCGGAGACTCGCGGCAATGGCACTGGAACTCCCTGGCGTCGTAGAAACCCCTGGCGTCGGAGGAAAAGCTCTCAGCAGGTCCGACTGAGACGGACCGTCGGAAGCCTCCAAGGGCGCGGGCATACCTGAAGTAGGAGTATGCTCGCCCTGAACAAAGAAAGTCAACTCCAGCCAATACCCGATCCATGTCACTAGAAGTAGGCGATGGAGGCGTTGGATCACCTGCACAAGATTCAAAGGCATACTCGAAACGAACAAAGAAATCACTCCAGAAAGATCAAGACAAAGCAGCAACAAGCAAGCCATAGGCCCATTTTTGACAAATAAGGCCAAAACGGAGCAGAAGCACAGGAAACCAAAATCCATGAGACGTATACGATATATACGTCCTACTCAGTCAAGTTAAGAGCAAGCACGCGCAAAAGCAGCAGAGAATTGGCCAAAACAGCAGAAAGCAGGCCTTTTTAAACCAAAAATAGCAGAAGAGGGAAAAACGCTACAGAAAGCCAGAAACCCATATTTGCTGACACAAACCCAACCCATAAATCACAATAAGCTCATGCAAAAAATTTCATGCGAAAACGATGTCCCGAACACCTCGACTGAATAGCTTTTACAAAACACCTCCAAACTACAAAAACGGCCTTTTCTTGACCATAACTCAACCCAAAAAGCCCCACTTCCCACAAAACAACCCCCTAGCCAACACAGACGACATACATTACCATACATTCCATGAACGGGGCACGAAAAGCGAGGAAAAGCGACTTTTGGAAACCTAGCCTAAACTACAAAAAAAAAAAAAAAAAAACGTTCCAAAACACCTCCAAGCAACACATTTCCTACAAAACAAGACCAAAAGTGTACCATACTAGCCATGAAAACACAATACAGAGAATTCGGGCAAGTTTCGGAACCGGAAAATTTCGACCAAAATCGGCCCTTATACCAAAACGCACGAAAATGACGTTTTTTTCGAGCCGTTCTTCGCATACAAGCCACCCAAACCTTCACAATAGCATACTACAACATTTTCAAAACAACCAAGCCACTCGGGATCGCCTTACGCTACAAAAACAGAGCACAAACCCCGACTTTACCCCCTCCTACACGGTTTTCACCCAAACGAACCGCTTTTCGTGCCCATTTCAACAAACCAAGCTCACCAACGTATTGTACTACCAACGGGTAAGCTACACTGAAATTTTGAGCCATTTTCGAGACGTTTTCAAAATGACCAAAATGCCCATACACTACAAAACGCACGAAAATCGAGACCACGAGCCGGGTTTTCACACAACGACAGCAAGACAGGCAAGGCAAGCACTATACTAGCCATGGCGAACGTTTTCAAGCCAAGACGAGAGCTAAACTCGAATCAAACCAACAAAATTCGACCTAAACCCTAGAAAACGGTATTTCGAGTTAAAACCGACTCAAACAAACTTCAAAACCCGAAAAAACAAGCGAGTTGGATACGTACCTTGGTCCATGATGAATTGTAGGAGTCGGAAAATCGATTTTTGATCAAGAAAATCGCCAAGACGAGTTTTAGAGGTTTTCGATTTAGTTTTTATTTTTTCGGGTAAAATGAATCAACCTCCCTCTCTCTCCCGTGTTTTAACCAAAAACACCAAAACAAAAACCAAATCGCCAAGATAATCGGCGATTATGTATTTGTTTACGGGTTTCGCTTTGTTTTGGGCTGTTTTCCCTCGGCCCAATACGCTTTCAACCCATTCCAAACACAATTTCAACCCAAAAACAAAAACACGTAGCCTCCTCACGAGACGTTCATAAAAACCTAGCCTTTTATGAGAAAAACGCGTAGCCTCCTCACGAGACGTTCATAAAAACCTAACTTTTTATGAGAAAAACACGTAGCCTCCTCACGAGACGTTCATAAAAACCTAACTTTTTATGAGAAAAACGCGTAGCCTCCTTACGAGACGTTAAAAATAGAAAAACACGTAGCCTCCTCACGAGACGTTCATAAAAACCTAACTTTTTATGAGAAAAACACGTAGCCTCCTCACGAGACGTTCATAAAAACCTAACTTTTTATGAGAAAAACGCGTAGCCTCCTTACGAGACGTTAAAAATAGAAAAACACGTAGCCTCCTTACGAGACGTTCATAAAAACCTAACTTTTTATGAGAAAAACACGTAGCCTCCTCGCGAGACGTTCATAAAAACCTAGCCTTTTATGAGAAAAACGCGTAGCCTCCTCACGAGACGTTCATAAAAACCTAGCCTTTTATGAGAAAAACGCGTAGCCTCCTCACGAGACGTTCATAAAAACCCAACTTTTTATGACAAAAACACGTAGCCTCCTCACGAGACGTTCATAAAAACCTAACTTTTTATGAGAAAAACGCGTAGCCTCCTTACGAGACGTTAAAAATACAAAAACACGTAGCCTCCTTAAGAGACGTTCATAAAAACCTAGCCCTTTTATGAGAAATTCAGAAAACACGTAGCCTCCTCACGAGACGTTCACAAAAATCTAAACCACTCTTATAAACCAAACCCCGAAACGCGTAACCTCTTCTACGAGACGTCCAGCAAGGAAAGCAAAGCAAGGAGCGCAAGCCAGAAGCGCAAGCAAAGCAAAGGAGCGCAAGCCAGAAGCGCAAGCAAAGCAAAGGAGCGCAAGCCAGAAGCGCAAGCAAAGCAAAGGAGCGCAAGCCAGAAGCGCAAGCAAAGCAAAGGAGCGCAAGCCAGAAGCGCAAGCAAAGCGAAGGAGCGCAAGCCAGAAGCGCAAGCAAAGCAAGGAGCACAAACGGAAACACAAGCAAGGCGCCAGCTGGGAGTACTCAGGCCACATGCAGGCTGACATGCCCTTAAACATGTAGGACCGTCATGTCCTTAAAAACATGTCGTCCCTCCCCGCATTTCCCGACGCTAAGTCCTCGTCTCTCCCATAAGACACATGCTTAGCGCCGCCAGGTAGTATCGAGACTATAATGGTCCGGATACTATCTTTAAGTTTGATTAACGCTTTGTCCAAGCTCACCAAGCTGGGCTCTGTAGATACCCGTATCCGTACCCCCCAAAAACAAACCCGATGATGAAAAGGACTTTCATGCATGCTTTTAAAAGAGTCGAAACGGTACAAAAGTGTCTAAAACGTATTAGTCATTTTCATGCATGCTTTCATGCATGCTTTTAAATGAATGTCAATTTTTAGTCATCATGAGCGTAACACGAGCACAATATAGGAACGTCTTATTAAGCCAAGCCACAAAAACAGCCCAACTAGCTACAAAACGGCCCAAACTTACAAAAACGACCCAAAAACGCACACCAACACAACACATAAAACGGGCCAAAGTGCGTCCCGTGTCACATTTTCACAAAATTAAACTTTAAAAAACCATAAAATAATATACCTTAATATTATTTTATTTCGAGCCAAAACCGAAAAACACGACAAAAACCGAAACACGAAAACCGAAATTCGGACCAAAACTGAACAAAGACTTAACCCCTAAGTAAACAACAAAACATAATCATTACCTAATCAAACATCCAAAACCAAACGGCGGCATAAACAGCCCACCAAAACAAAAATAAAATCGCCAGTTGACAGGCGATTAAAAATACAATCGCCTGTCAACAGGCGATTTACTTTTTGTTTTATACCAGCCGCCTTTTTGATTTTTCTTTAAAAATATCAAACTCAAGCAAACTTAAACGCCTGTATACAGGCGATTAAGTTTTGTTATCCCACAGAAACCACCAAAACTCTATAAATACCAACCCACTTAATTCATTTTCAATACCCGGTTTTTAGCACTTATACACTATTCACAAAATCCACTCAAAAATACCGTCTTTACATTTTCGAAAGGTAAACATTTTACCTACGGGCTAGACGTTTGAGACTCGGACAATGGGGTTACATTAACCCCAAACCCGATATTGGCACTAGCGAAGCCGTATTCGTAATACGGTTGTAGCAATTCGGATTCATAATCCGTCTAAACCCCGCCAATATCGCATAAATAAACGACTCATTATCACTAAAGCAAACCGACGTCACTTTTATAATTATGCAAGTCCTCATTCATGCATTAAATAACGACTAGAATCACGGATCCAACACTAAATTGTACCGTTTCATAGAGTCTTTTAGCATGTCAAAACTGAGGGTTTTTCACAAATTCTAATACGAGGTCGGAAAATAACGTCTATAGTAATAATTTAGTCAATAAATTATTATTTAACGTACATTTCCTATAGCAATATGTCATTATTTTGACAGTTTACATTATTTATGCATTTTAATCGAGTCATGTTTATTCGCACTTGTACGTAGCGTGACTTTTAGCCCAAATATCGAAATTAAGCAAGTGTTTTCAAATTAGTAGAGACTACTCTTATGTAGGCTTTTTGATTACTGTTTTCAAAACTCATTTTGTCAAAACTTTCGAAAAGTAACCTCACTCCGAACCCCTTCTCTGGTTTCAAACCTCAGATAGATAGGTATCGACGCACCTTGAAATCTGAGACACTCGTGTCTTGTATTTCAAGACGCGTTGAATAGGTTCCAAATTCCTTTAATATTTGGTGGCGACTCCGAAAATACACTTTCAAAAAGGATTTTCTACTTTTCTTTTTGGTCACAAATTCATGCAATGATCTCCCCCATTTTTCTCAAAACTTCGCACTTTTTCCTCAAGGAGCGCATTCGCCTCCTACGCCCACACTGGCGAGGCGGCGCAGTATGCAGGCTGATAGGGACTAGCGATTTTTCACTTTCCCGGTACCTTCATAAGTTCAATTTGTAAAAAGTGATAATGATTTTCATTTTTAAAATATTAGTTTTAAAAATGTTAAGTTCAATTTGTAAAAAGTGATAATAGTATTCATTTTAAATTGAGACTTAGTTAAATTTAGTCGTCTATTAACTAAATTTAGCGATTTTCATTTTAAAAGATAATAGTATCGTGGATGATTCATTTATAGTCCGTATGTCCAAGATCAACAATCCAATAGCAAAGGTAGTATCACACGATTTAATTCATTTTTATAACGGTTAACATATTTTCATCGGTTTATAATAATTCATTTATAATTAAAACGATTTATACAAAAATTCAATTCTAATTACTATTTAACTTTAGTGACTTAGTGATAATTTCATTTTAGTCAAATTTAGTCCATTAAAAATAGAAATGTCGTGTGATATGATATATGTGTCAAAATTGATTTATTTCTTTTAATTTCTTAAATCTAACTTATTAACCAACAATTAAATTATATTAACAATAAATTAAAAAGTGATAAAACAATTTTAACCCTAAGATTAGTGAAAATGCCGTGAGCAACAATAATAATGTTCAAATTTTCATTTTTTTTGACTTTATCGGTTTTTAACTTAAAGTCTTTATATTTTAATTATTCTAATTAAACTAAAACGATTTAAACTATAATGAAATTTACTAACAATTTCATTTATATTTATGAATAGTGTTTTTCAACACATTAAATTTCTAACTGTTTAATCTAAATGATTTATAATGTTTAGGTTGATTTATAGTATAATACTAACAATATATATAAACAACAACTAATCATAAACACAATTTATTAACAAACATAAATTAAAATAAGATCAAAATGAGTAATAAAGATGAACATCAACATGGAGAAAATAAGAACACTCATGAAGATCATAAATAAACTCAAGAACACTAATTTCGATTTTAATAATTTATAATTTGTTTTCCTAATTTAGTTTTTTTTTTCATAGGAACATCTATTTTAACTAACTTATTTTAACATATTATTTACAAAAATTAAAAGTGAAAATATGTCAAAATAAAAGGGAAATGCCGAGTATAATATATATGAACATATAATTTCTATTTTCGATTTTAATCACTTTAAACTCATTGTTAATATTTCACATAATTTTTATATATGACTACTACCTAATTAAAACATAAACAAACACAAAAATCATATGAACAATAATTAAAATGCTCAAAATAAATTTAACTACACATATGAATATTTTACTACAATAATCTTTTTAACATATTACTTAGTTATTATCATTTTATTATACAACACATAAACATACAAGTGCACTCATGTGATGTTTAACATATTTAACATAATTTTCATACTCATAAAATCATAATAACAAAACAAATTAATTTACTAAAAAGATAATATAAGACATAGTTAGTCACCTTAAACGGTAAGTTTATTGGTTGTCCGGATCGACTATATTATCTCGAGGGAAGAACGAAGTGCGTCATTCTCAACCTCAGCCAGACCCCTACCACTTTCCAGAAGTGGCACCGTAGAACCAAGGCTGGCAGACATAAGTAGCAACTGCAGGTGCAGAACAAAACAGAAAATCAAAGCCATATCAAAAGCAAATCTGGACAAAAACAAAAGCGTAAGAAAAGATACAAACCTAAGCACAACAGCCTACCATCTTGTGCGCCAAGCGCGTAGGATCTAGGGCAGCAGGAGCAGAGGACAGAGTAGCAAAGTTCTCGCTCAGGGACTTCCCCAAAGAAACATACTCTGATTGGCTCTGAGAGTGCAGAGGAACAGACAACACATGATTCATTTGAGGTAGCTTCATTTTCTTCCTCTTTTTCTGGTCCGGAGTAGCTTCAGGAGACTCAGCAACCACTTTGGTGGACTTGGTCTGAACCCCTTCTGGCGCCTTCCTCTTGGAAGACTCAGAGATGGGGGCCACCATACTCACGGCAGGACCAGAGCTACCACCAGACTTCGCAGCCTCACGAGCCTGAGCAATCCGTGCAGCAATAGCGTCCATTGGCAGGAAAGTCTTCTTGTTGGACCCAGAAGCTGGAAACATTACAGGGAACAGATTACGAAGGAACGGGAGATGTATCAGTTCGTGAACCAAAGAGAATATGTCGAAGACGATGGCGATTGCTAGGCACAGAACTCTGGCCTACGCCAGGGATTCGCAAAGGGGGCAGAGTAGAATGACCACCAGTCCCAGGCAGTATAGAATTCAATGGAGTCACGTGGATGGGCGTCTGATCCAGAGCACCTGCACCACTCCTACCAACAACCTCACCTACAGGCCTCTCACCTAGACCAGGCGCAGTCTCCAGGCCAGCCACGTTCTCCTCAATCCTTTCCTCGTCATCACTGTCTCCATCTTCTTCTTCATCATCTCCTTCCTCCTCAGGGGGAGGTACAACAACAACATCATCATCATCTTCATCGGGACGCATACACCTGGGCCAAGCCCTCTTCGAAGAAGGTAGCCTTAGGAACGCCTCAGTCCTCCTCCTTGACTCAGGGTCGTCGGGGGTAGGGACCCAATCAGAAACTACAAAACAAAGACACAACAAATTTAAACAAAGAAGTACATGCAAGAACAAGATGGACAGGAATTCAAAAGTCCAGGGCACATACCAGTCCCCTTCAAAGAGAACTCAGGCGCCCAGACGTTGGGACCCAATGTGTTGCTCCTGATGAACATATAGTAACTAGTCCAGTTCCTCTCATCACCCGCATCCAAACGGGTGATAAGAGGTTGGCACCTGTCCCTCAAACGGAATAAAACTCTCTTCTTCTTATGCATGCGCAGATGTTAGGTATTCCTTATATCAGCCAGCTGAACCTCAACCCCGTATTTTCGACACAGAGAATCAACCCCATGAATCAAGCGCCAAACAGACGGCATAACTTGACAGGGTGGAACCTGAACAGTGTTCAAGAACGAACTCATCAATGGACAAAGAGGAAAAGTTGCTCCAAACCTAAAGGACGATTCGAAGATTGAAAACCAGCCAGGACTGACCCAATCCACCCTGACATCAGTGGTATCTGGGGCCCAGACTTCAGTACTTTCCGGGATCTTTCCCTCCGTTTTCAGCCGCGCCTCAACTCCTTGGGCGAGCAGATTGGGGTAGATGTTAACATCTTTGATTGTGTCCGTCGCATGAAAGATGGAGCCGCCATGGGAGTAGGTAATGGCAGGGGAAGGACCGACTTCGTTTCTAGCCATGGTCAGATAGAAGGAAGGAAAAGGAAGCTAGGGTTTTCTTTCAAATCGATTTGGGGATTTTTGGAGGTATTCAGAGTTCAAAACAAAGAAATCAAAGCAAAATGAGATAGAGAGAGAAACAAAACAAAAAACTAGGGTATATATAGAAGACAAAAGGAAGTTGGATGGTTTTTTACAAAAATAAACGCGCGAAGAGACGTGACAAGACCCATGATGGGACGTACGCAGTACATTGAGCGCCAAAATAGGGCGCACTTCCCCACGAAAAGCCAACTACTTCATTAATTACAAAGTTCAGGTCTCAGGACCAAAGGCACAGCAAAACAGAAAGAGCCTGGACCAGGCTCAGCCCTGGACCAGGATAAAGGACGGAAGCATCTCCTTACCCCCAGCTCAGGATCAGAGGGCAAGGAGATGGGGACAAACTGTTGGGACCAAAACCCAGTCGTCCGTAACCCTGGCCGCATATAGACGGTGCAGGATCCACAAGACTGTAACGCATGCACAAAGACTGCATGTGCAGACAAAACAAAGGTGCAGGCCAGGAGAGGAAAAGCCAAGATGGGCCGAGCCCAACAAAAGAATTAAACATCAAAGAAGAAAGCCCATAGACTCGGCAGCAACCCTAGAGAAAGTTGTTGAAGACTTGGTCAAGACAGCAGAAAAAGAAGCCCTGAAGATAGGAACCGCTGGAGAACTCGTTGGGGAGGTTAGCCACAAAGAAGGAAGGGAACGTTGGACCCTAAGGACACTATAAAAGCAAGAGAATTCAGAAGAGAAGAACATCAGATATCATTCAACGCAAGCACTCGACTCCCAACACTTTTCTCAAGCAACTAAACACTCTATAATTAAGTTACGCCTATATTGTATTCTGTACCAGTTGGTCCAGACCCTGTACCTACTATTTCAGAACTAGTGCATAACCTCTCCTGGCTTGGCGCCCGTGGTTTTCCCTTAACATTTAAGGGTTTTTCCCACGTAACATATCGTGTGTCTTGTTCCATTTTTCATTGCTTTTCTTTACGTTACAACTCAATAATCACAATCACAATTAAAGGATAGTACTAGTAGATCCACAATCACTAAAACGAACCGTGTGAGAAAATCACCCCGAACACTTCTCTTGTGTCAACGATACATGAATAAAGTTGATACTAGTATTTCGGACCGTTCTAGGCGGAGGGCCCTTGCTTTTTGTTTGGTTCATCGTTATGCTTTTGCGGGGTCCATGCCAGATGGAGTGTTCGGAAACGCGAGGTATGCTCGTGTTGTCGAAGAGATGGAAAGGGGATATGATCCTTCTGCGTTGATCCTAGCGGAGACCATACTGGGCTTAGACGACCGTTGTGCTAATCGTCTGAGCTCGTACAGGGGTTGCGCTAGGATTCTCAACATTTGGCTCATGGAGAGGCTAAGTGTGTATAAAGCTCTTCCCCTTGGAAGTGTCTTCAAGGCTGCGGCGACGACGTCGCGAAAGATGGAGTGGGCTGACCTTCGGGAGCGTTCGCTAAACTACTACCGGGGGTTTGTGAAGGAGAGCTCCATTCGTTGGTATGTGTCTTGGTGGGGTATTACGGCGATTACGGCGCCGTCTGTTGCGAATGCGGCTCGTGGGTTGATGTTGTGCGGGTTTGAACGAGGGGTGTGGATTCATCCTCTTCGCTTGAAGAGGCAAATCGGGCTTGCTCAGACCATACCCGAGCAGGATACTCAGGTTGGAGGGGTTGTTGTGCTAAACAACCAAATGATCGATGCTTGGATCCGAGGATGGTCGGACCGTGTTACTTGGGCTGTTCCGGAGCATATAGAGTCTAGTCGTGTTACGGACTTCTATACACGATGGTACCGTTCCAATGATCCTCAGGAACGGGAGAATCAAAGGAGGAGGGAAAAGAATGGGCCAAGGCCTTCCTTGGCGTATGAGGTGGTGCGCGAAAGGAGGGACTGTGGTGATCTTTGTGCTGCTAGTGTGGATGCTTCTACTTCGAGACCGGCGCGGGAACGGCTTGGACCGAAGGTGACTGTTAAAGATCGTCTAGGGTCAAGGATCGAGGAGCCCCTAGTCGAGCAGAACGAGGATCCGATCGAGCCCCCAGGTTTTGAGAGATCTATTCCCGTTCTTAGTTCGAAAATTGTGGCGGATCGGCCTCTTGAAGATGAAGGGGCTAATCCGAAGCGTCAGAAGATGACTTTGTTTTGTTTTGTTTTGTTTAGAAAATTTCCTTTATTTAAATACATGTTTTAGATTTGAATAAAGGGCTAAGGAGGCTTGTTCCTAGCTCATTTCTAAATTGCGAAAAATTCTAAATAAAGTAATAAAATAGAATTAATTTGCTTTTGTCTTGTCTCGTTGCTTTCTTTTGTTTTGCTTTGAAATGTTCTCGACCTTTTTAAGCTTCGAACATTCGTATTTGTTTTTAAATCCTCGACTTTTTTAAGCCTTGGATTTGTCTATTTGATTTGTCTTGTCCGGTCCTCGACCTTTTTAAGCTTTGGACTTGGATTTTTGTTTTGTTTTGTGTTGACTGTGCTCTCGACTTTTTTAAGCTTTGAGCGTGTCTTTTTGTGAGTGCATCGCCCTTGACCTTTTTAAGCTTTGGGCGCGTGCGTATAGGAAGTTCGGTTGTGCTTTTGACAAGTCGCCACGATCCGCGCTTTACTAATCAAACCAAATAGTTCGTGTGATTCGGTTGAGCTCTTTGCAAAGTCGCTTACGTATCCACAAAGGCGTGGAATCAAACCGAGCGTAGTTCACCCATGCGAGAGTGAGTTTTGTTTTTGAAATACATTGCAAAATTGTTTGTGTTTAGGGGTAGTATTTCTTGAGTTGATCAAGGTTTGTTGGTAATCGGAAGTCCTGACCGTCGAGGTCAGTTAGTTTCACGGCTCCTCCGGGAAGGATTTCCTTGACCAAGTACGGTCCGGCCCAATTGGGTTTGAATTTTCCTCTTGGGTCGACTGGTAATGGTGCTCGAACTGATTTGAGTACTAGGTCACCCACTTTGATATTTCGTGGCTTGACCCGCTTGTCAGAGTCTGCCAGAAGTAGATTGGTACATTCTGACCGCATTTAGTGAATGTAACCGCTTTTCGCCTAAAAGGATGAGTTGTTCATATCGTTCGCGTGCCCATTCGGCTTCAGGAATGTCTGCTTCCATGAGAATTCGAAGGGATTGCATCTCGATTTCTACAGGTTGAACGGCTTCCATCCCGTAGGTTAGGAAATAGGGTGTCATGCCTGTGGGTGTGCGGATGGTTGTGCGGTATCCCCATAATGCAAATGGGATTTTGTTGGGCCAGTCGTGGCAGGTGTCGATCATCTTTTTGAGGATTGATACGACGGTTTTGTTTGCTGCCTCGACCGCGCCGTTAGTTTGTGGTCGGTAGGGTGATGATTTGTGTCGTTGTATCTTGTATTTGAGGAGAAGTGGTTCGACCTCTCCTTGGAAATGTGTGCCTTGGTCGCTTATGAATTCGTGGGGTATGCCATAGCGACAAATGATGTTGTTTTGTATGAATTTTGCAACCTCTTTTGTGCCTAGTTTGCGGTATGATGCGGCTTCGACCCATTTTGTGAAATAGTCGATGGCCACGAGGATGAAGCAGTGTCCTCCTGCTCCCACGGGTTGAACTTTGCCGATAACGTCGATTCCTCAGGTTGAGAAAGGCCATGGCGAGGTCAAACTGTATAGTGGTGAAGGAGGGATGTGTTGTACGTTTGCAAAAATTTGACAATTATGGCAGTGTTTGACATATTTTGCGCAGTCAGCTTCCATGGTTGTCCAGTACCATCCTAGCCTTATGATTTGTTTGCACATGGCTCGTGCGTTCATATGTGGTCCGCACTCGCCATCGTGTACTTGGGACATGATTTCGTGTCCCTTTTTGTGATCGACACACAAGAGTAGTATGCCTTGAGGCGTCTTTTTGAGTAGTTTGCCCATTTCCATCACGAATTGTGATGATAATAGGCGTAGGGCTCGCTTGGCCCGTTTGTCAATGTTTGGTGGGTATTCACCGTTTGTTTTGTAGTTGATGATTGCTTGGTACCAAGGGTCGGTTTGCTCTTCCTCGGTTTCAATGTCACAGATGTAGGCGGGTTCGTTCCGTCGTTCCACGACAATGGGTAGCGTTTCCATTCCCGGGGGTATGTTGATTAGTGACGCGAGTTTGGATAAGGCGTCGGCGAATTGATTTTCTTCGCGTGGGAGGTGTATGAATTCTACGTGATAGAATTCGTTTATGAGCTCTTGTATTTTGTTTTGGTATAATGCCAGGTTTTCATTAAGTATCTTCCATGCTCCGGATACTTGGTTGATTATGAGGGAGGAGTCCCCATAGACTCTTATATTGTGGGCGTTGAGTACAAGCGCTGCTTGGAGACCGTGCAAGCACGCTTCGTATTCTGCGGCGTTGTTTGTAACGTCAAAATCTAGTTTCATGGATAAGGGGGTGTGTTCGCCATTCGGGGATATGAGAAGTATTCCTACTCCACATCCTCGATAGTTGGAGGAGCCGTCGAAGTATAACTCTCATTGTTCTTGGTTGATGTTGTAAATCCCATCGTCTGGAAGGGATGTTGTGCCGATAATTGGCTCTTCGTTGATTGCATTTTCAGCTAGGAAATCGGAGACTGCTGATGTGTCATTTATATACGTACTTATAGCCCCTGTTCATTTGCGTTTCTTTGCGTTTCCCGTGCTTTTATATGCGTTTCAGCTCCTATTTATCTCCGTTCTGGCACTGCTGCGTTTTTGTGCCCATTTTGCAGGTACACGCGCATATTTGGAGGTAAGGATGCTATTCGGGAGGTTTCGTGAAGTTTCGCAAAGTTTCGTGAAGTTCCGAGTTGGTTTCGTTGCGTTTCGCTTGCGCACGAGCTCCGTGTTAGCCTTGGATCGGGATTTGAAACTCACATGATCATCCTAAGCCTTGTCCCTATCCCTTGGGACGACATTGGCCTTGTCCCTATGCCTTGGGACGAGAAGAAAGCAAAGAAAAACAAAGTACAAAAGAAGAACAAAAGCTGAAAAAAACTGAAGGCTCCGGGATGACTTGGTCCCGTCCGGGACCATAACCTCCCGCCCGGGGGCACCCTCACCCCGCCCGGGGCAACCTTGTGACTCTTCGTTGGCTTAAAATAGATCGTCTATTTGAAGGAGCAAAACATATTATTTTGGCACGAAATTTTTACAGCATCTTCCTAACACTTTAAACTACTTTCTATCAAAAATTTGGGGTTAGATTAATTTTCCTTCTTGTATTTTGAATTCCCGACTCAAGTACGTTGTTTGATCATCCTATTTCGGTATTGTTGTCTTTGTTCTTTGACTTCTCTTGCAATTTCTGATTAGGTTTTGCTATATACTTCTCTCCTTTGTTTGTCATTTCATTATATAGTATTGTTGATCATGTTTTCATCTTTCTCTTTCGTTTTCGTTGTTAAATTCGCTATGTGTGAGTAGTTTTTTATCTAGGGAGAAGGGTGAATCATGGGTGCTTGCTTAGGTTGTTTTTGATGATGTTTTGAGTTAGGTTTTCGCGCTCGTTTTGATTGTCTCGCTTTGTTTGTGTTTGTTGACCCTCTGGCCAAGGTTTAGCAAGCGTTTTCCACCCTTAAACTTAAGATCGAAAGCCTAGTTTAAGGTAGGGTACGAGACCAATCATTAGGACCCTCACTTGTAAGTTGCGAGAGCCCGCATTTGAGACCTAGAGGAGCTTAAGACCGAGAGGCCTAGTTTACCCTTAGCGAGAGCGATTTCCTACTCATTTCTGTCACCATCCTTTGACCTAGCATACCCCATTTCTAACCCGATTCCCTAGACCTTTTCCTAATCGCATAAACCCCTTACTTTCCGTTATAGCTTTAGTAACCAAACACTCATTCGAACCGAGACTAGAATCGTTCAAAATAACCAACATAAACGACCATCTCCCTGTGGATTTCGACCCGACTTACCCTA
This sequence comes from Dianthus caryophyllus, assembly GCA_023091065.1. Taxonomy (NCBI): domain Eukaryota; kingdom Viridiplantae; phylum Streptophyta; class Magnoliopsida; order Caryophyllales; family Caryophyllaceae; genus Dianthus; species Dianthus caryophyllus. Next base: position 24,029,700 of record CM041527.1, read on the forward strand.
GCTACCTAGTGTTGAGTTTGGTATTATTTTTGATTAGGTGACGCGACTAAGCCTATCAAATTTTGGCGCCGTTGCCGGGGAGACGGCTTTGTTTTCGTTGTTTATTTGGTTCTTTTCTCATCTCTTTCTCTTGTCTCAAGGAACCTCAATTCCTTAAGGCCGTTACTTATCTCTGCCTCTAGTGTTTTTGTATGCCCAGGCAAACACGTACGTCTCTAAAAGGTTTGGCAATTCAGTTTGACCCGGAACCGGAGCGTACATTTTTGAGGCGCAAGAACTTGCTTAAAGACTTGGAAGCTAGTGTTTCATCTTCTTCACCACCAAAGGAAGTTCACATTGAACCCGTACCCGAGCTTAAGAAGATGGTAAAGCTTTCCGATCATTCTAGGACGACCGCGGCTCAAGTTCCAAGGGGCAATGCTATGCCCACCATAGCGGCCAATAACTTTGAGGTCAAACCCGCATTTATTAATTTGATCGAGCGAAGTCAATTTGGAGGGAGTCCCGGCGAGGACCCTAACCTACATATTCAAAATTTCTGCGATTATTGCTCGACGATCAAACAAACGGGTGTCACTCAAGATCAAATACGGGAGATGCTCTTCCCGTTTTCCCTCCGAGATAAAGCCAAGTCGCGTGGCTTAATTCTTTGAACCGGGTTGCGCTTGCCATCACCGATTGGAACTCCCTCGTGTTGGCTTTCTATCAAAAGTACTTCCCTCCGGAGAAGACCGCAATGTTGAGGAGCCAAATCACTAGTTTCCGACAACGAGGAGATGAGAGTCTCTTTGATGCGTGGGAGCGTTATAAAGACCTCCAACGTCAATGCCCTCATCATGGCATGGACAAATGGTTCATTGTGATGCAGTTCTACAATGGTCTTTACAACGAATCACGCCAAGTGCTAGACTCCGCGGCGAATGGTAGGTTTGACAATATTGATGTGGAAGAGGCCATTGATACGATCGAGGCCATGGCTATCCACAATGCGCAATACGGGAGTTCTAGGAATGTCCCTCGAGTCGGTGGCAAGAATGATAGCGACGCGGTAGCCATGCTCAATGCCAAGATGGATGCTATGACCGCGATGATTATGAGTCAAATGCAAGCGGGTTCCTCAAACGCTAGTGGGCAAACGGTAGCGGCTATGCATACTTCCAATGACCCGACTTGTGGGTCATATGGCGTTTCCGGACATTCTTCCTTAGAATGCCGAGGTATGTACCCTGTTCACGCTTTTCAATCTCACCAAAACGGCCCTTATTCTAATCATTACAATGACGGCTACAAGAACCACCTAAACTTGAGCTACAAAAGCCAAAATGTCTTGAATCCTTCATCACAACAACCACAATACCAAAACAGCCCACAAAACTATCCTACACATAACACTCCACAAAATTTCAGCCCTTACAACAATAATCCACGACCATACAATCCTCCGGGCTTCAATCGCCCCAATTTTCAAGCTCAACACGCTCCACCTCCCGTGCAAGCCGCTCCGTCTTCGAGTGGTGACCCGATGATGAACGAGATGAGGGCCATGATGATGCAAATGGCCAAGACACAAGAGACTATGATGGCTCAAATGCAAAAGAGCGATCAAGCGAAGGACTCGGCCATTAAAATGCTCGAAACGCAAATGGCTCAACTTGCTTCCTCAAGTTCTCAAAGGAAGCCGGGTTCTCTTCCGTCCCAAGGATCGCAACCTCAACAACATGAGTCGATCAACGCCATTTCTTTGAGGAGCGGGACAAGCTACGATGGTCCTCCAATGCCCCCGGTGGTAAGTGAGGTAGACCCTTCTCTTTCTCCTAATAATTTGCATGCTTCTAGTGATGGTTTTGCAGGAGCAGGTACGAAGAGCAATGGAGCAAGCACGAGTGGAGCTAGGCAAGGAGGACAGGCCGAGAATGGTGGTGGCCAAGGTGGGTCAACCGTGGGTCATGGAGGAGGGTCACACGTGGGGTGTGATGGTGCTCAAGGTGGTGGTGTGCACGTGAAGGCTAAGGAGAATGAGCAAGCGCAGAGCAAGCCTGTTAAGCCGCCGATACAAATCAAGTTACCATTCCCGAGCCGAGTGGTAAAGTCTAAGCTTGACTCGCAATTTGGTAAGTTTATGGAGGTAGTGAAAGACCTAAAGGTAACCGTTCCCTTCACCGAGCTTGTCACACAAGTCCCTGCGTATGCTAAATTCTTGAAAGACATCCTCACTCGAAAGAGATCGTTTAGCGAGGTCGAGACTGTCGCTTTTACTGCGGAATGCAGCGCGCTTTTACAAAACCAGTCTCCTCCTAAGCTAAAGGATCCAGGTAGTTTCTCCATACCTTGCACAATTGGCACTGTTTCTATTTCTAACGCTTTATGCGATTTAGGTGCAAGTGTAAGCGTTTTGCCTTACTCCGTATGCGAGAAACTCAACATGGGGCCTTTAAAGGTTACGAACATCACTCTCCAGATGGCGGACCGTTCTGTCAAACGCCCTTTAGGTGTTTTGGAGGACGTTCCCGTCAAGGTCGGTAAATTTTTCATCCCTGTTGACTTTGTTGTTCTTGACATGGTCGAAGACTCCCAAATTCCTATTATATTGGGTCGGCCTTTCCTGCACACTGCTGGTGCAGTCATTGACGTCAAGAACGGGAAGTTGACGTTGGACGTAGGAGGTGATAAAATAACTTTCAACTTATCGAATGCTTTGAAACGTCCCATGTTAGAGGAGCATGTCTTTGCGGTCGATGTCCTTGATGATTGTGTGGACGAGTACTTACCTCAAGTCCTCGAGAGGGATCCTCTTCAGGCCGTGCTCTGTTGTGATGTGATTTCAGGTACCTACGGGAGGAAGGACGCGGGTAAGGATGCGCTGAAAGACGTGTTGAGTGCAGATGATGTTGGCTTTACTGCAAGCCAAGCGAGCGAACGTGGAGGCCGCAATGATGCTGTTTTGGGCCGAGATACTGGAGTCAATGATGGAGATGGCTATGACGATGATGAAGATGATGGAAGCGGGTTCGTCTACGACGAGACCCACGGATGGTGGTACTTCTAGTACCCGTGCTGAGCACCCCATTTAAAGCTGGTTTGGGGGAGCGTTTTCATTGTAAATATACTGTATGTACTTTGTTTTCTTTGAGACTTTTTACCGTTTTTCTCCCTTATATTATGGTTCCCGCGTTGATGTGCTGTAGGACACATTGGGGACAATGTGTCGTCAGGTTTGGGGGGAGAAACGCTTTGCTTTCCGCTTTGCTTTATTTTTGCGTTTTCTTTTTCGTTTTTCATTTTCAAAAAAATCACAAAAAACAAAAAAATCTGAAAATTTCAGAAAATCCAAAAAAAAATCAGAAAATGTCTCAAAAATACCAAAAATACGTATCCCGATCGTTGTTTGCGAGCTTATTTTTACCTTATTCTTTCCCGACATCCCTTCCCTTGTGTGCTTTTGAGCTTTGGCATGTTTTATATTGATGGTATAGCGCTACGGGGATGTTGAGACGCGTTTGCAGATGATAGCATGCTTTCACGTTTTGGCTTTATCATTTCATGGATTATAGCTACTTTATTGTGAGGTTTTGAGCCTCCAGAGGCCGGTTCATCTATCCCGGTCCCCGTGCTTTATTGTGAGTAGTTCTCCTCGTGGGGTACGTAATATTAACACGCATAAGCGTGGCCCCTATCCCGTTGTTTCCCACGATTTTGTCACTTGTTTTCGCATATGAGGCTTTAGTTGATTTCTTATGATTCACCTTGTCTTTGCATTGTCTTATTCCTCTCATATATGATCCTTTTACCCTTATACACATGAGTTTGCTAGCTACATTGCCATATAGCCTACCCTAGCCTTGCTAGTTACCGCTTTGCTTACTCTTGTGCTTGTCCTACGGGTTGTGATCGTTGCTGCGACTTGCTGACGTCGTTGGCGTTGAGAGTGTTGGTGAATTTGAGTCGGGATTGCTGTTTCCCCGACCCTTTGATGAGGTTTTCCGCAACCACTATGTGAGTGTGCTCTTTTTGCTCAAGGAAAAAAAAAAACAAAAATCAGAAATACAAACACAACACAAAAATACAAAAAGAAAGAGAAGTGTGTGCACAAAAATGAAGAGTTGTTGTTGTTGTTGTTGATGAGTGAGCACTAGTACTCATTTGCTTTTGTTGCGTTGATGTGTAAAAGAGACCGATATGCTGCTTTCGGTCCGTTTTTATGAGAGTTGGGTTTCATTTTGGTTGGACGAGCACTTGAGTAGTACGAGTGGTTTCTAGTGGCTTAGCTCCACGATTCCATAACTATTTGATCCACCTTATCACCCTTTACCTCTTTATGGCCTTTACATCCTCATTTCCTATGTAAGCCCTCATGTTTGCTTCGTTTTTGTGACATTATTTGTGTACGGGAATGCGAGATTTTGTCCACATTAGATTGCGGGCGTGCTTCCACTAGTCGAGTAGGTGAGTGTCATCACATATATCACCTTGTTCATCATGTGCGCTAGAGTGGAACCGCGAGAGGCCCGTGATTTGATTGCTAGAGAGCCTTTGTTTAAGCCATGCTATTTCATTCTGCGCCGTCTTGTAATTCTCATCCGTTAGCTTGCTATTTCCATACGTCCCATGTTGATTCGGGGTTGATTGCCATTTGCTCGTGCTACTTGCGGTAAGGTGATTGTTGGGGAAGTCTTCTTTTGCTCGCTTTGTCCTCTATTTTCTGTCATGCTTGGTTGCTTGAGGACAAGCAACGGTTTGGTTTGGGGGAGTTTGATGTGTCATTTATATACGTACTTATAGCCCCTGTTCATTTGCGTTTCTTTGCATTTCCCGTGCTTTTATATGCGGTTCAGCTCCTATTTCTCTCCGTTCTGGCACTGCTGCGTTTTTGTGTCCATTTTGCAGGTACACGCGCATATTTGGAGGTTAGGATGCTATTCGGGAGGTTTCGTGAAGTTTCGCAAAGTTTCGTGAAGTTTCGAGTTGGTTTCGTTGCGTTTCGCTTGCGCACGAGCTCCGTTTTAGCCTTTGAAGGTGTCCCGGGACCTTGGATCGGGATTTGAAACTCACATGATCATTCTAAGCCTTGTCCCTACCCCTTGGGACGACATTGGCCTTGTCCCTATGCCTTGGGACGAGAAGAAAGCAAAGAAAAACTAAGTACAAAAGAAGAACAAAAGCTGAAAAAAACTGAAGGCTCCGGGATGACTTGGTCCCGTCCGGGACCATAACCTCCCGCCCGGGGGCACCCTCACCCCGCCCGGGGCAACCTTGTGACTCTTCGTTGGCTTAAAATAGATCGTCTATTTGAAGGAGCAAAACATATTATTTTGGCACGAAATTTTTACAGCATCTTCCTAACACTTTAAACTACTTTCTATCAAAAATTTGGGGTTAGATTAATTTTCCTTCTTGTATTTTGAATTCCCGACTCAAGTACGTTGTTTGATCATCCTATTTCGGTATTGTTGTCTTTGTTCTTTGACTTCTCTTGCAATTTCTGATTAGGTTTTGCTATATACTTCTCTCCTTTGTTTGTCATTTCATTATATAGTATTGTTGATCATGTTTTCATCTTTCTCTTTCGTTTTCGTTGTTAAATTCGCTATGTGTGAGTAGTTTTTTATCTAGGGAGAAGGGTGAATCATGGGTGCTTGCTTAGGTTGCTTTTGATGATGTTTTGAGTTAGGTTTTCGCGCTCGTTTTGATTGTCTCGCTTTGTTTGTGTTTGTTGACCCTCTGGCCAAGGTTTAGCAAGCATTTTCCACCCTTAAACTTAAGACCGAAAGCCTAGTTTAAGGTAGGGTACGAGACCAATCATTAGGACCCTCACTTGTAAGTTGCGAGAGCCCGCATTTGAGACCTAGAGGAGCTTAAGACCGAGAGGCCTAGTTTACCCTTAGCGAGAGCGATTTCCTACTCATTTCTGTCACCATCCTTTGACCTAGCATACCCCATGCCTAACCCGATTCCCTAGACCTTTTCCTAATCGCTTAAACCCCTTACTTTCCGCTATAGCTTTAGTAACCAAACACTCATTCGAACCGAGACTAGAATCGTTCAAAATAACCAACATAAACGACCATCTCCCTGTGGATTTCGACCCGACTTACCCTAGCTACCTAGTGTTGAGTTTGGTATTATTTTTGATTAGGTGACACGACAAAGCCTATCAACTGCTCGTCCCTTGATTGCTTTGAGGGGTACGTACTTAAGGTCGAATTCGTCTAGGAGCAATGTCCATCTGGCCATTCGTCCGTTAAGCACAGGTTTCTCGAAAAGGTAGTTTACGGGGTTCATTTTGGAATAGACCTTCGTCTGGTGTGCTAGCATATAGTGACGGAGTTTTTTGGATGACCATACCAATGCTAGACAGCTCTTCTCGACGGGTGAATATCGAGTTTCGTAATCGAGAAATTTCTTGCTAATGTAGTAGATTGCGTGTTCTTCGCCATTTATTTCTTGAGCGAGCATGGCGCCCATGGCGGTAGGGGTTGTTGTAAGGTATAAGGATAATGGTAAATCCTTTTGGGGTGGTCGTAGAACTGGCGGGTTAGTTAGCAATTCCTTGACCTTGTCAAATGCTTTTTGACAGTGTTCGTCCCATTCAACGTGGTCGGTTTTCTTGAGTTTCTTGAAAACTGGTTCACATATCATGGTGAGTTTACTAATGAAGCGTGAGATGTATTGAATTTGGCCCAGGAAACTTCGAATTTCGTCGAGGTTCTCCGGGGGTCGCATTTCGAGAATTGCTTTGACTTTCGAGGGGTCGACCTCGATGCCTCTTTGGCTCACTACATGTCCTAGTAGTTTACCGGACTTGACTCCAAAAGTACACTTTTGGGGATTGAGGCGCATTTTATATTGTCGTAGGCGAGTGAAGAACTTGCGGAGGTTAGTGATATGACCACTTCTCTCCTTTGACTTCACGATCATATCGTCAACGTAAACTTCAACTTCATTGTGCATCATGTCATGTAAAAGGGTTGTGGCGGTGCGTTGGTATGTAGCACCGGCATTGATTAGGCCGAAAGGCATGACCGTGTAGCAGTATGTGCCCCACGATGTAATGAAGGCCGTCTTTGCCATGTTTTCGAGTGACATTTTGATTTGGTTATAGCCTGCGTAGCCGTCCATGAAGGATAGGAGGGCGTGGTCGGCGGTGTTGTCGACTAGGACGTCCACATGGGGTAATGGAAAGTCATCTTTGGGACTAGCTTTGTTCAAGTCGCGAAAGTCAACGCATACTCGAATTTTGCCATTCTTTTTCAAGACTGGGACCATGTTTGAGACCCATTCAGGATACTCGATGACTTGGATGAAACCGGCTTGTAGTTGTTTTTCGATTTCTTCCTTGACCATAAGGGACCATTCAGGACGTAGTCTTCTTAGCTTTTGCCTGATGGGTTTGTAACCGGGTTTGATGGGGATGCGGTGCTCGGCGATGCTTCGTTCTATTCCGGGCATGTCTTTGTATGACCAAGCGAATACGTCCTTGAATTCTCTTAGGAGTTGTGTGAATTGGGTGCGCTCGTTTTCGTCTAGTGAGGCACCTAGTTGTAGTTCCCTTGGTTCTCCGGGGGTTCCCACGTTTATGGTTATGGTTTCCTCGATGATAGGGTCCTGTGTTTTTAGAGAGACAAGGTTTGCAATGTATTTGTTTAATGATTGATTTGTTTGTTCATTTTCGCATGAGTTAGTGTCTTTTGTATTTTGTGTTTTGTTTGTTGCTAGTTGATTTTTGTTTGTTTGTATTTTGTCGTTTGTTTTAGCTTGAGACAAGACGTAAGCAAATTTATTCATTTCATTATTTTGAAGAGAATTATTCGACAAATCAGAAAATTGCTTGGAGCTAGCCTCGGTAAAAAGGAAATCTAAACTAAAGCTAGAGTCTAGGATAGATGGGTCGACAGATGACCCGACACTAAGAGCATTAGAATCTAAAAGAATTTCTTCTTCTTCTTCATCGTCTTCTGTGCCGCTGGAGCTGCTTGAGCTGCTTGAGTTGTGATGTAGATTGCGTCGTTGCTGGAGGAAGGTGTGGTTTTCCTTCGGGGTTTCTTGATTCTTCCTTGATCGATAAGATCTTGGATGGCATGTTTGAGTTTAAGACAACTCTCAGTGCTTTGCCCCATGCCCCGGTGGTATGCACAGAAGGCGTTGGGGTCCCATGATTTTAATTTCTTTCTCATGGGTGGCTTGTTAATAGGTCCAATTGGCGTGAGGTAGTCTTTTTCGACTAATTTTTGTAATGCTACAGCGTAGGGCATATAGAGTGAAAGTAGTATCGCCAGGCGGGTCGCAAGCTGAAGAGGAAAGTGGATATGAGTTCATCTTCGTGTGGGTGATCCGGGACTCGGGAAAGTAGTTTCCTCCACTGTGCAAGATGTTTGACGAAGCCTTCATTGTCCTTCTGACGAAAAGCTTCGAGGGTGTCGAGCGAGACCGGGTTGCTAAGTTCTTTTTGGACGCGACGTTCCAAACGCTCGACTGCGGTGCGATGTAGAGCTTTTAGGTGATTGATGTCTTTTGCAAGTTGATTGATGTGGCTTACCACCTCGTCAGTGGGTAGCTAGTATTCGTCGTCTTCGTCATCACTAGACCAAACGGCATTGATTTGATCGTCGGAGGGTGTGACCAAGTAGGAGCAATCTATGACGGGTGCCGATCCGAGGAAGATTGCAGGGTTGTCATAAACTGTGGGGTTGCTTTGGGCTCCGATGCCGATTTCAATGAGTTCTTCGAAATTCTCGGCATCGCCGTAATCAAAGTGTCTTTGCCACTCGGGTCGTAAACTACCGAGAAATGTGTACATGAGCTCGTCTTCGTGTGGAGGGTTCAGAACCTGGGCAAGTAGTCCTCTCCAACGGACGAGATATTGGGTGAAATCTTCCTCGTCCCCTTGGAGTTGGGTGACGAGAGTATGGAGGGAGACATGCTTGTCGGCCTTGGAGCGTTGTTCTAAGCGTGCAACTTCAAGTTGATGCAAGTCCTTCAAGTTGTCAATGTCTTTGGTGAGCTGATTAACACGGTCGCGGAGAGTTCTCAGTCTATTGAGGTTAGCCATCTTTGAGGAGCGTTTGAAGCGAGGGGTGATGATACGATTCATGGTGAGTATTCAGCTGAGGCCTGCATTTCACTTCGTATATTAGGGACCTGACTCGACCCACTAGACTCACATTCATTTTTAAGCATTCATTTTAGCTCATTTCTTGGTTTAGAAAGACCTTTTATGTTTTGAAAAGAGGAGATTTTCAAAAAGGTTTTAGCTAAAGGAAGCTTTTGAGACGAGGATGTGTGCACACATCTCGCCTCGATGTTAAAACGTTTTGCTTTGCATCCGTCGAACTAGTATCGGTAATTTGCCGAGGTGAGCTCGAGTTCGGATGTGTAAAAGAGAAGGGATTCGACTCGAGAGTGGTTAACAAATCGAGTCGAGGATGTTAAAAGTGGAGTCTAGGCCACATGACCTAGAGGATTGAATTCCACGAGCTCGGGTTCTAATCCTTGCTCGGGTTTTTGCTTGTTAGTGAAAAAGGAGAATTTTGAGAAAGCTTGTTTCAAAAATTCGCGATAGTTTTGTTTGAAAAGTGTTAGTTTGATAGATGTTAGGTTCATTTATCTTTGAAACGTTTAAGCGAGTTTTCGAAGATATGAATGCAAATGCTCGTTTTGAAAAAGACCATGGAGTGCATAGCCTCGAACTTGTACGTATGACTCAAAAGGGGTGAAAATGAGTCAGTCGGGTACACCTCCAACTACCTCGAGTACGCTTTGGCAGATACTTAACCCCTTCATTTCCTTACGCCGCCGCGATAGGTTTCTGAAGGGAACCTTTGAAGCGATCGAGATAGCCGTTTCTGCAGAAGCCGTGGAGGGGCGAGAGGAAAGTTAGTCCGGCATGTGCTTTATCGAGTGGACAAGCCTGCATGTGGGAACCACCTCTCGAGGGTGCAAAGGGTGCCTAGATTCCAAAAGGAATGGACTCTAAACGAATGTGCATAGCTCAAATATGTATACTTGGATTGTTCAAGGCTTTCAAGTTTCACCTCTTTATTTTTAAAAAGAAAAAGCTAGTTTTAAGTTTTAAAAATAAAATGTCCCCAGCGGAGTCGCCAAACAGTGGAACCCTGAACCGCCGAGGGACCCAACTCTGCCTTGCTTAAGGGCGGATTTTAAAGTTAAAAAGATTATGTTAGAAAAACCTTTAAGAATCATATGGAGTCGCCACCTAATTATCGCGAAATTAGGAACCTCGCTACCATGTTCTAAGTTAAAAACATGTCCTAGATTTTGGAGCACGCCGACACCCCTAGATCTAAGGTTGTGAAACCAGTTGGATTCTGGTAAGGGTACTTTAGAAAAAGAGTTAATTCAAATAATGATTTATGAAAACCTTTTAGAAAAAGCCTATGTAAAAATAGCCTCTCTTGACCTAGAACAATCCTTGTAAGATGATATTTGAGCTAATGTTATCGCCACGCATAAGTGCGATAAGTTTGTAAAAGAATGCAGATGCAGATGCAAAAGATTGATTAAAACCCTCGCTTAGCTTGTTTAACTTGTTAACGAATACAGTTCGATTAAAGGTCGAATTCATTGTTTAAGTTGATTTTAATGCAAAAAGAAGGTGCAAGATGCATGCAAATAAAATAAAGTTCAATTGTCCATTGGTTTATTTTATAAGGTTGCTGCTTATGCGACTTTGGCGTGTCATCGGATATGGAGTGTACCAAGTAAATAGAACACTTGGATTGCAAGCGCTACTGGGTGCCAAAGCCGAGCTAGAGTGTAGTCCCCTTTGTTAGTCCATAGAAAATAAGAAAAAGCTTTGATCCAAGTGGATCGGTACCTACCTTGTCCTGACGCTTCAGATCTGGGCAGAGCTTCGCTTCTTGAACTAAAAAGGAGGATGAAATCAACACGGGATGGTGTGTTGAACTCAGGAATTTGAGTGCGTGAGGCTTTGTGAAGGTTTTGAAGTGTATTTGCTATGAAAGATGGGTGTAAAAGTTATGTTAGATGTAAAATCTGATGAGAAAAGTTATGTTTCGAGGTCTTGTATAGGGGAGTATATATACTAAAAACCTCGGAGAAATTAGGAAACTCGGGGATAAAAACAAGCCAGGAAACCGCATAGCTTTATGCGGTTGCCTACCCAAACCGCATAAGCTTATGCGGTTTGAAGGTGTGGTTTTTAGTGTAGTTTCCTAGTTCCGGTGTGATAAAATCTTAGAAAGATTACGGGATAATCCTTGCTTGCTCGCCAAGGAAAAGGCTAGGATATTTCTGAGATATTTTGATGTTTAGGGCTTTGGAGTTCGAGCCAAAGGCTGGGTTTGGGCTCGGATTTGGGCCCGAGACCCGTAAAAATGAAGATGGTGTATTTGCGTAGTTTTTGTGAGATAAGGTAAGACGTGAAGCCGTATTTTGTGTAAGAGGGGGCTAAAGGGAAGATTTAGCCACCGGGCCTAAATTTAGGAATTTAGGAATGCTGAATTAGACCTTGTTAATGTAAAAGGGCTAATTGTAGTGCAAATGCGAAGCTCATGCCAAATGAAGCAGGACGAGGACCTAGCTAGACTCCAAATGGACAAAATGAACGTTTATTTAAGTGTGATGTGAAGCGACCTAAATCATTTTAACATTTAAAACGACTCAAAATGAATTCGACATTAATTAGAACCGTTTAAGTCAACGTTAAAGCATGCGTAATAAAAGTCCGTGATACATCACAGGGTTTTGTTTGGGAGGGTACGGATATGGGTATCCACACCTATGCACATAAACTTACAAACCATAGACTATTTCACCGAAAATAGAACACAAGTCTCAATCATTCACACCACATTATATTACTAGCCTCTAACGCTTTCGCAAAAATAAAAATTACGATGATTGAATTCAAGCAAGGCCAACCAAGCATACCACTTTCCGTTCCACCTTTCTTTCCACATCATTCCATTTTTTTTCTTTCTTTTTTTTCTTTTTTTTTTCTTAACTTAAATGTGGAACATCCCTCGTATGTTATACCGTTTAGCTTGACATTCACTCGGTAAAGATCGAGCTCGGGTACACATATTTCCTTAAGGGTTACATCATTGCTCATACTCTCGGTCACAGCCAAATTCATGGCCATTGTGGTTACTTAATTTAATGAGTCCCCTCCGAAAGCCTCGAAGCATTGCTCCAACATTATTTGCATCCATCCATTCATTCCACAAGCCAACTTTCCAAACATTCCACAAACCGATGCCTTGCAAGAATACCAATATCGAAAGTAAAAGAACGAAAAACGATAAGAATTAAGCAAATACAAGTGGGCTAGTGTTTGAGACGCGCAATCTATTAATAGGAAACAAACATATAGTGCAAGCTACGACGATAGATTTTCAACTCGGAGATGCTAAAGATCAAAATTAGCACACTAATCAACTCTCCAAACGTGACAATTCAAACCAAAAAGACTCGTATTTTTGTAGCTTTTGAATTTTTTTTTTTATTTTTTTTGGAATTTTGAATAAACGCACACAAAATGAATAATGCAAATGAAAAGCGCGAAAGTGCTTCCCTCCCCCAAACCAGAATCGCACATTGTCCTCAATGTGAAAAACAGCACAACCACAACAGCAGATAAGGACAAATAAAAGACAGGGGAGGAAAATAAAACAAGAGAAAAGAGTAAGAAAGCTCACATTATCGAGTTGAAGCTCCCCCAAACCGAAGCGAAGCATGGAGTGTGGCTATAAATCCACGAATATGCATCCAAATCAGTCCAGCTATGTAGTACTTCGGAGCAGAAGGCAAGAAGAAGCAAAGCAGTCTGCGGCCGGTGTGTGAGGGCGGCCAGACGGCTGCCGTGGCCGGCTCCATGCACCACTTTTTGCGTTTTTCACGGTTTTCAAATTTGTGCTCTGGCGCGGTCAGGGCCCGGCCGTGGGCCGCACGCCTCCTCGTGAGCATTCTCAAATATACTAAGGAACAAAAGTCCTTAAGTACCTGCGCGCTAAAATCACACAATAATACCCTCATCCTCGCGCGCTCAAATAAACGTAAAATGTCATAAAAACAAACCAAAAGCAAAGTACAACAAAATACAACGTCATCGGGTTGCCTCCCGGAAGCGCTGGTTTATAGTCCCGCACGACTCTTCAGAGCTTCAAAATCAAGTCAAATCAGGCCAAGGACGTTGGCCACTCGCAAAACCTTCACTTGGCGAAACAGCATCCGATCGCCATAAAACTCTTCCCTCTCGAGGCAAAGCAGCATAATCCATCACACACGGGACCCCATCACGAAATGGCTCTCCATATAGACCTCGTGCACCGGGCATCGCAGATTTGGGGCCTCCATCTCCGTCGCTAGGAGCATAGACATCCGCCTTTATAAGCTTCCGCTCCCCCAAACCAGGATTGCAGCCATCCTGCGTAAGACCTGCACAAGACAAAGTAGACGAAACAACCTCCGAAGTGTCTCCAGTAGAGTGAGACAGAGGGGCAAGGTTAATCGCAGCAACAGACTCTAGCTGCATAGGGGAGCGAGGAAGACTCAACTGAGCGTAGGTAAGCATCTCACCCCCCACCGAGAACGTCAAGGACTTATTCCCCACATCGATAACGGCACCTGCAGTATGCAGGAAAGGTCTCCCTAAAATGATCGGGATGTGGGAGTCCTCGGGGATGTCTAGGACAACGAAGTCGACAGGTATATAAAATTTCCCTACCCGAACCGGAACGTCCTCTAATATACCTAAAGGTCTCTGTGTAGTCCGGTCAGCCACCTGCAGAGTCATGGTGGTAACTCCTAGCTTAGTCATATTCAATTTTTGACAGAAGGAGTAGGGGAGAACACTGACATTGGCCCCCAAGTCACATAAAGCGTTCTGGACCACGTATTTCCCTATAGAACAAGGGATGGAAAAGGTCCCGGGGTCACTCAGCTTTGGAGGTGAATTACCCTGTAAAAGAGCACTACCCTCCCCTACAAAAGACACAGACTCGGTCTCGTTAATCGAACGCTTCCTAGATATGACCTCCTTAAGAAACTTAGCATACGCAGGAATCTGTTTAACTAAATCGATAAAGGGGATATTTACCTGCAATGCTTTGAGGATCTCAAAGAACATACCGAGCTGGGGGTCCACATTAGCCGGACGTACACGACCCGGAAAGGTAGCTTGATCTGAATCGGGGGCGAGGGAGTAGCAACGGGAGCACCAGAAACACCCGCATCATCCTTCCCCGTAGCAGCAGGTCTAGCCGGTTGGACGACCGGCTGCCGGTCGACCGGTTGCGCCGTGGTTTTCCTCGGTTCATCGTAAGACGTACCACTCCTCAATGTAATAGCACATGCGGTATCGGGAGGACGATTAGGAGGATTACCTTGCGACGGTAATGAACCCGGTTGACGCGTCGCTTGTGAAGTGGCGAGCTGTGCCACTTGAGACTCCAACATTTTTATTGCTGCGTCCTTAGCTTGCCCGTCCTTCTGCATTTGCTGCAGCATCATTTCTTGTGACTTCTGCACGGCCATTGTCACTTGCTGCATCTGCATCATCATGGCCTTCATCTCGGCCATAGGATCAGGTCCCGGGGTAGGTGGAGGTGCGATATAAGTGGGTTTTTGGTAATTGGGAGGGGGTGGTTGGAAATTTTTGTGAGGGGGCATATAAGGTTGATTTTGTGGTGGTTGGGTGGTTGGGTTCAGCACATTTTGGTTACGGTAGGACAAGAGAGAATGATCGTAACCCGGCTGGTTTTCGCATCTGGCAGTTCTCGAGAATAGGATCGATAAGCATAAACACCTTTCGTGGGGTCTGGCGATACCCCGTAGAACAACCCGAATCGTGCCCTGCAACAGCGTTCACATGAGCACTAGAAGAGCTACCATCATGCATCATATCAATCTTAGTATTTAGCGCAGCAATCTGACTAGTGAGCGCGCTAATGCTCCCCTTATCACGGTCATCGTGCGCAGACCGTGAATTACCCCTCGGCTTTCCAAACTGAGATGAATGAATTGCCATCTCCTCAATCAATCCCCAACCCTTATCGTCGTCGACATTGTAGGCAAAACGACCCTCTGCAGCAGAATCCAAAATAGCACGACTCTCCGCATATAACCCGTTATAGAACGTCATAATAACCAACCAGTCGTTCAACCCGTGATGAGGACAATCCCGAATGAGCTTCTTATACCTTTCCCACGCCTCCGCAAGCGACTCGTCGTAAGTTTGCTTGAAGCCCAGAATCTGACTCCGCGTCTGGTTGGTGCGCTCGGGAGGATAAAACTTTGAGTAGAAGGCAAGAGCTAACCCCCTCCAATATGTAATACCAGCAGCCTCCTTGTCGAGGTCCGTGATCCACTCACGAGCTCGATCTTTCAAAGAAAAAGGGAACAGCATCTCCTTATCTAATTCTGAGTGATCCCAGCCTGCTTTATCGTCGAACAGTAGTCCGTAAAAACCTGCATGTGTCGACCAGGATCCTCCGTAGGATAGCCACCGAACTGATTTCGCTCCACCAAGTTAAGAAAGGCGGGGCGAATCTCGAAGTTGCCCGTCAAAGTAGCGGGCATCGTGAATCCATTAGGAATGGATTCCGGCTTAGGTACCGAGTGACTATATAGCTTTGGCATAGTCACAGGCGGTGTAAAAACTGGAGTAACCGGAGGTGTGTCCTCTTCGTAGGACGATTGCGTTGCACTAGACTCCGCTTGCGACACTTCCTTAATCTCACGTTCGTAGGTCTCAGCGATCTCTTTGAAGAAATTACGCGTTCGGTGGGAAGTACGCTCAGGTTCAGGATCGAAAGGGATTAAACCTGTAGGTGACCTGCGCATAAAGAACTCAAGAAAACGATGAGAACGGTATCAGGGAACTAATGTTCCCTGAGACAAGAGAGAAAAACCTAAACTAAGCAAAACCTATAACTAGCTAACCGTTTCCCCGACAACGGCGCCAAAATTGACAAGGCTAAAGTCGCGTCACCTAAGTCAAAATAACCTAAAGTCAACTAACAAGGTAGCTAGTGGCAGTAGGGTCGAATCCACAGAGAAACGGGCAGTCAATAGGATGCTCAGCTAAAACTAGGTCTATCTCAAGGTGATAAAATCAGTGTTTTATAAGACTAAACTAAGAACAGCAAGAAAGATGATATAAAAGTATATAAAAGGAAGATTAGGGCATCGGGATCAATGTGACATCCATTCAGGAACTCAACTCAAAAGTAAATATCAATCAATTGAAGCTATGCAAGTGACTAGGTTTAGGAATACGCTCTCTCGAGTCAATATTAACCTTAAGCAAATTTAGCAGGCTCTCGCAACTTACTAAACTTAACTTATCAAATACGCGTGAGTCTAGTTTCAATTAGGCTTTCGATCTTAAACTGAAACAACCTAAGTTCAATTCAATAAAGGCGTCCCTGAATTCAATTGATAATAAAACGCGTAGGAAGGAATCAACTTGCACAAGTTCAATCAAAATAAGCAATTAAAACATGTTCCTGAACCAATCTCACAATCACCCTAAACCCTAATTATAAAATTAGCTATGCATAACTGAAATTAAAGCAAAACAATAAAGAGAAGACATGATGATAAGAGTAATTGCAATTAAATTAAACCTGGAGTTTTACGGAGTACCGACGGTTACAAATGAGTTGATCTTCAAACTAAACTTAATTGAGAGTTTTAAAAGAGAGAGAGAACTAAAAACAGTAAACTAACCTAGGAGAAAACATAAAAATAAAATATAAGTCTAAGAGTCACGAGCCTAGGGTATTTATACAAGTCCCTAATTATTAAAACTCAAAAATAGAAAAATCGGGGCGACAAAGCATGGCAGCCGGCCGGCCGGCCGCCGGTCCACCTGACCGGCCGGCCTGCTCAGGCTGGGCCAGCTCTTCTTCCACTTGTCTTGGGCTCAAAACTCCTTCTTGGGCCTTTATTATCTCGTGGCCCCTTAGTCTTTTAGTCCTTCTTTTGCATCCCGAGCTCCTGCGCGAGCTCGAGCTTGGTCTCGTAGTCTTAAATCTCGTATTAGCTCCAAATGTCTCGGGTTTTGGCTCAAAACCACCAAAACCTGCAAAATATAAATAAAAGGCAGTAGTATCGAGAAATATAACAAATAGCGCATAGAATCATAATGAATACGAATAAATGCAAGCTAAATGCGACTAAACCGGGGGCATATAATCTATATGAATAGCACTGATCATACGCCTCCAACTAATTTGAGTACGCTTTGGCAGGTGCTTTGAGCCCTTCGCCCACACGGTAAAACGTGTAGGATACGAAGGAAGCCCTGGGGCGGTCAAACTAGTTTGCTACGGCAAGCCGTGGAGGGGTGAGAGGAAAGTTAGTCCTGTACGTGCATTATCGAATAGACAAGCCTGCGTATTGGAACCACCTCTCGAGGGTGTTTGTGCTTTTGAA
This sequence comes from Dianthus caryophyllus, assembly GCA_023091065.1. Taxonomy (NCBI): domain Eukaryota; kingdom Viridiplantae; phylum Streptophyta; class Magnoliopsida; order Caryophyllales; family Caryophyllaceae; genus Dianthus; species Dianthus caryophyllus. The sequence continues at coordinate 24,047,115 of CM041527.1, forward strand.
TCCACTGGATTCGACCCTAACGAATATGCTTGGCTCACATATAAAGATTGTTCTCAAGTGTTCGAGTCTCACCTTTTATTTTTAAAAGAAAATGCTAGTTTAAATTTTAAAAATAAAACCGTCCCCAGCGGAGTTGCCAATTGTGAGTACCAGGGTTTAGGGGACCACTCGACGTCTTGCTTAAGGGCGTTAAAAGTTGGAAAATATTAAGTTGGAAAAACCTTTTAAAACTACTTTGGAGTCGCCACTAAATTATGAGGGAAATTTAGAACTCGCCTTCGTGTCTTTAGCTCTAAGACACGTCTTAGATTTCAAGGCACGTCGACACCTATCCATCTAAGGTTATTGTGAAACCAGATTCGGGTGAGGGTACTTCTCTAAAGAATGATTCAATTAATGTTTTATGAAAAACCTTTTGGAAAAGCCTATTTAAAAATAGCCTTTACTGACATGAGAACAATGCAAAGGATGTGTGAGCTTAAGTAATTCGCTACGTACAAGTGCGATTTAAGTTGTAAAAAGATGTATGATTGCATATGCAAAAGATTGTTTCAAACCCTCAGTTAAGCATGTTTAACCTTATTAACAAAAACGGTTATGCTAGTGTCAAATTCATTGTTAAGTTGATTTAATGCAAGATGAGGATTTGGTAATGCATAAACTAAAAATAAAGTCCATTTATTGGCTTAATTTAAAGGGGGTAAGTTGCTATGCGACTTTGGAAAGGTGTTACGAATAGGGTGTGTATTCGAGGTGCATGGCCGCCTTATGCAAAGCAGACTTGCGTACCAAAGTCGGATGGGTACTAGAATGTAGACCTTTTGTTAGTCGAAAGAAGAAAAGAAAGAACCTTAATCCAAGTTAGGATTAAGAACTACCTCTCTCAAGCTAGAAATCCGGCAGCGCTTCGCTTCAAAAGGGAGAATTCAACACGAAATGTGTGAAGATTTCAAGTGTATATGCGTGAGGCTTTTGAGAGAGTTTTTGTGTGTCTATAGAGAAGTATTATGCTGATGATTCCTGTCCCTATGGTTGTGCCAAAGGGCTATATTTATAGTAGAGGATTCGTAGAGATTTAGGAAATTTGACGAGAAAAACCGGCTGAGCAAATCGCAAGGCACATAATGCCAGCCTAGGAAATCGCAAGAAGGCTTGCGATTTCCCCCCTGAATCGCAAGGGACCTTCGATTCCAAGGGCGGGCATTATGACCTTATTCCGTATATTTCCAAATTATATTTTGGCAATATACGTAATATCCTTCCTTGAGCTCTAAGACAACCGTGTATCAGCTTAATGTATGATCTCCTGGGCCTTGGGAAGCGGGCCAGGAGTGCTCTGAGCCGGGTTTTGGGCCCGAGACCCGAAATTGTAAAATGGGTGCATTTTGTAGTATATTTTGAAATGTGAAGGCTCGTGAAGCCGTATTTTGTGTTTGCCAGTGCTAAAAGGCGGTTTTAGCAACCGGGCCTAAATTTAAGAATTTAGGAGAATTGAATCGGGCCTTATTAATGTAAAAGGGCTAATTGCATTGTGTATTGTAAAAAGGGTGCGCGCATGCCGATTTGGATCTAGACTCGAGACAAGCTAGACTCTAAGTGAACCAAAAGTCATTTATTAAGCGTGATGACACTAGTGACCTCATTTTGCATTTCAAAACGACTCAAATTGAATTCGACACACAGTTAGTACCGTCTAAGTCAACGTAAAAGCATGCATGTAAAAGTCCATGGTTACATCACTGGGTTTTTGGTGGGAGGTACGGATACGGGTATCCACACTTTAAGGCCAAGGAGTAGCAATCTTTCGTAGTCTTCTGGTCTCCTATGATCACCTGAACTCCCCATGGTGTTAGGCACTTGACGCACTGGTCACTACTATAAATTATAGCATAAACAACGCCACAATAAACAACGCAATTCGCTACTTGCGTTGTTTAATTTAATATAAACAACGCTTAAAATATTTGCGTTGTTAAAACATTTGGCGCCAACCATTAACCAAAGATAAAAACAACGAAGAATACTTATTAGCAACGCAACATTAAAACCAACGCAATTAGCTAATTAATAGTAGGACTAAAAACAACAGTTCTAATTAAGATAAATTCGTGGGCTTTACTTAGAGTTTAAATAACGGTTATTTGCATTTACCCGTTGTTGAAAATAAACCCTAATATAAAATTAAACTCTAAAAACAACGGGTATTGACATTTAACCGTTGTTAAAACTATAGTATAAAACAACGGTTTTTACCATTTAACCGTTGTTTTTGGTCTTCACGAAAATTATAAAAAAAAATAAAAAACAGGAAGTTGAGAAGCCCTTATTCAAACAAAACTGAAAAACTCGTCTTCTCCAACACTACTCTTTCCTTCGTCCATCTTTGTAATACTCTGTATTATTTATTATTTTAATATTAAAATTCCTAATTTGGGCCCTGGTTACATTTCGATCCTGGCTTCGTTCCTGGTTGTATGTGTATTCTAGGGATGAGTTTGCTTGCGTTTGGGCTTAGTGAAGTGATTTAGGGGGAATTAAGGGGAGTATCCCAACCTCTTAGCTGTCGCCTTTCCTTTTTACGGCGAATTTTTAGACTTTTAATGTTGCCTTATGAGTGTTCGGGGTGATTTTCTCACACGGTTTGATTTAGTGATTGTGGATCTACTAGTACTATCCTTTTAACTTGGTTTATTGTGATTAGTGTAATTGAGTTGAAAATGTAAAGGAAAACAAAAAAAACAACACAAGACACACGATATGTTTACGTGGGAAAAACCCTTAAAAGTTAAGGGAAAACCACGGGCACCAAGCTAGGAGAGGATTTGTAGTAGTTCTGGTTCAGGAAATACAAAGTCTGGACCAACTGGTACAGTATATAATAAAAGCGTGAAATAACTATCAAGTGTTTAATTGCTTGTGAATTTCGTAAAGTGTAGTATATTTGAGTGGTGTGACTTGTGATGATCTCTTCTTCTGAATTCTCCTCCTTTTATAGTCTCCTTGGGTCCAACGTTACTTTCCTTCTTTGTAGCTAACCTCTCCAACGATCTCTCCAACAGTTCCTCACTTTAAGGCACTGTCTTTGCTCTTTGACCAAGTCTCCAACGTTCTGCTCTAGGGTTGCTGCTGTTATTCTGGGCTTGTTCATCGTATCTTCTTCTTTTGTTGGGCTTGGCCCATCTTAACCTTTTCCTCTCCTGACCTGCACCTTTGTTTTGTCCGTACAGTCTGGTACTGGCTCTAAACCTTGGTCCTGGCAGTGGATCCTGAACTTGTCTGGTCCTGACTGAGGCTTCTGGACTAGCCTGGGTTTTTGGTCCCAACAGTTTGTCCCCCATCTCCTTGCCCCTCAGTCCTGAACTGGGGGGTAAGGAGATGCTTACGTTCTTTATCCTGGCCCAAGGCTGTGCCTGGTCCAGGCTCTTTCTGCTCTGCTGTGCGTTTGGTCCTGAGATCTGTACCTTGTAATTAATGAGGCAGTTGCCTTTTCGTGGGGAATTGCGCCCTATTTTGGCGCTCAATGTACTGCACACGTCTTGTCATGGGTCACATCACATCTCTTCGCACGTTTATTTTCGTAAAAACCATCTAACTTCCTTTTGCTCCCTCTATAAATACCCTTATTTTTGTTTTTTTCTCTCTCTCTCTCTCTCTATCTTATTTCTCCTGATTTTCTTTGCTTTGCAACCAAAAACCTTCGAAAAACCCCCAAATCGATTTGTGAGAAACCCTAGCTTTTCTTCCTTCTTTCTTCAACTTCGACTATGGCTCGTAATGATGTTGGTCCGTCTACAGCTCTTACCTACTCCTATGGCGGCTCCGTCTTTCGTGCGACGGATTTGATCAATGATGTAAACATCTACCCAAATCTGCTTGCCCAGGGAGTTGAAACAAGGCTCAAAGAGGAAGGTAAAATTCCTGAGAGTACTGAAGTTTGGGCACCTGACACCAGGGATGTCAGGGTGGATTGGGTTAGTCCTGGCTGGTTCTCGATTTTCGAGTCTTCTTTTAAGTTTGGTGCAACCTTTCCGCTTTGTCCATTGATGAGTTCATTCTTGAGCACTGTTCAAGTGCCTCTCTGTCAGGTTATGCCGTCTGTTTGGCGACTGATCCACGGAATCGAGTCCCTTTGCCAGAGGTATGGGACTGAAATTCAGTTGGCTGACATAAGGAACACTTATCATCTGCGCATGCACAAGAAGAAGAGAGTTTTGTTTCGCTTGAGAGACAAGTGCCAGCCTCTCATGGGCCGCCTGGACGTGGGTGACGAGAGAAACTGGACCAGCTACTATTTGTTAATTAGGAGCAGCTCCTTGGGCCCCGATGTCTGGGCGCCTGAGTTCTCCTTGAAGGGAACCGGTATGTGCTCTAAGCTTTTGAATTTCTGTCCAGTTTGCCTTTGCATGTGCTTCTTTGTTTGTTTGCTCAGTTTTGCTTTGGATCATTTGTAGTTTCTGACTGGATCCCTACTCCTGATGACCCTGAGTCAAGGAGGAGGATTGAGGCGTTCCTACGGTTGCCCGCTGATAAGAGGGCGTGGCCCAAGTGTATGTGTAACACCCCGGCCCCAACTAAAGGCCGAAATGTCATTCACGGTAGCTCGCCAGGCTGCGTACATCGCCCACAAACCAACACGGGTCATTTCCAGCGCACTTTGTCCTCACTCGTGCGCATCCTGAGAACTTCCCAGGAGGTCACCCATCCTAAGACTACTCTCCAAAGAAGCACGCGAATCAAGAGTTCTTAAGATGAGCCACCAGAAAAGAAGATGCATCTTGTTGATATGAGTAGTACTTACAATCCTTTTAAGCACTAGGTCACTTGAGCTCATCACATGGACCACTTCAACGGGGAACCCGGCCCGAATAACCTCGGACAACACCGGGTGTTACTCTGTAACAACCCGGATTTTCCAACAAAATAAAATAAAGAAATAAAAAGGATTTATAAAATAAAAGAAAATAAAAGCGAGCCACGGTGGCGGAAACACTGTGGAATCCGGATCATTACTCACTAAACCAACTAACCAACGATAAAAAGGTAGGCCTTGAGGCCTAGAAGTGGGGAGTAAATACCCCGTACAAACCAAAACCAAAACAAAAGTCTAAAGACCGAAAGAAAGTCTAAAACAAAACCAAACTACAAGTCCAAAAGAGCCTAAACAAAATCACATCTCTTCCAAGGTAATACACGGTCACATCCTCGCATCCAACTCACTTAATCCCGTCTCGCGCATACCTATAAAAGAGAGGCAACAACCACAATCAGTGGGGAGTAACTAGGTGCTCCCCAGTCATATTTTAACATAACGAACATGAACAACAATGCAATCAAGCTCACCTGGCCTACGGCCTATTATGAAAGTACAATGACATAAACAACAACAAACAACCAAGAAACAATAATATACAAACAACAAACATCACGGCACAACCAAGTTGTGTCCAAACCATCTGAGCTCACAAGACGATCCTTCTTCCAACCAATTGCGAGAGTAAGCGCGGAGAACTGGGTGAAGCAACAAGAATCACCCCGGGTGAAGCAACAAGAATCACCCAAACCCTATGGCGGAACAGCAACAAGAAGTTCCTCAATAATCACAAGTCTAAATTTGGCCAAATTCCACCGAGCAACAAGAACGGTGACGACATAAATAACCATAGTCTCTAACCCTTCTGGTTGAGAACTCATAGTCGCTCTAACTAAACAACAAGAATAGTCGAGGGGATCATGGGCAGTATCCGTCCATCCTAGGACGTTGTATCTCCTCACACATGTGCCAGAACAGTACCCATGTGCAAACTTAACTCAAGCACAACCTGTTAACCTGTCTCCAACACTTCCAACGCAACCATACAACCACAACAACCATACTCAAACATACACATGCCTCATTACAATCATAACCAACCGTACATACGGAGTACAATATGAGTAACATACATTACAAGTCATACATTCGATTGACATGCTCTTAACTCATTGTTTAGTGACCAAACAAGGTATATCTCAATTCGATTTAGCATAGATAACATCTTAATACATGCCAAGACTCAAACAAGTGACAAACAAACCACCACACACAGAAACACCTCACGGCCAGCCTACACTATACACGGCCAACATACATAACAACCCAATTCATACATAACATTCGATTCTCATGCGACCAATTATCGATTTATATGATCAATTCACTTAAGCATGCATATAAACGTTATTAAACATCATGTAGTCATCTTAACTCATAACCCAACATTAGGTAACTCATACAAACATCATAATTCAACATAATTAAGCCAAAACAAGGAAGAAAAACAAGAGAAACAAAGAACAAGGGCTTCGGCCCCTACCCAATCATTCGGCCAACAACAACAATCAACACCAAATCGTTTTTCTCAAGTTTTGCAAACATGATTAGCATTAAATTATGAGTATTATGCGATTAATGATGATAACATGACAAATCCTAGTATGAGGCCAAAGATTCTAGCATGAATTTATGATCAAACATTAACCAAACAACAAGATGTGCAAGCAAACATTAAAACAACAATGTAAACAACAAGATCATCACAAGTTAGGCCTCATACATGCTAAAATACAACTAGATCACACCTAGTTACCTTATCAAGATCAACTCCTTGCTATTGTTCCTCCTCTTCTACCAATATGGTGTCTCCTTCTTCAAAGTCTCCTTCTCCTTTGATGATCCAAGCCAAAACATACAAATAATGAATACACAACAATATAACACATAAAATAATATAAAACCAGAAAATAAAAGGGATGAAAAGAAGATCATACACTAAGGGAAAGGCTAGGAAAGAGCTAGAGCACAAAAGATGAACGCTTGAATGAAAACAATGGAGTTTTAGGAGTTTTTTGAGGGAGGTTTGTGAGAGGATTAAGGGGGATGAATGAGGATGAGATAAGGGAGGGATTAGGAAGAGATAAATCAGATTATCATGTTGCTAAGATTAGGAGATAACAAGATATTATAATGTCTTGATAAGAAAGCTAACTAAAAAACCCTAAACCCAACCCGAGATTGTAGGTTCGGCTCGGCCCAGAGTGGGCCGGCTCAAACTAGCTTCTGAAAATTTGGCAGTTGCGACGGCGTCGAAAAAATACGCAGTTTAGCCTTTTGAATCACCTGAATCGGAGTTCGTATGAGGAAATTACACCGTTTTTAAGCTAATTACTCCGTTTTTAAGTCCTGACTACAGAATAGCTTAAACCACGCGACAGGAGAACTGATTTTCTCGAGCTAAAAGAAATGAGGAAATCAAGAGAAATAAATTACGGATATTAATGAGACGAACAATTAATATTAGGAAAAGTCGGGGTGTTACAATCTCACCACCTAAAAAGAAGTTTCGTCCTCGAAACTGAAACTTGAGAGCGAAAGAATACCCCCAAAGGGTTAAGAAAACCACCTACTCTTATGGTCCTCAAGAGAAGAATCGCTAACTCTACTCACCTTGATCACAGGGGCATAGACACGCTTAACGACGCTTATATTAGCTCAATATCACCAACTGCTCGGATGTGGATCGCTAGTTTATTTAAACTTGTATACCATAGATACATCGTATGCTCGACCAACCCAAATTGACTATTATTAGCTTCGTATGTCCATAACAACTCAACATAGTATCTCAATCCAAAGTCTTGACACACTCCAAACGCATTTTAAAACCGTGGACATCCTAACTAACGTCACCAATACGATTGCCGCACAAACTAATCCTCAAATCAATGCCAAAGACAAACCTCATACCCTCAATCATAACGTGATCCAAGCTCAAGTCTATATCGCTTCTCACATCTATCCACACTCTCCACAGTGAAATAACCATAATTATGTCATACCATATCGTCTCAACCCCAAATCAAAAGTATATTATCCAGTAACTATCAAAATGTATCGTCAAAAGCTTACTACTCTCTCAACCCATTATTACCATACACAAGTCTATCCACACCTTTCTCGAATGTCACTACCTTACTGACCTCGAATTCTCTCCTCCCATTAATGAATTTCCTTATACTCAACACATACACAAAACCACAAAGATGCACAATGGTCATTTCTACATTATCCTTTAAAGTATAATCCCAAAGTTTTATCGTGCTCACTATAACCCTGAGGTTTTCCTCAAAGCCGACTATTGCTCATCACAATATCACTTCCCAATTCTCACCAACTCATGATTGTCACAACCCATCTAGCAACATAACTAAGTCCTAAAAATACTCTCTACGCAGATACTATAATCTCCCTAACGTTCGCTCACCATAAATTAAATCATTAATCTCAAAGACTAAGAATCACATGTGCATTAACTCATAATTATAAAACGGTCTCAAGATGCACTAGCTAAGAATCGCAAAACTAAGAATCCTCAAAAGTTACAACGACCAACCATGTGCATTAGTTAGTAAACCCCTCATACTATCAAATACTTATTAACCAAACTCTATCATCTATGACTCAAATAAAAGCGACAGCCTAAGGATCAGATTTCGAGCTAGATAATGGTGAAGCACCTTACGGCTAGATGCCAAGGAATACGATTATAGAAATTTATCAAGGACAAGATTGATGTTAATATATCAAGAGCTTTTACAAAATCGAGAACGTGAATAGCTACGGGAAGGAGTGGAAAATAATAGAAGATCGGCGTCTTAAAAGTCGGCTCAAAGGCAATAGAACCGAAGTAGCCACTAGAGGGAAACCTAAGGAATGGAAAGAAATAAGACCCGAATGACAAGACTAAAAGGTGATCGACAGGGTCATGATATAAAAGTGATGAGTTATGATGAATAAGAAAGAAAAGAAGGAATGAAACGAATTAAGTAAAAATATGACATAATAAATCTTTTGCAAGAAACTGCTCAACAACCACCAATTAGACAAAAGAAATTTTTAAAATTAACGATGAGAGAAGATAGAAATATTGTTTAAGAGTTCCCACATGAAGGCATAAGACTCGTTTCAATCAAAGAACTCAAATTGGTTTCGCTACGAATGAGAGACGAAAAGGTAATTCCCAAAAAGTTTGACAGATATAGAATATGATTAAGAGATACGATTGAAAGGAGAAGTCTCAAAGTTGAGTTTCAAAACGACAGCGATTTTAGAAAAATGAAGCTACTAAAATACCAGATAAAATAAATAATATTCAAATAAACCAAATGCTCAAATTAGAAAACTTAATAAAAGAAGGTTTAGGATAACAAAGAGGTTTTGATTAAGAGTGAAAGCAGCAGATAAGTGTCAATCATTTCAAATTTGATTGAGTAAAATGCCATCAAAATGTATTGACGCGTTTAATATTGAATGGTAAAGTAAAGCGATACCGATTAAAATTTTCCTCAACATAATTACAAAATAAGAAAGTACAAGAAGGAAAAAATAAACCACTGTAGCACAAATATACAGAAATAGGTTTTGTTAATAGAACTGACTGAAAACATTCTTGAAATAAAAGAGTTTAGAAATTATTTCAGCACGATCTATGGAAAAAGATGAGGACGAACATAATAAGAAATTTTATTGGGGAAAAAGAAACTCAAACTGTAATCACGAGCTGATAGTTTTAAAAACAACTATATAATAAGATCAAGAACTAGAAGGAACTAAGGACAAGCGTAGCTAACAAGCTGAAAGACGTCTCTACGAATACGGTAGGTGACTTAGATTAGGAGCTTCCGCTGCGTGCTCTGATGGTGGGACCATACATTCGCAATTCGGCTTCAAGTTTCTTACTCCAGCTGATCAATCAGTACGAATCAAAGACTTTAAGAGTTAAATTTCTAGATATTTCGAAAGGTCAAATGAAAGAGGGATATTTTAAATTAGAATACTCAAATGATTAAAGTTGAAGAAACGAATAAATCGAAAAGTTAAAACAAGGGATCGACAAGGCATAAATAGACTAAAATTTTCGATAAAACAGAACTCTCAAATGAATAACATTAAAAAGCAAGGGTCATACAAGTGTATTAAAGCGGAATGCAAAATACTCCCTTTTTTTGTCGATATTTAAAAATGAAGGATAACATGATTTGGTAAGAAAATAGAAGTATAAAGGATTTAGTTTAGAATGGTGAGTATGATGAAATCAAAGAAACCAAGTAGTACATAAGAAAGCAATTATCAGAGTGAAACATTTTGAAATAAAGAAATAAATTTAAAAACGACTATTAAATCAAATCAAAAGCTTTTAAAGACTATTTTAGAGGCAGGACTAGTAAATTTTAAATGTAGAGATTTATCGAGTCGACACCCGACCTCGCATGACTCCATCATCCCTGTACCTGCATCCAAAGCAAACATATGATCTAATGGCGGAAATCCTAAGACCACCATTCACACAACTACTCATACACATGCACAAATAACGTAGACCCCCTAATGTGTCTACCCAACACTCTCACTCGATGTTCTAGGTCAAATCCTACTCACTCACCTACGAGAGTTGGGAGCGTATTCGCTCTGATACCAACTGTAACAACCCGGATTTTCCAACAAAATAAAATAAAGAAATAAAAAGGATTTATAAAATAAAAGAAAATAAAAGCGAGCCACGGTGGCGGAAACACCGTGGAATCCGGATCATTACTCACTAAACCAACTAACCAACGATAAAAAGTTAGCCCTTGAGGCCCAGAAGTGGGGAGTAAATACCCCGTACAAACCAAAACCAAAACAAAAGTCTAAAGACCGAAAGAAAGTCTAAAACAAAACCAAACTACAAGTCCAAAAGAGCCTAAACAAAATCACATCTCTTCCAAGGTAATACACGGTCACATCCTCGCATCCAACTCACTCAATCCCGTCTCGCGCATACCTATAAAAGAGAGGCAACAACCACAATCAGTGGGGAGTAACTAGGTGCTCCCCAGTCATATTTTAACATAACGAACATGAACAACAATGCAATCAAGCTCACCTGGCCTACGGCCTATTATGAAAGTACAATGACATAAACAACAACAAACAACCAAGAAACAATAATATACAAACAACAAACATCACGGCACAACCAAGTTGTGTCCAAACCATCTGAGCTCACAAGACGATCCTTCTTCCAACCAATTGCGAGAGTAAGCGCGGAGAACTGGGTGAAGCAACAAGAATCACCCCGGGTGAAGCAACAAGAATCACCCAAACCCTATGGCGGAACAGCAACAAGAAGTTCCTCAATAATCACAAGTCTAAATTTGGCCAAATTCCACCGAGCAACAAGAACGGTGACGACATAAATAACCATAGTCTCTAACCCTTCTGGTTGAGAACTCATAGTCGCTCTAACTAAACAACAAGAATAGTCGAGGGGATCATGGGCGATATTCGTCCATCCTAGGACGTTGTATCTCCTCACACATGTGCCAGAACAGTACCCATGTGCAAACTTAACTCAAGCACAACCTGTTAACCTGTTAACCTGTCTCCAACACTTCCAACACAACCATACAACCACAACAACCATACTCAAACATACACATGCCTCATTACAATCATAACCAACCATACATACGGAGTACAATATGAGTAACATACATTACAAGTCATACATTCGATTGACATGCTCTTAACTCATTGTTTAGTGACCAAACAAGGTATATCTCAATTCGATTTAGCATAGATAACATCTTAATACATGCCAAGACTCAAACAAGTGACAAACAAACCATCACACACAGAAACACCTCACGGCCAGCCTACACTATACACGGCCAACATACATAACAACCCAATTCATACATAACATTCGATTCTCATGCGACCAATTATCGATTTATATGATCAATTCACTTAAGCATGCATATAAACGTTATTAAACATCATGTAGTCATCTTAACTCATAACCCAACATTAGGTAACTCATACAAACATCATAATTCAACATAATTAAGCCAAAACAAGGAAGAAAAACAAGAGAAACAAAGAACAAGGGCTTCGGCCCCTACCCAATCATTCGGCCAACAACAACAATCAACACCAAATCGTTTTTCTCAAGTTTTGCAAACATGATTAGCATTAAATTATGAGTATTATGCGATTAATGATGATAACATGACAAATCCTAGTATGAGGCCAAAGATTCTAGCATGAATTTATGATCAAACATTAACCAAACAACAAGATGTGCAAGCAAACATTAAAACAACAATGTAAACAACAAGATCATCACAAGTTAGGCCTCATACATGCTAAAATACAACTAGATCACACCTAGTTACCTTATCAAGATCAACTCCTTGCTATTCTTCCTCCTCTTCTACCAATATGGTGTCTCCTTCTTCAAAGTCTCCTTCTCCTTTGATGATCCAAGCCAAAACATACAAATAATGAATACACAACAATATAACACATAAAATAATATAAAACCAGAAAATAAAAGGGATGAAAAGAAGATCATACACTAAGGGAAAGGCTAGGAAAGAGCTAGAGCACAAAAGATGAAAGCTTGAATGAAAACAATGGAGTTTTAGGAGTTTTTTGAGGGAGATTTGTGAGAGGATTAAGGGGGATGAATGGGGATGAGATAAGGGAGGGATTGGGAAGAGATAAATCAGATTATCATGTTGCTAAGATTAGGAGATAACAAGATATTATAATGTCTTGATAAGAAAGCTAACTAAAAAACCCTAAACCCAACCCGAGATTGTAGGTTCGGCTCGGCCCAGAGTGGGCCGCCTCAAACTAGCTTCTGAAAATTTGGCAGTTGCGACGGCGTCGAAAAAATACGCAGTTTAGCCTTTTGAATCACCTGAATCGGAGTTCGTATGAGGAAATTACACCGTTTTTAAGCTAATTACTCTGTTTTTAAGTCCTGACTACAGAATAGCTTAAACCACGCGACAGGAGAACTGATTTTCTCGAGCTAAAAGAAATGAGGAAATCAAGAGAAATAAATTACGGATATTAATGAGACGAACAATTAATATTAGGAAAAGTCGGGGTGTTACAGTATGACCCCGACGATGACAATGATGTTGTTGAAGTTGTTCCTGTTCCTGAAGTGGAGCAGCATGATGGTGATGGTGGTGAGAGTGAAGAGGACGAAGAGGAAATAGAAGATGATGCTGAGGAGGAGTTTGTGCCTGAAGAAGGTGAGAAATACGTAAGCGAGGTTGCTGGTAGGAGTGGTGCAGGCATACTTGACCAGGTGCCCATCCATGTGACCCCCTTGAGCTCTATACCTGCTGGGACTGGTGGCCATTCCACCTTGCCCCCTCTGAAAATCCCTGGTTCAGGCTAGAGTTCTGTGCCAAGCGCTGCTACTGGTACTGACATATTTTCCCTGACTCATGAATTGATACATTTACCCTTCCTACGTGACCTGTTTCCTGCTATGTTCCCAGCCTCTGGATCCAGCAAGAAATTCTTCCTGCCCATGGATGCTATCGCAGCTCGGATTGCACAAGCTCGTGAAGCTATGAAGTCCGGTGGTAGCTCTACCCCTGCTGCGAGTCTGGTGGCCCCCCTTTTTGTGTCTTCCAAGAGAAAAGCGCCAGAAGGGGTGCAGACCAGGTCTACTAAAGTGGCTGCTGAATCTCCTGAACCTACTCCTGACCAGAAAAAGAGGAAGAAAGGGAAGTTACCTCAAATGAATCCTGTGCTTTCAATACCTCTGCACTCTCAAAGCCAATCTGAGTACGTCTCCTTGGGGAAATCCCTGAGTGAAAACTTTGCTACTCTGTCCTCTGCACCTGCTGCCCTGGAGCCTATGCGCCTGGCGCACAAAATGGTGGGCTGTTGTGCTCAGGTCTGTACTCTTTCTCACGGTCTTGGTTTTGTCCAGAGTTTCCTTTGATATGGTTCTGATTTTCTGTTGTTTGTAGTTGCTACTCATGTCTGCCAGTCTTGGTTCCACGGTGCCAATTCTGGAGAGTGGTAGGGGCAAAGCTGAGGCTGAGAATGAAGCACTTCGTTCTTCCCTCGAGGTCGCTAAGAAGGAGCTTGAGAGCGTCAGCTACCGTTGCGAGAGGATGGTCACCTTGAATAAGACCAACTTTGAGAGGGTCCAGCAGCACGATACCCTTATTGCGAAGTTGACCCAGGAGATTGGGGAACTGAGGGCTGATGCTAGTCAGCACAATGCAGCTTTGACAGACCTGAGTGTGTTTTACACACTTCGCACCCGGATTGAAATGATGAACGCCAGTCCTGAAGCTCGTGCCGCCTGGGACCTATCTGCTGAAATTGCCACTTTCAAGCAGCTGTTTCTTGGGGAGCCTATTAGGGCGGTGAAGTAACCGGTTCTTGTGACCAGTGCGAGGATACTCTTGGTCCAGTGCTAGAGTGACATTCTTTGGTCCTTCCAATGCTGATCCTGCAGGAGAACATGCTGAGCGAACGGGTGAGTCTGGTGATGGAGTTAACTGAACTTTGGTTTTTGTTATCGGTTTTTTTTTTAACAAACTTTGAATTTGCCAGGGGGGGATGTCCCCTGTAACATTTGGTTTGTAATTATTTAGACTTTGTTTTCTGTTTTGACATTTGCGTCCATGTGCTGACATGGGTTGCTTGGTTCTGACTTTGTGTCTGAATTTTGTGTTCATGCATAGGCATGGCCTAACTTTGACAAACTTATGCTATTTATGTTATGTTATGTTATGTTTTTGTTATGATGCGCATTTATTTTGTTGTGGATTTGTTAAGTACCATGCATGCGTTTGATAATTTAGGCGACTTACACTTTGGGGCTCCCTTAACGGACATTACTCCCTGTCCCGTTGTTGCAGTCGTACTGGGGCTGATGCCCTTCTTTTGCTTTGTCTTTGTTTTTGTTTCTGATCTGATCTGGTCCAGATGTTTGTATTGCTTTGTCAGCACAGAAAAGAGGGTCAGGGCTTGACCGTTGGCATTTGCCAACGGCCCTCCGACGCTCAAGTCAGTGTAGTTATATAGGATAATTTGAAAAGGAAAAGTCACTAATGGAAAAAACCCCTAGAGTGGCGGTGCTATAGTGTCGGTTTTAATGGAAATGACACTAAATGTTCAAAGGAAGATATATTGTGTCGGTTTAAGTTAAAAACGACACAAAAAGGTAGAGTATTTGTGGCGGTTGTAAAATAAACCGCCACAATAGATGTTTTGGTGGCGGTTTTAAGTAAAACCGACATTATATGTTATAACATATGGTGGCGGTTCTAAGTGAAACCGACATTATTTGGCAAAATAAATGAACATACGGTGGCGGTTCTAAGTGAAACCGACACTATAGAGTATAGACAAAACATACGGTGGCGGTTCTAAGTGAAACCGACACTATAGAGTACAGACAAAAAAACAAATACACTCAGCTCCTCCTTTAATTTTATCACTCTCAAAACAAAACACACCACAAACAAAACACTCGCTACCTGAAACACACACAACCTCAACGTCACCGTCACAACGCCACCATCTCAACAACCTCACGTCTCCGGCCACCACCTCAACGTCACCGTCTGGCGTTTTGCCTTCCTTTCTCAACCATATAACCCGAGTATTGAAGGTATTCAGCCCTTCGATTTTGTTTTCGTGCTTTTTGACCTAGAAATTTGGGGTTTTTCATTTTTTAGTCGATTTCAATGATTCAAAGTATTGATTAGCTAGTACTAGACTAATAATTGATGGTTATTTCATGAATTGTAGAGTTTGTTTTCGTGAGGTGATGATTTTGACGTTTTGGACGGTTTTGAGCTCGAGTTTGCAGATTCGCTTCGAGGTAAGGCTTAACCTTACCTAGTCCGGTATGTTGTGTTTTGTGCGTGCTTTGTAGCTGTGTGTATATGACTCTACCTTAGGTGTGTGTGTCTCGATGTGTCCGTGTGTGAAATGAGCTCGTATTGGTGTAAAAAGGTCGATTTGTGAGCGAATGAAGCTCTGTCGGTCTTTCTTCTGCTCTGCGTGTATTATTACCATCGCCTTATTGTTGCCGCGAGTTCTTGCTGCATCGCTATGGTCCGTCTTGTTTCTGCTGGGTGATTTGATTTCATTGTGTGTCTTATGACTGTGCGGTGTGAGTGAATGAGAACCGAGTAAAGTGTGTATGTGCAGGTAAGGTATTTGAGAGGTAGCGATTAATACAACTGCGTTGGCTGCTGTTGGTGTTATCTTGCGGTTGTGGTGTAAATTTGGGGCTGCTTTGACAGTCGTTAGTTGGGAAGTTTGATAATTTTGCAATCAATCAAAATTTACCCTAAAATCAATCAAACTTATTGTGTTTTGTTAGTTAAATTTTGATTAATTTTATTTATTTAAGTTGATCCTGACCACTATTAGGTGTCCTGCAACCATTAGAAAGTGGCAACATTTACAGCAAATTACTCCCTATATGATTCATGACATATTCTAAGTTTCTAACATATATGATATATGAAGACACAGTTTAATTAAACATGAAATCATACAAACTTTATATAACATTTTGAAAAATAAATGCAGGGTTCTTCTCCGGAATCGAAAAAGGAGGAAACTTTGAATTGGGTTCTTCCACATTTCACAGGACTGTTATTGATCTTGTTAGCTTATGTTTCCTAATCATCTTTAACCTGCTACTTTTGCTGTCACTATGTAGTCGAGGGCGTTATGTTTCCTACTACAGAAGAGACCGCGTCAGCATTCTTTGTCGCGATGCAGTGCCCTCGTTAGTGTCTCGTATTTCACTGTCGGGTTCTTTGGTCCTTCTACCATCCGATGAGTATACGACGTTTGGTTGGCAAATGTATGTTTTCAGGGAGTTGTTTGGCTCTCTTTAGCTATGTCTTTAGTTGTACGTAAATCGAAGTGGTTTAAGCGTTTCATGTGTACTTGGTGGATTTACGTGTTTGTCTTGATAACTGTTTTGAGCGTCGAGTTGTTAGCTAAGC
Organism: Dianthus caryophyllus; assembly: GCA_023091065.1. NCBI lineage: Eukaryota > Viridiplantae > Streptophyta > Magnoliopsida > Caryophyllales > Caryophyllaceae > Dianthus > Dianthus caryophyllus. The sequence goes on from CM041527.1 coordinate 24,063,990, forward strand.
AAGAAGAAGTCGAGGTTTTAGAATTCGTGAAATGGCCAGTGAGTGCACTGCTTTTTATCGTTTCTGTTAAACTTCTTTGCCAAAGAGATTCAGGTAAGTCGAGGTTTTAGGTGTTATCTTGCGGTTGTGTGAGTGAATGAGAACCGAGTAAAGTGTGTATGTGCAGGTAAGCATGGGTGAAGGTATCCGCTCTTGAACTGGAGATTAATGCAGCTATGCGGGATCTTGAATGTGAGAGACGAAGACTGAAAGGCGCTAGAGAAAAAATCATGCTTCGGTAGGATCTCAGACCATCATTTCCCTGCTTTCCTTTCCTTTGCTCATACTTGGAATAATTTCCAGACTGCGTATTCTTTTTTTCTGTTTCCAATAACTTGATTCTCTAAATCTATATTGGATTTTCGTTCATACAATGTAAAGTGTATAGAACTTTTATTGAATAGTAGTATTTTCTAGTGCTTATGAATTGTACTTCGTATCATGTATCGTATTTCACATGTGGTATGCCTGGTACTGTTGTTAAGTTTTATGCTGTGTTAATGCTCATCTGTGCAGGGAAACGCAATTTACAAATTTTCATTTGTGACGGTTTGGTTGTATGAATATTATCTTTAGACCTCTCACATAATTGGTAGTTGTGCTATTTATTTGTTTGTTTTTGGCGAGTATGATTTGTTTTGTCTCACAAGAGACCAACTATTTCTATTTTTGTATCATGATATGATGAATTTGTACGGAGTGCGTAACTTTATGTTGATGTTGATAGTTTTTCTTCATGAAATCATCAATTAACTAATGTTGTTGTGTTTTGTTGCTTATCAGTTGTTGAAGCCATAGATGAGACCATCTCAGTCGCTACTGCATTTGCTGGTCATCAAGAAGGTAAGAGAACAACTGAACAAGTGTTCTAAAACATTTAATCCTTTAATGAAATTAATGGCATATATTTGTGACTACTTTATTACTTGGATAAGTCGCTAGCCAAAATGCTTTGGTGTATTTTAGACGCGCCCTTCTGCATTTTAATGTCCGCACCTTTGTTAGCTTAATATGAGTTCAAAGCTGATACTGCCCTCTTTAGCGTCTTTAGCGTTTTTCACTACCTGAAGATATGCCCTTTTTACGACCTAATAATGTCATCACAGCCTTTTTATTGTATTGCGCATGTTATTAATACCTTAAGGTAGATTGTGTTGCGCATGTTATTAATACTTTAACTTTAGCAACAATATGAATGACGGTTGAGTATTATTTGACTCGAACAGGACGGTCGTATAGACTTTCAAGAGTTTGCTGCAATGATGAAGAAAGGCGATGCAGGAGAGGGCAGAAGAACAATGAGAGGAAACCTGAATTTCAACTTAGTGCAGGCCGTGTTTGAGATCATTTATACTCTTAGATATATCGAGCTTGTATTGAGATTTTATTCCTCATATTGGAGGATGTGTAAGCTTGTGACACATTGATTCAATAAAATTAGGATTTTCGTTTCAATTTGTAGGAATTACGAATATTGGCAACAAAATAATTAAATATATGTTTTTAAAAAAAAAAAACAAAATCCGACACAATAGACAACTTTCATTAGATCTATAGTGGCGGTTTTAAGAAAAACAGTCATTTTATTTAACCTTTTTGGTGTCGGTTTTGTTAAAAACCGCCATTGTATCTTGAGTATATAGTGTCGGTTTTAACTAAAACCGCCATTGTATTATCAGTCTATGGTGTTGGTTTTGTTAAAAACCGCCATTGTATGTGTAGCCTATGGTGTCGGTTTGGTTAAGAACCGCCATTGTATGTGTAGTCTATGGTGTCGGTTTGGTTAAAAACCGCCATTGTATGTGTAGTCTATGGTGTCGGTTTGGTTAAAAACCGCCATTGTATGTTCAATCTATGGTGTCGGTTTTCGAACCGACACCATTAATATACACGTCCCCCCTATATACGTCATACCATAACCGCCACTATAGGGTCCTTTGAACCGCCACTATAGGGGTTTTTTCCACTAGTGAGTCTTGAGTTTTGTGGATTACCAGATGTCTTGGTTCATGACACTTTACATGTGATAGAGCTTGAGATGGAGTGTGTTCCAGGGTCTTGGGATCATGTCCCCTTCCAGAGTCTGTAGTCTGTAGGAACCCTTCCCTACTGCTGAGTCAATAAGGTAAGGTGCTGCCCAAGTTGGGGCCAGCTTGCCTGCAGCCTTGTCCCTTGTGTTCTGAAATACCTTTCTCAGGACTAGATCTCCAGTCCTGAACATTCGTACCTTCACGTTTTTGTTGTAGCTTCTGGCCACAGATTGTTGGTATGCTGCCAACCTTACTGCTGCTAAATCTCTGAGCTCCTGGGCTGTATTCAGGCTCTCATAGAGTAGTTCATTATTCTCAGAAAGTGTGTTGAGTCCATACCTGATTGTTGGAACGTGCATTTCTACTGGGAGTACAGCTTCACATCCATAGACCATTGAGTAGGGAGTCTGTCCTGTTTCTCTCTTTGGCGTGGTTCTGTCTGCCCACAGTACTAGTGGCAACTCTTCAACCCATCTTCCTTGTTTTTCCATTAGCTTCTTCTTGATGCAACTGATCACAATCTTGTTGCTGGACTCAGCCTGTCCATTTGTTTGAGGATATCTTGGTGCAGATGTTACCAAGTTGATGTTCCACTTTGTGCAGAAATCTCTGGTCTTGTTTCCCACGAATGCAAGCCCATTGTCACACACTATTTCTGAGGGGATCCCATACCTGCTGATGATGTTCTTCTTTATAAAAGCGATTACTTCTTTTTCTGTGACATTTTTGTATGCATCTGCCTCTATCCACTTGGAGAAGTAGTCTGTCATTGCTAGCATGAACACCTTCTGCCCTGGAGCCATTGGTAGTTTGCCAACTAAGTCCATGCCCCATTTCATGAATGGCCATGGTGCTGATACTGAATGTAGATTCTGTGCAGGCTGGTGTATTTCTGGACCATGCTTTTGACAAGCGTCACATTTTGTGGCATACTGGATGCAGTCTGTTTTCATTGTGGGCCAATGATAGCCCATTCGTAGGATTTTGTTAACCATGCTTCTACCACCTGTGTGATTTCCACAATGTCCATCATGTATTTCTGACAAGATCTTGTCCGACACAGTCGGAGTTCTAGGCGTAGCAGTCTGACCCATTGAAGGACCTTTTGAATAGTATGCCTTGTATGATTGTATATCTGGACGCTTTGATCCTGAATGCCCTTGCTTCGATTTTGTCCTGCGGTAACTTGCCCTGGACCAGCCACTCATAGTATGGTTTGGTCCAGGTCTGAGTTGCTTGGATTGTGGTCTGCAGGACTGGCTGCACTTTCTGGACTGCTGGCTCCAGGATGTGTACAATTGGTATACTGTCCAGAGTACGAGGTTGAAATGCTGATCCAATGTTGGCCAAAGCATCTGCCTGCACATTATGATCTCTAGGGACTTGCTCAACCTCAATGTTAGTAAATTTTTGAAAAAGATTTTTAACCAAATCAAGATATGCAATCATCTTAGAGTCTTTAGCAGCGTACGTACCATTGATTTGGTTTGCTACCAGCAAAGAGTCTATTTTTACCTTCAGATTTTGGATCCTCATGTCCAGACATACGTTCAGTCCTGCTATCAGTGCCTCATACTCAGCTTCCTTGTTGGTAGTCCTGAATTCACAGGATACAGTCTGTACTATCTTGTCCCCCTGTGGTGACTTCAGGACCACACCTAGTCCAGTACCCCTGATATTGGCTGAACCATCTCTCCAGATTTCCCAGGTCTGTTGTTTCTGGTCCAGATGGAAGATCTCCTTTGTCACCTGCTCTTCTAGTGTGGGAGTGAAGTGAGCCACAAAGTCTGCTAATGCTTGAGATTTGATTGCTGTTCTGGGCTCATAGGATAAGTCATAGGTGCTCAATTTGACTGACCACTTTGACATACGACCTGAAAGTTCTGGTCTACACAGTACTGATCTCACAGGAACATTAGTACGAATGATAATATGATGCGCCTCAAAATATGGACGTAACTTGGTACAAGCAACTGTTAAAGCCAAAACAAATTTTTCCAATACAGAATACCTGGTCTCAGCATCCAGAAGACTCTTACTTACATAATACACAGGATGTTGCTGTCCATCTGGTTCTCTTACCAAGACTGCGCTTACAGAGGCTTCTGTTACAGATAGATACAGGACCAGTGACTCCCCTGGTTCTGGCTTAGATAAAAGTGGGGATGATGACAAATACGCTTTCAGATCCTAGAATGCTTTCTCATGCTCTGTCCCCCAGTTGAACTGCTTGTTCTTTATCAGAAGATCATAGAATGGCTTGCACCTTTCAGAAGACCTGGAGATGAATCTATTCGTACGCTACTCTTCCGGTCGGTTTACGGGCGTCTTTCGAGTTCTGGGGGGACTGCAAGTTGATTATTGCTGAGATCTGCTCTGGACTAGCCTCTATGCCTCTTTTTGTCACCATATAGCCTAAGAACTTTCCTGCAGTGACACCAAAGGTGCATTTAGTAGGGTTTAATTTCATATTATACTTTTCCAGAATCTCAAACGCGTTTTCCAGGTCCAGGATTTGATCTTCAGCTTTCTTTGACTTAACCACCATATCATCAATGTAGACTTCCATTGTACCTCCAATCTGGTCCTTGAACATCATGTTCACCAGCCTTTGATATGTTGTCCCTGCATTCTTTAGTCCAAAAGGCATAGCCTTGTAGCAATAGATTCCTCTACTGGTCATGAAGGCTGTATGCTCCTGGTCTGGGGACTGCATTCTGATCTGGTTGAATCCACTCGCTGCATCCATGAATGTCAGAACCTCATGTCCTGCTGTGGCATCTACCATGGCGTCTATGTGTGGTAGTGGAAATGAATCCTTTGGGCACGCCTTGTTCAGGTCTGTATAGTCCACGCATACTCTCCACTTGCCATTCTTTTTCTGGACCACAACTACATTTGCCAACCAGTCTGGGTACATCACTTCTTTAATCATGTCCATGTCCAGCAACTTCTGTACCTCCTGGTTCACAATCTCATTACGTTCTGGTGCAAACTTCCTGCGCTTTTATTTCACAGGCTTAAAACTTGGGTCAATATTCAACTTATGCGTGATAACATCAGAACTTATACCAGTCATATCAAAATGAGACCAAGCAAAACAATGCTCCTTCTTCCTCAGAAAGTCAATTAGAGCAGGTCTGATTACCTCTGGAGCGTCAGAACCAACCAGAACCTTCTTGTCAGGTCTTTCTTCTGCCAAAACAATTTCATCTGTCTCCATGCGTGGGACAGATTATAACATGCACTGACAGTCGCTTTAATTGCTATCACGAGGGACTTACAGGCTAGGAGGTTTGGTACGTCTGTAACACTCTGTGCGGTTCTTCTCTCTCTCACTATTCTTTGTCCCAGCCGTTGGAATCTTGATGCATTGGTGATACGTTGAAGGTACAGCCTTGAGGTTGTGGATCCAGGGTCGCCCTAGGATCACGTTGTATGAGGATAGGCAATCTATTACGCAGAACTTCTCGAAAGAGGTGACTCCTTCCACATAGGTTGGTAGGGTGATCTCTCCCAAGCTGTGCTTTGTCTCGCCACTGAACCCTACCAGGACACTGGACCTCTTCGTCACATCAGAATCTTTCAGCCCCATAGCTTCCAGCGCCTCCATCATGATGATGTTGACTGAACTGCCACCATCTACCAGGACTCGTCTGACCATGCACGTCCCAATCTGGATCTTGATTACCAGTCTGTCGTGATGTGGCCCATGCACTCCCTGAAGATCTGACTCGTCGAACACAATCTCCTGGGTTGCACCTGGCTGTCCTGCTGGTGGTCGTTGCCTGTTCTCCACAGCCACACGCTTCGCAGCAGAATAGGTTAGTCCACAAATATCTGAACCACCAGAGATGAATTTTACCTCATGGGTTGGTGGTGGTGGTGGAAGATCTCTGGGCTCATCTCGTTCATCCTTGTTCCTCCTGTTCCTGGGCAGGATATCCTTCAGGTGACCGTTCTTTAGCAGATGAGCTACTTCCCACCTGAGAGCTATGCAGCCCTCTGTGGTGTGCCCAATATCAGAATGGTACTCACACCACTTGGTTGTGTCTCGCCTTGGATTGGGTTTCTCACTTGCTTTTGGCCATCTGACTGCTGAGCCTAGCTTGTCCATCTTGTGAATCAGTCCAGGCATATCTACGGAGAAGCAGTACTCTGAGACTGGAGGTGGAACCCTGGGTGCATCAGTCTGCTCAACCACGGCGTTTGCCTCCCTCCTGCCTGGCCTCTGATATGGACCAAGCCTGTTGTTGCTGTGCCGCTGGGTGGTGACTTTTCGTTCAGCCCTGCCCTGGTCCTGGTATCGTGCCCTGAACTGCTGGTCCTCTACTACCCTGATCTGGGCCAGAGCCTTAGCCTGCACATCCTCAAAGGTAGAACAAGGGTAGCGAGTTAGTTCAACATAAAGCTCAGAGTCTCTAACCAAACCTTGCCTGAAGGCCTCAATGGCCGTGCCGATGTCGCATCGAGGGATGGACACTTTCTCCTTGTTAAGGCGATGCAGGAAGTCCCTCGGAGACTCGCTCTCGTTCTGGATGACTCGATGCAGTCATTTGATCCGCCTTCTCCAACAATCTGCCATCTTGTGGCGGATGTTGAAAAAGGTTGATCACTCATAAAGCGACTTGATGGTCTTGATTGGCGAGGTTGATGTACCACTGTAGAAATTTGGACGATTAAGGTTGAACCAAAGCTTTTGCACATGCAGGCCTCCCTCTTCTCTGCTGGGATAGGAACGTTGAACATTCTCTGCCTGTACTGAGCAACATGTTCCAGAGGATCGGCTGTCCCATCATAGAGCTTTAGGTTGGGCGCTGTGTATTTCTTTGGCATCTCCACCATTGCAATGCAGTCATCGAAGGGTGAATCAGCGTAGCATCCTGGTGTTGCTTCCTCTATAGGCGGTGGAAGCCCTGGAACCTTCCGCACCAACTCTGAGAGTTTCTGCATCTCTGTCATCATGTACTGCATGACCTGGCCTGCACTGATTCCTTTTGGTGTTTTTGGGTCACCACCTCCACCTGCAGCGTTGTTCTCTGGATCCCCCTCTACATTGAGTGGGTCTCCTTTTGATCCTGCAGAAGAGAAAGTAGAGAAATCAAGTTGCTTGATCACATCAGAAAATGGAGTACCTGGTGGGATCCTGGATCCTGATGCTTTCTTCTGGGCAGAGGTCTCTAGCTGTTTCTTGAGACGGCTTGACCTCGCCGATCTTGCAACCTCTGCCTTGGCTTCTTCCGCAACCTGCTTGGCTTGTTGCAGTTCCTCCTGGAGTTTCTGCATGACTTCTGCACTGGTGCCTTCCATCTTTCTAGCTGGTTGAACTTGTTGACTTGGGATGTTTTGTAGGATTAATAAACTAGTATCCCCACAGACGGCGCCAATCTGTTTGGGGTGATTTTCTCACACGGTTCTGAAGGTACCTGGAAGGGAGAAAACCTATCGGCATACTACTTGCGCGGAAAGCCTCGCCGTCTTGGCGTAGGGTGCGGAATGCGCCTCGCAGGAAAAAAAAAAAAAAAAAAGAGAAAAGAGAAGTTTGTAAAAATGGGGGAGATCATTGCATGAATTTGCGATCAAAAAGAAATGTAGGAAAATCATTTTGAAATATGTTTTTCGGAGTCGCCACCAGATATTAAAGGAATTTGGAACCTATTCAACGCGTCTTGAAATACAAGACACGAGTGTCTCGGATTTCAAGGTGCGTCGATACCTTATCCGTATGAGGTTTGAAATCAGAGAAGGGATTCGGAGTGAGGTTACTTTTCAAAAGTCTTGACAAAAATGTATTTTTGAAAACTGAAATCAAAAAGCCTACGTAAAAGTAGTCTCTACTAATTTGAAAACATTTGCTTAATTTCGATATTTGGGCTAAAAGTCACGCTACGTACAAGTGCGAATAAGTATGACTCGATTAAAATGCATAAGTAATGTAAATTGTCAAAAATAATGACATATTGCTATAGGAAATGTACGTTAAATAATAATTTATTGACTAAATTATTTCCATAAACGTTATTTTCCGACCTCGTATTTGACTCTTTAAGAATTTGTGAAAACCCTCAGTTTTGACATGCTAAAAGACTAAATGAAACGGTACAATTTAGTGTCAAAACCGTGATTTTAGTCGTAATTTAATGCATGAATGAGGACTTGCATAATTATAAAAGTAACATCGGTTTGCTTTAGTGATATTGACTCGTTATTTATACGATATTGGCGAGGTTTAGACGGATTATGAATCCGAATTGCTACAACCGTATTACGAATACGGCTTCGCTAATGCCAATATCGGGTTGGGGTTAATGTAACCCCTTTGTCCGAGTCTCAAACGTCCATAACGTAGGTAAAATGTTTACCTTTCGAAAATGCAAAAACGGTATTTTTGAGTGGATTTTGTGAATAGTGTATGTGTGTTTTGTAAAACCGATGTGATTAAGAGGTATTTTGAATGAATGTGAGGGTGGGTATTTATAGAGGTTGGCTGGTTTGAAGGTAAACAAATTATAAATCGCCTGTGTACAGGCGTTTTTTATTTTGTTTGGGCTGGATTTTGTAGGAAAAACAAAAGGCGGCTGGAAGGAAACAAAATAATAATCGCCTGTTAACAGGCGATTAGAATTTTAATCGCCTGTCAACAGGCGATTTTATTTTTGTTTTGGTGGGCTGTTACGCCGCCTTTAGTTCATGTGACGTATTATTGGGTGATGATTATGTTTTGTGAGGTGTTTTAACGTGTTGGCTAAGTATAATTTGGGCCTAATCGGTTTTTGGTCCAATTTTGGTTTTCGTGTTTCGGTTTTTGTCGTGTTTTTCGGTTTTGGCTCGAAGTAAAATAATATTAGGTTATATTATTTTACGGTATTGTAGAGTCCAATTTTGTGAAAATGTGACACGGGACGCACTTTGGCCCGTTTTGCGTGTTGCGTTACTGTGCGTTTTGGGTCGTTTTTGTAAGTTTGGGCCGTTTTGTAGCTAGTTGGGCTGTTTTTGTAGCTTGGCTTAATAAGACGTTACTGTATCGTGCTCGTGTTGTGCTTATAATGACTAAGAGTGACATTCATTTTTATGATTATGCAAATCCAAATTAATACGTTAAAAATGACTAAATATGTTTTAGACACTTTTGTACCGTTTCGACTCTTCTAAAAGCATGCATGAAAGTCCTTTTCGTCATCGTGTTTGTTTTTGGGGGGTACGGATATGGGTATCTACAGAGCCCCCAGTTTGACTGAGCTTGGACAAAGCGTTAGTCAAACTTAAAGATAGTATCCGGACCATTACAGCCTCGATACTACCTGGCGGCGCTAAGCATGTGTCTTATGGGAGAGACGAGGACTTAGCGTTGGGAAATGCGGGGAGGGACGACATGTTTTTAAGGACATGACGGTCCTACATGTTTAAGGGCGTGTCAGCCTGCGTGTGGCCTGAGTGCTTCCTGCTGGTGCCTTGCTTCTTGTTGGACGTCTTGTAGGAGAGGTTACGCGTTTTTGGGTTTGGTTTACAAGAATGGTTGGTGTTTTTGTGGAGGCTTAGGTTTTTGTGAACGTCTCATAAGGAGGTTACGCGTTTTTTGGTCTTTGTGAACGTCTCTTAGGGAGGTTACGCGCTTTTAGCCTTTGTGAACGTCTCATGAGAAGGTTACGCGCTTTTGATTTTTGTGAACGTCTCATAAGGAGGTTACGTGTTTTTGTGTTTCTCATAAAAAGGCTCGGTTTTTTTATGAACGTCTCGTGAGGAGGCTACGTGTTTTTGTGTTTCTCATAAAAAGGCTAGGTTCTTTTATGAACGTCTCGTGAGGAGGCTACGTGTTTTTGGTTTCTCATAAAAAGGGTTAGGTTTTTGTAAACGTCTCGTAAGGAGGCTACGTGTTTTTGGTTTCTCATAAAAAGGGTTAGGTTTTTATGAACGTCTCGTAAGGAGGCTACGTGTTTTTGTGCTTCTAATAAAAAGGGCTAGGTTTTTATGAACGTCTCGTGAGGAGGCTACGTGTTTTTGGTTTCTCATAAAAAGGGTTAGGTTTTTATGAACGTCTCGTGAGGAGGCTACGTGTTTTTGGTTTCTCATAAAAAGGGTTAGGTTTTTATGAACGTCTCGTAAGGAGGCTACGTGTTTTTGGTTTCTCATAAAAAGGGTTAGGTTTTTATGAACGTCTCGTAAGGAGGCTACGTGTTTTTGCACTTCTCATAGAAAGGGCTAGGTTTTTATGAACGTCTCGTGAGGAGGCTACGTGTTTTTGGTTTCTCATAAAAAGGGTTAGGTTTTTTTGAACGTCTCGTAAGGAGGCTACGTGTTTTTGGTTTCTCATAAAAAGGGTTAGGTTTTTATGAACGTCTCGTAAGGAGGCTACGTGTTTTGGTACTTCTCATAAAAAGGGCTAGGTTTTTATGAACGTCTCGTGAGGAGGCTACGTGTTTTTGGTTTCTCATAAAAAGGGTTAGGATTTTTTATGAACGTCTCGTGAGGAGCCTACGTGTTTTTGTGTTGGGTTGAAAACGTGTTTGAAATGGGTTGAAAGTATATTGGGCCGAGGAAAATCAGCCCAAAACAAAATTGAAACCCATGAAATAAAAATATAATCGCCTGTAAACAGGCGAATTAAAATTTAATCGCCTGTTTACAGGCGATTAGATTTTTGTTTGGTGTTTCTTGGTTAAAACACGGGAGAGAGAGGGGTTGGCTCATTTTCGTCCGTAAAAACAAAACAAAATAAAAAACCCCTAAAACTCGTCTTGGCGATTTTCTTGATCAAAAATCGATTTTCCGACTCCTACAATTCGTCATGGACCAAGGTACGTACTCAACTCACTTGGTTTTTCGTGTTTTGAATTTGGTTTGAGTCGGTTTTAGCTCGAAAATCCGTTTTCTAGGGTTTAGGTCGAATTTATCGGTTTGATTCGATTTTAGCCCTCGTCTTTGCTTGAGCTTGGTACTTGGGAGCCGTGCAAGGCCTATGCTGCTGTCTCTGTTGATTGTGTGTGAAAACCCGACTCGTGGCCTCGATTTTCGTGCGTTTTGTAGTGTAGGGGTATTTTGGTCATTTTTGAAAACGTCTCAAAAATGGCTCAAATCTTCAGTGTAGCTTACCCATCAGTAGTACAATGCGTTGGTGAGTTCGTTTTGTTGAAATGCGTGCGAAAAGCGGTTCGTTTGGGTGAAAAACCGTGTAAGAGGGGGTAAAGTCGGGGCTTGTGCTCTGTTTTTGTAGCGTAAGGCGATCCCGAGTGGCTTGGTTATTTTGAAAATGTCGTAGTATGCTTGTGTGGAGGTTTGGGTGGCTTGTGTGCGAAAAACGGCTCGAAAAACCGTAATTTTCATGTAGTTTTGTGCAAGGGCCGAAATTTTGGTCGAAATTTTGGGTTCCGTAACTTGCCCGAATTCTCCGCAATGTGCCGTCATGGCTAGTATGGTACATATTTGGCCTTGTTTTGTAGGGAATGTATTGTTTGGAGGTGTTTTGGAGAGTTTTTTGTAGTTTAGGTTAGGCTTATAAAAACCATTTTTTCTCGCTTTTCGTGCCTCGTTCATGGAATGTATGGTAATGTATGTCGTCTGTGTTGGCTAGGGGGTTGTTTTGTGGGAAGTGGGGGCTTTTTGGGTTGAGTTATGGTCAAGAAAAGGCCGTTTTTGTAGTTTGGAGGTGTTTTGTAAAAGCTATTCAGTCGAGGTGTTCGGGACATCGTTTTCGCATGAAATTTTTTGCACGTGCTTATTGTGATTTATGGGTTGGGTCTGTCTCAGAGAATATGGGTTTCTGGCTTTCTGTAGCGTTTTCTCCCTTTTCTGCTATTTTTAGGTTAAAAAGGCCTGCTATCTGCTGTTTTGGCCGATTCTCTGCTGCTTTTGCGCGTGCTTGCTCCTAACTTGGCTTTGTATGACGTGTATACTGTATACGTGTCATAAAATATGCTCTTCTGTGCTTCTGCTTCGTTTTGGCCTTATCTGTAGATAATGTAGGCCTTAATGCTTGCTTTCTGTCATTTTTGCGTGCTTCTGCTTTCCTAAATGATTTGCTGTTGCCGTTGTCTGACTATGCCTTTGAATTTTGTGCAGGTGATCCTGCGCCTACTGTACCTACCTCCAGTTCCATAGAACGGGTCTTGGCTGGTGTTGACTTTACCGTTCCGAGGGATGAGCGTACTCCTAGTTTGGGTATGCCTGCGCCTTTGGAGGTTTCTGACGGTCCGTCTCAGTCGGACCTGCTGAGGGCTTTTCCCCCTCAGACGCCTGGGGCTTCTACGACACCAGGGAGTGAGTTCTAGGGCGCTGCTGTGGAGTCTCCAGCCTTTTCTGCTAGTGGTGCCGGCGCTGTTAGTGCGTCGTCTGGGCCTTCTGCGAGTGGCCTGGGACATGGTGCTGTTCCTGGTGGCCCTGAGCCGTCAGCTAGTGGCGCGGGTCGTGACGTTGCTGCCGAGTCACCTGCTCTTTCAGCTAGTGGCGCACGAGAGGAGGTTCTTGGATTGGCGGACCAGTGGTCTTCTTTGGCGCTAAGCGATAGTGGGCTATTCTTTGAGTCGTCGAGGTCTCCTGTTGGTGGTCGAGGTCAGGTCCAGGGTGTCGTCTCAGAGTCTTTGCAAGGGCGTGGACGTGGCACTGCTGTGGAGACGTCTGAGACTCTTGGGGGAGGCCGTGGTAAAGGCCGAGGTGCAGCTGCAGGGCCTCCGCAGGAGCGTGGTCGTGGCGCTGCTTCAGGGGTGCCTGCGGCTCCGGGAGGGGGCCAAGGCAGAGGTCGTGGTGCTGCTGCGGGGTCTTTGAGGGGTTGCGACCACGGCGTTGCTTCAGGGGTGCCTGCGGCTCCTGGAAAGGGCCAGGGTAGAGGTCGTGGTCGCGACCGGAGGAACCCGAGGCCGAAGCGCAAGGTTGGCGAGGCTTCTAGTAGTGCTGAGGGTAGCGGCAGGCCACGACGTCGAGCTCGTGCTGCTGCCGAGGGTGGTGACCGGGACGAGGCTGAGGTCGCCGGTGTTTTTGAGGAGGTTGGAGCAGGGGGAGCCCCTGTTGAGGTTACGCGGAGGCGTGGTCGTCCTCGGGGTCCGGGGAGCCGTTACGAGGATCCCTCCGAGTCAGAGGAGTCTTCGAGTGACGAGGAGCAGGCTCCTGACGAGATTGCGGCTGAGGCCGCTGCTAGGGCTGCGGCTGCGGCTGCTGCTGCTGCTACTACTGCTGCTGCTACTACTGCTGCTGCTGGTTTCGAGGCCGAGGGTCAGGTTCAGGGCCAGGTTCAGGATGAGGCTGAGGACGAGGCAGAGGCTGAGGGTCAGGCCCAGGACGCAGGTGCGGCGGCTCTTGAGGCCGCGACGGAGGTTTTCATGGGGATGGTTGACGAGCTGGGTGTGAGGCCTAACTATCCCCAGGGTCCGCGCCAGGGTCGCAGGTGGCGATCGGGACTCGGCGTGACTCTGGTTTGGAACCCTTTGGAGCACTTGTCGATTCGAGTGAAGGTCGGCTTCCCGTTAGGCGCGATGAGGACCTTCTCTGGGTTTCGGACGGTGTTCGACGCGTTTGACGAGAGGCTCACACAGGAGGAGCGGGACATAGTGCTTGGGACAGCTTTCGGTCCCCTGGTGCAAAAATGGAGAGAGGTGCGGGGTAAGCGGGTGAACTCGCGTCTTACTGTGCTCCGGGCGTTGCTGGATAGGTTTTGGGACACGACCAACACCTTCCACATGCCTGGTTACGAGGTTAGCGTGACCCCTTCTTCGTGGGCAGTTGTCACGGGGCTGCCTCATGGTGAGGGCGTGCTTGACTGGGGACGTGAGCGCCCTCCTATTGATAGCCCACGTGTCGTGCGGTTGATCGGTGACGGGGTTAGGTGCGGGATAGGATTGGGTAGGGAATCAATTCAAATTATTTGAATTGATAAACATGTTGGGGAGAATTGATGAACTATATTTGGGGGAGAAATATACTTTGTACCATTTCATTATGTGTATTTTCTTACCCAAAAGTCCCCATAACACGCGTAGATACATGAGTATGAGTATCCGAAGATAGCTTAGCTAACCCAAAATCAGCCACCTTATACATACAAATGAAATTAATCAGTAACGGTTAAATTATTCTCATATAAACCATTTAAAAGTCAAAATATCCGTCAAAAATATTTACTCCATATAATGTATATTATTTTAGGAAAAAAAAAAGTGCAAACCTTGGCCTCAAAACTCATGTCAATAAGAATGTTGGCTGTCTTAATATCCCGATGAATTATACGAGGATGACCTACAAGTAAAAAATATTAATAATATTATTGAAATTATTTATTAAAGTAATAAAACTAAAATTAAAATCGAGTAGTAATTATATAAATTAAAGGCATGCATGTACGTACAATCTTCATGGAGGTAAGCTAATCCTTTAGCAGATCCTAGTGCAATTCTCATTCTCGTTGGGAAATCCATGACCGGTCTACCCTTTCCTGTAAAATTAACGCATATAAATATTATATCAACTTTTAAAATAATATTTAAAATTTGAATAATCACTTTTTGACACTATTCATAAGTGTGGAACCCGGGGTGCTCATAAACTTAAAGTTCAAGTAATTTGAATTGATTCCCTTAACTTATAACACTGGTAGGTTTGCGTTTTATTACGAACGCTCAATAAAGGAAGTGTCATCAGTCAAATGCTCTGCCTCAAGTTGCACACGTAATGAATTATTAGGGCTTGGTACGGTTTTGCGTGTGCCTCACCACTAGGATAGAAGTGGGGCTGATGATAAATACGCTTTCAGGTCCTGGAATGCTTTCTCATGTTCTGTCCCCCAGTTGAACTGCTTGTTCTATCTCAGAAGATCATAGAATGGCTTGCATCTCTCAGATGACCTGGAGATGAATCTGTTCAGCGCTGCTACTCTGCCAGTCAGTTTCTGGACGTCCTTCGAGTTCTGGGGAGACTTTAAGTTTATTATCGCTGAGATCTGCTTTGGACTAGCTTCTATGCCTCTTTTTGTCACCATGTAGCCTAGGAATTTTCCTGCAGTGACACCAAAGGTGCATTTAGTAGGGTTTAATTTCATATAATACTTCTCCAGAATCTCAAACGCCTTTTCCAGGTCCTGGATGTGATCTTCAGCTTTCTTTGACTTCACCACCATATCATCAATGTAGACCTCCATTGTGTCTCCAATCTGGTCCTTGAACATCATCTTTACCAGCCTTTGGTATGTTGCACCTGCATTCTTCAGCCCAAAAGGCATCGCTTTGTAGAAGTAGATCCCACTGTTGGTCATGGACGCTGTATTCTCCTGGTCTGGGGGGTGCATCCTGATCTGGTCGAATCCACTTGCTGCATCCATGAATGTCAGTACCTCGTGTCCTGCAGTGGCGTCCACCATGGCGTCTATATGTGGCAGTGGGAATGAATCCTTTGGGCATGCCTTGTTCAGGTCTGTGTAATCCACGCATACCCTCCACTTGCCATTCTTTTTCTGGACCACAACTACATTTGCCAACCAGTCTGGGTACATTACTTCTTTGAACATATCCATGTCCAGCAACCTCTGTACCTCCTGGTTCACAATCTCATTACGTTCTGGTGCAAACTTCCTGCGCTTTTGTTTCACAGGCTTAAAACTTGGGTCAATATTTAACTTATGCGTAATAACATCTGAACTTATACCAGTCATATCAAAATGAGACCAAGCAAAACAATGCTCCTTCTTCCTCAGAAAGTCAATTAGAGCAGGTCTGATTACCTCTGGAGCGTCAGAACCAACCAGAACCTTCTTGTCAGGTCTTTCTTCTGCCAAAACAATTTCATCTGTCTCCATGCGTGGGACAGGATTCTCAACAGACCTGACAGGCTGCTTTAATTGCTATGCGAGGGACTTACCTGGGCTAGGAGGTTTCGTGGCCGCCTCAGTAACACTCTGTGCGCTTTGTCGCTTCCTCTCGATCTTTGTCCCACTTCGTTGGAATCTTGATGTATTGGTGATACGTTGAAGGTACAGCCTTGAGGTTGTGGATCCAGGGTCGCCCTAGGATCACGTTGTATGAGGATAGGCAATCTATTACGCAGAACTTCTCGAAAGAGGTGACTCCTTCCACATAGGTTGGTAGAGTGATCTCCCCCAAGCTGTGCTTTGTCTCGCCACTGAACCCTACCAGGACACTGAACTTCTTCGTCGCATCAGAATCTTTCAGCCCCATAGCTTCCAGCGCCTCCATCATGATGATGTTGACTGAACTGCCACCATCTACCAGGACTCGTCTGACCATGCACGTCCCAATCTGGATCTTGATTACCAGTCCGTCGTGATGTGGCCCATGCACTCCCTGAAGATCTGACTCATCGAACACAATCTCCTGGGTTGCACCTGGCTGTCCTGCTGGTGGTCGTTGCCTGTTCTCCACAGCCACACGCTTCGCAGCAGAATAGGTTAGTCCACAAATATCTGAACCACCAGAGATGAATTTTACCTCATGGGTTGGTGGTGGTGGTGGAAGATCTCTAGGCTCATCTCGTTCATCCTTGTTCCTCCTGTTCCTGGGCAGGATATCCTTCAGGTGACCGTTCTTTAGCAGATGAGCTACTTCCCTCCTGAGAGCTATGCAGTCCTTTGTGGTGTGCCCAATATCAGAATGGTACTCACACCACTTGGTTGTGTCTCGCCTTGGATTGGGTTACTCACTTGCTTTTGGCCATCTGACTGCTGAGCCTAGCTTGTCCAACTTGTGAATCAGTCCAGGCATATCTACGGAGAAGCAGTACTCTGAGACTGGAGGTGGAACCCTGGGTGCATCAGTCTGCTCATCCACGGCGTTTGCCTCCCTCCTGGCTGGCCTCTGATATGGACCAGACCTGTTGTTGCTGTGCCGCTGGGTGGTGACTTTTCGTTCAGCCCTGCCCTGGTCCTGGTATCGTGCCCTGAACTGCTGGTCCTCTTCTACCCTGATCTGGGCCAGAGCCTTAGCCTGCACATCCTCAAAGGTAGAACAAGGGTAGCGAGTTAGTTCAACATAAAGATCAGAGTCTCTAACCAAACCTTGCCTGAAGGCCTCAATGGCCGTGCCGATGTCGCATCGAGGGATGGACACTTTCTCCTTGTTAAAGCGATGTGGGAAGTCCCTCAGAGACTCGCTCTCGTTCTGGATGACTCGGTACAGGTCGCTGGTCTGCTTCTCCAACAATCTGCTACTGGCGAACTTGATGTTGAAAAGGTTGATCAGCTCCGCAAAGGACTTGATGGTCTTGATTGGCAGGTTGATGTACCACCGTAGAAATTTGGACGATTAAGGTTGAACCAAAGCTTTTGCACATGCAGGCCTCCCTCTTCTCTGCTGGGATAGGAACGTTGAACATCCTCTGCCTGTACTGAGCAACATGTTCCAGAGGATCGGCTTTCCCATCATAGAGCTTTAGGTTGGGCGCTGTGTATTTCTTTGGCATCTCCACCATTGCAATGCAATCATCGAAGGGTGAATCAGCGTAGCATCCTGGTGTTGCTTCCTCTATGGGCGGTGGAAGCCCTGGAACCTTCCGCACCAACTCTGAGAGTTTCTGCATCTCCGTCATCATGTACTGCATGACCTGGCCTGCTCTGATTCCTTTTGGTGTTTTTGGGTCACCACCTCCACCTGCAGCATTGTTCTCTGGATCCTCCTCTACATTGAGTGGGTCTCCTTTTGATCCTGCAGAAGAGAAAGTAGAGAAATCAAGTTGCTTGATCACATCAGAAAATGGAGTACCTGGTGGGATCCTGTATCCTGATGCTTTCTTCTGGGCAGAGGTCTCTAGCTGTTTCTTCAGACGGCTTGACCTCCTTCGCCTGCGATCTCTCGCTTTGGCTTCTTCCGCAACCTGCTTGGCTTGTTGCAGTTCCTTCTGGAGTTTCTGCATGGCTTCTGCACTGGTGCCTTCCATCTTTCTAGCTGGTTGAACTTGTTGACTTGGGATGTTTTGTAGGATTAATAAACTAGTATCGCCATAGACGGCGCCAATCTGTTTGGGGTGATTTTCTCACACGGTTCTGAAGGTACCGGGAAGGGAGAAAACCTATCGACGCCCTGCGCGCGCCCGACCTCGACCCGTGCGGGGGCGTAGGGTGCGGAATGCGCCTTGCAGGAAAAAAAAAAAAAAGAGAAAAGAGAAGTTTGTAAAAATGGGGGAGATCATTGCATGAATTTGCGATCAAAAAGAAATGTAGGAAAATCATTTTGAAATATGTTTTTCGGAGTCGCCACCAAATATTAAAGGAATTTGGAACCTATTCAACGCGTCTTGAAATCCAAGACACGAGTGTCTCAGATTTCAAGGTGCGTCGATACCTATCCGTCTGAGGTTTGAAACCAGAGAAGGGATTCGGAGTGAGGTTACTTTTCAAAAGTCTTGACAAAAATGTATTTTTGAAAGCTGAAATCAAAAAGCCTACGTAAAAGTAGTCTCTACTAATTTGAAAACATTTGCTTAATTTCGATATTTGGGCTAAAAGTCACGCTACGTACAAGTGCGAATAAGTATGACTCGATTAAAATGCATAAGTAATGTAAATTGTCAAAAATAATGACATATTGCTATAGGAAATATACGTTAAATAATAATTTATTGACTAAATTATTACCATAAACGTTATTTTCCGACCTCGTATTTGACTCTTTAAGAATTTGTGAAAACCCTCAGTTTTGACATGCTAAAAGACTAAATGAAACGGTACAATTTAGTGTCGAAACCGTGATTCTAGTCGTAATTTAATGCATGAATGAGGACTTGCATAATTATAAAAGTAACGTCGGTTTTGTGGATACCCATATCCGTACCCTCCCGCACAAAACCCTGTGATGTATCACGGACTTTTATTACGCATGTTTTAACGTTGACTTATACGGTTCTAACTAATGTCGAATTCATTTTGAGTCGTTTTAAATGTTAAAATGTTTAAGGTCGCTTTACATCGCTCTTAAATAACATTCATTTCGTCCATTTGGAGTCTAGCTAGGTCCTTGTCCTGCTTCATTTGGCATGAGCTTCGCATTTGCACTACAATTAGCCCTTTTACATTAACAAGGTCTGATTCAGCATTCCTAAATTCCTAAATTTAGGCCCGGTAGCTAAAACCGCTATTTAGCATCCTCTTACACAAAATACAACCTCACGTCTTACCTTATCTCACAAATCTATGCAAATACACCCCTTTTCATTTTTCTGGTCTCGGGCAAACCGAAGCCTAAACCCAAACCTTTGGCCCGCACTCCAAAGCCCTAAGCATCACAAAATATCTCGAAATATCCTAGGGGTTTTCTTGAGCTTCACGCTCGAGATTATCACGAAATCTTTCAAAGATTCAATGCAGTAAAACTTGGAAACTACACAAAAACGGACCCTCAAACCGCATAAGTCTATGCGGTTTGGGTAGAGAACCGCATAAGCTTATGCGGTTTGCCCTGGCAACCGCATAAGCCTATGCGGTTCCTCGGCCTGTTTTTATTCCCTGATTTCCTAATTTCTCCGAGGTTTTTAGTATATATACACCCCTATACCCGACCTCATAGATCATCTTTCACACACAATTCATTCATTCACAACCAGAATACACCCTTTACACCACAATTCTCTCATCTCACACTCTTGCATCCACAAAAGCCTCAAGCACTCAAATCCTTGAGTTCAACACACCATCCCGTGTTGAATTCATCCTCCTTTTAAGTTCAAGAAGCGAAGCTCTGCCCAGATCTGAAGCGTCAGGACAAGGTAGGTACCGATCCACTTGGATCAAAGCTTTTTCTTATTTTCTTATGGACTAACAAAGGGGTCTACACTTTAGCGCCCCCCCCGGCTTTGGCACCCGAGCGCGCTTGCCTTCCAAGTGTTCTTATTACTTCGGGTACACTCCATATCCGATGACACGCCAAAGTCGCATAAGCAACCGACCTTATAAAATAAACCAATGGACAATTGAACTTTATTTTATTTGCATGCATCTTGCACCTTCTTATTTTTGCATTAAAATCAACTTAAACAATGAATTCGACCTTTAACTGAACCGTATTCGTTAACAAGTTAAACATGCTAAACTGAGGGTTTTAATCAATCTTTTTGCATCTGCATCTGCATTCTTTTACAAACTTATCGCACTTGTACGTAGCGATAACATTAGCTCAAATATCATCTTACAAGGATTGTTCTAGGTCAAGATGAGGCTATTTTTACATAGGCTTTTCTAAAAGGTTTTCATAAATCATTATTTGAATTAACTCTTTTTCTAAAGTACCCTACTTTAGAATCCAACTGGTTTCACAAGCCTTAGATCTAGGGGTGTCGGCGTGCTCCAAAATCTAAGAACATGTTTTTAACTTAGAACATGGTAGCGAGTTCCTATTTTCCGCGATAAATAGGTGGCGACTCCATACTTGATTCTTAAAGGTTTTTCCAACTTAATCTTTTTAACTTTAAAATCCGCCCTTAAGCAAGACGCAGAGTTGGGTCCGATCCCGGGTTCCACAGTTTGGCGACTCCGCTGGGGAAGATCTTATTTTTAAAACTTAAAACTAGCTTTTTCTTTTTAAAAATAAAGAGGTGAAACTTGAAAGCCTTGAACAATCCAAGTATACATATTTGAGCTATGCACATTCGTTTAGAGTCCATTCCTTTTGGAATCTAGGCACCCTTTGCACCCTTGAGAGGTGGTTCCAACACGCAGGCTTGTCCACTCGATAAAGCACGTGCAGGACTAACTTTCCTCTCTCCCCTCCACGGCTTGCCGTAAACGATTATCTCGACCGCCCGGTGCTCCTCTAGAAAACCTATCGCTCCGGCGTAAGGAAATAGAGGGGTTAAGTATCTGCCAAAGCGTACTCGAGGTAGTTGGAGGTGTACCCGACTGACTCATTTTTCACCCTTTTTGAGTCATACGTACAAGTTCGAGCTATGCACTCCATGGTCCCTTTTCAAAACAAGCATATGCATTCATATCTTCGAAAACTCGCTTAAAACGTTTCAAAGATAAATGAACCTAACATCTAACACTTTTCAAACAAAACTATCGCGAATTTTTGAAACTAGCTTTCTCAAAATTCTCCTTTTTCACTAACAAGCAAAAACCGAGCAAGGAGTAAAACCCGAGCTCGTAGATTTCAATCCTCTAGGTCACACGGCCTAGACTCTGTTTTAACATCCTCGACTCGACTTTGCTCGAGCCGAATCCTTCTTCTTTTACACATCCAACTCGAGCTCACCTCGGCAAATCACCGATATCAGTTCGACGGGTGCAAAGCAAAACGTTTTAACATCGAGACGAGATGTGCGCACGCATCCTCGCCTCAAAAGCTTCCCTTAGCAAAACCTTTCCGAAAACCTCCTTTTTCAAGCTTAAAAGGTCTTTTAAAACAACGAAATGAGCTAAAATGAATGCCTAAAATGAATGTGAGTCTAGTGGGTCGAGTCGTGTCGCTAATATACAAAGTGAAATGCAGGCCTCAGCTGGATACTCGTCGCACTAAGCACCGTGTAATAATCCCATACAAAAAACGCACCTACACGCAGAATGGTAAACGGCGAAGACGTCACCGCTCAGTGACCAAGTTGCAAAGTCGACCGGCCCGACCTCGAACGCCTTTGACTACCCACACCAGAAGTGGAGCATGGAAACCAAGATTAAGGAAGAAGGCGATAGACACGCTAAGCTCCAAGCCATGGAGGAAAGGCTCTATGTCTCGAGTACTTACTCCATCCACAAGGAGAATGAAATCGCACTTGAAGATTAAGGATGAGCTCCCTAACAAGCTCGCCCTTAGTGATCTTCCTATCTTTCAAGGACATGAGAGCCAGATCATTCACATCCGAAGCTTTCAAATCCCAAATGGCTATAAAAGGAGTAGATGCCAAGCAGCTAACTCTTTTCCGCACTCTCTAGCGGCGGTCAGAAGACATGGTTCTACTCACTCGACCATAACGCATCCCTACTTCGAAGAACTCACGGTTGAATTCGATCGGCGATGCAGAGACAACGAAGACACCCAAGTCTCGATCCGCACCCTGAAGTCCTATCTCAAAAGGACAACGAAGGCTTCACTGACTACCTCACCGTTGGAAGAAGCTAAGCGCTCAAATCCCTAACCGTCCCGCGAGGACGAGCTTGTTCCCAAGTTCATAAACAACTGCGACCGTGTATCAATTCTACATGAGGTACAAAGAACATTCGTGAACTTCAAAGAACTAACTAAGGTCGGCACTCAAATCGAAGATGACCTTAGGGTGGCACCATGGCTAAATACACCGGCCATGCATATCAAGGGAGCTCCTCTAAGTCCTCCCGTGCGGTCAAGAACGACGAAAATCGTACCGTCGGTAACCTTGACGATGATACTCTCGACGCATTCGCAACTACCTTCTCTCCACCTCCCAAAGCCAAGAGGAACTTTGACCCTCTCTTTATGTCTTACACCAAGGCATTTCAAAGGTTGGTCGAAAAAAACTATCTGCAACCAATCGGGCCTACTAGCGAGCCACCCGAGGACAAGAAGCCTAAATCTTGGAACCCCAATGCCTTCTGTGCATACCACCGAGGCAAGGGGCATGACACCGAAAATTGCTTTAGGCTTAAGAACGCTATCCAAGATCTCATTGATCAGGGAAAGCTTAGCAAACCATCTCAGCCTACCAAGCCTTCGAACAACGAGAACCCGCTTGGTAATCACGCAATTTTCGTGGGATCGGTCCCTATTCTAGACTGTTCCTACCTCATCACGCCCTCTGATGACCAAGTCAATGCAGTCTACTGGTCTAGTGACGAGGAGGACGACGAATATTGGTTCCCTACCGACGAGGTAATACAACACGTCAATCAACTTGCAAGAGACATCAATCACTTGAAGGCTTTACATCGGACCGCAGTCGAGCGTCTGGAAAGGCGCATTGAGAAGGAACTCGCCAACCCAGCCTCACTCGACGACCTCGAGGCCTTCCATCAAAAGGACGGCGAAGGATTCGTCAAACACCTCATCCAATGGAGAAGCGCTCTCCGAATCCCAAATCATCCGCATGAAAACGAACTCATCAACACTTTCCTCTTGACGTGCGGCGCTGGCGATATTACTTTCACTTCTGCAACGTTCAGAATTTTGAGCATCTTGTCGAAATTGGCACCCGTATTGAAAAGGACCTCACATCAAGCTATGAAGATCCCGCCTACCGAAGCACTCTTCGAGAACGCACCCTCAAGGGACGAAAAAGACACAACAAACACGGCCCTACAAGGACTTTTGACAAACTCTACATGCCTTACGCCATAGCATTACAGAAACTAATCGCAAAAGACTATCTTGCACCGATCGGACCTATCAATGAGCCGCCCATGAATAAGAAATCAAAATCATGGGACCCCAACGCCTTCTGTGCATACCACCGTGGCATGGGGCATAGCACTCAAAGTTGCCTAAGACTCAAACACGCTATCCAAGACCTCATCGATCAAGGAAAGATCAAGAAACCTCGGAGGAAAACCACACCTTCCTCCAGCAACGACGCAATTTACATCACAACTCCAGCAACCCAAGCAACTCAAGCAACCCAAGCAACTCAAGCACCCCAAGCAACTCAAGCACCTCAAGCAACTCAAGCAGCTCAAGCAGCTCCTCAAACAGCGAAGACGAAGAAGAAGAAGAAGAAATTCTTTTAACTTCTAATGCTCTAAGTGTCGGGTCACCTGTCGACCCATCTATCCTAGACTCTAGTTTTAGTTTAGATTTTCTTTTTACGGAGGCTAGCTCCAAGCAATTTTCTGAGTTGTCGAATAATTCTTCTCAAAATAATGAAATGAATAAATTTGCTTACGCCTTGTCTCAAGCTAAAACAAACAACAAAACACAAACATCTAACAATCAACAAACAACAAACAAATCAAAAGACACTAACTCATGCGATAAAAACGAACAATCTCTAAACAAATACATTGCAAACATTGTTTCTCCCAAAACACAAGACCCTGTCATCGAGAAAACCATAACCATAAACGTGGGAACCCCCGAAGAACCAAGGGAACTACAACTAGGAGCCTCACTAGATGAAGACGAGCGCACCCAATTTACGCAACTCCTAAGCGAATTCAAGGACGTATTCGCTTGGTCATACAAAGACATGCCCGGCATCGAACGAAGCATCGCCGAGCACCGCATCCCCATCAAACCCGGCTACAAACCAATCAAACAAAAGCTAAGAAGACTACGTCCCGAATGGTCCCTTATGGTTAAGGAAGAAATCGAAAAACAACTACAAGCCGGTTTCATCCAAGTCATCGAGTATCCTGAATGGGTCTCAAACATGGTCCCAGTCCTGAAAAAGAATGGCAAAATTCGAGTATGCGTTGACTTTCGCGACTTGAACAAAGTCAGTCCCAAAGATGACTTTCCATTACCCCATGTAGACGTCCTAGTCGACAACACCGCTGATCACGCCCTCCTATCCTTCATGGACGGCTACGCAAGCTACAATCAAATCAAGATGTCGCTTGAAGACATGGCAAAGACGGCCTTCATTACACCGTGGGGGACATACTGCTACACAGTTATGCCCTTCGGCCTAATCAATGCTGGCGCTACATACCAACGCACCGCTACAACCCTTTTACACGACATGATGCACAAAGAAGTCGAAGTTTACGTCGACGATATGATCGTAAAATCAAAGGAGAAGTGGTCACATCACTAACCTCCGCAAGTTCTTCATTCGCCTACGACAATACAAAATGCGCCTGAATCCCCAAAAATGTACTTTTGGAGTTAAATCCGGCAAATTACTAGGACACGTAGTGAGCCAAAGAGGCATCGAGGTCGACCCCTCAAAAGTCAAAGCAATCCTCGAAATGCAACCCCCGAAGAACCTCGACGAGATTCGAAGTTTCTTAGGCCAAATCCAATACATCTCACGCTTCATCAGCAAACTCACCATGATATGTGAACCAGTCTTCAAGAAGCTCAAGAAAACCGACCACGTTGAATGGGACGAGGAATGTCAAAAAGCATTTGACAAGGTCAAAGAATTGCTAACTAACCCGCCGGTTCTACGACCACCCCAAGAAGGTTCACCCTTATCCTTATACCTTACAACAACACCCACCGCCATGGGCGCCATGCTCGCTCAAGAAGTCAACGGCGAAGAACGCGCAATCTACTACATCAGTAAAAAGTTTCTCGATTACGAGACTCGATACTCACCCGTCGAGAAGAGTTGCCTAGCCTTAGTATGGTCATCCAAAAAACTCCGTCACTATATGCTAGCACATCAAACAAGGGTATATTCCACAATGGACCCCGTAAAATACCTCTTCGAGAAACCTATACCTAACGGGCGAATGGCCAGATGGACATTGCTCCTAGCCGAATTCGACCTTAAGTATGTACCCCTCAAAGCAATTAAGGGACGAGCAGTCTCCGATTTCCTAGACGAAAATGCAATCTCCGAGCAACCAATCATAAACACCACATCCCTTCCGGACGACGGGATTTATAACATCGACCAAGAACAATGGGAATTATACTTCGATGGTTCATCCAACTATCGAGGTTGCGGAGTAGGAATACTCCTCATATCCCCGAATGGCGAACACACACCCTTATCCATTAAACTGGACTTCGACGTAACAAACAATGCAGCGGAATACGAAGCATGCTTGCACGGTCTCCAAGCAGCGCTTGTACTCAAAGCCCGCAACGTAAGAGTCTATGGGGACTCCTCCCTCATAATCAACCAAGTATCCGGAGCATGGAAGATACTTAATGAAAACCTGGCACTATATCAGAACAAAATACAAGAACTCATAAACGAATTCTACCACGTAGAATTCATACACCTCCCACGCGAAGAAAATCAATTCGCCGACGCGCTATCCAAACTCGCGTCCCTAATCAACATACCCCCGGGGATGGAAACTCTACCCATTGTCGTGGAAAGACGAAACGAACCCGCATACATCTGTGACATCGAAACCGAGGAAGAACAAACCGACCCTTGGTACCAAGCAATCATCAACTACAAAACAAACGGCGAATACCCGCCAAACACCGACAAACGGGCCAAGCGAGCCCTACGCCTATTATCATCACAATTCGTGATGGAAATGGGCAAACTACTCAAAAAGACACCCCAAGGCACATTACTCTTGTGCGTCGACCACAAGAAAGGACACGAAATCATGTCCCAAGTACACGATGGCGAGTGCGGACCACACATGAACGCACGAGCCATGTGCAAACAAATCATAAGGCTAGGATGGTATTGGACAACCATGGAAGCCGACTGTGCAAAATATGTCAAACATTGTCATAATTGCCAAATCTTCGCAAACGTACAACACATCCCTCCTTCACCACTATACAGTTTAACCTCCCCATGGCCCTTCTCCACATGGGGAATTGACGTCATTGGCAAAGTACAACCCGTAGGAGCAGGAGGACACTGCTTCATCCTCGTGGCCATCGACAATTCATACAAAACAACATCATATGTCGCTATGGCATACCACACGAGTTCATTAGTGACCAAGGCACGCACTTTCAAGGGGAAGTCGAGCCACTCCTCCTCAAATACAAGATACAACGACACAAGTCATCACCTTATCGACCGCAAACCAACGGCGCAGTTGAGGCAGCAAACAAAACCGTCGTATCAATCCTTAAAAAGATGATCGACACCTGCCATGACTGGCCCCACAAAATCCCATTTGCATTATGGGGATATCGCACCACAATCCGCACACCCACAGGCATGACACCTGTTCCTAACCTACGGAATGGAAGCCGTTCAACCCGTAGAAGTCGAAATGCAATCCGCCGGATCCTCATGGAAGCGGACATTCCTGGCCGAATGGGCACGCGAACGCTACGAACAACTCATTCTCTTAGGCGAAAAGCGACTACATTCACTAAATGCGGTCAGAATGTATCAATCACGCTGCAACGCGCCTACAACAAGCGGGTCAAACCACGAAACATTAAAGTGGGTGACCTAGTACTCAAATCCGTCCGAGCACCATTACCAGTCGACCCAAGAGGAAAATTCAAACCCAAATGGGCCGGGCCGGACTTGGTCAAGGAGATCCTTCCGGGAAGCGATGCGTTAAGCGACCTCGGCGGTCAAGACTTCCGACTGCCAACAAATCTTGATCAACTCAAGAAATACTACCCTTAAACAAATTTGCAATGTACTTCACAAAAAGGACAAAATTCGCTCTCGCATGAGTGAACTACGCTCGGTTTGATTCCACGCACTGTGGATACGTAGGCAGCTTTGCAAAGAGCTCAACCGAATCACACGAACTACGCCGGTTTGATTCTGTATTCAAAGAGCGGTCGTGGCGACTTGTCAAAAGCACAACCGAACTTTTTCTAGCACGCATACCCAAAGCTTAAAAAGGTCGAGGGTCTTGCACTCACAAAAGACACGCTCAAAGCTTAAAAAGGTCGAGAGCACAGTCAACGAAAAAACAAAACACAAGTCCAAGTCCAAAGCTTAAAAAGGTCGAGGACTTAAAGACGGAACAAGTCAAACAAACGAATCCAAAGCTTAAAAAGGTCGAGGATTTTAGACAAAACAATTCAAAACACACAAGTCCAAAGCTTAAAAAGGTCGAGGATTTGAGACAAAATACAAGTGTTTGAAGCTTAAAAAGGTCGAGAACATTTGAAAACAAAACAAAGAAAGCAACGAGACAAGACAAAAGCAAATTAATTCTATTTTATTACTTTATTTAGAATTTTTCGCAATTTAGAAAGGAACTAGGAACAAGCCGCCTTAGCCCTTTATTCAAATCTAAAACATGTATTTAAATAAAGGAATCTTTCTAAACTAAACAAAACAAACTACTCAAGTCTTCTTCCGACGCTTTGGGTTGACCTCTTCATCTTCAAGAGGCCGATCCGCCACAACTTTCGACCTAAGAACGGGAGTAGATCTCTCAAAACCTGGGGGCTCGATCGGACCCTCATCCCGCTCAACTGGGGGCTCCTCGATCCTTGACCCTAGGCGATCTTTAACGGTCACCTTTGGTCCAAGCCTTTCCCGCGCCGGTCTCGAAGAAGAAACACCTGCACCAACAGTACAAAGATCACCATAGTTCCTCCTTTCGCGCACCGCCTCATACGCCAAGGAGGGCCTTGGCCCATTCTTTTCCCTCCTCCTTTGATTCTCACGTTCCTTAGGATCATTGGAACGGTACCACCGGGTATAGAAGTCCGTAACACGACTAGACTCTATATGCTCCTAACCACGGCCAAGTAACACGATCCGACCACCCTCGGATCCAAGCATCAATCATCTGGTTGTTTAGGACAACAACCCCTCCAACCTGTGTATCCTGATCCGGAATAGTCTGCGCAAGCCCGATTTGCCTCTTCAAGCGAAGAGGATGAATCCATACGCCCCGTTCAAACCCGCACAACATCAACCCGCCGCCGCGTTACGCCACCGACGGTGCCGTTACCTCCGTAATACCCCACCACGAAACATACCAGCGAATCTTTGCTCTCCTCACAAACCCCTGGTAGTAGTTTAGCGAGCGCTCAGGGTTAGCCCGATCCATCTTCCGAGACGCCGTCCCCGCCGCCTTGAAGACACCCCCGAGGAAGGGCTCTATCACTCGGCCTCTCCATAAGCCAAGCGTTGAGAATCCTAGCGCAACCTGTGCGAGCTCGGGCGATTAGCATAACGGTCGTCAAGCCCGGTATAGTCTCCGCTAGGATCAACGCAGAAGGATCATGTCCTCGCTTCCATCTCTTCGACAACACGAGCATACCTCGCGTTCCGAACACACCATCGGCATGGTCCCCGCAAAGCATAACGATGAACCAAACAAAAAGCAAGAGCCCTCGCCTAGAGCGGTCAGAAATACTAGTATCGACTTTATTCATATATCGGCCGACACTGAGAAGCATGTTTACCTTGCCTCCCTCAAACAAACCTGCAGCATGAGCGTTTGTCATCCCAAGGAAGTTTCGCAACATTCCGTTGTAACAAAGCTCACTCCTCACGACCACAGGAGTAGTCCGTTTCGACCATCCAGCAATGGCCGAGAACTCCTCCATCAAAGGGCATACCTCTCCCCCGGGAAACCTAAAAACATGCAAGCTAGGATCCCAATAATCTAAGCACGAATCAAGGAAGTCTACATCGACCTTCATTTGACGAAAGCCGATAAAAACACCCGCACCGTCATCATACACCGCCTTCTTCATCCCCGAACTCAAGGAAGACGTCCACCCCTTCAAAAGAGCATCAAAATGCACCTCCATTTTCTTAGGACACAAAAAAAAAACTTTTATAAATATACCCAATATATTTGTGAAAAGCAAAAGCAAAAGCAAAGAAGAGAAGTGTTTGTGAATGAAGATTATGGCACGCACCCCCTCTCCTTATATAGGAAAACAATATCCGAAATATGGAAATACAGCGCTAACAGCCAGGCCAACAAACCGCATGGCTCTATGCGGTTTGCCCACCAAACCGCATAAGCCTATGCGGTTTTCCCTTGCAACCGCATAAGCCTATGCGGTTTCAGGGGCTGGTTTTCCTCAAATTTTTCCTAATTTCGTCTTTCCTAAAACACTACAACCTACTTTGGGCTACGACATTCTTTCGTTGTTCCCCGTACACCAACATCACGCTTCACTTTGGCAATTCCGATTCTTACCACGAGTCAACGCATAACATTTTTCGACATTCATGCAAGCTCATTTCGCACTTAAAATGAACTTTTCGCAAAACATTTTCCCAATCTAAAATGAACATCAACGCATCCCACTCGGGAATCATATCATTTTTAAAATCAAGCCTACCAAACAGGTTTATCGACGACAATCAAGTGCAAGCTACGAAGTTCAAGCTACTACAACAAAGTTCAAAGTTCAAGCTACAACGACATGTACATAAAGACGCTCCTCGGCGAGTTCGAGCACAAGCATTACACGGACGCTCTTTTACGAGGCCTACACTAGCACTTACCCAAACATCTTACAAGCATATGCACCCTGCACTCTAGCCCTTTTTACATCCAACACACGCAGTACGAAGACATTACCAAGCACAAGCACCAGCATCAACATTACACGCACACGCAAAGGCAACGACAGTACAACAAGCACTACGAAGACATCCGGCAGGCCGGCAGGCCCTTATAGCATGCACGGACCGCCAAGTCCTTAAAATGCGCACGCCCCTCCCCGTTTAGCCCGGTTCGAAGTCCTCGTCTCACCCATGGACACATGCTTCGTTCATTGGTGTATCGAGGCGTGATGGTGGGATATGGTCGTGGAGTTTGACTAGCGCTCTAGTCAGAGCTCGATCAAGCTGGGGGCTCTGTGGATACCCATATCCGCATTCTCCTCAAGACAAAACCCTGTGATGTATCACGGACTTTTATTACGCATGTTTTAACGTTGACTTATACGGTTCTAACTAATGTCGAATTCATTTTGAGTCGTTTTAAATGTTAAAATGTTTAAGGTCGCTTTACATCGCTCTTAAATAACATTCATTTCGTCCATTTGGAGTCTAGCTAGGTCCTTGTCCTGCTTCATTTGGCATGAGCTTCGCATTTGCACTACAATTAGCCCTTTTACATTAACAAGGTCTGATTCAGCATTCCTAAATTCCTAAATTTAGGCCCGGTAGCTAAAACCGCTATTTAGCATCCTCTTACACAAAATACAACCTCACGTCTTACCTTATCTCACAAATCTATGCAAATACACCCCTTTTCATTTTTCCGGGTCTCGGGCCCGAAACCGAGCCCAAACCCAGCCTTTGGCCCGCACTCCAAAGCCCTAAGCATCACAAAATATCTCAGAAATATCCTAGGGGTTTTCTTGAGCTTCACGTTCGAGATTATCACGAAATCTTTCAAAGATTCAATGCAGCCGAAACTTGGAAACTACACAAAAAACCAGACCCTCAAACCGCATAAGTCTATGCGGTTTGGGTAGAGAACCGCATAAGCTTATGCGGTTTGCCCTGGCAACCGCATAAGCCTATGCGGTTCCTCGGCCTGTTTTTATTCCCTGATTTCCTAATTTCTCCGAGGTTTTTAGTATATATACACCCCTATACCCGACCTCATAGATCATCTTTCACACACAATTCATTCATTCACAACCAGAATACACCCTTTACACCACAATTCTCTCATCTCACACTCTTGCATCCACAAAAGCCTCAAGCACTCAAATCCTTGAGTTCAACACACCATCCCGTGTTGAATTCATCCTCCTTTTAAGTTCAAGCGAAGCTCTGCCCGGATCTGAGCGTCGGGACAAGGTAGTGCAGATCCACTTGGATCAAAGCTTTTTCTTATTTTCTTATGGACTAACAAAGGGGTCTACACTTTAGCGCCCCCCCCGGCTTTGGCACCCGAGCGCGCTTGCCTTCCAAGTGTTCTTATTACTTGGTACACTCCATATCCGATGACACGCCAAAGTCGCATAAGCAGCGACCTTATAAAATAAACCAATGGACAATTGAACTTTATTTTATTTGCATGCATCTTGCACCTTCTTATTTTTGCATTAAAATCAACTTAAACAATGAATTCGACCTTTAATCGAGCGTGTATTCGTTAACAAGTTAAACATGCTAAAGCGAGGGTTTTAATCAATCTTTTGCATCTGCATCTGCATTCTTTTACAAACTTATCGCACTTGTATGCGTAGCGATAACATTAGCTCAAATATCATCTTACAAGGATTGTTCTAGGTCGCGAGGCTATTTTTACATAGGCTTTTCTAAAAGGTTTTCATAAATCATTATTTGAATTAACTCTTTTTCTAAAGTACCCTCACTTGAATCAATCTGGTTTCACAAGCCTTAGATCTAGGGGTGTCGGCGTGCTCCAAAATCTAAGAACATGTTTTTAACTTAGAACATGGTAGCAGGTTCCTATTTTCCGCGATAAATAGGTGGCGACTCCATAACAGTTCTTAAAGGTTTTTCCAACTTAATCTTTTTTAACTTTAAAATCCGCCCTTAAGCAAGACGCCGAGTTGGGTCCGATCCCGGGTTCCACAGGTTTGCTTTAGTGATATTGAGTCGTTATTTATACGATATTGGCGAGGTTTAGACGGATTATGAAGCCGAATTGCTACAACCGTATTACGAATACATTATACGGCTTCGCTAATGCCAATATCGGGTTGGGGTTAATGTAACCCCTTTGTCCGAGTCTCAAACGTCCAAAACGTAGGTAAAATGTTTACCTTTCGAAAATGCAAAGACGGTATTTTTGAGTGGATTTTGTGAATAGTGTATGTGTGTTTTGTAAAACCGATGTGATTAAGAAGTATTTTGAATGAATGTGAGGGTGGGTATTTATAGAGGTTGGCTGGTTTGAAGGTAAACAAAATATAAATCGCCTGTGTACAGGCGTTTTTTATTTTGTTTGGGCTGGATTTTGTAGGAAAAACAAAAGGCGGCTGGAAGGAAACAAAATAATAATCGCCTGTTAACAGGCGATTAGGATTTTAATCGCCTGTCAACAGGCGATTTTATTAATGTTTTGGTGGGCTGTTATGCCGCCTTTAGTTCATGTGACGTATTATTGGGTGATGATTATGTTTTGTGAGGTGTTTTAACGTGTTGGCTAAGTATAATTTGGGCCTAATCGGTTTTTGGTCCAATTTTGGTTTTCGTGTTTCGGTTTTTGTCGTGTTTTTCGGTTTTGGCTCGAAGTAAAATAATAT
Organism: Dianthus caryophyllus; assembly: GCA_023091065.1. Lineage (NCBI taxonomy): Eukaryota > Viridiplantae > Streptophyta > Magnoliopsida > Caryophyllales > Caryophyllaceae > Dianthus > Dianthus caryophyllus. The sequence continues at coordinate 24,096,718 of CM041527.1, forward strand.
TAGGTTATATTATTTTACGGTATGGTAGAGTCCAATTTTGTGAAAATGTGACACAGGACGCACTTTGGCCCGTTTTGCGTGTTGCGTTAGTGTGCGTTTTGGGTCGTTTTTGTAAGTTTGGGCCGTTTTGTAGCTAGTTGGGCTGTTTTTGTGGCTTGGCTTAATAAGACGTTCCTGTATCGTGCTCGTGTTGTGCTTATAATGACTAAGAGTGACATTCATTTTTATGATTATGCAAATCCAAATTAATACGTTAAAAATGACTAAATACGTTTTAGACACTTTTGTACCGTTTTGACTCTTCTAAAAGCATGCATGAAAGTCCTTTTCGTCATCGGGTTTGTTTTTGGGGGGTACGGATATGGGTATCTACAGAGCCCCCAATTTGACTGAGCTTGGACAAAGCGTTAGTCAAACTTAAAGATAGTATCCGGACCATTACAGCCTCGATACTACCTGGCGGCGCTAAGCATGTGTCTTATGGGAGAGACGAGGACTTAGCGTCGGGAAATGCGGGGAGGGACGACATGTTTTTAAGGACATGACGGTCCTACATGTTTAAGGGCGTGTCAGCCTGTGTGTGGCCTGAGTGCTTCCTACTGGTGCCTTGCTTCTTGTTGGACGTCTTGTAGGAGAGGTTACGCGTTTTTGGGTTTCGTTTACAAGAATGGTTGGTGTTTTTGTGGAGGCTTAGGTTTTTGTGAACGTCTCATAAGGAGGTTACGCGTTTTTTGGTCTTTGTGAACGTCTCTTAGGGAGGTTACGCGCTTTTAGTCTTTGTGAACGTCTCATGAGGAGGTTACGCGCTTTTGATTTTTGTGAACGTCTCATAAGGAGGTTACGTGTTTTTGTGTTTCTCATAAAAAGGCTAGGTTTTTTTATGAACGTCTCGTGAGGAGGCTACGTGTTTTTGTGTTTCTCATAAAAAGGCTAGGTTTTTTTATGAACGTCTCGTGAGGAGGCTACGTGTTTTTGGTTTCTCATAAAAAGGGTTAGGTTTTTATGAACGTCTCGTAAGGAGGCTACGTGTTTTTGATTTCTCATAAAAAGGGTTAGGTTTTTATGAACGTCTCGTAAGGAGGCTACGTGTTTTTGTACTTCTCATAAAAAGGGCTAGGTTTTTATGAACGTCTCGTGAGGAGGATACGTGTTTTTGGTTTCTCATAAAAAGGGTTAGGTTTTTATGAACGTCTCGTGAGGAGGCTACGTGTTTTTGTACTTCTCATAAAAAGGGCTAGGTTTTTATGAACGTCTCGTGAGGAGGCTACGTGTTTTTGGTTTCTCATAAAAAGGGTTAGGTTTTTATGAACGTCTCGTAAGGAGGCTACGTGTTTTTGTTTTCTCATAAAAAGGGTTAGGTTTTTATGAACGTCTCGTAAGGAGGCTACGTGTTTTTGTACTTCTCATAAAAAGGGCTAGGTTTTTATGAACGTCTCGTGAGGAGGATACGTGTATTTGGTTTCTCATAAAAAGGGTTAGGTTTTTATGAACGTCTCGTAAGGAGGCTACGTGTTTTTGTGCTTCTAATAAAAAGGGCTAGGTTTTTATGAACGTCTCGTGAGGAGGCTACGTGTTTTTGGTTTCTCATAAAAAGGGTTAGGTTTTTATGAACGTCTTGTGAGGAGGCTACGTGTTTTTGGTTTCTCATAAAAAGGGTTAGGTTTTGATGAACGTCTCGTAAGGAGGCTACGTGTTTTTGGTTTCTCATAAAAAGGGTTAGGTTTTTATGAACGTCTCGTAAGGAGGCTACGTGTTTTTGTACTTCTCATAAAAAGGGCTAGGTTTTTATGAACGTCTCGTGAGGAGGCTACGTGTTTTTGGTTTCTCATAAAAAGGGTTAGGTTTTTATGAACGTCTCGTAAGGAGGCTACGTGTTTTTGGTTTCTCATAAAAAGGGTTAGGTTTTTATGAACGTCTCGTAAGGAGGCTACGTGTTTTGGTAGTTCTCATAAAAAGGGTGATAAGACGGAGTTAGTAGTGTTTTAGATGTTGATTTTAGGTATGTTTGGAACGTTTAGTTGGGCGAATTAGGAACATTTTGATGTCATTTGGAGTTCGGATAGTCGAAGGGATACTTGTGCTTTTTGAATGGATTGATTATTTTAGTGTGTTCTCGATGATTTTAGAGTTTGTACCAAGCTCGAGGCACGGAAAGCGGAGTAAGAAATGAAGAAATCGAAGTGGAAATGAACAAGGAAAGAAGAAGAAGTGAAGAAGGTTCAGGCTCTACTAGAGCACAGATAGGCGCCACTGGCGCCACTAGAGCCTGAGATATCCCTGAATGTCGTGGAGATGCTCTACTGGAGCACATTTGGGCGCCACTGGCGCACTTCTCTTGCTATCTCTGCCGTAGACATGCTCCACTGGAGCCTGTTGTGCGCCACTGGAGCCTGTTTATCCGGATTTTGGAAAATCTTAATTGTTTTATTTTTAATTTACTTTTTAGGAAATATATTTTGAGGATATTATTAGGGTTTAATTAGGAGGCTTTTACGTTATTATCATTATCATTATCTCTCTCATTAGTTTTACCTGAGTTTCTCAAGTAGTTTTCTCTCAAAAACTTGGTGATTTCTCTCTCGATTATGTGTAACTAAATCTCAAATTCTTGATTCAATAAGATTGAAGCGTCGGTAATTCAACCGTGAGATTATCAATCTCTTGACTTTCTCGTGAGTATTATTTAATTCCCTTATTATTATTGTTGATTAACCCTAATTTTGATTAGTGCGTACGACTAATTAGGATTGTTGTTAATTTATCTGCTAGAATTGATTATTAGCTCCGTTTGCTTTATTAATCTTTTCGCGATAGCAATTGTGTTCAATTTATCGTACTCAGTTTGTCGTGAGTTGACCATAAAAGGGATTGAATTTGTAACTCGAGTATTAACTGCGTTGTTAGTATTAGTTACCTTTATTGTTTCTCGTTCTATATCTTCTTTTGATTTGAACTTGTTTCGCGTGACTCGAGTTAATCATAGAAAGGGTAATTAGGGCATCAGTTTTGACCTAATTGCTAAGTTAAGAGAGAAATTGATAGTTAGTGTAATTGAACTGCATTGATTATCACAATAAAGTGCTCAAGAGAAGTCAATTGATTATTTTCTGTGATCGGCTATATTATCGTTCGTGGATTTCTGTTTGAGTCAAGATCCTTCTCATACTTGTTTTCACTCGTCTTTTTACTATTGCTTTTATATTTAATTAGCTATTTTTAGATCTTACTAAACCAAAACCCCCCCCCAAACCTGTTACTGTCATTTAATTAATTTGTGTTTTTGCATTATTTACACTTCACTCTACTTCAGTTAGTCTTTTTCCCTGTGGATCGACCCTTACTTCCATTTTTACTACTTGTTTAGTATCTAGGATTTAAGTGATTATAAATTGTAATTTGCGGCATACGACTTTTAGCCCGTCAAATTTTGGCGCCGTTGCCGGGGAATTAGGCGTTAATTGTTATTATTGTTTAGTGTAGTTGTATGCATAATACCCGTTTTGCTAACCATCCACTCGAGCCTTTTGACTCAGAGATTGAAAGAACACTTTTCAGGTTTAGAAAGAACAAGAGTGGACAAGTCGTCGTCGTGCAAGATCCTGAGGTAGACGTCCCCGAATACGCATCGGACATTTCAGATATTTCAGACGAAAGCGACGAGATGGCTGAACAGTCAATTAAACAACTTACAGCTCCGGACCTTCAGCAGCAACCCCTATGCATCACATATCCTTCTCTCGGTGAGAATGTGAATTTTGAGTTGAAGTCCGGACTTATTCATCTACTACCCACATTCCATGGGTTGAGTGGTGAGGATCCGAACAAACACTTATCGGATTTTCACATCGTTTGCTCGAGTATGGCTTCTTCTTTGTGGCCAGATGGCGGTGAAGCTAAGGGCATTCCCGTTCTCACTGAAGGACGCTGCGAGGGATTGGCTCTACTATCTACCTACGGGTAGCATTGATACATGGCTCAAAATGAAGAAGGCATTCTTGGAGAAGTACTTTCCCGCTTCTAGAGCCTCTCAATTGAAGAAAGAAATTTCAAATGTCGAGCAACGAGATGGGGAGACTATGTATGAGTACTGGGAGCGCTTCAAGAAGTTGTGTGGTATGTGCCCTTATCATGGGTATGAAGACCAAGATCTCATCATGTACTTCTGTGGGGGTCTCAGTAAAGAGGATGCTCGTATGGTTCACGCAGCTAGTGGAGGTGGAATCACGAATAAGAGCCCCACTGAAGCAATGGCTCTAATCACCGAGCTAGCCGAGAGCTCGAGGGACTTTGATAGAAAACCTTCTAGACGGGGGGTTAATGCAGTTGGATCGAGTCATGGCATGCTTGAAGAGAAGGTGGATAGCTTGACATCTTTGGTCAAGGACTTAGTAGTGGGTCGAAAGCCGGTGATGGCTTGCGGTATATGCTCTTCTCCATCACATCCGAGTGAAAGTTGTCCGCAAATGCAAGAGGGACCAGTGGCGGATGTGAATGCTATCGGTTACATGGAGCCGTCTCAACGTAAGTGGGATCCGTACTCTAATACTTTTAATTCAGGTTGGAAGGCGAATCCGGCTTTTCGATGGGGTGATAATCAGAATAACCCACAAAGTGCTCAAGGTAACCAATTCGGTCCACCCCGTGGTCAGTACGTGCTCCGTCCGCAAAACCCACCACCTAGCTCACAACCTCCTCCGAGCTCATCAATGTCCACCGATGAGATGATTCGGGCTTTGGTAGCTAATCAAAGCAACTTTCAAGCTAGTGTTGCTCAGAACCAGTTGGAGACTAAGAATAGCATCAAGAATTTGGAGACTCAAATTGGTCAAATGGCCACTGCTATTAGTCGGTTGGAAGCTAGAGACTCGAATGTGCTGCCAAGTCAAACAATACCTCCTAGAGAAAATGTGAGTGCCGTTTCATTGAGGAACGGGAGACAACTAGAGGAGGTGGAAAAGAAAAAGACAAAGACGGTAGTAGATGATGCGGCGGTTCGTGAAGAGATGGAGATTGAGGCCGCAGAAGATGACGGCAAGATAGACGACGGTCCATTACCAAGGTATGAGCCGGAAGTTCCTTTTCCCGATGCTCTTAAGTCCACACGGAAGATCGAGAAGGACAAGGGCGTTCTGAGACATTTAAATGAATCGTGAGGTAAATATTCCACTTTTGAATTTGCTTAAAATTGTACCTCGTTATGCTAAGTTTTTGAAAGAGATTTGTACCCTTAAGAGAAAGAAGAGTGAACCTAAGGGTAAGGGGCCTAAGGGTAAGGTGAGTGAATATGTTTTGACTTTGTTTGAAGAGACTACCCCCTAAATGTGGAGACCCCGGTATGTTTTCGATTCCTTGCACTATAGGAAACCTTAGGATTGAAAAGGCCATGTTAGATTTAGGAGCGTCAATTAATGTCATTCCTTTTTCCGTCTATGAGACTTTAAAACTTGGACCTTTGAGGGACACTAATGTGGTGATTCAATTAGCTGATAGATCTAGTGTCAATCCTAAAGGGGTGGTGGAGAATGTTATGGTGAAAGTAGATAAATTAGTCTTTCCGGCTGATTTCTATGTTTTGGACATGAAAAGTGAGGTAGATGTCATCCCCGTTCTGTTGGGTAGACCGTTTTTAAAGACTGCAGGTACTAAGATTGATGTACCTAAAGGATCACTCACTATGGAATTTGATGGGACGGTAGTTAAATTTTTGATTGCTAATCCTATATCTGATTCTAATAATGTTCACTCACTATGTGCTATTGATGTTACTAACCACCCTCCTAAGTGCCGGAAAGTTAAATCTCCGAGCAAGCTTGTTTCTAGTGTGCAGGTCCCCCCTCCTAAATCACAAAAGCTTGTGATCTTATGGAACCATCGCAAAGATGCGGAGAAAAACCAAGGTAAGCTTGAAACTTGGTATGATAAGCTGGTTAATCGAAAGAGTTTGGTTAAAGGCTCGCAAGTAATTCATGTTAAATCTAGCCTTCGATCATATCCATTCTCTTCAAAGGTAAGTTGAGGTAATAATTTCTTTCTCTAATCTAAAAGTCGGGTGATCAATCACTCCGCGAGATGTCGAGCCAACGACGTTAAACAAAGGCGCTTTCGGGAGGCAACCCGCGGTTTGTTGGAAAAGAAAACACAAAAAAACAAAAAAAAAAAAAAAAAAAAAAAAAAAAAAAAAAAATCCGAAAAAAAAAAAAAAGAGATCATCGGAACACCCTCGAGCTCCGGTGAAGGAGTAAGCGTCATAAGTGGTGGAAGTGGTGGTGAGATCGTTGTGGACACCTTGTCTATGCGGTCGAGTTTGACTTGTTTTGGAGTACGGGAACTCACGTTACTACACATGAGCTAGGAGTTTGTATGGCTTTTGTCGACATTATATGTGTAGTGCTTTCATGATCCTTTCATTCAAGCGTGGGGGAGGAGGTGAGGAGTGTGGTATGTTGAGTGGTTGATGGCTTTGGTACGTCTTGTGACGCGGTTTTCGCGGTGAGGTATGTTCGTCCTCCCTCTTTTTCTAGTGTCCTTTGCAACATTGAGGACAATGTTTCATTCAAGCGTGGGGGAGGAGAATCGTTTCGATTGTATGGTATTGTAAAGTGTGCTTTTGTTTTTGTTCAAAAAAAAAAAAAAAAAAATCAAAAAAAAAAAGTCAAAAAAAAAAAGAAAAAAAAAAATGAAAAAGAAAAAAAAGGAAAAAAGAAAACGAAAAACAAAAAAAAAAAAGAATAAAGTGAATCCCGGCTAGGTGAAAACCCGAAAGGGCGCCTAGGCAAAATTGGGATATGTGGCCGAGGGCGGAGTGAAACCCACAAGGGTGGGCGCTCCGAGTAAAATGAAGAAACGAGTTGCGTGCCACGAGAGTTAGAGTGAGGAAATGAAAGCTAGAGTGAAACCCGCAAGGGCGGGCACTCTAGGCAAAATGAGAGATTTAGGAAACAAAAATTGTGCTAATACTTCCTATTTTACCGGCGTGGCGACATAAGTAGGGTGACAAAGAAGGACGGAAGGGTAGGTTAGAGGCTACGGTGAGGCGAAATCGCGGTGCACGAAGTAGCAGGCACCTCTCTTGCGATTGGGTTTGGATTTGTTGTACGGAGTAGAGGAGTATAGGAGCTCACTTGTGTGGGTTGTATGTGTGTGTGACATTTGCTATTTGTCACGGGAGAACGTTAGTAGCACAAGTGAGCGGGCTAGGTTGGAGAGATAAGAGGCGTAGCTTGTTTTGTCATCGTGTTTACACGTTATGTCGTTGGGTCGATGGGTATATAATTCCTAAATTTCGAGAGTTGTTGCGATATTAGGTTGTGCGTTGAGCGTGGGTGGCTATCACTAAGCCACTAGAGGGAGATAGAAGAATTTTGCGAGGTTTGTTTTGTTTGGTCCACCATACTTGTGAGCTAGTGTTGTTTCGCTATGTGAAGTGTCCTTTGAGTTTACTCGAGGACGAGTAAAAGTTCAAGTGTGGGGGAATTTGATAAGACGGAGTTAGTAGTGTTTTAGATGTTGATTTTAGGTATGTTTGGAACGTTTAGTTGGGCGAATTAGGAACATTTTGATGTCATTTGGAGTTCGGATAGTCGAAGGGATACTTGTGCTTTTTGAATGGATTGATTATTTTAGTGTGTTCTCGATGATTTTAGAGTTTGTACCAAGCTCGAGGCACGGAAAGCGGAGTAAGAAATGAAGAAATCGAAGTGGAAATGAACAAGGAAAGAAGAAGAAGTGAAGAAGGTTCAGGCTCTACTAGAGCACAGATAGGCGCCACTGGCGCCACTAGAGCCTGAGATATCCCTGAATGTCGTGGAGATGCTCTACTGGAGCACATTTGGGCGCCACTGGCGCACTTCTCTTGCTATCTCTGCCGTAGACATGCTCCACTGGAGCCTGTTGTGCGCCACTGGAGCCTGTTTATCCGGATTTTGGAAAATCTTAATTGTTTTATTTTTAATTTACTTTTTAGGAAATATATTTTGAGGATATTATTAGGGTTTAATTAGGAGGCTTTTACGTTATTATCATTATCATTATCTCTCTCATTAGTTTTACCTGAGTTTCTCAAGTAGTTTTCTCTCAAAAACTTGGTGATTTCTCTCTCGATTATGTGTAACTAAATCTCAAATTCTTGATTCAATAAGATTGAAGCGTCGGTAATTCAACCGTGAGATTATCAATCTCTTGACTTTCTCGTGAGTATTATTTAATTCCCTTATTATTATTGTTGATTAACCCTAATTTTGATTAGTGCGTACGACTAATTAGGATTGTTGTTAATTTATCTGCTAGAATTGATTATTAGCTCCGTTTGCTTTATTAATCTTTTCGCGATAGCAATTGTGTTCAATTTATCGTACTCAGTTTGTCGTGAGTTGACCATAAAAGGGATTGAATTTGTAACTCGAGTATTAACTGCGTTGTTAGTATTAGTTACCTTTATTGTTTCTCGTTCTATATCTTCTTTTGATTTGAACTTGTTTCGCGTGACTCGAGTTAATCATAGAAAGGGTAATTAGGGCATCAGTTTTGACCTAATTGCTAAGTTAAGAGAGAAATTGATAGTTAGTGTAATTGAACTGCATTGATTATCACAATAAAGTGCTCAAGAGAAGTCAATTGATTATTTTCTGTGATCGGCTATATTATCGTTCGTGGATTTCTGTTTGAGTCAAGATCCTTCTCATACTTGTTTTCACTCGTCTTTTTACTATTGCTTTTATATTTAATTAGCTATTTTTAGATCTTACTAAACCAAAACCCCCCCCCAAACCTGTTACTGTCATTTAATTAATTTGTGTTTTTGCATTATTTACACTTCACTCTACTTCAGTTAGTCTTTTTCCCTGTGGATCGACCCTTACTTCCATTTTTACTACTTGTTTAGTATCTAGGATTTAAGTGATTATAAATTGTAATTTGCGGCATACGACTTTTAGCCCGTCAAAGGGCTAGGTTTTTATGAACGTCTCGTGAGGAGGCTACGTGTTTTTGGTTTCTCATAAAAAGGGTTAGGATTTTTTATGAACGTCTCGTGAGGAGCCTACGTGTTTTTGTGTTGGGTTGAAAACGTGTTTGAAATGGGTTGAAAGTATATTGGGCCGAGGAAAATCAGCCCAAAACAAAATTGAAACCCATGAAATAAAAATATAATCGCCTGTAAACAGGCGAATTAAAATTTAATCGCCTGTTTACAGGCGATTAGATTTTTGTTTGGTGTTTCTTGGTTAAAACACGGGAGAGAGAGGGGTTGGCTCATTTTCGTCCGTAAAAACAAAACAAAATCAAAAAACCCTAAAACTCGTCTTGGCGATTTTCTTGATCAAAAATCGATTTTCCGACTCCTACAATTCGTCATGGAGCAAGGTACGTATTCAACTCACTTGGTTTTTCGTGTTTTGAATTTGGTTTGAGTCGGTTTTAGCTCGAAAATCCGTTTTCTAGGGTTTAGGTCGAATTTATCGGTTTGATTCGATTTTAGCCCTCGTCTTTGCTTGAGCTTGGTACTTGGGAGCCGTGCAAGGCCTGTGCTGCTGTCTCTGTTGATTGTGTGTGAAAACCCGACTCGTGGCCTCGATTTTCGTGCGTTTTGTAGTGTCGGGGTATTTTGGTCATTTTTGAAAACGTCTCGAAAATGGCTCAAATCTTCAGTGTAGCTTACCCATCAGTAGTACAATGCGTTGGTGAGTTCGTTTTGTTGAAATGCGTGCGAAAAGCGGTTCGTTTGGGTGAAAAACCGTGTAAGAGGGGGTAAAGTCGGGGCTTGTGCTCTGTTTTTGTAGCGTAAGGCGATCCCGAGTGGCTTGGTTATTTTGAAAATGTCGTAGTATGCTTGTGTGGAGGTTTGGGTGGCTTGTGTGCGAAAAACGGCTCGAAAAACCGTAATTTTCATGTAGTTTTGTACAGGGGCCGAAATTTTGGTCGAAATTTTCGGTTCCGAAACTTGCCCGAATTCTCCGCAATGTGCCGTTATGGCTAGTATGGTACATATTTGGCCTTGTTTTGTAGGGAATGTATTGTTTGGAGGTGTTTTGGAGAGTTTTTTGTAGTTTAGGTTAGGCTTATAAAAACCATTTTTTCTCGCTTTTCGTGCCTCGTTCATGGAATGTATGGTAATGTATGTCGTCTGTGTTGGCTAGGGGGTTGTTTTGTGGGAAGTGGGGGCTTTTTGGGTTGAGTTATGGTCAAGAAAAGGCCGTTTTTGTAGTTTGGAGGTGTTTTGTAAAAGCTATTCAGTCGAGGTGTTCGGGACATCGTTTTCGCATGAAATTTTTTGCACGTGCTTATTGTGATTTATGGGTTGGGTCTGTCTCAGAGAATATGGGTTTCTGGCTTTCTGTAGCGTTTTCTCCCTTTTCTGCTATTTTTAGGTTAAAAAGGCCTGCTATCTGCTGTTTTGGCCGATTCTCTGCTGCTTTTGCGCGTGCTTGCTCCTAACTTGGCTTTGTATGACGTGTATACTGTCATAAAATATGCTCTTACGCGGCTTCGCTTCGTTTGGCCTTATCGTAGATAATGTAGGCCTTAATGCTTTCTGTCATTTTTGCGTGCTTCTGCTTTCCTAAATGATTTGCTGTTGCCGTTGTCTGACTATGCCTTTGAATTTTGTGCAGGTGATCCTGCGCCTACTGTACCTACCTCCAGTTCCATAGAACGGGTCTTGGCTGGTGTTGACTTTACCGTTCCGAGGGATGAGCGTACTCCTACTTCGGGTATGCCTGCGCCTTTGGAGGTTTCTGACGGTCCGTCTCAGTCGGACCTGCTGAGGGCTTTTCCCCCTCAGACGCCTGGGGCTTCTACGACACCAGGGAGTGAGTTCTAGAAGCGGCGTGGAGTCTCCGGCCTTTTACGCTAGTGGTCTGCCGTATTTGTTAGTGCGTCGTCTGGGCCTTCTGCGAGTGGCCTGGGACATGGTGCTGTTCCTGGTGGTCCTGAGCCGTCAGCTAGTGGCGCGGGTCGTGACGTTGCTGCCGAGTCACCTGCTCTTTCAGCTAGTGGCGCACGAGAGGAGGTTGCCGTTGAGCAGCCAGGGTCTTCTGCTGGCGCTAGCGGTAGTGGAGCTGTTGCTGAGTCGTCGAGGTCTCCTGTTGGTGGTCGAGGTCAGGTCCAGGGTGTCGTCTCAGAGTCTTTGCAGGGGCGTGGACGTGGCGCTGCTGTGGAGACGTCTGAGACTCTTGGGGGAGGCCGTGGTAAAGGCCAGTGCGGTGCGGGGGCCTCCGCAGGGCGTGGTCGTGGCGCCGCTTGTGGTGCTGCGCTCGGGAGGGGGCCAAGGCAGAGGTCGTGGTCTTCTTCTTGCGGGTCTTTGAGGGTCGCGACCAGCGTTGCCAGGCGCTGCGGCTCTGGAGGGCCAGGGTAGAAGTCGTGGTCGCGACCGGAGGAACCCGAGGCCGAAGCGCAAGGTTGGCGAGGCTTCTAGTAGTGCTGAGGGTAGTGGCAGGCCACGACGTCGAGCTCGTCTTCTTCTGAGGGTGGTGGCCGGGGACGGTGAGGTCGCCGGTGTTTTGAGGAGGTTGGGCGAGGAGCCCTGTTGAGGTTCTGTGGGCGTGGTCGTCCTCGGGGTCCGGAGCCGTTCTGAGGATCCCTTCGCCAGTCTGGGAGTCTTGAGTGGCGAGGCGAGCTCTGACGAGATTGCGGTGGCCGCTGCTTAGAAGCTGCGGCTGCCGGCTGCTTCTTCAGCTATCTGCCGCTTCTTCTTCTTCTTCTTCTTCTTGGTTTCGAGGCCGAGGGTCGAGTTGAGGCCAGGTTCGGGATGAGGTGAGGGCGAAGGCCGGTGGTCGAGCCCAGGACGCAGGTGCGGCGGCTCTTGAGGCCGCGACAGAGGTTTTCATGGGGATGGTTGACGAGCTGGGTGTGAGGCCTAACTATCCCCAGGGTCCGCGCTTGTGGTCGCAGGTGGCCAAGGATTGGGACGGCGTGACTCTGGTTTGGAACCCTTTGGAGCACTTGTCGATTCGAGTGAATGTCGGCTTCCCGTTAGGCGCGATGAGGACCTTCTCTGGGTTTCGGACGGTGTTCGACGCGTTTGACTAGAGGCTCACACAGGAGGAGCGGGACATAGTGCTTGGGACAGCTTTCGGTCCCCTGGTGCAGAAATGGAGAGAGGTGCGGGGTAAGCGGGTGAACTCGCGTCTTACTGTACTCCGAGCGTTGCTGGATAGGTTTTGGGACACGACCAACACCTTCCACATGCCTGGTTACGAGGTTGGTTTGACCCCTTCTTCGTGGGCAGTTGTCACGGGGCTGCTTCATGGTGAGGGCGTGCTTGACTGGGGACGTGAGCGCCCTCCTATTGATAGCCCACGCGTCGTGCGGTTGATCGGTGACGGGGTTAGGTGCGGGATAGGTGAGGAGCACACGTTTCAGCCCCGGACTGTATGGTTTGCCGACTTCTTCGAGGGGAAGAGGAAGAAGAAGGGGTCTACTCGAGCGAGCGCTGAGCAGAGGGTCTTGTGGTCAGGTGGTTCCTGACGGCCACCCACTTTGGCGATAAGGGGGAGCGAGCCTCGACGGCTGTGCTGATGGCGCTGTCGGACATGTCACGTCTAGGCGAGTTCGATTGGGTGACCCCTGCTCTGGGGCTGCTGATCCGGTATCTGAGGGACGCGGTGCGCCCTGACCGGATTGACGAGGATTCAGATGTGTCGCTCGTGGGTCCTGGTCTTCTGATGGAGGTAAGGTTTGATTTCGCAGGGTCTTGTTATCTCGTTTCTGCTTTTCTTTCGTAACGTTGTATTCTGATTGCTTGCAGTCTTGGTGCTACGCTCACTTCCCCTCTCTGCTCCCGAACACGTTCCAGGTGACGGCCACGTACCCGGCTTTCCATGCATAAGCGACAGCGGATCGGAGGGGTATTGGCCTGAACTATGACGCGGCTCGTGTGCGCTTCAACGGGATGACGATGGATAAGGTAAGGGTGATTATGTTTTGTATTTTGGTTTTTTGTAGTTTGTATTAGGGTTTGTGTTTGTTTTTTTTTTTTATAACTTGGTTTTGTTTTGCAGTTCGTTCGCGACCCTTGGAGGAATTTTACCGGCGTCCCTCCGTCGATTGCAGCTCGCTTTGGTCCCCTTGACGGCCGGCGGCTGTACATTGAGACTCAGTACGGCTCGTACTGGAGTTTGGGTGAGCGTCTGTCTGCGCAGACGGGTCGCGGCGACTTCATCGTACCTGCTCCTCCGCCCTCGGTTCTGTTTGTGGAGACGCCCGACGCTAATGAGCGCCGTGACGTGTATCACGAGGGTGAGTCCGACTCCCTGCTGCGGCCGGCTGAGGATTACGTGACTTGGGCACAGCATGCCCTTGTTGACGCTGTGATCGAGGTATGCTTTGTTGTCCCTTTTTTGCTTATGTGTTTTGGTTTCAAAAAGCAAAAATTTACCCTATTTTTGTTTTGTAGCGCCGTGATCCTGACCTTGAGTTCCAGCCTCCTCCGTTCGTCGAGGATCTGCTGGTTGTTCACGAGGGCTGCCAACATTCGATCGTGCTGCCGGCGTGCATGTCTGTGGTGACCGATGCGGGCCTGGAGAGCTGGGATCCGCGCGTGAAGAAGGTACTTTTTGTCTTTGTTTAATCGTGGAGTATTATGTAGTATAGCCCCAGTTTGAATTAGATTTTATGGTAAAATCATTATTCAAACTCTTGTTGAAGCAGCTTGTGAATATAGCCCCCAGTTTGAGTTAGATTTTATTGTAAAATCATTATTCAAACTCTGTTGAAGCAGCTTTTGAATATAGCCCCCGGGTTTGAAAGCTAAGTGGATCTCTTCGGATTCGTGCAGGTGACGGCTGACGTGCACAGGAGGCTGTGGCGGGCGGCGAACCGGTGGCGGGCGGTCGTGAACGAGAAGGTAGTTGAGGCTTGCAAGGGTCAAAAAGAGGCGTCCGACGCGCGACTGGAGTTAGCCAGGGTCAGGGCTGAGGAGGGTGCGAGATTGCGGGCCGAGCTGGAGGCTGCGCATGTCGAGGAGTTGACGAGAGTCCGGGCGGAGCTGGAGGGTCGTCGTTGAGGAGCCGCTAGTACCCGCCGAGATTGATTCCTTGCGTCTTTGTCTTACAACGATCTGACCCGATCGCATGAAGCCGACTTGTATATTTTGGACTTGTATTATGAGTATTAGTATTTGTTTGTAATGGTTTATGTATTAGGACTTGTGTATGGTTGGTTTGTGGACTTGTGAGTGTTTATGGGTATAATCCGGTTATTTTGTCTTGTTGCGGAAAACGCATTCCTGCTTCCTAGCCGGGTCTGAAATCTTTGCGTATTTGCTTGCCGAGCGTACCTACATAACAGTGTTAGTCGTAAACATATATACGTGTCTCGATTGAGAATGACTCGTTCGAAAAATAAAAACGTAAGCAAAGTTTTGAAAAATGAAATTTCGAAAATAGTTTAGACTCGTAAAAAGACGCTTTTGACATTGTAAAAATGTGAGCTAGAACGACGTTTTGAGACGAAAATTGTGAATGCGAAGGTCGTATTTTGTGTTGTGTTTAATTTTTGTGTGATTATCGTGTTTTGTGAATACGAAAAATACGAAAGACGGGAGCTGATTATGCAAATCGAGACGACACGACCGGACCAATTCAGTCGGCCATGAGGTCGGTAAAAAGGTAATAAAGGGTAATAAGTTAAAATTTAGGGCGTAGGTGTGTAAGAAGTGTAAGAAATCGAATTATTTTGTCAGGAAAGAAAACATAATCGCCTGTAAACAGGCGATTTAGTTTTTAATCGCCTGTTTACAGGCGATTAGATTTTTGTTTTGTGGTTTTTGTTTGATTTCTTTTAATCGCTTGTTCACTAGCGTTTAAGTTTTTGTGTTGTATTTCGTTTTGCAAATCTCGGCTATAAAAGGAGGGCTAGATTAACTCATTTTATTCATACTTTCATCTTCCCATTCTCGATATTCCAAGAATATTCAAAATATTTACGGAACGTTTGTCGAATTATGGAGAATTTTGAAGGGAACTTGCGCCGTTGGTGTGCGTTCTTGTCGGGTATCGAGGAGAAGGACTTGAAAGATTGCGGTATCGGGGCATTCATTTGGCTGAGGCAAGTTCAAATGGAGCCCAAGTTCCTGGATGCGTGTCTCGACTATTGGGACTTGAGTTTCCACGTGTTCCACTTTCCTGGCGGGGAGGTCTGTCCATTGGTCGAGGAGTTTGGAGCCATTGGTGGTTGGTTGCGAATTAACATGCCCGTGTGTGTTAGACCGGAGCCTGGGTATAAGAGGCACGTGCAGAACTACCTTCAGATGACTCGTGTGGAGACGGAGGAGCTATTTGTTGGGAGTCGTATCAAACTCAACTGCCTGTGCCAGCGGTTTATGAACCGCGAAAATGAGACGATCTCTTTTGGTGCTAGGAAAAGGGCGTTGGCATTCTGCTTAGTCCACCGTTACATGTTTCTTGATTCTTTGTATGAGGGAGCGCTTGGTGATCCTCGCTTAATCACTGTCGTCCAACAGATGGAGTATGGTTGTAACCCTTCCGCCGTTATCTTGGCTGAGACGATACTGGGCTTGGATGACCGTGCTTGCAATAGGGAGCGTCCGTACCGAGGATGTCCCCTGATCCTCCAGGTGTGGCTGATGGAGCGTCTGAGTGTGCTAGGCGATATTGGCTTTGACGGGTCAGACTATGCCGGGGGTGTGACTAATCGCTACATTAGGTGGTTGGACCCAAACCATCGTTCTGACGATTACTTTCCCGAATTTGTGAGGTCGTCGGCCATTCGCTGGTCGGTACCATGGTGGGGGATAGTTGACGTGACGGCTAGTGCAGCTGTTGATGGTTCCTCTGGAGTCCTCCTTTGCGGGTTTGACATGGGTGTCTACATCCATCCTTTGCGAGTGAGGCGACAGATAGGGTGGGCACAGTTCATCCCTGGTCAGGACACTAAGGTGCAGGGCATGCTCATGTTGACTAGCGATATAACCAACGCCTGGGCGAGCGGATGGATTATGCGCTCCAGGTGGCCTGTGGCTGGTATTCCTAGGACGACTCGGGTATCACAGGCCTATGCTAGGTGGGCCGTTGCCCAGAGCCCCCACAAGAGGTCACGCCTTCGTGCCCTAGAGCTCAACGGGACTCCACAGATGTCTGCTTATGACCCGGCCGGCTTTGGACGTAACAGTGGTGATGGCGAGGGTTCGAGTTCAGAGCCACTCTCGGCCGCTGAAAGTGTGTTCGGCCGTCGGCATATTCTAGAGTCGGGTGATCAAGCAAAGGTTGTTATGGCAATGTTGGGGATCGCCGTAGGGGTTGAGGGTCGGTGCTCCCTGGTTCAGCTTGAAAAGGTTGCGAGTCTGCTTGATAATGGAGAGAACCTAGTGTTGTTTATGTGTGTTTTGTTAGTATTATGTTCATATTATGTTGTATTATGTTGTATTATGTGTTGTACTATGTAATATATTATCTATCCTAAACCCGATGTACATGCCGGGATTTGTATAAGTATTGTAATATATATTGTAGTGTTGTTAGTGCAGTTTATGCTCCTACGTTTGAAAAATCCAAAATGTAACCGTCCTTTTTAAGATTAATAAAAATTAGGTTTTTATTTACGACTTTGCCTCATTTTGCTTGTTATTCTGTGTGAAATTCCTTGGCTCTAATTTCTTTTTAAAGGTTTAGAATGCAAGCATGGTTTTTGTTTTTAGGAAATTTTTGTATTGACTATTCCCTCAACTTTTTTAAGCTTTGGGTTTGTCGTTTATTGTTGAATGTTGTTCCTTTTACCCTTTGGGCTATGGAACGTTTTTGTGCTGACTATATCCTTAGCCTTTTTTAAGCTTTAGACGTGTCATTTTGTGTTGAATGTCGCCTTATTTTAACCTTTTGGGTTATTAGGCGAGTTTTGTGGTGACTATGTCCTTGACTTTTTTAAGCTTTGGACGCGTCACTTTTGTGTTGAATATCGCCTCTTTTAACCCTTTAGGTTTCAACAGGCGAAATTTTTTTTTGTAGTGACTATGTCCTTGGCTTTTTTAAGCTTTGGACGCGTCATTTTTTGTGTTGAATATCGCCTTATGTTAACCCATTAGGTTACGAGGCGGTTTTTGTGGTGACTATGTCCTTGACTTTTTTAAGCTTTGGACGTGTCATTTTTGTGTTGAATATCGGTTGTGCTTTTTGCAAAGCTGCCTACGTATCCATAGAAAATTGAATCAAACCGGCGTAGTTCGGAAAATGTACGTTTAGGGGCATACCGGCCCATGAGTTGTGTTTGCTTTTTTGTGGTGAATGTGCATTTTTAAGGGCATGCCGGCCCATGAGTTGTGTTTTTGAGAATGCACGTTTAGGGGCATGCCGGCCCATGAGTTGTGTTTTGAGAATGCACGTTTAGGGGCATGCCGGCCCATGAATTGCTTTTGATTTTTGTGGAGAGAAAGAGCATGTTTAAGGGCATGCCGGCCCATGAATTGTGTTTGGTGTACGCATGTTTAGGGGCATGCCGGCCCATGAATTATGTTATGGAATGTGCACATTTAAGGGCATGCCGGCCCATGAATTGCTTTTTAGAAAATTGTATTTTATAGATGCATTGCAAGGGTTTTTTTAAGGGTAGTATTTCTTGAGTTGGTCGAGGTTCGTTGCGAGGTTAAACTCTTGACCGTCCAAATCGGTTAGTTTCACTGCTCCGCCTGTGTAGATTTCCTTGACGAGGTAGGGCCCAGCCCAGTTAGGCTTGAACTTTCCTCGTGGGTCGACTGGAAGTGGTGCTCGGACTGACTTAGTACGAGATCACCTACTTTTATGTTTCGCGGCTTGACTCGTTTGTTGAATGCTCGTTGTAATCGTGCTTGGTACATTCGTACGGTACTCAGGGAATGAAGTCGGCGTTCGTCCAAGAGCATGAGTTGTTCGTAGCGTTCACGGGCCCATTCTGCTTCTGGGATGCTACTTTCCATTAGTATGCGTAGTGATTGTATTTCTATTTCCACTGGTTGGACGGCTTCCATGCCGTAGGTGAGGAAATAGGGGGTCATGCCTGTGGGTGTGCGAATGGTCGTGCGGTATCCCCATAACGCATACGGTATTTTGTTGGGCGATCTTTGCAAGCGCCGATCATCTTCGAGTATGGTGACGATCGCCTTGTTCTTTGCCTTCAACGGCTCCATTGGTTTGGGGTCGATAGGGTGAGGATTTGTGATGCCGGATGTTGTATTTTGTGAGTATGGCTTCGCCTCGCTACCGAAAGTCACGAGCCTTGATCGCTGATGAACTCATGGGGTATGCCATATCGGCATATGATGTTTGTCTGGATGAACTTGGCGACTTTTTTGGAGCCGAGGGTTCGAAAAGATGCTGCTTCTACCCATTTTGTGAAGTCATCGATCGCCACTAGCACGAAACAGTGACCTCCTGCTCCGATGGGGTGGACTTTTCCTATTACGTCGATGCCCCAGGTTGAAAAGGGCCAGGGCGAGGTTAGGCTGTATAGTGGTGAGGGGGGTACATGCTGTACATTGCTGAAAATCTGGCAGTTGTGGCAGTGCTTGATGTATTGGAGGCAGTCTGCTTCCATGGTTGTCCAATACCATCCTGGCCGTAGAATCTGTTTGCAGAGTGCTCGAGCGTTTATGTGAGGTCCGCATTCGCCATCATGGACTTGCGTGATGATTTCCTGTCCCTTCTTGTAGTCGACACATATGAGCAGTGTCCCTTGTGGTGTTTTCTTGAGTAATTGTCCCATTTCTAGCACAAATTGGGAAGCTAGGAGTCTGATGGCTCTCTGTCCACGTTTATTAGTGTCGGGTGGGTAAGTATTGTCTGTTTTGTAGTTGATTATGGCTTGATACCAAGGCTCTGTTTGCTCGGCTTCGTCCAAGTCAATGGCGTGAATGTAGGCTGGTTCGTTACGTCTTTCAACGATGATGGGTAATATCTTCATGTTTGGCGGCATATTTAGGAGGGATGAGAGTTTTGACAGTGCGTCGGCAAATTGGTTTTCTTCGCTTGGGAGGTGGTAAAATTCGATGCAGTCGAAGTTGGTTATGAGTTTTTGTACTTTTGCTTGGTATTAGGTGAGGGTTTCGCTCATGATCTTCCATGCCCCTGTCACTTGGTTTATGATGAGGAATGAATCTCCATGCACGCGAAGGTTCCTTACTTTGAGGGCGATTGCTGCTTGTAGGCCGTAAATGCAGGCTTCGTATTCTGCGGCGTTGTTCGTGACACTGAAATCGAGCTTGATTGAGAGCGGTGTATGGTCACCATTTGGGGATATTAGGAGTATTCCTACTCCGTAGCCGCGGTAATTTGATGCTCCGTCAAAGTATAATTGCCAGTATTCCTTTTCTACGGCAAAGATTCCATCGTCCGGAAATGACATTGTATCGATCATGGGTTGTTCGATGATAGCATTTTCTGCGAGGAAGTCGGAAACTGCTCTTCCCTTGATTACTTTCAGAGGGAGGTACTTGAGTTCGTACTCAGCGAGAAGCAGGGTCCACCTGGCCATGCGCCCATTTAGGACTGGTTTTTCAAATAGGTACTTGAGGGGGTCCATTAAGGAGTAGACTTTTGTTGTGCTGGTGAGTAGGTAGTGTCTGAGCTTTTTGGTTGCCCAGACCAGTGAGAGGCAGCTTTTCTCGACTGGTTCATACCGAGTTTCATAGTCGTGGAACTTTTTGCTGATGTAGTAGATGGCTCGCTCTTCGTTGTCGACCTCCTGGGCGAGCATGGCACCCATAGCGTTTGGCGTGGTCGTTAAGTATAATGATAGCGGCAAGTCCTTTTGTGGAGGTACCAGAACGGGTGGATTTGTAAGCAGGCTCTTGACTTTGTCGAATGCTTGTTGACAGTCGTCGTCCCATTTCGTATGCTCTTCTTTCTTCAGCTTTTTGAAGATAGGCTCGCAAATCATGGTGAGTTTGCTGATAAATCGGGAGATATATTGGACTTGTCCCAAGAAACTCCTTATTTCGTCGATGTTGCTCGGCGTTTTCATGCCCATTATTGCTTTGATTTTGGTCGGGTCTATTTCGATCTCGCGCTGGCTTACTATGTGACCCAGCAACTTGCCTGATGTGACCCCAAAGGTGCATTTCTGTGGGTTTAATCGCATTTTATACTGTAGGGATCGGATCCCATTCACTAATCAAGTATTAGTGTAAATCAAATTACTCTAATTTGATTTAGCAAGATCTATGTAGTTAACAAAAGTATTTTGTTACAAGATTAGAGATTTATACCTTTCTATAAAAAGGAAATAGGGCACAAAACTAGAACTCCTTTCTAGTTTTGTTTCTTGAGTATAAGCTTAGGATGATCCTCCTTAATAACCCAAGTTTTCAATGTAGAAAACCTCCTTTAGATAGCACCCAAGAACACTCCAAATAATACTAAAGATTTTAGATCTAGAAATCTCTTAGTATGGATTTGATAATATGTGATAATATTGATACTAACTCTTAGTAATAATATTAGGGAGAGTATTAGAGAGAATAGTTTTTGAGAGATAAACAAAACAATGCATGAATGAATTATAATCTCCCTTGGCCTTATGTTTTATCACAAAATAAAACAAAGTGAAGTGTGTTTAGCACACTTGGGGGCCGGCCTATGCATGTGGAGAGGAGAGGAAGAGTTTTGCTTTGGTTAGAGTATTTTGTTGCATTGCAATGATGATGTTTAAAGCATGCAAAAGTTACTAACAAGCAAACAAAACAAAATAAGACAAGGGGAAGCTTCCCCTCTTCTCTTGGACGGTCCACATGGGCCTCAAGAGGGTCTTATTTGTTTTGTAATATTTGTCCCACAAATTGTAATAATTTATCACTTAATTATCTAATATAATAAAGTGTAAATTAATTAAACTCTTCCTTAATATACATGTACACTTACACATATATTAAAATGTACTTTTACTAATCTCATTAGTAGAATATACACAATTAGTGAATTAACACTTAATCACTAATTCTCGTCTCCTCTAATTATTTTATCGATATAAAATTCAAACGTCCGAGTTCACAACTCGATTTCTCTCTAAATCAATACACTGACTAACCGTTAGTCAAATTATCAAGTCACTAATATAATCATATCTCATACAATTAATTAGCTTAAATATTTGGAGTACGTTCCTATAGGTGTGACTTAAAGGGATCAATTGATTACCGCCGTTCTCACGACAATAACGTCAAACTCTAGTCAGCCAACCGTTATTGATTTACGTTAATCAATTGACAATAATACAGGATTATCCCCATGTATTCCTTAATTGAGATTTATTAAGTAATCGCACTATTGTGGAGGACACATACTCCAACAATCTCCCACTTGTCCGAGACAAGTTGTGCATTACCAATTCTCATGTCCGTTTCACATCTCCCACTCGATGCAAGGTGTCTTACAGGTCGTACTTGCATCCTGAGATATATATCGTGAGTGGTTTCCTCGATAAGGAGAGTAGCTGTCTGACCGGGGAATCTACCGTAGATTCTTACCGAGCGTGGCCACGCATTTTCAGCGACTACTCCTCGAGTGGCCCAAAGATGTTTTACCCTGACGAGGGTGGACATTTCCCTTCCACTCGATTGTACTGTATAATGCAGATCACCATGACCCCAAAGATGCCCTTATAACCCCCTTTCACGGCATGGCTTAGGACAAAAATGAAAGTCACTCGGAAACTGCACCGACTCAGACAATCAGCTCCAGTCAAAGAATCGACTCAAAGGAATACTATAGAATTCCCACCACGACCAGGTTTCAATCTCATTGAAAAAGAATTCTATAAGCGTCCTTTGCCGAGAGTGTCTCACAGTCTGTCTATGCAAACGATCAGTCATCACATATGACCCTATGGTGTTGAACCCACCATCGATCGACTTGCAATCTAGTCTCTCGGAGACGTCACCTCATATGAGAGACTAGAGACCAAATACTTAGTTTATACCTTTCACTTGAATATGTTCAAAGTTGTCACACAAATATTCGGATAAACAAAGTATGCATTCAATAATGACTTAAGATAAAACAATGAATGTTATTTTCATATATGTAATAGGATACATCATTCAATTACATATTACGAAACTAAAGGAAATCTGGCATACGCCGCAACCCCATAGAGGCGGTGTGCGCGTCATGCTTAGCCCTAGAAAGAGGCTTGGTTAAAGGATCAGCGATATTATCGTCTGTCCCAACCTTACAAATATCAATTTCCTTCCTTTCCACATTATCTCTAATAACGTGGTATTTCCTCAAAACGTGTCTAGACTTGTTGCTAGACTTGGGCTCCTTCGCTTGGAAAATAGCCCCACTGTTATCACAATAAATAGTCACAGGATCCACGGCACTAGGGACTACTCTTAGTCCATCCAAGAATTGCCGAATCCACACAGCTTCTTTAGCGACTTGAGATCTTTGCCAAATACTCGACTTAGTCGTAGAATCCGCAGTGACACTCTGTTTGAAGCTCTTCCAACAAACAGCTCCTCCATTCAACATAAAGACATAGCCGGATTGGGATTTCAGATCATCCCCATCAGTTTGGAAACTTCCATCCGTGTAACCCTTTACACGTAGCTCAAGTTCTCCTCCAAACACCAGAAACGAATCCTTAGTTCTTCTCAAGTACTTAAGGATGTTCTTTACAGCTATCCAGTGACTCTCACCGGGATTAGCTTGATACCGGCTCGTCATGCTCAAGGCGAAAGCGACATCGGGACGAGTGCACATCATAGCATACATGATTAATCCAACAGCGGAAGCATAAGGGATCAATTTCATACGTTCAATTTCCGCAGGAGTCGTAGGACATTGAGATTTCTTCAATGTTATTCCTACACTCATCGGAAGAAAGCCTCTCTTGGAGTCTTTCATATTGAACCTATCAAGAATCTTATCGATATAAGTTTCTTGACTTAATGCTAGTATCCTTTTGGATCTATCTCTATAGATCCGGATACCCAAGATGCGTTGTGCCTCTCCCAAGTCCTTCATTTGGAAATGGTTTCCCAATTCCACCTTTACCGAGTTGAGACTTGGAATATCATTTCCGATCAGTAGTATGTCATCCACATACAAAACAAGGAAGGTTACTTTACTCCCACTAAACTTCATGTACAAACAAGGTTCCTCGGCACTTCGAGCGAATCCATGTTGTTTGATAACATGATCGAATCTGTGATTCCAACTCCTCGATGCTTGCTTAAGACCATAAATGGATCTCTTAAGCCTGCATACATTCTTAGGAGTTGGATGTGTCTACAAAACCTTCAGGTTGTGTCATAAACACTTCCTCTTCTAGAATCCCATTCAAGAAGGCGGTTTTACATCCATTTGCCATATTTCATAGTCATGAAATGCGGCAACCGCTAAGATTATCCTTATGGATCGAAGCATAGCAACTGGTGCAAAGGTTTCATCATAATGAATGCCTTGGACTTGTGAAAAGCCCTTTGCCACCAATCTAGCTTTGTAAACATCAATATGTTTATCTATGCCGAGTTTGATTTTGAATATCCATTTACACTGAAGGGGTCGCACTCCTTCAGGTAAATCTACCAAGTCCCAAACTTGGTTCTCGTACATAGAATCCATTTCGGATTTCATGGCCTCAAGCCATTGTTCGGAGTTGGGGCTACTAATAGCCGCCTTGTAGGTTGAGGGTTCGTTGCTTTCGAATAGCAACAAATCACCCTCCTCCTCGATGTTACCGAGGTAACGGTCAGGTTGTTGACTAACTCTTCCTGACCTCCTAGGGATTATAACCGTGTCAGACGACGAGGGAACAGTTTCCTCATTTTCTGTCTCGGTTTGTGGCTCTTGAACTTCATCAAGTTCAAATTTTCTCCCACTCTGTTTCTTAGAAATAAATTCATTTTCTAGGAAAACAGCATCACGAGCCACAAACACTTTGTTCTCATCATAGACCGAACCATGTCAAGCAAAGTTCGGTTTCTCCTTTCTGCAACACCGTTCAACTGTGGTGTGCCCGGAGGAGTCCATTGTGATATTATACCACAATTCTTAAGATGTGAATCAAACTCATTACTTAGATATTCGCCACCACGATCCGATCGTAGTGCTTTTATCCTTTTGTTCAATTGGTTCTCAACCTCATTTTGAAATTCTTTAAATTTCTCAAAAACATCACTTTTATGCCTTATTAAGTAGACATAACCATATCTACTTAAGTCATCGGTAAAAGTAATGAAGTAATGATATCCTCCTCTAGCGGTGATGTTTAATGGACCACACACATCGGTATGTATGAGTCCTAAAACCTCACTTGCTCGTGTCCCTTTACCGCTAAAGGGTTGACGAGTCATCTTGCCTAAAAGGCAAGCTTCGCATGTACCATATGATTCGCAATCAAATGGTTTGAGAACCTTGGTCTCAACAAGTCTCTTAATGCGTCTTTCGTTTATGTGACCTAAACGACAATGCCAAAGGTAGGATTTGTTTGATTCATTCGTTTTGAGCTTCTTGTTCTCGACATGATAAACATCATTAACATCATTTAAAACATAAATACCTCCAATTGAAATAGCTTCAGCATAAACTATTTCATTAAATGAAAAAGTACAACGGTTGTTCTTAATCACAAAACAAAAGCCTTCCGCATCTAGTACGGAGACGGAGATAATGTTTTTAGTTAGAGTTGGTACAAAATAACAGTTATTTAAATGCAACTCTAAACCACTAGCAAGAGCGAGTACAAAAGTTCCCACGGAAACGGCCGCTACTCTAGCTCCATTGCCCATGCGGAGATCTACATCACCCTTGGCTAGAGCTCGCACGTTTCTCATCCCCTGCAAATGATTACAAAGGTGAGATCCACATCCGGTATCCAATACCCATGTAGAAATGCAAGCATGATTGATGTCAATCATATAGAGATTAGAAGGAATACCTTTGGATGTCGCACATCCATTCTTGAGATCCTTCTTGTACTTGAGACAATTGCGCATCCAATGACCCACCTCATTGCAATATTTGCAAGTGTCTTTGAGGGGTCTTCCCTTGTTGATCTTGGGCTTAGGCTTATGTGGAACACCTTCCACAATAGCCTTTCCCTTACCCTTGCCTATGTTAGATGGCCCTTTCTTGGACACCTTCCCCTTCTTCACTCCCAAGTTCATGTTCTTCATTTTCATGGAGAGAACATCTTTCTTCTCCACCTCATTCACTTCCATATCCCTCTCGGCTTGAACCAAGAGTGCATGAAGTTCATGGTAACTCTTATCCATGTTATTCATGTTGAGGTTTACTCGAAATTGAGCAAACTTGTTAGGAAGAGAATGAAGGATGCGGTTGATCGCAAGAGCCTTGGGTATAGCACACTCTTGACGCTCAAGGGTGTCTATTTGCTCAATCATTTTGAGCACATGAGGACCAACTTTTTGGTTCCTCTCAAGCTTTGCATCGAAAAACCGCACCGCGGCTTCATAAAGCCTTATTTGCGGTGCTTTGGAGAACATGGTTGTCACTCGAGTGAATATCGCATATGCACTTTTTTGAGTAACCATTCGGAGTTTGAGAGCGGGTGTCATGGACCAAATTAAGACGTTTTTCACGTCGTTGTCCACTTTCACATACTCATCATAGGCGGCACGAGCCGCGCCGGATCGAGAAGTGGTTTCGGCGGGTGGTTGATCGGTAAGGTGCTTGAGCACATTGTCGGATGTAGCGGCGCCCCTCATTGTCGAATCCCATTCGACGAAGTTGCTACCGTCATCCTTGAGGATACACTTATCCATCACGGTTCGCAACCATGAATCTTTGCCCAAAATGGGCGCGGGAGTTGATGATGATGATGCCATTGCGATAAATGATTCTACAATAAATATGAGGAAATATATAAGAATACATTGTTCATTTATAACATTTGCTAAAACTTATTTTTTAAAACAAATGTCCATTTATATAATGATCTCCCACGAAATTATATAAATGATTCCAAGACTCGTTTTTTCATATAAAATTAGACATCTCATGTTTCCTTTTATATAAAAACGATAAGTCAACACTTGACTAATTCTACACTAGAATGCTTGGTTGATGATTTTCTTATAAAATGCATCGATTAGCCCCAAATAACTCTTATTTGGTTGAGTCCAAACCAAATTAGCACGGGACTTCCTCCCACTACTTACCCATGGTAACAAGGTTCCACGTCGCGGAGGTCCTCACGAACATGGGGTTCATAGTCGCTACATTTGGAAAGGCTTAATCTCAATTCATTTTTTGTTAAAATGTGGGTGATCTTGTTTATTTTTAGTCATTTAAATTCTTTATAAGTGAACTAATTTAAGAATGGCGACCTAAAAATGACAATCGGAGTGGGATATCGTGGCATGCATGGCGATTTTGGCATGTGTGCGGAAAATAAGCAAACAAACAAGCATGATAAAGCAAGCATAAACCTAGTATGGCCACCTAAAAGTAATTAAAATACAAGGAGTTACAAATTGGAAACCAACTCCTTTGGTCCCTCTTCAAATGGACTTCATCCAAGTCTCCTCCATGCTAGCTTTAGAACACTTCTAAGGCTCCATGTCGATCTCCATCACCGGTCTTCGATTTACAAATAGTTACAAGTATGATTTACAAATGAATACATAGCAATCCTATTATACATTTATAAATGAAATAAACTATTAAATTACAAACCGGCGATACGAGATCGCATTTAATTACAAACCACACGATATTCCCTTTCATTACGGGCAATATCGATAAAAATATAACAAACTATGGCCATACTAGTAAGAATAAACATTCATTCAATAATAAACATTCATCCAAACATGCATAATGTAAAGCTTATAAATAAAAACATGCCAAAATCGCCCTAAACAATAATCGCATTAACTTGTTTAAAACCGATCTCATTTTAATCGATTAATCTTATATTAATCAACAATGCTTAAAACACCTTTTAAGCTTGAACTAAAACTTCTAAACTGATTTTAGAACACCTAACATTAGTTTATACTAACATATGGTGATTTTAGTTCATGACTTGGTCATTTGCTAATTAGATCTAGCTTTAATCATAACTATTTATGAATAAAGCTTCATAAAATCAAAATAAAATAAAATAAAATTATTTTTATTTTGGAAAAATTTTGTATATTCTGGAACACTTCCAAAATACCAGAAAAGAAAAGTTTGGCCAGAAAAATTTACGAAATTATTTTATAATAAATAACATACGATTTCATCGATTTTATCAAATAAAATCAAGAAAACATCTAAAACAGTGAGAACAAATCCCAAATTTATACGAGAGCATCCTCATAATGTATAAAAATATTGGTATAAATTTCATGTCCAGAAAACAACATTTACTATATTTTCGGACATAAAACTCATTATATACCGATTTTAAACAAAAATATGAATAATTATTCAAAACTCAATATCTGACTTTGAAAATTTACATGCAGAAAGTATAAATATAAAATATCACTGTGTAAAAGTTTCGTGACCAGATTCCAAATATAACTATTTATAGTAATTATTTTAGCCAAAAACACACTTTTTGACTCGGTTTTGTATAAAAATCATTTTAATTAGCAAAAAAAATTTCAAAAATTACGAAATTTGACCAGTAGCTTCATGAGACCAGAAACTTTGCATGCTATAAAAATCTCGTGTTAAAACCACTTTTAACACTATTTTCGGATTTTATCATATTTATTCTCAATAAATATATAAAACCTACTGCTAGATCTGGAGCTCAACGAACTGCATACGATGAGTTTGTGAAAGAGGCGGGTGCGATTAAGAACGTACTCATATATGCAATGGATTCCCATTTGCAACGTCGCTTCATTTCCCAAGGTGCAAATCGCATTTTCACCACGCTGACTAATGAATTCTCGCATGACTCAGGAATTGTTAGGTATATGATCTTGTTGTACGCTTCTTTGAGGCTAAGCTGCAAAAGGGCCAACCTGTTAGCGCCCACATGCTTAATATGATTGAGAATGTGGAGAAGTTAGAAGCTCTTGGTTGCAAGCTTGAAGACTCGATCATTGTTGATCGTATCCTACACTCACTTCATGATGGATTCACTCAGTTTAGGGTGAATTACAACATGAATGACATGAAGAAGAGTCTTCATGAACTTCATTCTCTGCTTGTGCAAGCTGAGAAAGATCTTAATTTGAGTGGGAGTCACAAGAAAGATGTTCTTGTGATACAGTCTAAGGGAAAGGGAAAGGCACCTGCTGCCTCGAATGCTAAGCGACCTCATTTCAAGAAGAAAGGTCAGCCTAAACCCAAGAGTGGTCCTGGGGAGTCAAATCACTCAAAAGGCAAGAAGAGCAAAGAAAAGGAGGGAAAATGTCACCATTGCCAGCAGTCTGGGCATTGGCGAAGGAATTGTCCTAAGTACCTCGAGGACATAAAAGCTGGACGTGCGACAGCTCAAGGTATGTCATCCAATATTCACATGATAGAAATTAATCATGCGAGTTCCTCTGTTTGGGTATTTGATACTGGATGTGGTTCTCACATTTGTAATCACTTGCAGGGCCTCCGGGACGTAAGACGTCTGGCTAAAGGCGATGTTGATTTACGTGTTGGGAATGGAGCAAAGGTTCTTCTTTGTTTACATTGGAACTTACATCTTGTTTTTACCTAGTGGTTTGGAACTTTGTTTGCATAATTGTTATTATGTTCCTAGTTTGTCAAAGAACATTATTTCCGTTAACATGTTGGATGTTTATGGTTTTTCATTTATTATTAAGAACAATTGTTGTACTTTTTCTTTAAATGATGTCGTTTATGGTCAAGCGTTTTCCATGAATGGTATTTATGTTCTAGATCAAACGCAAGAAATATTTCATGTGAATAATAAAAAGGCTAAATTAGGTGATAAAGATCAAACGTATTTATGGCATTGTCGAATGGGACACATAAATGAAAAACGAGTAAAGAAACTCATTAAGAATGGGATTATTTCACCATTTGGTTATGAATCATTTGGTACTTGTGAATCATGTCTCATTGGAAAGATGACTCGTATATCTTTTAAAGGTATTGGAATGCGAGCCAGTGACTTACTAGGACTAATACATACCGATGTATGTGGACCAATGTCTGTCACAGCACGAGATGGCTATAGATATTTCATCACTTTTACTGATGATTTAAGTAGATATGGGTATGTCTATTTAATGAAACATAAAAGTGAATCTTTTGAGAAATTCAAGGAGTTTCAAAATAAGGTTGAGAACCAATTAGATAGAAAAATAAAGGCATTACGATCAGATCGTGGTGGTGAATATTTATCTAATGAATTTGATCAACACCTAAAGGATTGTGGCATTGTATCACAATTAACTCCACGGAACACCACAATTGAATGGTGTGTCCGAGCGGAGAAATCGGACCTTGTTAGACATGGTTCGCTCCATGATGAGTCACACGGTATTCTGATTCATTATGGGGTTTGCTCTAAATTCTTTGCACTCATTCTAAACCGAAGTCCGACTAAAGCGACGACAAAACTCCATATGAGATGTGGAAAGGAAAAGTTCTGATTTGTCTTTTATTCGGGTTTGGGGATGTGAGGCTTACGTTAAGTGGAGACCTGACGATAAGCTAGGCCCACGATCGGTCAAAACATACTTTGTGGGATATCCAAAAGGAATGTTTGGTCATTACTTTTATTCACCTACTGAACAACGAGTTTTTGTTGCAGCTAGTGCTAAATTCTTAGAGAAAGAGTTTATCACGAATAACCAAAGTAATAGGGTTTTTGAGTTGTCGTAAATCTCGAGAACCAGGACATTTGCACATGTGATGGAGGAAGATATTCCTTCAACCTCCACTGCAGTAACTATTCCTGCGGAACCTAGGAGGTCTAGCCGGATCTCTTATCCTCCGGATCGATACATTGGTATCGTTGAAGAAGGAAATGGAGATGATTTATTACTTCTTGAAAGTAATGAACCGACTACCTACAAAGGTGCAATGACTAGTTCTGACTCGAAGCTATGGCTTGAAGCCATGCACTCCGAGATAGACTCCATGTACGAGAACGAAGTATGGGATCTGGTTGATCTGCCTGAAAAGGTGAGACCTCTTCAGTGTAAATGGATTTATAAGATAAAACGTTCACTAGGTGGACAACCAGATATCTATAAAGCACGACTTGTTGCAAAAGGTTTCACCCAAGTGCAAGGTTTACACTATAATGATATTTTTGCACCTGTCGTCATGCTTCGATCTATCCGGATTATCTTAGCGATTGCTGCATTTCATGATTATGGAATATGGCAAATGGATGTGAAGACCGCCTTCTTAAATGGTTATTTAGACGAGGAATTGTACATGGTACAACCCGAAGGCTTCACGGATCCAAAATATCCTAAGAAAGTATGCAAACTTAAGCGTTCCATTTATGGACTTAAGCAAGCATCGAGGAGTTGGAATCATCGATTTGACCAAGTGATTAAACAATATGGTTTTAAACGATCGATGAGGAACCATGTTTATATGTCAAATCAAGTGGGAGCTATATTGCATTCCTAGTTTTGTATGTAGATGACATACCGTTAATAGAATCACATTCCTATGCTTTCTTACGTAAAGAATGGTTAAAGAATCATTTTCAGATGAAAGACTTAGGTGAGGCACGAGAGAATACTCGGTATTCAAATCTATAGAGATAGATCCAAGAGAATGTTGGCGTTAAGTCAAGAATCTTATATAGATAAAATTCTTGAGAGGTTCAAGATGACGAACTCAAAAGGGTAATCTTCCGATGGTTCATGGGGTGCATTTAAGTAAGACTCAATCACCTAAATCACCGGAAGAAATAGAGCGCATGAATCGAATTCCGTGCGCTTGTAGTAGGATCGATTATGTATGCTATGATGTGTACACGTCCAGGCGTGGCATTCGCACTTAGTATGACGAGTCGTTACCAAAGGATCCGGTGAGAGTCACCTGGATTCTTTGTTAAGAACATCCTTAAGTACTTGAGAAGAACTAAGGGTTGGATGTTAGTATATGGTGGAGACGAAGAGTTATGTGCAAAAGGTTTCCACAGATGCTAGTTTCCAAGCGGATAGAGATGATTCTAAGTCTCAATCCTAATCGTTTTACACTTAATGGTGCGGCGGTGAGTTGGAAAAGTTCCAAGCAATCGATCACGCAGATTCCACAATGTAATCCGAGTATATTGCGACTTAGAGGCGGCTAAAGAGGCAATATGGATGCGTCAGTTCTTACAAGGACTAATGGTAGTTCCTAGTGCGAATGACCCAATCACTGTTTATTGTGATAACAGTGGTGCCATATTCGAAGCTAAAGAGCCTAAATCTAGCAATAAGTCTAGACATGTGTTGCGGAAGGCTCATATGATACGAGATTACGTGGAGCAAAAGGAGATAGAGATTTGCAAGGTTGTCACGGATGACAACATAGCGGACCCTCTCACGAAGCCATTGTCGTACAATAAACATGTTGAACATGTTGTATCAATGGGACTGAAGAGTGTTCCTGATTTTCATTAGTTTGTTTTTTTAGATAATGTATCTGTTAAAACTACTACTTTGTAATCATCAAATTATTTCTTTATATATGGTATTTCATGTGGATTGTGTGACAATTTTGAACACCACTGAGTGAACTGATTTACTTTATATATGTTTTGTCCATAATCACCAAAGTGAGCTGATAACTCTAAGTGATTAGATTGTGGGTTGATTGATGGTAGGTTCAATAAACCATAAGGACATGTGATGTCTGATCAAACACATATGCGAGGTATAGAAGATACTGCGTAGGACATTGTGACCACTTAAATGAAGTCCTAAATGTACAGACATTGTGCCTGGTCGTGGATAGGACGTTCATTGTGTTCCTAGAGTCGATTCTTTTGACTGTCATTGCTTTCTTGAGATAAGAGGCGTTTTGGGTGACTTTGGTTTCTTTCTCGTGGTCGCACTGCAGTAAAGGAGGCCGAGTAGATTTTTACGGGTCATTTAAATGCGTGCTTTAATCTGCAAGATTCGAGTCAAGGAAAATATCCAATCTTATCGTTTTTTTTAATCTCAGGGCCACTCGAGGAGTAGTAACTGAAATGCATGGCCATGCTCGAATGTTGTGAATACATTTGTTTATCAGTTAGTTGCTCTCTAGTCGAGGAAACCACTCTTGATACGATCACTTGATAGATACGACCTTGCGGAAGTGCGACTTTGCAAATTGTCTACCATTGAGTGGGAGATTTATATGGATATGAGAATCGTTAATCACACAGTTAAGCACTTGTAGGACAAGTGGGAGATTGTTGGAGCTGGTGTCCTCCACAGTTAGTGTGATTAATTTATTAAATCTCTTACAGGATCACAAAGGATACTTGTATTTAAAATCAGCTGATTAACGTATATCGGTAACGGTTGGCTTGCTAGAAAGTTTGACGTTACTGTCATATAGATGGCGGTGATCAGCTGGTCCTTATCGGTCACACCTATAGGACGATTTTATGAAATGTAATGTGATTACATTGATGCCTTAATTGTATCTAAACAGTTAGAAATTTGGAAATGTATTCTTATAATTATTTAATGTGATTAAATAGATTATTGTTATATTAGTGGGTGAGCTGAATTAAATGTCAATTCAGCTAGATGAGCTGGATTAAGTGTTAATTCACATATGTATAATAGTTATGAGCTACATTAATATTATAAATATATTTGATATTTATAGTTAAAATGATGCTATAAGTTGTGTTATTTAATTTATTGTATTATACGATAATCAATTAATTAAATACGTATTATACATATGATTTTAATTGTAATGTACATTTAATACTAAAAAACAACAAAAATACACACACACACTTATGTGTGTCGTGTAGTGTGTATATTTGTATGTTGTTTTTGGTTTATTTATTTTGTTGTAATGGGTAGTTATTTGTTGATTAATAACAACTTACCATTACTTAATAACTTCTCCCCACTAACTCTTTTAACCTCTCTACTTAATGCACTTATATACTAACTAAAACTACTCATAAGATGAGAAGAAAATAATTGGTGTTATTGTGTGTGTGTGAGCCGTGTATGTTGAAGGGAAAAAGAGAGATTTTGTCTCATATTTTTCACTCATCACATTTCCAAAACACTTCATATATTATTTGTAATATATACCTTGTTTTCTAGCATAAACACAAGGCATTTCATATAACGTTTTGGGTGCAACTTATAAGAGATATTCTACGTTGAATATTGGTTTGTAAAACGTAATTCGGGTACGTTTTAGGAGGTTCTTAGGCCTTTCTTTGAAGTTTAAGAAAGGTTATTTCTATGATCTTGTTATTCATATTATTATTGTTTTGTATAATCCTGGGCATGTTAATACGATTAACATTTTAGTAGTAATATCGTGTTTCATATTCCTACAGGGTTGAGGTGACGGCCTTGGTAGCGTGGATCCATGGCCTTCCTAATAGCATGTTGTAGGTTGGGGGTATGTCGATGATTTGAAATTCGGTTTCTCTCATGACTGGCCCTGTCATAATGGGAAAGGAGATGGTTCCCTTTATGCTGCGACGTGTTCCGTCGTAAGCCCTGACACCGTCGGTACATGGAATAAAATCATTCTCTTTAATCCCTAGT
The DNA here is from genome assembly GCA_023091065.1 of Dianthus caryophyllus. Classification (NCBI taxonomy): domain Eukaryota; kingdom Viridiplantae; phylum Streptophyta; class Magnoliopsida; order Caryophyllales; family Caryophyllaceae; genus Dianthus; species Dianthus caryophyllus. Next base: position 24,130,316 of record CM041527.1, read on the forward strand.
TTTTTGGCTGTCTCCAGGGGTAGGACGTTGACTGCAGATCCGTTGTCGATGAGGATGACCGGCAACGTCATGCCGTGGCATTCCACGTTGATGTAGAGAGGTAGATTGTGCGTGCCACCGAATGGAGGGAGGTCTTTATCCGAAAAGGTGACGGCGTTAGCCTGCCATTCACGTGTAATGTTACTGATAAGTTTTTCTGGAGACATTTCCGATGTTATTGGGGTGACCTGTAATGCCTGATAAAGGGCTTCACGATGTCCCATTGAGTCCCTTAAGAGCTGCCAGATTGAAATGTCCGCCTTTGTCTTGTTGAGTTGTTTGTGGAGCGTGTCTCCGATCTCAGGCGTAGGCAAGGGTGCCGGGGTAGCGCTTGATGATGCTACCTTATTAACTGGTGGTGAAGGCGCAGGATCAGTGTTGGCTAATGATACATTGCCGGCTGGCGGCGTGGGGGTAGGAGCAATGCTTGCAGGTAACCTAGTAGAGTTTGTAGGAGCGGCGCTTGGAAGTGAGGTTGCGGTGGTAGGCGAAGTAGGCGGCGTATCTTCGTCTATGATTATCCCCTTGTTTTTCTCTTGAGCAGTCAACCTTGGCGGGGGGTTTTGAGGTTCAAGTAACTTCAGAGAAGCTTGGTATGGACGTCCAGAACGTGTTAGGTAGGCTACTTCGTCATCACTGTCCGATAGTCTGATTGGGTATTTGTGACGTAATTCTCCGTATTTGCCTGGCGGGCGACGGGGTTGAGCCTCCTCCTCGTAGGGTTCATTTTGGAGACACATGCGGATGTCGTCATTGTCGGCCTCATCTTCGGATCGGAAGTATTCCAGATGCCGTTGACTTCGTGATCATTCGAGACGATCAGATTAGAGCAGTCGATGATGGGGTATGTCCCTAAGAATATAGCATGGTTATGCAAAGGATTCAGCTGGTTCGAAGGCTTAGGACTCGGGCTGGGCTTCACAATAATATTGTCGTCGATCAAGTCCTGAACTATGTTCTTTAGGCGAAAACATTGCTCGGTGTCGTGCCCTTTTCCTCTGTGAAATTCGCAGTATGCGTTCTGATCCCATGACTTCGGTTTCTTGTCTGGGGGAGGCTCGCTAGTAGGTCCTATGAGTTGAAGTACATTGCGGCTCACAAGCTTCTGTAGTGCCTTTGAGTAGGTCATGTATATTGGGTCAAAGTTTCGTCGTGCTTTTAGTGAGCTGGGACCCGCAGGTGAGTATGATGCTTTTGGCGGAGGTGCGGCAGGCCTTGGTGGTGTTGTAAAAACTGGCGGTGCCTCTAGCGCGTCTAGTGCGTTGATAGCATGGATGGGCTCGACTTTGGCAGTGGCTCGAGACGAGCTTCCTTGATATCCGCGACCCGTACTCTTATTCCTATTTTCTTTGCGGAGATCGTCCTCAATGAGCTCGCCGACAACGCTGAGTGTTGAGAAGTTGTCAAAATTCCCGTACCGTAGGTGTTGTTGGTATGCGGGGGTGAGGTTGTTGATGAACTTAGTGATTAAATCAGTGTCCCTTGGGCAGTTAGGTATTTGAGCGCGGAGTTTCTTCCAACGTGTCAGGTACTCGATAAACCCTTCATTATCCTTCTGAGTCAGGACCTCCAAAGTACGTAGCGAGACTTGGATGTCATTGTTGTCCCGGTACTGTAGATCGAATGCAACCGTTATGTCCTCGAAACTTCCGATTTTGTGTGGCTCTAAAGCATAAAACCATGCCCTGGGTTGTGCGTCCAATGAATATGGAAATAATGTGGCCCATGCGGGGGGTTCGACACCCATGATGGCCATTTTAGCCTTGAAAGCTTTGACATGTACGAGCGGGCTTTCGTGACCTTTGAAGATGGGAAGATCGCTGAGTGCCAGCTTATCCGGTAGCATGGACCTGACGTTCTTTGGGATGTGTTCATTTTCTGGATGTATGGAGTAACCCCTGGAGTTTGTAAGGCGTTCTTCCATGGTTCGAATCCTTTTTGCATTTCGTTCGGATTCTTCGGCGAGGCGCATGGCATTTTTCTCTGCTTCAAATTTCTGCATGATAGCCATCTGCTCAATTGTTGCGGTGAGGCTGGCTATTCTGTCGTTGAGTTGTCGGACTTGCTCGGCAGTTACTTCTAGGGGCGGTGGTGGTGGTCCGCCGAAACCTTCATCGTGTTGCTGGGCCATGACGATTTTTGGTTTTGATTTGTTGTAGGCACGCCTCTTCGGGGGTGGGCGAGGGTTTAGGTGACGATCTTTAGTCCGTCGTGTATCCAGTATTTTTCAATGGGTGAACCTGACAAAGTTTCCAAACTTTTAGTGATTCTAAAAGGGAAGAAAAGACTCAACGAAAAATCGCATTCACAAACAAAGAAAAACACAAAAATGTAAAAAGTGGGTGCATGACTTGACTCGTGTTTTTAGCTTTTAAAAGGACACGGGAAGCTTTTGAGGTAGAGGCATATTGACACGTCTCTATTCTCGAGGTAGAAAAATTTGTATGATCATAATCCGATTAACCCTGTTTAGCGGCATGTTGCTAGGGGTTTATCATTAGATTATGATAAAAAGGATCAAACCGAAGTAGCGATAGGCTAGTCGATTTGAGGATGTTAAAATTGGGTAAAAGGCGATCAATTGTTCGCCTTTTACGTGTGACTCAGGAAATCAAATCAAAATGACGATAAGTCACTTGATTCAAAATTTAAATCAACGGGTTCGCATTTGAACGAACCCGCGTTTTTGTTTTTGAGAGAAAAAGATCAGGTTAAAATCGGGATGACTAATGAGTCACTCGACTTAGAGCTAATTCTAAAGTACAAAACAGGTTAATTTCGTTTTAAAATATCCGAAATGAATTGACATTCTCGGGTTTTTGCTTTGTGAAATGTTTTTAGCAATACATGTATTATGACGATACGTCAGTCGCATAATTCATTTACGTTTTGAAAAAGATCTGGGATATAGTGATTATCTCGATCGGTTTTAAATGCAATGGCACATTATTTATCAAACTCAAATGACTATAAGTCAAAGAGCCTGACGGCGTGTTTAGAAAAAGTATGACCTTTTTTGAAAAAAGTTTGAAAAAGTATTTTCAAAATGGACGTATTTCAAATGTATAATGCCTAGGAAATGTTTTTGCATGCAATGGTTTTGAAAGACGACTATAGTGAGGGTACTATAGCTTCGCACTTGTACATATAAACACAGGTTTTTGGTTTATAGGGTAAGGTTCCCTCCGGCCGTTCCCGCAACGTTTAGGTAGGGGCACCCGCAAGACTACACACGTCTTAGGTGTGAATTCAATACGGGCCCTAGAGCGTTCGAGTTTGACTGGTTACGATCGTTTGTACGGATGCCGTACTTGTAATCGTGGAGGGGTGAGAGACCGACGTGTCCAGAGTTATTCCGCTTATGAAGCGAGCTTTACTAGGGGCCGTCCCTCGAGGGGTGTGGTTATGAATCAGGAGGATTCGACTCAACGTACTTTTGCCCAAATATCGAAAGTGTAACACCCCGACTTTTCCCCTTTTATTTAAATAATTCATTTCGTTAAATTCGTAATTCATTCCTCTTAATTTTGTTATTTTTGGCTCGTGGAATAAGCGAGACTGTAGTCAGAACTTAAAAACGGAGTAATTAGCTTAAAAACGGTGTAATTTCCTCATACGGACTCCGACTCAGGCGATTCACAAGGCTAAACTGCGTATTTTTTTGACGCCATCGCAACTACCAAATTTAAGATGTGAACCGACCGGTTCTGGTCTGTTTTACGGATCAGTTTTCGTGTTTGTTTTATACACGAAACCCTTTATACTTATAAGGCTTTTTAAACCCTAATTCCTCTTTTATTATTTCTGATGTTTCTCATTCAATCCTAGCCTCTCTTCTTCTAATCAAACCCTAATTGATTCTAATCTCTTCCTTGCTTAATCCTTTGGTAATCCTCTACTCTTGGTATAGTTTTCTGTAAATTTTGTTATTATATGTGTTTATTGTGGTGTGCTTATGTATTGTATGATTTATGTGTGCCCTAATCAACAGGAGAGGATTGGAGAGAAAACCACAAGTTCGGATTTCTCTGACCCAGGTGAACTAAACTGAAGATCGCCGGAGATCCGACCGTCCGATTTTTCTGAACTTTTGTGAACATGTTCCTGACTCTTGGGGCTACCGTTTCATCGTTTAGTTTTTCATTTGGAGCTCTGGATCGTCTGTTATCGCGTCTGGACAGAAGGGGTGTAAACTGTGCTTTTCTTGGGCTTGTTTGGAAAAGGTAACTAGGTGTAGCCTTAGTGATATTTTGACTCGTGTGAGACCATATGATTGATTGAGGATGATTTGATTGTTGCTATGTATGTAAAGCTATGAACTTTGGGTTGATTGTGCTATGAAATCATGTTCTTTGGTCTTATTTGTGTTGGTCTCACACTAATATGTCTTATGGAATGATTTAGGGTGATTGTTATATTGAATTTGGGTTATGTTGTTATTAAGTTGATTTAAAGATGATAATTTTGGGAATTATAATGGTTTATTATGGCTATTCTTGAGTTCTTATGATTATTACTCCGTATTTAACATGTTGATTATGGTCAGTGTTGAGAATGGTTGTAATAGGGTTGGTTATGTTGTTAAAGAGTTTGTAATGGTTGTTGAGATGACTTTGAGCTAAAGGATGATTGTGTTGGCATTGTTATTGATTGAATTGTTTGTATGCTTGAGTTGAGTGTGCGTACGGGTACTGTTCTGGCACGTACGTGAGGAGTTACAACGTCTTTTGTAGGACGGTGCCGCCTGTCGTGGGTTCTCATCCATTTTATAGTGGCTCTGAGACTATGGTTATCGAAAGTCCTTTTGTAGGGGCGCCACTCTTTTGTAGGAGTGGTTATTTGTATGTCTACACTCTTTTGTAGGGGTGTGCTTGGCCAAGTTTAGACTATTGTTCGAGGCATTTTGTAGTGCCACCATAGGGTCAGGATCTTTTGTAGGGTCCGGGGTGTTTTGTAGCGCCCAGTACTCCGTGCTTACTCTTGCGATTGATTGTTGATTGTTGTTGTTGTTTGTCACTTTGTTGATGGCATTCAGGTTGGTTGTTGACTGTCACTTTGTTGATGACAGGTTGAGCTTGTATGATTTGTAAGATGGTTGGTTGTTTATATTTTGATTATAGGTCGCAGGATGAGTTGGTTAATTAATGAGTTAGCTTGAGGTTGACCTATGTCGATCATGCACTTGGGTTGTATTGTTGTTTATTTTGGTTATGTTGAGATATGACTGGGGAGCACCTAGTTACTCCCCACTGATTGTGGCTGTTACTTTCTTTGTGGCAGGTTAGCGCGGGTTCGGGTTTGTCAAGTGAGGATGCCGTGAGGATGACCTATAGCTAGCCTTTGATGAGATTTTGGACTAGACTTGTTGATTTAGACTATATTATTTTTCATAATTATATTTCATTTTGGATTGTAAGGGGTATTTACTCCCCGTTTCTTAGGCCTCAAGGCCTACTCTTTTAGCTTGTGTTTGTCTAGTGAGTGACGACTCGGATTACACGGTGTTTCCGCCACCGTGGTCTTCATTTTTATTCACTTTCTTTTACAAATCCTTTTTAAAAGCTTATTTTATTTTGTTGGAAAATCCGAGTTGTTACAGTTGGTATCAGAGCGAATACGCTCCCAACTCTCTTAGTCGAGTGAGTAGGTTTGACTTAGAACACCGAGTGAGAGCGTTGGGGTAGACACTATAGAGGGTTGAGTAACTTTGTATGTGTTTGAGTAGTTTCTTGAAGTGGCATGTTTAGAAAATGCCGCTATCACCTGTGCTTTTGTGTTGCAGATGACCAGAAACGGAAGAGGAGCTAACAACAACTTGCAATGCATCCGCCGACTCAAGGATGCTATAGTGATACTGGTGCCTCTTTGTCATTCATTTCCCCATCATTGATCGAGAAAGCATAACTCACTTCCTCTAATTTCGTGGATACTCTTATTACTCTTCCACGAGAGAAATTGTTCCTTGTTCATTCCTATTCTTGGATGTCCCTACTTCTTTTGGGGAAATCCGTCCTAGTTGCTTACCTTGTGCGTAGTAGTTGTCCGAGTGTGCGCTTGTCTTGGAGGTGCGTGTGGTTTGGTGGAGTGGACCTAGGCTAGGAGAGCTATCCTTTCGTTGTTGGGGTGAGTAGAGTTGGTCGTCCTTAGAATAGGAATCGTTAGGAGTAGTCTTTTCCTCATTTGCTTTGGGTGTCGTTCGTTCTCAAGTTTCGAGGACGAAACTTCTTTTTAGGTGGTGAGATTGTAACACCCCGACTTTTCCCCTTTTATTTAAATAATTCATTTCGTTAAATTCGTATTTCATTCCTCTTAATTTTGTTATTTTTGGCTCGTGGAATAAGCGAGACTGTAGTCAGAACTTAAAAACGGAGTAATTAGCTTAAAAACGGTGTAATTTCCTCATACGGACTCCGATTCAGGCGATTCACAAGGCTAAACTGCGTAATTTTTCGACGCCGTCGCAACTGCCAAATTTACGATGTGAACCGACCGGTCCAGGACCGAACCGACCGGTTCTGGTCTGTTTTACGGATCAGTTTTCGTGTTTGTTTTATACACGAAACTCTTTATACTTATAAGGCTTTTTAAACCCTAATTCCTCTTTTATTATTTCTGATGTTTCTCATTCAATCCTAGCCTCTCTTCTCTCTCTTCATTCTCTCATTAGTTCTCATCAAAACATCTCATAAAATTCATTCAATTCATCTCCTAATCAAACCCTAATTGATTCTAATCTCTTCCTTGCTTAATCCTTTGGTAATCCTCTACTCTTGGTATAGTTTTCTGTAAATTTTGTTATTATATGTGTTTATTGTGGTGTGCTTATGTATTGTATGATTTATGTGTGCCCTAATCAATAGGAGAGGATTGGAGAGAAAACCACAAGTTCGGATTTCTCTGACCCAGGTGAACTAAACTGAAGATCGCCGGAGATCCGACCGTCCGATTTTTCTGAAATTTTGTGAGCATGTTCCTGACTCTTGGGGTTACCTTTTCACCGTTTAGTTTTTCATTTGAAGCTCTGGATCGTCTGTTACAGCGTCTGGACAGAAGGGGTGAAAACTGTGCTTTTCTTGGGCTTGTTTGGAAAAGGTAACTAGGTGTAGCCTTAGTGATATTTTGACTCGTGTGAGACCATATGATTGATTGAGGATGATTTGATTGTTGTTATGTATGTAAAGCTATGAACTTTGGGTTGATTGTGCTATGAAATCATGTTCTTTGGTCTTATTTGTGTTGGTCTCACACTAATATGTCTTATGGAATGATTTAGGGTGATTGTTATATTGAATTTGGGTTATGTTGTTATTAAGTTGATTTAAAGATGATAATTTTGGGAATTATAATGGTTTATTATGGCTATTCTTGAGTTCTTATGATTATTATTCCGTATTTAACATGTTGATTATGGTCAGTGTTGAGAATGGTTGTACTAGGGTTGGTTATGTTGTTAAAGAGTTTGTAATGGTTGTTGAGATGACTTTGAGCTAAAGGATGATTGTGTTGGCATTGTTATTGATTGAATTGTTTGTATGCTTGAGTTGAGTGTGCGTACGGGTACTGTTCTGGCACGCACGTGAGGAGTTACAACGTCTTTTGTAGGACGGTGCCGCTTGTCGTGGGTTCTCATCCATTTTGTAGTGGCTCTGAGACTATGGTTATCGAAAGTCCTTTTGTAGGGGCGCCACTCTTTTGTAGGAGTGGTTATTTGTATGTCCACACTCTTTTGTAGGGGTATGCTTGGCCAAGTTTAGACTATTGTTCGAGGCATTTTGTAGTGCCACCATAGGGTCAGGATCTTTTGTAGGGTTCGGGGTGTTTTGTAGCGCCCAGTACTCCGTGCTTACTCTTGCGATTGATTGTTGATTGTTGTTGTTGTTTGTCACTTTGTTGATGGCATTCAGGTTGGTTGTTGACTGTCACTTTGTTGATGACAGGTTGAGCTTGTATGATTTGTAAGATGGTTGGTTGTTTATATTTTGATTATAGGTCGCAGGATGAGTTGGTTAATTAATGAGTTAGCTTGAGGTTGACCTATGTCGATCATGCACTTGGGTTGTATTGTTGTTTATTTTGGTTATGTTGAGATATGGTGAGGAGCACCTAGTTACTCCCCATTGTGTCATTACTTTCTTTGTGGCAGGTTAAGCGCGGGTTCGGGTTTGTCAAGTGAGGATGCCGTGAGGATGACCTATAGCTAGCCTTTGATGAGATTTTGGACTAGACTTGTTGATTTAGACTTTATTATTTTTCATAATTATATTTCATTTTGGATTGTAAGGGGTATTTACTCCCCGTTTCTTAGGCCTCAAGGCCTACTCTTTTAGCTTGTGTTTGTCTAGTGAGTGACGACTCGGATTACACGGTGTTTCCGCCACCGTGGTCTTCATTTTTATTCACTTTCTTTTACAAATCCTTTTTAAAAGCTTATTTTATTTTGTTGGAAAATCCGGGTTGTTACAGAAAGCGTAAATGTTTTCAAAGTTTCAAGCTTCACTTCTTTATGTTTTTAAAATAAAAGAAAAACTAGTTTTTCAAAAATAATAAAAATCATGCTCGTCCCCAGCGGAGTCGCCAGTTGAAGGTACCGGGAAGGGAGAAAACCTATCGACGCCCTGCGCGCGCCCGACCTCGCCCCGTGCGGGGGCGTAGGGTACGGAATGCGCCTCGCAGGAAAAAAAAAAAAAAAAAGAGAAACGAGATGTTTGTAAAAATGGGGGAGATCATTGCATGAATTTGCGATCAAAAAGAAATGTAGGAAAATCATTTTGAAATATGTTTTTCGGAGTCGCCACCAAATATTAAAGGAATTTGGAACCTATTCAACGCGTCTTGAAATACAAGACACGAGTGTCTTAGATTTCAAGGTGCGTCGATACCTATCCGTCTGAGGTTTGAAACCAGAGAAGGGATTCGGAGTGAGGTTACTTTTCAAAAGTCTTGACAAAAATGTATTTTTGAAAACTGAAATCAAAAAGCCTACGTAAAAGTAGTCTCTACTAATTTGAAAACATATGCTTAATTTCGATATTTGGGCTAAAAGTCACGCTATGTACAAGTGCGAATAAGTATGACTCGATTAAAATGCATAAGTAATGTAAATTGTCAAAAATAATGACATATTGCTATAGGAATGTACGTTAAATAATAATTTATTGACTAAATTATTACCATAAACGTTATTTTCCGACCTCGTATTTGACTCTTTAAGAATTTGTGAAAACCCTCAGTTTTGACATGCTAAAAGACTAAATGAAACGGTACAATTTAGTGTCGAAACCGTGATTATAGTCGTAATTTAATGCATGAATGAGGACTTGCATAATTATAAAAGTAACGTCGATTTGCTTTAGTGATATTGAGTCGTTATTTATGCGATATTGGCGAGGTTTAGACAGATTATGAATCCGAATTGCTACAACCGTATTACGAATACGGCTTCGCTAATGCCAATATCGGGTTGGGGTTAATGTAACCCCTTTGTCCGAGTCTCAAACGTCCAAAACGTAGGTAAAATATTTACCTTTCGAAAATGCAAAGACGGTATTTTTGAGTGGATTTTGTGAATAGTGTATGTGTGTTTTGTAAAACCGATGTGATTAAGAGGTATTTTGAATGAATGTGAGGGTGGGTATTTATAGAGGTTGGCTGGTTTGAAGGTAAACAAAATATAAATCGCTTGTGTACAGGCGTTTTTTATTTTGTTTGGGCTGGATTTTGTAGGAAAAACAAAAGGCGGCTGGAAGGAAACAAAATAATAATCGCCTGTTAACAGGCGATTAGAATTTTAATCGCCTATCAACAGGCGATTTTATTTTTGCTTTGGTGGGCTGTTATGCCGCCTTTAGTTCATGTGACGTATTATTGGGTGATGATTATGTTTTGTGAGGTGTTTTAACGTGTTGGCTAAGTATAATTTGGGCCTAATCGGTTTTTGGTCCAATTTTGGTTTTCGTGTTTCGGTTTTTGTCGTGTTTTTCGGTTTTGGCTCGAAGTAAAATAATATTAGGTTATATTATTTTACGGTATTGTAGAGTCCAATTTTGTGAAAATGTGACACGGGACGCACTTTGGCCCGTTTTGCGTGTTGCGTTAGTGTGCGTTTTGGGTCGTTTTTGTAAGTTTGGGCCGTTTTGTAGCTAGTTGGGCTGTTTTTGTGGCTTGGCTTAATAAGACGTTCCTGTATCGTGCTCGTGTTGTGCTTATAATGACTAAGAGTGACATTCATTTTTATGATTATGCAAATCCAAATTAATACGTTAAAAATGACTAAATACGTTTTAGACACTTTTGTACCGTTTCGACTCTTCTAAAAGCATGCATGAAAGTCCTTTTCGTCATCGGGTTTGTTTTTGGGGGGTACGGATATGGGTATCTACAGTTTCGATCTAGTGATTGTGGATCTACTAGTACTATCCTTTTAACTTGGTTTATTGTGATTAGTGTAATTGAGTTGAAAATGTAAAGGAAAACAAAAAACAACACAAGACACACGATATGTTTACGTGGGAAAAACCCTTAAAAGTTAAGGGAAAACCACAGGCACCAAGCCAGGAGAGGATTTGCAGTAGTTCTGGTTCAGGAAATACAAAGTCTGGACCAACTGGTACAGAATATAATAAAAGCGTGAAATAACTATCAAGTGTTTAATTGCTTGTGAATTTCGTAGAGTGTAGTATATTTGAGTGGTGTGACTTGTGATGATCTCTTCTTCTGAATTCTCCTCCTTTTATAGTCTCCTTGGGTCCAACATTCCTTTCCTTCTTTGTAGCTAACCTCTCCAACGATCTCTCCAGCAGTTCCTCACTTTAAGGCACTGTCTTTGCTCTTTGATCACCAAGTCTCCAACGTTCTGCTCTAGGGTTGCTGCTGTTATTCTGGGCTTGTTCATCGTATCTGCTTCTTTTGTTGGGCTTGGCCCATCTTAACCTTTTCCTCTCCTGACCTGCACCTTTGTTTTGTCCGTACAGTCTGGTACTGGCTGTAAACCTTGGTCCTGGCAGTGGATCCTGAACTTGTCTGGTCCTGACTGAGGCTTCTAGACCAGCCTGGGTTTTTGGTCCCATCAATGAGTTTCGCTATAATCCTTGCCTGTTGTTAGAAACTAGATGGCTTGTATGCGTGGTTTGACATAAATTCCTTGAGTTCTTTTACTTATATACATATATATATTCTTCACACATGAATTTAAAGGTTTTTTGGTTTGATTCACTGGGTGGAGAGCCGACAGAAACATTTAAAGATTTGATTACGATGTAAGTTAAAATATGAATTTTAGTATACTTGATTAATATATATATCATTGGTTGCTAATAACTCATATTATATTAGTCTATTTAACAAATGTTATTAAATTGTTGTCAGTTCCTTTGCGAAAAAAAAGGTCTCTAGATGAGTTAGAACAAATGATGGAGACCGATTGCAGCCCTACATTTTATACGGTAAAACATGTATATTCTCAATTATTTTATATATCTAAACATTAATGTTTTTCCTTATCAATTATATTTTCAATTATTGATTGTTTCTCACGCGTTATGATTAGTGCCCAAGATAACATGATCATTTACAGTCCGGATACTACACCCCGACTTTTCCCCTTTTATTTAAATAATTGATAGGATTCGTTGCACTCTCCTAATCAAAAGTAAAACCAAACTCAACACTAGGGTAGCTAGGGTAAGTCGGGTATCGTATCCACAGGGAGAAGGTTGCAATGTTGGTTATTTTTGACGATTCTAGTCTCGGTTCGAGTGATTATGGTTTAGCTAGAACTAGAGCGAAGGAAAAGGGATTAAAACTTATAAGGGAAAAGGTCTAGGGAATCGGGGATAGCAAGGGTGAAGTTAGGACAAAGGATGGTGACAGAAATGAGTCGGGAATCGCATGTGCTAAGGAATAGGCTTGACCTCTCGGTTCTAAGCGTCCTCTAGGTCTCAAATGCGGGCTCTCGCAACTTACAAGTGAGGGTCCTAATGGTTGGTCTCGTACCCTACCTTAAACTAGGCTTTCGGTCTTAAGTTTAAGGGTGGAAAACGCTTGCTAAACCTTGGCCAAGGGATCAACAAACACAATCAAACACGAGAAAACCAGAGACACATACAAAACTCTCATCAAAGGTACACCAAAATCATCCTAGACTACTCACCCATGATCACCCTTCAACCCTAGATAGAGGACTACTCACACATGACGAAAACAACAACAAAAGCAATAACAACGGATGAAAACATGATCAACAATGAAAAAAGATGAAATGATAAACAAAGGAGAGAAGAAGTTACCAAAACCAATCAGAAAATTGCAAGGAGAACATGATGAATTCAACCAACAAAACCAAATAGACGAACTAGACAACGTACTCGAGTCGGGAATTGAAATTACAAGAAAGAAAATTGATCAAAACCTAAATTTTGGAGAGAAACTAGTTTAAAGTGTCTAAAAAACAATGTCAAAAGATGAGACGAAAATATGATCTTTTAGGCCTTCAAATAGACGAAACATTTCAAGCCAACGAAGAGTCTCCCCTGTCCCTAAGTCATCCCGAATGGGATGGGAGTGGTCCCGGACGGGAGAAGGTCACCCCGGACGGGACAAAAGTCATCCCGTGTCATTCAGTAAAATTCAGCTTTTGCACTTGTTTTGTACTTAGTTTTTTTCCTTGTTTTTGCTTCTTCTTGTTGTCCCAAGGCTAAGGGACGAGGCTCACGAGTAGGGACGAGTCTTAGGATGATTATGGGAGCTTCAAATCCCGAGCCAAGGTCCCGAGACACCTTCATTTAGTGAAACGACGCTCGTACGCAAGCGAAACGCAACGAAACCAACTCGAATCACCTCAAAACTTCACGAAACTTCACGAAACTTCACGAAACTTCTCGACAAGCATCCTATACTCCAAATAAGCGCGTGTACCTGAAAAATGGACACAAAAACGCAGCAGAGCCAAAACGGAGAGAAATAGGAGCTGAAACGCATATAAAAGTACAAGAAACGCGAAGTAAAGCTCGTGAAGCAGGGGCTAAATATAAGTAAATATAAGACACATCAAACTCCCCCAAACCGAACCGTTGCGTGTCCTCAAGCAACCAAGCATGACAGAAAATAGAGGACAAAGCGAGCAAAAGAAAACTTCCCTGAACAATCACCAAACCGCAAGTAGCATGAGCAAATGACAATTAATCCCGAATCAACATGGGACGTATGGAAATAGCAAGCTAACGGATGAGAATTACAAGACGGCGCAGAATGAATAGCATGGCTTAAACAAAGGCTCTCTAGCAACCAAATCACGGACCTCTCGCGGTTTCCACTCTACTCAAATGATGAACAAGGCGAAGTTTATAGTGACACTCACCTACTCGACTAGTGGAAGCACGCCCGCAATCTAATGTGGACCAAATCTCGCATTCCCGTACACGCATAATTTCACAAAAACGAACCAAACATGAGGACTTACATAGGATATGAGGGTGTAAAGGCCATAGAGAGGTAAAGGTGATAAGGTGGAACAAATGATTATGGATCCGTGGAGCTAAGCCACTAGAAACCACTCGTACTACTCAAGTGCTCGTCCAACCAAAACGGAACCCAACTCTCAATAAAAATGGACCGAAAGCAGCATATCGGTCTCCTTTACACATCAACGCAACATGACAACAAATTTCAAGTGCTCGCTCATGCAAAACAACAACAACTTCTTCCTTTTTGTGCACACATTTTTCTTTCTTTTGTATTTTTGTGTTGTGTTTGTTTTTTTCTGATTGTTATTTCCTTTCCTTGAGCAAAAGAGCACACTCACTTAGTTGCGGAAAACCTCATAAAAGGGTCGGGGATACAGCAATCCCTACTCAAATTCACCATCACTCTCCAAGCAAACGACGTCAGCAAGTCGTAGCATGATCAAAACCCGAAGGACAAGCACAAGAGTAAGCAAAAGCGGTAGCTAGCAAGGCTAGGGTAGGCTATTTGGCAACGTAGCTAGCAAACTCATGTGGTTAAGGGTAATAGGATCAAATATGGGAGGATAAAGACAATGCAAGATCAAGGTGAATAAAATAGAATCAACTAAAGCCTCATATGCATAAACAAGTGACAAAATCGTGGGAAACACGGGATAGGGGCCACACTTATGCGTGTTGATATTACGTACCCCACGAGGAGAACTACTCTCAATAAAAGCACGGGGACCGGGAGAGATGAACCGGCCGCAGAAGGCTAAAAACCTCACAAAATAAGTAGCTATAGTCCGTGAATGATAAAGCCAACAAGTAAAAGCACATGCTATCATCTACAAGCGCGTCTCAACATCCCCGTAGCGCTAATCCAAACAATATAAATCATGCCAAAGCTTAAAGCAAACAAGGGAAGGGATGTCGGGAAAAATCAAGGTAAAAACAAGCTCGCAACAACGGAACGGGATACGTATTTTTTGGTATTTTTTGAGAAATTTTCAGATTTTTTTGGATTTTTGGGAATTTTCAGATTTTTTGAGTTTTTTGAAGTTTTTGGAAAATAAAAAAACGAAAAAGAAAATGCAAAAATAAAGTAGAGCGAAAAGCAAAGCGTTTCTCCCCCAAACCAAGACAACACATTGTCCCCAATGTGTCCTAAAGCACATCAACCAGGGACCTTAAAAATAAGAGAGAAAAACACGCAAAAGTCTCAAAAGAACAAAGTACATACAATGATATTTACATGAGAAAACGTCCCCCCAAACCAGCTTCAAACGGGGGAAGCAGCACGGTACTAGAAGTACCACCAACCGTGGGTCTCGTCGTAGACGAACCCACTACCGTTATCCTCACACTCGTCATATCCATCATCATCATCTACTCCTCCATCATCTCGGCCAAAATCAGCAGCTCGGCCTTCAGCACATCCAACGCCACGCACATCGTCTTTGATAACACCTCGCCCTGCGTCCGTTCCTCCCAAGTCACCTGCAAGAACATCACAACAAAGTACGGCCTCAAGAGGGTCCCTCTCAAGGACTTGAGGTAAGTACTCGTCCACACAATCGTCAATAACGTCTAAAGCAAAGACATGCTCCTCCAACATGGGACGCTTTAAAGCATTAGACAAGTTGAAAGTTATTTTATCACCTCCAACATCCAACGTTAACTTACCGTTCTTGACGTCTATGATTGCACCAGCAGTGTGCAAGAAAGGCCGACCCAATATGATAGGAATTTGTGAGTCTTCGACCATGTCAAGAACAACAAAATCGACAGGGATGAAAAATTTGCCAACCTTGACAGGAACGTCCTCCAAAACACCTAAAGGGCGTTTGACAGAACGATCCGCCATTTGGAGCGTGATGTTGGTCACTTTCAAAGGTCCCATGTTGAGCTTCTCGCATACCGAGTAGGGTATGACACTCACACTTGCACCAAGGTCGCATAAAGCATTATCGATAGAAACAGTGCCTATGGTGCAAGGAATCGAGAAGCTACCCGGGTCCTTCAGTTTAGGAGGAGACTGGTTTTGTAAAAGTGCACTACACTCGGTAGTGAAAGCCACAGTCTCGACCTCACTGAACGACCGCTTACGGGTGAGGATGTCTTTCAAAAATTTTGCGTAAGCAGGAACTTGTGTGACAAGTTCAGTAAAAGGAACCGTTACCTTCAAGTCCTTGACTACCTCCATGAACTTACCAAATTGCGTGTCAAGTTTAGATTTTACCACTCGACTTGGGAATGGCAGTTTGATTTGAATCGGCGGCTCGACAGGCTTGCTCTGCGCTTGCTGTGTCTCCTTGTTCTTGTTGCTCTTCTCGGCCCCTCTGGCTTGTCCACCCACGGCTGCGCCACCATCACCACTCACGGCCTGGTCTCCTTTGCCACCCCCATCCACGGCCAGCCCTCCTCCTTTGGTTCCATTCGTGCTCGTTCCTGCAAAACCATCACTAGAAGCATGCAAATTATTAGGAGAAAGAGAAGGGTCTACCTCACTTACCACCGGGGGCATTGGAGGACCATCGTAGCTTGTCCCGCTCCTCAAAGAAATGGCGTTGATCGACTCATGTTGTTGAGGTTGCGATCCTTGGGACGGAAGAGGACCCGGCTTCCTTTGAGAACTTGAGGAAGCAAGTTGAGCCATTTGAGTTTCGAGCATTTTGATGGCCGCGTCCTTCGCTTGATCGCTCTTTTGCATTTGAGCCATCATAGTCTCTTGTGTCTTGGCCATTTGCATCATCATGGCCCTCATCTCGTTCATCATCGGGTCACCACTTGAAGACGGAGCGGCTTGCACGGGAGGTGGAGCGTTTTGAGCTTGAAAATTGGGGCGATTAAAGCCCGGAGGGTTATATGGTCGTGGAGGATTATAAGGGCTGAAATTTTGTGGAGTGTTGTGTGTAGGATAGTTTTGTGGGCTGTTTTGGTATTGTGGTTGTTGTGGTGAAGGATTCAAGACATTTTGGCTTTTGTAGCTCAAGTTCGGGTGGTTCTTGT
Source organism: Dianthus caryophyllus (assembly GCA_023091065.1). Classification (NCBI taxonomy): domain Eukaryota; kingdom Viridiplantae; phylum Streptophyta; class Magnoliopsida; order Caryophyllales; family Caryophyllaceae; genus Dianthus; species Dianthus caryophyllus. Next base: position 24,146,806 of record CM041527.1, read on the forward strand.
AGCCTTCATTGTAATGATTAGAGTAAGGGCTGTTTTGATGAGATTGAAAAGCGTGAACAGGGTACATACCTCGGCATTCTAAGGAAGAATGACCGGAAACGCCACATGACCCACAAGTCGGGTCATTGGAAGTATGCATAGCCGCTACCGTTTGCCCACTAGCGTTTGAGGAACCCGCTTGCATGTGACCCATTATCATCGCAGTCATAGCATCCATTTTGGCATTGAGCATGGCCACCGCATCACCATCGGTCTTACCACCGACTCGAGGGACATTCCTCGAGCTACCATATTGAGCATTGTGAATGGCCATGGCCTCGATCGTGTCAATAGCCTCCTCCACATCAATGTTGTCAAAGCGTCCGTTCGCGGCCGAGTCAAGCACTTGGCGTGACTCGATGTAAAGACCATTGTAAAACTGCATGACAATAAACCATTTATCCATACCGTGGTGAGGGCATTGACGTTGAAGGTCTTTGTATCGTTCCCAAGCGTCAAAGAGAGACTCATCTCCCCTTTGGCGGAAGCTCGTGATTTGGCTCCTTAGCATTGCGGTCTTTTCTGGAGGAAAGTACTTTTGGTAGAACGCCAAGACGAGAGAATTCCAATCCACAATCGTAAGAGCTACACGATTCAAGGAATTAAGCCACAGCTTGGCTTTGTCGCGGAGGGAAAATGGGAAGAGCATCTCCCGTATTTGATCTTGAGTCACTCCGGTTTGTTTTATCGTCGAACAATAGTCACAAAAATTCTGAATGTGAAGGTTAGGGTCCTCACCGGGACTCCCTCCGAATTGACTTCGCTCGATCAAGTTGATAAAAGCCGGCTTAACTTCAAAGTTGTTGGCCGCTATGGTTGGCATAGCATTGCCCCTTGGAACTTGAGCGGCGGTAGGCCTCGAATGATCGGAAAGCTTCACCATTTTCTTTGGCTCGGGTATAACTTGAGCTTCTTTATCGGATGAAGTAGAAGAGGAAGTAGCTTCCAAGTCCTTTAGCAAGTTCTTGCGCCTTGAAAATGTACGCTCCGGTTCCAGGTCAAACTGAATTGCCAAACCTTTTTGAGACGTACGCGTTTGCCTGGGCATACAAAAACACTAGAGGCAACTTTAAGTAACGGCCTCAAGGAATTGAGGTTCCTTGAGACAAGAGTAACAAATGAGATAAGAACCAAATAACAACAAAAAGAAAAGCCGTCTCCCCGGCAACGGCGCCAAAATTTGATAGGATTCGTCGCACTCTCCTAATCAAAAGTAAAACCAAACTCAACACTAGGGTAGCTAGGGTAAGTCGGGTATCGTATCCACAGGGAGAAGGTTGCAATGTTGGTTATTTTTGACGATTCTAGTCTCGGTTCGAGTGATTATGGTTTAGCTAGAACTAGAGCGAAGGAAAAGGGATTAAAACTTATAAGGGAAAAGGTCTAGGAAATCGGGGATAGCAAGGATGAAGTTAGGACAAAGGATGGTGACAGAAATGAGTCGGGAATCGCATGTGCTAAGGAATAGGCTCGACCTCTCGGTTCTAAGCGTTCTCTAGGTCTCAAATGCGGGCTCTCGCAACTTACAAGTGAGGGTCCTAATGGTCGGTCTCGTACCCTACCTTAAACTAGGCTTTCGGTCTTAAGTTTAAGGGTGGAAAACGCTTGCTAAACCTTGGCCAAGGGATCAACAAACACAATCAAACACGAGAAAACCAGAGACACATACAAAACCCTCATCAAAGGTACACCAAAATCATCCTAGACTACTCACCCATGATCACCCTTCAACCCTAGATAGAGGACTACTCACACATGACGAAAACAACAACAAAAGCAATAACAACGGATGAAAACATGATCAACAATGAAAAAAGATGAAATGATAAACAAAGGAGAGAAGAAGTTACCAAAACCAATCAGAAAATTGCAAGGAGAACAAGATGAATTCAACCAACAAAACCAAATAGACGAACTAGACAACGTACTCGAGTCGGGAATTGAAATTACAAGAAAGAAAATTGATCAAAACCTAAATTTTGGAGAGAAACTAGTTTAAAGTGTCTAAAAAACAATGTCAAAAGATGAGACGAAAATATGATCTTTTAGGCCTTCAAATAGACGAAACAGTTCAAGCCAACGAAGAGTCTCCCCTATCCCTAAGTCATCCCGGACGGGATGGGAGTGGTCCCGGACGGGACAAGGTCACCCCGGACGGGACAAAAGTCATCCCGTGTCATTCAGTAAAATTCAGCTTTTGCACTTGTTTTGTACTTAGTTTTTTTCCTTGTTTTTGCTTCTTCTTGTTGTCCCAAGGCTAAGGGACGAGGCTCACGAGTAGAGACGAGTCTTAGGATGATTATGGGAGCTTCAAATCCCGAGCCAAGGTCCCAAGACACCTTCATTTAGTGAAACGAGGCTCGTACGCAAGCGAAACGCAACGAAACCAACTCGAATCACCTCAAAACTTCACGAAACTTCACGAAACTTCTCGACAAGCATCCTATACTCCAAATAAGCGCGTGTACCTGCAAAATGGACACAAAAACGCAGCAGAGCCAAAACGGAGAGAAATAGGAGCTGAAACGCATATAAAAGTACAAGAAACGCGAAGTAAAGCTCGTGAAGCAGGGGCTAAATATAAGTAAATATAAGACACATCAATAATTCATTTCGTTAAATTCGTATTTCATTCCTCTTAATTTTGTTATTTTTGGCTCGTGGAATAAGCGAGACTGTAGTCAGAACTTAAAAACGAAGCAATTAGCTTAAAAACGGTGTAATTTCCTCATACGGACTCCGATTCAGGCGATTCACAAGGCTAAACTGTGTATTTTTTCGACGCCGTCGCAACTGCCAAATTTACGATGTGAACCAACCGGTTCAGGATCGAACCGACCTGCTTACAGTGCTTTTCTGGATCAGTTTTCGTGTTTGTTTTATACACGAAACTCTTTATACTTATAAGGCTTTTTAAACCCTAATTCCTCTTTTATTATTTCTGATGTTTCTTATTCAATCCTAGCCTCTCTTCTCTCTCTTCATTCTCTCATTAGTTCTCATCAAAACATCTCATAAAATTCATTCACTTCATCTCCTAATCAAACCCTAATTGATTCTAATCTCTTCCTTGCTTAATCCTTTGGTAATCCTCTACTCTTGGTATAGTTTTCTGTAAATTTTGTTATTATATGTGTTAATTGTGGTGTGCTTATGTATTGTATGATTTATGTGTGCCCTAATCAATAGGAGAGGATTAGAGAGAAAACCACAAGTTCGGATTTCTCTAACCCACGTGAACTAAACTGAAGATCGCCGGAGATCCGACCGTCCGACTTTTCTGAAATTTTGTGAGCATGTTCTTGACTCTTGGGGCTACCTTTTCACCGTATAGTTTTTCATTTGGAGCTCTGGATCGTCGGTTATCGCGTCTGGACAGAAGGGGTGAAAACTGTGCTTTTCTTGGGCTTGTTTGGAAAAGGTAACTAGGTGTAGCCTTAGTGATATTTTGACTCGTGTGAGACCATATGATTGATTGAGGATGATTTGATTGTTGTTATGTATGTAAAGCTATGAACTTTGGGTTGATTGTGCTATGAAATCATGTTCTTTGGTCTTATTTGTGTTGGTCTCACACTAATATGTCTTATGGAATGATTTAGGGTGATTGTTATATTGAATTTGTGTTATGTTGTTATTAAGTTGATTTAAATATGATAATTTTTGGAATTATAATGGTTTATTATGGCTATTCTTGAGTTCTTATGATTATTACTCCGTATTTAACATGTTGATTATGGTCAATGTTGAGAATGGTTGTAATAGGGTTGGTTATGTTGTTAAAGAGTTTGTAATGGTTGTTGAGATGACTTTGAGCTAAAGGATGATTGTGTTGGCATTGTTATTGATTGAATTGTTTGTATGCTTGAGTTGAGTGTGCGTCTGCAGTGCTGATACGCAGCGTGCGTGAGGAGTTACAACGTCTTTTGTAGGGCGGTCTGCGCTGTCGTGGGTTCTCATCCATTTTGTAGTGGCTCTGAGACTATGGTTATCGAAAGTCCTTTTGTAGGGGCGCCACTCTTTTGTAGGAGTGGTTATTTGTATGTCCACACTCTTTTGTAGCGGTGTGCTTGGCCAAGTTTAGACTATTGTTCGAGGCATTTTGTAGTGCCACCATAGGGTCAGGATCTTTTGTAGGGTCCGGGGTGTTTTGTAGCGCCCAGTACTCCGTGCTTACTCTTGCGATTGATTGTTGATTGTTGTTGTTGTTTGTCACTTTGTTGATGGCATTCAGGTTGGTTGTTGACTGTCACTTTGTTGATGACAGGTTGAGCTTGTATGATTTGTAAGATGGTTGGTTGTTTATATTTTGATTATAGGTCGCAGGATGAGTTGGTTAATTAATGAGTTAGCTTGAGGTTGACCTATGTCGATCATGCACTTGGGTTGTATTGTTGTTTATTTTGGTTATGTTGAGATATGACTGGGGAGCACCTAGTTACTCCCCACTGATTGTGGCTGTTACTTTCTTTGTGGCAGGTTAGCGCGGGTTCGGGTTTGTCAAGTGAGGATGCCGTGAGGATGACCTATAGCTAGCCTTTGATGAGATTTTGGACTAGACTTGTTGATTTAGACTTTATTATTTTTCATAATTATATTTCATTTTGGATTGTAAGGGGTATTTACTCCCCGTTTCTTAGGCCTCAAGGCCTACTCTTTTAGCTTGTGTTTGTCTAGTGAGTGACGACTCGGATTACACGGTGTTTCCGCCACCGTGGTCTTCATTTTTATTCACTTTCTTTTACAAATCCTTTTTAAAAGCTTATTTTATTTTGTTGGAAAATCCGGGTTGTTACAGAAAGCGTAAATGTTTTCAAAGTTTCAAGGTTCACTTCTTTATGTTTTTAAAATAAAAGAAAAACTAGTTTTTCAAAAATAATAAAAATCATGCTCGTCCCCAGCGGAATCGCCAGCTGAAGGTACCGGGAAGGGAGAAAGCCTATCGACGCCCTGCGCGCGCCCGACCTCGCCCCGTGCGGGGGCGTAGGGTGCGGAATGCGCTCGCAGGAAAAAAAAAAAAAAAAAAAAAAAAAAGAGTAGTTTGTAAAAATGGGGGAGATCATTGCATGAATTTGCGATCAAAAAGAAATGTAGGAAAATCATTTTGAAATTTTTTTTTCGAAGTCGCCACCAAATATTAAAGGAATTTGGAACCTATTCAACGCGTCTTGAAATACAAGACACGAGTGTCTCAGATTTCAAGGTGCGTCGATACCTATCCGTCTGAGGTTTGAAACAAGAGAAGGGATTCGGAGTGAGGTTACTTTTCAAAAGTCTTGACAAAAATGTATTTTTGAAAACTGAAATCAAAAAGCCTACGTAAAAGTAGTCTCTACTAATTTGAAAACATTTGCTTAATTTCGATATTTGGGCTAAAAGTCACGCTACGTACAAGTGCGAATAAGTATGACTCGATTAAAACGCATAAGTAATGTAAATTGTCAAAAATAATGACATATTGCTATAGGAAATGTACGTTGAATAATAATTTATTGACTAAATTATTACCATAAACGTTATTTTCCGACCTCGTATTTGACTCTTTAAGAATTTGTGAAAACCCTTAGTTTTGACATGCTAAAAGACTAAATGAAACGGTACAATTTAGTGTCGAAACCGTGATTCTAGTCGTAATTTAATGCATGAATGAGGACTTGCATAATTATAAAAGTAACGTCGATTTGCTTTAGTGATATTGAGTCGTTATTTATGCGATATTGGCAAGGTTTAGACGGATTATGAATCCGAATTGCTACTGGCAAATATTACGAATACGGCTTCGCTAATGCCAATATCGGGTTGGGGTTAATGTAACCCCTTTGTCCGAGTCTCAAACGTCCAAAACGTAGGTAAAATGTTTACCTTTCGAAAATGCAAAGACGGTATTTTTGAGTGGATTTTGTGAATAGTGTATGTGTGTTTTGTAAAACCGATGTGATTAGGAGGTATTTTGAATGAATGTGAGGGTGGGTATTTATAGAGGTTGGCTGGTTTGAAGGTAAACAAAATATAAATCGCTTTGTGTCTGGCGTTTTTATTTTGTTTGAAATTTGATTTTGTAGGAAAAACAAAAGGCGGCTGGAAGGAAACAAAATAATAATCGCCTGTTAACAGGCGATTAGAATTTTAATCGCCTGTCAATAGGCGATTTTATTTTTGTTTTGGTGGGCTGTTATGCCGCCTTTAGTTCATGTGACGTATTATTGGGTGATGATTATGTTTTGTGAGGTGTTTTAACGTGTTGGCTAAGTATAATTTGGGCCTAATCGGTTTTTGGTCCAATTTTGGTTTTCGTGTTTCGGTTTTTGTCGTGTTTTTTGGTTTTGGCTCGAAGTAAAATAATATTAGGTTATATTATTTTACGGTATTGTAGAGTCTAATTTTGTGAAAATGTGACACAGGACGCACTTTGGCCCGTTTTGCGTGTTGCGTTAGTGTGCGTTTTGGGTCGTTTTTGTAAGTTTGGGCCGTTTTGTAGCTAGTTGGGCTGTTTTTGTGGCTTGGCTTAATAAGAAGTTCCTGTATCGTGCTCGTGTTGTGCTTATAATGACTAAGAGTGACATTTATTTTTATGATTATGCAAATCCAAATTAATACGTTAAAAATGACTAAATACGTTTTAAACACTTTTGTACCGTTTCGACTCTTCTAAAAGCATGCATGAAAGTCCTTTTCGTCATCGGGTTTGTTTTTGGGGGGTACGGATATGGGTATCTACAGGTTCGATTTAGTGATTGTGGATCTACTAGTACTATCCTTTTAACTTGGTTTATTGTGATTAGTGTAATTGAGTTGAAAATGTAAAGGAAAACAAAAAACAACACAAGACACACGATATGTTTACGTGGGAAAAACCCTTAAAAGTTAAGGGAAAACCACGGGCACCAAGCCAGGAGAGGATTTGTAGTAGTTCTGGTTCAGGAAATACAAAGTCTGGACCAACTGGTACAGAATATAATAAAAGCGTGAAATAACTATCAAGTGTTTAATTGCTTGTGAATTTCGTAGAGTGTAGTATATTTGAGTGGTGTGACTTGTGATGATCTCTTCTTCTGAATTCTCCTCCTTTTATAGTCTCCTTGGGTCCAACGTTCCTTTCCTTCTTTGTAGCTAACCTCTCCAACGATCTCTCCAGCAGTTCCTCACTTTAAGGCACTGTCTTTGCTCTTTGACCAGGTCTCCAACGTTCTGCTCTAGGGTTGCTGCTGTTATTCTGGGCTTGTTCATCGTATCTGCTTCTTTTGTTGGGCTTGGCCCATCTTAACCTTTTCCTCTCCTGACCTGCACCTTTGTTTTGTCCGTACAGTCTGGTACCGGATGTAAACCTTGGTCCTGGCAGTGGATCCTGAACTTGTCTGGTCCTGACTGAGGCTTCTAGACCAGCCTGGATTTTTGGTCCCATCAATGAATTTCGCTATAATCCTTGCCTGTTGTTAGAAACTAGATGGCTTGTATGCGTGGTTTGACATAAATTCCTTGAGTTCTTTTACTTATATACATATATATATTCTTCACACATGAATTTAAAGGTTTTTTGGTTTGATTCACTGGGTGGAGCCAAATGGCTGTTAAAGATTTGATTACGATGTAAGTTAAAATATGAATTTTAGTATACTTGATTAATATATATATCATTGGTTGCTAATAACTCATATTATATTAGTCTATTTAACAAATGTTATTAAATTGTTGTCAGTTCCTTTGCGAAAAAAAGGTCTCTAGATGAGTTAGAACAAATGATGGAGACCGATTGCAGCCCTCCATTTTATACGGTAAAACATGTATATTCTCAATTATTTTATATATCTAAACATTAATGTTTTTCCTTATCAATTATATTTTCAATTATTGATTGTTTCTCACGCGTTATGATTAGTGCCCAAGATAACATGATCATTTACAGTGCGGATATTACATTTGTCGCTTTATGTACGAGTTAATAAAGTCTAGATATGTAACGATCACACAGCGGGTAACTAATAACTTCATTCTTATAGTAAGTTTTTGTTTTTGTTTTTTTTTTAATTATTTTACATAAGATTTTTTAATTCTTTGTATTTTACTTGTGTAGTATGTCGCTAGACGTTCGCCTGAATCCTCATATACGGCGAATGAAATCGACGAGATAAGAGATTTGTGGGGCAAATTCGTACTTGCATATAAAGACCTAGCCTCAGACGACTTAGTAATATAAGTATGTATGCATAATGCTACACTTGCTTCTCATGTGTTATGTGATAATATTTCTGAATTTGGTTTAAGCGTTGTGTGATATTACTTGTAAATTTCGTTTGAACGTTGTGTATAATGTTGAATTTGAAGGGATTGTAATGTTTTTTGGCACCTGATACGTGCAGAAAATTTTATCGCAAATTTAATTATATTATTAAATTAAAATAGCTATTTCGTAAATTTAAAAAAAAAAACCAAAAATAACGGTTATTAGCTAATGGTGTTGTTAAAAATTACGTTGTGTAAAAAAAAATATAGCCAGTGAGAAAAGTAAAAACAACGGGTATACAAATATCCGTTGTTTATATTTGAGCAAAAAGAACGGTTATTTGATATACCCGTTTTATTTAATAGAGCAAAAACAACGGTTATTTGAAATAACCGTTGTTTTTGCTCTAACATAAACAACGCCTTATCAAAAATTTTGCGTTGTTTAATATTAAACAACGGCCCAAGATATAACGGGTGTTTTTGATAAAAACAACGGCTTTTAACCGTTATTTTTGGTACTTTTTGTAGTAGTGGGTGGTATGTTGATGGTATTGCTTTCATAGTGTTCCACCACGGCCTGCCTAGGATCATGTTATAGGAAGACAGATTATCTACTGCCAAATAAGTTACCTGTTGATTTACGCCCTGAGCATAGGTGAGTATGGAGATCTCGCCCAGCGAGTGCGTGGTTTCGCCACTGAATCCAACTAGTGGAACTGACTTCTTCGGCATATCCTGCTCCTTCAGCCCCATTCCTTCCATTGTGTGTCGCGCAATGAGGTTAACCGAGCTGCCGTTGTCAACAAGGACCCTCTTCACCAAGCAGTTACCGATTGGCAGGGATATCACCAAGGCATCCTCATGGAGATCATAGTTGTCCTGAGCATCTGAGTCATCGAACCTGATTGCCACCTTTGTATCTTGTCGAACTCTAGTTCCCTGCCTTGGGGCATCTGTGGTACTCTCCTTCGCTCGCCTTTTAGCTGCTGAATATGTTAGTCCACAAACACTAAAAACATCAGAAATAAAAGAAATTACCCTTTTATGCGAAGGTGGTGGAGGAGGTGTTCGCTGATCACTGGTGTTCACCCTACGTGCTCTAGAAAGCAGCAGGTGGTCCTGACTCCCCTTGTCATACAGGATCTTCACTTCCCTTCTGAGCGCCACGCAGTCAACGGTGAGGTGTCCAGCGCCATTGTGGAACTCGCACCATTTCTTGCTGTCCTTGTCAGCTGCTGGCCTGTCAGATGGTCTGGGCCACCTCACCTTGCCACTTAGCATTTTCAAAGCGTCGATTAGTCGTGCGATATTAGTTTTAAAGCCATACTCATTTACTTTGGTTGGCAAGGCTGGGTTATCGCGCCAGTCTGCCACTGCTCGCACGTCACGCTCAGGTTGACCTGGATAGGGCTTCTGCTTGTCCTCTCTCCCCCGCTCCGCTGGAGGTTTCTTCATGACTCGATCACTTGTGGAAGTCGCCTCCTGAAGGCCTCTATAGCTGTTGGGATGTCACATCTGAGAATGGAAACCTTCTCCCTGTTAAACCTGTTCAGGTAGTCACGAGTTGACTCCCCATATCTCTACACGATCCTGTGGAGGTCGCTGGTCTGCTTCTCTGGCATGCGACTGCTAGCGAAGTGGGATTTGAAGGCGTTCACCAGGTCAGCGAAGGACGAGATGGATCCGTTGGGCAGATTCACGAACCATTGTAGAGCTGGACCGCACAGTGTACACCCGAACCCTTTGCACATGCAAGACTCCCAGTACTCCATGGTTATGGTCACCGTCATCATCTATTGCTTGTACTGGGCAACGTGATCATAGGGGTCAGTGTTGCCTTCGTACAACTTTATAGCTGGTGCGGTGAACCTTTTGGGGATGTCCACCATGGCGATGGCATCAACAAAGGGTGACTCTTTCTCCAGTGGACGTGGGACACCGGGGATCTTGTCGATCCAAACCTGCGGCTCCATCAACTTCCCTTCAAGGGAGTTGTCCTGCAAAAAGAAGTAGTTAGCATGTGTAGTAACGTGAGGGGAAGTGCATTACTTGGGTGATGGGTATTCGGCGGTCTTTGGCGGGTTACGCTCACGGTAGGTGGTTCTTTGGATCCTCTTATGGCCCAGTTGCCTCTGGGGTCTTTGCACCTCCAAGGGCCTTTTTGCGGGTTTTGGTGCACATCAAGGGCATACTGCGTGCTGAGGTCCTCCGCAGCAAATTAACCGGAATGCGTGATGTCCTTGGGGTTTATGGCGTGTTGTGGGCGACACCATCCATATCTAGCCGAACTGCTGCTTCCTAAGCCTCCTGCTCTGGCGCTTCAAGGCGACGGACGCTACCAACTACATCTAGGCATTCATCTCCCTTCTCAGGTTGGCTGTCTCCCTGGTTAGGAGTTCCTTCACACCGCTGGACTGCTGCTGCAAGGCTTTCACTTCCTGTTGTAGGGTTGCCAGCCCTTCCTATTGTAGGGTTGCAAGGCTTTCACTTCCTGTTTTAGGGTTGCCAGCCCTTCTTGCAACGCCATAGTGACGCCGTCGCCTGCCCGCGGACTGGGTGTAATAGCATGACTAAGAGTTCCACTGTAAACTGAGTGAACCTCGTCGTCCACATGGACGAATTCAGGCTTTGAGTTCGGCTCTAAGTTCGGCTGCTGGACAACGCCTTCTTGCTGAGGGTCCCTAACTTGTTGATGGGGGACGATTCCTTGAGCGGTTCCAACTTCTTTGAAATTTGGACGATTTCTTTGAAAAAGGTGGCCGTCTTGTATGGACATGCTTCTTTGAGATGGGCCAAACCGTTGGGGAGGCCTGACATGATGACTTGTTATCTGACCTATTTGCATCCGGTCCAACCCGGATCGGACCAAAAGGTCCGGGTCGGTCCGATTTACCGGTCCGGACCACTTTTTGAACACCCCTAATTGTATGACAAGCAACAAAGTACAATGAATGATTACTTTGTAGAGTTTCGTAATAACAGGGGTGCTCAGGTACTCTTGGAGTATCGACTGCTGGAGGATTTGAGTAAATATTATGGTGGAGCGTTGCGTAAGATGTTGTAACCTTGCCGGAACGCTGCTCATTTGCTTTATACAGGGCTTGGGAGTTGATTTTAGGGTTTGGTACCTGCTGAGGGTCTTTAGGCACTTTTTTCGGAACTGCTGGCTAAACTTGGGGGATTAGTTGCTGACTGCTTCTTCCTTTTTTCTGTTGTAGATTGTACCGTTAACTTGCCCTAGCTCCTTGGGCTTGCTCACTCCCTTGCCCCAATCTTCTCCATTTGTAGCGGATGTTGGCCCAAGTTACCTCTTCTGCTAGTAGGCCATTTTTGGCCCAAACAAACATAAAACTACTAAGAGCAATTAACAATTAACAATAAAGATTAAACTTTGGGTTAATAACAACACATAAGAGTAAAACAAGACATAACCTCTAACTTTAACATAAATAAAATGGACTAAATTTACACATAATTTGTGAACTAAACTAATAAACTATTGATTAAAAGGTTAATAAAATTAAAATTAACAAAATTAAAGAGAGAAATACACAAGAAAAAGGAGGAATTTGGCCCGAAATCTATGTCGTCTACTTCTACGGTTGCTGCGTCCTAACTACTGCTACTCCCTCTACTCTTCTGTGGCTGTCTACTTTTTTTTTCTACCCTTCCTCCCCTGCTCTCTCTTTTTTTTCCTCTTCTTTTGTTTTATTTTTTGGGCCAACTTGTTTGGTCTACTTGTTTCCGTTTTGACCCGTTTCATTTTAATCCGACACGTCTTAGTTTCTTCTCTTGTACCTATAAAATATTCAAACAAAAAGCAATACCAAATCCTCGAGAAAATATATAATGTACGATAAAAATAACGCGGAGCCAATTTATTTATAAATAGTTGTAAATTGAGCTATTTAAGAAATATAAGATCACAAAATTGACTAATTGTACGAGTTTAAATGTGGGTATATAATCGGTAAAATTGTTGCTTATCAAACAAGAACTCAAAACTACAATGTAGTAAATGTGGTGATGTATAAATTCGATATGACTATTGATCCACAGATACACTATATATGTGTGATCAACCAAATCAATCGTCCTCCCAGTAAACCAAGTAGAATACTCCATTTTATCATCTTTACAACTTGAAAGACTTCTCATATTTGTGAAACTCAAAATGTAAGTCTTGAACTCGGCTGATTGTTATGTCGTGAAATAAGTTGTTGTTTGCTAAGAATACAAGTCCCAACATTTAAGTTAGTATCTTAGTACTGTATTTTAGCAAGGTATTTGAACAATAACGTTTGCTTAAAACACGTTAATTCTATTTATGTTTTAATATGAACCAGAATTACAAACTTTACTTATACTACGTCAAGTGATCCCCTTTATGTATATGTGAAAAACAACAGATGTTCATTTAACATACATAATCATCTTACTTTTGTCATTACTCTACTCTTCTTGAACTCGAAAGTATATACACAACCTTATGTTTCATTTATTTTTATCCGTATGATGCAAACTTTCTTATTGTGATTAGATTTTTATCCGTATGAGACTATGAGAGTGTTCAAAGAGAACGAAAGTAGGCAAATTGTGTATTTTTGCATAACAAAGGTGTGATTAGTTCTTTTACCTATAATTATAATTGCAGATTGAGATATTCTCAAGGTGTGTTTGAAAATGACTTTATTTCAGACCTAAACAAAATTAGAAATTAGAAGAGTCGCGAAAATGAGGAAATTATTAGTTGGACAAAGAAATTTTTAATGGACATTGACCTAATTGTTACCGATGAAAAAGTAAGCTCTCGACATATAAACTTTTTTTTATGATATTTTGTATACTAACTCAAAAAAATGATTCTGACCTTTTGCGGAAAGTAGGTGATAGAGTTTTTTTTCCGTCATACATGAACTCATTTAAACTTGAACCAAATTTATTTTTAAACTGAAATTAATTATTTTACAATATAAAGACTAATATTAATAAAAAAAAATGGATGGCAATATAATAGAATATAACTATTGTTATTATGGTTTGAGATTTTCTTTCTAAGAAATTTATTCATGACTTTTGTTCAAACAATATATTTCGCATAAGATAGTTCTTTAATATTGTCAATGTGAAAATTTTAACAAAAATAGAATTTATTTTTAATTCTTTTATTTCTCTAATTTATTGCAATTCAGGCAGAGCTTTGTTTTAAAGTTGTTTTAATATTCATATAATAAATACTTTAAAATATAAATTACTTATACTTATACGCGTAAAATTTACATTTAAAAAAAAGTCAATATATATGTAGGTCGCCCGGCCACAGAGCGGACACTAGAGGTGGCCAATTTGGCGGGTCGGCCCAACCCGGCCCAGCCCGGCCCGCCCCGATGCACGTATAGGGCCAAAAAATTTCAGCCCGGTTCGGCCCGCTAAAGCCCTCAAAAATTAAGGGTCGGGCCAGGGCTTGTTTTTTTTTAGCCCGACTCTAAAAAAGCCCGCCACACAGCCCGTAAAAAGCCCGGTAAAAAGCCCGTTCACTAGCCCATTGGTAGGAGGGCCGGCTGGCCGACTGGCACAATCCACTAGCTCCCTCAACTACTGCTTTTTGAATTTTTTTTTTTTTTGTTTGAATTTTTATCCTCCGTTTTTCCTCCATAAATATTCAACTCAAATTTCATAATTTTTCACAACTTCCTCAATTCATCTCCCTCTCTTTAATATAATCAAAATACAATTAATTAATATTCTTAAGTGTTTTTAATAATTCAAAAAATATTACATTATCTATTATTAGTTTACTAGTTTACTACTATTAGTTATAAAAAAAACCCAATAATCTATGTTCGGGGTGATTTTCTCACACGGTTCGTTTTAGTGATTGTGGATCTACTAGTACTATCCTTTAATTGTGATTGTGATTATTGAGTTGTAACGTAAAGAAAAACAATGAAAATGGAACAAGACACACGATATGTTACGTGGGAAAAACCCTTAAATGTTAAGGGAAAAACCACAGGCGCCAAGCCAGGAGAGGATCTTCACTAGTATAGGGATAACTGGTACAGAGTCTGGACCAAGTGGTACAGGAAACAATAAAGGCGAAAAATAAATATAGAGTGTTCGGTTGCTTGTGAATTGCTTAGAGTGTTGAGTAATTGTGTAGTGCGTCTTATGATCCCTTCTCTTTCTGAAATCTACTTCTTTTATAGTCTTCCTGGGTCCAACGTCTCTATCCCTCTTTGTAGCTAACCTCCCCATCAAAATCTCCAGCAGTTCCTATCTTCAAGGCTTCACATCTGCTTCTTGACCAAGTCTCTCCAACGTCCACTTTTAGGGTTGTTGTTCGTATGTCTGGGCTTATTTATATTGACTTCCTTTTTGTTGGGCTCGGCCCATCTTGGGTTTTCCTCTCCTGACCTGCACCTTTGTTTTGTCTCGAGCGACTGGTCTTTGTCTGCGGATCTGGACCGGTGTAGATCCTGAACTTTGTGCGGACCTGGCCAAGGTCTGGACCAACTCGCAGTGTCCGACCAGCTTGGTTTTCTGGTCCCAACAGTTTGTCCCCCATCTCCTTGCCCTTTAGTCCTGAACTGGGGGGTAAGGAGATGCTTTTGTTCCTTTTCCTGGCCCAGGGTTGAGCCTGGTCCTGACTCTCTCTGCTCTGCTGTGCCTTTGGTTCTGTGACTTGTACCTCGCAATTAATGAGGCAGTTGCCTTTTCGTGGGGAATTGCGCCCCTTTTTGGCGCTCTATGTACTGCGCACGTCCCATCGTGGGTCACATCACATCTCTTCGCGCGTTTATTTTTGTAAAACTAATCAACTTCCTTTTGTCCCACTATAAATACCCTTGTTTTTGTTTTGCCTCTCTTTCTAATTCATTCTCCTTTGATTTCCTTTGCTTTGCACCTAAAAACCCCCGAAAAATCCCCAAATCGATTTGCAAAAAACCCTAGCTTTCTTCTTTCTCCTTCACTTCCGATCATGGCTCGTAACGACACCGGTCCTTCCATGGCGATCTCTTTTTCCCATGGCAACTCTAACTTTCAGGCAACTGACTTGATTAAGGACGTCAATATCTTCCCAAACTTGCTTGCCCAAGGGGCCGTGGCGAGGCTCAAAAGGGAAGGAAAGATCCCAGAAAGTGCTGAGGTCTGGGCCCCAGAGACGAAAGATGTCAGGGTAGATTGGGTGAGCCCTGGATGGTTTTCGATTTTTGAATCCTCTTTCAAATTTGGTGCTACCTTACCGCTTTGCCCTTTGATGAGTGCTTTCCTGGGCACGGTTCAAGTGCCACCCTGTCAAGTTATGCCGTATGTTTGGCGTTTGATCCATGGGGTTGATTCTCTTTGTCGGAGATATGGGGTTGAGATTCAGCTTGCTGATATAAGGAATACTTACCGCTTGCGTATGTACAAGAAAAGGAGAGTTCACTTTCGTTTGAGGGACAGATGCTTGCCTCTCTTGACCCGTTTGGATGTGGGTGATGAGAGTAGCTGGACCAGCTACTACATGTTTATTAGGAGCAGCACTTTGGGCCCAAATGTCTGGGCGCCTGAGTTTTCTTTGAAGGGGACTGGTATGTCCCTTGGACTTCTGAATTTCTGTCTGTTTTGTTCTTGCATGTGCTTTTTGTTTAGGTTTGTTGTGGATTTGTTTCGTAGTTTCTGACTGGGTCCCTACTCCCGATGACCCTGAGTCAAGAAGGAGAATTGAGGCCTTTCTGAATGCACTGCTTGTGAAGTGCAGCCCAAGTGTATGCATCCTGATGATGATGAAGTTGTTGAGGTAGTTCCTGCTCCTGAGCAGCATAGTGGTGATGGTGGAGAGAGTGAAAGTGATGAAGAGGAGTCCGAAGACGAGGAAGAGGTTGAGAAGTCTGTAAGCGAGGTTGCTGGTGGGAGTGGTACAGGTATGTTTGACCAGACTCCCATCCATGTAACCCCGTTGAACTCTATACTTGCTGGGGCTGATGGCCATTCCCACTTGCCTTCTTTGCGGATTCCTGGCCTGAGCCCGCGACTCTGTGCCAGTGGCTATCGATCGACATATTCTCTTTGGTTCATGAATTGATACACCTTCCGTTCCTTCGTAATCTGTTCCCTGTGATGTTTCCAGCCTCTGGATCCAGCAAGAAAACTTTTCTGCCCATGGATGCTATTGCTGCTCGGATTGCTCAGGCCCGTGAATCCCTGAGAACTGGTGGTAGCTCTACCCCTGTAGCGAATCCGGTGGCCCCTGCTTCTGAGTCTTCCAAGAGGAAAGCGTCAGAAGGGGTTCAGACCAGGTCTACCAAAGTGGTCGCTGAGTCTCCTGAACCTACCCCTGACCAGAAGAAAAGGAAGAAGGGGAAGCTGCCTCAAATGAATCCTGTGCTCTCAATACCACTGCACTATCAAAGCCAATCTGAGTATGTTTCCTTGGGGAAGTCCCTGAGTGAGAATTTTGCTACACTGTCCTCTGCACCTGCTGCCCTAGAGCCCACACACCTGGCGCACAAGATGGTGGGCTGTTGTGCTCAGGTTTGTATCTTTTCCTTGGTTTTCGTTTTTGTCCAGAGTTACTTTTGATATGGTCCTGATTTTCCGTTCTGTTCTGTACCTGTAGTTGCTACTCATGTCTGCCAGTCTTGGTTCTACGGTGCCACTTCTGGAAAGTGGTAGAGGTCAGGCTGAGGTTGAGAATGATGTACTTCGTTCTTCCCTTGAGACTAGCAAAAAGGAGCTTGAGAGTGTGAGCTTTCGTTGTGAGAGGATGGCCACTTTGAACAAGACCAACTTCGAGAGGATCCAGCAGCAGGATATCCTTATTGCAAAGCTGACCCAGGAGATTGAGGGACTTAGGGCTGAGGTTAGTCAGCACAATGCAGCTTTGGCGGACTCGAGTGTATTTTATACACTTCGTACCCGTGTCGAAATGATAAATGCCAGCCCTGAAGAACGTGCTGCTTGGGACCTTTCTGCAGAGCTTGCTACCTTCAAACAGCTATTTCCTGGGCAGCCTATTCTAGAACAGGCGGAAGTTACTTCAGCTGCTCAGCCTGGTCCAGGAGATGCTGCTGGGCCTAACGCCGGGGTTGATGTTGCTGGGGCATCCTGCGCTGATCCTGCAGAAGAAAATGCTGAGAAGACGGGTGAATCTGATGACGGTACCATCTGAACTATGTTTATGATGGTTGTTTATGTTTTTCGAACAATATTCTGAATTTGCCAGGGGGAATGTCCCCTGTTGATATTTGGCCTGTAAGTATTTGCACTTTGTTTTTGAACTTTGTCTTTGGTTCTGTTATCCATGCATGGGCATGGTCTGACTTTTTAGGGTTTGAGCTTTGTCAACCTTTTGCTATTTATGCCATGGTATGTTTTGTTATGGTATGTCATATTATGTTATGTTTTGTCTTTGTTATGATGCGCATATAGTTTGTTGTGAATTTGTAAAGTAGCATGCATGCGTTTGATAATTTAGGCGACTTACACTTTGGGGCTCCCTTAACGGACATTACTCCCTGTCCCGTTGTTGTAGTCGTACTGGGGCTGGAGCCCAAGGTTTTGTCTTTGCCTTTGTTTCTGGGCTGGTCCAGATGTTTGTATTGTTTTCTCTGCACA
Source organism: Dianthus caryophyllus (assembly GCA_023091065.1). NCBI lineage: Eukaryota > Viridiplantae > Streptophyta > Magnoliopsida > Caryophyllales > Caryophyllaceae > Dianthus > Dianthus caryophyllus. The sequence continues at coordinate 24,164,671 of CM041527.1, forward strand.
GAAAGAGGGTCGGGTGGCCAGTTGGCGTTAATATGACCCTCAAACCTTCAGTCAAGTCAGTACAATTGTATAGGATAATTTGTAAAGGAAAAGTTTTGAGTTTTGTGGATTACCAGATGTCTTGGTCCAGGACACTTTACATGTGATAGAGCTTGAGGTGGAGTGTATTCCAGGGTCTTGGGGTCATGTCTCCTTCCAGGGTCTGTAGTCTGTAGGAGCCCTTCCCTACTGCTGAATCAATAAGGTATGGACCTTCCCAGGTTGGGGCCAACTTGCCTGCAGCCTTGTCCCTTGTGTTCTGAAATACTTTTCTCAGGACCAGATCTCCAGTCCTGAACATTCGTACCTTCACATTCTTGTTGTAACTTCTGGCCACAGATTGTTGGTATGCTGCTAACCTTACTGCTGCTAAATCTCTGAGCTCCTGGGCTGTATCCAGGCTGTCATGCAATAGTTCATTATTCCCAGGTGGTGTTCACCCATACCGATTGTTGGAACGCACTTCTTTGGTAGTACTTTCACATCCATAAATCATTGAGTATGGAGTTTGTCCTGTTGCTCTCTTTGGTGTAGTCCTGTCTGCCCACAGCACTAGTGGCAATTCTTCAACCCATCTTCCTTGCTTCTCCATCAGCTTCTTCTTGATACAACTGATCACAATCTTGTTGCTGGACTCAGCCTGTCCATTTGCTTGAGGATATCTTGGTGCAGATATTACCAAGTTGATGTTCCACCTTGTGCAGAAGTCTCTGGTCTTTTTTCCCACGAATGCAAGCCCATTGTCACACACTATTTCTGAGGGGATCCCATACCTGCTGATGATGTTCTTCTTGATAAAGGCAATTACTTCTTTTTCTGTAACGTTTTTGTATGCATCTGCCTCTATCCATTTGGAAAAATAATCTGTCATTGCTAGCACGAACACCTTCTGCCCTGGAGCCATTGGTAGTTTGCCAATTAAGTCCATGCCCCATTTCATGAATGGCCACAGTGCTGATATTGAGTGCAGGTTCTGTGCAGGCTGATGTATCTCTGGACCATGCCTTTGACAGGCGTCACATTTTGTGGCATACTGGATGCTATCTGTTTTCATTGTGGGCCAGTAGTATCCCATCCGCAAGATTTTGTTAACCATGCTTCTACCACCTGTGTGGTTTCCACAGTGTCCATCGTGTATTTACGATAGTCTTGTCGACTGGTCGGAGTTCTAGCAAGCGGCAGTCTGACCGGATTGAAGGACCTTCGAATAGTATGCCTTGTATGATTGTATATCTGGGCGCCTTGATTACGAATGCTCTTGCCTCATTACGTCTGTGGTAGTTTGCCACTGGACCACCATTCGTAATATGGTTTGGTCCAGTGCGGGTAACAATTTGCGTTACGTAGGGTGGTTGAACTTTCTGGACTGCTGGTTCCAAGATGTGTACAATAGGTATATTGTCCAGCGTACCGGGTTCAAATGCTGATCCTATGTTAGCCAAAGCATCTGCCTGCACATTCTGATCTCTAGGGACTTGCTCAACCTCAACGTTAGTAAACTTTTGAAAAAGATTTTAGACCAAATCAAGATATGCAATCATTTTAGAGTCCTTAGCAGCGTACGTACCGTTGATTTGGTTTGCTACTAGTAAAGAGTCTATTTTTACCTTTAGATTCTGGATCCTCATGTCCAGACACACATTCAGTCCTGCTATTAGTGCCTCATACTCAGCTTCGTTGTTGGTAGTCCTGAATTCACAGGATACAGCCTGTACTATCTTGTCCCCCTGTGGTGACTTCAGGACCACACCTAGTCCAGAACCCCTGATATTGGCTGAACCATCTGTCCAGAGTTCCCAGGTCTGCTGTTTTTGGTCCAGATGGAAGATCTCTTTTGTTACCTGCTCTTCTAGTGTGGGAGTAAAGTCAGCCACAAAGTCTGCCAGAGCTTGGGACTTGATTAACATTGCGGGCTCATAGGATAGATCATAGGTGCTCAACTTTACTGACCATTTTCACATACGGCCTGAAAGTTCTGGTCTACATAGCACTGATCTCACAGGGACATTAGTACGAATAATAATATGATGCGCCTCAAAATAAGGGCGTAACTTGGTACAAGCAACTGTTAAAGCCAAAACAAATTTTTCCAATACAGAATACCTGGTCTCAGCATCCAGAAGACTCTTACTTACATAATACACAGGATGTTCTTTGTCCATCCGGCTCTCTTACCAAGGCGCACTTACAGAGGCTTCATTCTGAGGCAGTGCTGAGGCTAGTGACTCCCCAGTTACGGCTTAGACAGGAGTGGGTGATGATAAATCGCCTTTAGGTCTTGGAATGCTTTCATGCTCTGTTCCCGGTTGAGGCCTTGTTCTTTCTCAGAAGATCATAGAATGGCTTGCACCTTTCAGAAGACCTGGAGATGAATGCATTGTTGCTACTCTTCCAGTCAGTTTCTGGACATCTTTCGAGTTCTGGGGAGACTGCAAATTGATTATTGCTGAGATCTGTTCTGGACTAGCCTCTATGCCTCTTTTCGTCACCATGTATCCTAGGAATTTTCCTGCAGTGACACCAAAGGTGCATTTAGTAGGGTTTAGTTTCATATTATACTTTTCCAGAATCTCAAACGCCTTTTCCAGGTCCTGGATGTGATCCTCAGCTTTCTTTGACTTCACCACCATATCATCAATGTAGACCTCCATTGTATCTCCAATCTGGTCCTTGAACATCATGTTCACCAGCCTTTGATATGTTGCACCTGCATTCTTTAGTCCAAAAGGCATAGCCTTGTAGCTATAGATTCCTCTGCTGGTCATGAAGCATTTGTATCTTTCTTTGATGCGGAGGGTGCATCTGATCTGGTTGAATCATTAGGCTGCATCCATGAATGTCGACACCTCATGTCCTGCGATGGCATCCACCATGGCATCTATGTGTGGTAGTGGAAATGAATCTTTTGGGCACGCCTTGTTGGTCAGATAGTCCACGCATACTCTCCACTTGCCATTCTTTTTCTGGACCACAACTACATTTGCCAACCAATCTGGGTACATTACTTCTTTAATCATGTCCATGTCCAGTAATTTCTGTACCTCCTGGTTCACAATCTCATTACGCTCTGGTGCAAACTTCCTGCGCTTCTGTTTCACAGGCTTAAAACTTGGGTCAATATTTAACTTGTGCGTAATAACATCAGAACTTATACTAGTCATATCAAAATGGGACCAGGCAAAACAATGCTCTTTCTTCCTCAGAAAGTCAATTAGAGCAGGTCTGATTACCTCTGGAGCGTCAGAACCAACCAGAATCTTCCTGTCAGGTCTTTCTTCAGCCAAAACAATTTCATCTGTCTCCATGCGTGGGACAGGATTCTCAACAGACCTGACAGGCTGCTTTAATTGCTATGCGAGGGACTTACCTGGACTAGGAGGTTTGGTCATCTGTAACACTCTTGTCTTTGTTTGTTGCTCTCCTCTCGGCCAGTTCTTTGTCCCCACTTTGTTGGTATCTTTATGCACCGTGGTACGTTGAAGGTACTGACCTTGAGGTTGTGGATCCGTGGTCGCCCTAGGATTACGTTGTATGAGGACAGCGATCTATCACGCAGAACTTCTCGAAAGAGGTGACTCACTCCACATAGGTAGGTAGGGTGATCTCTCCCAGTGTGCTTTGTCTCTCCATCAACCCTACCAGGACGCTGGACTTCTTCGTTACATCAGACTCTTTCGGCTCCATAGCTTCCAGCGCCTCCATCATGATGATGTTGTCTGAACTGCCTCCATCTACCAGGACCGCCCGACCATGCACGTTCAACTGGATCTTGATCACCACCCATCGTGGTGTGGCCCATGCACTCCTTGTAGGTCGACTCATCAAACACAATCTCCTGGTGGACACGCTTGTCTGCTGGCGGTGGTGTGCACATTCTCGAGCCACACGCTTTGCGGCCAGAATATGTTAGTCCACAAATATCCCGAACCATCGAGATGAATTTTACCTCATGGGTTGGTGGTGGTGGAGGAAGATCTCTGGGCTCATCTCGTTCATCTCTGTTCCTCCTGTTTCTGGGCAGGATATCCTTCAGGTGACCATTCTTTAGCAGATAAGCTACTTCCCTTCTGAGAGCTATGCAGTCCTCTGTGGTGTGCCCAATATCAGAATGGTACTCACACCACTTGGTTGTGTCTCGCCTTGGATTTGGCTTCTCACTCGCTTTTGGCCATCTGACTGCTGGGCCCAACTTGTCCAACTTGTTGATCAGGCCTGGAAGGTCTCTGCAGAAGCGATACTCTGGCGGAGGTGGAACCACTGGGTGCATCAGTCTGTTCATCCACGGCGTTTGCCTCCCTCCTGGTTGGTCTCTGATATGGACCAGGCCTGCTGTTGTTGTGCCTTTGGGTGGTGACTTTACGTTCACCGCCTTACAGTCTGATAACGTGCCACTGAGCTGCTGGTCCTCCTCTGCCGGATCCGGGCGAGCCTTAGCTGCGCACATCCTCAAAAGTAGAATAAGGGTAGCGAGTTAGTTCAACATAAAGATCAGAATCTCTAACCAAACCTTGCCTGAAGGCCTCAATGGCCGTGCCGATGTCGCATCTAGGGATGAACACTTTCTCCTTGTTAAAGCGGTGCAGGAAGTCCCTTAGAGACTCGTTCTCGTTCTGGATGACTCGGTACAGATCACTGGTCTGCTTCTCCAATAATCTGCTACTGGCGAACTGGATGTTGAAAAGGTCGATCAGCTCTGCAAAGGACTTGATGGTCTTGATTGGCAGGTTGATATACCACTGTAGGGCTGGACCAGTCAAGGTTGAACCAAAGCTTTTGCACATGCAAGCCTCTCTCTTTTCTGCTGGGATAGGAACGTTGAACATCCTCTGCCTGTACTGAGCAACGTGTTCCAGAGGATCTGCTGTCCCATCATAGAGCTTTAGGTTGGGCGCTGTGTACTTCTTTGGCATCTCGACCATTGCAATGCAGTCATCAAAGGGTGAATCAGCATAGCTCCCTGGTGCTGCCTCTTCAATGGGTGGTGAGAGTCCTGGAACCTTTCGTACCAACTCTGAGAGTTTTTGCATCTCCATCATCATGTTCTGCATGACCTGGCCTGCACTAACCCCCTCTGGTGTCTTTGGTTCACCGCCTCCACCTGCACCGTTGTTCTCTTGATCTTCCTCCACGTTGAGTGGGTCGACTTTTGTTCCTTTTGACCCTGCAGAAGAGAAAGTAGAGAAGTCAAGTTGTTTGATCACATCAGAAAATGGTGTACCTGGTGGGATCCTGGATCCTGAGGCTTTCTTCTGAACAGAGGCCTCCAATTGCTTCTTTAGGGCAGTCTCTGCCTCCTTCAGTTTTGCTGCCTCAGCTTTGGCATCCTCTGCTGCTTTCTTGGCCTGCTGCAATTCCTCCTGGAGTTTGAGCATGGCTTCTGCACTGGGATCTGCCATCTTTCACGCTGGTTGAACTTGTGCTGACTTGGAATATTTTTTAGGATTAATAAACTAGTATCCCCACAGACGGCGCCAATCTGTTCGGGGTGATTTTCTCACACGGTTCGTTTTAGTGATTGTGGATCTACTAGTACTATCCTTTAATTGTGATTGTGATTATTGAGTTGTAACGTAAAGAAAAACAATGAAAATGGAACAAGACACACGATATGTTACGTGGGAAAAACCCTTAAATGTTAAGGGAAAAACCACGGGCGCCAAGCCAGGAGAGGATCTTCACTAGTATAGGGATAACTGGTACAGAGTCTGGACCAAGTGGTACAGGAAACAATAAAGGCGAAAAATAAATATAGAGTGTTCGGTTGCTTGTGAATTGCTTAGAGTGTTGAGTAATTGTGTAGTGCGTCTTCTGATCCCTTCTCTTTCTGAAATCTACTTCTTTTATAGTCTTCCTGGGTCCAACGTCTCTATCCCTCTTTGTAGCTAACCTCCCCATCAAAATCTCCAGCAGTTCCTATCTTCAAGGCTTCACATCTGCTTCTTGACCAAGTCTCTCCAACGTCCACTTCTAGGGTTGCTGTTCGTATTTCTGGGCTTGTTTATAATGACTTCCTTTTTGTTGGGCTCGGCCCATCTTGGGTTTTCCTCTCCTGACCTGCACCTTTGTTTTGTCTGAACAGCCTGGTGCTGTCTGCGGATCCTGGACCAGATTGTAGATCCTGAACTTTGTCCTGACTCTGGCCAAGGTCTGGACCAACTCGCAGTGTCCGACCAGCTTGGTTTTCTGGTCCCAACAATCTATATAGCACATATATATTATTTAGTAATTGTAATTTATAAATTATTATATACTTAGTTAATAGTTACTTACGAAAAATTATTAATATATTATTTATTAATTTTTTACGTATAAAAATTTATATACATTCAAATGGAACAAGGCGGGTCAATTTCAAGCGGTAATTGATATTTTCATTGTTAATTGTAATTTAATTAATTAATTACAATCATTTATATGTTATATTTTTTTTTTATGTTTGAATTAATATATTAATTGAATTATTTAATTCATTACTAAAATTATCTTTGTTAGTCATTTATATGTTTGATTTTAATTCAAAATTATTTATATGTTTAAAATATTTATATACTTAGATGTTTAATTCAAAATTTTAATTCAAAATTATTTTTATGTTTGATTTTAATATATTACAGTTTTTTACTTAATTACTAACATTGATTTTGTTTTTGTTATTAGCTTCAACACCGACCTCTGAACCCATAGGTTCATCATCTTCAAGGGAATTGTCTTATGTTTGGCTATACATTGTCAAAGTAGAAGATGAGAATGTGCTACCACCTAAATACGAGGTGGCTTGTAAGATTTGCCGTCAAAATAACATAGAGAAAAATTTCATTTGCACGCAAAAAATGGGTTACAGTAGCGTGTCCCGACACTTGTCAAGCAAGCATGGGATTACTAAGGACAGCCACCTAGTTCAACGCGGTGCCGGTAGTAGCCGTGGAGGTACACAAACGCACATCGGAGGGTTTGCATTTCAACAACCCGGCGCAGGTATGCCTTTTATCTATATTAGAGAAAGAATGATTGAAAATATGTGCACTTATGTTAATCTTGAAGAGTTACCATTTTCGTATTCTGAAAGTCTAAATTTAGAAAATTTTAATAGATTATCGTTACAACCGGCATTTTCACGAGTCCCACGTAACACACTAAAACGTAGAACTATGAAACAATATGAAAAAGCTAGGAATGACCTTATAAATAATTACAAAAATTTTAATGGTCGAGTTTGTCTAACTAGTGATACTTGGTCTTCGAAACAAGGTGAACCTTATTTATGCATTACCGTACATTGGATTTGTTTCTGCCAAATTTTGTCACGTTGACTATTTGACTCGTGAAAAGGGGGTATAGTGATCTACTTGATTGTCGACTCGGTTTATGTGACGTTATTAATGTTGTTTGAACGAAAAAGAATGCAAGAAAGTAAAGTGCGAAAAAGGTAAATGACACAAGAGATTTGGTGACGCGGAAAACCCAATGTGGGAAATGACCGCGGGGGGATGTGTGTCCCGCCTAATGTGCTCCACTAAATATTGTCGCGGGTGGAATGCGACAGTGGATTCTGGAGGAATGGAGAGTATATTGTTGTAGAGCACCGTGAAATATGTTGTAGCCCTGCTCAAATGCTGCTCCTTTGCCTTTTATAGGGCTGAAATCGAGCTGTTGGAGTTTGGTACCTGCTGAGGGTCTTTAGGCCCCTTTTTCGGAACTGCTCCCTATTTTTGGGGGATTGGTTGCTGACTTCTTCTTGGCTGTCTTTTATGAGTGCAACTCACTTCTTGCCCTAGTTACCTTGGGCCTGCTTGCGTCTTGGGCTTGATTTTGCTTGTTTGTGATAGGTTTTGGTCCAAGTGACTTTAGGCCATTTTTGGCCCAAACAATAGCCCCGGATTTTCTGCCGGACTGAACAAGAAGGGTAGAAAATCCCATACACTTGGGCCAGGTATCTGCTCTATTGAGGACGTCTGCGTCGCGCTTGTTCTGCTCGGGAGGTATGCGTTGTAGTGTTTTACTTGTACACTTAGCGGAGTTTGGTGTCGAGCTTGCTGAAGGTGACCTTGTCTTCCTGAGCAAGGATGGTAAGAAATTTCTCCTGTTCAGGTCTGTGTTCGTGCCTTGCTGAGGGTGACCACGTCTTGCTGAAAGTAGCTTTATCTTGCTGAGGATGGCTGGACTTCGTCGTACTTCGCTTGGTTGATGTTGTTACTCTTGTGTTGCTTGCCTATTTAGTGGAACTGTGCGCCCAGGGCGTGTGACTGACGTCGTGTTTGGCGAAGTTGCCAGGAGGTCTGAAGTGGCTGGAGGAAAATTAGAGACGCTGAGCGGGTCTGTTGATGGAGGAAGGGTGTAGTCTCGAGTTCAGCACGATCCGAGGGGCAGGAGCTGACAAGGAGCGTCATGAGTGGGCTGTTAGTAACAGAAGGGTCACTGCCAAACTTGCTGAGGTTACCAAGAGATGCGAGGCCGATGCCGCTGGATTCTAACGGTAAAGAAGAGCTGTCTAACATGAAAACTGGAAATGCTGAGACTCTCGCAGCCCCGGCTGATGTTGAGGGCGATAGCCATGTTGCCCCCGCTGAGGAGGAGGTGACTACCTCTGATGTCGGTAACTGGCGACAAAGCGGTGGCGTATGTAACTGGCGACAGTAGAAGTGTATGTAGCTTGGCAGGCAAGCTGTAAGTGTATGTAGCTTGGCAGGCAAGCTGATGGTGGTGGAATCATGTTAGATGTTGTGCAACTTGTGATTGTTGGCTGACGTCCTTCCTGACTCCTACAGGTAGGCTGTCAAGGGGGTAATCCGTTGTGGAACTTGTTGAGGTCTTGAATAGGAGGAGAACGTCTTCCTACAGCGTAGCTGACGAGGAGTAGCTCCGGCTCAGCTGGCTGGAATGTAGACAATATGTTGGCGTACAATATGTAATTCGAGGAAGTTGACGAACTGTAGCCCCGTAGTGGAGCTGAAGCGTGGTGCTTTTGTTGGTCGTTGCGTTACCGATGTTATTTTAGTAATTTATCCCCATGAGGGCCAAAGCGCATTATGACGACATGTATTAAGAACATGGGGAAAAAATTATTAACAAGCATGAAGAAGTACCTGCTGTTCTGGGTTGAAGATCCTGGAAAGGACTGGTTGACAATGTAAGGCCAGTAGTACTGTCACCCTGAGGTGGTCTACGATGCTGAGGTGGTCTGAGACGCTGAGGTTGGAAGAGTTTAGCAAGACTGTGGCGGACACTGAGGCAGAGCTGGCAGCTTGCTATTCTGACAAGGTGTCGCTGGAGGCGAAGCTGAGAGATGCAAAGGAGAGGCTGAGGAAGAGGAAGGAACAGCTGCGGGATTCCTGTGTGTACTATTCTTGGTTGGCAAGGGTTGAGTGTATGGAGGACTGCGCTCAGGGGAAATCCGCTAGATGGGATGCTGCAAAGGAAAGGGCTGCCTTTGAGGAGGAGTTTGGGGGCAAACCTGCGCCCCTAGATTCAGATATCGAAGAGAAGTATGCTAACATGGGCGCTGAGGGTGGAGGACCTGTTTCTACCCCAGCTGACGTTGTGGGGGACAGCCATAGTGTTCCTGTAGATGAAGGTGGGGCCTCTGCTGACCCTTGAAGTTTCTGCGCAGCAAGTTCATGGTTTTGTCGTTTTCAGCTCTTTTTGAAAATCAATTTCCTATTTTGCGGCTCACCGCAAGGGCGGTGTAGCAAGTTCTAATCTCGTACTCTGGCCCGTGTGGTTGTACTTTCTTTGTTTTGTTTTCCAGACTTCTTGTGATGTCCGAAATTGTGCTGGGGGTGTCCAGTTTTGCTGGTCCCCTGGCCTTCCTGTTGATGGTCCTGTTGATGACCCTGCTGATATGTTTTTCAACCGTTAGTAAATGTGTTTATATGTTGTTTGTGTATGTGTTATTACGTTATCTGTGGTATGTACGTGTGTTATTAAACTGTTTGTGGCGTGTATGTACGTATTTACACTTAACCGTAGTAAGCGTATGTGTGTATGTATGTATGTGTGTATGTATGTATGTATGTCGTGCATACACATGTGGTAAGTTAAAATGCCGAACCATGTTAAAACTTACTTGTGTGGACGTCATGTAATTAGCCTGGGCGAGCGGTGGGATCTCCGCCACGTGGGCGCCACCGCCACGCTCCCGGCGTACGTACGTGTCGCGACATTTGTATGTTGTGAACCAGTTGGGTGATCAGTCCAGCTGGGTGTGGCTGTGGGCCACTGTTCCATGTTGTAATCCTGCACGAAATCAGTTTGCTATGGGCTGACCGTTGGCGTTTTTGCCAACGGCCCTCCGATGCCTAAGTCAGTAAACTTGGTGGAGAAAATTGTATTTACTAAAAAAGAAAAAGAAGTTACAAAAAAGGCTAAGTATGAGATTAAATATGATACTTCCTGAGATGTACAGCGTTCCAAGGACGAGGGACTATCTGGCCCTCCAGAGTCATCAGGCGGTAAGCCCCGTTTCCTGCTATGCTTTCTATCCGGTAGGGTCCTTCCCAGCTGTGCGCGAATTTCCCTGCTTTGGTGTTCTGGGTGTTCTGGAACACCTTCCTGGGTACCAAGTCGCCTACTTGAAAGACCTTTATTCGGACATTCTTGATGTAGTATCTGGCGTACTTTGTTTACGTCGCGACCACACGATGGTGGCCATATCTCTGAGCTCGTCAATTGTGTCGAGCTTTGGGCCGATTCACTTTGATTCGACTCTGTTGTAGTGCATCCGTATCGGTGTGTAGGTATCCTTACTTCTGCAGGAATGACTGCCTCTATGCCGTATACCAGGGAGAAAGGAGAATGTCCTGTAGCCTCTTTTGGGGTGGTCCTGTTTGCCCACAGCACCATTGGCAGCTCGTCTGCCCACTTGCCACCTTTCTCCTCCAGCTTCTTCTTCAAGTTATCCATAGTGGTCTTGTTGGTAGATTCTGCCTGTCCGTTGGATTGCGAGTTGTGTGGGGTGGACTGGAGAAATTCTATGTTCCATCTTGCACAGAAAGCCTCCGTTTTGTTGGATACGAACTGCGGCCCATTGTCACAAATGATTCGTGCAGGGATTCCAAACCTAGTGAGTATGTTTCTCTTCATGAACGAGATAACCTGCTTGTTCGTTACTTGACTGAATGCTTCTGCCTCAATCCACTTCGAAAAGTAATCTGCCATGGCGAGCATGTATACACGCTGACCGGGTGCACAGGGTAGTCTGCCAACGATGTCCATCCCCCAAACCATAAACGGCCAAGGCGACATCACAGGATAGAATAGTTCAGCAGGTGCACGTTGTACCGGTGCATGTCTCTGGCAGGCGTCGCATTTCCTGGCGTACTCGACAGCGTCCTTCCTCATCGTAGGCCAATAGCACCCCATCCTGAGCGCTTTGTTGGACAGGCTGCGACCACCAGAGTGGTTACCACAGTCTCCACTATGTATTTCTTCCAGAACGGCCTGAGCATGATCAGGTTCCAAACATCTCAGGTACGGTCCCGCTGCAGACCTTCTGAACAATACTCCGTCGATGAGGAGGAATTTCGAAGCTTCCATCCTGAACTTTTTCGCCTGAAGTTTGTCTTGTGGTAGCTTCCCATCTCGTACCCATTCGATGTAGGGGTTTGTCCACCCAAGTGCTTGTTGTTCCTGGTGTTCTTGCTGCATCTGCTGTTCTTGTTGTTCCTATTGCCCTGCTGTGGAGGGCTGTGAGGTCGCTGGGTCTCCCTGTTGTCTTTGAAGAGGAACCACAGTCATTGCCGATCGTCTGGCTGGATCTGGTTTCGTAATCGCCGAATGTAGGGCGTGCAAGATTGGGATTGTTGTGATAGAGGTGGAATGGAATGTTGCTCCAAGGTTGGCTAGAGCATCAGCGTGTGCGTTTTGGTCCCTCGGAATTTGTTTGATCTCAAATTCGTCGAATTCCTCTACAATCGTGTTGACAAGATCAAGGTATGCCACCATTTTTGAATCTCGAGCTGCGTAAGACTTGTTCACGTGGTTAACAATAAGTAATGAATCACAAAATACTTCGATGGACCTAACCTTTAACTCGATGGCCATGTTGAGTCCCTTGATGAATGCTTCGTACTCGGCTTTTGATGTTGGACGCCTTGAACTCGCAGCGGACTGCCTGTACTATGTACTCCCCTTGTGGCAACTTTAGTACAAGCCCCACTCTTACGCCTCTTTGATTTGCGGTGCCATCCGTGTATAGAGTCCATTGTACGTCATGGTCCACCTGAGCAAGCAGCAAGACTTCGTCGCCCGCACCCTTTTGAAGGGTTGGACTGAAGTCAGCCACAAAATCTGCTAGTGACTGTGACTTGATAGCTGTTCTCGATTCGTATTTGATATCGTACCCGCTGAGGTGGAGTGACTATCTTGCCATTCCACCTGAGGGTTCTGGCTTACGCATAACAGCTTGAACAGGATAATTAGTCCGCACAATAATACTATGACTTTCAAAATAAGGACGTAACTTTTGTGAAGTAATCATAAGAGAAAGAACGAGTTTTTCAAGAGGAGTGTACCGTGATTCTGCATCTAGTAGACTTTTACTTACGTAGTAGACTGGGAACTGACTCCCTTCTTCCTCTCTTACCAGTACCGCGCTCACGGCGCCTTTGGGCACAGACAAGTACAATAGTAGGTCTTCTCCTTGCTTCGGTTTTGATAGTAGTGGAGACTCAGCAAGATAGGATTTTAATTCTTTGAATGTTCTGATGTGGTCGTCTGTTGGGGGCAGCTTTGTTCTGCCATTGCTCGTACGTCAAGCTCAGCTTCTACTCAAGGATGTCATCCTGCAAGAGGGGGTAGTTAGCCTGAGTTGGAACGTGAGGGGAAGTGCTTTACCTGGGCGCTGGGTGTTCAGCAGCGGTGCTGGCGGGTTCTGCTCTACGACAGGTGGTTTCTGCGGGATCCTCTGCATGGTTGGTCGTCTCTGGGGGTCTACTGCACCTCTAAGGGCCTCTGCGGGTTCTGGTGCACAACAGGGACGTACTGCATGTTGAGGTCGTCCGCAGCAAAGTTAATCGGGATGCGTGGTGTCCTCGGGGTCTCGGGCGTGTTGTGGACGACACCCTCCATGTCTAGCGAATGACTAGCATCTCTGTGCAACTCCTCGCTCTGGTGCTTGAGCGGCGGATGCCACTGATCGCGGTGGCGTTCATCTCCCTCCTGAGGTTGGTTGTCTCTCTGGCCAGGAATTCCTGCACGCTGCTGGACTGTTGCTGCAGAGCCTTCACCTCCTGTTGCAAGCTGACCAGCCCTTCCAGCAGTTCCATTGTGATTGTAACAACCTGGTTTTTCGTGACTTTAATTAAACTAAGGCGGAATATTAATTAAGTCTATTTATTACAAAACCAGCTGTCATCGTATTACAACTCATTATACATAATAAGAGTTATAGACAAAACAGAGTCATCTTGCTACAATCTCCCAAAACACGAAAGAAGGCTTTCACAACCCCTGGTGTAGATAGACACTCAAGTCTCGGGACGCCTGCAACAAATCCCATAATTAGTGTTTTCTCCCCCAACACATCTAAACACATCAAATAAATCATGTAGTGTAGCAATTATAAACATATGCGATATACATGACAATTAACTAAAGCAGATGGCAAGCAGGCAAGCAAAACACATAAGGAAAATCAGGATGATTCAAACTCGAGTATAAACCAAACATCATATATCATGCAACACTTATAACCAATCTTGTTCAATAAATCATTATCATTTCAATCATAATCATATAGGCAATTCATCATCATCTCAATCATCATCGGGGTAGTCGACCCTTTTCAATTATTCATATAATAACATATACTCGCGAGTCTTGACTACAGAGTGGCTTGTGTACTCTCATGGTAAACCACCCATATGATCCGCCATCAAAGTGCACTAGTTACTCAGACTTATACATCAGATCAAACACTAAGTAGCGTACGTGATAACTACCTAATATCCAATACAACATGGATAATCTATCATACGTTGTCCTATGAGCCACAACAAGTCAGGATGGAAGCATGCAAAACCCTACAAAAGCAAGGCCTGCTCATAAGCTGCCGGGTACATCAACGGACTTTAATGCTAGTATACCACTAGGTAAGAAGGACGATTCAATCCCTTATCTTATGTGTGCACACACTTTCACTTAGAAACGACACAGTCCTCGCTACTCGAGAGAGTATGCTTTTCCTAACCAAAACGATTAATACCTAACGACAAGGTCCCCGGGTGGGATGGTCATTTTCCGTTACCTCGTATGGACCGCAAAACGCAACAATTATGCCCATTCAAGGGTTGTATACGCCTGCTTGCCTAAAGACTATGAGAGTCATTAGAACGCCTCAGTCAGCACTGAGAGTGAAAGAGTCCCCATACGCGGCTACCTTTCCAACCATGGCACAATAGATTCGCAACATGACAGACACCCGAGTATTTAACAAGTACTTTCTTATCATTTTCTCGTTCCTTTATTTCTCCAGTGACAGTTCATAATAAACAATAACGTCGAACTTGTATAATGAAAATTTAGTTCTAGCAGTTCTTCAGATAAACGGAAACACATAGAAAACTTAAATATTTATTTTGAGTTCGTTCGTATACTTTAAATATTTTCACTATTCATTATTTTACTTTTAAATATTAATTCTCGTTACTTAGTTTACTTTAAAAAAGATTTATTTCGAATAACTTAAATAGGTTCAAGTAATTAATTTATTTCATTCAAGTGTAAGTATTTTATTTGATTAAGTTAAATGATTTAGTTTCGTTTAAATTTCAACTTAAGTATGTTTACCATTAGTGATATAAATATTCCAAGTTTCATTTAATATAATAATTATTTGATATTTTCATAGTTAATAAAAATAATGAAGGTGTTTAGTTACATAATATTCATAACATTTATTTTAACTTTAGGAATATTACTTAAATGAGATTTGTCAAGTTTTAGATTTTTGATAAAATATAATTAGCTGACATTTAGTTAAATTTCTTTTAGGGGGTTTAATTTCTTAATAAAGCTTTACATTATTATTTTTACTTAGTTATTCGATTTAGGTGGAAAGATAATCTGATCGTAGAATCTTATTTAAGCTTTTTGTAACTTAGAATTCTTTGTACATTATTTTTATGGAATAACCATTAGTGTCTTTTTATAATGTCTTACTTTTTATATGTTTATTATTATTTGTTTTATACGACTTACATTGATTTAGTGAGTCGTCGACTTTAAGACAAATTCCTAATTTTAAAGATACTATTTAAATTTGTAAGCTTTGCTTTAAGTTAATCTTTTCATATAAAATGTTATACTTACTAAGTTATTTATATGATTCGATAATCTTTTTAATCCTTACATTTTTATACTTAGCAAAATTTCTTGACACATTATTTGTGTCCTACTTTATATTTGTGACGTTAGTTCTTAAATTCCTTTTTACGCGACTTCGCCTAACTTCATTTTATTTTCAAAAATCTTGTTAGTGATATTAATTTTTAACTTTATTCAATAATAGCTTACTTAGGTTTATTTTAAATTTCAAGTTCTTTAATTCCTTTTGATATTTTAACCAAATACTTATTTAGTATATTTTAAGTTCATTTTAAACTTTAGTGTTTTAAATAAGGTAATTATTATATTAAATTAGATATATGAGTTTTTGTACGTGTGTTTATATTAGATATTTAATACGAGTAACTTTTATGTATATTAAAAATGAACTTTACTTTTAAATTGATTTAATCCTAATTTAAACTTGATTCTCTTTTTATTTAACTCTTTATTTTTAGTTGTATTTTAATTTGAACCATTAAGTGACTACAACTATTTTTACGACTATAAATATTTTTATATTTATTTAGTTTATTTACTTAAGCTGGTTAATAATATTTTTAGTCTTATTTTATACTTGTGATTACTTATATTCAATATTTTCAATAATTTACACATAACATATAATTTCAACATGATAAAAATTTCATATAAAATCAACAATAATTTAACAACACATTTTTCACCTAAAACATATTATCATAAAATCATACAAATATCATATTTCACAATTTAATTCAACATCATATAATAATTCAAATTAACACACAATCAAAATTCACAAAATCACATAATTATTTATATAACACATGAACACAAAAATTATATATTCTAAATACGTAAATTAAACTAGTGTGCGGGGGCACCTTAAGTTTGGCTCACGAACAGAGGGCCTCCAAATACGGTCCTAACCCATTTCCTTATGGACCCAAATCAACACCCGTGAAGCCAAAAGAGAACAACAGCACCTCGGATCGACAATAATGGCAGCGACATTTATCATTTAAAAATAGGAGAAAAAGAGTGAATTAGAGCCGAATGAAATCAATTTACAAAGTAAATCGGTAATGACAACACCGATTTAATTGATTAAAAAGGTCGAAGTAAAAGATTCAGAATTTTAGAATGAATGAACAAAGAAGAGCAAGATGCACTACAAGAAAATCTATTACGGGCGACCGTAAAATGGCGACTGAATAATGTAGTCGCTAACAGGCGACCGAAATATTGATCGGGCGACTGAAATTAGTCGACCAAAGGCGACTAAGGGGCGACTAAAAAAAAATAAGTGGGCGACCGACTTCGGTCGCCAAAAAAATATCGGGCGACCGACTTCGGTCGCCAATTCAGTCGCCCCACATTTTAGATATCATCCGCAGCTTCTCCCCCTAACTTCATTTCGATTATACTTAGAAAAAAAAAAAAAAAAAAGGAGATTAAGAGTAGTGCAACCACCGTCTTCATCAACCACCATCTTCATTCATCATCCACCACCATCACCACCATTCACGCACCACCAACACCGCACCGTGCCGCCGTCACCGCACCACCGCCACCGCATCACCACCATTCACGCACCACCATCTTCTCCGCTGGTTTCGTTGGGGCCGTTTTTGGGTCGACTTTTGGTTGTTTTTGTCGGGATTTGAAGTTCTAGCCTAGTTAATCGAGTTGTTAAAGGTATGATTCGTAGTTAATCGTTTTAATTTAATTTTCGTCAAACCCTAACCCTAGAAATTAGGGGTTTTCGATTTATAGCCGATTTTATTGAATTAGTGTGTTAATTAGGTAGTTTTAAGATGGTATTTGATAGTAGAATGGTTTATTTGTAGAGCACGGATTCGTAGAGGAGGCGGTTTTGACATTTGTGTATTCTTGAAGTTTCTAATTTGAGTTAAGTTTGATATAATAGCCTAAATAAGCTTTGAATTGGCCTTAATAGTGTGGTTTGATGTTGTTGGTGGAGCTTACATGAGAGAATTTTTGATTTGAGCATTTGTATATTAGAGAATTTGATGTTGTTGGTTGGTTGGATGTTGGTTGGTGGAGCCTAAATAAGCTTCTATTCTTTGATGTTGTTGGTTGGATTTAGCCTCATACACCAATGTGTATATTAGAGAATTTATTTAAGATTAGAGAATGTTTGAATGATAGTTTAAGATTAGAGAATGTTTAAATGTTATGTAAGATTAGATAATGTTAGATTATTATTTTTATGTTAGAATATGTTTTGATTAAGATTAGTGTTATTATTTTCTATTAATGTAGGATTGATTTCAATAAAATTTAGGGATTGTGAGTTTGAGGTTTTTTTGTTAAGTTCTCAAATATTAAGTTGAAATTAGTTCTCAAATATTAAGTTGGTTAAATTACTTGTTTGAACTTTTGGGTATTGAATTATTTCTCTTATATTGGTTAGCTTATAATAATGAAGAGATTGGAGCGAATGGATGTATGAGGAAAGATTTGATAAGAAACCGACCTATTATGAAGAGATTGGAGCGCGAATGGATGTATGAGGAAAGATTTGACAAGTTAGTAGTGTGTTACTAACTTGTCTCATTTAATAATAGACTCGTTATGTTGTTTTTTTTTTAGTTTGAATTATGTCGTCAGGGCGAAGCAGGAAAGGTAGTTCCTCCGGATCGTCAATGAGGTCCGACGAGGAGACGGAGGCGCCGGATAGCCAGGAGACGCAACAACAAAACGAAGAGCAGGAGGCGGACGACACCCCCCCAACAGATGCGACCGGCAAATTAATTTTAGACCCGAAATCATATTGGTAAGTTGTTTATATTGGTAAGTTAATCATATTGGTAAGTTGTTCATATTGCTTATTATTTTAACGCAAAATTGTAAGGTTTCAAAAGAAAATTACTAAGGCATGTACGAGAGTACAAAAGCGATTACACTTCCTAAGTTACACTTGTTGGTCGTCGATACTGCATTTACTTGAAGGAGCTTGATGGTTTAATATTTTTCGCATGTATATAATTTTTAAAGCCACTAGTGTTTTTAAAATGTATATATATTATTACTGTGAATTTGTTTAATATTTGGTTTTATACGTAGAATTCGTGCACTTGGAATCAGGTTCTTGAGCATTTAGTCAGGTGCAAAGTACGAGAAAACGATGTCAAAAGCGCTTCAAGGACAACATGTGGAAGGTCACAAAAGAAAGAAGAAGCCGCGTTCATGAATGGTAATAAAACTAACTTTAATAAAAATGAGGTTATAAAATTGATATTCGAATTTGTTGTTCGGTTTTATTTGGTTGTCGTCATATTTTTCTTGTAGATGTTGCATTCAACGACTTGCTTAAGTTATTTAGACACAATTTAATTTCAAAGGAAATCCAAACAAGCGGCGTTGAATATTAGGGAGGAGATCCAAATGCGCGTCGAGCCGAGTTACTTTAGAGGATCTCGGAGTCGCCTTGATCGTGCACAAGAACTAGAAAAAGTAAGTTTTAATATATCGTTTACATAATCCAATAATATATAGTATGATTGTGTATATTTAAATGGATAATTG
Source organism: Dianthus caryophyllus (assembly GCA_023091065.1). NCBI lineage: Eukaryota > Viridiplantae > Streptophyta > Magnoliopsida > Caryophyllales > Caryophyllaceae > Dianthus > Dianthus caryophyllus. Next base: position 24,183,565 of record CM041527.1, read on the forward strand.
TTGCTTAGTTTTGGACTAAAGGCAAACAAAGGACAAGCGGCGATCGCGTTTGACATTTTTTTGGACACGCACGCCAAAAAGACGAGGAAGGCCGTTTGCATTTCGCGAGAAAGAAAGACTCGGATAAATATGTAAGGAATTGTTGGTCGTAATGAGATTTATAATCTTTTTAATTTGTTGTAATTAAATAGCATAATTGATTTGCTCTTTGGTAGGAGGCGATATGAAGCGAGTCGAGGAGGAGCACGGAACTAAACCCGATCAAATTTGGTTGGAAGTGAACGAAGGGTTTAAAAAGGCGGTTTATGGAGCTCGGCAGCGCGTAGAGTATATTCTACGAGAAGAGAACCGCAGATTGTCGGCGGTGGCGACTCCATGTACACGCCGGTATTGTAAGGAAATTAGAAGATCGCGTTGCCAATCAAGACGAACGCCTTTACGCTCAAGACGAGGAGCTCGGGTTGATGAGGAACAATTGCGGCGGATGCGCACCTACTTTGGCGATGTAATCCAGGGATTGGTCCGCGGTTTCGACCCTAGAGACCCTCATGGTGGTGGCCCGAGTAGTGGAGCATCTGTTGGGTTTCAAGTGTAAAGTATCTCTTTTTCCGCTTATGCAAATCGTTAGCGATGTTGAACATGTTTACTTGAATTATGTGTTGCGATTACTAAACTTGCATGTATGAAACTTAATTTCTGTTTGAAAATGTTGAATTTGAATGGTTGTTTATCTTTGTTTGTTGAAATTGTATGGGTTGGTTATACCGCTGAATTTGCGAGTTCTTTGAATTTGGTAATGAAATTAATACTGACAAAACGTGAAACCGCGCAAAGAATTGTAAATTTGCGATGGTTTGGCGACCGAAATATTAAGGTGGCGATCGATTATCGGTCGCCGAATCCTACAAAAATTTAGAAAAAGCAGAGAAATGGCGATCGTCTGGCGACCGACTTGCGGTCGCCGCCTCATAAATGGCGATCAAGTCGCCGCTAACCCCATTTTTTTTTTAAAAAGGGGAAACATGGGGCGGCCCGATGTCGGTCGCTCGCCTTTTTGGCGATCGATAAGTCGGCCGCCAATATTTGGCGATCGATTTCGGCCGCCTGACCTCAAAAATGGCGATCGAGCTCGCTATCATTGTCTGGCGACTACAGTCAGTCGCCCGCTTGTTTTAGCGACTGTTGTTGGTAGCCTTTTTCGGTCGCCTGTACAAGATTTTCTTGTAGTGATGAAGGCTCACCGAAAAATAAAAATAAAACGGTGGTGATTTCAGTGGTGTTGACGAGGCAAGGTCTGACCGAAACAAAGGTCATCTACTCAAGGGACCACGGTGGTCTCGAGGTTGGCAGCGAGCAGGGCCCAGTTCGGGTGACGACTCCGGCGAGGTTTATTCCGGCGAGTCAAAGAGAAATCAATTAAAATGGGCCAAATCAAATGTCGATAATTTAATGAATAAAAAACGATTTAATCGACGACACTTACCAACGATAAGAGTACGACGGGAAGCAGAGCAAGGCCACGACGAGCAGGGGCCCTGGTGGTTCACGGTGGACCAAAAGCCGAGAAAAGGCCGAGCAAAACAGGGGAAAACAGGGGAGGCGAGAGAGAGAGCTCGAGAGAAGAGCACGGCCAGGTTGGCCGTTGATGTTGTCGGCTTCGGCTCCGGCGACGGTGGTTCTGGACACGACGGTGGTGGTCCTCATGGTGGTCGACTCCGTCGTGTCGAACCGAAAAGAGGAGAAGAGCGGAGAGAAGCGGAGGAGAACCACGGTGGGCGGGGAGGCGGGGGCGAGCTTGGAGCCCACCATTAATGGTGGCTTCAATGGTGGCTGCCATGGTGGTGATGTCTACGGTGGCCGTGGTGGCTGATGATGTTGTTGTTGTCGTTTGTTATTGTTGTCGTCGTTGTTGTATTTGTTGTTGTTGTTGTCGTGGCTGTTGTTGCTGTGTCGTAGGTTGTTGTTGTTGTTTCTATTTTATTTTTATTTATTTTTTTTTTAAAGAGAAGGAAGAAGAAGGAGATAGGAGGAAGAAGGAGATCAGTTAGAATGAAGGGAGTTATAAGGAGTGTACTCAAGAAGCTTTGACCTAAAATAAATATCTAAAAAGGTAAGTTGGATGGTGGATGTCGACATAGTGAGTAATATATTTGGGTGTGTTTCACTTTGTTTACTCTGTTTCATTTACTCTTATTTATAAACTTTTATATTTTATAAAATATATTATATTTTAAATTATTAGTTTTAAATTTTAGTTTCTATTATTCAAATTATAAAATTTATAGTTCGAAAATGTAAATGTATAAAAGTTGTCAATTACAAATTGTATTACGGTCTCATAAATTTTCAAACGGTTTGTTCGTTTGCAAGATACATTTCAATAAAATTATTTTTATTCAAGTAATAATAATTTTTAAAGTAAAACGCAAATTATTTAAGTTTAATAAAAACAATCGAATCAAGGTTTTAGTTTGACAAGTATTTTAGAAATAAAAATATAATACAAATTAATATAAAACAAGAAAGTTTAACTTAAATGTATTTGAGAAAGTATTGAAACGAAATTTTTCAGCCGCGTTTTTGAAGTAATTGAATAAAAGTTTAAATTATACAAATTTTAGTTTAAAAATTTAGTTAAAATAATTATTTAGCGTTAATAAAACACGGGGTGTTACAATCCTACCCCCTTAAGAAAAGTTTCGTCCCCGAAACTTGATTAGGATGGATAACTGCTCGAGATTAAAAGCAGTTGGAGAAAACAACGAGGTGTTTGGAATTGGGATATTAATATTGCTCTTGATTGAGTATCAATTTTCTAAAAAGGAAAGATTGAAGAATTTAATAACTTAATAATATAAATAATTCTTTTTCGAATTAATATCTAAATGTTGCTGCATTGACATTTTCAAATTCTGCGCGAAAGACGTTTTCAAAAAGGTAGGGCCTAGAAGTTTTGTACGGAATTAAATTAAATTAAAATAATAAGCGTTTTAAGAATAAAAATTTTTTTATTTAAATCTAGGAATAAATATTAACTTTAAAATAGGCTGAAATAAGAAGTTTTAAGATTTAATTAAGATTGAGATATAATCAAATTACTATCCTACCCCCTTAAGAAATTTCAAACGTATATTCATAATATTATTTTTGTTACTTTTAATGACCACGTGTATATGAAATATAGCCATAGAAAAACGGCATTTAGGGAAATTATGAAGAAGGCATCGTGATCATAAGAAAAACAATGTGAGCTCTAATGAAATTAAGGAAATATAGGTTATCGTTGAATGATTAAATAAAATTATAGAGAATTATGGATAACCTTGTTGATATAGCTCTTTTTCTTAAAATTGTTATTATGATGTTATTAGATGAAAGCAAATGTTATAAATTATATTTCGGGTAAGATTGAAAATTTATAATAATTGATGACGTAAAATAACTTTGTTGTATATATTTCTAAAATAGAAGAAATAGTAGAAATAAAACAATTTCAAAGATTTTAGAAATAAAGGAATGAAAAGTTTGAACCATGAAGTTTCAAAAGTATTTCAAATAACGTTACAAAGATTTTACGGAACAAGCAATGAATTTTCAAAGGTATTTTTATAGAGAACGTATGAAAACAAAATTTTAGAATTATATTAGGAGATTGATAAAAATTTTAAATATAGAAGGTCGAAATAAATATGTTTCAAAAGTATCTATATTTAAGAAATAAGGAATTTATGAAGGGAATTGAAAATACGAAATCCAATTTAATGATTAATACATAGAAAAACTATAAGTTTTAAATGGACAAAAATTCACAAGAAGATGATAATAGATTTTAAGAAACTGAAAAATAATAAGGTTCAAAAGGGTATGAAATAAAGAATAAGCAATTTAAAACAAGCAAATATCAAAGACATTTCGAACTACGAAATAAAAATTTTACGAAGCAAATAAATAATTTTCGAAGATGTTTTAAAGACAAAATACGAAGGTAAATTTTCGAAGGTAGTTAGAAATTTACAATGTTAAAAATTTAAAATGAGATAGTAAGGCTAAGATTTTGAAAACTAATCAAGTTAAAAATATTTAAAATTATAGGATGAGGAATTTATAACAGTGTAGTTTTCAAGTTTCAAAGATATTCAACACAAAGATTAAGAGTTTATAAAAATAAAGGAAGCTAGAAGATGAAACTTTATTGTATAAGATTAATAAGTACTCCGTAGAAATTATAATTTAGGAGTTTCAAGAATTTCAGAACAAGGAAGTAAATTTAAGAGGTTGAATAAAAAGTTAACGAGATTATAAAGGGAAAATAAAAATCATTTTTTCGAGATTAAATAGAACAAATGAAAATTATCTTTACGAAATCAATTAGTAGGTATTATAGATTTCAAGGTTAGAAATTTTAGAAGCTGATAACAAGTGTTAGAGATTAAAAATACGAAAAATTCAAGTTCAAAGGTTTTTAGAGAATGAAGAAAAAGAAGTTTATGAAATTGAAAAGTAAAGATGAAATCATCTTACGAGATTGGGGGAAAAAGGAAAATCCACTTAAGAAATCATTTATTCAGAATTATTGATTGATTTAGGAAATCAGAAATTTCGAAGGAGATAAAAATTTTACGAGGTTGGAAAATCATCGAGTTAACTCCCTTTTGGTGGGGATTTTAAAATGAAAAAGGAACACTAAAATCATGGTTAGATTAAATATTAGGAAATTTTATGATTAGGAAATCTGAAAATTGAAAAGCGTTAAAATGATGATGATATTTAAAGAATGATTTTGATATGGTTGTAGAAATTTCCAATGCTAAAGAAATCTTCGAGGTCTTGAAAATTGTCTTGGATAGCGTGATCCTTGATACGTCTCTTCACATGCGCTTCTGGTCTTGTTTTCAAGTCTTATATTTGCGAGAAAATGAAAGGAGGTAAAAATTTCAATTTTATGAAGTCATTATAGAAGTATAAGTTAGGAAAGTTATATTTTAGAAGAAGAAGATAAGTTAAATAGATTTAAAAATTTGGAGGAGATAAATGATAATCTAGTTAATAAGGATGTTTGAAAAAAATTATAGACGTCTTCAAAGCAGTGGATTTCTTCAAGGTCCAGAGCGTCGCTTCAGATCGTTCGACTCTTGATGCGTCCATTTGCAAGTGCTTGAGTTCTTGTCGTCTTGTCTTCACTTTATACGTCTCGATTTTTGGTAACGTTAGTATAAGAGACTTGTTAGCCAAAAAGTTTAGTCATAGAGCATTTAGCAAGTAAAATAATTATAATACGATAAGATTCTATCGCTCATCTAACTAGTCTTTTATTTTTAGGTCGATCCTTAAGTTTCTACCCTTTCTTACAATTTAAAGCGTTCTAAGATTATTATTTTAGCGATCTAGGATTTCTAATCTATTATTTGATCCTATAAGTCTATGCCTGACATACGATATGAATGTCTGGCCCAGGTGTCGTCTCGCTAGATGAGATAACTTTAAGCTACTCACTGATCAAAGACTGACTCGATACCAATCATAACAACCTGGTTTTTCGTGACTTTAATTAAACTAAGGCGGAATATTAATTAAGTCTATTTATTACAAAACCAGCTGTCATCGTATTACAACTCATTATACATAATAAGAGTTATAGACAAAACAGAGTCATTCGGTTACAATCTCTCAAAACACGAAGAAGGCTTTCTGACCCCTGGTGTAGATAGACACTCAAGTCTCGGGGCGCCTGCAACAAATCCCATAATTAGTGTTTTCTCCCCCAACACATCTAAACACATCAAATAAATCATGTAGTGTAGCAATTATAAACATATGCGATATACATGACAATTAACTAAAGCAGATGGCAAGCAGGCAAGCAAAACACATAAGGAAAATCAGGATGATTCAAACTCGAGTATAAACCAAACATCATATATCATGCAACACTTATAACCAATCTTGTTCAATAAATCATTATCATTTCAATCATAATCATATAGGCAATTCATCATCATCTCAATCATCATCGGGTAGTCGACCCTTTTCAATGGTTCATATAATAACATGTAGTCGCGAGTCTTGACTACAGAGTGGCTTGTGTACTCTCATGGTAAACCACCCATATGATCCGCCATCAAAGTGCACTAGTTACTCAGACTTATACATCAGATCAAACACTAAGTAGCGTACGTGATAACTACCTAATATCCAATACAACATGGATAATCTATCATACGTTGTCCTATGAGCCACAACAAGTCAGGATGGAAGCATGCAAAACCCTACAAAAGCAAGGCCTGCTCATAAGCTGCCGGGTACATCAACGGACTTTAATGCTAGTATACCACTAGGTAAGAAGGACGATTCAATCCCTTATCTTATGTGTGCACACACTTTCACTTAGAAAGCGACCACAGTCCTCGCTACTCGAGAGAGTATGCTTTTCCTAACCAAAGCGATTAATACCTAACGACAAGGTCCGGGTGGGATGGTCATTTCAGTTACCTCGTATGGACCGCAAAACGCAACAATTATGCCCATTCAAGGGTTGTATCGCTGCTTGCCTAAAGACTATGAGAGTCATTAGAGCGCCTCGATCGGCCGAGAGTGAAAAGAGTCCCCATACGCTGCTACCTTTCCAACCATGGCACAATAGATTCGCAACATGTGGACACCAGAGTATTTAACAAGTACTTTCTTATCATTTTCTCGTTCCTTTATTTCTCCAAAGGTGACGATTCATAATAAACAATAACGTCGAACTTGTATAATGAAAATTTAGTTCTAGCAGTTCTTCAGATAAACGGAAACACATAGAAAACTTAAATAATTATTATGAGTTCGGTCGTATACTTTAAACATTTTCACTACTCATTATTTTACTTTTTAAATATTAATTCTCGTTACTTAGTTTACTTTAAAAAGATTTATTTGAATAACTTAAATAGGTTCAAGTAATTAATTTATTTCATTCAAGTGTAAGTATTTTATTTGATTAAGTTAAATGATTTAGTTTAGTTTAAATTTCAACTTAAGTATGTTTACCATTAGTGATATAAATATTCCAAGTTTCATTTAATATAATAATTATTTGATATTTTCATAGTTAATAAAAATAATGAAGGTGTTTAGTTACATAATATTCATAACATTTATTTTAACTTTAGGAATATTACTTAAATGAGATTTGTCAAGTTTTAGATTTTTGATAAAATATAATTAGCTGACATTTAGTTAAATTTCTTTTAGGGGGTTTAATTTCTTAATAAAGCTTTACATTATTATTTTTACTTAGTTATTCGATTTAGGTGGAAAGATAATCTGATCGTAGAATCTTATTTAAGCTTTTTGTAACTTAGAATTCTTTGTACATTATTTTTATGGAATAACCATTAGTGTCTTTTTATAATGTCTTACTTTTTATATGTTTATTATTATTTGTTTTATACGACTTACATTGATTTAGTGAGTCGTCGACTTTAAGACAAATTCCTAATTTTAAAGATACTATTTAAATTTGTAAGCTTTGCTTTAAGTTAATCTTTTCATATAAAATGTTATACTTACTAAGTTATTTATATGATTCGATAATCTTTTTAATCCTTACATTTTTATACTTAGCAAAATTTCTTGACACATTATTTGTGTCCTACTTTATATTTGTGACGTTAGTTCTTAAATTCCTTTTTACGCGACTTAGCTAACTTCATTTTATTTTCAAAAATCTTGTTAGTGATATTAATTTTTAACTTTATTCAATAATAGCTTACTTAGGTTTATTTTAAATTTCAAGTTCTTTAATTCCTTTTGATATTTTAACCAAATACTTATTTAGTATATTTTAAGTTCATTTTAAACTTTAGTGTTTTAAATAAGGTAATTATTATATTAAATTAGATATATGAGTTTTTATACATTTGTTTATATTAGATATTTAATACGAGTAACTTTTATGTATATTAAAAATGAACTTTACTTTTAAATTGATTTAATCCTAATTTAAACTTGATTCTCTTTTATTTAACTCTTTATTTTTAGTTGTATTTTAATTTGAACCATTAAGTGACTACAACTATTTTTACGACTATAAATATTTTTATATTTATTTAGTTTATTTACTTAAGCTAGGTTAATAATATTTTTAGTCTTATTTTATACTTGTGATTACTTATATTCAATATTTTCAATAATTTACACATAACATATAATTTCAACATGATAAAAATTTCATATAAAATCAACAATAATTTAACAACACATTTTTCACCTAAAACATATTATCATAAAATCATACAAATATCATATTTCACAATTTAATTCAACATCATATAATAATTCAAATTAACACACAATCAAAATTCACAAAATCACATAATTATTTATATAACACATGAACACAAAAATTATATATTCTAAATACGTAAATTAAACTAGTGTGCGGGGGCACCTTAAGTTTGGCTCACGAACAGAGGGCCTCCAAATACGGTCCTAACCCATTTCCTTATGGACCCAAATCAACACCCGTGAAGCCAAAAGAGAACAACAGCACCTCGGATCGACAATAATGGCAGCGACATTTATCATTTAAAAATAGGAGAAAAAGAGTGAATTAGAGCCGAATGAAATCAATTTACAAAGTAAATCGGTAATGACAACACCGATTTAATTGATTAAAAAGGTCGAAGTAAAAGATTCAGAATTTTAGAATGAATGAACAAAGAAGAGCAAGATGAAGGCTCACCGAAAAATAAAAATAAAACGGTGGTGATTTCAGTGGTGTTGACGAGGCAAGGTCTGACCAAACAAAGGTCATCTACTCGAGGGACCACGGTGGTCTCGAGGTTGGCGTGGCGGGGCACAGTTCGGGTGACGACTCCGGCGAGGTTTATTCCGGCGAGTCAAAGAGAAATCAATTAAAATGGGCCAAATCAAATGTCGATAATTTAAGGAATAAAAAACGATTTAATCGACGACACTTACCAACGATAAGAGTACGACGGGAAGCAGAGCAAGGCCACGACGAGCAGGGGCCCTGGTGGTTCACGGTGGACCAAAAGCCGAGAAAAGGCCGAGCAAAACAGGGGAAAACAGGGGAGGCGAGAGAGAGAGCTCGAGAGAAGAGCACGGCCAGGTTGGCCGTTGATGTTGTCGGCTTCGGCTCCGGCGACGGTGGTTCTGGACACGACGGTGGTGGTCCTCATGGTGGTCGACTCCGGCGTCGTAATCGAAACCGAAAAGAGGAGAAGAGCAGGGGAGAGCAGAGGAGAGACACAGTGGGCAGGGGAGGCCGAGGACGAGCTTTGAGCTCACCATTAATGGTGGCTTCAATGGTGGCTGCCATGGTGGTGATGTCTACGGTGGCCGTGGTGGCTGATGATGTTGTTGTTGTCGTTTGTTATTGTTGTCGTCGTTGTTGTATTTGTTGTTGTTGTTGTCGTGGCTGTTGTTGCTGTGTCGTAGGTTGTTGTTGTTGTTTCTATTTTATTTTTATTTATTTTTTTTTTAAAGAGAAGGAAGAAGAAGGAGATAGGAGGAAGAAGGAGATCAGTTAGAATGAAGGGAGTTATAAGGAGTGTACTCAAGAAGCTTTGACCTAAAATAAATATCTAAAAAGGTAAGTTGGATGGTGGATGTCGACATAGTGAGTAATATATTTGGAGTGCATTTACTTTGTTTACTGTTTCATTTACTCTTATTTATAAACTTTTATATTTTATAAAATATATTATATTTTAAATTATTAGTTTTAAATTTTAGTTTCTATTATTCAAATTATAAAATTTATAGTTCGAAAATGTAAATGTATAAAAGTTGTCAATTACAAATTGTATTACGGTCTCATAAATTTTCAAACGGTTTGTTCGTTTGCAAGATACATTTCAATAAAATTATTTTTATTCAAGTAATAATAATTTTTAAAGTAAAACGCAAATTATTTAAGTTTAATAAAGGTTTTAGTTTGACAAGTATTTTAGAAATAAAAATATAATACAAATTAATATAAAACAAGAAAGTTTAACCAGAAATGTATTTGAGAAAGTATTGAAACGAAATTTTTCAGCCGCGTTTTTGAAGTAATTGAATAAAAGTTTAAATTATACAAATTTTAGTTTAAAAATTTAGTTAAAATAATTATTTAGCGTTAATAAAACACGGGGTGTTACAGTGATGTCTCCTCCTGCTCGTGGATTCGGAGTGCTGGAGCGGCTTGGAACCCTGCTGGGTGTTGAGTGGGCTTCATCGTCCACATGAATGTACTCGGGTTCCTGGGTGGGCTGCTGAACGGCGCCTTCTGGCTGATCAGGTCCAGTTGATGGAGAAGGAATGATCGCCTGAGATGGACCGGCTTCGCTGGGAGTGGTCGACATGCTGACTTGTTGACTTGCTGTCCGGTTGAAACGAGAGACGTATGTTCCGAGTTGACGCACGAAATTAGATCACCAGCCCCACGGTGGGCGCCAATTGTTTCTGCCAAATTTTGTCACGTTGACTATTTGACTCGTGAAAAGGGGGTATAGTGATCTACTTGATTATCGACTCGGTTTATGTGACGTTATTGATGTTGTTTGAACGAAAAAGAATGCAAGAAAGTAAAGTGCGAAAAAGGTAAATGACACAAGAGATTTGGTGACGCGGAAAACCCAATGTGGGAAACGACCGCGGGGGGATCTGTGTCCCGCCTAATGTGCTCCACTAAATATTGTTGGCAAGCAACGAGTTACAATCGAGTGATTACAAGGCAATAATTCGTAGTGTAGGGATGCTCAGGTGGAATGCGACAGTGGATTCTGGAGGAATGGAGAGTATATTGTTGTAGAGCACCGTGAAATATGTTGTAGCCCTGCTCAAATGCTGCTCCTTTGCCTTTTATAGGGTTGAAATCGAGCTGTTGGAGTTTGGTACCTGCTGAGGGTCTTCAGGCCTCTTTTCTAACCCCTATTTTTGGGGATTAGTTCTTTGACCTTCTTGTTGTCTTTTATGAGTCTGAACTCACTTGTCGCCTCTGGGCTACTACCGCTGCGTCTTGGGCTTGATTTTGCTTGTTTGTGATAGGTTTTGGTCCAAGTGACTTTAGGCCATTTTTGGCCCAAACAGGATTGATGATGATTTTATTTTGCAAAAACGTATAATTGCTTTTGATTTGATGGAAGAATGACACACCGGTTACAATATTTATACTCAGATTGAAAATACACTAAAAGAATTTAATTTAATTAACAAAGTATTTACTATATCATTTGATAACGCTACGGCTAATACTAAAGCCATTGATTATGTTAAAGCTCAAATGATTTTTTTTTATTGTTTGACGGAGAACTTGTTCATGTTCAATGTTGTGCACATGTTATTAACTTGTCCGCTCAAGAAGGAATAAATCTTATTGCGCCTATTTTATTACCTATTAAAAAAATTGTTATATGGATTAAATTAAAACAAGATTTTAGAACAGCTTTTAGAACAATGTGTAAGGCGGCCGGAATGAGACCCAAAAGATTTAGTCTCGATACATCAACTAGATGGAGCTCTACATATAGATTAGTTAAAGAGGCTATAGAATATAAGGATATTATAACTAAATTATGTAATGATGCTCATAGTTCTCTTCCCGACGTTGAATCGATCGTGACTCTATTTGGGATATTACTGCTGTTTTCCTATATTTATGAGCCTAACCTACAAATACGATAATTTCCCAACATACAATTACGAATATTCAAATATTCAATTTTAAAAGAGATATATTATCGTTTGCAAAAGCACGGGGTTGGCAGTTGATATATGAGCCACAATTCCGCAAAGCCATGCCCATTTAACAACCAACTAAATTCATAATTATTTCATTTTCAAAATTCTTATTTAATCACCAAATTTCTATAATTTGTCACACACACGCACAGTTGTTTTTACGTGGTTGTTGTTATAAGATTAGACAATCAATCAGTTACCTCAGAAAAAGGGGTATAAGATTTTTTCGAATTCTGATATCTTAGGAAATTATTGGAGTAACCTACGATTACTTTCAATACGTGTAAATTAGTAAAGATCTAATTTTTGTGATTGTGTTTAAATCTGATTAGTTGAAAGTTCAAAAATTTTCATCAAAGGTTTCTTTGATCAGATTGTTTTTCAAATTTTCTGGAGATTGATTGGTCATAAGAGGATCTGGGTATGTGGTTTATACATGTTTGTTTGTATATTTTTATTATGTTCTTAAGTTGAGTAGAAGTATCATGAATTTCATTATTCTTCCAGTATTCTATTTTGTTATTGCTGAGAATCATGGGAATTTTTTTGGGTGTACGATGACTTGGTATACTCGTCTAAGAATTTTCGTATATTGCTCTTGAATTTTTAGCTGCTTTCTTTTCATACGTGATTAGATTAGATTCATGTTATCATTCATGTCATAGATGATGATATTATTTTGCTTTGGATGAACTTGTTGGTTAACCAATTGAATGTTAATATTGATATTGACGGGTTACTTTAAATAAAAGACATCGATTGATATGAGCAATGGAGAGAAAATCTTGTAACTTTGGTAGAAATGATATGCCTCAAACAAATTTTCTTATTGCATTATACTTTGTCTTGACTAAATTTGGTGCTAAATTTGGTGAGTGTGTTGTAAGTTTAAGTGGAATGATGTCAAAGTTTAGGTAGTACTTAGTAATCTAACTGCATGTAGATAAGGTTGAGCAGGTAAATTAGGTAAATGTAGTGAAAGGTTTGTTTATATGGGCAGGACAATCGGAATTGGGATACCAGGGATGTGAGTTGTCACTTGTCTATGGGTAGACGATGCCTGAGTTGAGAAGTAGAGCACGAAGATCGAAGAGGCTTGGTGATCTCCAACAACAGCCTACACTTGAATTGAATGTTTTAGGTGAGAACCCTCTTCCACCTACTCAGAAACAAACAAGACGAAGAGGTGGTGGTGGTGGTGGTAGAGGAAGAGGCGCTAATGCCAGAGCGGGTCAGCCAGGTATAGGAGCTACGCAAGCTGAGGCCGAAAGAGGACGGGGGGTGAGATTGATTGATCTCGACCCCGAGATCCCATGTGAAGTTGTTCCCCAAGTTGCACCCGTAGGTGTTGTTGCATCGAATCAGAACCAAGGAGAGGGTGTTGGTGGTAAAGAGATTGCAATGGAAGGCGGAAATGAAATTAAACTAGGGACTGCCGAAGAAGACTCAACACCTGTTCCCGATAGGGTATATTGTCTTTCCTTTTTCAGTTGAATTGTATCATTTGTTAAAAAATTGCTTATCTCATTTGCACATGCTATATTGTGTAGAGCCTTCAATTTTTCTCAATTTACTCATGCGGTAGAGATGGGTACAAATAATAATTTAACTCAGGTCAACAAGATGTTTTCTCAGTGAGTAGTTTATTACGGAGTAGTTTAGAAAGGTGTGCATTGGATGAGGCACTAGGCAAAACTTCTTAGTGCAATGTAGTTGCGCCTTTTAACGAGGCTCACTTAACCGATGCACTAGTATGGACTGTCTATAGCTTTTTTCAACTCGATCTTTACTTTTGCCCTTCCTTTTGCCCATTATTCTCAACTCTTACTCCTTTACATGCTCGTTAACTTGAGAATTCCTGAAAAGGTGAATTGACCAAAATGTTTACAAAAAATGGGGACCATAAATAGGGGCGCGCCTTGGCCTTACGCCTTAAGCCTTGTTGCTTCATTCCCCCTTTAACGCCTTGGTGCTCCTTGCGCCTCTTCAAACTAAGAGTAGTCTTGGTCGTACACCTATGTCATGGCTTACACAATTACACTTATGACAAGTCTTGGCAACATAGGGTGTGTCATACATGATGTTGTCAGGTGCTTAATATAACATCTAGATTTGCCATAGGCCGTTGCACTTTCTTTGGTTGCTATTTATCTCGATTTGGCAATGAATTTGGTTTCCTTGATAACTTTAACTCTTAGTTATGTTATTTCAAAATTTTGATCTACTGTAGCATACTATTGATGTTTGTTGTGAATTATATTGCATGCACATTTTTGTGTGAAACCTCTATAGTAATGACCTGTTATGTTTTCTGTTACAATCTCATATCTGCCTTCTTTGCCAGGTTCAAGTGGGAAATTCACCTGTATATAAGGTTGAGCGAAAGTTGGGTAAAGGTGGTTTTGGACAGGTCTACGTTGGCAGGAGAATGGTTGGTGGAGCTGATAGGATAGGGCGAGATGCACTTGAGGTACTTTCAGCTCAAATCTTCGTAAGGCGTAGGTTTGGTCTTTGTTCTTGGTTTTTTCTTGACTTATTTTAAATGTTTTGGCTTCGTTTGTTCTCAGGTTGCTGTAAAATTTGAACACCGCAATAGTAAAGGTTGCAGCTACGGCCCTCCTTATGAGTGGCAAGTTTACAAGTAAGTTCTATCGACAACCTGTGATTCTTTTGGCGATATCTTAATCATTTTGATTTCCAGTAAAGCTTAACCCTTACTATTCGACTTTGGAATGTGATGGAAATGCTGACAACGTGTGGTTCCGCTGGCGATATTTTTATCGTTTGCCATTTCAAGTGAAGCTTTATACCCACCATGCGGCTTTGGAATGTGATGAAATTATGAAAACTATGTCTGTGAATTTTTTTTTCTTGTATAGTGAAGTAGCCTTTGGTTGATGTAATTTTCATTGGTCATCTGGTAATGGTAACGGTGATTACAATAGCTCCTCTTACCATGCCTAACAACTGCTTTGTTGTTTTTACTCAGTTCCCTGAATGGATGCTATGGTATTCCTGGGGTTCATTACAAAGGTCGCCAGGGAGAATACTATATTTTGGTAAACGACACATTTTTCTCAATAACCCTCGTCTCTACGGCTATATATTTAAGCTTGAAATGTCTTTGTTTATTCTCTTATGCTTCAGGTTATGGACATGCTTGGACCTAGTCTGTGGGACGTTTGGAATTCCTTAGGACAGTCGTAAGGATCCCTGTGTTTCTTTTCTCAGCAACTTCTCTTTCAGTTTTCTTTCCTCTTTTGGTGGATGTAAATGTTCCCGCTGTTGTATGCAATCTATAGAGGCATTTGCTATTGCAAAATTTGCCTTCATATGAGAGGCAGCTTTGTTTAGTTTTTATTGTTTTTCATCTATGCCTTCCTTTAACAGGATGTCTCCGAATATGGCAGCGTGCATTGCTGTTGAGGCAATATCAATTTTGGAAAAGCTTCACTTGAAAGGGTAAGAGCTTTTGACATGTTTGATGAGGTTGAATTAGTATACTTGTCATGCTGAATTCATTAAGTTGTTTTTTGTCCTCACTAAAGTCAGTCTTTATTGAAGTTTTGTACATGGTGATGTCAAGCCGGAAAATTTTCTTCTAGGGCAGCCTGGAACTGCTGATGAGAAAAAGCTTTATCTTGTAGATCTCGGTTTAGGTATGTTTTTCATCTTCGTAGTTTTGTACTTTCTTGAGCTAGCATGCAGGATGTACTACTTTATTGTAAGATCTTGAGTTTTTCATAACCATGAAGTCATGATGTCTTCCTGTGATTTATTGCTATTGTTACTTCCTCGCTCTGCGGCAAGCAAAATTTACATGCTTTCTTTAGTGCCTTAGCCACTTTGATAAGGTTTTATCTCTTTATGTGGAACATAATATTTTGCCTTGTTCATGTGGTAACGTTGGTTGCTATCTCCATGACCTACTGTTTTGTGTTTCAGCTTCTAAATGGAAAGATGTCTCGTCTGGTCAACATGTTGATTACGATCAGAGACCAGATGTGTTTAGGTTTGTTAACTATCTACATCTACATGTTTTGTTCTGGTAGAATAGCTGAACCTGCTGCGTCTTTGTTTCTACTAGCTGATGGTCATAACTCATGAGAATTGTTCGTGTCTTTTGGCAGGGGAACTATAAGGTATGCAAGTGTCCATGCACATTTAGGTCGAACGGGCAGTAGGAGAGATGATCTTGAGTCATTGGCATATACCTTGATTTTCCTTATTCAAGGAAGACTACCATGGCAGGGTTATCAAGTGAGTTTCTTTGAAATTTTAAAGATGGTTTGATATAATGTAGGAGTGTGTGGCTCATTTGATCCTTTTTTTAATAACTTTGTGAAGGGAGACAATAAGAGTTTTCTTGTCTGTAAGAAAAAGATGGGCACTTCGCCGGAGTTGATGTGTTCCTTCTGCCCTGCCCCGTTCAAACAGTTTCTTGAATCCGTTGCTACTATAACGTTTGATGAGGAGCCAAATTATTCGCAACTCATATCATATTTTGATTGTCTAATTGAACCTTCTGCACCACTCAGACCCATCAGAATTGACGGAGCCTTAAAGGTTTGGATTTTGGTTTCTGTTTTTGTTCTTTTATTTTTTTTTATTGATGGATTTTTTTTCTAAATAGAAATGCTTACTACTTTGACGATATGTTACATAGACTCGAGTACGAGTGTCAAATAAGACACGGTTTGGAGTGTTGGACTAGTCAATGTGTGAATATAATCACATGGTCTAATATGATGTGTCAAGATGTCAGAGTTGTTGTCGGGGTATCAAGTGTGAGACACATAATTAGTATCTAAGTGAAGTGTCGAATTGACATAGCTTTAACGTTCTGATTTTAATACATAGGTTGGCCAGAAAAGGGGGCGATTACTCATTAATTTGGAGGAACAGCAGCCAAAGAAGAAAAATCGATTAGGTAGTCCGGCAACACAGTGGATTTCTGTTTATAGTGCTCGGAGACCCATGAAGCAGAGGTAAGCTGGAAAAACATTGGATTCTGTCGTTACATTCTTTATTGGTGTCTGTATACGATAGTCTTACTACTAATACTAGTAGTAAAACCCTGTGCTGCAATTGGCTTGTTTGATGCATTGAGCATAAGATATTATGATATAATGCATATTTTCAGGTGCTTTGTTTATCAGCATACTACAGCTTCTTCTGATTATGATCGTGGCGCATGTGGTGTAGTTTTGTATACATTTCTTAGTAACACAGTAGTGCCAGAAGAGGCTGTCGTTTTAGCCGATACAGATGATCTTGAGTCATTGTGCTACGTGACATTATATATTCACTCTACTCTGGCTAGTCTGAGTCTGGTGTGCCATAAAGGTACCTCTCAGTTGTGAATTTGCGTCTATAAGACATCCTTCGAGTTTAATTGGTTAGATGAACAAGACATGAGGACCCAACATTTTTTGGTACAATTTACCCCTTCATCTACCTCGAGACATTGCACTTCCTCTTATGTTTGTCCGTACTAAAAGCTCCTACATGGAATATTTCCGTTTTTATGTGGTATTAGTTATTGTTTGCTTTTATCCCACATTTTCTCTTTGTGCGTTTTCCTCCAAATTTCAATCTGATACTCAGGGAGGAATTTTGAGGGTGTGTGAGGAAGTAGTACCATCTTTCATTTGCTGAAAAGTTAATTTTACAAACTTTACATGCATTCTTCCAGGCATGATAGCTTCCATCAGAAACTAGTCACTGCGACCTAATTTTGGTCGTGACACCATTAATGTAGTCAATTGTCGATACTAAATACCATGTCTTAACCTTTAAACACTGCGCAAAGTGGTCTCTCTTCAATGTCTTGGCCCAAAATTAAGGGTGAATATTATAAGGTTTTCAATCCTCTTTTTGACGTTCTTTTGTTTGTTATGTTACCAGGAAGCAAGTCTACTGTTCTATCCAATATTTCCCTTATTACTTGAATATTTATAGAGAACTAAGTCTTCTGACTTTTACACATAATGTTTTAAGTTGTAGATATATGATTTGTCATTTGTATGGGGGTGAATTCATTGCTTCCATATGGCACTATGAGAGTTATATGAGTCGATGGGTTTGGTGTGAAAACTCCATAAACTAAAATGTAACATGGTAAATAAAACGTATTGTTCATGAAGCTCTATGCGACCAGCTGCCATATGCTTTAATGGCTCAGAGAAGCATATTAGGAATCTTTCGTATATATGTTGATTCCCTTTATGGTGATTGTGGTTGTGCTAAGTCTCAACAAACTAGTGGGTTAAGTAATCTAGTCTGTTAGTTATTCTATTCTCAAGAGAATGGAAGATGCACCGGGTTTAAAATCCCTCCATAAGCTAAGTAGGGCATCAGGGTAAACGGTTGTGGGGTAAAGAATCTAAAGATACTATACAGATACGGTATCCAATATATATTTCTTCGCATCTGGAATTGATAATTCCTGAAAATGTGGTTGTAGTTGATGCTGTTTGTCAGACTAGATTTGTTCGCATGTCTGCACCCATGTCATATATATAATTTTGTCCTCCAGCTTTGCCTTATGTATGACGCTTTGTTTGACCATCTCCACCCCACTATCCTCGAAAAATGTGATTATGGTTGTTACTATGTTGCAGCCTAGATTTGTTCACATATCTACATATATGCTTATTGATCATTCTGGTAACGTACTTGGGAGCAAAGTATTCTTTTAGCTTTATATGAATGCTGTAAGTATTTAATACGAGATTTACTCAAAAGGATTAACTTCATTACTTCATAATCAGAATTTTTATGAGTCCAGTATGATGAGGTATGCAGGAAGAAGTTATTGGTCTTGCTTATGGCAAATTCTCATTTAAGACGACCTTTTCCGTCTTAAGTTAATACGGGATTATGTTACCATTTTATAGTAAAATGTGACCATTTAACTGCAAAATGTTTTTAATAGTTTTACACTTAACATTATTGTTATAATCACATTGTTATTATGGTAACATTTTATCACAAAGTAGTTACATTTTATTATAAATTGGTCACATTTTGTCCGTCTTAACTTAAGACGAAAGAGTTGGTCTTAAGAGAGACTTGTTGCTTATGGATATAATTATTTTAGTTCTACTGAGCGCCGAGGGCTTTGGCTACTGTGTAAATACATTAAACTATCCATGGGTTCAAGTGTTGTGCTATTCTTCCTGCATCGTGCTATAAGTGGTACACCATGCAAGTGCCATTTAATAAACTTGTTCTTATACGTGTATTTATTTAAAATTTTGAATCTCTTGCAGATATCACTATAATGTGGCCGACTCAAGGATCCGACAACATATTGAGAAGGGCGTTGAAGATGGCTTATATGTTAGCTGCGTGGCCTCAGCAACTAACCTATGGGCACTGATTATGGATGCTGGAACAGGGTTCTCATCTCAACTGTGGGAAATCTCAAACGTCTTCTTGCATAAGGTCGACTTCAAAGATTTCTCATGGCGTTAATTTGTCAATTGTGCTCCTACTGAAAATATTAATACTTGACTATCATGTGTGATATTACCAGGATTGGATTATGGAACAGTGGGAAAAAAATTACTATATCAGTTCGATAGCTGGTGCATCTAGTGGTAGCTCCTTGGTGATCATGTCAAAAGGTATATTACTCTAAATTTGTCAACTTCCATTAAAAGAAATATGGGATTGTGTTATAATATGGTCTGTTGCATGAGATCTATCGTGCTACCCCACCTAGTCGTATTGGTCCCGTACTTTGGTGGTCGACCGGGTGTCAAGTTTGATCATTATTTTCTTCAAGTCGAATGGGGATAATTCCAATAGGACATAGCGAACAACTTAAGGTGTTTGCTTGTTATTGATCCAGGAACTCCTTATACACAACAATCGTACAAAGTTAGTGACTCTTTTCCATACAAGTGGATCAATAAAAAGTGGAAAGAGGGATTCCACGTGACTTCTATGACAACAGCTGATAGTCGGTGGGGAGTGGTTATGTCTAGAAATGCTGGCTACTCCAATCAGGTAATGCTCCAGTCACCCAAAAACGTAACGTCATCTTTAGGCAGGTCATGAATGAGGCTTGTTTTAATAATGCTCGATTAAAATAATCTTACTTAATTTTTTTGTTACAAGGTCGTCGAGCTTGATTTTCTGTACCCAAGTGAAGGTATACACCGGCGATGGGAGAGTGGGTACAGGATAACTTCCATGGCTGCAACACCTGATCAAGCAGCCTTTGTACTGAGCATCCCGAAACGAAAAATCATGGATGAAACTCAGGAATCTCTGAGGACATCTGCTTTCCCGAGCACCCATATTAAGGTTTAACATACTCTTTTCTCCATTTTATGTTTCTCCATTTACCTGCTGTGTCGTTTATGGTGTAGAAGAACTGGGTGGAGTGTAATTTTATCAACCATACATTTGATACAGACCTTCATTTGAAATGAACCTTGGTATTTTTTATTTTAAATTTGACATTTTGGTTGTCACGAGCAAGTTGCTGTTGAAACGTGATCAATATAATTGTGTTTGGCACATCCTCATAATGCGGTCACGGTAACCTTAATAACATGGATGCGTATTGTGTCAATATTTAAAACCATGCTCTTCTAGATTTGTAAGAAGTCCATTACTGCAATTTTCGACACCGATTTCTTTATGGGCTTTGGCCATCTCTTTCAATATGGAGTACTTTTATGCATTTTCAATATGGAATACTTTTTGGAACATTTTGGAAAAAGGTAAAATGGTTCAGTAAACTTCATACAAATCTTTTGACATGAAGTAGAAGTTAGTCGACTTTCTAGTCTTAAGATAGAGAGCCTTCTGGTTAACATGTTGTCCTAACCATGGGGGTGTGTTAAAATCGATGTACGAGTTTGTGTTATCCGAACCCTCTTACGTTGTCATAAGCTATGAGACTGTACACGTGACTCCATACCTGTTATTCTTCTTTGAAGAATTGTGTTACTATAATATTGTATCCACGGGATTTCTAATTTTTTTTTATTTCGTTTGGCTTTGCAGGAAAAATGGGCTAAAAATCTGTATATTGCATCGATTGCCTTTGGCCGAACTGTGAGTTGAATGTAGTATGTACATAGTTTCTGCGAGAAATTTATACTGTGGCTGGAACAACGCAACAAAAATGACAATTTTGGGGGGATATTACTGGCCTTTTATCCGTCTCTAGGATTTTTTCACTATTATCCTGGAAAATCATCGGGAAAATTTCGACGAGGACAACTGGAAAGCCGTACAAAGCCATATAAAGGCATTGAAATGCTTTCTTTTGCCTGTACTTTACACATTATAATTGGCAAGGAATGAAAAATGTATACCTAATGTTAACTTCTGATGTGCTGGAAATGTTATGTGATAAAAGGTTGACATGGACTCGTGTTTGTTTGAGCTACTTTTAGGACAGGAATTTTCCTTGCTTCATTTTATTTGTTAATAAGATAAGATTATTTGTTGAATATTCCCTCTGATTCAGTTATTTGTTTACCTTTTTATTCTGAGACGGAGTATAAATGCATCGTTTTCTCCTTACAAAACTCAATTGTAACTTAATTATCACCCAAAATTAATTAGATGAGATGAAGATCTTTCAAAATTAATGACCGTTTTGGATCAAACTATTTTATTATATGGAAAAAAATGTAAATTAGTGCTTCGTCTAAAATAGAAAGGGAGCTAGAAGGAGTACTACCTTAAAAAAAAAAAAAAAGAGTTAGTTGTGTACGAAATTTTTTCCTGTTGGTTAAACATGACCAAATGGCTGGAATTCAAACATAATATTAAAATTTACGTTAAGTGATTGAGAATTCAAACCTAACCACTGTTGACACCGCCGCCGCCACCCTCCACCGCCGCCTCCCCTCTGCCACGGCCTCCTCCGCCGGAGATGGGGTCGATCCTGGCCCCTCTCCGGCGGGTATCCATTGAAAGGCTCTATACCCTCATTATCCCGTGTCTAGGCTCGCATGCAAGGTGATGTCCCCGCCGTTACTGACCGACCCGGTCTCTACCCGCCTCTCCTGCATGCGTTTGGTTGTCCTATGAGTCGACCCCCCCTCCCCGCCCCCGGCGTTCTGAGGTCACGTGTCCCCACCCGCTTTCCGGCAGCCTTGGTTGTCGCCGGCGAAGTTGTTCCGGCGGTGGTCTGCTTTTCTAGGCTAGTGGAGGTGTTCCCCTCTCCCTCGCCCCCCTCCTCCACCTCCATTAGCCCAAGCCTAAGTACAGGCTTTGTTCTTGGGTTACCCTTTAATTGGTCTTGGCTGGTTTCGGGCCTGAAACTGACTCCGTGTTCCCCTCCCCCTCGCCCCCCTCCCCCACCGGTTAGTTTCACGGTCGTTTGGTACAAGGTTTTCATGTATAAGTTGGTTGTCGGTTTGGGGTTTGGTTTTGTTACTAAGTCTACTTTTGGGTTCCCTGGGTGTCGTTGGATCTTCTTTGCGGGTTTGGTTAAGAGATTGTAGAGATTAGAAGAGTCGGGGTTTTGAGGCTTTGAAGGGATTAGGAGTTGTCTTATTCTGTGTGTTGAGCCTTTTCAATAGGGTATTATGAGGCTAAGTCGTAGTCGCCTATCAAAAATAAACCTAAGGACAACTAACTGGGTAGCTAGCGGTAGTAGGGTCGAGATCCACAGAGAGATGGTGCAATTAAAAGGTCGCTTAGCTAAACTAGGCTAATCTCGAGGGTAGCAAAATCGGTGTATAAGAGGACTAGACTAAGAACAATAACTAAAAGGGTGTAAAAGTATATGAGAGGGAGATTAGGGCATCGGGATCAATTTGACACTAATTCAGGAACTCAACTCAAAAGGAAATAACAATCAATTGAAGCTATGCAAGTGACTAGGTTTAAGAATACGCTCTCTCGAGTCAATATTAACCTTAAGCAAATTTAGCGGGCTCTCGCAACTTACTAAACTTAACTTATCAAATACGCGTAAGTCAAGTTTTAATTTGGCTTTCGATCTTAAATTAAAACTACCTAAGTTCAATTCAATTAAGGCGTCCCTAAATTCAATTGATAATAAAAACGCGTAGGAAGAAGTCAACTTGCACAAGTTCAATCAATTAAGCAATTAAACACATGTTCCTGAACCAATCTCACAAATCACCCTAAACCCTAATAAGGAAATTAGCTACTCATAACTAGGGAAGAAACTAAGCAATAATAATAATTAAACATGATAGAAGAAATAACAATAGAATTAAACCTGGCAATAATCTTGAATTGAAGTAAAGATCGAATGTTGCGAAATAATTTAATCTAAACCTAAGTGTTTTGAGAGTTTGTGAAAGAGAGAATAAAAACTAAAGCAGTAAAAGCAAAACCTAATTTAAAACATAAAAGAAAGCATAAGTTCAAAGTAATTCGTCCTAGGAGTATATATATAAGACTTTCCTAAAAACCAAACTCGGATTAAATCAAACCCGACAATTATAAGCCATGAGCCGTTGTAGTATTTCTTAACCAGGTGGCACGACCCAAAACATTGGGCCGGCTCTCTTCTCTTCAATTCAAGCCCAATTCTTCATTTGGGCTCCTTATCTCTCGTGGCCTTTTCGATCTTTTTGGTCTTTGTTCGTATTCCCGAGCTTCCGTATAAGCTCGAGCTTAGTCTCGACGTCACGGTACTCAAAATGCTCCAACCATCTCAGGTTTTAGCTCAGGACCGCCAAAACCTGCAAAATATAAACGAGGAATAACAGTACCGCAATATAAAGCAAATAGCTCCTACAATAATAATGAACTCAAATAAATGCAAGCTAAATGCGACTAAACCGGGGGCAAATAATCTATATAAATAACACGTATCTTTGGTTGTAATGGTAAGGGTTTTCGGAGTTTGGTGTTTGGAGTCGGTTTGGCTGCGGTGGTTCTGTGATTTAAGCTCATGCGTTCTTGTATGGTTCTCCTACTTAATTTTTGTTGTTGCATGGTCTTCGTTCCTAGTAATAATAAGGCACATGTGTATACTTTCAGCGCTTTAGGTAATAAGAATTATCTCCTTGAGACTAGTATGTACTTATTGCGTCAGGTTTGGGTTGGAATAGCCATGGAAAAGCTTTCTGTGGTGAAACTGACAGGAGATTGGTTGAGGGGAGTCCTTTTCCCCTGCCTGTTTGCCTGCTAACTACCTTGATACTTTGGTTCAGTGAATGTAGAGTTCGATCATCGGGGTGTAGGAGTTTAATCTCCCTCCGAGGCAAGCTTTTGTGGTTTGCATTCCACCTTTCTCTTCTATGCTTTTATAGCGTAAGTGCACCCTGTTCTTGTCACTGTGCAGCTCACTTGGATCGCTGGTATTGGGAAAGGATAAGCTACGTGGATGAGGCAGCTGAGGACGCTCGTGCCCAATCATCCGTACTCCGACAACCCGGTCTTAGTGCCCGGCGTTTTAGTAGCTCTTTATTTGTGTCTATATTAAGTGTCTTAGTTGTAATCAATAATGGATGTAACGTGGTCTAGAGTACCCAAACATGTAATCCAACTTTCTTTCCAATTGGCAAAAAAAAAATAATAATAATAAAAATAATAATTGAACATAATAGACTGAAATAATATACTTGCCCATGCATCCACTAATGATCATTGCCACATTCAACCAGAAGTAATAAATAATTTATGCATGTTATAGTCTATGGAGTGAAACCAACGAGGTCTTGGTCTAGTGGTGCCAGGGGTTAGACTTGGTAGGGAGAACTGAGGTTCGATCCCCCGCAAGCCCGTTGGGAGGAGTTTAAAACCTTAACCCCGGGACACGCTCCGAAACCGAATTAGTCGGCCCAAATGGGTTCGGATATCGGTTTGGAAACCAAAAAAAATAGTCTATGGAGTGAAAGTTATTTGAAAAATTACAAAGATACAAGTAGACTTGGCAAAACAGACCCGACCCGATAAGGCTGACCCGGGATCCGAAAGTGACCCGATAATCACAACCCAAAATTTACCCGACCCGACCTAGACCCGACCCGCAATGGCTTGACCCGGAATTGACCCGATACCCAAATTGACCGGATATAAAGTACTCTCGATGAGTTCAAATGACTTAGAAGTAACTTATTTGATATCATGTAATCAATTATCACCAAGTATATGCATTAAAACCTTGAAAATTAACCTTTTGACATCGTCTTTTTTACCAAAATTTTGCATTTTGACCCGAAAGGGACCCGACCCGACCCAAATTGACTCATACCCGAAATGATCCGATAAAAGCGGACTCGGTATAGACCCGAAACCCAAAATGACCCGGCCTGACCCGATCTGCTACATTGTTCAAACCCGAAATGTCTCGACCCGAATTGACCCGACCCAGACCCGACTCGATTGACCCGTTTGCCATGTCTAGATACAAGACATGTTTTAAAATATGTACAAATCAGTAAAAAAAAATTAAAAAATAATTAAGATGGAAGAAAAAAACTTTAGATTTATTTTTCAAATTAAACAAATTGGAATATCAATAGAGAAAAATAAAAGTAGTACACATGTTATGAGATATTTCACGTAAAGTTATTAAGACACCGTAAAACTCTCGATGTGAAATTGAGATTACAAAAAATTACAACAACATGAATTACATAACTAAAATAATTTCGGATGTCAAATTACAATTGCTAGTGCTCCACTCATACCGCTTGTTTAGCCTGGTGGTAGTATTCGTCCTGTTGTTGTGGGTACTATCTGGAGACGCTTAGTCTCTAAGATGGTGGTAGTTGTTTTAGTTGGTTCTGCACTGTGTAGCTATTTTGATGGGCTCCGGTTTGGGGTGGGTATTTGATAAGTGTTGTTTTTATATGTGTCGTCTACCCCTGTCTCAAGCTGCATATTATCATCAAAATGCGCCTTAAGAGGACATTTTGTTTGCGTATTTCATCCTAATGGTGTTTTTCCGTATTTTGTAGGAACTTATATATTTCCCGTGCATTTGAGCTCAAAAAGATGAAGATGACGGAATCCCAAAATATTGAAGTGAATATCGAGCTTGGGACATGAAAGTTGGATACGAAACTTGGGTCGAAATAGTAGAATTTGGAGAAGATTGACGCAAGAGAAGAGAAGAAAAAAAAAAAGATTCCAAGAAGAAAAAACATTGGGATTGACCAAGGCTAGTCAGCGGGTTTGACCAATCATCGACCGATTGACCGGTCAAGACTAGTAGTATGCTATTTTGTTGATTTTTGTACGAAATATTTATATTCAATGCCGGTCTGAAACAGGCGGCCTATTGGTCGGCCGGCTAGACTAATTCAACGGATTATTTGTAACATATTTATCCAACTGTTTTAGAATTAGAAAAAGGATGCTTTGTTAGTTTATAACCTAGTTTTTACTATATAAGCCTAAAGAGATAAAACTCTTAAACAACCTACTTTCTAATGCTTTATGTTTTGAGGGAACTTTTACAATTTTCTACAATTCAATTCGAAGATTCTGTTTAATCTCATGTCTGACAATTTATTTATTTCTATATTATTTTCAGTTCAGTTTAGCAATATCATGTTTAGGTGATGTATGTCATTTATATTGATTATATGCCCCCGATATAGGTGCATTTAGCTCGCATTTGTTCGATTTCACTATTATCTTAGGAGCTATTTGCTTTATATTGCGATACTGTCGTTCCTCGTTTATATTATGCAGGTTTTGGCGGTCCTGAGCTAAAACCTGAGTCAATTGGAGCATTTACGAGTATCGTGACGTCAAGACGAAGCCCGAGAGTTGATTCGGAGTCAATACGATGATTTGGGACGTCAAACCTATAGGTTCAGAGCAAACCTATAGGTTCTGGATACGTGAATTAGAACAACAGTTGCTGGAAACTTGCTGAATCCTTAGAACCGAGCGGTTTGCATGTGAACCGATCGGTTCACCCCCCAGAACCGATCGGTTCTGACCCGAACCGATAGGTTCTTCCCACTTATTCTCCGGATTTTCGTGCTTCTATAAATAGGCTCGAGTTAGGGTTTGACACTTATGCTTTTCATTATTATTTCAGCTTTAGAATAGAACGTAGTTTTTCTCTCTTTTAAACTCTCATAAAACTTAGATTTAGAATTAATTACTCTTGCAAGACTCGATCTTTACATTATAATTCAAGATTTCTCCCAGGTTTAATCTTATCATTCTCATTCCTCTCCTCATGTTTGTTATTATTGTTTTAATTGCTTTTACTTTAATCATGCATAGCTAATTCTCAATTAGGGTTTAGGGTGATTGTGATATTAATTCAGGACATGTGTTTGATTGCTTATATCGATTGAATTTGTGCAAGTTGATTTCTTCCTACGCGTTTTATTATCAATTGAATTTAGGGACGCCTTTATTGAATTGAATATAGGTTGTTTCTGTAGGTTTATATCGGTATATAGACCTTAAAATTCACAGGATTATAATGAAAACTTTTATAAGATTTTAAAATCATAAAAGAAATTGCATAACATGAAATAGAGATTTAGAATTAACCTTTAATCCTAATGAATTTGGCCTAAGATCAATACCAAAAGTATGATATCTCCTAATAATCTCACCCAAGATGTGTTCTTAATATGCCCTTGTAATGCTAGAAAAATAAGAGAGAAAACTGATTTTCTTTTCTTGAGATTTGTGTTGTAGAATGAGTGAATGAATTCGGGAGTGAATTAAGGAGAGAATTAGAGTAGAAATAGGAAAACTAATATCCTCCTTTTAACCCTAATCTAGCCGGCCCCCTTAAGTTATTTTGGGGAGATATATTCTCCTCAAATAAATAACTTATTGATCAAGAGAAGGAGTGTATCGGGACACGATGTACCTGGACACTTTTCTCTTGGTCATTTTAGCTTTTTATATAATGCATTACATTACTAGTGTCATCTGTATGGACCGACTATAATATACTATAAATATCCTTATATTTATAATTTACTAATTAATTATAACAGTTTATATTTAATTAGCTTGCATTATACTTGATACATGTTATTTATATACGTTTTATGCCCCCGGTTCAGTCGCATTTAGCTGCATTTACTCGTAATCATTACTAGTTTTATAGGCTATTTGCGATATTTCTCGTTACTGCTGCCTTTTATTTACATTTTGCAGGTTTTGGTGGTTTTGAGCCAAAACCCGGGACGATTGGAGCATTACGAGAATCAAGACGACAAGACCAAGCTCGAACGCGCACAGGAGCTCGAGAACACGAGCCAAAGACCAAAAGGAAGAAAGGACTACGAATAGATAAAGGCCCAAGTCAAAGAATTGGGCCAAAGTTGAAGCAAGAGGAGCCGGCCCAAAATTAGGAGTCAGGCCGGTCCAAGAGTGACTGGCCGTACTACCGAGGGTCTTTTTCGAGTCGGTTTTGTTTTATTCCGAGTTTAATTTTAGGAAACACATATATAAGACCTAAGCTCGTGAATTAGGATCTATCTTTAGTTTTACTTTATTTTTAGAAGCTTTAAGTTAGGTTTAGTTTTACTGCTTCTTATTTTCTCTCTTTTAAAAACTCAAAAACTCCATTAGATTGGTTTCAAGATTGATTTACTTTGTAACCACCGGTACTCTACTTTAATCCAGGTTTATTTTAATCTTTGTTTTTCATTCATCATGTTTACTCTTATTAATTTTATTGCTTTGATCTTTACTATGTCTAGCTAATTTCCTTATTAGGGTTTAGGGGAATTTGTGATATTTGGTTCAGGAACATGTTTTAGGATTAAACTGGTTGAATAAATTGTGCACTTGATTTCTTTCTACGCGTTTTATGCCAATTGAATTAGGATTATTTCGCCTGATCAACGATTTATCTGAGTTTAATTGAACCTGAGTAGTTTTAATTTAAGATCGAAAGCCGAGTTAAAACTAGACTTACGCGAGATTGATAAGTTGAATTTAGTAAGTTGCGAGAGCCCGCTAAATTTGCTTAAGGCTAAAATTGACTCGAGAGAGCGTTTTATAAACCTACTCATTTGCACAGTTTATCGCTTCCTTCTTATAAATTTGAGTTCCTGAATCATTGTCATAATGAACCCGATGCCCTAATCTTTCTCCTCATATATTCCTGCTTATTTTACCTTTTGCTTTAGTTTAGTTCAAACCAACCCTTTTCATACCTTTGAGTTAGACCTGTTTCTGAGACTTTAGCTTATAACTACTCCGTTTCTCTGTGGATACGATCCTGCTTGCCACTAGCTACTTGTTAGTGTTTTTGTAGGTTTATTTTGACAGGGTGATACGACTTAGCTGTGTCAATTGTGGCGCCGTTGCCGGGGAAACGGCTTTGCTAGTTTTAGTTTTTGTTTAGTGGTGTTACAGGTTTTTTCTTTTGTCTCAAGGAACATAGTTCCTTGAGACCGTTTCTCATCTTTTGCTTGTAGTTTTGTTTATGCGCAGGTCACCTACAGGTTTTGTTCCATTCGAGCCTGAACCTGAGCGCGCATTACACCGACTACGCAAGAAAGCGATTAAAATCGCAAATTTTGATCTTGAGGAAGCGTCGCATTCGGCGTCTAGTGCAGCGCAATCGTCCTACGAAGAGGACACACCTCCTATTACTCCAACTTGTTCTCCACCACGCGTGACTATGCCTAAACTATATAGTCACTCGCTTCCCAAGACCGAGTCGATCCCGCAAGGATTTACGATACCTAATACGGTCCAGGGGAATTTCGAGATTCGCCCCGCCTTTCTCTCTTTGGTGGAGCGTAATCAATTCGGTGGCAATCCTACGGAGGATCCCGGGAAGCATATGCAGGTTTTCACGGACATCGCTCAACAATTAAGCGAGAATGGGATTACTCGTAACCCAGTTAGGAGATGCTCTTCCCTTTCTCTCTACGTGATCGAGCGCGGGATTGGATTACGGATTTGGACAAGATTGCTGCGGGTATAACGGATTGGCGAAGTCTAGCTCTTGCTTTATCGCAAGTTCTATCCTCCGTGAGCGGACTAACCAACTCGTAGTCGATTCGTGGATTTCAAAGAAAGTTTTGATGAGACATTAGCTGAAACGTGGGACCGTTACAAACGGTTGATTTATGAATGTGCGCATCACGGATTAGGCGATTGGTTGATTAAAATGACATTTTATAAAGGGGTGTGTGCCGAGGGTCGCGCTATTCTTGACTTCGGCGCGGAGGTCGATTTGCTAATAATACAGATGACGATAAAGCGTGGCAGTTGATCGAAGAGATGGCTGTTCATTGGGCCCAGTTCGGGAAGCCACGGGGTAATTCACGGTCCGCGCACAACGACCGTGGAAATGAGAGCATGAATGCAGTTATGAGTCAACTTTCTGAGCTGAATAGGAAGTTTGATGCTATGCAGGGGAGTAGTTCGTTGAGTGCCCAAGTTAACGCTATTGCGGGGCACGATTCAGGTTATTCTACTGGTATCGCCGCACCCCAGAGCGAGGTTTACGCCAGACGCCTTACCCTCGTAACCTGCGCAGCACTGTAATCAACCAGGTTATGATCGGTCACTTCTATCCTATCGTAACCAGAATGTACTTAACCCAACCACTCAACCTCCACAAAATGCCCATTATCAACCTCCTTACAAAAATCAACCAACTCCACCTACCTATCAAAAACCACCCTTCATTCCACCTCAAACTGCACAGGTACCCGATCCTATGGCCGAGATGAAGGCCATGATGATGCAGATGTCGCAAATGCGTTGTCCGCTCGTAAGTCGCGAGGAGATGATGTTGCGGCCAGATGCAAAGGACGGGCAGGCTAAGGACGCAGCGATTAAACTGTTGGAGAATCAAGTGGCGCAGTTCGCCGCTTCGCAAGCGTCGCGACAACCGGGTACCCTTCCACCTCAAGGAAATCCTCCTAACCCTCCGCATCACACGTCATGTGCGATTACGTTGAGAAGTGGGTCAATATATGGTGACCCTATGAACTTGGAGGAAGAGGAGAAGGATGAGGGTGAAAACACGGTGAAACCGTGTAAACAGAGGTCACAATGGCCGACCGGCAATGGCCGACCGGCAGCCGGGCGTCCAACCTACCGGACTCAAGCTACGGGGAAGAATGATTCGGGTATTAATTCTGGTGTTCCTGTTGCTGCTCCAACGCCCCCGATTCAAATTAAGCTCCCATTTCCTGGTCGTCAACGAGGTGCAGAGCCTGAGGCTAAGTTCCGAAAGTTCGTCGACGTCATCAAGGCTCTTCAGGTAAACGTCCCTTTCATTGATCTTGTGACTCAAATACCTGCGTACGCTAAGTTTTTAAAAGAAGTCTTAGCTAGAAAGCGTACGCTTGACGATGTTTCGACTGTGGCTTTTGTGGGGGAGGCTAGTACTAGGCTGCAGGGTAGTAAGCCCCCTAAGCTGAGTGACCCAGGAACCTTTTCTATTCCCTGCTCCATAGGTAGGTTTGAGGTTAAGAACGCTTTATGTGACCTAGGAGCTAGCGTCAGTGTCATCCCGTACTCTATGTGTAAGAAGATGAATATGACGAATTTGGGTGTCACTAGTCTAACTTTGCAAATGGTGGCCAGGTCAGTTAAGCGTCCTTTAGGTATCTTTGCAAGATGTCCCCGTCTGGTAGGAAAGTTCTTTATCCTCTGTGGACTTTGTAGTACTTGACATGCCTGAGGATGTCCACATCCCGATTATCTTGGGAGACCGCTTCTGCGCACTTTGGTGCAGTTATAGATGTGGGTAACAAGACCTTAGCCTTTACGGTGGGGGGTGAGAAGCTCACTTTTACTCATTCTGATACCCCGCGTTCACCCATGCGTCTCGAGTCAGTTTGCTCTATTGATTCTGTACCTCCGTCTCACACTACTGGAGACACTTTGGAGGTTTTGCATGTCTCTTCTCTTTGTGCAGGTTCTTCACAGGATGACTGCAAGGATCGTTTGGGGGAGAGGAAGTTGCTGAAAACTGACGTCTGCGACGCTAGCGATGGGAATGGAGGGCCCACAGTCGAGCCATTTCGCGATCGAGGACCCACGATGATGGATTATGCTGCGCTACCTCGAGAAGGAGGAGTTCTTTGGCGAACGGAAGCTGTTTCGCCAAGTGAAGCTGTTGCAAATGGCCAACGACCTTGGCCTGCTTACACCTGATACTTGAAGCCTTGAAGAGTCGTGCGGGACTGTAAACCAGCGCTTCCGGGAGGCAACCCGATGACGTTGTAATTTCATTTGCATTTGTACTTTGGTTTGCTTTGTTTTTTTTTTTATGACTTTTGGTTTTTATCGAGCGCGCGAGGACGAGGGTATTATTTTATGATTTTTAGCGCGCAGGTACTTACGGCCTTTTGGGTCCTTAGTATGTTGAGAACGCTCACGAGAAGGCATCCCAGCCGGCCAACCGGCTGCCGGGCCAGGACAGGAACCGTAGCTGGAATTTGAAAGATGAAGAAAAATCGAAAAAATGGAGTCAGGTGGCACCAGCCGGCCGGCCGGCTGCCTGTCTGGACCGGCCGGTCCACCCTGCTCCCTCCTGTTGTTTTGCCTTGTCTTTTCTCGCGTACTACCCCGAAGTACTTCATAGCTGGACTGAATTGGACGCATATACGTGGATTTTAGCCGCACTCCATGCTTCGCTTCGGTTTGGGGGAGCTCCGACTTTATAAAGTAAGCACTCTTTACCTCTTTTACCCTCTTTTCCTCGCTTTTATTTTCCTTCCCCGCTTATTATTTGTCCTCCTCTGCTTTTGTGGTTGTGCTGTTTTCCACATTGAGGATAATGTGTGATTTGGTTTGGGGGAGGGAAACGCTTTCGCGTTCATTAGTTCGTTTGCTTTTTATTCTTGTGTGCATTTATATAAAAATCCCAAAAAAATTGAAAAATTCAAAAAATTTACAAAAATACAAGTCTTTTTGGTCTGCTTTGTCCAGTTTGGAGAATTGATTAGTGCATTGACTTTGATCTTTAGTATCTCCGAGTCGACTTTCTATCGTCGTAGCTGCGCTATATGTTTGTTTCCTATTAATAGATTGCGAGCCTCAACACTAACCCACTTGTATCTGCTTAATTCTTATCGCTTTTCGTTCGTTTACTTTCGACTTTGACATTCGAGCTTGGCAATGGTTTGTGGAATGATTGGTTTGTTGGTTAGTGGTTTGATTGGAAAGATTTATTTATGTTGGAGCAATGCTTCGATGCTCTCGGAGGGGACTCATTGGCTTGAGTAACCACAGTGGCCATGAATTTGGTTGCGACCGAGAGTATGAGCAATAATGTAACCCTTAAGGAAAAATGTATACCCGAGCACGATCTTTACCGAGTGAATGTCAAGCTAAACGGTATTACATACGAGGGATGCTCCACATTTGCGGAAGAAGAAAAAAAAAACAGACAAAAGAAAAGTAAAGAAAAAAAAAAAAGAATGGATTGTGGAAAGAAATGGTTGAATGGTATGCGGTTTGCACGGTTGGCCTTGTATGGATTCAAATGTCGTCAGTTTTACTTTTGCGAAAGCGTTAGAGGCTAGTAATACAATGTGGTGTGAATAGTTGAGACTTGTGCTCTATTTTCGGTGAAATAGGCTATGGTTGTACGTTTATGTGCATAGGTCGTCCACTTTGAGATACTAGCGTGATTAGTTCGTGTCACTTTAATTTTCTCCGACGCTGTTTGCTTAAGGACAAGCAAAGGTTTGGTTTGGGGGAGTTTGATGCATGTTATTTATATACGTTTTATGCCCCCGGTTCAGTCGCATTTAGCTGCATTTACTCGTAATCATTACTAGTTTTATAGGCTATTTGCGATATTTCTCGTTACTGCTGCCTTTTATTTACATTTTGCAGGTTTTGGTGGTTTTGAGCCAAAACCCGGGACGATTGGAGCATTACGAGAATCAAGACGACAAGACCAAGCTCGAGCGCGCACAGGAGCTCGAGAACACGAGCCAAAGACCAAAAGGAAGAAAGGACTACGAATAGATAAAGGCCCAAGTCAAAGAATTGGGCCAAAGTTGAAGCAAGAGGAGCCGGCCCAAAATTAGGAGTCAGGCCGGTCCAGCAGGCCGGCAGCCGGCCGGCCGGCTGAGGGTCTTTTTCGAGTCGGTTTTGTTTTATTCCGAGTTTAATTTTAGGAAACACATATATAAGACCTAAGCTCGTGAATTAGGATCTATCTTTAGTTTTACTTTATTTTTAGAAGCTTTAAGTTAGGTTTAGTTTTACTGCTTCTTATTTTCTCTCTTTTAAAAACTCAAAAACTCCATTAGATTGGTTTCAAGATTGATTTACTTTGTAACCACCGGTACTCTACTTTAATCCAGGTTTATTTTAATCTTTGTTTTTCATTCATCATGTTTACTCTTATTAATTTTATTGCTTTGATCTTTACTATGTCTAGCTAATTTCCTTATTAGGGTTTAGGGGAATTTGTGATATTTGGTTCAGGAACATGTTTTAGGATTAAACTGGTTGAATAAATTGTGCACTTGATTTCTTTCTACGCGTTTCATGCCAATTGAATTAGGATTATTTCGCCTGATCAACGATTTATCTGAGTTTAATTGAACCTGAGTAGTTTTAATTTAAGATCGAAAGCCGAGTTAAAACTAGACTTACGCGAGATTGATAAGTTGAATTTAGTAAGTTGCGAGAGCCCGCTAAATTTGCTTAAGGCTAAAATTGACTCGAGAGAGCGTTTTATAAACCTACTCATTTGCACAGTTTATCGCTTCCTTCTTATAAATTTGAGTTCCTGAATCATTGTCATAATGAACCCGATGCCCTAATCTTTCTCCTCATATATTCCTGCTTATTTTACCTTTTGCTTTAGTTTAGTTCAAACCAACCCTTTTCATACCTTTGAGTTAGACCTGTTTACGCCGACTTTAGCTTATAACTACTCCGTTTCTCTGTGGATACGATCCTGCTTGCCACTAGCTACTTGTTAGTGTTTTTGTAGGTTTATTTTGACAGGGTGATACGACTTAGCTGTGTCAATACTCAACAATTAAATATAACATTTTATATTCAATTTACGAATTACATTTAATTCGCCTCAGCTAAAATTATTTAATCAGTATTAAATAGCCGTACCAATCATTACACTGACTAACATTTTAGTCAGTAACATCATCACACTGACTAACATTTTAGTCACATTTGACTAACCTTTTAGTCAACAACACTAACTAACTGTTTAGTTATTAAGTATGGCATCAATTTGATCATTTTATAAAATAATCATATCTCTCAAACACATCCTTTAGGTGTGACTCTTAGGGACCAGTTGATCACCGCCATCTGTATGACAATAACGTCAAACTTATCTAGCAAGCCAACCGTTATCGATAAACGTTAATCAACTGATTAAATACAAAATGTACCCTGTGTACCTTTAGAGATTTATTTATGTTATTGCACTAATTGTGGAGGACACTAACTCCAACAGTTTCAGTTTAAGATCGAAAGCCGAATTGAAACTAGACTCACGCGTATTTGATAAGTTGAATTTAGTACGTAGCGAGAGCCCGCTAAATTTGCTTAAGGTTGAAATTGACTCGAGAGAGCGCTTTCCTAAACCTAATCATTTGCATGACTTCAATTGATTGTATTTCCTTTTGAGTTGAATTCCTGAATCGATGTCACATTGATCCCGATGCCCTAATCTCCCTTTTATACTCTTTTCATACCTCTTTATTTATCGTTCTTAGTTTAGACCTTCAAAACACCCACTTTTGTTACCACGAGATTGACCTAGAATAGCTGAGCATTCCTTAGACTACATCCTTCTCTCTGTGGATTCGACCCTACTGCCACTAGCTACCTAGTTAGTTATCTTTAGGTTTATTTTGATTAGGTGACCACGACTTTAGCCTCATATATTTTGGCGCCGTTGCTGGGGAGACGGTTAGCTAGTTTTAGTTTTGCTTAGTAGTTAGATTAGGTTTTTCTCTCTTGTCTCAAGGAACCTAGTTCCTTGAGACCGTTTCTCATTGTTTCGTGTAGTTGTGTTTATGCGCAGGTTACCTCGGACTCTAGTTCCATTTGAGCCCGAACCTGAACGAGCTTTACATCGTCTACGCAAAGAAGCAATTCAAATAGTTGATCTTAATATCGAGGAAGCGTCGCAAGGGGAGTCTAGTGCAACGCAATCGTCCTACGAAGAGGACACACCTCCGGT
Organism: Dianthus caryophyllus; assembly: GCA_023091065.1. Taxonomy (NCBI): domain Eukaryota; kingdom Viridiplantae; phylum Streptophyta; class Magnoliopsida; order Caryophyllales; family Caryophyllaceae; genus Dianthus; species Dianthus caryophyllus. The sequence goes on from CM041527.1 coordinate 24,219,395, forward strand.
TACTCCATTATCTCCACCGCCTGTGACTATGCCAAAACTATATAGTCACTCGGTGCCTAAGCCGGAATCCATTCCTAATGGATTCACGATGCCCGCTACTCTGCAGGGTAACTTCGAGATCCGCCCCGCCTTCTTAAATTTGGTGGGGCGGAACCAGTTTGGTGGTTATCCCACCGAGGATCCTGGTCGGCATATGCAAGTGTTTACCGACTACTGTTCGACGATAAAGCAGGCCGGGATTACCCAAGAACAAATAAGGGAAATGCTATTCCCTTTCTCGTTCAAAGATCGAGCTCGTGAGTGGATCACGGACCTCAACAAGGAGGCTGCTGGTATCACGGATTGGAGGGGGTTAGCTCTTGCCTTCTACTCAAAGTTCTATCCTCCTGAACGTACTAATCAAATGAGGAGTCAAATTCAAGGCTTCAAACAAACGTTCGATGAGTCACTTGCTGAAGCTTGGGAGCGATACAAGAAGCTCATACGGGATTGTCCTCACCACGGGTTGAAAGATTGGTTGGTGATCATGACATTCTACAACGGGTTGTATGCCGAGAGCCGGGCTATACTTGACTCAGCAGCAGAAGGACGTTTTGCTAATAATGTCGACGACGACAAGGCTTGGGGCTTGATTGAGGAGATGACTATCCATTCATCTCAGTTTGGGAAGCCGCGGGGTAATTCATGGTCGGCTCACCAAGACCGTGATAAGGAGAGCATTAGCGCGCTCACTAGTCAGGTTGCCGCGCTAACCACGACGATCGATATGCTGCATAGGGGTGTTTCTTCTAGTGGCCACGTGAATGCTATTGCGGGGCACGATTTGGGTTATTCTTCGGGGTATGCTGCGCCCCACGAGCAAGTTCATGCTTACCAATCCTACTCACAGAACTTGCCCTACAAAAATCAACCAGGTTATGATCGATCGCTTCTTTCCTATCGTAACCAGAATGTCTTAAACCCGACTACCCCACCTCCACAAAACACCCCATGCATCCCTCCTCACAAAAATTACCAACCACCTCCACCCAACTACCAAAAACCCACCTACACACCAAAAACCCACCTACACTCCACCTCAACCTACCCCGGGACTTGACCCATTGGCCGGGACTAAGGGTATGATGTTGCAAATGCAACAAATGATGATGAGTATGCAGAAGTCGCAGGAGATGATGATGCAACATATGCAGAAGAGTGATCAGGCCAAAGACGCGGCGATAAAAATGCTAGAGAATCAAGTGGCGCAGCTCGCCACTTCGCAAGCGTCACGTCAGCAGAGTACTCTACCACCCCAAGGTAATCCTCCTAACCCTCCTCACGATACCGCATGTGCTATTACGCTGCGTAGTGGTACAGTTTATGACGGCCCGAAGCATCCGGAGGAAGAGGAGAAGAGTGGGGCCGACAACACGGTTAAGCCGTGTGATGTTGCTGTTAAGGACAAGCCGCCGGTGATTCAAATCAAGCTTCCTTTTCCAGGCCGTGTACGTCCGGCTAACCTGGACCCCCAGTTCAGTAAGTTCTTTGAAATCCTTAAGACATTGCAGGTTAATATTCCTTTTATCGATTTGGTTAAATAGGTTCCTGCTTATGTCAAGTTTCTTAAGGAGGTCCTAGCTAGGAAGCGTACCATTAACGAGACCGAGTCTGTGTCTTTCGTGGGGGAGGGTAATGCCCTTTTGCAGGGAAGTTCACCCCCTAAGCTGAGTGACCCCGGGACCTTTTCCATCCCTTGTTCTATAGGGAAATATGTGGTTCAGAACGCTTTGTGTGATCTCGGGGCCAGTGTCAGTGTCATTCCCTACTCCATCTGCAAGAAATTGAATATGACTAAGTTAGGAGTTACCTCCATGACTTTGCAGATGGCCGACCGTACTGTGCAGCGACCCTTAGGTATCCTAGAGGACGTCCCGGTTAAGGTAGGGCAATTTTATATCCCTGTTGACTTTGTGGTCTTAGACATTCCCGAGGACCCCCACATCCCGATCATTCTAGGGAGACCTTTCCTGCATACTGCAGGTGCTGTAATTGATAAGGTATGAGTCGTATCGCCTATATCAAAATAAACCTAAATGACAACTAACAGCAGATAGCAGCAAGTAGGGATCGAGTCCACAGGGAAACGGAGCAGTTCTAAGCTAAAGTTGGCAGAACAGGTCAATCTCAAGAGTGTGAAAAGGGTGTTTAGTATAAGCTATAACTAAGGCAGACAATAAAGCAGATGAATAAGATATAATAAGGGAGAGATTAGGGCATCGGGTTCATATATGACAATGATTCAGGAACGCAAGTTCATAAGACGGAAGAGATAAACTGTGCAACTTGACTAGGTTTGTAAAACGCTCTCTCGAGTCAATTTTAGCCTTAAGCAAATTTAGCGGGCTCTCGCTACTTACTAAATTCAACTTATCTAACTCGCGTAAGTCTAGTTTTAACTCGGCTTTCGATCTTAAATTAAAACATACTCAGGTTCAATTAAACTCAGACAAGTCGTTGATCAGGCGAACTAATCCTAATTCAATTGATATGAAACGCGTAGAAAGAAATCAACTTGCACAATTTAAATCAACCAATTTAATCTCAAAACAAGTTCCTAAATCATATGTCACAAATCACCCTAACCCTAATTATAAAATTAGCTAGACATGATTAAGAACAAAGCAAAATAACAATAAGAAGACATGATAATAAAGAAATAATTGCAGTTAAAATAAAACCTGAAATCTTACGGAGTACCGACGATTGAAATCAAATCCAACTTGAAAGTAAAACTAGAGCTAAGGGTTTTTGAGAGAGAAATTAAACTAAGCAGTAAACTGGCCTAAAGAAAATAATGCATAAACTAAAGATAGCTCAAAATCACGTCCTAAAACATCTATTTATAGTTTCCAAAATATAATTCTCGAAGTAAAACAAAACCCGACAAAATAAACACATGGGCGGTAGAACGGCCGTGCTGCACCTACCGACCACCAAACTGGGCCGGCTCTTCTTGTGCTTGCAACCTTGGCCCAAACCCCTTCAACCTTGCTTTGGGCCTTGTTATTACACGTATCCTTTAACTTTTGGGCCGAATTAGCTCGTGGCCCCTAGTCTTCCCTTGGTCTTGGCTTGATTTCCCGAGCCCTAGTTCGTGCTCGAGCTTGGTCTTCTCGGCTCAGTTCTCGAAATGCTCCAATGTCTCGGGTTTTGGCTCAAAACCACCAAAACCTGCAATATGTAAATGGAAAGCAGCAGTATCGAGAAATATAGCAAATAGCTTATAAAGTCATATTAAATACGAATAAATACGAGCTAAATGTGACTGAACCGGGGGCATAAAATGAATATAAATAGAGTGTATCAAACTCCCCCAAACCAAACCTTTGCTTGTCCTCAAGCAAATAGCGTCGAAGAAGATCAAAGTACACGAACTAATCACGCTAGTATCCCAAAATGGACGACCTATGCACATAAACAATACAACCAAAGTCTATTTCACCGAGAATAGAGCACAAGTCTCAACCATTCACACCACATTATACCGCTAGCCTCTAACGCTTACGCAAAAGTAAAACTAACGACAAAACAATTCAAGCAAGGCCAACCGTACGAACCACTTTTCAAACAACCAACCTTTCCAAATCATTTCCTTTTGTTTTCTTTTCTTTTTGTGTATTCTTTTCCGCAAATGTGGAGCATCCCTCGTATGTAGTACCGTTAAGCTTGACGTTCACTCGGTAAAAATCGCGCTCGGGTACACATATTTCCTTAAGGGTTACGTTATTGCTCATACTCCCGGTCGCAACCAAATTCATGGCCACTGCGGTTACTCAAGTCAATGAGTCCCCTCCGAGAGCATCGAAGCATTGCTCCAACATAAATAAGATCATTCCAAACAAACCACATGCCATCAGACCAACATTCCACAAACCATTTGCCAAGCTCGAATGTCAAAGTCGAAAGTAAACAAGCGAAAAGCAGAAAGAATTAAGCAGATACAAGCGGGTTAGTGTTAAGGCTCGCAATCTATTAACAGGAAACAAACCAATCGTGCAAGCTAAGGCGATAGAAAGTCGACTCGAAGATACTAAAGATCAAAGTTAATGCACTAATCCATTCTCCAAACTGGACAAGCAGACCAAAAAGACTCGTATTTTTGTAAATTTTTTTTGAATTTTTCAATGTTTTTGGGTTTTTCATAATAAAAGCACACAAAAATGAAATGCAACTAAACTAATGAACGCGAAAGTGTTTCCCTCCCCCAAACCAAATCACACATTGTCCTCAATGTGGAAAACAGCACAACCACACGAGCAGAGGAGGACACAAATCAATAGGGGAAGGCAAAGCAAAACGAGAAAACGAGGGAAAATGGGGTAAAGAGTGCTCACAATGTAGAGTAGGAGCTCCCCCAAACCGAAGTGAAGCGTGAAGTGGGGCTAAAAATCCCCATATATGCGTCCAAATCAGTCCAACGTCGAAGTACTTCGGCCAAGCACGCAAGAGAAACGAAACAGAATACGTTAGGGTCCAAATGGCTCGATCCGGCTACGGCCACGAGACCCAATTTTTCGATTTTTTTGCAATTTTTCCTCTGTTTCAAATTCCAGCTACGGCTCCGGTCCGGGCCCGGCAGCCGGTTGGCCGGCTAAGAGGCCTTCCTCGTGAGCGTTTTCAACATATTAAGGACTCAAAAGTCCATGAATACCTGCGCGCTAAAAATCAAATATAATACCCCTCGTCCTCGCGCGCTCAATAAAACCAAAAGTCGGAAAATCAAACCAAACAAAAGTACAAATGCTAAGTAGCTATACAACGTCATCGGGTTGCCTCCCGGAAGCGCTGGTTTATAGTCCCGCACGACTCTTCACAGCTCCAGAAATCATGTATAAGCAGGCCAAGGTCGTTGGCCATTTGCCACAGCTTCACTCGGCGAAATCTCAGCAGACGATCGCCATAACACTCCTCCTCCGCGAGGCAAAGCAGCATACTCCATTAACGTAGGGCCTCGATCATGAAATGGCTCGACTGTAGGCCCTCTATTCCCAATGCCAGCGTCGTAGAGATCAGTCTTCAGCAACGTCCTTTCCCCCAAACCATCCTTGCAGCTATCCTGTGTAGAACCTGCAACAAGAGAAGAGACATGCAAAACCTCCAAAGTGTCTCCAGTAGAGTGAGACGGAGGTACAGAGTCAATAGAACAAACTGACTCTAGACGCATAGGGGACCGCGGTGTGTCAGAATGGGTAAACGTGAGCTTTTCACCCCCCACCTTAAAGGCTATGGTCCTACTACCCACATCAATAACTGCACCAGCAGTGTGCAGGAAGGGTCTCCCTAAAATGATAGGAATATGGGCATCCTCGGGCATATCTACCACTACGAAGTCGACAGGGATAAAGAACTTTCCAACCTGTACTGGGACATCGTGTAAGATTCCTAAGGGACGCTTTACGGAGCGGTCAGCCATCTGCAAGGTAATGCTAGTAGGTTCTAAAGCTGACAAGTTCATTTTCTGATACAGAGGGTAGGGGAGGACACTTACGCTGGCTCCTAGGTCGCATAAAGCATTACGAACCACAAATCTACCTATAGAGCATGGAATAGAAAATGTCCCAGGGTCACTAAGCTTAGGAGGCTTACTACCCTGCAGCCGAGTACTAGCTTCCCCCACAAAGGCTACGGTCGACAGGTCATCCAACGTACGCTTACGAGCTAAAACATCTTTTAAAAATTTAGCATACGACGGGATTTGAGTAACGAGGTCGATAAAAGGGACGTTTACCTGAAGGGCTCGAATGACGTCTACGAACTTTTTAAACTTTGCCTCGGGCTCTACACCTCTTTGACGACCGGGAAAAGGAAGCTTGACTTGAATCGGGGGCGTTGAAGTAGAACTAGAATCACCAAATGCATTACCCGTAACATTCTTCCCAGCAGCTACAGGTCCAGCCGGTTGGACAACCGGCTGCCGGTCGACCGGCTGTGACCTCTGATTACACGTTTTTAACGTGTTTTCTTCTTCATCCCTCTCCTCTTCCTCCAAATGCAAAGGGTCACCGTACGCAGACCCACTTCTCAATGTTATCGCACATGCAGTGTCGTGCGGAGCTCTAGGAGGATTCCCTTGGGGCGGAAGTGTACCGGGTTGTCGAGATGCTTGCGAAGCGGCGAGTTGAGCCACTTGGTTTTCCAATAATTTGATCGCAGCATCCTTAGCTTGCCGCTCATACGCATCTGTTGCATCATCATCTCTTGTGACTTTTGCACGGCCATAGTCACTTGAGACATCTGCAACATCATGGCCTTCATTTCGGCCATAGGGTCGGGTATTTGAGTAGGAGGGGGTGGTGTGTACACGGGTTTGTAGTTAGGCGGAGGTTGTGGTTGGCTTTTGTAGGGTGGTTGATAGGGGGTATTTTGAGGTGGTTGGGGAGTTGGGTTAAGTATGTTATTATTTCGGTAGGATAGCAGCGACCGATCATAACCCGGTTGATTCTGGTACGGCAGGTTTTGATTATTGGAATGGTACGCATAAACCTGCTCCTGGGGTGCAGCATACCCCGTAGTGTGGCCTGAATCATGCCCTGCAACAGCATTAACATGGGCACTCGAACTCCCCTGCATAGCATCAAACTTTCTATTCAGCTCAGAAAGTTGACTCATAACTGCGTTCATGCTCTCATTTCCACGGTCGTTGTGTGCGGACCGTGAATTACCCCTTGGCTTACCAAACTGAGCCGTATGGACAGCCATCTCCTCAATCGTTTGCCACGCTTTATCGTCGTCCGTATTATTAGCAAATCGACCTCCCGCGGCCGAATCAAGAATAGTGCGACTCTCGGCATACAACCCGTTGTAAAACGTCATAATGATCAACCAATCGCCCAGTCCGTGATGCGGACACTCACGAATCAACCGTTTGTAACGGTCCCACGCCTCAGCAAACGACTCGTCATAACTCTGCTGAAAACTCTGTATCTGACTACGGAGTTGGTTGGTCCGCTCTGGAGGATAGAATTTGCGATAGAATGCAAGAGCTAGACTCGGCCAATCCGTTATACCCGCAGCAATCTTGTCTAAATCGGTGATCCAGTCCCGCGCTCGATCCTTTAGTGAAAAAGGGAATAGCATTTCCCTAATTTGGTTTTGAGTGATCCCAGCCTGCTTAATCGTAGAGCAGTAATCCGTGAAAACTTGCATGTGCTTCCCGGGATCCTCCGTAGCATTTCCACCGAATTGATTTCGCTCCACCAATGAGAGGAAGGCGGGGCGAATCTCAAAGTTACCCTGGACCGTGTTGGGAATTGTGAACCCTTGCGGGATCGCCTCTGGCTTGGGCAATGAGTGACTATAAAGCTTAGGCATAGTCACGCGCGGAGGTGATGAACCCGGAGTAATAGGAGGTGTGTCCTCTCCGTAGGACGATTGCGCTGCACTAGACTCCGAATGCGACGCTTCCTCGAAATCAGGATCAAGTAACTTTCTTGCTTCCTTACGTAGTCTGTGAAAAGCTCGCTCAGGTTCAGGCTCAAATGGAATCAAACCTGTAGGTGACCTGTGCATAAACAAAACTACAAGAAAACGATAAGAAACGGTCTCAAGGAACTAGGTTCCTTGAGACAAAGGAGAAAAACCTGTAAGACTAACAAAAACTAAAACTAACTAAGCCGTTTCCCCGGCAACGGCGCCAAAATTGATAAGGTATGAGTCGTATCGCCTATATCAAAATAAACCTAAATGACAACTAACAGCAGATAGCAGCAAGTAGGGATCGAGTCCACAGGGAAACGGAGCAGTTCTAAGCTAAAGTTGGCAGAACAGGTCAATCTCAAGAGTGTGAAAAGGGTGTTTAGTATAAGCTATAACTAAGGCAGACAATAAAGCAGATGAATAAGATATAATAAGGGAGAGATTAGGGCATCGGGTTCATATATGACAATGATTCAGGAACGCAAGTTCATAAGACGGAAGAGATAAACTGTGCAACTTGACTAGGTTTGTAAAACGCTCTCTCGAGTCAATTTTAGCCTTAAGCAAATTTAGCGGGCTCTCGCTACTTACTAAATTCAACTTATCTAACTCGCGTAAGTCTAGTTTTAACTCGGCTTTCGATCTTAAATTAAAACATACTCAGGTTCAATTAAACTCAGACAAGTCGTTGATCAGGCGAACTAATCCTAATTCAATTGATATGAAACGCGTAGAAAGAAATCAACTTGCACAATTTAAATCAACCAATTTAATCTCAAAACAAGTTCCTAAATCATATGTCACAAATCACCCTAACCCTAATTATAAAATTAGCTAGACATGATTAAGAACAAAGCAAAATAACAATAAGAAGACATGATAATAAAGAAATAATTGCAGTTAAAATAAAACCTGAAATCTTACGGAGTACCGACGATTGAAATCAAATCCAACTTGAAAGTAAAACTAGAGCTAAGGGTTTTTGAGAGAGAAATTAAACTAAGCAGTAAACTGGCCTAAAGAAAATAATGCATAAACTAAAGATAGCTCAAAATCACGTCCTAAAACATCTATTTATAGTTTCCAAAATATAATTCTCGAAGTAAAACAAAACCCGACAAAATAAACACATGGGCCGGCCGGCCGGCTGCCGGCCTGGCACCGGCCTGACCACCAAACTGGGCCGGCTCTTCTTGTGCTTGCAACCTTGGCCCAAACCCCTTCAACCTTGCTTTGGGCCTTGTTATTACACGTATCCTTTAACTTTTGGGCCGAATTAGCTCGTGGCCCCTAGTCTTCCCTTGGTCTTGGCTTGATTTCCCGAGCCCTAGTTCGTGCTCGAGCTTGGTCTTCTCGGCTCAGTTCTCGAAATGCTCCAATGTCTCGGGTTTTGGCTCAAAACCACCAAAACCTGCAATATGTAAATGGAAAGCGAAGATTTAGAAATATAGCAAATAGCTTATAAAGTCATATTAAATACGAATAAATACGAGCTAAATGTGACTGAACCGGGGGCATAAAATGAATATAAATAGAGTGTATCAGTAATCGATGTGGGAAATAAGACGCTTACGTTCTCAGTAGGGGGAAAAAGCTTACCTACGTTAAGTCGAGTCTCCCTCGCTCCCCTATGCAGCCTGAGTCTGTTGCTGCTATTGACCTTGCCTCTCCGTCTCACTCTACTGGAGACTCTTTGGAGGTTGTTTCTTCCGCTTTTTCTTGTGCAGGTCTTACGCGGGATGGCTGCAATCCTGGTTTGGGGGAACGAAAGCTCACGAGGGCGGATGTCTATGATCCTGGCGATGGAGGAGGAGACCCACGGTCTGCGGTGCGTGGCGCACGGAGTTGTTATGGAGAGCCATTTTGCGACGGAATCCAATGCGTGATGGACTATGTTGCTCTTCCTCGGGACGGTCGAGTTTTATGGCGAACAGATGCTATTTCGCCAAGTGAAGGTTTTGCTAGTGGCCAACGTCCTTGGCCTAATTTGACATGATTCGAGTTTGACGACGGTCGTGCGGGACCATTATAAACCAGCGCTTTCCGGGAGGCAACCCGATGACATTGTAATTTGTTGTACTTTGTTTTGGTTTTAATGCTTTGATGACATTGTTTTAGACTTTTATTGAGCGCGTGAGGACGAGGGATTTATTACTGATTTAGCACGCAGGTACTTAAGGACTCTTCGTCCTAAGTATTTTTGAGAACAGGCCTCTACGAAGGGCCTTGGTCGTCCCGCTGTTGTTCGGCCTTGCTTTTTCTCGCGTGCTACCCCGAAGTATTTCATAGTTGGACTGATTTGGATGCAAACTTGTGGATTAGTAGCCGCACTCCATGCTTCGTTTCGGTTTGGGGGAGCTCCGACTTGATAATGTGAGCTTTCTTACTCCTTTTCCCTCGTTTTCTCGCTTTAATTTTCCTACCCCCGTCTTTTATTTGTCTTTCTATGCTTGTGGTTGTGCTGTTTTGCACATTGAGGACAATGTGTGATTCTGGTTTGGGAGAGGAAAGCTCTTTCGCGCTTGTCATTTGCATTTTCTTGTTTGTGTGCATTATTTAAAAATTTTGAAAATTCCAAACTTATTTTGGTTCGAATTGTCGAGTTTGGAGATTGATTAGTGTCCTTATTTTGATCTTTGGCATCTCCGAGTTGAATATCTATCGTCGTAGCTTGCACTATATGTTTGTTTCCTATTAATAGATTGCAAGTCTCAAACACTAGCCCACTTGTATTTGCTTAATTCTTATCGCTTTTCGTTCTTTTGCTTTCGTTATTGGCATTCTTGCGAGGTAACGGTTTGTGGAATGTTTGGAAAGTTGGCTTGTGAAATGAATGGATGGATGCTAATAATGTTGGAGCAATGCTTCGATGCTTTCGGAGGGGACTCATTGATTTGAGTAACCACAATGGCCATGAATTTGGCTGTGACCGAGAGTATGAGCAATGATGTAACCCTTAAGGAAATATGTGTACCCGAGCTCGATCCTTACCGAGTAAATGTCAAGCTAAACGGTATAACATACGAGGGATGCTCCACATTTGAAAGAAAGAAAAAAAAAGAGAAAGAAAAGAAAAGAAAAAATGGATTGATGTGGAAAGAAAGGTGGAATGGAAAGTGGTATGTTCGGTTGGCCTTGCTTGAATTCAATTATCGTAAGCTTTATTTTTGCGAAAGCGTGAGAAGCTAGTAATACGATGTTGGTGTGAATGGTTGAGACTTGTGCTCTATTTTCGGTGAAATAGATTATGGCTTGCAAGTTTATGTGCACAGGTCGTCAGCTTTGAGATGCCAACGTGATAAATTAGCTACACTTTGACTTTCTTCGACACTGTTTGCTTGAGGACAAGCAAAGGTTTGGTTTGGGGGAGTTTGATGTATGTCATTTTTATTGATTATATGTCCCCGATATAGGTGCATTTAGCTCGCATTTGTTCGATTTCACTATTATCTTAGGAGCTATTTGCTTTATATTGCGATACTGTCGTTCCTCGTTTATATTTTTCTGGTTTTGGCGGTCCTGAGCTAAAACCTGAGTCAATTGGAGCATTTACGAGTATCGTGACGTCAAGACGAAGCCCGAGAGTTGATTCGGAGTCAATACGATGATTTGGGACGTCAAACCTATAGGTTCAGAGCAAACCTATAGGTTCTGGATACGTGAATTAGAACAACAGTTGCTGGAAACTTGCTGAATCCTTAGAACCGAGCGGTTTGCATGTGAACCGATCGGTTCACCCCCCCAGAACCGATCGGTTCTGACCCGAACCGATAGGTTCTTCCCACTTATTCTCCGGATTTTCGTGCTTCTATAAATAGGCTCGAGTTAGGGTTTGACACTTATGCTTTTCATTATTATTTCAGCTTTAGAATAGAACGTAGTTTTTCTTTCTTTTAAACTCTCATAAAACTTAGATTTAGAATTAATTACTCTTGCAAGACTCGATCTTTACATTATAATTCAAGATTTTTCCCAGGTTTAATCTTATCATTCTTATTCCTCTCCTCATGTTTGTTATTATTGTTTTAATTGCTTTTACTTTAATCATGCATAGCTAATTCTCAATTAGGGTTTAGGGTGATTGTGATATTGATTCAGGACATGTTTTGATTGCTTATATCGATTGAATTTGTGCAAGTTGATTTCTTCCTACGCGTTTTATTATCAATTGAATTTAGGGACGCCTTTATTGAATTGAATATAGGTTGTTTCAGTTTAAGATCGAAAGCCGAATTGAAACTAGACTCACGCGTATTTGATAAGTTGAATTTAGTACGTAGCGAGAGCCCGCTAAATTTGCTTAAGGTTGAAATTGACTCGAGAGAGCGCTTTCCTAAACCTAATCATTTGCATGACTTCAATTGATTGTATTTCCTTTTGAGTTGAATTCCTGAATCGATGTCACATTGATCCCGATGCCCTAATCTCCCTCTTATACTCTTTTCATACCTCTTTATTTATCATTCTTAGTTTAGACCTTCAAAACACCCACTTTTGTTACCACGAGATTGACCTAGAATAGCTGAGCATTCCTTAGACTACATCCTTCTCTCTGTGGATTCGACCCTACTGCCACTAACTACCTAGTTAGTTGTCTTTAGGTTTATTTTGATTAGGTGACAACCTGATTTTACCAACTACCTTCTTAGTTCTAGACCATCTTCTAGGTAGGATACCATCAATCATTTCAGCACCAGAAATCCTTACAGATAATCAATCATTCACCAAACCAACAAGCTTCTTAGCGAAGATACATTCAGCCATCAAATGAAAATGAGTTTCTGAATGCATACCACATAAATAACAGAGATCATCCTCACAGACTCCCATTGCATACAGTCTCTCTTTAGTCTTGAGACCTCTATGTGCAAACATCCAGCCAACAAATCTGTGTTTGGGAAGCACGAATGGATGCCAAACAGCCCTGTACCAAGATACTGAATCATGCTGACTACCAAGCCATTTATAGCATGATTTCACAGTGAAACCTCCATTTGAGACAGACCAAACACCATCTGAGATGACAGGCAGCAATCTGTCCTTGACACCACAAACTTTCTTCACATACCAACTAGTGTCTCCCTTAGGTTGATACTCAGCCCAATTAACTCCTTTCATATATACATGGTTCATCCATTGGACCCACAAACGATCAGCCTTCACTACAAGCCACCATACCAGTTTTCCAACCAGGGCCATATTCCAGTTGCATCCATTTTTCAGATTCAATCCTCCTGCACATTTTGGAGTACAAACCTTATCCCAGGAAACAGAAGGGTTTCTGATATGTTCAGATGACCCTCCCCATAGATAATTCCTGCAAATGGACTCTACTCTTTGTAGGTTTATATCGGTATATAGACCTTTAAATTCACAGGATTATAATGAAAAACTTTCTAAGATTTAAAGTCATAAATAGAAATTGCATAACATGAATGAGAGATTTAGAATTAACCTTTAATCCTAATGAATTTGGCCTAAGATCAATACCGAAAGTATGGTATCTCCTAATAATCTCACCCAAGATGTGTTCTTGATATGCCCTTGTATTGCTAGAAAATAAGAGACAAAACTAATTTTCTTTTCTTGAGATTTGTGTTGTGTGCTAGAGTGAATAATGAAATTAGGTTAAGATGAGAGTTATATTGTGATTAGGTTAAGTAGAGAGGAAGAAACCTCTCCCCCTCCCACTTGTATCACACGTCCACATGAAGGAGTCCCGGGGTGGACTTTTTCAACTTCAATTTTTTAAAAGCCCAATCTAACTTAAAAGGTTTATAAAAAACCCATTTAATTAGTATACTTTAGCTTTTATGTATAATGTAATTATAATATCCTTATATTATAATGAATCATAAATATCCTCATATTTATAATTTACTAATTAATTATAACTGATTAAAATTAATTAGCCTACATTATACGTAATAATTAAATATAACCTTTTATATTCAATTTCCGAATTACAGCTAATTCCTCTCATCTAATATTATTTAATCATTATTAAATAACATTCATTATCACATTTGACTAAACTCTTAGTCATATTGGACTAACCTTTTAGTCACATTTGAATAACCTTTTAGTCAAAAACACTGACTAACCTTTTAGTCATTAAATAAGGCATCGATATGATTATTTTCTCAAATAATCACATCTCTCAAACACATCCTTTAGGTGTGACTCTTAGGGACCAGTCGATCACCGCCATCTGTATGACAATAACGTCAAACTTATCTAGCAAGCCAACCGTTATTGATAAATGTTAATCAACTGATTAAATACAAAATGTACCCTGTGTACCTTTAGAGGTTTATTTATGTTATTGCACTAACTGTGGAGGACGCTAACTCCAACAATCTCCCACTTGTCCGTCCAAGTGTATGTGCGATAACCGATTCTCATATCCATAATAAATTTCTCCCACTCAATGTAAACCAATTTGCAAAGTCTGTACTTTCAAAGGTCGTAGTTCACAAGTAATCAGAATCAAGAGTGGTTTCCCCGACTAGAGAATAACTTAACTGATAAACGAATCAATATTCGAGCATGGCCATGCATTTTCAGTTACAGCTCCTCGAGTGGCCCTGAGAATAAATATTACAACTCGATTGAAGTTTGGATATTTCCCGCAACTCGAATCTTGCAGATGTAAGCGCAGCATGAAATGACCCTGTGAAAATCTACTTAGCCTCCTGTTACGGTCGACCGTGAGAAAGAAACCAAAGTCACCCAAAATCTGCCTTAATCTCAAGAGACAGTCGATAGTCAAAAGAATCGACTCTAGGAACACTATGGATGTCCTATCCACGACCCAAGACCTAATGTTACAAACATTTAGGACTCCATGTAGTCGCTACAAAATTGTCTGCGTGATGTCGATAAACCCATCTGCGTGATCGATCAGTCAACAGTTTGACTTATGGCTCGTTGAACCCACCATCAATCGATGTCACAAAATAAGCGCCAGAGTTATCAGCTCGTGTAGGCGATCACGGACCCAAACAAATATATAGCAATTCAGTTCACTTTGAGGTGTTCAACGTTGTCTGTACAACCCTCATGAAAAACAATATATAAAACAAAACGATGATTTTATTAGAAGTTTTAGGAAATTACAAGTGTCAAATCCATACAAACAACTAATACAACTCAAAAACACGCTTAATTCCCATGGATTTAACGTGCCCTTCATGCTTATCTTGTCTCAACGGCTTAGTGAGAGGATCTGCCACGTTATCATCCGTAGCAATCTTGTCAATCACTATCTCCTTCTGCTCCACGTAATCTCGGATCATGTGAGCCTTCCTTTGCACGTGCCGAGACTTGTTGCTGGACTTCGGCTCCTTTGCCTTGAAGATGGCACCACTATTGTCGCAATAGATGGTGATCGGGTCATTCGAACTTGGAACTACAGTTAGTCCTTGTAAGAACTGACGCATCCATATAGCTTCCTTCGCAGCCTCTGAAGCAGCATAGTACTCGGGCTCAGTCGTGGAATCTGCTATAACTGTTTGTTTGGAGCTTTTCCGGTGACCGCATGGCCATTTAGAGTAAAACGAATCCAGATTGAGACTTGAGTCATCTCGATCCGCTTGGAAACTAGCATCTGCAGAATCGATTCGCATAGCACGGTGTCGCCTCCATAAGTCAATACCCAATCTTTAGTCCTCCGTAGGTACTTAAGAATGTTCTTTACGGCCATCCAGTGTGCTTCACCTGGATTGCCTTGGTATCGGCTCGTCATACTCAATGCATATGCCACGTCCGGACGTGTGCATATCATGGCATACATGATCGATCCTATAGCTGATGCATATGGAATCCGACTCATGCGCTCGACTTCTTCCGATGTCTTTGGTGCTTGAGCTTTACTCAAGTGCACTCCAGAGATCATTGGAAGGTTCCCCTTCTTGGAGTTGGTCATGTCGATACCTCTCAAGAATCTTATCTATATAAGACTCTCGATCGAGGGATAACATCCGTCGTGATCTATCTCTATAGATACGGAGCCCCAAAATCCGTTGTGCCTCACCCAGATCTTTCATCTGGAAATGGTTCTTTAACCATACTTTTACCGAAGTTAAGAGAGGTATGTCATTCCCAATCAAAAGTATGTCATCGACATACAGTATTAGGAAGACAATCTTGCTCCCACTCGACTTGATATATGGACATGGTTCCTCGACCGATCGAGCGAATCCATTCTCCTTTATCACTTGGTCGAAGCGATGATTCCAACTCCGTGAAGCTTGCTTAAGTCCATAGATGGAACGCTTAAGCTTGCAAACCTTCTTAGGATTTTCAGGATCTGTGTAACCTTCGGGTTGTACCATGTACAACTCCTCCTCCAAATAACCGTTTAAGAAGGCGGTTTTCACATCCATTTGCCAAATTTCATAGTCATGAAATGCGGCGATCGCTAAGAGAATCCGAATGGAACGAAGCATGACTACGGGTGCAAAGATCTCATCATAGTGCAACCCTTGCACTTGAGTGAAACCCTTTGCCACTAGTCGTGCCTTGTATATATCTGGTTGTCCTTCTACAGATCGCTTTATCTTGTAAAGCCATTTGCACTGAAGAGGCCTAGCCTTATCAGATAAGTCAACCAGATCCCATACATCGTTCTCGTACATCGAGTCCATCTCGGATTGCATGGCTTCTTGCCATAGCTTTGAGTCAGAACACGTCATGGCACCTTTATAGGTTACGGGTTCGTTACTCTCAAGGAGTAAAACGTCGTCTCTCCCATTCTCCTCAACCATACCGATGTATTTATCTGGAGGAATGGAGAGTCTACCCGACTTCCTGGGTTCCAAAGGGACATTAACCGCAGCAGACGAAGAAGGAACAGCTTCCTCCATTGGTTGCTCGGTTGTTGGTTCAGGAATCTCCGACAGATCGAAGGTTCTATTACCTCTCTTGTCTTCGAGAAACTCTTTCTCTAAGAATTTCGCACTAGCCGCAACAAAAACGCGTTGTTCGGTTGGCGAATAGAAGTAATGACCAAACATTCCTTTTGGATAACCAATAAAGTATGTCTTGACCGATCGCGGGCCGAGCTTATCCTCGTGTCTCCACTTGACATAAACCTCGCACCCCCAAACCCGAATAAAGGACAAGTTAGGGACCGTTCCCTTCCATAACTCGTATGGAGTCTTGTCTACAGCTTTAGACGGACTTCGGTTAAGTATAAGAGCAGCTGACAAAAGAGCATAGCCCCATAATGAGTCAGGTACAACCGTGTGACTCATCATAGATCGAACCATATCAAGTAATGTTCGATTCCTGCGTTCGGACACACCATTCAATTGTGGTGTTCCGAGTGGAGTTAACTGAAGTACTATCCCGCGGTCTTTCAGGTGTTGATCAAACTCAGTTGAAAGATATTCGCCACCACGATCTGAACGTAGTGCTTTTATCTTTCTATCCAGTTGGTTCTCAACCTTATTCTGGAATTCCTTGAACTTGTCAAAGGACTCACTTTTATGCTTCATTAAGTAGACATAACCATATCTACTCAAATCGTCCGTGAAAGTGATAAAATACCTATAGCCATCTCTAGCGTTGATTGACATAGGTCCGCACACATCAGTATGTATGAGTCCTAATAGGTCAGCAGCGCGCATTCCAACACCTTTGAAGGAAATTCGAGACATTTTGCCTATAAGACATGATTCACACGTGCCAAAAGTTTCATAGTCAAATGGGGCGATTGTCCCATTATCAATGACCTTTTTCACGCGTTTCTCATTTATGTGTCCCATACGGCAATGCCATAGATACGTTTGATCTTTGTCACCAACCTTTGCTTTCTTGTTACTCACATGCATAATTTCTGTGGTTTGATCTAAAACATAAATTCCGTTCATGGAAACAGCTTTATCATAAATCATTTCATTTAAAGAGAAAATACAGCTATTATTCTTTATTAAAAATGAAAATCCTTCTTTATCAAGAACGGATACAGAAATAATGTTTTTCGATAAACTAGGTACATAGTAACAGTTATTCAGAAATAACTCAAATCCACTCGGGAGTTGGATTACATATGTCCCATCAAACGGCAAAGAACTCTTTTGCATTCCCCACTCGCAGGTCTACATCACCTCTTGCCAGAGTTCTGATGCTTCTTAGGCCCTGCACATGATTGCACAGATGAGAACCACATCTAGTATCAAGTACCCAAGTTCCGAAACTTGCATGGTTAATCTCAATCATATGAATAAAAGAAGACATACCAACAGGAACGACGCGGCCTGCCTTAATATCCTCAGCATACACGGGACAGTTACGCCTCCAATGCCCAGACTTGTGGTAATGGTGGCACTCCATGCTCGGCTTTGCTTTTGCCTTGCCTTGTGAGCTACCACTAGCTTCACCAGGCCCACTCTTAGCAACCACTGGCTTCTTAAATTTCGGCTTTCCTACAGTTAGGTTAGCCGGAGCCTTACCCTTACCCTTCTTGTTGCCAATCATGAGAACATCTTGTTTCATGCTCCCACTCAACTTCGTGATCACTCTCGATGCATGCGAGGAGTGAATGTAGTTCATGCGCACTTTACGCATGTCGTTCATGTAATAGTTTGCCCTAAAGAGGGCATACCCATCATGAAGAGAGTGGAGCACTCGATCAATGATGATCTTCTCATCGATCTTGCAACCAAGCTCCTCCAATTTCTCAACGTTCTCGATCATGGCGAGAAGGTGTGGACCAACCGGTTGGCCCTTCTGGAGTCTAGCTTCAAAGAAACGAGTGGTATACTCGTAACTCTTAATTCTCGGTGCTTTCGAGAATTCCTTAGTAAGGGTGGTGAAAATCTTGTTTGCACTTTGGGTAATGAATCTTCTTTGCAAATTGGATTCCATTGCATAGATGAGTACGTTCTGTAACGCACCCGCCTCCATCATGAAATCATTATAAAGATAGAGTTCATTTGCTCCTGCATGGGGAGCTGGTATAGTCGGCAGTGGCTCAGTCAAGTACTTGAGCTTACCGTCAGCGATGGCGTGATTCGTAATGTCACCTCCCAATCAGAAAAATTGGACCAATCACTTTTCAGTCGAGTTGACTGATTCATGGTGCCCATAAAGATCCTGAGCCATGATTCGCGAGCTAGTGTGGCACTTGGCATTGGTTCGTCAGTACGTACAGCCATTTGTTATAGTAGTTATATCTGTATATAACGTATTCGAAACTGTGAAAAGAAAGAAGAAGAAGAGAGAATATAAGAAATCATAGTTTTAAAATTTTAAGTCAAAAACAATAACATTTTAATGCAATGACTCGTGCACTCATATAATCGACCTCCCTCGAGAATTATATAAATGATCCCAAGACTCAATTTCTTTAAATTGATAAGCCAACCTCTTGGCTAATTCTACTGTTAGAATTCTTGGTCGATAGATTTTAGTAAATCCTATCTATTAGTCCACCGTAACTACGAGATATTACTCGAACTATAGTGTTGAGGTAAAATAGGTCAACTCATACTACTTACCCAACGTAGAAGGGGTCATGTGGAGAGTAAGGTCCTACATCCCTACCGATGAAGAAGGGGCTCATAGTATGCTTTTCCTATAAAGACTAATCTCAATTTTAGAATTTAGAGGAAGGTCCCATCATCTCATTTTAATTCATTTTAAGTGAACAAATATCTAGCATTTACGTGAATGATTAATTTGAGGTGATAGCCCTAAACGAGTGACATCCATACGTCTATGATCTAGGATGCAACTATATGATCCATTTTCATGCATATTAGGTGGTTTGGTTTAGTTTAGGCGGAATATGATGCTACTATCTAACGTGAATGCAATGGAAAACGGTAAAGAAAACGCAAAAAAGAAAAACACCTAGTGTGGCCTATCCCTATGAAAATAAAGACAAATACAAATTGGAATCCATCCATGGACCCTAAGCTTGTCTTCATTCTCCATCTTGGGCTTTAAGTGGGAGTCCATCTTGAATCTTCATCTTGGATCTTCTCAAAATTACATATTTGAATTACAAAATAAACCTATTTACATTCTAATTCAAAATATGCCAAAATAAAAATATTACAAAATGGGAGATTCGAGATCTCAAAATAGAACCAAAATTGTGTTTCCTTCATTACGAAAACACAACCGGCCACACTAGTAAATTACAACCGTTTGTACAAAAAATGCGTAAAATAAACCATTCATCCAAACATTCATTCACAAAAAACATCAACTAAACAAGATTAAAACAATGCATACGGAATGATTTAAATCCAAACCACCTCTTTTAAATGATTATCATTATGCAACAATTCTTTAATTGTTCATAATATCTTAATCAAAACAATAATCCAAAATCAATTTATATTATCATTATAACATAAATTAGATCTCATAAATATCTTAAACCTTTTTAAAATATTAGGTATTATATTTATTATGAACTGCTTCACAATAAAACAAAATATATTATCTTTATAATATAACAAAATATGACAAAATTTTAATTTCCAAAAATTCAAATATTTTCGGCCAATAAGCAAATAATCCGGTTTTTTTTTTTTTAAAATTATAATGTTTCGGCCAACATAAAAAAAAACAATAAAATAAAATTAAATTTTTTTTTTATTTTTTAGATCATACGGCCAAAATTAAATAAAATAACAAATATTAAAAAAAAAAAACCGGCCAATATCAAATTAAAAGAATTAAACTGATTTAATTCGATTATGCTAATGATTAGATCGATACTAACTCAATTTTAATCCGTATTAAACATTGATTTAAGATATTCAAACTAACTTTTTAATTTAAACATCATAAACATATAGATCTAATGATTAACAAACTCATATGTTCATTAACATACAAAAATTTGATCCTTTTATATTTTAATTCAATCGGTATTAAATCAAAACTTATACAAATTCATATATTATAGTTTTAACATCTTAAAACATTGATAATTATGAATCAAGAAGATCAAAGCAAGCCAAATATTAAACAAAAACACACGGCCAAACATAAAATTCAATTCATTCAATTCGGCCAACTTACAAAGTTTGTTTAAAATGATACAAAATCGATTTTTATGAAAACCTTATAAAAATTACATGTGCCCTAAGGCTTTGATACCACTTGTAGGTTTATATCGGTATATAGACCTTTAAATTCACAGGATTATAATGAAAAACTTTATAAGATTTAAAGTCATAAATAGAAATTGCATAACATGAATGAGAGATTTAGAATTAACCTTTAATCCTAATGAATTTGGCCTAAGATCAATACCAAAAGTATGGTATCTCCTAATAATCTCACCCAAGATGTGTTCTTGATATGCCCTTGTATTGCTAGAAAATAAGAGAGAAAATTAATTTTCTTTTCTTGAGATTTGTGTTGTGTGCTAGAGTGAATAATGAAATTAGGTTAAGATGAGAGTTATATTGTGATTAGGTTAAGTAGAGAGGAAGAAACCTCTCTCCCTCCCACTTGTATCACACGTCCACATGAAGGAGTCCCGGGGTGGACTTTTTCAACTTCAATTTTTTAAAAGCCCAATCTAACTTAAAAGGTTTATAAAAAACTCATTTAATTAGTATACTTTAGCTTTTATGTATAATGTAATTATAATATCCTTATATTATAATGAATCATAAATATCCTCATATTTATAATAATTTACTAATTAATTATAACTGATTAAAATTAATTAGCCTACATTATACGTAATAATTAAATATAACCTTTTATATTCAATTTCCGAATTACAGCTAATTCCTCTCATCTAATATTATTTAATCATTATTAAATAACATTCATTATCACATTTGACTAACCTTTTAGTCATATTGGACTAACCTTTTAGTCACATTTGACTAACCTTTTAGTCAACAACACTGACTAACCTTTTAGTCATTAAATAAGGCATCGATATGATTATTTTCTCAAATAATCACATCTCTCAAACACATCCTTTAGGTGTGACTCTTAGGGACCAGTCGATCACCGCCATCTGTATGACAATAACGTCAAACTTATCTAGCAAGCCAACCGTTATTGATAAACGTTAATCAACTGATTAAATACAAAATGTACCCTGTGTACCTTTAGAGGTTTATTTATGTTATTGCACTAACTGTGGAGGACACTAACTCCAACACTCTTTTCATCACTCCTTTAGGTAGGATGAACATGGAATCCCAATATGTGTGGAGTGTTTGAAGTACAGCCTGCACCAAGACCAGTCTGCCTGAATATGATAATTTCCTGGCCCCTAAATGTCTGATTCTCTCTACAATACGTTCAATCAGGACTGCACAGTCCCTAGACTTCAGTCTCCCAGCTGTTATAGGTACCCCAAGATACCTGAAAGGCAATTTTCCTTCCACAAAACCAGAAATAGACAGTATTTCAGCCTTCAGAGAAACAGGTACTCCATTAAAAATACACATTGGATTTTTGAGGGCTGTTCTTCAATCCTGAAGCCAAAGAGAAAGTAGCAAAGGATCTCAGTAATACCAAGATGGAAGCTGCATCACCTTTGCTAAAAAGCAATAGGTCATCATCAAACATTAGATGGCTTAGCTTCATGGGCTTGCACAAGGGATGATAATTGAATTTCAAGTTAGATGTGACAAACTTAAGAATCCTACTCAAGTACTCCATACATAGTGTAAAGAGCAATAGAGACATAGGGTCCCCTTGCCTTAACCCTCTCTTGCCTTTCAAGAAGCCAAACACCTCCCCATTGATGGCTAAAGAGAATGAGGGAGATGTCACACACTCCATGATCAGGAGCCTCATAGAGGATGGAAACTGAAAAGCATCAAGTAATTCATCCACAAAACCCCAAATTACATAATCATAGGCCTTCATTAGATCAATCTTGAACATACATCTAGGAGAACAAGCTTGCCTATTGTAAAGTCTAACCAAGTCTTGGCATATTAGTATATTCTCCATGATGCTTCTATCTCTGATAAAACCTCCTTGGCTCCTACACACCAGATCAGGTAAAACCAGTGCTAGTCTATTGCAGAGGAGTTTAGACACACACTTGTAAAGCACATTACAACATGCTATTGGTCTGTACTGAGTCACTACACAGACTGTGGCATTTTCACCTTAGGAATTAGGGTGATTACAGTTGTATTGACTTGCTTCAACAGCTTGCCAGATTCAAAAACGTCAAAGATGGCTGCACAAACCTCCTCTCCTATCACACTCCAAGAATCCTTGTAAAAAGCACTAGAATAACCATCAGGGTTTAGGGCTTTATGATTAGGGATATCAAAGTGACATCCCTTATTTCCTCTTTTGTTATTGGCCTTAACAGAATATTTCTGTACACTGCAAAACAGACACTCCCTTGCTCAATAAGCATCTTATTCACTGGAGAAGTCTGAACATCAGTGCCCAACAATTGAACATAGTACTCCAAAAAAGCTTGTTGTATGGCCTGAGGGTCCTCCTGAAGTACTCCATGCATATCCTTGACAGAGAAAACTTGATTTCTAGTCTCTCTACTTGTAATCACACTATGAAAGAATTTTGAATTAGTATCTCCTCCTTTGATCCAATCAATCTTAGCTTTTTGTGCCAAGAAAGCCAATGTTGCCCCTTGAAGTTCAGAATACTCTGTAGCAGCCTCCTTCTCCTGAGCCCTAAGAATAGGGTTCCCAAGATCAGATATAAGCTGACATTGAATGCTCTCCAGTCTTTTCTTTGCAATACATGCATTGTTTTCAATATTCCCAAATTGATCTTTATTAAATCTCCTGAGATGCCCTTTCAACAACTTAAGCTTCCTAGTCACACAATACATTTTAGTGCCCCTGACTGAGATATCCCACCAGTCCTTAAGACTAGCAAGATACAATTGTGAATTGCTCCACATATTGAAGTACTTAAAGGGTTTTTTTCCTCCAAGACTCCTAATACTACTCCTAACAACACAGGGACAGTGATCAAATAGGCCTTCAGGTAAAAAGTTAGCAAAATAAGTAGACATCCTCAGACTCCACTCATTGTTAACCATGACCCTATCAAGCCTGCTATAAATTCTGTCATCCCCATCTCTTTTGTTATTCCATGTAAAGTAAGCCCCTACAACTGAAATATCCATCAATTCACAAGTATCCACACAAGTTCTGAATTCTTCAATGTCATTATTGCTACTCACCCCTCCAAGTCTCTCAGCATGTGAGAGCACACTATTAAAATCACCACACACTACCCAAGGCCCATTGCAGTCAAGTGCAAATCTCCCTAGTTGGGTCCACGGCTCTCTCCTTCCAATCAAATCATTGACAGCATAGACCATTGATAAAAATAAAACAATGCCACTATGTATATCCAACACCTTCATATGAATGCATTGGGCTGAGTATTCCAGAAAGTCAACAGAAAAGAGAGCTGGATTCCACAAAACCCACACTCTACCACCCTTATGCCACCTATTATTAGTAGAAATACTCCAACCATCTATCATCACACTACTTAATGTTTGAAGACTCAAGGATTTCACCTTAGTCTCCAGGAGACCAAACAAACCCACCTTATTCTGATGCATAAACCATTTAACCATTCTTTGCTTAGCAGGTTTGGTCAATCCCCTACCATTCCAAAATCCAAAACTAGACATTCCCCACCCTAAGGTGAGGGATACCTCTACTTGTCCCAATGCCCTCCCTAGGAGTACTAGAACTGTTAAGCACTTCAAGAAAGGATTGCTGACCAAACTTATGAATGGTGTAGCCCCCATCTCCTGTGTCTTGCCTAGTCTGACGAATAATAGGCCTAGCTGGTGAGACAACCTTAAGAGAAGGCCCAGTAACAGAAATGGGTAAAGGGGTAACTATCTGATCCCCCACTACTTGATGCACTTCCATTGCTGGAACACTCTGTTGAACCTTTGGCCTCCACACTTTGCCTGGCACATCCTTAACACTTTTCAGAGGTTTGCTTACCCTCCTACACTTCTCTGTCTTATGGCCCATCCCATGGCAAGTCAAGCACACCACAGGAAGCCACTCATAATCCACCCTGACCTCTATAACTGCTCCATTCTCATCCAAGAACTTGACAGAGTCAGGCAGTTTTCCCCCAAATTCCACTTCAATCATTACTCTCGCTGTAACACCCCGGCCCCAACTAAAGGCCGAAATGTCATTCACGGTAGCTCGCCAGGCTGCGTACATCGCCCACAGACCAACACGGGTCCTTTCCAGCGCACTTTGTCCTCACTCGTGCACATCCTGAGAACTTCCCAGGAGGTCACCCATCCCAAGACTACTCTCCAGCAAGCACGCTTAACCAAAGAGTTCTTAAGATGAGCCACCAGAAAAGAAGATGCATCTTGTTGATATGAGTAGTACTTACAATCCTTTTAAGCACTAGGTCACTTGAGCTCATCACATGGACCACTTCAACGGGGAACCCGGCCCGAATAACCTCGGACAACACCGGGTGTTACACTCGCATACCCAACTCTAGATTTCTCCGCTGTTGCAGTGTCACATTTGATATATTTCCCCAGACCTTTCCCCCAAAACTTCAAGTTTAAATCACAAAACCTCACCCATATTGGCACTATCTTAACCGCCTGCTTAGACAACTCAAGATCAGGCTCCCAAGGTTTCACGATGAGGGGCTTGTTATCAAATAGAAATTGACCAGTTTGCAAGACTGCCTCTCTGCCTTCCATGGACTTAAAACGAACCAAGAAGACTCTGTTAGGTAAAAAAGAGATAGAATCCACTTGATGAATAGCCCAGATACGACGGATGAATCCCTCAACTACTCCCCATGGTGGATTCGCCCCCAGTACATAGGAGCACTGTAACACCCCGGCCCCAACTAAAGGCCGAAATGTCACTCATGGTAGCTCGCCAGGCTGCGTACATCGCCCACAGACCAACACGGGTCCTTTCCAGCGTACTTTGTCCTCACTCGTGCGCATCCTGAGAACTTCCCAGGAGGTCACCCATCCCAAGACTACTCTCCAGCAAGCACGCTTAACTGAAGAGTTCTTAAGATGAGCCACCAGAAAAGAAGATGCATCTTGTTGATATGAGTAGTACTTACAATTCTTTTAAGCACTATGTCACTTGAGCCAACACATGAACCTCTTCAACGGGATACCCGTCCGAATAACCTCGGACAACACCGGGTGTTACAGCACACCGCCGTCTTCCAATACTCCAGCTCTTCAGAAACCTGTTCTGCAGAAAATTGCACCATCCCTTCACTTTCTCATCTATCGGAGGTAAGGAGGAAGACGGAATGTCCTCCACACTCACACCCCCAATCAGATTATCCAAATCAAGCGGTTGAACACCAATCAATTCATGAATCGCCTTTTGTTTCCCAGTATCCGCACTTTCAGGCCCCTCCTTAGTTTGCTCAAGAACGAAATCATCACCTACTTGTTGTAAAAGAGAGAATTTATTCATAACGACATCAGAATTATGTTTGTTTTTTGTCTTTTTTTGTTTTTGTGAAGATGAAGAAGAAGGTCGAATTGAAGAAATCGTCATCGTCCTCATATTATTATTATTATTATTATTATTATTATTATTATTATTATTATTATTATTATTATTATTATTATTATTATTATTATTATTATTATTATTATTATTATTATTATTATTATTATTATTATTATTATTATTATTATTATTATTATTATTATTATTATTATTATTTAATGAATGCGCAACTTTTATTGATATAAAAACAAAGTTTACACGAAATTGGTGGGCAGCCGAGACACAATAATCTAGA
This sequence comes from Dianthus caryophyllus, assembly GCA_023091065.1. Classification (NCBI taxonomy): domain Eukaryota; kingdom Viridiplantae; phylum Streptophyta; class Magnoliopsida; order Caryophyllales; family Caryophyllaceae; genus Dianthus; species Dianthus caryophyllus. The sequence continues at coordinate 24,245,630 of CM041527.1, forward strand.
GTCCCACCCTCTTAGCTATGGCAAAGCTAAATCTAATAAAAATGTAAGCGGCCATACGGGCCCCTGCATAACAGAACACAAAGAAGTTCTGGATCAGCTTGAACAAGGCTACATCATCTGAATCCAACTTGCTTAGGATATCAAGTTCTTTATCTCAAGTCAATGACCTTTTAAATGGATAACATCATGCGAACGACGTCAGATGAGGCAGACATCATGCGAAAAAATTATGCGACGCGGCTAAGGGTCACGCGGATTGGCTAACAGGCTTGCGGCGCGACTAGAAGTCACACGACGTTTCTAGAGGGTGACGCCGAGTGTGTGCGTCAGGTGAATAAGTGTCTTACAGCGCAGACAAGGGTCACACGGCGCAACTAAGGTTAGCGTGGACAAGGGTCACACGGCGCGGGTGGGTGACGTTGAGCGGAGTGCGTCACAGGAATAAGAAGCCTTTGACGCGGATAAGGGTCACACGGCGCGGCTAGGGGTGATGTTGAGCGAAGTGCGTCACGCGAATAAGAAGTCTATGGTGCGGATAAAAGTCTCGCGGCGCGGCCGGGGTGACCATAGTCCACTGTTTAAATGCTAGTCCAGAGGCACTAGGCTTGTTTATTAATTGGTGCTCGTGTGTGTAACACCCCGAATTTTTAAGGTTAAATTAAAATATATTTTAATTCATAAATTTATTTAAAATTATAATTATTTTCATAATATCATATATATTTTCATAAATTTATTTAAAATTATAATTATAATTATTTTCATAATATCATATATATATATATATATATATATTCCGTGTAATATACTCGATCGGTGTACGACAAGCGCAAGAAACCTATTTTAATTAACCTAGTACTCCGTATATTTACTTCTGTCATTGTCTTCTTCGTCTTTCGCCCCCTCCATTAACACCCTCCTTTATCCTTTCTTTTCTCCTTCGTTTCTTAACCGTTTTACTCCGTTCTTGCGTCATAATTATCCTCTCTTCATCCTCTTCTCATCAAGGTAAGCTATACTCCGTTTCGTCTTAGTTGCTCCAATCGTCGCCGATATCTTAACTCGTATTTATATCCGTTTTTCTCCCTAATCGATCGTAGGACTGAACCGGGACGACCCTGATGCTGACACGTACGTAGTAGACGACTCAATTGAGGATTAGCGCGAAAAGGTAACTGTGATAACGTTACTCGATATTACATTACTCTAAGGTTGACGAGTCGTGTTGTGTGTCAATTTTAATTCGTACGATTATACCCGTGTGTTAGCGTGTATATGGTGATTTGCTCTGTTTTGTCTAAATAGCGTACTCCGTAGTTGCAGTCTAACGAGTGTGTTATGGGGGATTAAATAAGTAATTAATTATTCATTATTTAAATAATATATGATTCACTAAAGGGGTTATAATATGATACTCCGTATATATTATGTTTGTTAGCGGTGGTGTATGTGTGTACGTAAATGTGATGTTTGTGTGTATGCATGTGCGCGTGATGTTTGTATGTGTGGTTTGTGATTGAAGACTTGAATATACGTACAACAGGTTTAAGGGTATTAGGTAATCAGTTATTTATATGAGATAATATTAATAATTAATGATGCTAATTATATTTTAATAACATGTATATTTATCTTGGTTTATTAAGTAGTTAGTTTTAATTTAATAAGTTATAATACGTATATTTCTAGTGATCCATTATGAGAGAAGTCTGCTTTGAGATTGTGATGTATTGATATTGTTGAGTTAAAGGATTATTGTGTTGGCAATCATTGGCATTGATATTGATTGGTTTGTTGTATGCTTGAGTTGAGTGTGCGTACGTGCACTGTTGGGCACGTGCGTGAGGAGTTACGACGTCTTTTGTAGGACGGTGCCGCCTGTCGTGGGTTCTCAACCATTTTGTAGTGGCTATGAGACTATGGTTATCGAAAGTCCTTTTGTAGGGCCGCCACTCTTTTGTAGGGGTGGCTATTTGTATGTCCACACTCTTTTGTAGGGATGTGCTTGGCCAAGTTTAGACTATTGTTCGAGGCATTTTGTTGTGCCACCATAGGGTCAGGATCTTTTGTAGGGTCCGGGGTGTTTTGTAGTGCCCAGTACTCCGTGCTTACTCTTGCGATTGATTGTGGATTGTTGATTATTGTATGTCACTTTGTTGATGACATTTTGAGTTTGAATATTGACCATTGGACTTTGCTATTGTTGGTTGTTGTTGTTTATACTTTGATCATATGCCGTAGGCCAGGTAAGGTACTTGTTGAGTTGTATTGAGATTGACATTTTATGAGCTGTTTTATTTACTTGTTAACTTTATTGTGATATAATATGGCTGGGAGAACGTCTGAGTTACTCCCCACTGACTGTGGCTGTTGAATGTTTTGCGGCAGGTTAGCGCGGGTTCGGGATTGATAAGTGAGGATGCCATGAGGATGGACCTTAGCTAGCCTACTCGTGTGGACTTGGGATTGTTTGATAGACTTGATTAGACTTTACCGTTTCATTTCATATTTATGTTGCATATATGGGGTTGTAAGGGGTATTTACTCCTCGCTTTTGCTAGGCCTCAAGGCCTACTTTGTCATTTTGATTTGATTGTATTGTTTGCGTGAGTGACAGCTCGGATTCACGGTGCTTTCCGCCACCGTGGCTTTCATTTTTATTCACTTTCTTTTATAAATCCTTTTTAAAAGCTTATTTTATTTTGTTGAAAAATCCGGGTTGTTACAGTTGGTATCAGAGCGAATACGCTCCCAACTCTCATTAGGTGAGTGAGTAGGATTGACTTAGCACACCGAGTGAGAGCGTTGGGTAGACACACTAGTGGGGTTTGCGTTGCTTATGTATGTGTTTGAGTAGTTGCTTGAAGTGGCATGTGTAGTAGATGCCGCTATTAAAAATGCTTTTGTGTTGCAGATGGCCAGAAACGGAAATGCACAACAAGAGTTGCAGCGCATTAGGAGGCTTGAGGATGCTATCTTGGCTCTGACGGAGGCTCAAGCCAACGATCGCTCTATCTTTAATCGATTCGCCCGTCATCACCCTCCTACGTATGACGAAAAGGCTGATCCAATTGAGCTGGAATCATGGGTGCGTGAGATGGAAAAGCTCTTCGTCGCTACGAGGTGTCCTGATGCTCAAAAGGTGGATATAGCCACCTACTACCTGAAGATGGAGGCCGATAACTGGTGGGCCTTGTCTAGAGCTGCTCTTCAAGCTCAGGCTGGGTTTAATTGGGCGGTCTTTTGTGAGGCTTTGAAGAGGAGGTTCTATCCTGATGAGCTCCGTTGGCAGAAGGAGCAGGAGTTCATTAACTTGGTTCAAGACTCGATGTCGGTCTAGGAGTATGCCGACAAGTTTGTTGCTCTAGCTCGGTTTGCTCCTAACATAGTTCCAGATGAGGCTGCTCGAGTCCGTCGTTGTGAGAAAAACTTAACTCCAAGGGTTAGGACCGTGCTGGCGGGAGTCCCCTCCACTACCTTTCAGCAAGCCTATGATCGTGCTCTAAGTGTTTATGAGTCGATCAAAGCTGAGGAGGCCGATGCTAGGAGTCGCGTTGAGAAGAGGCCCTTTGTTCCCCAACAATCCTTCCAAGCTGAGAAGAAAGGTAGATTTGAAGTCCAACCGTCGAAGGATCGTCCTCAGTTCACGAGTAGTAGAGCGTCTTTGTCTGTCGATGCAGGAAGCCTTACCATCCGGGTAAGATGTGCGATGGTTCTCCTATCACTTGTTTCCTCTGCAAGGAGCCTGGACACAAGTCGATTGAGTGTCCTAAGATGACTGTCACTGCTGCTGGTTCCTCTTCTGCTGTGGTTCCTTCTACTGTTGCTACGAAGGCTAACCCTCCTGCTCAGAAGGGTCGTATCTTCGTCATGAGTCGAGCTGAAGCTGAAGCTGATCGTCATCCTGAAGTTGTCACTGGTATATTTCTTGCTAACTTGGTACTTGCTTTCGTTCTTTTGATATGGGAGCCTCAACATCATTCTTATCTCTTTTCGTTTTTAATAATTACTTACCTCTTCTTTTATTTATCATTTCTTTTCAAGTTTCGAGGACGAAACTTTTTGAAGTAGGGGAGAATGTAACACCCCGAATTTTTAAGGTTAAATTAAAATATATTTTAATTCATAAATTTATTTAAAATTATATTTATTTTCATAATATCATATATATTTAATAGTTTAAAATAATATTTATGATCTTTTAAATAATACGTTTAATACTATTTTATATTAAAAGTTAATAAATTACTTATAAACAGTCTACCCTTATTGAATAATATAATATAATTATTTTCTAAATTAAAATAGTAAAATTGTAAACATTCATATTTTCTAGAGTTATAAATTATTAATATAATTTGGGTACTAGTACTTTATATCACATTTAAATACTTTAATATTTTAATCTTATTTTCCAAAAATTAATTTTTGAGAGTGTTCCAAAATCAATTAATAATCTAATTTTAATATGAGTAGAATACTTGCTATAATGTATATATATATATATATATATATATATATATATATATATATATATATATAGAGTAAAGTTATATCAAGACAGCAAATATTGCGAGACACAAACGAGACACAGCATTTTAGCCTTTTTTGTGAAACTTTAACGTAGTTTTATGAAACTTCAAAAATTGTGAAACTTTAACAAAATTGTGAAACTTTAAGACATTAAAGTTTCACAATTTTTGAAGTTTCATGAAACTATGTTAAAGTTTCACCAAAAAGGCTAAAATGCTGTGTCTCGTTTGTGTCTCGCAATATTTAGGTGTCTCGTTTGAACTTATTTCTATATATATATATATATATATATATATATATATATATATAGGGTTAAGATCCGGTAAGAACACTAGCTTTGGTAAGAACGGTAAGAACATTCAAAGTACATAATAAATATACATAAGGTACATTTAATTAACACACAAAAAGTACATTTCTTAAGGTACATTATAAATATATGTTATGTACATTTCGAAATAATAAATTAAATTCAAAATTTGTAGGTATATTCGAAGTTCAAAAATAAAATGTACTTTTGGTACAGTATAAATGTACCTTAAAGTTTTGACATATTTCTACCATATGAAGATATTATACGTTATAAATTTAAAATTCGTGTCACATATTTTTCATTACTAATATAAATGATAAATTTAAAATGTACATTATGTGTATTTATCATGTATTTTGAATGTTCTTACCGTTCTTACCTAAAGGACTGTTCTTATTTGATCTTATTCCTATATATATATATATACATATATATATATATATATATATATATATATATATATATATATATATATAAACAAGTTCAAACGAGTTCAAACGAGAATAAACAAGTTCAAACGAGACACCTAAATATTGCGAGACACAAACAAGACACAACATTTTAGCCTTTTTGGTGAAACTTTAACATAGTTTCATGAAACTTCAAAAATTGTGAAACTTTAATGTCTTAAAGTTTCACAATTTTGTTAAAGTTTCACAATTTTTGAAGTTTCATAAAACTATGTTAAAGTTTCACAAAAAAGGCTAAAATGCTGTGTCTCGTTTGTGTCTCGCAATATTTGCTGTCTTGATATAACTTTACTATATATATATATATATATATATATATATATATATATATATATATATATATATATATATATATATATATATATATATAGAGAGAGAGTAAAGTTATATCAAGACAGCAAATATTGCGAGACACAAACGAGACACAGCATTTTAGCCTTTTTTGTGAAACTTTAACATAGTTTTATGAAACTTCAAAAATTGTGAAACTTTAACAAAATTGTGAAACTTTAAGACATTAAAGTTTCACAATTTTTGAAGTTTCATGAAACTATGTTAAAGTTTCACCAAAAAGGCTAAAATGTCAGGTCTCGTTTGTGTCTCATAATATTTAGTGTCTCTGCTTGAACTTGTTTCTATATATATATATATATATATATATATATATATATATATATATATATATATATATATATATATATATATATATATATATATATATTCCATGTAATATACTCGATCGGTGTACGACAAGCGCAAGAAACCTATTTTAATTAACCTAGTACTCCGTATATTTGCTTCTGTCATTGTCTTCTTCGTCTTTCGCCCCCTCCATTAACACCCTCCTTTATCCTTTCTTTTCTCCTTCGTTTCTTAACCGTTTTACTCCGTTCTTGCGTCATAATTATCCTCTCTTCATCCTCTTCTCATCAAGGTAAGCTATACTCCGTTTCGTCTCAGTTGCTCCGATCGTCGCCAATATCGTAACTCGTATTTATACCCGTTTTTCTCCCTAATCGATCGTAGGACTGAACCGGGACGACCCTGACGCTGACACGTACGTAGTAGACGACTCAATTGAGGATTAGCGCGAAAAGGTAACTGCGATGACGTTACTCGATATTACATTACTCTAAGGTTGACGAGTCGTGTTGTGTGTCAATTTTAATTCGTACGATTATACCCGTGTGTTAGCGTGTATATGGTGATTTGCTCTGTTTTGTCTAAATAGCGTACTCCGTAGTTGCAGTCTAACGAGTGTGTTATGGGGGATTAAATAAGTAATTAATTATTCATTATTTAAATAAGATATGATTCACTAAAGGGGTTATAATATGATACTCCATATATATTATGTTTGTTAGCGGTGGTGTATGTGTGTACGTAAATGTGATGTTTGTGTGTATGCATGTGCGCGTGATGTTTGTATGTGTGGTTTGTGATTGAAGACTTGAATATACGTACAACAGGTTTAAGGGTATTAGGTAATCAGTTATTTATATGATATAATATTAATAATTAATGACGCTAATTATATTTTAATAACATGTATATTTTTCTTGGTTTATTAAGTAGTTAGTTTTAATTTAATAAGTTATAATACGTATATTTCTAGTGATCCATTATGAGCGAAGTCTGCTTTGAGATTGTGATGTATTGATATTGTTGAGTTAAAGGATTATTGTGTTGGCATTGATATTGATTGGTTTGTTGTATGCTTGAGTTGAGTGTGCGTACGTGCACTGTTGGGCACGTGCGTGAGGAGTTACGACGTCTTTTGTAGGACGGTGCCGCTTGTCGTGGGTTCTCAACCATTTTGTAGTGGCTCTGAGACTATGGTTATCGAAAGTCCTTTTGTAGGGCCGCCACTCTTTTGTAGGGGTGTGCTTGGCCAAATTTAGACTATTGTTCGAGGCATTTTGTAGTGCCACCATAAGGGTCAGGATCTTTTGTAGGGTCCGGGGTGTTTTGTAGCGCCCAGTTCTCCGTGCTTAACCTTGCGATTGATTGTGGATTGTTGATTATTGTATGTCACTTTGTTGATGACATTTTGAGTTTGAATATTGACCATTGGACTTTGCTATTGTTGGTTGTTGTTGTTTATACTTTGATCATAGGCCGTAGGCCAGGTAAGGTACTTGTTGAGTTGTATTGAGATTGACATTTTATGAGCTGTTTTATTTACTTGTTAACTATATTGTGATGTAATATGGCTGGGAGAACGTCTGAGTTACTCCCCACTGACTGTGGCTGTTGCATGTTTTGCGGCAGGTTAGCGCGGGTTCGGGATTGATAAGTGAGGATGCCGTGAGAATGGACCTTAGCTAGCCTACTCGTGTGGACTTGGGATTGTTTGATAGACTTGATTAGACTTTACCGTTTCATTTCGTATTTATGTTGCATTTAGGGGGTTGTAAGGGGTATTTACTCCCCGCTTTTGCTAGGCCTCAAGGCCCACTTTGTCATTTTGATTTGATTAGATTGTTTGCGTGAGTGACAGCTCGAATTCACGGTGTTTTCCTCCACCGTGGCTTTCATTTTTATTCACTTTCTTTTATAAATCCTTTTTAAAAGCTTATTTTATTTTGTTCAAAAATCCGGGTTGTTACAGTGTGTCACTGTCTTCGTGCTAAGCCGAGGGTGCTAGACTAGTTTATGCAGCTGATTGGGCGTTCCAGCCGGGCTTATGCGTTTGTGCGGCCGACCAGACACACAGCCTGGGCTGATACGTTTGTTAACTGGTACCCTTAGGTCGCTGTTTGAGGCCGACAAACTTAATAACATGACCAAGCTTACACGTTTATTAATCGGTAGTCGTAGGTCACCGTTTGAGGCAAAGTCACCGTTTAATAGCCTGACTGGGCTTACACATTTACTGTGCCGGTTAGGCGCGCAACCTTTGTCGGACTTATCCTGGCCATGGTTTGAATCATGGTCTTTTTGATGATGTCGCCCAACGTTAATTACCTGACCAGACTTACACGTTAACGGAGCTGGTTAGACGCGTAGCCTTGGTCGGGCTTATCCTAGCCGTTGTTGATATCACGGTCTTTTGATCAAGCCGGCCATTGTTCATAACCTGACCGGGCTTATACGTTTACGGAGCGGGTTAGGCGAACTGCTTTGGCCGGACTTATCCTAGCCGTGGTTGATTGTACAGTCGTTTTGGATGAGAGTGATCAGCGTTGATAACGTTACCGGTATTACACATTTACGAAGCCGGTTAGGCGTGCAGCCTTAGCTGGACTTATCTTGGTCGTTGTTGATAGCACGGTCTTTGGATGAGGCCGTCCAGCCTTAATAACCCGACCGGGCTTACACGTTTACGGAACCGGTTAGGCGCACAGCCTTGGCAGGACTTATCTTGGTCGTGGTTGATAGCATGGTCTTTTTTCTTAATGTGGGTTTGCCCCCAATCCTGCAAAATATTAGTGAGTTTTTCAAAAATATTCTATATTTTGAATCAAATAATATGATTATTCAGGTTCGGGGCCATCTTTTTGTGTGACATAGTCTAAACAAGGGATGAGCATTATTTTTTCTCCTCCTACTGTTCTTTTTTAACTCGTTTTTTTTGAAGTATTTTTTGTACTTCGAAAAGACGTTTGTAGCTTATTTTTGTAGCTAGGGCGATTATTGTAAGTAAACATGGCTTTGGAGTGGCTCGATCCGTTTGAAGTTTTTTTATGGAGGTAGGATTACTATGGGGTGTTTTGACTTTTTGTAGGGGCGCATATTTCACCATTTGTCATCGCTTTTCTCCGCAACTCCTGAAAAATTATGCATGTAAACATATACATTATCTGTATATTACTCCCTCCATCCCAAAATAAGTGTCTCATTTTCTATGTAAATTACATACAAAAGGGAACACTTATTTTGGGATCGAGGGAGTATATGTATATTATATGTATTAAAATTAAGTAAGATTTTTAGTATATATGCCTTGTCTTAAGAACATATACATCATCTGTAATAATTCATGACAATTACTAAAAGTGTGCCCCAATTGTCCATTTTTTTTTTATCTAGGCCTTTCTATATTGTTTGCGTGGAATAGAATATATAATGACACTAGACTTTATCTTATTGGCCCAATAAAGTGAGATAGAAAATAGAGAAGAGAAGCACTACTTATCTCTTTTGTTGGAATTTTGTCCAAGTGGAGATCGGAGACCGAGTTATGGACGCCGAGACAAGTTGGGTGACAAGGCATGGGTTAAGCCGCGGCCGGGCCGAGATAAGAGTCGCACAGACCATCTCCAGTTAGACCGTACCCGAGGGCCGATGGCTGTGTGTGCAGGGAAGCAGAACCGAAGTCGAGGATCGAGGGCTATATCAGGGTGGCCGAGGCGGAGCAGGGGGCAGGTGGCCAAGGCTGAGCAGATTACCGAGGTCGAGGTATGAGGCCGAAAGATGTAGTCACTGAGCTCTGTTTGGTCGCAGCTGAGTTGAGGTGGCCGAGGAATTGGTTGCGACGGCCGAGTGTGGTCGGCCGGCAAGTGAATCAAATAATATGCTTATCATCGTGTGGTCGGCTGACAAGCAATGGACGAAATGCCATGGCTGTAGTCGAGTTGATGGCCGGACCGAGGAGGTTTCCTCTCACTTGATTGACGAAGTTTACTCTGTTTGAATCGTGGCTAAGATTACCTCTACTCATTTTTTCTTCCTTGTACTCTTCCCTCTTATTGTTGTAACAACCTCAGTGACAGACGTGTGGTTATGCCGTGGCCCAGGTGAGATGAGACCGAGCGCACAACGTAGCACTAAATCGGAGCGAGTAGCTTGCGGGACACATGCCTATGTTATTAGAGTAGAATTATGGCATCTATCTTAGGTCATAATTCTACTCTAATAACATACAATTAAGATATAATTTCAATAATAATTGAAAAAAAAATTCAAAAAAAATCAAAACTAACCTTAAGGTGGTGGTGGCTGGCGGTGGAAGCAACGGTGGTCGGAGATGTGACGGTGGTGGTGGGGGAATACGGTCGTGGTAATAGCGGTGGTCCAGATCTGTGGCGGTGGTGTGTCGTCGCCGTCGCCCCTTCCTCTTTTCTCTTTTCTTTTTGTTCTTCGAATAAGCATATATGCGGCTGACTGGGGGCCTTTTTTTTGTTGCGACGGAAAATTCGTCGCATGGTTCAAAGAATCAGTCACAATTTTATAAAACAGAAAAATAAAATAAAAACCTGCGACGGATCTTCCGTCGTAGTACACGAATAATCCGTCGCGAGATAATTTTTTGTTTGGCGGGGATTCATTATTTTTGGCGCTGATATTTTGCAACGGGGAGAGATGTTTTGCGACGGATAATCCGTCGCAAGTGCTACTTTTTGCGATGGATTTGTGGTTGATAGGCTTAATCGCGTCACTTAATAAAAAATAAACCAAACTCAACACTAGGGTAGCTAGGGTAAGTCGGGATCGTATCCGCAGGGAGATGGTCGCAATGTTGGTTACTTTCAAGTGATTCTAGTCTCGGTTCGAGTGATTGAGGTTTACTAAAGCTAGAGCGAAAGATAAGGGGTAAACGATAAGGGAAATGTCTAGGAAGTCGGGTTAGACAACGGGTAAGGCTAGGTCAATGGTGATGATCGGGATGAGTAAGGAATCGCACATGCCAAGGGTATAGCTCGTCCTCTCGGTCTTAAGCTTCCTCTAGGTCTCGAATGCGGGCTCTCGCTACTTACAATCGAAGGTCCTAATGTTTAGTCTCGCGCAGTCGCGCCTCTCCTAGAACTAGGCTTTCGTTCTTAAGTTAAGGGTGCTAGATACTTGCTAAAACGTGATCAAGGAATCAACAAGCACAATCAGGCAAAGACTAAACAAAGCAAGCACAAAACCTAACTCAAAATGATCATCAAACACAACCAAAACCAACACCCATGCTTCACCCTTCCTCCTAGATTAAAGGACTACTCACACATAACGAAAACGATAATCAAAGCAAGGGGAAAGAATGAAAACATGATCACAAACAATAAGAAATGAAATTGCAATGAAAAGAGGAGAAAAAATTCAATACCAAAATCAGAAAATCCAAGAGCAAGATGATGAACAAGAACAACAAAACCAAATAGATGATCAAAACAACGTATTCGAGTCGGGAATTCAAAGTATAAAATATAAAATTATTCAAACCCTAAGTTTTTATGGAAGTGAAGTCTAAGGTGTCCTAGAAATGCTGTAAAAAGTTCAGAGCAAAACAATGAGCGAAACCCCTTTAAAATAGACGATCAAATTAAGCACACGAGGAGTCGGGACCAGTCCCTGGGCTCCGGGACAACCCTCCCGTCCGGGACCACCCTATCCTGACCGGGACCAACCTATCCCGCCAGGTTCAGCAACTTTCAGCTTTGGTTCCTTGCTTGGCCTTCACTTGTACTTGCTCCAAACTTATCGTATGTCGTCCCAAGGCCTAGGGACAAGGCACGGTTTATCCCAAAGGGTAGGGACGAGGTCTATAATGATCATGTGAGCTTCACACTCCGTCCCAAGGTCCCTGGACACCTTCAAACATTGAACCGTGGCTCGTACGCATCCGGAACGGCACGAAACCAACTCAAAACATCACGAAACTTAACGAAACATCACGAAACCTCACGACCAGCATCCTACTCTCCAAATAAGCGCGTTTCCCTACAAAATAGACCAAAAAATGCAGCAGAGCCAAACGGAGAGAAATAGGAGGCGAAATGCACATAAAAGCACGGGAAACGCAAAGAAACACTCGTGAACAAGGGGGCTATAAGCATATAAATAAACGACACATCAGTGGTCCGTCACAAAGTCCGTCGCAAATATAAATTTTAAGCTACGGAATAAAAACCCGTCGTAAGTTCCGTCGCTGTAACAAAGTTTTTTTTGTAGTGTTAGGACTCAAATTCTACCCAAATCCGTTGTCTCTGAATCTAGATGCGTGAATTTCCATCCAAGGGGTCTAAGTCTCACATAGAGAATACAGGTTAAGGATTAAGTTTTACAGGACCCGGCCCAAACTCGACCCACTGCAATCCCTGGTACCTACGCAGATTTTTGTTCAAAACATTATCAATTAAAAGTATCTCACATTTTGGGTTTGCCTCCATTAGTACCTACAAAAAATATGTAGATATGTGTATCATTGTCGTAGGAAAGATAGTTATTCCTACGCTAGGACATATTCGTAGGAATAACTTATATTCCTACGATAATTTATATCCGTATGAACACTTCTGTAGGACAAACTCATTTTCCTACGCTAGTCTACATTCGTAAGAACATTTCTGTAGGAAATCAATTTCCTACACTGGTCTATGTCCGTAGGAACATTTCAGTAGGAAAATCTTTTTTTCCTACGCTAGTCCATTTCCGTAGGAATATTTGTGTAGGAATAACTCATATTTCTTGTAGTGAATTTTCCTAATTCAATAATTTAACAACTAAATACAAAATAGAGTATGTAATCATATCAAATTGATTATCATAATTAATAATTAAGTATTTGATTGAGATTTGACTAAAAACACGTTAATGAAACAAAAAGAAAGAAAGTTAAATATTATAAGTGTATAAAAGTGTAAGCTTGAAAAGAAAAATGAAAAAAATAAAATAAAATTATACGATGTACCACCCCTTAACTTTTTGAGTTTTCATGATATACCCTCACATTTTAAAGATTCCACAATATACCCCTAAACTGTATATTTTTCTCTAATATGACCGTTATTTGAACTTTTTATCAATTAGCTCATTAAATGTCCCCTTTTACAATCTTTGTGATTCAATCTACGTTTTATATTGATAATTTTGAAGATAATGGTAATATTTAGGATAAATTACAAATTAACATCACGTATTTACATATTTTTACAAATTACCGCCATGTATTTATATTTTTACAAAAAATACCTTAACTCTTCCATATATGAATAAACAACCTTCATATTTTTATTTTGGAGCATTAAAGATAGTTTTTTTGGGGTCTCCAAAAAATTAAAATACCCAAAATACCCCTCCCTTTAATCCCCCCTCCCCCCCCCCCCCCAAACATCTCAATTATATGTCGTGATTGTTTTCATCTAAGCCCTAAATTCCCTAATTAATCAGCTCATCTCTCAAACACTCCATTTAATTCCTTCATCCAATGCATATTTCACCTACTTTGAGCAACATCAATAAAGCATTTTGCATCTTCACAAATAAGTCTACGAGATCTTAAATTGTAGCATTTTGCCACTCCATTTCATAATCTTCAATCCATTTGAAATATCCACACCCAAACTGCTCGCTACTGTTCCAATCAAATTTACATTTTTCGTAACTTTTCCCATACCAATTCAGATTCTTGCTAATTTCACCGGGAAATCCACACTTGTGAAGACCTATTATTTACACTTGTACTCCCATAGACGACATTTTGCCAATTACAATTCAACGAACACACAAAATCTTACAACCATAACAGTTATTGTTTTCACCTATTACATTTTGACTCTTAATTGACCGCGTATCACAGCTACGAGATGAGCGAAAACATAAATCGAATAAGCCTAAACTACTAAGCCAAAAACCATGAAACCCTAATTTACCAATGAATAAACATACTTGTCGATTTACGGGTTTCACGCAAAAATTGAGGACCCAAAATTTCAGAGATGAACAAAAATGAAGGAGATGTGAGATTAGGAGTGTTGAATGATACTTAGGGAAATTATTATTAAATATGGAGCATTCACGTAAAATTGATGACCTACAAGTTTGGTTGTTCATTTGGGTTAATCGGTGTAAAAGAGAGGTTTTTTAATTTGGGGGTGGGTATTTTGGGTATTTTATATTTTTGGAGATCCAGAAAACTAACTTTAAATCTCCAAAATAAAATACGGTGGTAGTTTGTTAATATACGGAGGAGTTGAGATTTTTTTTTTTTGTAAAAATGTAAATACGTGGTGATAATTTGTAAAAATATGTAAATACGTGGTGGTAATTTGTAATTAATCCTAATATATATATTGAAGTTTGGTAGTCAATTTAGCTTAAAAGTTAGTAATAAAAATTTTAAAAAAATTGTATATATAATTGGTTGTAAATAATGGTAATTGAAGTGTGATGTTATAAAAATAAGAGTTACGAAGATATATTAGTAACAGGGTGGATTAATTGGGTGCACTGTTATATCCACACTTAATAATAGAAATTAAAAAAAATTATATATAATTGGTTGTAAATAAGGTAATTAAAGTGTGATGTTATAAAAATAATGGTTACGAAAATATATTAGTGATATGGTGGATTAATTGGGTGGACTATTAGGTGAATTGATTACTTATTGATGAATATAATTATTGTAGTATAGCGAGATAGTTGAATAAGAGACAATATAAGAAAGTTATGGGTGCAATGGAGACAACAACCTAGGAAAGTTAGGAGCTCAGTGTGAAAGTTAGGAGCTTAGTGCGAAACTTTTAAAAAGTGTGAATATAACAGAAATTAAAAAAAAAAAAAAACTTAGTGTATATCAAAGAACGTTACTGATTTTTCGTATACAAATTTTACTCATGTGTTATACTTTTTTCATTTAGTTTCCACAGCTGCCCGTTTGTTACTCTCATTGTATTCAAGTTTTTTCTTTTTTTTTCCTACTTTTCTTAATCAAAATCTAATTAATTTCTCAATTATTTAATCATAAAATATGATAATTAATTAGGCAAGGTGATCCTCTCTCCCCCTTGCTTTTTGTTCTCTGTATGGAGGTTTTATCCTGGTTGCTGCGTGATTTGTGGCAGGTCCCTAGCTTCTCCTTTCACCCTAAGTGTGCCAAACTTAGACTTACTCATCTAATTTTTGCTGATGATCTTATGGTTTTTGTGAGGGGTGATGTGCCATCTGTTTCTGCGGTGTATGATCGATTGCTTGAGTTTGGCTCCTGGTCTAGTTTGAGGCCAAATTTTAGTAAAACTAATATCTATTTTGGTGGTGTTTCTTCTGTGGTTCAAACCCAAATCCTCAAGTCTGTTTCTTTTGTGCGAGGTTAGTTTCCCTTCAAGTATTTAGGTTTGCCTTTACACTCTTCTAACCTTCACAATGAGATGTATTTTGAGCTTATTCAGAAGGTGAAATCTCGTATTCATCATTGGTCCTCGCAATCTCTCTCTTATGCGGGTAAGGTTCAATTGCTTAATTCTACTATTTTCGGTTTAGAGAACTTTTGGGTCGCTTGTCTTTTTCTTCCTTTGGGAGTCATTAAGCAGTTGGAGAAGTGTTGTAAACAGTTTTTATGGGGTTATGATGATCTTCATAGAAGGCATATCTAGATGAGTTGGAAAAAGGTTTGTCGACCGAAGATAGAGGGGGGTTTTGATATTCGTGAAGTTTTAAGTTGGAATAAAACTTTGATGTTGAAATGGCTTTGGAAACTTGGAAGGAATGATAGTGATTGGGTTGACTAGGTGAAGGCCTACATCCTTAAGGGTAGGTTGTAGTATGATATGGATATTACTCATGTTCTTTCTCCCACTTGGCGACTTCTTTTGAGCCTTGCGGTCAATGCAGGGACTCATTATGGAGGAGCTTCCTTACTTGACGATTGGTTAAAGAAGCAACCATACTTCCCTTCTCAAATTTTGTATGATCAACTCCGGTCGAAAGGTCGGATTTATAAATGGAGCAAGGTGGTTTGGGACTCTATAAATCGTCCTCGTCATGCCTTGCTTTGCTCTATGGTCGTGCAAGGGCTACTTCCTTCTATAGACAATCTTGTAGGTCGTGGTCTTTATATGGTTAACAGGTGTTACCTTTGTGAAAATCAGGCGAAATCTAAGATGAGGCTAGAGTCGTTGTCACCTTATCAAAATAAATCTAAAGACAACTAACTGGGTAGCTAGTGGCAGTAGGGTCGAATCCACAGAGAGAAGGAGTAGTCAAAAGGAATGCTTAGCTAAACTTAGGCCGATCTCGTAGTAACAAAAATGGGTGTTTTGAAGAACTAAACTAAGAACGATAGGTAAAAAGATATAAAATATATAAGAGAGGGAGATTAGGGCATTGGGATCAATGTGACATCGATTCAGGAACTCAACTCAAAAGGAAATACAATCAATTGAAGTCATGCAAGTGATTAGGTTTAGGAAAACGCTCTCTCGAGTCAATTTTGACCTTAAGCAAATTTAGCGGGCTCTCGCTACGTACTAAATTCAACTTATCAATTACGCGTGAGTCTAGTTTCAATTCGGCTTTCGATCTTAAACTGAAACAACCTAAATTCAATTCAATAAAGGCGTCCCTAAATTCAATTGATAATGAAACGCATAGGAAGAAACCAACTTGCACAAATTCAATCGATAAAAGCAATTAAAACATGTTCTGAATCAATATCACAATCACCCTAAACCCTAATTGAGAATTAGCTATGCATAATAAGGGTAGAAACAAAGCAATTGAAATAACAAGACATGATAAAGTAAATAAGAACGATTGAATTAAACCTGAGAATAATCCTGAATTATAGTGTAAAGATCGAGACTTGCAAGAATGATTAAAGCTAAACTAAGAGTTTTGAGAGTTTTAAAAGAGAGAAAAACAGCTTCTAATTCTAAGGCTGAAGATATAATAAAAAGCATAAGTAAAACCCTAACTTCGAACTCTATTTATAGGCCTCGCATAAAAATGTGAAACAGGGCACAGAACCTATCGGTTCGGGGGCTAAACCGATCGGTTCAGGGGTGGGAACCGATCGGTTCAGGGGTAAACCGCTCGGTTCTAAGGTTTCAGCAAATTTCCAGCAAGTTTTGTTCTTTGGCACGTATCCTGAACCTATAGGTTTGCTCTGAACCTATAGGTTTGACGTCACAAATCATCGTATGGCTTCCGAATCAACTCTCGGGCTTCGTCTTGACGTCACGATACTCGTAAATGCTCCAATTGACTCAGGTTTTAGCTCAGGACCGCCAAAACCTGCAAAATACACACAAGGAGCAGCGATGTCGCAATATAAAGCAAATAGCTCCTAAAACAATAATGAAATCGAGCGAATGCGAGCTAAATGCAACTATAACGGGGGCATATAAGCTATATAAATGACATACATCAATCTATACCTCATCTTTTCTTTGCTTGCTCATATTCTAGGCGTGTTATGGAGATTCTTCTTCATTGGGTGCATATCTTTCGAAGGCCGAAGAGTTTGAAGGGCGAGCTCAAATGGCAACTCCGCTACAATTGCGGTAAGAAGTGGCGGCAGAAGTGGATACGTTGTACTCTAATCACAAGTGTGTATTCATTGTGGTTATAGCGCAATGCTCGTATCTTTCAAGGGTGTAGAAAGTCAGTAGATCAGATTGTATTGAGTATCAAACATTTAGTGTGTGTTCGTCTATTTGCTTGTACTCATGAGTTGTGCGAGGAAGATCTAGCGGATCGTTTGAACGCTTAGTTTGTAACCTTTCTATTTGGAATTGGTAATGAAATATACTGACCCTTTTCCAAAAAAAAAAAATATGATAATTAGTTCAATCAAATAATAAACTACTTTAATTTTAGTTTGCTCTTAAATTCTGAATTTTTAGTAAATTTAATTGAAATATAGGGTTAGGGTTTATATAAGAGGTGAGGTTGGTGGCGTGGGACGAGATGGGCGGGAAGCGGCGGCGGCGGCTGGTTAGCGGCAGATAGGGCGTCTGGCCACAGGTGGTGGTGTGGTTGTGGCGGCAGAGTTGGGTCTGGTCTTGTGGTGTTTTGGTTGTTGTTTGTTAATTATGGTGTGGTGGTTTGGTTTGGGGGTCTTGTCGGAGTCGTGACCGTCGACCGGCGAGGGTGGCCAACGTTTGTGGGTTGCCGACATGGGGTGGTCGGTCAGGGTGGTGGGTGTAACACACGCGATTTTTGCCAAAAATATAAAATGTAAAATATACGTTAAATAAGTCCAAGGTGGAGGAAACACCTTGAAAACCGCGTAGTTAATAAAAACTGAAAAGGCTTAAAAGAAATATAATTTAAGAGTTTACAAAATCAGGGAATAAATACCCTTAAAAATAAGAACTGAAATACTGAAATAAAATAATTTATTAAAAGAATTCTTGTAAATAAATCGTGACGCTCGCGAGCTTACTCCAAAACCCCCGAAAGCAGAAACCTGATCATCAACCTGCCATTTTACAAGAAAATGACAGCCACAGTCAGTGGGAAGTAACTCAGACGTTCTCCCAGCCATATTACATCACAATAAAGTTGACAGATAAATAAAACAGCTAATAAAATAATAATAATAATAATAATATTAACCACAAGCAAACAAATGGTTAACAATACTAAGTCAATCTCAATACAACTCAACAAGTATCTTACCTGGCTTACGGCCTATGATCAAAGTATAATCAACAACATCCAACAATAATAAGGCACAACGTTACCACGATCAATATACAATCTCGAGTCAACCATAATTAACTAACTCAATTTTATTATTTAAACTCCAACTGTCAACTCAATCAACCAATCAATAAGCGCAAGAGTAAGCACGGAGTACTAGGTGCTACAAAACACCCCGGAACGACAAAAGTCCAACCCCTATGGCGGAACGACAAAAGTTCCTTAACTGTCTAAATTTGGCCAAACCCACCGCGACAAAAACGGTGCCGACATAATAATCAATAACCATAGTCTCAGAGCTGCGACAAAAACGGTTGAGAACCCACGACAGGCGACAACCGTCCTACAAAAGACGTCGTATCTCCTCACGCACGTGCCCAACAGTGCACGTACGCACACTCAACTCAAGCATACAACAACCTACCAATATCAATGTCAACACAATCATCCTTTAACTCAACAATATCAATACAACACAAACTCAAAGCGGATAAAAAAAATAATTGTTTCGTAACTTACTAAATTAAAATAACGAAATGACGACTCACGAGATAATGTATAAACGGGTCAACAATTGCGTTTATATGTACCATAACGAAGAGAGCATGTACCACCTATTAATATATTACACCTCATAAGTCAATTAATAGATTAATGAATAAGTTATTTACCAAGTACACGACTAACTTACTCACACACACGTTACAAGCAAGCCTACAATTCAATTTTTATATTCATGTCCACAAACACATGCTATCACACATAAAGCTGCGCACCATTATGAGCTAAACAGTTTTCCAACAAAATAAACAAACACCATTGCTCTGTTACTAGAACAGGGCGGTCCTGCGTTATTTACGAATCAAGTTCTTTAGACAAGAAACCGTTAACTCCTCCTATTAAACTCGTGGTACTCTCAGCAGGATATTGCATACAATAACTCAACAACCAAACGATGATTTGACATACACAAAATCATAACCTAATACTACACATATACTTTAATGCAAGTTAATACGGAGTAACGTGTTCACCGTTACCTTAACGCACTAGTCCTCAATTGAGTCGTCTACTACGTATGTGTCAGCGTCAGGGTCGTCCCGGTTCAGTCCTTAATGTGAAGAGGATGAAGAGAGGATAATTATGAAGCAAAAACGGAGTAAAACGGTCAAGAAACGAAGGAGTGAAGAAGGGTTGAACGAGGGTGTCAATGGAGTTATTTTGGTGACGGAAATCTCAGAAGAAGCATATATAAGAAGGACGTAGTTAGGGTTAGTTTATATATAAATATAAATATTAAATTAATATGATAGGTGTTTTATTTTTAATAAAAATCGTTTTCCTACTAGTTTTAATTTAGGTAACATTATTAAAAATTATTAAGGAAGTCAAACTAGGATATTCTTTAAAATATATAATGAAAATAAATTAAAACAGAACTATATTAAAATAATAGGTCGATATCATAATTTAACTATTTAAAATGTAAAGTAATTATACTATTTTATAAAAGTAATTGTTTCATAAGTAATCTATTGTCTTTTAGTATAAAACAGTATTAAACATATTATTTAAAAGATCATAAATATTATTTAGAAATCAGAACTATTAAAAATATAAAATATTATGAAAAATAAATATAAATTTGTGAATTGAATTAAAAATATATTTTTATTTAATTTTAAAAAGACGGGGTGTTACAGTGGGGGTACAGGTGTTCTTGTTTACCAGGTTGTTTGCTTAATTTTTTTTAGTTCCGTAATTAAGTGCTTATGATTACTACTTTTTATAATCGTATTTTAATGTTTTTATTTGATTTTCTTAGTGATTATTATTTGATTGAATTAAGTATCGGATTTTGTGATTAAATTAACAAACACTTAATTAAATTTTGATTAAGAAAACTTGAAAAACAAAAGAAGAGAAACTTGGGTAGGTGAAATTCCCATGGGTCTCAGGTTCAAATCCCTCCAAGAGCAATCTTGTGGGGAATGTTAGAAACTTGAGGCTATGCCTAATAGATCACGAGTCTGTCGCCCAGGTAAAAAGGTTGGCTGACCTGGCGTGTATGGTTTGCAGGCTATCATGCACGCTCGGGGAGTTACCCAGTGCGCACCAAAGGTAGCTGATGTGGGTTCACCACGTTAAACAAAAAAAAAAGAAAAAAAAAAAAAAGAAAAGAAGAGAAACTTGCATATTATTTGGGTAAAATATGATATAAATGGAAAATAAAACGAAAAAACATACAACAAAAATTAAAATTCGTATACGAAAAATCAATACCAATTATAAAATTTCCAAGAAAAAAAAAAGAGTATAAAATTCGAAAACGAAAAAGCACTATTCTAAATCTAAACCAGAACTACTCCGTACTACTTCTAGGGCTTTTCTCATCTAAACCAGAACTACTCCGCACTATAATAATACCAACTAGTGATGCGACCCGTGATATTTACAGGATATTTTAAAATCTTATTTATACTCAAATTTGTAACTTGGTGTTGTTCATGTATAGTATAAGTAAAAGCACAATTTCGGTAAAAATCTATTAATATTTGTTGATGTTATTAAAAAAGACTGCATCCTTAATCAAATAAACTATAAATTACGCAGTAGTATTCGTCGTCAAAACCGCATAACTTATGCAACATTTTTCATGTAGTGATTCGTCGAGTTTTTTCCGAGTGACCCAAGGAATACATTAACACGATGCGATGGTTATGTCAATGTCTGTCTTCGCGGGCATGTTCTAAGCTAAAACAAAAATCTAAGTACATGAACATACACATAAATTGTTGAGGGATTGACAAACATCGATCCAATATTGCATTTCAGGATCTACATATAATACCATGTCAATAATATTTGTCAGGAAATTCAATCTGTCCTTAAAACCGATAAAGATTCTCGCGACTAAAATCACACTACAACATTTTCTCAACTTAAGTTAACCATTACTACTTTATGCATCTGAGCCCTCATGAGGAATACAACACCAGTAGTAGCTTATGTGTGGTAGGCTTGGGAGGAATTCGGTGACGCGACAGCCAATTTGTGCGAATATGTGCAGGTGTATTCAAAGGATGTTTTATTTGATTGGGGAGTTTAGGGAGGAAGAAATGTTCAGGTGAGTTTGGTCAATGCATTGGTCAATTTTTGTGTTTTTAGGTGTTATACATTTTAAGATTTTCTTTATCTTAAAATTTTAGTTGTTAGTTGAAGAAGAAAAAAAAAAAAACATGTTAAATTCGAAGAAAAAGTATGTTGATACAATATAAATTGTATAATCAATTAATCATTAACACATGTTGTTTAGTAAACCCAATTTTAAGTTGTCATTTAGAATATTTAGTTTCAAAATCTTATTTTTTTTAAACGGTAAAATTCTTTATTTAAAGTCACACAACATTTACAATAAACATTAAAAATCAAAGAATTTTTTATTTGATTGGGGAGTTTGGGGAGGAAGAAATGTTTAGGTGAGTTAGGTCAATGAATTGGTCAATTTTTGTGTTTTTAGGTGTCATACACTTTAAGGTTTTGTTTATCTTAAAATTTTAGTTGTTATTTTAAAAAAAAAAAAAAAAAAAAAAAAAAAGAACACATGTTACATTTGAAGAAAAAAGTATGTTGATACAATATAAATTGTATAATTATAAGCACATGTCGTTAAGTAATCTTAATTTCAAGTTGTAATTTTTAAATATTTAGTTTCAAAATCTTATTTTTTTTAAACGGTAAAATTCTTTATTTAAAGTCACACAACAATTACAATAAACATTAAAAATCAACGTACACAAATCTAAACGAATCAAACAAAGTAAGTACTCAATAAAACAAAGAACATACTACAGTACTTGATATTAACCTTTTCTACATGCCCACTACTATATCATTGATTCTTGATACAGCCTTCCACGAATGAGTCTATAGTCCTTCCAAGAATTTTAAGAGTACATAATTCGCTTGACTAATTAAATTGTATACGATAAAAATTTATCGCCATGTTTGCATTAGTAGATGAAAATTTATGTAACCATTAATTTTTTGCATACACCGTGGTACCAAGAACATATTAAGATTAATTTGTATGACTTTTGAAATTTTATAACATATAAAGGTCAAAGAAACATTTAATTTATAAAATAATAGCGTATGTTCTCACCAACTATTCGATGAATATACTCATTTTATTTTAAAATGTTTATTTCTTAGTCAATTTTCATTAGCATGTATGTAACTTGAATATTTTAGTATATTAGTTATATGAAAAAATTGGTAATTATTACCTATTAAATATCACTTCTTACAAATTACTACCTATTATATAAAAAAGTCAAAATTTACTACCAAATAAGTGAACATTTTTTTCACAAATTACTTTTTCAAAGAAAAATTGTAAAAAGATCATGGCTCTAAAATACACTTTTACTTACAATATTTTTCATTGATTTTTATTTTTCATCTTTCTCTAATTTTTTTTGGGGAAATTTAACAGGAATAATCCAAACTATAACTTTTCTTCTCCCAATAATCCAAACTATTTTTAATCCCGCAATAATCCAAACTATTATACTTATCTTCTCCCAATAATCCAAACTATTATACTTATCTTCTCAAAATAATCCCGCAATTATCATTTTGAGAAGGTAAGTATACTAGTTGGGATTATTGCGGGATTAACGATAGTTTGGATTATTGGGAGAAGAAGAGACATAGTTTGGATTATTCCTGTTAAATTTCCCTTTTTTTCCCCTCTAAATTTATTAACTTAATTAAAAATCATCACAAAACACAAGTAACCATTAACTCTAGGAGGTAATTGTTAGGTTGCTCAATTTAAAATGTCATTTTCAAATATGTGTACTCATGTTTAACTGTTTGACTTTGCTATGCAACTTATTGAAGTCAATCATTCGAGTGCAATCTGTAAGTGTCATATAATATAGCATTTCATATTGACTTACTTTTTTCTTTGGTTCTTTGTGTTAATGATAGTCTATTGGAGCAAAGACCCCATTTCTGCTTTCACATTGCAAATAGTGTCTCAAGAAACTTTCATGACTTTTGCCTCTCAAATTTTTTTTTTTTTTTTGAGAAATTTGCCTCTCAAATTTTGATTAATTCAAATTGTGATGATTGTTCTTCACACCCTGAAAAACCTGCGGCAGCTTATTGCTAAAAATGAAACGCAATTCCCTTTCTATCCGGACTTAAAACCTGCAACATATGTCATGAACACATTCACAAGCGTATTTGTTTGACATTATGTCAATCTTAAAACCTGCAACGTATGTCATGAACACATTCACAAGCGTATTTTCTTGACATAATTTTTTGACGTGTAGTTTATGGATACACCCGCTCGAACATGTTGGCATGCTACGAAATGTGTTGTTTGCTCAACAACATTCTTGTCAGCTTTTGTTGGTATCTTTCAGGTATTTTGTTACTTCGCCGTGTTTTATCTACATTATGTTACTCTTCTTAGAGCACCCGACCTTAAACTTTGAAAGCAAAACACAAGTTTTAGTTTCGCTCGTATTGGGTACATCGAAAGACCACAAGTTGGTATATTGGGTGTCGGGTGGACTCGCAGCCCTCTCTGTATTGTTGGAAAAGAAAAGTAGGCTAAAAGAACTTGCTTTATATGTACTTCCACGTGCATCAGATTCTCTCTGGTACATTATGGTAAAACAGTCACCTGCTTCCAAAAATAAGAAACGGTGAGGTATACTTCGACATCCAGTTCCCTTTTCCTGATTTTGTTTTGTTAGTCTATCTTTTTATCAAACTACCATTCTATTTCATCAAAATTCTTCGTTTTTGGGTCTGATTAGTTTGACTGCTACATCACTTTGCCGTAGTACCAACATTCCATATTTTGTCATAGTTTTGTGTTGCGTTAGATTCAGTTACACTTCGACCAAAATACTTTGTTTTTGGCATTTGATACATCGTCTTTTCCATGTAATTATAACTTTGATTTGAGCTCATTTTTTCAAGTACACAAGAAAATGCTGTTAATGTCTCTCTGTATTAAACATAAAATTTTACCCTTTAAATTGACACTGGATATAATCAATCCTTACACATAGTTTGAAAGATCTTGCTTGATAAGGGCTATACCTGAAGGTTTTATTGTTGTCATTGCTTCTTGATGTATTATCACATTTAGGCTTTGTCGCGCAACGTGATATTTTAATTGTGAGACCAACCCTCTGCTCCCATTTCTTACTTCTTTTGTTGGAATCAGTTTTTGGGCTAATGTATATGTTATTTCTAGTGAATGGTGGACGCACAAAACGTATTGGCCATGAGAAAAGTCGAGAAACAACAATTGGTGAAAAGCTGACTTATGGATCTATTGCTGGCAATGGTACATCTACAAAATCAGTTGCTTCTGATGTTTCTGCCTTACATTTTACTGTCTAGCGATCAATATCATGCTTTCGAGAACATTGGGTCACCAGTGCAACTACTTGATTCAGGTACAACATCGTGTCGATGAGCGCCACAGGCCCTCCCTGCGGCAAATGAACTATTGCAGGCCGAATAGTGAACGGAAGTTATGGTGCAGGTAAACAACAACATACGTTTATGGTTGGTTTACTTCAACACATCTTACAAATATAACCAAACAAATCAATATTCTTTTGAAAAAACACAAATCAGATGTTATAAAAGCAACTCTTAAATGGAAACCAAATTTTGAAAAAACAGTAGTCTCGAAATGAGAAAACCAAAAACAGTTCAGACACAAAATAGGAAACACAAACGAAATGGAAAAAGAGAAACCTATCAGACGGGAGACTGTAGGATTATATCGGTATATAGTCCATTAAATTCACAGGATTATAATGAAAAACTTTATAAGATTTATAGTCATAAATTGAAATTGCATAACATAACATAAAGATTTAGAATTAACCTTTTAATCCTAGTAAATTGGCCTAAGAACAATACCAAAAATATGGTATCTCCTAATTGAAACACCCAAGATGAGTCTAAGATATGCCCCTTTGAATTGCTAGAAAAATAAGAGAAGAAAACTGATTTTCTCTTAAGTTTTGTGTATTGTGTTGTATTGTGTATGAATGAGAGTTCTCCTAGGTTTGGATGAGTGAATTAGGTTAAGTAGAGAGGAAGAAAACAACTCTCCTACTTGCCCTATATCACACGTCCAACATGGGTGAGAAGTGGACTTTTCCCCTTCTAAATTTAAAGCCCAATCTAATTAAAGGTTTATCAAAACACATTTAATTAGTTTCTTTAGCTTTTAATATATAATGTAATTATAATATCCTTATATTATAATGAATCATAAATGTCCGTATATTTATAATTTGCTAATTAATTATAACTGTTTAAAATTAATTAGCCTACATTATACGCAATAATTAAATATAACCTTTTATATTCAATTTCCGAATTACAACTAATTCCTCTTATCTAATATCATCTAATCATTATTAAATAATATTCATCAACACATTTGACTAACTTTTTAGTTAACAACACTGACTAACCTTTTAGTCATTAAATAAGGCATCGATATGATTATTTTCTCAAATAATCACATCTCTCAAACACATCCTTTAGGTGTGACTCTTAGGGACCAGTTGATCACCGCCATCTGTATGACAATAACGTCAAACTTATCTAGCAAGCCAACCGTTATCGATAAACGTTAATCAACTGATTAAATACAAAATGTACCCTGTGTACCTTTAGAGATTTATTCATGTTATTGCACTAACTGTGGAGGACACTAGCTCCAACAATCTCCCACTTGTCCGTACAAGTGTATGTGCGATAACTGATTCTCATATCCATAATAAATTTCTCCCACTCAATGTAAACCAATTTGCAAAATCTGCATTCGCATAGGTCGTAGTTTACAAGTGATCAGAATCAAGAGTGGTTTCCCCGACTAGAGAGTAACTTAACTGATAAACGAATCATTATTCGAGCATGGCCATGCATTTTCGCCATTCTGACTCCTCGAGTGGCCCTGAGAAAAAGTATTATAACTCGATAGAAGTTGGATATTTTCCTCAACTCGAATCCTGCAGATGTAAGCGCAGCATGAAATGACCCAGTGAAAATCTACTCGGCCTCCTGTTACGGTCGACCGTGAGAAAGAAACCAAAGTCACCCAAAATCTGCCTTAATCTCAAGAGACAGTCGATAGTCAAAAGAATCGACTCTAGGAACACTATGGATGTCCTATCCACGACCCGCCACCTAATGTTCTGAAACATTTAGGACTCCACGATTTCAGTAAACCCGCATCTGTGATCGATCAGTCAACAGTTTGACTTATGGCTCGTTGAACCCACCATCAATCGACGTCACAAAATGATTGCCTGAATTATCAGCTCGTGTAGGCGATCACGGACCAAAACAAAATATAATATAAAGCAATTCAGTTCACTTTGAGGTGTTCAACGTTGTCTGCACAACCCTCATGAAAAACAATATATAAAACAAAACGATGATTTTATTAGAAGTTTTTAGGAGAAACAAGTGTCTAATCCATACAAACAACTAATACAACTCAGGAACACGCTTAATTCCCATGGAACCAACGTGCCCTTCATGCTTATCATATCTCAACGGTTTAGTGAGAGGATCGGCTACGTTATCATCCGTAGCAATCTTGTCAATCACTATCTCCTTCTGCTCCACGTAATCTCTGATCATGTGAGCCTTCCTTTGCACGTGCCTAGACATGTTGCTGGACTTCGGCTCCTTCGCTTGGAAGATGGCACCACTATTGTCGCAATAGATGGTGATCGGGTCATTCGAACTTGGAACTACAGTTAGTCCTTGTAAGAACTGACGCATCCATATAGCTTCCTTCGCAGCCTCTGAAGTAGCATAGTACTCGGACTCTGTAACACCCCGGCCCCAACTAAAGGCCGAAATGTAATTCACAGTAGCTCGCCAGGCTGCGTACATCGCCCACAGACCAA
Source organism: Dianthus caryophyllus (assembly GCA_023091065.1). NCBI lineage: Eukaryota > Viridiplantae > Streptophyta > Magnoliopsida > Caryophyllales > Caryophyllaceae > Dianthus > Dianthus caryophyllus. The sequence goes on from CM041527.1 coordinate 24,273,277, forward strand.
CACGGGCCCTTTCCAGCGCACTTTGTCCTCACTCGTGCGCATCCTGAGAACTTCCCAGGAGGTCACTCATCCTAAGACTACTCTCCAGCAAGCACGCTTAACTGAAGAGTTCTTAAGATGAGCCACCAGAAAAGAAGATGCATCTTGTTGATATGAGTAGCACTAACAATCCTTTTAAGCACTATGTCACTTGAGCCAACACATGAACCTCTTCAACGGGGTACCCGGCCCGAATAACCTCGGACAACACCGGGTGTTACAGACTCAGTCGTGGAATCTGCTATAACTGTTTATTTGGAGCTTTTCTAGCTGACCGCAGCGCCATTTAGAGTAAAAACGAATCCAGATTGAGACTTCGAGTCATCTCGATCCGTTTGGAAACTAGCATCTGGGTAACCGATTGCGCATAGCTCAGTGTCTCCTCCATAAGTCAATACCCAATCTTTAGTCCTCCGTAGGTACTTAAGAATGTTCTTTACAGCCATCCAGTGTTCTTCACCTGGATTGTCTTGGTATCGGCTCGTCATACTCAATGCATATGCCACGTCCGGACGTGTGCATATCATGGCATACATGATCGATCCTATAGCTGATGCATAAGGAATCCGACTCATGCTCTCGACCTCTTCCGATGTCTTTGGTGCTTGAGCTTTACTCAATTGCACTCCAGAGATCATTGGAAGGTTCCCCTTCTTGGAGTTGGTCATGCTGAACCTCTCAAGAATCTTATCTATATAAGACTCCTGACTGAGGGATAACATCCGTTTTGATCTATCTCTATAGATACGGAGCCCCAAAATACGTTGTGCCTCACCCAGATCTTTCATCTGGAAATGGTTCTTTAACCAAACTTTTACCGAAGTTAAGAGACGTATGTCATTCCCAACCAAAAGTATGTCATCTACATACAGTATTAGGAAGACAATCTTGCTCCCACTCGACTTGATATATAGGCATGGTTCCTCGACCGATCGAGTGAATCCATTCTCCTTTATCACTTGGTCGAAGCGATGATTCCAACTCCGTGAAGCTTGCTTAAGTCCATAGATGTAACGCTTAAGCTTGCAAACCTTCTTAGGATTTTCAGGATCTGTGTAACCTTCGGGTTGTACCATGTACAACTCCTCCTCCAAATAACCATTTAAAAAGGCGGTTTTCACGTCCATCTGCCAAATTTCATAGTCATGAAAGGCGACAATCGCTAAGACAATCCGAATGAAATGAAGCATGACTACGGGTGCAAAGATCTCATCATAGTGCAACCCTTGCAATTGAGTGAAACCCTTTGCCACTAGTCGTGCCTTGTATATATCTGGTTGTCCTTCTACAGATCGCTTTATCTTGTAAAGCCATTTGCACTGAAGAGGCCGAGCCTTATCAGGTAAGTCAACCAGATCCCATACATTGTTCTCATACATACAGTCCATCTTGGATTGCATGGCTTCTTGCCATAGCTTTGAGTCAGAACATGTCATGGCACCTTTATAGGTTACGGGTTCGTTACTCTCAAGGAGTAAAACGTCGTCTCTCCCATTCTCCTCGACCATACCGATGTATCTATCTGGAGGAATGGAGAGTCTACCCGACCTTCTGGGTTCCAAGGGAATATTAACCGCAGCAGACGAAGAAGGAACAGTTTCCTCCATTGGTTGCTCGGTTGTTGGTTCAGGAATCTCCGACAGATCGAAGGTTCTATTGCTTCTCTTGTCTTCGAGAAACTCTTTCTCTAAGAACTTCGTACTAGCCGCAACAAAAACTCGGTGTTCGGTAGGCGAATAGAAGTAATGACCAAACATTCCTTTTGGATAACCAATAAAGTATGTCTTGACCGATCGCGGGCCGAGCTTATCCTCGTGTCTCCACTTGACATAAGCCTCGCACCCCCAAACCCGAATAAAGGACAAGTTAGGGACTGTTCCCTTCCATAACTCGTATGGAGTCTTGCCAACAGCTTTAGTCGGACTTCGATTAAGTATTAGAGCAGCTGACATGTAACAACCTGGTTTTTTGTGACTTTAATTAAACTAAGGCGGAAAATTAATTAAGTCTAAATATTACAAACCAGCTGTTATCGTCTTACAAACTCAGTATACATAATACGAGTTTAGAGATAGAACAGAGTATTTAGATTACAAATTCTCTCAAAAAGGAGTTACAAAAGAAGGTAAATACTCCCCAGCATTCGAAAATAATAATAGTCCTCGGGGTACCAGCATTTAACCAATTATCATTTTCCCGCAACACTCTTTCGACACATGTAATTCTAAAACATATGCAATATAGGAAGTAGATAAAATAAAACAATTAACAGGTAGGCAATTAAAACACATAAGAAAATCATGATGATTCAGGCACGAGTATAAATCAAATCGCATAACCTACAAATACTCACACAAAATCATTCTCAAGCAAATCGTATCTCAAGACTCAGGAAATCATGCCATTCAGACAATAACCAATCAAAACAAGGAAATACATTCAACATACGTTAACTAATGAATGTTCGTTAGCGAGGCGGAAGCATGCAGACGTAAAATGCGCTATAGTAGACAGGGCCAACATAACTTGGACATGGCTGACATACTAGACGTCCGCTGAAGCGATCGTAATGACAAAGCGGGCGTGTCGATGTGCTAGAGATACCTAAAGCGATAAGGACAGCCAAATCCCGAGTCTAATGTATGCATACACCACTATAGATAGGTTCGTATCATACTCGCCCTCGAGTAAGTAGTCACCTAATAATACGACTATCACCTTAGACGGGTACCCGGGGGTGGAGTTTCCAATTACCGTAGTATGGGCTCACGGAGATATCAATGAAGCCCCATCCCGAGGTTGTATATCCCGCACTAAATAATAATTTTAAAAATTATTAGATCGCCTTTAGCAACTCTGGGAGGGAGCTAAAGTCCCCATAGACGGCTACCTCATTAACTTTGAATTCAAGAGTCGCGACATGGCGAACAATCCAAGTATTTTATTCAAGTATTTCATTTTCTCAATTTCTTATTTTCTCGTTCATTCAAAATAGGTGACAATTCTGTAACTTAAATATATCGTCTAACTCTGTATAATGAAATTTTAGTTTCTAGCAGTTCTTCAGATAAGCAGAATACATAGAAAGACTTAAATATTTATTTTGAGTCCGTTCGTAAAATTTAAATATTTTCACTAATCATTATTTTACTATTCATCGTATTTACTATTCATCGTATTTACTATTCATCGTATTTACTATTCACCGTATTTTTATACGTATTCGTATTTTTGTATTTCGTATTTGTACGTATCTTTATACGTATGCGTATTTTTATACTTCGTATTTTATTCGTATTTTATACGTACATGTACTCTTATACTTAGTATATTTTCTATACTTAGTATTTATTATTATATTTTTACACTTAGTATTTTTATACCTTAAGATATTTTATTTAGGTACAAAATCAAGTTTATTTCCTAAGTATAGAATTCTAATTTCAAAGTCGTTAAGTTCGTTTTGTATTTAGTGATTTGGAAACTTATTTTAAATGTAAAACTCGGTTAAATTTAGTCATATACTTAACTATAATTTTAACGGTTTCAAATTATAGCGAGTTGTCATAGTTCATTTTAAATAGTCCGTATGTCCACATCCAAATTTAAGCAAAGGTAGTAACACTCGAATTTATTCATTTTTTATATACGTAACATTTATTTTTATCGGTTTCGTTGATTCTTTTTATTAACGATTCATTATACCATCTAATATAATTCTAATTACTAATCAATTTTAGTGACCAAGTGACAAATTCATTTTGATCAAAATTGGTCCAATTTTAATGGTAAAATCGTGGCCCTTGTTTATAATTGGTTATTTATTTCTTTTTATGTTTTTATTAATGATTCATTACTTTAACTAATTAAATTACTTAAGTGATAAAAATAAAAAGTGACAAATTCATTTTAAGTCTAAAAATAACACCAAAACCGTGGCACCTTATTCTTGTGCAATTTATTTTCGTTTTCTAATTTTATCGGTTTTTGACTTAAAGTTTTTATATACTAATTATTTAAATTATACTAAAGTGATTTAACTAGTTTACGATTTTCACTAATTATTCTATTTCATTTATGAATAGTGTTTTTACTCACTTTAAATTTCTAATTTTTTTATTATTAAGATTTAACTTATTTGACTTATATAATTAGTATTGTATTTATTCACTAGTGGATTTAAACAACAATTAAGTACAACTTATAAATATTATGAATCAAACTAGAAATAAATATGAAGAACACATGAATAAAATAAGAACACACATGCTTTTCTAAAGAACACATTTAACTCAAATTTTTATATTATCGTTTTATTTTCTCAAATTTTTATAGTAAGTCTAATTAACCTAGACTAATCATAATATGTTATTTAGAAAAATTAAAACTAAAAATTGGTCCAAAATAATAAGGAAAACCGTGTGATATATATATATGTTCAAAATTTTTATTTTTGATTTTTATACTTCTAAATCAATAACTAATTTCCTTTATATTATTTATGTATTTAACATAGGTGAAAATCATATACAAACATTTAACAAATAAAAGTAAATTACTTCAAACACAAAAACAACAACAATATTTTCATGCACATAAACACTTAAAAACATTTCAATTTCATAACAATTTCATTTTAAGTCCAAAACATAAACTAATTATATTTTCATATACATCTTATACCTAGTATTTTAAGCATGCAATTAACAAAAATTAAAACGAAAAATTAAGCCAAAAAAAATAGGGTTGGCCGTGTGGTTTTATATATTATACACAAGTTTTATTTTTCGATTTTTGCCTTGTAATTAGTCATGCAATACCTATGTGATATAAAAATTCATACACACACTCAAACATAACATATAATCAAATAGGTGTAAGTGCTTAGCAAATATAGTGTGCGGGAGCACCTTAAATTAGATGGTTATCGTCGAGGATCTAAAATAAATTTTAGATCGGATTGTCTTCACCCATAATAACCAAGTTCTTCACTCAAAATAATTCATGAAAGAAGCTTCAAAAGACCCACTAAAGAATTAGGATTACTTAGGAATTATTAGAGTAATATTATGGTTTTTATTTAAAGTGTTTTAGGAAAGAAAATGAAAGAAAATAATGGAGCAAAATGGAGGAGAGGCTACGGCTGTTTTGAAGGGGCAAGCAAGGTTGATTTTGTTCTTGTACAACTTGTGCTCAAGTTGATTTTGAAGGGGCAAGCAAGTAGATTTATTTTAATTAAAGTTTAATTAAAAGAAAATCAAATATCATCATCACAATTGGCTTCAAAGTCTTCTTCACTATTAGACAAAGAGTTTGTCCCCCCGATATTTTAAAATGTTTCGTTTTTCGAAAAAAGTGTTACGAAATAATTCGGGTAAGAAATACGGTAAAAGTTAAAGTGAGCGCGTTTGACGATTTTTCGAAATATCTCTACTTTAAAATTTCAAGACTAAAATATTTTATTTACTATTGAAGAAAATATTTAAAAGTTAAGGAACGTCGATAAAATTTTAAGAGCTGAGACGGAGAAAATAGATATGTTCGAGGAATGAAATTTGACCTTTGAAAGAAAACAGAAAAATGAATTTAGCTCGGTCTGTCTAATATTTATGAAGACTGTACCATTAAATCCGTCTCGAAAAATTAGGTGGTTTAGGCTTTTGTTTCGTTAAATTCCGAGTCCGTATGACCACTTTTCGGACCTCGAAAGTTAGGTCCTAAATATTCCTACGGGTCACATTAAAACTAAAAAAGAAATTAGTTGTTAAGTAATGTTGAGTGTAAATAAATCACAATGATGACATAGGATAGGTGTGTAAGAGAAATCAAAATGGAAGAAGATAACTTGGACTAAGATGGTCAAGTATCTCGGCCAAGACATGCACAAGTGGCCCGATTTTCGTTTTTTTGAAATTTTCGATTTACGCGCACGCGAAAAGTCTCGAAATAAAATATATGGTCTTAAAATAATGTTTAGAAGTAAGATCGAAAATAAAAATGAAAATAAAACCCAAAACGAAATCAAAAGAAAAATTGGGTATTAGTTTCCTCGCAACTTTGAAATAAAATCTTATTTGATCGAAATACTTATTTTTTTCGTTGAACGTTATCGAATTAAATCATTATACTCAAACGTCGAAAAGTTTATCAGTTTAGGCTTAGTGTAACTCATTATTTCGATTTTTAGTGAAAGTGTTAGTTAAATCAAATTGAAATAGTAATTAGTTATTAATATAATATGATTTATTAATAAAAATCAAAATGATTACAATTTTTTGATGTTAGGTGTTTTGGTACGTGAATTTGGAAAAAATAATAAAGTGGCTTGACTTTGACTTGCGTGTTTGAAATCGTTGACTTGAATTTCAAAGACGGGAAAAATATAAGAGTGCATTTTTATTCAAAAATCAAAAATGTACAAAAATAAATTCTATGAATAAAAGGTTTTACTTTTATTCTTATGAATAGTAAACATGACTTAGCTATTTTGAAATTTGAAAGGCGATATAAATTTTATGGTTGACTTTTATAAAATTTTGAATTGTGTTTCTTTTTGAATTCTGAATATAATACAACATACTTTATTTTTCAAAAAATTTATATTTGGACTTAGGAAAATTTAGTATTATTTGGCGAAAAAAATTCAGTCGCATTTTTTTTATAGTGAAAAAGGATGAATTTAATTTAAGGAATTAAATTCTTTTATAAAATTGTGTTATTCTGAAAACACGAGTGTTCTGATCCTACCTCTAAGAAAAGTTTCGTCCCCGAAACTTGAATAGAGTGGATAACTGCTCAAGGTTAAACAAGGCAGTTAGAAAGAATATTGAGATTTTACAAAGTTGGATAATAATATTTGGTTTTGTTGGAATAAGACTTTTTGAAAAGTTTGAGTTTTCTAATTAATATAGAAACGTTGGATAGAGTGAAAATATTGGAGAACAAAATCGCGTTTGATTTATTAATGAGATATTTAAATAAATACGGAAATGTTACTAGAATGTTATTTTTTGAAAATGACGCGAAAGAGATTCACAAAAAGGTAGGGCCTAGAAGTTTTGTACGGAATTAAATGAAATTAAAATAATTAGCGTTTTAAGAATAAAACCGTTTATCTAAATTTCAGAAATAAAGGTTAACCTTGAAATAGGTTGAAATAAAAACTTTTAAAATTTAATTAAGATGGAGATATAATAAAATTATAGTCCTACCTCCTTAAGAAGTTTTAAACTTATATACATAATATTATTTTTGTTACCTTTAATGATCACGTGTATATGAAATATAGCCTTAGGAAAAACGGCATTTAGGGAAGTTATGTAAAAGTCGTCGTGATCATAATTGAAATATGAGCTTCAATGAAATTACGAGAATATAGGCTATCGTTGAATGATTAAGTAAAATTTTAGAGAATTATGGATAACCCTGTTGATATAGCTCATTTTCTTAAAATTACTATTATAATGTTATTAGGGGAAAACGGAAATGTTATAAATCATATTTAGGATATGGTTCGAAATTTATAATAAGGGGTTATATAAAAAGAAAATACGATATATGTAAGTATGTTTTGACGAGAGAAAATTGTAATAGATATGACAAGTTCGAAAGGTAGTTAAAATATAAAGAAAAAGAGGTCGAAACAACTAAGTCTCAAAAGTATCTAAAATTAGGAATATAAGGATTTTATGAAGAGAAGTTAAAATAAGAAAATCCATTTCAGGTGTTAATACGTAGAAAACTATAAGTTTTAAAACGAATGAAATTTCACGAGAAGGTAGAAATAGATTTAAGGAACTTGAAAAGTAGTAAAGTTTAAAAAGGGAAGAAAATAAAGAATAAGCAATTTAAGATAATTAAATATCAAAAGATATCTCAAATGACGAAATAAACATTTTACGAAACAATAAATAATTTTCAAAGACGTTTTAAAGACGAAATACGAAGGTAAATTTTTGAAGGTAGTTAGAAATTATAAATTTACGATTTTGAAATGTTTAAAACGAGATAGTAAGGCTAGGATTTTGAAACTACTCAATTTAAAAATATTTAAATTTGAAGGATGATTTTGATATGGTTGTAGAAATCTTCAATGCCTCAGAAATCTTCGACGTCTTGGAAGTTGTCTCAGGTAACATGATTCTTGATACGTCTCTCTGCATGTGCTTCAGGTCTTGTCTTTAAGTCTTGTATTTGCGAGAAATGAAAAGGGATAGAAATCTTTTCATTATAGGAGTATAAGTTAGGAAAGTTTTATTTCAAAAGAAGAAAATAATTAAAATAGATCGATTAAAATTTTTTTTTGAACAAGTTAGGAAGAGATGAATATGGATTTTTAGGAAAGTTATAGAGGTCTTCAAAGCAATGGATTTCTCCAAGGTCCAGAGCGTCTCTTCAGATCGTTCGACTCTTGATGCGTCCATTTGCAAGTGCTTGAGTCTTTGTCGTCTCGTCCTCGATTTATACGTCTCGATCGATGGTAACGTTAGTATAGAAGACTTGTTAGCCAAAGAGATCAGTCATAGAGCACTTAGCAAGTAAAAGAATTATAATACGACAAGATTCTATCGCTCATCTAACTAGTCTTTTATTCTTAGGTCGATCCTTAAGATTCTACCCTTTCTCACAATTTAAAGTGATCTAAGTTATTATTTTAGCGATCTAGAGATTCCTAATTCATTATTTGATCCTATAAGTCTATGCCTGACATATATATTAATATGTATGTCTGGCCCAGGTGTCGTCTCGCTATGTGAGATAACTTTAAGTCATTCACGGTCGCAAGACAGCTCTGATACCAACTGTAACAACCTGGTTTTTCGTGACTTTAATTAAACTAAGGCGGAAAATTAATTAAGTCTAAATATTACAAACCAGCTGTTATCGTCTTACAAACTCAGTATACATAATACGAGTTTAGAGATAGAACAGAGTATTTAGATTACAAATTCTCTCAAAAAGGAGTTACAAAAGAAGGTAAATACTCCTCAGCATTCGAAAATAATAATAGTCCTCGGGGTACCTGCATTTAACCAATTATCATTTTCCCGCAACACTCTTTCGACACATGTAATTCTAAAACATATGCAATATAGGAAGTAGATAAAATAAAACAATTAACAGGTAGGCAATTAAAACACATAAGAAAATCATGATGATTCAGGCACGAGTATAAATCAAATCGCATAACGTACAAATACTCACACAAAATCATTCTCAAGCAAATCGTATCTCAAGACTCAGGAAATCATGCCATTCAGACAATAACCAATCAAAACAAGGAAATACATTCAACATACGTTAACTAATGAATATTCGTTAGCGAGGCGGAAGCATGCAGACGTAAAACGCGCTATAGTAGACAGGGCCAACATAACTTGGACATGGCTGACATACTAGACGTCCGCGCAGAAGCGATCAGGGCCGACAAAGCGGACGTGCTGATGTGCTGTAGATACCTAAAGCGATAAGGACAGCCAAATCCCGAGTCTAATGTATGCATACACCACTATAGATAGGTTCGTATCATACTCGCCCTCGAGTAAGTAGTCACCTAATAATACGACTATCACCTTAGACGGGTACCCCCGGGTGGGGCTGGAGTTTCCAATTACCGTAGTATGAGCTCACGGAGATATCAATGATGCCCCATCCCTGAGGTTGTATATCCCGCACCGAAATAATAATTTTAAAAATTATTAGATCGCCTTTAGCAACTCTGGGAGGGAGCTAAAGTCCCCATAGACGGCTACCTCATTAACTTTGAATTCAAGAGTCGCGACATGGCGAACAATCCAAGTATTTTATTCAAGTATTTCATTTTCTCAATTTCTTATTTCCTCGTTCATTCAAAATAGGTGACAATTCTGTAACTTAAATATATCGTCTAACTTTGTATAATGAAATTTTAGTTTCTAGCAGTTCTTCAGATAAGCAGAATACATAGAAAGACTTAAATATTTATTTTGAGTCCGTTCGTAAAATTTAAATATTTTCACTAATCATTAATTTACTATTCATCGTATTTACTATTCATCGTATTTACTATTCATCGTATTCACTATTCACCGTATTTTTATACGTATTCGTATTTTTGTATTTCGTATTTGTACGTATCTTTATACGTATGCGTATTTTTATACTTCGTATTTTATTCGTATTTTATACGTACATGTACTCTTATACTTAGTATATTTTCTATACTTAGTATTTATTATTATATTTTTACACTTAGTATTTTTATACCTTAAGATATTTTATTTAGGTACAAAATCAAGTTTATTTCCTAAGTATAGAATTCTAATTTCAAAGTCGTTAAGTTCGTTTTGTATTTAGTGATTTGGAAACTTATTTTAAATGTAAAACTCGGTTAAATTTAGTCATATACTTAACTATAATTTTAACGGTTTCAAATTTTAGCGAGTTGTCATAGTTCATTTTAAATAGTCCGTATGTCCACATCCAAATTTAAGCAAAGGTAGTAACACTCGAATTTGTTCATTTTTTATATACGTAACATTTATTTTTATCGGTTTCGTTGATTCTTTTTATTAACGATTCATTATACCATCTAATATAATTCTAATTACTAATCAATTTTAGTGACCAAGTGACAAATTGTAATACCCGCTAAATTTTAGTAACCTTTTGGGTAAATAAGTGTACTTTTTATTCTAATTAGTGGTAGCGATATAATCTAATAACTTAATTGACCATGAAATCTTAGTTATTTTTTTTTAATAAATTTAAATATTAATTGATCAAATATTTACTAATATTTTATAATTACCTTAGTTGACTAACTTAGGTTTCCTTTAAGTTGTTTATATCTAGTAGTGACTATAATATATTTAGATAATACTAATTTAGTAAGATTATATATTTTCAGTCCAAATTTTACCAAATACTTCGTAACAAATATTGTTAAAATTATTAAACTAGTAGGATAGTAAAGCTTGATCATAAACTAATTAGAAATAGGAAAAAGTAAATTATTCAGGGCTTTCCTAAACTACCTCAAACACCACCAGCCTCACCCACTATATATAAATACTTACATAACCGTGTAAATTAGTCCTGTAGAAGTTGATCTTCCCTTCACCCTTTGCTTATAAGATTAGCAGGGCATGACAGTCGTCAGTTAAGCTCCTTTGTCGTCTTAATATGTAAGTAGCCTCTACGTCAACTCTTCTTTGTTGTTCATTCATTACTATTGATCGTAGCGGCGTATTTGTGTCGTCTTAGCGGAACTTTGACATTATCGCATACACCTTTGGCTAGTCAATGAAATAGTGTCGGTTAATTAGTACATAGCAGGTCATGGACTCAGACGGTGGCCTAGGTTTAAATCGCGTTTCTGTAGGGAGGTTTTGGTGTGGAAACCGGTTTTACGTAACATGATCATTAGTCCATAGGTTTGATTTGAAGGTGATTAATTTAATTTAATATAATAATAATAATAATAATAATAATAATATTAATAATAATAATAATAAATTTTTTTGACGTAGAAACCATGCACTAAAAATAAACCTAGAGCCTACTGGTATATTTCAATGGGTAAAGTGATTAGCATGGCCTATTCACGTCAGAGACTTGTAATATTAACTAAATATTAATTGTTATTTAAAATATGTTCATTATAGATTTTGAGTTCGTCAAGGAGCTATTCTAAATTATTTGCGTACATGACTGCTTATGTGCTATTTCAAGGTAAGTACGATTGCTTATCTCTTTACTAAATTATTGAATTATTTTATGTTACAAATTTTCAGTTAATGTTTTAAATAATCTTTCTCAAACACTTTCATGTTTTCTATTTAATGTTATTTAAATATATCTTATTTATATTTCAAATTAAATGATCCATGTTATTTTAATTGTCTTACAATTATATGTTTCGATTTTATTTTTCTCAAAACTCTTCATATTTGACTTAATTTTGGTCAAGTGTTTAATTACAAATACTTCTAAATCATATTGTTCTTGAACTATTCTGAAAAGGTTTGAATTATATTTTCTCATCTTATTGTAATCTCAATTCTTCTTATGAATTATCTTTCTCAAGTACTTTAAATTATTTTGGTTATCCCGATGATATCCCGTCCCTTTTATGGGCATTATTCTGAGAGTTGTTATCGATAGTGATGTTTCATAAAGTTCAAATGTAGGGTCAGTTGATCGAGCCCTCACCTCTAGATCCTCCCCTTTGTAGTACTCATTGGGGGATACGCGTATTCGGGACTATTGGGTCTCTTATCTTATTGCCCACTATCAAGGGCCAACTTTTGGTTGGTCGGTGAGGAAAAAAAAACAGAGAGTTATTGGCCATCGGAAGAGTCTCATTCTTATGGGACTAAAATCTTTTCTGTATCGAGTACTTGTGAATGAAACTTATTTATATCTTCTTTGATTATTTTTCAGTGATTTGTTAATATTAATGTTTTCGAAAACTGCAAGTAAAAGACTTTCTAAAATGGTTTTCAAAATCGTTTTTACTAGATATGGGTCGTACTTACTCAACGTTTTTGTTGACTTTGTTTTTGTGTTTTAAATAACTTGCAGGTTAGTATGTGATCGCGGGGATGGGTATCGTGAGAGACGCTGCGTTTTAATTTCACTACATTTGAATAAACTCTTTAACTATTCTTTTGCGACTTGATTTCATAATAAATGGATTTTGTTTTTATGTAATTTTCATAATTTACTTTGTTAAGTATTTTTATTTTGGTTTTAAATTTTAAATATCTCAGTTACTATTAGTAGCATTCTCGATTTTTGGCCTTGTGAGTTGTTGATTTTATGTATGTAATGGAGGCCGAAAATCGGGGGTGTTACAGGTGGTATCAGAGCGGTTCTTTCCAAACTGCGCACATTATTTTCAACGAATCTATTTCTTAAACCAATTTAAAATTTTAAAATGAAAGCCTTTTTCCAAATCATTTTCTAATTATATACACTTTTTCAAAAAAAAAATAATTAATTAATTAATTATCTTTTAAGTAAAGTGAGATGAGTGATGCGGGGCTAAGGGTTATCGTTGTTAATTATATTGTGTGTTGGCTGATTTGTTGTATTTTGAGTTGTGCTCATTTTATTTATTTGTTTATTTGTTTATTTATTTATTTATTTATTTATTTTTTTTCCTAATTGATAAAAGTAAAGTCCTATAGAGAAGAAAAAAAAAATAGTTAGTTTTGGCTTTACTTTATCAGTACCAATGTGTCTTCATATCCTTAGTTTTCAATATACATACGTAATATATAGTAGGTGTAGTTATTGATTCTATTATTAGTTGAATTCATTTAAGAGGAGTTAACCTTTTCTAAGGATAAAATGTGAAACCATATTTCTTTAATTTTTAGATCCTAGTAATGTGTATTTATAGATCCCGCCTTGGATGTTTAGAGTAGCATATTGGAGTGGCTTTTATTTGGTTAACTTAGGTGTCTTTAAAAGTCTGGTTGCGACAACTTCGAGGACGAAGTTTCTTTTTAGGAGGGGAGACTGTAATACCCGCTAAATTTTAGTAACCTTTTGGGTAAATAAGTGTACTTTTTATTCTAATTAGTGGTAGCGATATAATCTAATAACTTAATTGACCATGAAATCTTAGTTATTTTTTTTTTAATAAATTTAAATATTAATTGATCAAATATTTACTAATATTTTATAATTACCTTAGTTGACTAACTTAGGTTTCCTTTAAGTTGTTTATATCTAGTAGTGACTATAATATATTTAGATAATACTAATTTAGTAAGATTATATATTTTCAGTCCAAATTTTACCAAATACTTCGTAACAAATATTGTTAAAATTATTAAACTAGTAGGATAGTAAAGCTTGATCATAAACTAATTAGAAATAGGAAAAAGTAAATTATTCAGGGCTTTCCTAAACTACCTCAAACACCACCAGCCTCACCCACTATATATAAATACTTACATAACCGTGTAAATTAGTCCTGTAGAAGTTGATCTTCCCTTCACCCTTTGCTTATAAGATTAGCAGGTCATGACAGTCGTCAGTTAAGCTCCTTTGTCGTCTTAATATGTAAGTAGCCTCTACGTCAACTCTTCTTTGTTGTTCATTCATTACTATTGATCGTAGCGGCGTATTTGTGTCGTCTTAGCGGAACTTTGACATTATCGCATACACCTTTGGCTAGTCAATGAAATAGTGTCGGTTAATTAGTACATAGCAGGTCATGGACTCAGACGGTGGCCTAGGTTTAAATCGCGTTTCCGTAGGGAGGTTTTGGTGTGGAAACCGGTTTTACGTAACATGATCATTAGTCCATAGGTTTGATTTGAAGGTGATTAATTTAATTTAATATAATAATAATAATAATAATAATAATAATAATAATAATAATAATAATAATAATAATAATAATAATAATAATTTTTTTTGACGTAGAAACCATGCACTAAAAATAAACCTAGAGCCTACTGGTATATTTCAATGGGTAAAGTGATTAGCATGGCCTATTCACGTCAGAGACTTGTAATATTAACTAAATATTAATTGTTATTTAAAATATGTTCATTATAGATTTTGAGTTCGTCAAGGAGCTATTCTAAATTATTTGCGTACATGACTGCTTATGTGCTATTTCAAGGTAAGTACGATTGCTTATCTCTTTACTAAATTATTGAATTATTTTATGTTACAAATTTTCAGTTAATGTTTTAAATAATCTTTCTCAAACACTTTCATGTTTTCTATTTAATGTTATTTAAATATATCTTATTTATATTTCAAATTAAATGATCCATGTTATTTTAATTGTCTTACAATTATATGTTTCGATTTTATTTTTCTCAAAACTCTTCATATTTGACTTAATTTTGGTCAAGTGTTTAATTACAAATACTTCTAAATCATATTGTTCTTGAACTATTCTGAAAAGGTTTGAATTATATTTTCTCATCTTATTGTAATCTCAATTCTTCTTATGAATTATCTTTCTCAAGTACTTTAAATTATTTTGGTTATCCCGATGATATCCCGTCCCTTTTATGGGCATTATTCTGAGAGTTGTTATCGATAGTGATGTTTCATAAAGTTCAAATGTAGGGTCAGTTGATCGAGCCCTCACCTCTAGATCCTCCCCTTTGTAGTACTCATTGGGGGATACGCGTATTCGGGACTATTGGGTCTCTTATCTTATTGCCCACTATCAAGGGCCAACTTTTGGTTGGTCGGTGAGGAAAAAAAGAGAGTTATTGGCCATCGGAAGAGTCTCATTCTTATGGGACTAAAATCTTTTCTGTATCGAGTACTTGTGAATGAAACTTATTTATATCTTCTTTGATTATTTTTCAGTGATTTGTTAATATTAATGTTTTCGAAAACTGCAAGTAAAAGACTTTCTAAAATGGTTTTCAAAATCGTTTTTACTAGATATGGGTCGTACTTACTCAACGTTTTTGTTGACTTTGTTTTTGTGTTTTAAATAACTTGCAGGTTAGTATGTGATCGCGGGGATGGGTATCGTGAGAGACGCCAAGGCTTTAATTTCACTACATTTGAATAAACTCTTTAACTATTCTTTTGCGACTTGATTTCATAATAAATGGATTTTGTTTTTATGTAATTTTCATAATTTACTTTGTTAAGTATTTTTATTTTGGTTTTAAATTTTAAATATCTCAGTTACTATTAGTAGCATTCTCGATTTTTGGCCTTGTGAGTTGTTGATTTTATGTATGTAATGGAGTAGAAAATCTGGGTGTCTGAGTGGTATCGAGCGGTTCTTTCCAAACTGCGCACATTATTTTCAACGAATCTATTTCTTAAACCAATTTAAAATTTTAAAATGAAAGCCTTTTTCCAAATCATTTTCTAATTATATACACTTTTTCAAAAAAAAAATAATTAATTAATTAATTATCTTTTAAGTAAAGTGAGATGAGTGATGCGGGGCTAAGGGTTATCGTTGTTAATTATATTGTGTGTTGGCTGATTTGTTGTATTTTGAGTTGTGCTCATTTTATTTATTTGTTTATTTGTTTATTTATTTATTTATTTATTTATTTTTTTTCCTAATTGATAAAAGTAAAGTCCTATAGAGAAGAAAAAAAAAATAGTTAGTTTTGGCTTTACTTCATCAAGTACCAATGTGTCTTCATATCCTTAGTTTTCAATATACATACGTAATATATAGTAGGTGTAGTTATTGATTCTATTATTAGTTGAATTCATTTAAGAGGAGTTAACCTTTTCTAAGGATAAAATGTGAAACCATATTTCTTTAATTTTTAGATCCTAGTAATGTGTATTTATAGATCCCGCCTTGGATGTTTAGAGTAGCATATTGGAGTGGCTTTTATTTGGTTAACTTAGGTGTCTTTAAAAGTCTGGTTGCGACAACTTCGAGGACGAAGTTTCTTTTTAGGAGGGGAGACTGTAATACCCGCTAAATTTTAGTAACCTTTTGGGTAAATAAGTGTACTTTTATTCTAATTAGTGGTAGCGATATAATCTAATAACTTAATTGACCATGAAATCTTAGTTATTTTTTTTTTAATAAATTTAAATATTAATTGATCAAATATTTACTAATATTTTATAATTACCTTAGTTGACTAACTTAGGTTTCCTTTAAGTTGTTTATATCTAGTAGTGACTATAATATATTTAGATAATACTAATTTAGTAAGATTATATATTTTCAGTCCAAATTTTACCAAATACTTCGTAACAAATATTGTTAAAATTATTAAACTAGTAGGATAGTAAAGCTTGATCATAAACTAATTAGAAATAGGAAAAAGTAAATTATTCAGGGCTTTCCTAAACTACCTCAAACACCACCAGCCTCACCCACTATATATAAATACTTACATAACCGTGTAAATTAGTCCTGTAGAAGTTGATCTTCCCTTCACCCTTTGCTTATAAGATTAGCAGGTCATGACAATCGCCGCTAAGCTCCTTTGTCGTCTTAATATGTAAGTAGCCTCTACGTCAACTCTTCTTTGTTGTTCATTCATTACTATTGATCGTAGCGGCGTATTTGTGTCGTCTTAGCGGAACTTTGACATTATCGCATACACCTTTGGCTAGTCAATGAAATAGTGTCGGTTAATTAGTACATAGCAGGTCATGGACTCAGACGGTGGCCTAGGTTTAAATCGCGTTTCTGTAGGGAGGTTTTGGTGTGGAAACCGGTTTTACGTAACATGATCATTAGTCCATAGGTTTGATTTGAAGGTGATTAATTTAATTTAATATAATAATAATAATAATAATAATAATAATAATAATAATAATAATAATAATATTAATAATAATAATAATAATTTTTTTTGACGTAGAAACCATGCACTAAAAATAAACCTAGAGCCTACTGGTATATTTCAATGGGTAAAGTGATTAGCATGGCCTATTCACGTCAGAGACTTGTAATATTAACTAAATATTAATTGTTATTTAAAATATGTTCATTATAGATTTTGAGTTCGTCAAGGAGCTATTCTAAATTATTTGCGTACATGACTGCTTATGTGCTATTTCAAGGTAAGTACGATTGCTTATCTCTTTACTAAATTATTGAATTATTTTATGTTACAAATTTTCAGTTAATGTTTTAAATAATCTTTCTCAAACACTTTCATGTTTTCTATTTAATGTTATTTAAATATATCTTATTTATATTTCAAATTAAATGATCCATGTTATTTTAATTGTCTTACAATTATATGTTTCGATTTTATTTTTCTCAAAACTCTTCATATTTGACTTAATTTTGGTCAAGTGTTTAATTACAAATACTTCTAAATCATATTGTTCTTGAACTATTCTGAAAAGGTTTGAATTATATTTTCTCATCTTATTGTAATCTCAATTCTTCTTATGAATTATCTTTCTCAAGTACTTTAAATTATTTTGGTTATCCCGATGATATCCCGTCCCTTTTATGGGCATTATTCTGAGAGTTGTTATCGATAGTGATGTTTCATAAAGTTCAAATGTAGGGTCAGTTGATCGAGCCCTCACCTCTAGATCCTCCCCTTTGTAGTACTCATTGGGGGATACGCGTATTCGGGACTATTGGGTCTCTTATCTTATTGCCCACTATCAAGGGCCAACTTTTGGTTGGTCGGTGAGGAAAAAAAAACAGAGAGTTATTGGCCATCGGAAGAGTCTCATTCTTATGGGACTAAAATCTTTTCTGTATCGAGTACTTGTGAATGAAACTTATTTATATCTTCTTTGATTATTTTTCAGTGATTTGTTAATATTAATGTTTTCGAAAACTGCAAGTAAAAGACTTTCTAAAATGGTTTTCAAAATCGTTTTTACTAGATATGGGTCGTACTTACTCAACGTTTTTGTTGACTTTGTTTTTGTGTTTTAAATAACTTGCAGGTTAGTATGTGATCGCGGGGATGGGTATCGTGAGAGACGCTGCGTTTTAATTTCACTACATTTGAATAAACTCTTTAACTATTCTTTTGCGACTTGATTTCATAATAAATGGATTTTGTTTTTATGTAATTTTCATAATTTACTTTGTTAAGTATTTTTATTTTGGTTTTAAATTTTAAATATCTCAGTTACTATTAGTAGCATTCTCGATTTTTGGCCTTGTGAGTTGTTGATTTTATGTATGTAATGGAGGCCAAAAATCGGGGGTGTCTGAGTGGTATCAGAGCGGTTCTTTCCAAACTGCGCACATTATTTTCAACGAATCTATTTCTTAAACCAATTTAAAATTTTAAAATGAAAGCCTTTTTCCAAATCATTTTCTAATTATATACACTTTTTCAAAAAAAAAATAATTAATTAATTAATTATCTTTTAAGTAAAGTGAGATGAGTGATGCGGGGCTAAGGGTTATCGTTGTTAATTATATTGTGTGTTGGCTGATTTGTTGTATTTTGAGTTGTGCTCATTTTATTTATTTGTTTATTTGTTTATTTATTTATTTATTTATTTATTTTTTTTCCTAATTGATAAAAGTAAAGTCCTATAGAGAAGAAAAAAAAAATAGTTAGTTTTGGCTTTACTTCATCAGTACCAATGTGTCTTCATATCCTTAGTTTTCAATATACATACGTAATATATAGTAGGTGTAGTTATTGATTCTATTATTAGTTGAATTCATTTAAGAGGAGTTAACCTTTTCTAAGGATAAAATGTGAAACCATATTTCTTTAATTTTTAGATCCTAGTAATGTGTATTTATAGATCCCGCCTTGGATGTTTAGAGTAGCATATTGGAGTGGCTTTTATTTGGTTAACTTAGGTGTCTTTAAAAGTCTGGTTGCGACAACTTCGAGGACGAAGTTTCTTTTTAGGAGGGGAGACTGTAATACCCGCTAAATTTTAGTAACCTTTTGGGTAAATAAGTGTACTTTTTATTCTAATTAGTGGTAGCGATATAATCTAATAACTTAATTGACCATGAAATCTTAGTTATTTTTTTTTTAATAAATTTAAATATTAATTGATCAAATATTTACTAATATTTTATAATTACCTTAGTTGACTAACTTAGGTTTCCTTTAAGTTGTTTATATCTAGTAGTGACTATAATATATTTAGATAATACTAATTTAGTAAGATTATATATTTTCACCCAAATTTTACCAAATACTTAGTAACAAATATTGTTAAAATTATTAAACTAGTAGGATAGTAAAGCTTGATCATAAACTAATTAGAAATAGGAAAAAGTAAATTATTCAGGGCTTTCCTAAACTACCTCAAACACCA
The DNA here is from genome assembly GCA_023091065.1 of Dianthus caryophyllus. NCBI lineage: Eukaryota > Viridiplantae > Streptophyta > Magnoliopsida > Caryophyllales > Caryophyllaceae > Dianthus > Dianthus caryophyllus. The sequence goes on from CM041527.1 coordinate 24,293,044, forward strand.
CCAGCCTCACCCACTATATATAAATACTTACATAACCGTGTAAATTAGTCCTGTAGAAGTTGATCTTCCCTTCACCCTTTGCTTATAAGATTAGCAGGTCATGACAGTCGTCAGTTAAGCTCCTTTGTCGTCTTAATATGTAAGTAGCCTCTACGTCAACTCTTCTTTGTTGTTCATTCATTACTATTGATCGTAGCGGCGTATTTGTGTCGTCTTAGCGGAACTTTGACATTATCGCATACACCTTTGGCTAGTCAATGAAATAGTGTCGGTTAATTAGTACATAGCAGGTCATGGACTCAGACGGTGGCCTAGGTTTAAATCGCGTTTCCGTAGGGAGGTTTTGGTGTGGAAACCGGTTTTACGTAACATGATCATTAGTCCATAGGTTTGATTTGAAGGTGATTAATTTAATTTAATATAATAATAATAATAATAATAATAATAATAATAATAATAATAATAATAATAATAATAATAATTTTTTTTTGACGTAGAAACCATGCACTAAAAATAAACCTAGAGCCTACTGGTATATTTCAATGGGTAAAGTGATTAGCATGGCCTATTCACGTCAGAGACTTGTAATATTAACTAAATATTAATTGTTATTTAAAATATGTTCATTATAGATTTTGAGTTCGTCAAGGAGCTATTCTAAATTATTTGCGTACATGACTGCTTATGTGCTATTTCAAGGTAAGTACGATTGCTTATCTCTTTACTAAATTATTGAATTATTTTATGTTACAAATTTTCAGTTAATGTTTTAAATAATCTTTCTCAAACACTTTCATGTTTTCTATTTAATGTTATTTAAATATATCTTATTTATATTTCAAATTAAATGATCCATGTTATTTTAATTGTCTTACAATTATATGTTTCGATTTTATTTTTCTCAAAACTCTTCATATTTGACTTAATTTTGGTCAAGTGTTTAATTACAAATACTTCTAAATCATATTGTTCTTGAACTATTCAAAAGGTTTGAATTATATTTTCTCATCTTATTGTAATCTCAATTCTTCTTATGAATTATCTTTCTCAAGTACTTTAAATTATTTTGGTTATCCCGATGATATCCCGTCCCTTTTATGGGCATTATTCTGAGAGTTGTTATCGATAGTGATGTTTCATAAAGATCAAATGTAGGGTCATTGATGGACCCCTCTCCTCTTGATCCTCCCCTTTGTAGTACTCATTGGGGGATACGCGTATTCGGGACTATTGGGTCTCTTATCTTATTGCCCACTATCAAGGGCCAACTTTTGGTTGGTCGGTGAGGAAAAAAAAACAGAGAGTTATTGGCCATCGGAAGAGTCTCATTCTTATGGGACTAAAATCTTTTCTGTATCGAGTACTTGTGAATGAAACTTATTTATATCTTCTTTGATTATTTTTCAAAGGATTTGTTAATATTAATGTTTTCAAAACCGCAAGTAAAAGACTTTCTAAAATGGTTTTCAAAATCGTTTTACTAGATATGGGTCGTACTTACTCAACGCTTTGTTGACTTTGTTTTTGTGTTTTAAATAACTTGCAGGTTAGTATGTGATCGCGGGGATGGGTATCGTGAGAGACGCTGCGTTTTAATTTCACTACATTTGAATAAACTCTTTAACTATTCTTTTGCGACTTGATTTCATAATAAATGGATTTTGTTTTTATGTAATTTTCATAATTTACTTTGTTAAGTATTTTTATTTTGGTTTTAAATTTTAAATATCTCAGTTACTATTAGTAGCATTCTCGATTTTTGGCCTTGTGAGTTGTTGATTTTATGTATGTAATGGAGGCTAGAAAATCTGGGGTGTCTGAGTGGTGTCAGAGCGGTTCTTTCCAAACTGCGCACATTATTTTCAACGAATCTATTTCTTAAACCAATTTAAAATTTTAAAATGAAAGCCTTTTTCCAAATCATTTTCTAATTATATACACTTTTTCAAAAAAAAAATAATTAATTAATTAATTATCTTTTAAGTAAAGTGAGATGAGTGATGCGGGGCTAAGGGTTATCGTTGTTAATTATATTGTGTGTTGGCTGATTTGTTGTATTTTGAGTTGTGCTCATTTTATTTATTTGTTTATTTATTTATTTATTTATTTATTTTTTTTCCTAATTGATAAAAGTAAAGTCCTATAGAGAAGAAAAAAAAAATAGTTAGTTTTGGCTTTACTTCATCAGTACCAATGTGTCTTCATATCCTTAGTTTTCAATATACATACGTAATATATAGTAGGTGTAGTTATTGATTCTATTATTAGTTGAATTCATTTAAGAGGAGTTAACCTTTTCTAAGGATAAAATGTGAAACCATATTTCTTTAATTTTTAGATCCTAGTAATGTGTATTTATAGATCCCGCCTTGGATGTTTAGAGTAGCATATTGGAGTGGCTTTTATTTGGTTAACTTAGGTGTCTTTAAAAGTCTGGTTGCGACAACTTCGAGGACGAAGTTTCTTTTTAGGAGGGGAGACTGTAATACCCGCTAAATTTTAGTAACCTTTTGGGTAAATAAGTGTACTTTTTATTCTAATTAGTGGTAGCGATATAATCTAATAACTTAATTGACCATGAAATCTTAGTTATTTTTTTTTTAATAAATTTAAATATTAATTGATCAAATATTTACTAATATTTTATAATTACCTTAGTTGACTAACTTAGGTTTCCTTTAAGTTGTTTATATCTAGTAGTGACTATAATATATTTAGATAATACTAATTTAGTAAGATTATATATTTTCAGTCCAAATTTTACCAAATACTTCGTAACAAATATTGTTAAAATTATTAAACTAGTAGGATAGTAAAGCTTGATCATAAACTAATTAGAAATAGGAAAAAGTAAATTATTCAGGGCTTTCCTAAACTACCTCAAACACCACCAGCCTCACCCACTATATATAAATACTTACATAACCGTGTAAATTAGTCCTGTAGAAGTTGATCTTCCCTTCACCCTTTGCTTATAAGATTAGCAGGGCATGACAGTCGTCAGTTAAGCTCCTTTGTCGTCTTAATATGTAAGTAGCCT